>CM057460.1:19663945-20913945 GCA_030035585.1 Dugong dugon
ACCATTCTGTCTATAAACAAAAAAACAATCCCAGGGTGTTTAATGTTTACTACAGAGATACTGCGAAGTGTCCGCTCTCTCACTGTACTTACTACTCCTAATTCCGTTATTTCCATCAAAAGGACAGCCTATACTAGTACTTCAGAGTCCCCGGGTGGTCAAATAGTTAAGGTGCTCAGCTTTGGCGGTTGGCGGAAAGGTTGGCAGTTCAAGTGCACCCAGAAGCAACTAGGAAGAAAGGCCTGGTGATCTACTTCTGAAAAAATCAGCCACTGAAAACCCTATGGAGCTCAGTTCTACTCTGACACATGGGGTCGCTATGAGTCAGAATCAACTCTACTGCAACTGGCTTTTTTTGTTTGTTTGCTTTTAAATACCGGTAATCTACTAGTCTTTGAGTCACAATCTCTCACTTTCATCTTCAAATCACTATGCCTGTAGAATCTAGATCAATCATCTGTAATACCAGTTTCTTTCCTCTTCTTTTTTTTCCAGTGTTTTTAATTATGGAGAATTTTTACCATCTAGCAAAATAGGCAGAACTGTGTAACACACCTTCAATGTCAGCTTCAGCTCATGGCTAATCTCATTTCATCCGACCCTGTTCTCCATACACACCATCCCCACCTCTTGTAGAAAAGCAAATCCCAGACATCATATTATTTCATCCGTCAGTATATGTGTGTATCGTTAAAGGATAAACAGTTTAAACTATATGTGTGCAACCACAATATCATTATCATGCCTAAAACAATTTAACAGTAATTCCTTACTATCAATATTAGGATTTCCAACTGTCTAAAATGTCATACTTTATGCTTCGAATCAGAATGCAATAAGGCATTGTGATTGGTTGATACGTCTTTTAAGTCTCTTTTAATTCACTGGTTTTCCGTCTTCTTACAATTTTGTTGTTGAAGAAATTATAATTGTCTGTAACACTAAGTTGATTAGTCACCTCGTTGCTCAGAAAGCTTGAGGACTTCTCACAGATGACAAAACATCCTAGCACTCATGACCCTTCCTATTGTGGTACCAACTCAATTTCTTACAGCTGGTCATAACTATTCACAGATCACCAGAGACAACAAGATGCATATCCCTGTCTTAGGACCCCTTCTTCTACCCTTATCTCCACCTGGAAGCCCTTACCACCCTTTTCCATTTCCTTGATTCCTAGGTCCAATATAATCCCACATGTCCACAAAGCCTTCCAAGACATCTATCTCCAGACAACAATGACTTTCTAGAAAAAGCAAATGTAATGCTTCCAGTGGAAGATTAAGAGCCTAGGTTTTAGAGTCACACAAACCTAGGTTTCAAATCCTAGCCTCACTGTTCAGGAGGATTGAGTGGGTCTCTACTTCTCTGAACCTCAGTCTCCTCATCTGTAAAATGGGAACAATAATACATACTCAAAAGGTTGTGGGAGGAGTGAACAAGATGATGTGTAGAAAGTGATCAGCCCAATGTCTGGCACATAGTAAGTATTTACAAACAGTAGCTATTATTATCTTCTATCTGGGCTGAACCTGCCTGTCATACAGCATTACCTGGTGCTGTCCACCATGTTGGTGTGCAGACGGCTCATCTCCAACTACACTGCACGACAGGTCTCACATAGAGAGAGAATAGCTTAATGGAAGAAACTTCACAGGGGGCAGATTTAATACATGTCTGCTGACTGACAAGCCTCCATTTCCGTTTCATATTAGGATTTGTTAATTGGGGGTAAAATAGAACAGTTAAGTTAGGGAAATGGTCTTCATGTGCTCTACCTCTAACTACATAAAATGCTTTCATATGTAAAATGCAGATTAAAAATGTTCCTTATTTTCCCTAAATTCTGGATATCTGGACAGGGCAACCAGCATCAATCTTATTTAAGTAGGCACTTAGTCATTATTCCTAGTTATGATATTGTAACCATAGCTGGGAAAAATGCAAAAATCCAGACAGAGGAAGAAACAGACCCTATTTTCACATGAGCCTCTAAATATAAACCAGAGTGACTCTAAATGGCCAAACTAGTCTTTCTTAAGAAGAATTGCTATTTCACAAACTTAGAATAGTAAGTAGCTATTTCTTATTAAAAAATAAAAAGATCTATGTATTTTCATCTAAGGCAGAAAAAAGACATATATTTCATTTCTATCATACTATCTGGTTTAAAGGCATGATATAAAAGCAAACAAAACAAAATACTCTCATAGACCTCATGAAGACCCAACTCCTATTTTCCATCTTAAAGTCACAATAAAGATGGCTCCATCAAAGCCAGCAGTGCAGACTAACCTTGAATTGTGAGCTGACTGTGGGCCGCCGATGTTTGCTTCCACATTTCAGGGTGTCCTGGTTGTTGCGGCTTGAAACATGTTCAAATAGGTCATAGATGAAGTCGAATCTGCGACAGGAAGAAGAGGCAGGCCCATGAGGTGTGCACACCCCATTATTAAATACTGGATGACTATAATTACAATGCATTTTCCCACTAATAATTGGAAGTAATATACTGAGCAAGAGCCAAGACAGGTTTCAAAGCTTTCAAACCAACCACTGCCAAAGAGCTTTAGGCACTGGAAGTATGTCCAAGCCTCTGGAATGCTGGAGTCTGGCTGAAGAGCAGGGGTTTGGGGTGAAAGTAACTCAGGGTGACATCCCACTTAGAAGTGCTGCATTTTCTAGAGAACTACCTAATCTTCTGTGGCCTTGGTCTCCTCGCCTGTAGAAAAAAACTGAACTCATTACTATCAAGTCAATTCTGACTCAGTGATCCTACAGGACAGAGTAGAACTGTCCCATAGGGTTTCCAAGGCTGTAATCTTTACGGAAGCAGACTGCCACATCTTTCTCCCTTGGAACAGCCGGCGGGTTCGAACTGCCGACTTTTTGGTTAGCAGCTGAGCGCTTTAACCACTGTGGTACCAGGGCTCCTTTCGCCTCTAGAAGGGAGCTATCACTTGTTTTGCCCGTCTCACAGAACTGGTGTGGAGGTCCAACCAGATAACAGTGAGCAGCGCCAACCAGGACCGTTTACGCTGGCATGAGACAAACCAGGGTTCAAATCCTGGCTCCACCACTTCCTAGCTGCATTACTTGGGCAAGATGCTTGACCTCTCTCTAGGCCTCAGTTTTCCTCATCTGGGAAATGGGAATAATTTTAGAATGTATCCAATAAGGCTGCAGTGAGGATGAATGAGAAAATGCATGCAACCGTTGAAGATGGTGCCCGGCACACAGTGAATGCTGCTGTGACAGCAGTTGTTGTTATCAAGCTCTGTAAAAATCCATCGCCACTACTAATAAAGCAAAAAGCTTCCCACTAGCTTCTTCTTCACTTCCTCATGTGGAAGATATTATGGGCTACAGAGCTAGAGGGTCGAGGGTGGGGCTTTGGTGGCCACACTGTCACCAGGAAGACGGGGAAGGCATGGCCCCCGAGGCTGCAATGTCACTTCTCACCCTGCCCAGCCCTTTTCATCTTTGTTCTAGGGTGCCATTTAACAACGTTCACTCTTTGAAGTTCTCTAACTGTGCTTTTAGCTCTTGGGAGAAAAGTTTTGGTTCCATTAAAATGTCACAGATGTCAAAGGGGAGGCAGAGTGGCCCAAGCAAACAGTCTGCAGATAGAAAGTTCTGTACCCCCATCACAGAAACGCTTAACGACAGAGGTAACCAGCGAAATCCCGTCTTGCTGATCTCCAGCCCTGTGCTCTTTTCACTTCAACAAAGTGCTTCTATTTAAGATCGATGCACTGCTTTTATTTAGACGTGTCAGTTCAGATAATAACCGCAAGGCTGAATTGAGAGACAACAAGCTATGGGGATCCTGAAAGATCATTTTCTCACAGGCCTGAAAACGCCATTTAAAAAAAAAAAAAAAAAAAAAAAAGGCTGACAACGTTATAAATAGTGAATCTTCACATGTTGTTGTTAGCTGCTGTCAAGTCGGTCCCGGACTCATGGTAACCCCATGTACAACTGGGATCCATAGGGTCTATGAATCTTCATATCCAAAACTAAAACCAAACCCACTGCTGTTGAGTCAATTCCGGCTCCTAGCGACCCTACAGGACAGAGTAGAACTGCCCCATAGGGTTTCCAAGGAGTGGCTGATGGATTGAAATGCCAACATTTTGGTTAGCAGCCAAGCTCTTGACCACTGCGCCACCAGGGCTCCAAATCTTCATATAGAACAGTTAAAATGAATTTAAAGATGGAACTTCAAATTCTGAGCTTCTAAGCTGATACTTTAGATACCATGCCCTATGCCCCAAATCCACACCTGCCAAAGAGAAGGTGAACACCTGGCTGCTTCCTGGTTCACAACTGCCAACCCACAGAGAACACCTGGGTAGTATTTACCTTTATAAAAGTATACATCTTGTAACAACTGCATGACTCTCCGGCCTTCTATATTAAAATGTTTTGTTTTTGTTATGGATTCACACTGGGTCTGACACAAGTATTGAAAGACAGTTTTCAAGGCAAGGATTTTTTCTCTTTTTCTCTCACAAAACCTCTGAAAAACAGGAAGCTTACTAGCTTAGTATATTAAAACAAAAACAAAAACACAGTTGCCGTCAAGTTGACTCTGACTCATGGTAACCCCATGTGTGTCAGAGTAGAATTGTGCTCCATAGGGTTTTCAATGAACGATTTTTTGGAACTAGATCTTCAGGCATTTTATACAAGGCATCTCTGGGTGGACTCGAACCTCCAACTTTTCCATTAGTAGCTGAATGTGTTAATTGTTTGCACCACTTACGGACTCTCAGCTTAATATATACAAATAGCTAAACTAATCATTAAGAGCTTCCGCATGTTTCCCTTAACTAGTGATTTGATGGTGTGAATTTACAATTTGAACAGAACAAGGGGATACTATGCAGTTTAGAGTCAGGAAAGGTATGCAGCTGGGTTGTATCCTTTCACTCAATCTGTATGCTGAGCAAATAATCCCAGAAGCTGGACTATGTGAAGAAGAACACAGCATCAGGATTGGAGGAAGACTCATTAACAACCTTCAATATGCAGATGACACAACTTGCTTGCTGAAATCAAAGAGGACTTGAAACACTTACTGATGAAGATCAAAGACTACAACCCTCCTTATGGATTACACCTCAACACAAAGAAAACAAAAATCCTCACAACTGGACCAATAAGCAACATCATGATAAACGGAGAAAATACTGAAGTTGTCAAGGATTTCATTTTACTTGGATCCATAATCAACACCCATGGAAGCAGCAGTCAGGAAATCAGAAGACACACTGCACTGGGCAAATCTGCTGAAAAGACCTCTTTAAAGTGTTAAAAAGCAAAGATGTCACTTTGAGGACTAAGGTGCGGCTGACCAAGCCATGGTGTTTTCAATTGTCTCATATGCGTGTGAAATCTGGACAATGAATAAGGAAGACCAAAGAGGAACTGATGCCTTTGAATTGTGGTGCTGGTGGAGAATATTGAATGTACCATAAACTGGCAGAGAACAAACAAATTGGTCTTAGAAAAAGTATAGCCAGAATGCTCCTTACAAGCAAGGATGGTGAGATTTTCTCTCCTTTACTTTGGACGTTATCAGGAGGGACCAGCCCCTGGAAAAGGACATCACATTTGGTAAAGCAAAGGATCAGTGAAAAAGAGGAAGAGCTTCAACAAGATGGATTGATACTGTGGCTGCAACAACGGGCACAAACACAGCAACTTCTATGAGGATGGCACAGGACTGGACAGTGTTGCGTTCTGTTGTACACAGGGCTGCTATGAATCAAAATTTGACTCGATGGCGATGGGTTTGGTTTTTTGGAATGACTTCTTAGAGAGAAAACTGACTTACTGGCTTTCTCTTAGCATGTTGAGAAGGTCGTCTCTAAAGGTATCTCTGTTCTTCTCCAAGATACCCCGGACATCATAGTGTACCTAGTTTTAAAAAATAAAACAGAGAGGGTAGAGTTGAACAAAAGAATAATGGCAGGCATGAACAACCCCTTTAAAAGCTAGACACATTTCATGAAATCATTTCAATAAATTTATAATTGGCTTCTGAAATTACTATTTCTCTATCAAATGGGCACATTTCAAAGAGTAACTTAATAACAAGTTACCTCTCCAGCGTAGTGTTTCACTCCAAAATTGTTGATTGCAACTCTGGGCTTCACATAAAAGTGGTTGTTCTAAAAACAAATACAAATATCTTATTTCACTTGTGGGTTTCACTGGCCCGCAGTGAAAACTAAATACAGCAGTCTGTGAAAACAGTTTCAAAACTCATCATGTTATCAAGACACATGGTTTTATCAAAACAATGGAACTTCAGACTGTGTCATTACAGTAGGTCAAAAATTCCCAATTCTGTACTCATAAACTAAATCTGAGCATATTCTGACAAGTGACTCATATACAATCCATTGGCTTACTTCACTTCAGCTCTAGCAATGGGAGAAGAGCTTTGGTTTGTGGAAAATCTCAATGTGGCAGGCACAGTGGGGCCAGTAGCTCTGAACTATCTTGTACGGAATCTTAACCCACAGACTTGCTATTCAGACATAATTAAGAACTGTCAGGGTTTTACATACAGCATGTTGATTGTGTAATTTCTCCAGTAAGGTGCTGTCTGTGGCTTGAGGGAAATGACTTTCTTCATTGATAAGGGCCAGTAGGCCAAGTTTCTAGAAAAGAAAAAAAAAAAAAAGGTTGAATGACTTAAAAGTTGAATGTATGCCTTTCAAACTATTTTAAAGCTCCTTTCCCACCTACTCTCTATCAAGTAAGTGGTTAAAAGAGGCATCGTAATTTCTTGGACTGAAAAATTTAGAATGACACACTATAAAGAAAGCTAAAGAATTAAAATTCCTTATCAGTGCTACTTGCAATTTGTGGACAGAACATTTACAACTGGCGAACCTAGTACTGGTGCTGGCAAGGCGTCTGAGGCCAAGTTAAAATCCAGGTGAAATCAATTTTTACACTGTTGATTCTAAAATACTGAGTCTAATGAGACAATAGGTTGGAAGCGGCCAAGTATTTAAATTCAACCTTGCACATTAACGTTATGTTTCCAAATGGTCCATTGTGTTCTAAACATTCACATCTTTGATGTTCGGGTTTGCACAAGCTATTCTGTTCCCATAAATATGAATCAGCCCAGCTGGACACCCTAGGGACTGTAACCATTCTTCCACAATATGTTACCTTCTCAATCAAGTCAAGGCATTCTCCATTGTCTATCCAGTCAATATCTTCCCACACTAATCCTTCTCTGTAGAAAGATTAAACAGGGGAAGTTCGGTTAAGATGCAGGTTTAAAACTACCTACTTTGGTTCTTGGTTAAAAAAAAAACTTTGAAATGGAATTCTGTGAGTGCTTACCTGCTATATTCTAGTTGTTCTAAAGAAAAAATGTGCTTGTTGAAATATTCCTGAAGTTTCTCATTTGCATAGTTTATATTGAACTGCTCAAAGTGATTAACCTAAGGGGGAAAACATTCAACAGGTGTTTTTAGCACCCGCACTAATACTTACAAATGGGAAGAAAAGGTAAAAAAAATCCACAGAGAAAAATATCGATGTTTATTTCCAGAGATTTGCCAAATAGCAGCTAATAAATGGATAGAAAAGAATTCAAATGCCCCTCTCTTCTGAAGCATACCTCAAAGTTTTCAAATCCAAAGATGTCAAGAATGCCAATGGATTTAAAGTCGTCTTTGCCTTTGATTCTGCTGTTGATCTTCTTAATCACCCACTCGAAGCATCGTGCATAAAGTGCCATGGCCAACGAGTCTCTGCTGTCCACTGCCTGAGGGGAGAGGGAAGCCCGCAGACCCTGTCGACTGTGGGCAATCCAGGCAGCAAGTCCATCCTGGCCCCACCGGGGAGATACGGGCACTGAACAGGTGGAGCATGTGAGTGCCCAACGTTAAAATCAGTAACAACCAGGTGCCGTCGAGTCGTCTCTAACTCCTGGCCACCCCATGTGTGTCAGAGTAGAACTTTGCTCCACAGGGTTTTCAATGGCTGATTTTTCAGAAGTAGATTGCCAGGCCTTTCTTCCAAGGTACCTCTGGGTGGAATTGAACCTCCAACCTCTTGGTTAGCAGCCAACCACATAAATTGTTTGCACCACCTAGGGGCTCCTGGTAAAATCAATACCATCTAGGAAAATACAGATGTCTACAGAAAGGATCAAGTGGAATTAGCTTATTTACTTTACAGTAAGATTCACCAAGAATTCCTTTAAATAACAAACTTCCAAATCCAACTTTATAGGTTGAGTTATATGAAAGAAAGTATCTGAACCTATATACACCAGTACCTCTTTCATCTGGTTTAAAACAATTAAAGTCTGTTTTTTTTTTCCATTATCAGCATTTTCTTATATTCTACATAAGACATATAAAAATTTTCCTCATGATATGGTTAGCATTTTTACTTATCTGATCCTAAAGCAAGTATCAGAAGGGATACCAAAAACCCGCTGCCACTGAGTTGATTCCAACTCATAGCAACTCTATAGGATAGAGCAGAACTGCCCTATAAGGTTTCCAAGGCTGTAAATATTTACGGAAGCAGACTGCCACATCTTTCTTCCGTGGAGCAACCGCTGGGTTCAAACCATCAACCTTTTGTTGGTGGCCGAGCACGTTAACCACTGTGCCACCACGGCACCTTCCTTAGAAGGAGTAGCAGATATAAACTAGCTGAAAGCAGTAGCAGAGGAAAAAATAAATCACCATTCTGTGATAATGATTCCATTAACAATAATAATAATTTTAATTTTAAAATCAATAGTAAAAAAATTGGATATTATACCTAATGTTTATTGAGCACTTCCTCTGTTGGACAGTCAGTACTTAGCACTTATTTTTATATTTTAATCCTTACAAGAACCCAGTGAAGTAGGGATGATAGTTATTCTTGTCTCACACAGGAGGAAACCAAGGCACAGTGAATAACCTTCCCAAGAAATGTCGTTGAGTGCCGTCTAGTCGACTCCAACTCAGAGTGACCCTACAGGCCAGAGCAGAACCGCCACATAGGGTTTCTAGGCTGTAATCTTTACAGGAGCAGATCACTAGGTCTCTTCTCCCATGGAGCAGCTGGTGGGTTGGAACTGCTGAACTTTTGGTTAGCAGATGAGCACTCAACCACTGCACCACCAGGGCTTCTTTTTCCAAGAGCAGACAGTAGTGAGTAGGTAAGGACTCAAACTCAGGAATCTAATCTTCTTTGTAAATACCTCACTACAGTATCTCTTAGAAAGCTATTCAACAACTTTGTCTATGCCTTCCAATACTTGGATAACATTCCATTATGCCTTGCTATCTGTAGGTCAGTTTATTTCTTGATCACCATCATTACAATCCCTAAGTATAATTCTTCCATGGTACAAACAGGAGGCTTGCACATAATGCAAGTATTTATTTTTATTTCATTGGCTGAGTTATCTCAGAACAGTCTACAGTTCTTTCTTAATGTTTCTCCTCTTTTATGTGTTTGTAGAAACTCATTTGAGTGGTTCTTTGCAGTTATTCTAATCAAAGCTGTGGATGTGAGAACCGAGGAGTATGTAATAAAACAGCGTTTATGGCCAAGTGTGTGTACCTGTTGGACATTGAGAGGCGTAAGGATCTCTTCTCCCCTGAGGATCATTGATCTCTGGGTCAGCGCGTCCGTAAGCTGCGTTGAGTCCAGCCCAAGTAACTCTGCGGACCTGCCCAGAGCTGTCAACAGAAGGACAGGAGAAGACAAGTGTGGACCCCACAGTCCCCAAGAAGGAACAGGCTGCTGGACCCAAATGAGTTCAAAGCTAACTACACACACTACACACACACTAACTTAAAGCAAAGAACATTCTCGAATCCCTTCAGGCAGAATTTACAGAACACACTTTTTATTGGGAAGTTAGTCGTTCCCTTAGGGAATCCTAGGTTAATCGCAGAAAACCTGGTGCTTAGACAAAGTGGAGTCTGGTGACTCTGTGGGGGTCCCTAAGATCCTGCAAGGCATCTGTGAGGTCAAACCGATTTTCATTAATAATACTAAGCTGTTATTCTCTTTTTTATCCTCATTTTCTCACCAGTAAACAGAAGAGTTTTGCAGAGGCTACATGACATGAAACAGCTCAACCAATAGAATGCAGAAGCAGATATGAGAATCCAGTTGTCTTCTACTACATCAGACATTAAACGTAAACCAGCGTCACTCCTCTCACTGATTTTTCGATTTAGAAAAAAATAGTTTTTCAAATAGAAATATGGTATTTATTGTAATATGCAGCGGATTTATTATAGTTATTTTTAAATGAATTAAACAAGCCTTTTTAAAATGCATCTATTTTAATTTCTAATATAGTAAACATCAATAGCTAGAATGTACATACACAAAAGCTCTTTGGAGTCCTCTACATGTTTAAGAATATTGAGGGATTCTGTTCTGCATTTTCCCCTCAGACTTTCTGGAGCCACAGAGGCTGGATGAGCCCTCAAAACAATTGCCCTAAGATAATCTTCAAACCTTAAAACAAAAATATCCCCTGAAGTCTTCTTTAAACCAAACAACAGTTTAGTTTAACTAGTAGTAAAGAATGTTTGCCTTGAGCATTGCGGTCTTTTAAGAACTACCTATCTGGGATCAAACCGACAACAGCAACTTGAAAGATTAGATAGGAAACTTAGCGGGCAGTGAGTTGAGGTTAACAGGGGAGGAGCAATTCAGACAAGGCGGTTGAGAACGGTTGTATAACTTGAAGAATGTAATCAATGTCACTGAATTGTACGTGTAGAACCTGTTGAATTGGTCTATGTTCTGCTGTGTATATTCTCAACAATAACAAAAAATACAATAAATTAAAAACTAAAGAATCCTGAGAGGTCCTGGGAGCAAAACGTTTGAGAACTACTGATTGAAAGAACCAGGCTCCTCCTTTGAACTTTAACTCATCCTATTCCCAGCATCTGTGCCTTCATATAGTGCTTCTGTCAGAAAATTTAAAAAAAGAAACATGTAGATCATTCCAGAAAAATGACAGTTGATATAACTGTCTTAGTTACTGTCATACATTGAATTGTGTCCTCTAAAAATATCTGTCAACTTGGCTGGGTCATGATTCCCAGTATTGTATAATTGTGTACCATTTTTGCAATCTGATGTGTTTTCCTTATGTGTTGTAAATTCAATCATTATGATGTAATAAGATGGATTAACAGCAGTTATAGTGATGAGCATACAAGACTGGACAGTGTTTGAAGCCAATCTCTTCTGAGATATAAAAGAGAGAAGCGAGCAGAGACACATGGGAACCTCATACCACCAAGAAAGCACTGCCGGGAGCAGAATGCGTCCTTTGGACCTGAGGTTCCTGTGCAGAGAAGCTCCCAGACCAAAGGAATATTGACGACATGGATCTTCCTCCAGAGCCAACAGAGAAAGTGTTCTCTTGGAGCAGAAGCCCTGAATTTGGACTTGTAGCCAAATGGACTGTGAGAGAATAAACTTCTCTTTGTTAAAGCCATCCAGCTGTAGTTATTTCTGTGATAGCAGCACTAGATAACTGTCTTAATCATCCAGTAATGCTGTCACAGAAATACCACAAGTGGATGGCTTTAACAAATAGATGTTTATTCTCTCACAGCCTAGGAGGCTAAAAGTACAATTCAGGGTGCCAAGTCCAGGGGAAGGCTTTCTCTCTCTGTTGGCTCTGGGGGAAGATCCTTGTCATCAATCTTCCTCTGTCTAGGAGCTTCTCAGTGTAAACACAGGTTCCCCTCCTGGTTCTTCATTCTTGGTGGCACGAGGTCCCACGTGATGTGATAAGGATCATCATATCAGACCACAAAATAGTGGACAACCATACAATACTGGGAATTACGGCCTAGCGAAGTTGACACACATTTTTTGGGGACACAATTCAGTCCATAACAATAGCTGTATATGTTTTAACTCATTTAATCTTGACAACTTATTGGAGATACTTTACAGAAGAGAAGTTGCTGATGCCAAGGGGATAAAAAAACTTATCCAAGGAAACAGGGGTTGTGGCAGAGCTAGGAACCCAGGCAGCCCAGAGTGAAAACCTAAGAGTCTTAACCATTATACCATGCCACCACTCAATCAATGGAGTGGTGCCCAGCATTAAGGGGTTTCCCAGGACTTCAGACTTTCATGCTAAAACCAGGAATGTCTTGGGCAAACCAGGATAGTTCGTCAGCCGACTCATAATATTTTTTCTACAGCTAATCTTTGTTGCTCCTATTTCCACTTATTTGAACAATTTTCCTACCTTCTTAGTAAAAACAAGAACAGTCACCATCCCATTCAATAATAATTTTCATACCCTTTGACCTTTTATTACCTGACAGTTCATATCAGATATGGTGAAAGTTCTTTAGCTCTCTATTTCAGGGGAAGAAAACTTTTTCCGTAAAGGATCACACAGTAAATGTTTTAGGCCTTGCAGGCCAGATGATTCTTTGTCGCACCTACTCAACTCTGCAGGTGCAGTGTGAAAGTAGCCACAGACAGTCATAAATGAATGGGTGTGTTCTAATAAAACTTTATTTAGATGTTTCCTAACCCTCTGCTCTATTCTTATAATCCCATCATTCCTGAGACCCACACTAAGTCAGCTACAATACAGTAACAGAAATAGCTATGGATACAGCAATGTGAGAGAACCTATAATCATTCATGAACCAACATTCCTGATCCCACATAACATTATAATGAAATCAATTTTCTTTTTTTAAAAGCAGAACCAAAGAATATAAATTGGTATTTCAATTGTGTTTCTACTCACTGAGTCAAGAATAAATAAGGGTATAAAACCTAACATTCTATGTCACATATGGCCTTCAGTATTTAAATTTTCCTCAGAGGAAATAGCCTTTCTAGGAAGGGAGAGAAGGAGGGAGGGAGGGAGGGAGGGAGGGAGGGAAGGAGGGAGGGAAGGAAGGAGGGAGGGAAGGAGGGAGGGAGAGAGGGAGGTAAGGAGAGAGGGAGGGAGAGAGGGAGGGAGAGAGGGAGGGAGAGAGGGAGGGAAGGAAGGAGGGAGGGAAGGAAGGAGGGAGGGAGAGAGGGAGGTAAGGAGGGAGGGAGGGAGAGAGGGAGGGAGAGAGGGAGGGAAGGAGGGAGGGAAGGAAGGAGGGAGGGAGGGAGGGAGGGAAGGAAGGAGGGAGGAAAGGAAGGAGGGAGGGAAGGAAGGAGGGAGGGAGAGAGGGAGGGAGGGAGGGAGGGAGGGAAGGAGGGAGGGAGAGAGGGAGGTAAGGAGAGAGGGAGGGAGAGAGGGAGGGAGAGAGGGAGGGAAGGAGGGAGGGAAGGAAGGAGGGAGGGAGGGAGGGAGGGAAGGAAGGAGGGAGGAAAGGAAGGAGGGAGGGAAGGAAGGAGGGAGGGAGAGAGGGAGGTAAGGAGAGAGGGAGGGAGAGAGGGAGGGAGAGAGGGAGGGAGGGAGGGAGGGAAGGAGGAGGGAGAGAGGGAGGTAAGGAGAGAGGGAGGGAGAGAGGGAGGGAGAGAGGGAGGGAAGGAGGGAGGGAAGGAAGGAGGGAGGGAGGGAGGGAGGGAAGGAAGGAGGGAGGGAAGGAAGGAGGGAGGGAGAGAGGGAGGTAAGGAGAGAGGGAGGGAGGGAAGGAGGGAGGGAAGGAAGGAGGGAGGGAAGGAGGGAGGGAGAGAGGGAGGTAAGGAGAGAGGGAGGGAGAGAGGGAGGGAGGGAGGGAGGGAAGGAAGGAGGGAGGGAAGGAAGGAGGGAGGGAGAGAGGGAGGTAAGGAGAGAGGGAGGGAGGAAGGAAGAAAAGGCAATCTTACCTGTTTTGAAGGAAACCTGTGCCCCACCAGCAGTGATAAATTCTATGTTCCCAAGATGTAATATACCAGCAAGTAACCTCAAAACTTCCCGAACTTCCTCCTTGCTGAACTGCATTACTTCCATTGCCATCTAGAAGAAAATAAATGCATTTCATTTTTTTTGTTTTTCAGATTCAATGGAAGATGATCCTATTTCTTTTTTTTTAAATTTATTTTATTTTTTATTGTACTTCAGGTGAAGGCTTACAGAACAAATAGTTTCTCATGAAACAGTAGCACACATATTGTTTTATGACATTGGTTAACAACCCCACAAAGTGTCAACCCTCTCCCTTCTCGACCTTTTTTTTTTGGTGAAAATATACATAGCCAAAGATACACCATTTCAAAAATTTCTACATGCACAGTTCAGTGACATCGACTGCACTCTTCCAGTTGTGCTGCTAGTCTCACTTTAGATGAAGGCTTACAGAACAAAATAGTTTCTCCTTTAACAGTTAGTACACATGTTGCCCTATGACAATAGTTAACAACCTCACAACACATCAACACTATCCTTACTCAACCTTGGGTTCCCTATCACCAGCTTTCTTGTCCCCTTCTGCCTTCTGGCCCTTGTCCCTGGACTGCTGTGCATTTCATTTTTTAATGTTGCCTGTTCACACTAAAGAAAATGAAAAATGCTCATTACTCAATAGAATTATTAGCTGTTGGTCTAGAGGTAAGAACCTAAGAAACAGATATGTAATGATTCATTTTTAAAAAGATAAAGTGTTTACACAGGTACACATAAAACAAAACAAAAAACAGTTGTTGTCAAGTGGACTCTGACTCCTGGAGACCCCATGTGTGTCAGAGTAGAACCGTGCTCCACAGGGTTTTCAATGTCTGATTTTTCAGAAAGAGATCCCCAGGCCTTTCTTCCAAGGTACCTCTGGGTGGACTCGAACCTCCAACCTTTCGGTTTGCAGTCAAGTAGGTTAACCGCTTGTACCACCCAGGGATGCCATATATAAAAGAAAAGAAATACTAACAAAGAATTGTAGGATGCTCGACAATAACCTAGAAAATGGAATAAAAATAAATACCTACCTTATGTACAAGTCTCCTATTTATACACCACGAAGAATTACTTAGGGAATCACAGTAATAATAGAGACAACTATTTTAATCTACAGAGATCAAAGCATAATGAAACATTTAATTATTTTCTTCACACATAACAACGTCGGGAGGAGGTGGTTGTGTGTTGTTCAGTCAATTCTGGACCATAGCGACCCTAAGGAGCCTTGGCGGTGCAATGGTTAATCACTCGGCTGCTAACTGAAAGGTCACCAGTGAGAGCTCACCACCAGCTCTGCAGAGAAAACGTGGGGATCTGCTCCTGTAAAGATTACAGCATAGGAAATGCTATGGGGCAGTTCTGCTCTGTCCTACAGGGTTGCTATGAGTCACTATGAGTGTTGGGGTTAAGGGAAAAATACTTCACAAGACTCGTCTAGTATAAAACTTTGGGCCTTGTCTCAGTGGTCCCAGGTAGGTGGGTTAAATGTTCAAATCCAGCAGCAACTCCTTGGAAACCCTATGAGGCCATCCTACTCTGTCCTGTAGGGTCGCTATGAGTCAGAACTGACTTGACGACAACGTGTTTGTGTTTTTCTAACAGAAACTCTGGAGATCAGAGTGTCTTTCATTCCTTTTACAAAAGTTACTGATAGAAAATCTGAATAGATCTGGACCTGTCTTCCCAGACACTCATCACATCTCCATTTTTAATTTCCCCAAAGGAGTTTTAAGTTCTTATCTTGGCCTGTGTGCCTCTCCTCTGGGTAGAAAAGGAAGTTAACATATTAAAGTTTGGAGGAACATAAAAAAAAACAATGACAAGTATCTAAACAACTCAAGCAAGGTGTTTTCTGAATGATACGTAAGATTTGCTTATTTTCTATTGTGATTGATGAGCCACATTCTTGTGAGGAAAAAAAGCTAAATGGCCAAACCACCGAGGACAGAATTGTTGGTAATCCTGATGAAAACGTGCTACAAAGAGAATGCAGGTCCCAAATCACTACGTTGACCATTGTTGTTGTTAGGTGCTGTCGAGTTGGTTCCAACTCATAGCGACCCTATAGGACAGAGTAGAGCTGCCCCATAGAGTTTCCAGGGAGCGGCTGGTGGATTTGAACTGCTGACCTTTTGGTGAGCAGCCGAGCTGTTAACCACTGTGCCACCAGGGCTCTGCAATGTTCATAGGAGCCTGGTTAGAAGGAAACCACAAGGAGCTTTGCAGCAACAGAAATCCTAAGAAGAAACAACCGGCAACTTTAATATGTGAAAAGTTTAATTTCTTATATGGAGAAAACAATAAAGTCAGAACAAAAATGGTGAACAGACAGGAAAACATTTTTACAAAAATTACAGGGGAAGGGCTAATAGCCATACTTAAAGACACATGAGAAAAGAATCAAAATAGGCACTTTTTATAGGAGGAAATGGAAGTCCACAAGAAATGTTTTCCCTAAAGATGTACAAATTAGAGTAAATTTGAGTTCACTAATCCTAATGCAGCAAAAAAATTTCTGAATAAAAAACCAAAAAATTGGTGAAATGGGTACAGTTATGCACTGGTTGCTGGTACCATAAATTAGTATAATCATTTTGGAAACCAACATGATTATGTGATGGCATTGTGCTAGGCCACATAAGAAAAATATCTTATAATTTTAATATCTGGAAAAAAAGACCACAAATGTTCAGAAAGATTAAACAATGTTCTCAGAGTTTCAGAGTTACACCAAGATTCAAAGATTTGAAGCCAGCCCACCGAACCCAAAGTCTAGAAATGTATTATCCACCCAACTCTATTGCTTTCTAAGGACACAAATGGAAAACCGAAGTCTTCAATTTAATCTCCAATAACGTCAATATAGGGTCACCGTGAGTCTGAATTGATTCCATGACAATGGATTTAACATCAATATTGGGCATTTGTCCCAAGAAAAATCTCAAAAGCAGAAAAAAAAAATACTTTATTTATAAAATATTTACTATATTTATAAAATACTCACTGTAGTGCTATCTTAAGAAGAGAAAGAAAAAAAATTTTATCCCGCAACTGGGTAAGTTAAACATAGTAAATAAACCTGTTAGAATACTGCATACTTTTTAAAGCAAATAATAAACATTATATAGAAACAGGAGTCCCTGAGTGGCACAAATGGTTAAGCACTTGACTACCAGCTGAAAGGTCGGCAGTTCAAACCCACTCTGAGGTGCCCTGGAAGACAGGCCTGGCCATCTGCTTCTAAAAAGTCACGGCCTCAAAAACCCTATGGGGTAGTTCTACTCTGCACACATGGGGTCGCCATGAGTCAGAAATGACTTGATGGCAACTAACAACAACAACATACAGAAAATCATTTTTACGATAAAAAAATCCATTGCTGTCAAGTCGATTCCAACTCATAGCGACCCTATAGGACAGAACAGAACTACCCCATAGGGTTTCCAAGGAGCAGCTGGCAGATTCGAACTGCTGACCTTTTTGCTGGCAGACAAGCTCTTAACCACTGTGCCACCAGGGCTCTGTATTTATGATAAACTTACGTAAAAAATACAAAATTATATTTTAAGTATAATTATTTTTTATAAATTAGAATGCATATGAAAGTTGAAAAGAAAATTTGAAAAACTGAAAATACTGTTAGTGGTGGTAAGCTTATGCACACTACGTTCTGTCATGTTTTTAATGCTGTTGGCATATTTTTACAATGAAAAATGGAACCATCCAGGGTGAATGGATAAATTGCTGTACATTCAATGACATACTACTTCACAATAAAAAAGGAGTGGAGAGTGATACATGCAACATGGATGACAGAAAGAAGCTGGACACAGAAGAGGTCATACTGTATGATTCTACGTACGTGAAACTTTAGAAAAGACAGATCTCTACTACAGTGACCAAACCAAACCCGCTGTCATTGAGTCGATTCTGACTCACAGCGACCCTGCAGGACAGAGTGGAGCTGTCCCAAAGGGTTTCCAAGGCTGCGACCTGATGGAAGCAGACTGTCACATCCTCCTCCCACAGAGCTGCTGGTGGGTTCCAACCGCCAGCCTTTCGGTTAGCAGCCAAGCGCTTAACCACTGCGCCACCAGGGCTCCTTTATACTACAGTGACTACAATACGTATCAGTGGTCTCCTAGGGCCACACATTGGGTGGGGTGGCCGGAATGGTCTAGGAAGGGGCACAAAAGAACTTTTAGGGTGTGGAGACGTCCCGTATCTTGATTACGTTTGTAGTTACACGGGTGCGTAAATTCAAAACGCATAGAAATCCACACTTTAAACGGGAACATTTTATTATATGTACATTATGTCTAAATAAAGTTGATCATAAACAATTAAAAGACCATGAATCATTTCATCAAAGGTGTGGAAAGACTATCATTTCATAGGTACACAAAGAAATTGATGGAAAGACTAAGAAACAATATTAGTCAACAGTTTTTCAAGGAAAAAGAAATACCTACAAAGAAAATAATTATTCAAATTAAAAAATATTTATCAGTGACTTACTCTAAAAGCTAAAAGCAAAGAAATATGGTTAGAAAACGCAGAATAATTTCTTACTCTCTAGATTTTTAAAACGGTGTTAAAGACCAAATTAAACATCAGCAAAATAATTAAGTAACTACACCCTATGCACAGGAAGTAATTATATTGCAGAGCTTGACGGTTCTCCTTCCTATAATTAAAGTTTTCCTCATATATTACAAGACATATTCAAAACTAATTTATAACATTTTTCTAACCTCAAAATGATTACAGAAATGAAACTCTTCACTGTCATCTACCTGGTCTTTGTAAAATACTAAAATGAAAAAGGATGTTTAAAAGTAAGTTTACAGTAGCAGAAAAATTTAAATATCAAATGAAAAGATCAATGTCCCACAAAAAAATTCTAGGTACAGTTCCTTAAAATACATAAAAGATATGTGGAGAAGATACGAAAGTACACAAATAAACGTGCTTACTATATTAATAAATTTATGACTTCTTTATTTTCAAGTTTAATGCCAAGTGAATTAGTTAACTAGCTGGGAGTATGATGATCAGTGGTAACTGCATTAATTATGCCAAGGGAGTAATTTAATAACTGCAACTAATTATCACCACCACTGTGGGCGTGTGTGCTAAAACAGCCAGGCCCTCCATTCATTGTGTCTTTGTATTCCTACTTACTGTCTTCACTAAGCAATTGTCACCCCTCTGGCAAGAGTAGCCACTTCGAGGCTTATTATAATTATTTTACTTTCTCAATAATATGACCTCAGACTGAAAACACTGGGAAAGTCTCAGTCTAGCTCAGAAACACTAAACAGCAATTTAGTTATAAAACTGGCACCAAGTTGTACACAACGTTTCCAATAAAAGTATTAAACCCATATAAAATAGGTGTTTGAGAATGTGTGTATGGTGGGTGACAAACATGGGATATAGTCTCAACTGCCAAAAAGCAAAGGAAGCTAAGCTAAGCTCGTCACACTAGAAACAAATAAAAACCAAAAAAAACCAAACCCGTTGCCATGGAGTCGATTCTGACTCATAGCAACTCTATAGGACAGAGTAGAACTGCATGATAGGGTTTCTAAGGAGCACCTGGCGGATTCGAACTGCTGACCTTTTGATTAGTAGCCCAACTCTTAACCACTACACCACCAGGGTTTCCAGAAACACATAAAGAGGCGCAAATTTAAGGTATTCCACTGCCAAGGAGCACAGGTGGTGGCTCAGTGGTAGAATTTTTGTCTTCCATGCGGGAGACCCAGGTTTGATTTCAGTCAATGCACCCCATGCAGAGCCACCACCTGTCTGCCAGTGGAGGTTTGTATGCTGCTATGATGCTGAACAGGTGTCAGGGGAGCTTCCAGACTAAGATGGACTAGGAAGAAAGACCTGGCTATCTACTTCTAACAATCAGCCAGTGAAAGCCCTATGAACCACGACCATTCAATCTCATTGTGCATGGGGTCTCCATCAGTCAGGGGCCAACTTGACAGCAGCTAACAACAACTGCCAACAGGAACGTGGTATACATCCAGTCAGGGTCTCGGAGAGGCAGGTGTGGGGCAGGGAGGTGCAGCTGGACAAGGGAAAGGGACCTCTGATGAAACTTGAACATCTCGTGTGCCTGAAATGGAGGAAGGGGAGGCTATTCTGGGCACAGGAGATCACAAACAGTAAGTAATCTGATATATTTATATTACATATGTAATATGATGTAATGTTAGGCTATGTTATATTATGTACTGTTGTAATAATATAAAATATGCTTATCCTCCTGAAATGGACGAAGGGGAGGCTATTCTGAGCACAGGAAATTACAAACACTAAGTAGTTTGATATATTTATATTACATATATAATATTAAGTTATGTTATATTATGTACTGTTATAATAATATAAAATATGCTTATCCTCCAGGTTTTCAACTAAAAATGACTGATCTTTCCAAGTTTGGCAAAACTAAAGTACAAGGCAAGTCCTTTAAATCTCAATAAAATCTGACTCATGATGAATGAATTGGCTCATACATACACATACGCATGTCATTAAAAACCCACGGGTATACTTGGGCGGCCTTCAGCCACAGCCAATGTCCAGGTGCCACATGCAGAAAAGAGCCTACGTTAAGCTCACGGCCACTGCGCCCATCTGAGAAAGGCCATTCTCTAAAGAGTTTATAGCTACTAACATGTTAGAAGTTCACATAAACGGGTAGTAGGAGCCACCAGTCACTTTGGGGGCAGTGATTTTGCACAAGGGAGCTAAAAAACTAATTGCAAGGAACCCTACACTGTAAACGGGCATTTTGCTGAAAACATTCCACATGGTTTTCTAGTATACTCCGCAGCTGTTAGAATGTTCCAAAAAGATTATGTGTGTTCCAAAAAGGTTATGTGTACCGTGCGATCCTGGGGTTGTAAAAAAGGGCATTTATAAATATGCATAGACTGGAAGACTTGCCACCAAGGGGCCACAGGCACTGTCCTTGTTGCTTCCCTCTATTTTATAATTAAAAACTAATAAATTGTTTGTAAACCAACAAACAGAAAACCCATGTGCAAACCCAGGAACATCACGTAGTCAGAAGTGGGTTCAAGCTCCTAGGACTGTAAGCTCAGCCCCAGTCCACGGCCACGCATACTGTAAACACTCAATATTTGTGGAGCAAGAGAATGAATAGACTGTTACTCATCGAAGACTCCTGTCACCTGGCATACCTTTCATCAGCCACCAGCCAGGTGGGTCAAATGCAGACAACAAAATAAATCAGTCATTACTATAGATTCAAAATAGCTTTTCATCCTGACCAAACTATTTATAGTGCAACTTGGAGGGATGTATTTAAAAATGACTATGGAATTGAGCATAGTTTACTGCCTCTAGAGGAGTACTGGTGGTGCAGCAGTTAAGCGCTCAGCTGCCAACCGAAAGGTCGGTAATTGGAACCCACCAGCCACTCCATGGGAGAAAGATGAGGCAGTCTGCTTCTGTAAAGATTCACAGCCTTGGAAACCCTATGGGGCAGTTCTACTCTATCCTATACGGTCACCATGAGTCAGAATCGACCTGATGGCAACAAGGTTTACTGCCTCTGACCCCAGAAAAAACAGGCCTCCCCTAAAACTGCTCAAAATCTCTCATAGGCAGTTATCTGTATTAATGTTAGTTTCTGCCAGTTATGAATTTAAAATACCCATAAAAGACCTACTGATGAGCAAATTCTCAATGAGATTAGCAGAATTTTTAAAATGTTCCAGTGACAGAGTACATTGTTAAGAGCTGAGAAAAAAATGATTTTTTTTTCTAGTAACTAAAAAGGTATACCAGAAGTGACATTTTCATACATAATTCACAGAAATCATTTCTCTCCATTAATAGTTTAACACTTTCTGAGAAGAAATTACCCTGGAGCTCCAAAAGAATGTGGTCCCTTCACTTCCTTCCGATTCCACAACTTCTGAGAAATGGACCATTATAGCATTAAAGTATGAAGACGTAAATTTAAACGGTGTTTGATTTTGGAAGGAAATGCTAAGACAAATGGAATGAACAGTATAATCTGTTCCAGTTGGTTTCATTTCCCCAGGAGAATGCAGGGGTTATGTCTGACTGTTCACTGCTGTCTCCAAAGGCCTAGAACGGTGCTGGGTACTCAAACATCTGTGAATGTATGAAACCAACTTGAGTCAGAAGAGATCAGAATGAGGATCTCTGGGTCCCGGACAGAGCTGGAGAAAAATGTAGAACAAAATTCTAACTCACGAAAGAAGACCAGACTTACTGGCCTGACAGAGATTGGAGAAATTCTGAGAGTATGGCCCCCAGATACCCTTTAAACTCAGTAATGAAGTCACTTCTGAGGTTCATTATTCAGCCAAAGCTTAGACAGCCCCATAAAACAAAATGAGACTAAAAGGGCACACCAGTCCAGAGACAAGGACTAGAAGGGAGGAGGGGACAGGAAAGCTGGTAATACGGAACCCAAGGTTGAGAAGAGACAGCACTGACATGTCATGGGGTTGTTAACCACTGTCATAAAACAGTATGTGTACTGTTTAATGAGAAAAATTTGTTCTGTAAACCTTTATCTAAAGTACAATTAAAAAAAAAAAAAAAAAAAAAAGAATGAGGATCTCTTTGTTACCGCTGGCTGCAGAGGGCTGAATGAGGCAGTAAGATGGGTTGGCTGATATTGATAATGATACCTTTATAATGGTTATATTCCTATGCCATATGAGTATGATCATAAAGTCCACATGGTCATTGTAAAAAAAATTATAGTGTAGAGAGAATGATAAAGAATAAAACAAAATCCTCCTATAATTCTGTCATACAAGATAACATTTCTGGTATTTTTTTCCTTCCAATCTTTTGTCTGCACACATAAAACAAAACTGGAGGCTTACATAGTGCTATCCTGCCTTAAGGAGGCCTGGTCGTGCAATGGTTAAGTGCCCTGCTGCCAACCAAAAGGTGGATGGTTGGAATACATTCAGCAGCTCTGAGGCAGAAAAGGCCCAGCAATCTGTGTCAGTAGAAATTATAGCCAAGAAAATCCTATGGGGACAGTTCTACTCTGTAATATAGGGTCTCTATGAGTCGGAATTAACTCGAGGGCACACAACAACATCCTGCCTTTCTCAATTTTTTCCATATTATTAAATACACTTCAGCATGTTTTTTGCTTGCTGCCAATAGATCTTATTTTATGGATATAACGTAAGTTATTTAAGCTATTTCTCAATTCATGATCCTGACTTGTTTGGGGAGACACAATCTTAGTTTTTATAGTAAAGAATATTTTTCTTCCTTCTTTCTGAAAACTTGCATGTTATTTTTGTTTCTTTCTTACTGCATTGCTTAGAACTTCCAGAAACCAAAAACCAAACCCGCTGCCATTGAGTCTGTTCCAACTCATAGCAACCCTAGAGGACAGAGTAGAACTGCCCCACAGGGTTTCCAA
This sequence comes from Dugong dugon, assembly GCA_030035585.1. Lineage (NCBI taxonomy): Eukaryota > Metazoa > Chordata > Mammalia > Sirenia > Dugongidae > Dugong > Dugong dugon. Next base: position 19,687,282 of record CM057460.1, read on the forward strand.
GGAACAGCTGGTGGATTCGAACTGCCGACCCTTCAGTTAGCAGCCGTAGCTCTTAACCACTGCGCCACCAGAGTGAGATTAAATAATAACAGCAAAAATATCACGTTCCTGATTTTAATAAGCAACAGCTAGGTTTTAATCAAAATTTCTGGTGGGCCAATACCAAAACAAATACGTAATTGCAAAATAAATATTTAAGGATCTACAAATAGTGTATTAGTTTGTACACATTTATTATAACAATTTCACATATAAATTTTTCCTTTTTACTAGATGATATATTCTTTAGTAATAAGACCAAATTTCAAATGCCAAAATATATTATTCCCCCCATCCCTGCCACCCCAAAAAAGCAACTAGCCTTCACTGAAAATAGGTCAAACTTCAAAAGGTTACTTGTAGCTAGTAAGTTTCGAATTGGAGAGAAAAGAGTAACCCCAGCAGAATAATTTCTTCCATCGCTTCCAGGAAAAGGAATCCTTGCTGCCATGCGCACCCTAGTGGTCACTGAGCTAATCGGTGGATTAGTCAAGTGGAACTAGGACTGGCTCATTAAGGAGTGCCACCATGAGCAAAGTCCTTTTCTCAAAAAGCATTGTTCTTTAGCTTTAAGCAAGTAACAAGACAAATCCCGAGACTAGTCTTTTTTCCAACTCATCACAGATGAGTTTCCATATTTATTCTACCACATGATCTTTTCAGCAAAGACAATAATAAATTGTGAAGGGAGAAAGTCTGAATAGTGAGGGAACTCTTTTTTTGCCCACTGCCACTGAGTCGATTTTGACTCACAGCGATTCTGGAGCACACAGGAGAACAGCCACACAGGGCTGTTAAGGCTGTCAATCTTTATGGAAGCAGACTGCCACATCCTTCTCCCTCAGACTGGCTAGTGGTTTTGAGCCACTGACCTTTCAGTTAGTAGCTGAGTGCTTAACCACTGCACCACCAGGGCACCTTGAGAGAAGTCTAGACCATAACCAAATTGGGGAGGATAAGAGGGAGTGAAAAAGGAAGAGGGGTTACTGCACTGACTTTTGCTTTAAAAAAACAAAACAAAACAAAAACCCATTGCTGTCGAGTTGATTCTGACTCATAGCGATGGAAACATTGCACTGATTAAGGGTAGAATAGCACAGCCAATTACTGTAATTGCTGTAAGTTTTACACCTCTAAAAAATTGAACTGGCAAAAGTTGCATGATAGATACATTTACAACAACAACAAAAAAAAGAGCAGCTGCTGAGGTTGCTACGCACAACCAAACACCTCATGGGATTTGGTTTCTTGGTTTGGAGGTTTAGGGTCATAGGTTCATAGAACATCTCAGTTAACTGGCTTAATACTGTGTTTAGTGCTTCTGTTCTATCTCCTAGCTCGTTGTGTAGTGCCTGTGGTAGTAAAAGCTTGCAAGTAGCCATCCAAGGCACAACAATTGGCCCCTAATTGCCTGGAGCAACAGAGGAAGAAGGAGAGTCAGGGATAGGAGTAAGAAATGGAAATGTGTGGCTAACTGCCTCCATGAACAACTGCCTCCTTTGCCGTGAGACCAGAGCTGGATGGTGCCCAGCTACCAATACTGATTCTATAGAAGAATCTTGATCAAAAGAGAGAAAATGCAGGACAGAATTTCAATTTCTCATGGAATCCAGATATTCGGGAACCATGGAAGCTGGATGAATCCCTGAAACTACTGCCCTGAGATAATCTTTAAACCTTAAACCAAACTTATCCCTTGAAGTCTTCTTAAAACCAAACAAAAGTTTGGCTTAACTAGCCAATGTCTGCCTTGAACACTGTGTTGTTTCAAGATCTATCTATATGGGATCAAACTGACAACAGGAACTGGAAAGATTAGTTAGGAAACTTAGGTGGCAGTGAGTTTATGTTAACGGGGGAGGAAAAACTCAGAAAAGGAGGATGAGAATGGTCGACAAATGTCACTGAATTGCACCTGCAGAAACCGTTGGTGTATGTTCTGCTGTCTCTATTCTCAACAACCACAACAAAAAATAAATTATAAAACAAACTGGAAGGATAATTTAAAATTCTTAGAAACCATTTCATAAGATGCAATTTGCAGGGCTTAATCGCATACTTCCTGGAGGACACACCGAAAGGTGCTATTGGCAGGGGACCTTTTATTAACAGCTTGAAGAAATGACAGATAGTGAGAAAAACCCTCTGCTTTATAAAGGGCAGATTGCCATCTTTTAAAAGGGAGGCCGAGGGGAAGACAAACATGAAATTATAGCCTACTCTGTTTTTCATTTCATCTTCAACATATGGCTACCTACATCATACATACGGAAATGATGTGCAATTTATGTCCATTAAAAAGCACTTTGATGCTATTCCACAAGACCTTGTTATGAATGATCTGGAAGAGCAGAGGGAATACCAAACTGAGAGCTGTTCTTGGCAACACCCTAGAAAGAAAAATCCAGGGTGTGCAGCAAAGAGGTAGTACTTGCCTCATAGTTAACAGTCTGGGTTTTGGAGTTAGACTGCAATGTGGATACCAGCACTACCAGGTAAGCGTAAAGTCAGGCTGGTCACCAAACTCTCTAAAAGTCTGAGGATGGGGAAAACCATAGCTCAGGGTTGTTATGAGCAACAGAGAGCTATTCCATGTAAAGTTCAGATAGTAAGTGCGCAATACGTGTTATCTGCCTTTATGATGATTAGGATGACGATGAATCAACCCTAAATCTCCTGTATCCAATTCTTCCAGTCATGACTACAGCAAAGGAATTGAGTTACGGTGATGAAATCTGCTAGTCAGACTCAATCAGCTGGGCTATTTATAATGCTAGATGACCAGGTTTCTTAAATGGGGTCACCTTGTAACAAAGTCCTTGTTTTATTCAACAACTGAGAAAGATCATGCCATCTCCATGCTGCAAATCTTAAGATGGCTATTTTTTAATCATGTGATTAGAATTTCTTATCAGAATTAGGCTATGAAAGCTGGATGATATCCTAATGGCCACCTGGTCCAATGGCTGATGAATTTGTTTTTAGCCATGAAATCCTCTTTTAAAAGTAATCATAATCGTAAGCTCAAAATAATGGAGGATCTGCTTGCTCCAGTGTGAAGCCTAGGATTGTTTTATTTATTTTGGAAGGGGAAGGTAACACTCTTAAGATGCTGTTCCCAGTAAACCACCTATCTCTCTTGAGTGACACAGACATGTCTCTGTAACAAAGAAGATTCCTTGAATTCCATTCCAGCCTGACGATTCTTTACGAAGAACAAAAGGAACTACCTGTTCCCACACACTGGTGCAAATGTAATTACTTCTGTTTTTATTTTGACAATTTTTTTTTGAAACACAAAGTGAAATCTGCCACTCCCAAGAGAAGGAAGATAAGAAAGTAACTTACAATAACTTCCTTAAAGGATTCATGGTCATTGATTGTCTTGTCTTCTGTACATCCAGACTGATTCAAGTAGTGGTAGTTTTCTGGCATAGATAAATAAAACTCTTCTAGAAAACAGAAAAAAAAAGGGTAACATTGACACTCAGCAGCCCAAGCTAAGACAAAATCCAGAGTTTTCACTTGGTGATTTAAAAAAAGGAAGAGTACATAAATCATTCTATACCCCTTACTGTCCTTAATTAAGATAAAAGCATTCCCTTTTAATCACAATCTGAAGAAAATATAAAGAATTTAAAATCAAACTAAATGGGATGGTGGAAAATAACCACTGAAAAAAAAGTAATTGTTGTGAATACAGTTTTATTGTCTTCTTCTACAAATCATATGTTTAGAAATTAGCTTTACTTCTGCATGGCTTCAAGTTAACACCAGTTGCCATACATTTTATATGCTTCATAAATACCTTTTAAATCAGAAATGTACCAAGAACTCCAAAAGCAAACAAACAAAACATTCAAGATTTCTCTATTGGTGATTCTCTGGCTAATGACTTGATTCTAAAATGGACTGTATTTTAGTACTCTCGTAAGATCTCACTTCAGCTGATGGAGTATCACGTCCAAAAGACAGTCTTCTCCTAACTAGTGTTTTTGCTAAACGGTCAACGAGTTCCTCACATGTGTTTCCCCGCTGTTACCACGCTCACCTCCTTCTTCATCTCGTAGCCCTGCCAGCAGTGCATAGAATATGTGATAATTCCTTTCCCCAGGATTCTGCCTTACTACTCGGTTCTGTGAAGATAAATCACATTTACACTCACAGACGTTTCCTCGGCTTAATTAGCACAAACCAATAATTTCTAAAAACTGATGACAGGGAAGAAAATGTAAATTAAATCATGTTTACTTACTTTTTCTAATAAATCTTCATGTGAAAAGCAATGGCAAGTCAAGGAACAAAACAAGGACACGACACGCTCAATTTGTCTGCAATTTTCTATTTTTGGACATCCAAATCATTACAGCTCCCTGTACCTCTTGACACTGAGACTTCAGGTGCCAAAAGACAAGCTAACTAAACACAGGCTATTTCATCTAAATCCAGTTCCAAACATGACACATGCTGGAACCCTATCAGGGGCCAAATGGTTTAACAGAATGGACTTCGAACCATACATGTTGCGTGATCTGATATTCGGCGATGAATCCAATTTTTTGGATTATGGACATGATATCAGAGATTTCCAAAAGGAAATTTGTTCTTTAGGTCATGGAATAATTCACAGGGCAGACACACTAATATCAGAGCAATCACTACATAGGACCAGAGAAAGAAATGTTTTGTGTTCTTTTTCTGTCTCATTTTTATGATTAGCAAGAGCATATATGGAGCCAAAGGCCATCGACAAAAACCAAATCAAACAGGATACAATCTACAATTCTCCCGCCCTGAATATTTCCCTTCTGGCAGATGTTCAGCTGAATAAATTTCCCAAAGCGACTGGAGTTGCTATTGTACACCGTCTTGGCATTGCCGAAAGCTTCCATGATGGGGCTGTGAGAGAGCAGAAAAGAGCAGAGTATTAATTAGCGTAGACAGAAAAACAGCAAGCGCTTCTCACAAATGGCAAGATAGGCCATTGCAAGAGAACTCTGAAACCACTAAGACCTATGGGAACTGTGGATTTTCAGATGTGACAGATTTTCAAAATACTTGCTGAAATGGGTTTTTAATGCGTATCCATTTTGAATGAGTAAGGATCTTATGGCACGTTGTCCTGCCAAGTTGTCCTGCCAAAGAATGTTAAGCAGCATTAAGGCGACCACAATGGCTCACCCTGGTGCAAATTAGCTTGGGTTTATACATCCAAGCCAGGAATTGCACAGAAAACACCCCTACTCGCTTATACTCTAAAAAGTGAAAAAGTTCTAGAAATTTCACCAATTCATTGTACGCCTTTGGGGCAAGCCATTTAACTTCTTTGGGTCTTCTCCAATTGTAAAATGGGGTAAGACTAGATCAGAACTTGGCAAAATTTTTTTATAAAGGACCAGACAGCAAATAGTTGTGGCTTTGTGGCCTTTGTTGCAACTACTCAACTCTGCCACTGTAGCTTGAAAGCAGCCATAAACAACATGTGAACAAACTAGCATGGCTGTGTTCCAATAAAGTTTTATCTAAAAAAATAGGCTGCAGGATTTGGGTAGCAGGCCTTAGTTTGCAGAACCCTGGACTAACCTCTAAATAATAGGATCTCTCAAGTTCCTATCAGTTCTAAAATCTTATAAGGCACAAATCAGATATCAGGCAATTACATATTTGAAATAAAACTTCAGATGATACCTCACCACACAGCCCTCTCTCAAAGTTCTGAGGCTCACTTCCATAGAATGTATCATTGGTCTTCTGCCAATGAGAGGCTACAAAAATGTCATTATCAGTTCCCCTTCTGCTGCTCTGAGCCTCCAAACAGCTGAAGAAGGGGGCCTTGTTCATCTCCTTGTTAAGCCCTCTTGTACAAGTGGTTAGCAGGTGAAATTTCTCCCGATCAGAAAGCCTCCACAGAGCTTATCAACTTCATTCTTTTCCAAAAACTTCAATACTCTTCCCCTTATCTAATCCAGGCCCTTTACAACCTTGTGAAGCTGGGGTTGAGGGCTCTCAGGTAAGAAAGAGGTTACAGACTATTCCTTGGCATCACTTGATCTTCAGCTCAAGCCTGGCCCAAGGACGGAGGCTCAGGAGCATCTTCAGCCAGAGGGCACGAGGCTGAGGTTATCAGAAATTGCTGTGCATCTCGGGACATTTTATTGTAAACGAGGAGTCAAGAAAAAAAGAAAAGAGACTGACTAATCTGAACTCCTCCTTAAATACGCCAGATCATGGAGAAAGTGAATTATATTGGTTAGAAATTTAAAAAAAAAAAAGATAAATACCTGCTTTCAAGAATAGCTTGTTCAACACACGATGTCTTCTCCTTTAAGGACAATTCCAAAGACTGCTGACTGATGACTGATAAAAACTTGAGGATCAACTTAGTGCTTTCGGTTTTACCAGCCCCACTTTCACCGCTGGAAAAGACAAAATGTGAATGTTTGTGCATCTAAACAGAATTTAAAAAAAAAAAAAAAAAAATCAGCTTAGTCAATACCACTCCAATTCCTCAAAGAAATCGAAATGTTTCAAAAGAGCTGAGAGAAAGGGCAGGATAAGTCTGTTCCACCGCTGGTCACTCTGTTTTCGGTATGATTCATGTCTCTGTCAGCATATGAGGTCAACAGAAAGACTTCCATTAACCCAAAGGGGGTAAGATGGAGGGTGCTTTTCATGGAAGGTACATTTGTTTCCGTTCATGCATATAAACATAAACAGTGGCTGACTCAGCACAGGCACTCAGCAAATAGTTGCTAAATGAATGAGCACATTAATCGTACCTTTCTGGGAAACTTAAAACAGGTAAATATGAAAAAAAGAAAAAAAAAAAAACCCTAAATATTACCTCTGGCCCAGTGGTTAAACGTTTGGCTGCTAACCAATAGATCGGCAGTTCAAATCTACCAGCCACTCCTTGGAAACCCTATGGCACAGTTCTACTCTGTCCTATAGGGTTGCTATGAATCAGAATCAACTCGATGGCAACAGGTAGCAGTAGGTAGTGGTAAATATTACTGAAGGGACAAAGGAAGGAAACTGCAAGTACGTGACCCACACTAAATCATTTTGGTGTCACAATACAAGTACGAGGGAGACAGCAGCCAAGTGTCCAAGATGCAATTTAACTCTAAGTCTGTCTGGTTTCCAAAACCTCCAGAGCAGAGGAGAGCAACGATAGAGAAGTCAACAGGGTATGAGTTACACCTAAAGGACTAATAAGCATCAGTCGGGCAAAGAGGAAAGGAAGGATTCTGGGTAAAGGGACAGACTCTGCATAAGGGGACAATGAGTGAAAACACAGAGGCCAGATAAGCTGGAGAGGATGCGTACTGGAACAAGAGACCAATGACTGGTTACATCAACTGGACCAATATTAGAGGAGATAGGGAAAGATGGGCTAAAGAATTGAGTTGGACAGCTCAGAGACAAATGCAGTAGAGACTAAGCAAAGAGTGACCTCATCCAGGTCAGCGGTGAAGACCGGAGCTCCAGAGCTAATATATCAACTGAGGGGCCCTGAGGGAGAGATCAGCTGTTGCTCTAACCTAGGTATATGGTGACCAGGTCCTGGACAAGTATAAGCAGGTGATGGAAAGTACGGAGATGAGAGATACTTAGAAGGAGAAACTCCCTCTACTTCATAAACAGTGAGACTTTAACTTGTATAAGGCACCAGGCTCAGTACTATAGGGAGAACAGGGGGGCAAAAAAAAAGGCAAGGAGCTTACAAGACAGGCAAGAAGAAAATCAAAGGGATAAGTAACAGTATGGCAACACAAACAATATCACAGGTGTTGTTGTTGTTCATTGCCGTGAAGGCGATTCCAACTCATGGCAACCCCATGTGTGCAGAGTAGAACACTGCTGCACAGAGTTTTCAAGGCTGTGACCTTTCTGGAGCAGACTGTCAGGTCTGTCTTCCGAGGTGCCTCTGGGTAGGTCTGAACCACATTTAACCATCTGCTGACCCAGGGACTCCATTATCACAAGGTGTTGTTAGGTGCTAACGTGTCCTTTCTGACTCACAGCAACTCTGTGTACAACAGAATGAAACACTGCCCAGTCCTGTGCCATCCTCACAATCACTGCTGTGTTTGAGCCCATTGTTGCAGCCACTGTGTCAGTCCATCTCGTTGAGGGTCTTCCTCTTTTTCGCTGACCCTCTACTTTACCAAGCATGATATCCTTCTCCGGGGACTGGTTTCTCCTGACAACATGTCCAAACTATGTGAGACAAAGTTTCACCATCCTCACTTCTAAGGAACATTCTAGCTGTACTTCTTCCAAGACAGATTTTTCATTCTTCTGGATGTCCATGGGATATTCAACATTCTTCACCAGCACCATAATTCAAAAGCATCAATTCTTCAGTCTTCCTTACTCACCGTCCAGGTTTCACATACACACAAGGCAAATGAAAATACCATGGCTTGGGTCAGGTGTAACTTAGTCCTCAAAGTAACATCTTTGCTTTTTTAACACGTTAAAGAGGTGTTCTGAAATTGGGCAAATCTGTTGCAAAACATCATAAGGTAGTACATTAATAATTGCTAAATGGGAGAGAGAAAGAGATGAGCAACACGAGTTCAAGGCAGAGCCTTTGCTGAGAGCAAGGAGATCTCAGAAGTTATCATGAAAGAGGAATTCAGCCAAAAATGTGGTGAGTGATTAGGCACACGGCATAAAAGAGAGGAAATGACTCAGGGATGACACCCTCTGTGCCAGAATGGGTGCCATAGCCCCAAGGGGAATCACAGCAATTCCATCCCCTTTGCCAGCGATAGGGTTGGGCGTGGGTAGGTGTTCCAACGGCAGCCAAAGAGAGGTAATATCAAGTGTGCTGAGTGCTTCTGGGGAGTAAACACACGCACGCACAAGAGAGAACAGGCGGAAATGATCCTCTTGCTGCACACAACAAACTATCTTCAGATCGTAAAGTAAAACCCAAGGCAATTAGAGAAGAGTCTAGCAGAAGTGTCTGAATCCACAGCCCTGAAACTGCCCTGCCTTGTGTTATCTGAAATAATAAGGGCACTGTGGTTAGGCCAGCTTTGGATGGCGTTTCGATTATCAGCATGCACAATCTCCCTAACACCAGGGTTTGCATTCATCCTGGCGCAACTGCTACCTGCCCAGCCCAGCGCCTGGAACACAAGGGCATTCAGCGACAATGCGCTCGACGAATCACACAGAAACCAAGGGAGAAAGCATTTCAGAGGAGAGCTAAATAATTCTCCATATTTGTTTTAAATACACATCTACCTAGCAAATGATGATTAAATCATTCAAAAAAAAAAAAAAAGACTAAAAATAACAACTAAAGGGACAAGTTAACACATATGAGGCAGAAACAATGTTATGTGTTGCTCAAACCACTCCTTTATCCTCCAGCACCCCCAGCACACAGAAGATTACACTTCAGCCGCCCTCACAATCGATGAGCAACAACATGACTGAGTCTGGCAGACAGATCTACGCTGTTTCCGTGCCTGGCGGCCAGAACTCCTTCCTGTGGTCCTCAGGGCTATCCATCTTCCACATCTGCCATCCAGGTGCAGGGGATCCAGTGAGGACTCAGAGTCCCCTGCGGAGGCACATCCTCCGAAACAAAGAAGCCTGTACGGAAGGGATCAAGTTCCTCGCCAACTCACAGTGCGTTATGACAGGAGCCGGGAGCCATGTCTGTGTGATGCCACTGACACGTGGGGCTGTTTGTCACAGAAAGTAGCCTACTGACTAACAGAACACAGCCATAATACAACCAGGCATGGGGGGACGGGGGCACAGCATTCTGACTGTAATTATTGTTGTCGTGGGGTGCCATCGAGTCAATTCCGACTCACAGTGACCCTATAGGACAGAGTAAAACAGCCCTATAGGGTTTCATAGGCTGTATTCTTTACAGAAGGAGATCACAAGGTCTTTTCTTCCACAGAGCCACTGGTGGGCTCGAACCACTGACCTTTCGGGTTAGCAGCTGAGTGCTTAACCCCTGAGCCACTAGGGCTCCTTGTAACTGTAATTAATGCCACTGAATTGCACACTTAAACATAGTTGCTGTTGTTAGTTGCCTTCAAGCTGATTCTGACTCATGGCGACCCCACACACACGCGCGCGCACACGCGCACACACACACACACATTTTGCCATTTTAAAAATGACAATATATAGACATATAAAAACTAAAACCAGAAAACCAAACCTGTTGCCATTGAGTCAATTCCAACTCATAACGACCCTACAGGACAGAGAAGAACTGCCCCATAAGGTTTCCAAGGAGCAGCGGGTAGATTTGAATCGCCAACCTTTTGTTAGCAGCCTAAGCTCTTAATCACTTCACCACCAGGGCCCCACATACACATATATAAGTGTGTATATGCGTGTATGTGTGTGTGTGTGTGTGCGTGTGTGTGTGTGTGTGTGTATGCGTACAGGGTCACCGTGTGTGTGTGTATGCGTACGGGGTCACCATGAGTCAGAATCAACTTGAGAGCAACAAACAACAACCATTTTTAAGTGTGCAGTTCATACATATATGTGTGTATATGTATACGTGTGTGTGTGTGTGTGTGTGTGTGTATAAAATAATGGAGAGGAGTTCCTGGTTAGTACAAATGGTTAACAAGCTCAGCCGCTAACTGAAAAGTGAAGGGTTCAAGTTCACCCAGATGCATATTGGAAGAAAGGCCTGGAGATCTACTTCCAAAAAATTAGCCACTGAAAACCCTATGGAGCACAGTTCTGCTCTGACACGCATGCGGTCACTATGAGTCAGAATCAATGCAAGGACAACTGTTTTTTTATTTTCTAATCATGATAAGACACCTGTTCAAACCCTACAGTGAAGACTTAGTCAAGGAGAAGAGACCCCAGGATTCTCACTGTCATTATCCCGTCATGGATATCAACCTATGTCAAATCCAGTCCTACTTTTTCTCACCGTTATCATATTTTCCTCAAGCACATTTTTAAAAATGTAAGTAAAACCTGAGATAAAAGCAAAACTAAAATTTGTACAGTGTTCTACAATAATTGCCTTCCAACTTGGCTATGTATTAGAATCACCTAATATATTCCTAACGTATCATATCATATGGTCTACTATGCCAGGAATGACAGTTGAAGAGGAATGGCATCACATTCATTGTAAAAAAGAACATTTCAAGATCTCTCCTGAAGTACAACACTGTCAGTGATAACATAAAATCCAAATGCCTAGAAGGAAGACCAGTTAATACAACTATTATTCAAATGTACACACCAACCACTAATGCCAATGACGAAGAAATTTAAGATTTTTGCCAACATCTGCAATCTCAAATTGATCAAATATGCACTCAAGATGCATTGATAACTACTAGTGATCGGAATGCCAAAGTTGGAAACAAAGAAGGAACAGTAGCTCGAAAAATATGGCCTCAGTGATAGAAATGACAAGGAAGATTGTATGACAGAATTTTGCAAGACCAAAGACCTATTCGTTGGAAATACCTTTATTCAACAACATAAATGGTGACTATATATGTGGATCTTGCCGGATGGAAAATACAGGAATCAAATCGATTACATCTGTGGAAAGAGATGATAGAGAAACTCAATATCAGTCAGAATAAGGCCAGGGCCCAACTGCAGAACAGGCCATCGACTGCTCATATGCAAGTTTAAACTGAAGCTGATGAAAATTAAAACAAGTTCACGAGAGACCAAGTATGACCTTCAGTATATCCCACCTGAACTTAGAGACTATCTCAAGAATAGATTTGATGGACTGAACACTAACGACTGAAGACCAGATGAGCTGTGAGATGACATCAAGGACATCACACATGAAGAAAGCAAAAGGTCACTACAAAGACAGGAAATAAAGGAAAGACCAAAATGGATGTTACAAGAGACTCTGAAACTTGCTCTTGAATGTAGAGTAGCTAAAGTGAATGGAAAAAATGATGAAGTAAAAGGCGAAAAGGGGGCTTGAGAAGACAAAGTAAAGTATTATAATGAAACGTGGAAAGACCTGGAGTTAGAAAACCAAAAGGGAAAAACATGATTGGCATTTCAAAAGACGAAAGACTAAAGAAAAAATTCAAGCCTCGAGTTGCAACATTAACAGATTCTATGGGGAAAATGTTGAACAATGCAGGAAGCATCAAAAGAAGATGGAAGGAATAGAGAGTCACCATACCAAAAAGAATTGGTTGATGTTTAGCCATTTCGGGAGGCGGCATATATATGATCAAGAATAGATGGTATTGAAGGTAGAAGACCAAGCTGCACTGAAGACACTGGCGAAAAACAAGGCTCCAGGAATTGACGGGATACCAACTGAGATGTTTCAACAAAAGGACATAATGCTGGAGGCACTCATTCATCTATGCCAAGAAATTTGGAAGACAGCTACCTGGCCAATCAACTGGAAGAGATCCATATTTGTGCCCATTCCAAAGAAAGGTGATTCAACACAATGTGGAAATTATGGAACAATAATATCATTAATATCACACACAAGTAAAATTTTGCTGAAGAGATTTCAAAAAGAACTGCAGCAGTACATTGACAGGGAACTGCCAGAAAATCAAGCAGGGTTCAGAAGAGGACATAGAATAAGGGATATCATTGCTGATGTAAGATTGATCTTGACTGAAAGCAGAGAGTATCAGAAAGATGTTTACCTTATGTTTTATTGACTATGTAAAGGCATTCAACTGTGTGCATAATAACAAATTATGGATAACACTGTGAAGAATGGGAATTCCAGAACACTTAATTGTGCTCATGTGGAAGCTGTACATAGACCAAGAAGCAGTCATTTAAACAGAATAAGGGGACACTCTGTGGTTTAAAATCAGGAAAGGTGTATGTCAGTGTTGTATCCTTTCACCATACTTATTCAATCTGTATGCTGAGCCAATAATCCGAGAAGCTGGTCTATATGAAGAGGAACGTCGCTTCAGGATTGAAGGAAGACTCATTAACAACCTGTGATACGCAGACACAACCTTGCTTGCTGAAAGTGAAGAGGACCTGAAGCATTTACTGATGAAGATCAAAGATCACGGCCTTCAGTATGGATTAAAGAAAATAAAAATCCTCACAACTGGACCAATAAGCAACATCATAAAAAACAGAAAAAACATATTTGTCAAGGATTTCACTTTACTTGGATCCACATTCAATGTCCATAGAAGCACTCAAGAAATCAAACAACGTACTGCACTGGGCAAATCTACTGCAAGAGATCTCTTTAAAGTGTTCAAAAGCAAAGTTGTCCTTTAAGGACTAAGGTGTGCCTGACCTAAGACATAGTGTTTTCAATTGCCTCCTATGCATGTGAAAGCTGGACAATGAAAAAGGAAGGTCAAAGAAGAACTGACACATTTGAATTACAGTGTTGGTGAAGAATACTAAATATATCATGGTCTGCCAGAAGTGGCGCAGTTGTTAAGAGCTATGGCTGCTAACCAAAATGTCAGCAGTTAGAACTCACCAGCTGCTCCTTGGAAACCCTACAGGGCATATCTACTCTGTCCTACTGGGTTGCTATGAGTTGGAATCTACTAGATAGCAACAGGTTTGGTTTGGTTTTTTTGGCCAGAAGAACTAACAAATCTGTCTTGGAGGAAGTACAGCCAGCTCCAGACTTTCTCTCTTCCTTCGGACATGTCATCAGGAGGGACCAGTTGCTGGAGAAGGACATGATGCTTGGTAAAGTAGATAAGATAAAGCACCAGGAGATAAGAAGTGATGACTATTGATATATTTATTAGACTGTGGAAGTGTTACACAAATGAGACAAGAAAGAAAAACAATAAAACAACTTACAAATTGCAAAAACCCAGAAACAGATGTCTCCAGACATTAATGTCAAGGTCTCTTTGCAGCTAATATACTTCTATCTAGCCTTCCTCTACTCCCTCCTTCCCACCTTCTCTGTGAATTTAACATTCCCCTTTGAATTATGGTGACACCTCTGAATTGTGGTGTTGGTGAAGAATACTGAATATGCTATGGTTTGCCAAAAGAACAAACAAACCTGTCTTGGAAGAAGTACAACCAGAATTCTTCTTATAGGCAAGGATGGCGAGACTTCATCTCACATACTCTGAACATGTTATCAGGAGGGATCAGTCCCTGGAGAAAGACATCATGCTTGGTAAAGTAGAGGGTCAGCAAAAGAGAGGAAGACCCTCAACGAGATGGACTGACACAGTGGCTGCAACAATGGGCTCGAGCATGACAATGATTATGAGGATGGTGCAGGACTGGGCAGTGTTTCGTTCTGTCATACATAAGTTCGCTATGAGTTGGAACTGACGTGACAGCACCTAACAACAACAACTCTGCAGACAATTTATTGACAGTCAAACCAATGGGATCTTTCCAGCAATGGGGCAGGGGCTCCTTCTCTCCTTAAACATCTGAGTGCCTGCTCTGTGCATCAGGCTGTGCAAACAGCTAGAAAACACCATGAGCAAAACAGCCACGAGATCATTTAGGATCCAGTAGGGGATACAGTTACTCATCCAAGAGTCACACACATTATGGCGAGTGCTGTGAAGAAGATATCGAGTGAGATGGGAGGATTTGTAATTTATAAAAGATTCATAAAGGTAGAAAGCTTAAAATGAAACTCAGTGTGGCCACATCTCCCTTTAGCCCTTAAAGACTTGCTAGCAAGCTAAACAGCATACTAATGTAAGCAACAATGCACAGGCACCAGAAGAGAGACTAGATAACTGGGAGCTCCTAAAAATCAAACACTTATGCTCATCAAAAGACTTCACCAAAAGAGTCAAAAGACAACCTACAGACTGGGAAAACATTTTTGGCTACAACAAATCTGATCAGTGTCTAATCTCTAAAATCTACAAGATACTGCAAAACCTCAACAACAAAAAGACAAATAACCCGATTAAAAAATAAGCAAAGGATATGAACAGGCACTTTGCCAAAGAAGACATTCAAGCGGCTAAAAGACACGTGAAGAAATGCTCACGATCATTAGCCATTAGAGAAATGCAAATCAAAACTACAATGAGATACCATATCACCCCAACGAGGCTAGCATTAATCCAAAAAACACAAAATAAATGCTGGAGAGGTTGTGGAAAGACTGGAACACTTACACACTGTTGGTGGGAATATAAAATGAATGGTACAACCACTTTGGAAATCAATTTGGTGCTTCCTTAAAAATGTAGAAATAGAAGTACCATATGATCCAGCTATCCTGCTCCTTGGAATATATCCTAGAGAAATAAGAGCCGTCACATAAATAGATATATGCACATTCATGTTCATTGCAGCACTGTTCACAATAGCAAAAAGATGGAAACAACCTAGGTATCCATCAACAGACCAATGAATAAACATGCTATGATATATTCACACAATGGAATACTACGCAACGATAAAGAACAACGATGAATCCATGAAACATAACGTGGAAGAATCTGGATGACATTATGCTCAGTGAATTTAGTCAGTCACTGGACAAATATTATATAAGACCACTTATAAGAACGCAAGAAAAGGTTTAAACACAGAAGAAAACATTCTTTGATGGTTACAAGGGTGGGGAGGGAGGGAGAGGGTTATTCACCAACTAGATAGTAGACAAGAATTATCTTAGGTGAAGGGAAAGACAACACATGCTACAGGGGAAGTTAGCACAACTGGACTAAACCAAAGCTAAGAAGTTTCCTGAATACAATCAAACACTTTGAGGGACAGAGTAGCAGGGGCAGGGGTCTGGGGACCATGCTTTCAGAGGACATCTAGGTCAAATGGCATAACAAAGTTTATTAAGAAAATGTTCTGCATCCTACTTTGGTGAGTGGTGTCTGGGGTCTTAAAAGCTAGTGAGCAGCCATCTAAGATGCATCAACTGGTCCCAACTACCTGAAGTAAAGGAGAATGAAGAACACCAAAGACACAAGGTAAGTATTAGCCCAGAAAACAGAAAGGGCCACATAAACCAGAGGCTTCATCAGCCTGAGACCAGAAGAACTAGATGGCGCCCGGCTACCACCAATGACCGCCCTGACAGGGAACACAACAGAGAGTCCCTGATGGAGCAGGAGAAAGGTTGGGTGCAGAACTCAAATTCTGGTAAAAAGTCCACACTTAATGGTCTGACTGAGACTGGACGAACCCCAGAAATCATGGCCCCCAGACTCTCTGTCAACATAGAAGTAAAACAATTCCTGGGGCCAACTCTTCAGACAAAGATTGGACTGGACTGTGGGACATAAAATGATACTTGTGAAGAGTGCGCTTCTTAGGTCAAGTTGATACATGAGACTAAATGGGCAGCCTCTGTCCAGAAGGGAGATGAGAAGGCAAAGAGGGTTAGAAGCTGGCTGAATGGATGCAGGAAATCAGGGGTGGTGGAAAGGATGAGTGTGCTGTCACAGTATAGGGAGAGCAATTCGGGTCACATAACAGTGTATGTATAAATTTGTGTAGGAGAGACTGACTTGAATTGTAAACTTTCACTTAAACTACAACAATTTAAAAAAAAATGTAAAAAAGAAAAGAGCTGCTAGCATGAAACTTACATACATAATGTTTGTTTCTTCTGTAAAAAGCAAGAAGTTAGTTAGGACTTATGCCTGGTAACCAAATGAATTCAAAATGGCCAAGCCAAAGAAAACAGAAAAAGAGTTTGCCTTCTCTCTGACCAGCTATTGAGCACAGTGTGTTGAGATATGAAAAGGCAAGAGGGCCAAAGAAAAGAGCCTGGGAGGGGAGGTATTACAATTTGAAACTAAAAGTGTAAGTGCATTGGATTTAGGGTTAGGGAAAAAAGAAGTTCTGGGGACCTGTCTGTACTCTGGGTAGCTTTTCAACATCTTAATGTAACTAAGACTTGTTTCCACTAGATTCCTCCAGGCTAACCCCACTGAAGCTCTCTGAAGTGATGTAATTGACTAGCAGTATGGTGCTCTTACAGATTACGCCCTCTCTTCCTCCTTTCCTTCCTTCCTGCTTTCCTTTTTGGTAATCTCTGGAGAAAAGTACCAGATATGAAGCCCCCAAAGTGTGGGCTGGTGGGGGAGCAATGGGGGAATGGGAAGAAATCTCCAGCCAAGTGCAGCAGCCAGGGTGGAGGCTGGTTCATCTTTATTCTTTAGTGATGAGGAACTTCCAACTTAGCAAGACTAATTGAACCCGTTAGTTAATGCCGCTTTGCTCAAGCTGAAAAGCTCCTGGCCCTGTGACTTGGGTCTCCCTCTCATTCTGGAGTTGGGCACGCCTGTTTGGCTGCTGACCAAAAGGCTGGCAGTTTGAATCCACCAACCAGTCCTTGGGAACGCTATGGGGCAGTTCTACTCTGTCCTGTAGGGTTGCTATGAGTCAGAATCGACTTGACAACAATGAGTTTTTTTGGTTCTACTGGGGGCAGTGAGTGGTGATTCATATATTCCAGCCTCTTCTTTTATTCTAGCCCCTACAAAACATTAATTCAGAGAGCAATTATGATGTTAGTTTATCTTCGCTTTCAGCAAACACATCACATACACACCCCATAGGCTTCACTTTTTTCTCATTGCTGTTGGGTGCCATCAAGTCGATTCCGACTCACACGACCACGTATGACAGAATAGAATTGCTCGCAGGATTTTGACTGTAATCTTTACAGGACTTTCTCCCAAGGAACCGCTGGGTGGGTTCAAACCGCCAAGCTTTCAGTTAGCAGTTGAGCACTTAACTGTTGTGCCACCAGGACTCCCTCTCATTAAACCCGTTGCTATTGAGTCAATTCCCACTCATCGCAGCCCTATAGGACAGAGCAGAACTGCCCCCACAGGGTTTCCAAGGCTGTTATCTTTACGGAAGCAGACTGCCACATCTTTCTCCTACAGAGCAACTGGTGAGTGTGAACCTCCGCCCTTCAGCTGAGCGTTTAACCACTGTGCCACTAGAGCTCCACCTTCTCATTAGCCCACGGCAAGCAGAGCCCTATGACTTGGCACCAATAACAGCTATAAACGCACGAAGGGGTTTCGCTGAGAACGTGTTCATCCAAATGAACCCAAAAAAGTATATATTAAAAAAAAAAAAAGCTTATAAATTTAGTAATGAAAAAATGGACAGAAAAACAATCCCAAAGCACTGAAATGGGGCCTCTGAGGCCATGTTAAAAATTCTGAGAATCTTCCCTAGGCAAAATGGAAAGTCACAAGACAGTTTTGAAGGAGGAGGGCAACACGATTGGGTTTAAGTTTTTAAAGAACCCCTCTGGCTACTGTGTGGAGACTACATAGGAGGTAGACAGGAGAGGGAGCAGGGAGACCAAATGAGGCCAGAACGGCTGTCATGGATTGAACTGTGTCCCCCAAAAATATCTGTCAACTTGGCTAGGTCATGATTCCCAGTATTGTATGACTGTCTACTATTTTATCATCTGATGTGATTTCCCTATGTGTTGTAAATTCTATCACTATGATGTAATAAGATGGACTAGCGGCAGTTATGAGATCGACGAGATTAGATAGTGTCTTAAACCAATATCTTCTGAGATATAAAAGAGAGAAGTGAGCAGAGACACAGGGTGACCTGATACCACCAAGAAAGAAGCACCAAGAGCAAAGCGTGTCCTTTGGACCTGAGGTTCCTGAGCTGAAATGCTCCTAGACCAAGGGAAGACTGATGACAAGGACCTTCCTTCAGAGTTGACACAAAGAGAAAGCCTTCCCCTGGAGCTGGCACCCTGAATCGGACTTCTAGCGTACTGGACTGTGAGAGAATAAACTTCTCTTTGTTAAAACCATCCACTTGTGGTACTTCTGTTACTTCTAAGGTAACGGCAATGAGAGAGAGGCTGGCGCCAGCGATGAGAGAGGCCCCAAGGTAGACTGTGAATGGTGAGCGGACAGGATCGGTAATGGACCCAGCCAGGAGAGAGGTCAGGGAGAGGGAGG
Organism: Dugong dugon; assembly: GCA_030035585.1. Classification (NCBI taxonomy): domain Eukaryota; kingdom Metazoa; phylum Chordata; class Mammalia; order Sirenia; family Dugongidae; genus Dugong; species Dugong dugon. Next base: position 19,706,244 of record CM057460.1, read on the forward strand.
GATTGGGGGTGACTCCAGAGACCCCAAGGAACTTGCTAAGTGTGATGATTTGGGTGTTGGTAACATGGGTGTGTAAAGTTTCTGGGTGGTGCCAACAGCTAATGCATTGGTTGGGTTGCTAACCAAAAGGTTGAGGTTGGAGTCCCTCCAGAAGCACCTTGGAAGAAAGGCTTGGAGATCTACTTCTGTACAATCAGCCACTGAAAACCCTAAGGAGCACAGCTCTACTCGGACACATATGGGGTTGTCACGAGTCAGAATCAACTAACATAAGCGTGAATACATTTATTCAAAACTCAAAGTGTACACTTAAGATTGGTACACTTTTTTGTATGTAACTTTACCTTAATTTGAAGGGGAAAAAAAAAATGACATCTAGGTCAAATAATGAGTTCTAGATCTCAGGCTTGGGGCTGGGTGGGATGGATTGGACACCTGCTAAGAATGGAAAGCATTAGAGGAGAAACATACCTCTGGGAGGAAATGAAAAGACCTGGTTAGAACACGCCTATGAGACGTGTCAAAACAGCACTCGGACATAAATGGAACTCAGAGGAGAAGTTGGGGTGGAAGTATAAAAATCTGGGAAATCACGCTGACACAGAGAAATAAATGCAGGCTGTCGGAAGAGGGTGGTGCTGCTGAGTGCCTTAGCGTCAGCTGCGACTCATAGTGACCCCATGTGACAGTGTAGAACTGCCCATAGGGTATTCAAGGCTGTAACCCTTACAGGAGCAGATTGCCAGGTCTTTCTCCCACAGAGCCACTGAATGGGTTCAAACCATCAACCTTTCCATTCACAGCCAAGTGCTTAACTGTCGTGCCACCAGGGCTCCTTTGGTTAGAAGAGGAGGAGGTATAAATTACCGAGGTGCTTAGGAGGGCTCAGAGAAGAAAGCAGAAATCCAGAATGATGGAGCACCAGGGAGGAGAGTGGGGGCAACTATGTCAAGAGTTCCTGAGAGGCCTGGAAAGTGCGCACTGGTTTCCACAAGAGGCAGTGAGGGGGCGGAGGGCCAGATGGGAGCAGGCTGAAAAGTGGGAGGAGATGGAACGACACAGCGTGTGTAAACACTTTTTCTAGAAGCTCTGCTGTGAGAGCAAGCAGGGTACGGGATGGTTTCAGGGACTGTTTATCCAAAGGAGCATCTTTTTTTCTTTTCAAGATGGAAGAAACTAAGAAAACTAGAACATTTTTTGAAAGGCAATGCCAACAATCAAATAGAGAAAGAGTTCAAAGAACTAGAGGTAAGGAGACTCAAAGATGGAGCACAGTCCTGAGAAAAGCAGGAAGGAGGAAAGGACCTTTGAGGAAACCAGGCCCTTTACTCACTGGACAGGCTAGGAGAGGGCCCATGTCAATGCCGGCAGGTTTTTAGAACCAGCCCAGCAGTCATCAAACTATAGCCCCCAAATCCAACCTGCTGCCTGTTTTTGTAAATAAAGTTTTACTGGCACACAGCAGGCCCATTAATTGACATATTATCTATGACTGTTTCCCACTGCCAGGGCAAGGTCGAGTACTTGGGAGACAGGTGGTCTTGCCCACCAGGCCTAAAACATATACCATCTAAGCCCGTTACTGTGGAGTTGATTCCAGCTCATGGCCACCGTGTGTGTGTCAAAGCAGAGCTGTGCTCCCCATAGGGTTTTCAACAGCTGAGTTTTTTGGAAGTGGACTGCCTCTGAGTGGACTCGAATTGTCAACCTTCTGATTAGCAGCTGGGTGTGTTAACTAACCGCTTGTACCACCCAGGGCCACATACTGTCTGGCTTCACAGAAAACATTGACTAACACCTGACAGCCAAACATTCCTCTTCTTTTAAATCAAACTCCCCCTGCATCACATGATTTTCTCACTCCCCCCTTTGCTAGAACACTTACACAGCTTGGCCACTGTCAAAAGGATTAAGTCCAAAGATCACAGCAAGTCAAACAAAGGCCCTGAAGGTCTGACCCTGCACCAGGAAGTAGAATTACATCCTGGAAATAGCACAGGTTTTGGAGTCAGGCAGACCAAAGTTCAAATCCTGTCTCTGTTGCTAAGGGTACTCTGGCAAGTCACCCAACAGATCTGAGCCTCAGTTTCCCTTTAGAAAATGCCTCTTGGGCTCTTGGTGAGGATGACACAGGAACACCTTCCTCAAAAAAGTTCTTCAGTTCCTTGTCCTTGCCTTTCCAACCCCATCTCCTTCATATCCCTCAGCAAATTCCATGTTCCAGCCTTCCAGACACACCTCTCTTTCCTTAATTCTCCTTGCTTTTTCTCATATCCCTGTTTTAGCAAATGCCTCTGTGCCCTTCCTCCTCTCTGTGTTGACCACATTCCTATGTATCCTTGAGTCATGATCACATGTTGCCTTTTCTGAGAAACTTTCGATTCCTTCTTCAGCATCTTCTAACACTTCTGAGCCACCACGTACATGCTTCTGTTATAGTACTTGGCAGGCTGCTAACCAAAAGGTCAGCAGTTTGAATCCACCAGCTGCTTCTTGGAAACGCTATGAGACAGTTCTACTCGGTCCTATAGGGTCGCTATGAATCAGAATCAACTCAATGGCAATAGGTTTGGGTTGTTTTTTTTTAATTGTAATGTATCTAAGAAAGCTCCTTAGAAGCAAGGATGGTGAGGCTTCGTCTCGCTTACTTTGGACACATCGTCAAGAAAGGCTAGTCCCTGGAGAAGGATATCATGCTTGGTAAAGTAAAGGGTCAGTAAAAAAGAGGAAGACCTTCAACAAGATGGACTGAAACAGTGGCTGAAACAATGGGCTCAAACATACCAACGACTGTGAGGACGGCACAGGACAGGGTAGTGTTTCATTCTGTTGTACATAGGGTCGCTATGAGTTGGGAGCCTTGGTGGTGCAGTGGTTAAGCGCTTAGCTGCTAACTGAAAGGTCAGTGGTTCAAACCACCAGCTGCTCCACAGAGCCACTGAGTAGGTTCGAACCGTGACCTTTCAGTTAGCAGCCAAGTCTTAACTGTTTGTGCCACCAAGGGTCTTATACTAGCGCAAGCACTCATTAAAATGTGCGTAAAAGGTAAAATAAAACTACAGCTTACGAGAGGTAACAATCTTGAAAGTGGGGCCATTTTAAATCCTTTCAGAAGTACTGGTCAAGGGAAGAAAGAGGCTTGGACTAGAAGACCAGATACCTGGCATTGCCACCAACCAGCTGGGGACCTTGTAAACTGAGGAAAGTGAGGAAATGCTCATAAAATACGTGTCTTAGTCATCTAGTGCTGCTGTAACAGAAATACCACAAGTGGATGGCTTTAACAAAGAGAAATTTATTCTCCCACAGTCTAGTAAGCTACAAGTCCAAATTCAGGGCATCAGCTCCAGGGGAAGGTTTTCTCTCTCTGTTAGCGCTGGAGGAAGGTCCTTGTCATCAGTCTTCCCTTGGTCTGGGAGCACCTCAGCACAGGAACCTCAGGTCTAAAGGATGCACTCTGCTCCCAGCACTGTTTTCTTGGTGGTATGAGGTCCCCATGTCTCTCTGCTCGCTTCTCTCTTTTGTATCTCAAAAGAGATTGGCTTAAGACACTACCTAATCTTGTAGACCTCGTCAATGTAACTGCCACTAATCCATCTTACTACATCACAGTGATAGGATTTACAACACATAGGGAAATCAATCATACAATATTGGGAATGATGACCTAGCCAAGCTGACAGATATTTTTGGTGGACACAATTCAGTCAGTGACAATATGCTTGTAACATAAGGAAAAAAGTTGATCTTTGAAGTCCCATCTAGTTCCAAAATAGGCTTATTTTCTGATGTTAAAGGTGCTAGCATGAGAGAAGAAGTCCTTGGGTGGTGCCAATGGTAAAGTGCTCAACTACGAGCCGAAAGGTTGGTGGTTCAAAAGCACCCAGAAGTGCTTCGGAAGACAGGCCTGGTGATTGGCTTCCAAAAGGTCACAGCTTTGGAAACCCTATGGTGCAGCTCTAGTCTGCACACAGGGGGTTGCCATGAGTCAGAACCAACTTGACAGCACCCAGCAACAATAAACGTGAGAGAGGAGTCCCTGGATGGTGCAAACAGTTAAGGTACTTGGCTGCTAACCAAGAGGTTGGAGGTTCGAGTCCACTCAGAGGCACCTTGGAAGAAAGGCCTGATAATCTACTTCTGAAATATCAGCCACTGAAAACTCTATGGAGCACTGTTCTACTCTGACACACGTGGTGCGCCATGAGTAGGGAGGTGACAGAACAGCAATCGGTGGTAGCATGAGACAATGGTTTGAAAGTTGTAAAACCCACTGTATCCACTAGGGAGCAGTTCATGCCCAAGGAAATCCAAATCGGGCTACTGTGCTCAACCATTTGTACTTTTACATTCATTTTTCTCTAATTCCTACAGCCCCAGCCTCTACTCAAACAAAAAAGCAACCTCTGCAGAGATCTATTAAAAACTAAAACAAGTTTTAATGAGAAGCCTATTCTTAAAGTCTGTGTTTCCAGAGTTAATTTAGATAAATAGTTACTCTTTTCACACTAGTGTTACACAATGGTAGCTTTCTGTTTGGGATCCACACACCCCTCCCCCTCTTTATTTTTAAATACCTCAGTCTTTGGCATGAAAATGCCAAACCCTTTCCGCTTTATTACATATATATATACATATATATATATATATACACACACACACATATAAACAATGATCTCATTTGATTTCCACTTTTTTCCGAAACTGTGCCATTGAGCAAGTGATATATTAGTCATGCTCTCCTTTTTTCCACTGAAAGTAATAAACACAAGCAATTATCAAGGGCAAATATTTAGGTACCTAAATGTGGGAAGAAAAACTGGTTGTAAAATAGATCTAGTTCTGTTTCTTTCTGTTAAACTTATTAACTTATATTTTGTAGGATGAAATGGTGACCTTAAATCATAAATTCTGGACTTTTAGTCAAGTAGTCTAAAAGAATCCATAAATTTAACTCGTAAAGGCTCTGTTTATATGTTAGGCAATTAGCTTCATTTTGATTAACTGCAAGTTATTTCCTTGGTATGATCCATATTTGCTCAATTGAGGAAGTGATAGACACACCTATCCAAACTGTGTGCATAGCCCAGCACCTCAGCAATGTTCCTGTGACTAATGGAAGAGATAACATCTGCCCAGATGCTTCCTTGCCGGTAAAGAGACAGATAGAGGCAGGCAGAGAGACAGAGAAAAAAAAGAGAAAGAGAAAGAGACCTCGCTTCAGTCATTCACATTCATGTAATTCCAATTTGTTAAAAAAACAAGGAACCTGGTTTAAGGTTTAGTCATGGTTTCATGGGATGTCCCAGTTAATTGGCCTAATAACATGTTGAGTGCTTCTGTTCCACCTCCTGGTTCATTCTTAGTACCTGGTATTAAAAGCTTGTAAGTGGCCATCCAAGGCACAACAACTGATACCTATTTGCTTGGAGCAACAGAGGAAAAAGGGAAGTCAGGAATAGGAGGAAGAAATGGAATGTGCGGCTAATCGCCTCCATGAACAACTGCTTCCTCTGCCATGAGACCAGAAGAACTGGATGGCACCTGGCTACCATTACTGAATATTTTGATGAAAGGTTCTACAGAATCCTGATCAAAAGGGGGAAAATGGAGGACAGAATTTAGAATTCTCATGAACTCCAGGCTTTCTGGAGCCATAGGGGTTTGATAACCCCTGAACTATTGCCCTGAGATAATCTTTAAACCTTGAACCAAAAATATCCTCAGCTGTCTTCTTAAAAGCAAACAATAGTTTAGCTTAACTAGTAAAAAATGTCTGCATTGAGCATTATGCTCTTTTAAAAACTATCTATATGGGATCAAACTGACAACAGCAACTGGGAAGATCAGATAGGAACCTTATGGGCAGTGAGTTTATGTTAATGGTGGAGGAAGAACTCAGAAAAGGAGGGTGAGAATGGTTGCACAACTGGAAGAATGTAATTAATGTCCCTAAACAGCACACATTCAAACAGTTGTATTGGTGTATATTTTGCTGTGTATATTCTCAACAACAAAATTAAATTAAATTTAAAAAAAACAAAAACCAAGGAACCAAAAACATAAAAACAGAGAAAGAAAAACAAAAAAATTTTAATAAATTAAAACAAGACCATACAAAACAAAGCAAGGAACTACACACAAGCATAATGGATAAAAAGTGCCAGTAAAAAGAACACCATCCCTGAACATTGTTCTCTGTGTGCGTGCAGCATCTGTAGATATCATTATAGAGTACCCACATCAAAGGGCTGTTGGAAGGTTTTCATGAGACAAGAAAAATCTAAAAAGTTCTTGGCACGGTATCCAATGCACAGTAATGCTTCCATAAATACAGCCATTGCTTCTTGCTTTCTTAAGTCAGATTCCACATGGGAAGAGCTTTAGGGACAACATGAGTATCTCTCAGATGTGCTCTGTTCAGGGGGGCCCTCCATATCCCTTGCCTTGGTTGCCATAATGGGCCTGCTCTGACCCTCCACCCGCTCCCCAATCTCACATACTCCTCCCCACTCTCAGGAGCAGCTTCTCTGACTGTTGAACTGGGGAGATGGAAAAGCGTGCTTGGCCTTTCTAGTCTGTTCTTCATTTTCTGGTGAATGTAGCCACTGGTTACCTGGCTGTACCAGTGACCAGGTGGTTCTGTCTGTCTGTCTAATCTGGGGCTGTAATGTCAGCAAGCCCAACTGCCTGGAGGTCTAACACTGACATACGGTCTCCATCTGCCCTGTGACTCACTTCAACTGAATCTGTAATCCAAAGAGAAAGAAGAGTCTTACTCATTGTCCTCTCCCAAATACCAACACCCCTTTCCCCTTGACATAATAAAATAATCACTATTTTGCCACAACAGGGAACTAGAAAGCCATCCGAAACAGACGTTGAGATCCTCTTTCACGCTATCGCTCCTCAGTAGTGGATGAGCATCTAGAAGGAAAAATGAATGAACTATTTGCAGGATCCGTGAAAACCTCACTACCAGCGACATCCATCAGGCCTGCTTTGGATACATCTAGGGGAGTTGTGATAGTCAAAAATAGCACTAGAATCTGATTCCACTATAAATAAACAATAAGAAGATCCAATAGGCTATCGCCAGAATTAGGCAATGAGGTCGATTTGAATGAGCTAATGATAAAAATTAAATATTTAAAATAAACATACTCTATTGCTTTTGAGACAGTCCCAAGTAATAAAGTTTTGGATAGTAAGGGTCCTTGTAGTTTATTTTAATAAATGAGTAAAACTCAGATGAAATAGTTACAAGTCCCTTCTCCTCACCAAAAAATAATTAAAATAAATATATCTTATTATTATTACCTTAACATATACTTAGTAAGTCACTTTTCTATAGCTAATTCAAAGGTAAACTTCAGGAAAAATTTTGCCAGATTCTATCTAGAGAAATCTTATCATACTAAAAAGAAACCTTGTTCAAATATATAGCATTTTGACTAACACTCTAGAAAAATAATGGCTAGGCCATGATTCCCAGTACTGTGTGGTTGTCTACCATTTTATGATCTGATGTGATTTTCCTAAGTGTTGTAAATCCTACCTCTGTGATGTTAGACTTAGAGGCAGTTATGTTAATGAGGCAGGACTCAATCTACAGGATTAGGTTGTATGTTGAGTCAATCTCTTTTGAGATATAAAAGAGAAGCAAGCAGAGAGGAAGGGGCCCTCCTGCCACCAAGAAAGAACAGCCAGGAGCAAGCGTGTCCTTTGGACCCGGGGTCTCTGTGCTAAGAAGCTCCTAGACCAGGGGAAGATTGATGACAAGGACTTTCCTCCAGAGCCAACACAGAGAGAAAGCCTTCCCCTGGAGCTGGCACCCTCATTTTGGACTTCTAGCCTCCTAGACTGTGAGAGAATAAATTTTCTGTTTATTAAAGCCATCCACTTGTAGTATTATAGCAGCACTACATAACTAAGACAATTTTAGACATGCTTTTCTAAATGCGTTCCTCACGTCTTTTGAAAGCTGTACCTGTCAAGGTGTTCAAAATGGGAAACTCCATTTGAGACATTCAGGTACTCATATGGAAGTAAGTGGAAATTCAACTGCCAACTGCTTATGGAGGCAAATTATTTTTTCAGTAACATTCAAAGTACATAAGCAAAGCACGTTTTGTGTCTTCAGGGCTGAATGAGAAAGAGCAGGCAGTGGGACATCACTGATTGCTAGGGAGTGGAGAAAGCCCCTTTGGTTTTGAACACTGCATCCGGCCTCTACCTTTGCCCCACCTCCACTGTGTTTCATATTGTTGTTTTCAAATTGTTACCTTCACAGGCCTCCATCAGCCCCCTGGTTTACTGCAACGGCCTTTTACCTGATAAGGACGCACTGGTTGTCATGGCGTTTCCACAGGCAGCGGTAGCACTCGTTGGCGATGGCGAAGATGTGGGGGGGGATGTCCCCCAAGTGGTGTCTGCTGTACTGCTCCATGGTGGTGCGTTCGTACAGGCCGGGAATCATCTTGTAGGGGTTCACGGAGGCAATGATGGAGCCGATGTAGGTCTGTAAGCACACAGGATTGGGGTTACACATGGCATGCCCAGAGAGTCATGGCGAGGCTCTCACCTCCATCCACTCTGGGACAAGATAAAGAGGAGACCGGGTGCAGCTCGGTGCTGCCGCCCCCTTAGCACCCCAACGTTCCATGTGCCCACTCTCGGAAGACGACAATCTAACTGCAGCTCCAACAAAATCCACTTGACTGGGTGTTAAGGGCAAAGATAACTTCTGTTGCTCACTGTACACATTTTTCCTATCCCACTTTTTGTACAAAGTCTTGTCATTTGGTACAAATGAAGAAAGCTGACGAAAAAAGGCAATTGAGAGAAAAGCCAGGGAAGCAGCCCAGGCCTGAATCCCCACCCCACGGTGACCTCCCTAACTCTCTTCCTTATTACAAAGACAGTTCCAGTACTTCCTTGTCAGATGGCTATAATCAATGGCATGATTAAAGTAACAAGACCACTTTTGAAAACACAATGAAACCTGTGAAAGGTGGAAACCTGTCAGAGAAGGAAAACACAAATATTTTCCACCAATAGAGAGCAACAGAAAAGTAAGATGGCACCCCGTCAAAGGCGGAAAACTTGCCAGACCTAACAAAGCAAGGCAGGCCTATAGACTTCCGGCTCTCACTGGTTTCACTGTACTAGGTTATCCTCTCCAGTAATGTCAAAACCTCATGAAGTGCCACATAACTTACCTGGAACTTAGCTGGCTGACAATTCATGCCAGAAAATTAAGTAAAATCCTCAGAGTAGCAAAACAGAGGCCACCAGGTTACTACAGTGCATGCCTTATCCTCCCCCTATAGGGACATAACTACAGTGAAATCTGCGAAAGCCGGAATCTGTGTCAGGCAGAAACCTGTTGGAGAAGGAAAACTCAAAACCAAAAAGTGGTAAGATTCTTCTTAAAGATCAATAGTAAGCACCCTGTCAAAGGCAGAAAACTTGCGACACCCAAAAAACACGGTGGTCCCATTGAGTATCGGCTTTCACAGGTTTCACTGTGTTTACTTAGATCTCTGCAAGAAGATCCTAACCAAGTATGGCTACTGGATTTCCAGGCCCAGACACAACTGAAGGAGCAAATGAGAGAGGCGTGGAAGTACAGCGTTCGCCAGCTTTCACAGAGTGGGTAGGCTGTGCCAAGCACTTTACCGGGCTAACCTTCTTAACCCTCCCAATAACCCTGAGGTTTTCAGTATTACGACACCTGTTTCAGATGAGGAAGTTGACGCAAGTTGTTGTGTTGCTGTTGTGTGCCATCAATCAGACTTATAGTGACCTTACATAACAGAGCAGAACTGCCCCATAGGGTTTCCTAGGCTGTAATCTTTAAGGGAGCGGATGGCCAAGTCTTTTCTCCCAAAGAGCTACTGGTGGGTTTGAACCGCCAACTCTACAGTTTGCAGCTGAGCACTTAACCTTTACACCACCAGGCTTCCTTAGCTGAGGCATAGAGAGAATAAATAATGCATGTACGGTTACACAGCCAGTAAGTGGTAGAGTGGAGATTTGAACCTATGTAGCTGAATTCCAGAGGCTTTTCTCTTCATATTTACCGGTGAGGTGTAGCAATGTGGCAGAGGAAAAGAAAACCTAGAAAAAGTACTCAGGAAGGCTAAATGTCCTGAGAGCATCTGTACCATATTACAGCACACTGTAATAATTTGGATTCACAGTAACTGCCCAGGACCATTAAGTAACATATCATGTGCTTAGTATAACTCTGTTTTCAAATGTAAGAAAGTCTATGTTTTAGAAATATTTTCAGCTAAAAGAGGTTAAAAACAAAAAAGATGCAGTGTTTTTGTGAACAAATGTTCAGTTCTCTAGCAATCTTGACTCTCTAGAAAGCTCCATTACTCCTATCAGAGCATGGTGAGGGGGGTTTGGCCAGAAAGAAAGATAGAACCTGTAGGAGAACAGAGAATCATAGGTTCCCTGGAGGATGCCAACCACCCTCCATTGATGCAGTGATAGCAAATGTTCCAGTGCCTTCTTTCAGGTCAACTGTTGAGGAGCAATGCCTGAGGCTACGCACGCCTGCACCTTCCTCGAACTTTGTCTAAAGTGCCAGGCCTGTCTTCTACCCTTTTCTTATTTGTATACACTACTATTGTCTTTCTCCCGTAAAAAAATCAAAAAGGTTCATTTTTACCGTGAAACATGTTCTTAATTTCTTGGCAGAAGTCAAGATAGCCAATACCATCACGCTTTCATACAAATCTGGTAGGTCAACCAAGGAAGCTCACAGGCAAGAATCAACAAAACCAGCTGCAGTTTGGCAAGGATTGTTTGCCCCTTCTCCCCAGAAGAAATACTCTCAGGCCTCTCCTGCAAACTAGAAACCAGTCTCCCCGTGTTGTGGGACTCCTTCGTTGAGTCTCGATGTGTACTGAGCATACTCCGATTCTCTCAGTTACAAGTACAATGTTGAAGTTAATCTTTTATAAAAGACACCATTAGGGCATCCCCTTGATGTTAGGAATATTTAACTATCATAGACATACCTCTATGCTTAATTGTGCTCATGAGCAACTTGCACACAAATCAAGAGGCAGTCATTTGAACAGAACAAGGGGATACTGTGTGGTTTAAAGTCAGGAAAGGTGTGCGTCGGGTTGTATCCTTTCACTATACCTATTCAATCTCTATGCTGAGCAAATAATCCCAGCAGCTGGACTCTATGAAGAAAAATAGGGCATCAAAATTGGAGGAAGACTCATTAACAACTTGCGTTAGGCAGATGACACAATCTTGTCTGCTGAAAGTGAAGAGAACTTGAAGCACTTACTGATGAAGATCAAAGACCACAGCCTTCAGTATGGATTACATCTCAACATAAAGAAAACAAAAATCCTAACAACTGGAACAATAAGCAATATTATAATAAATGGAGAAAAGATTGAAGCTGTCGAGGATTTCATTTTACGTGGATCCATAATCAACACCCATGGAACCAGCAGTCACGATATCAAAAGACACATTGCATTGGGCAAATCTGCTGCGAAAGACTTCTTTAAGGTATTGAAAAGCAAATATTGTCATTTTGAAGACTAAGGTGCACCTTGACCCAAGCCATGGTGTTTCCAATCGCCTCATATGCATGCAAAAGCTGGGCAATGAATAAGGAAGACTGAAAAAGCACTGACGCATCTGAATCATAGTGTTGTCAAAGAATACTGAATACACCATGGACTGCCAAAAGAACGAACAAATCTGTCTTGGAAGAAGTACAACCAGAATGCTCTTTAGAAGCAAGGATGGTGAGACTATGTCTCACATACTTTGGACATGTTATCAGGAGGGATCAGTCCCTGGAGAAGGACATCATGCTTGGTAAAGTAGAGGGTCAGCGAAAAAGAGGAAGACCCTCAACGAGATGGCTTGACACAGTGGCTGCAACAATGGGCTCAAGTGTAACAATGACTGTGAAGATGGCACAGGACCGGGCAGTGTTTCATTCTGTTGTACACAGGGTCACTATGAGCGGGAACCAATTCCATGGCACCTAACAACAACAACATACCTCTTACAAAAATGATATGCTCATATCTTGGTAATTTTGCATGTTCTATGTTATGGATGAAACTGTGTCCCCCAATATGTGTTGTAAACCCTAATCCCTATATCTGTGGATGTAATCCCATTTGGGATTAGGATTTTCTTTGTTATATTAATGGGCCATATTAGTGTACAGTGTCTTCAAGCCAATCACTTTTGAGATATAAAAGAGCAGATGAGACACAGAAGCAAGCACAGATGCGGGAAGATAGACGCCATGCGACACCCCCAAACCAGCCGTGATTCCAGAGGGGAGGGGGAGTTGCTGTTGTTGGGTGCCATCAAGTTGATTCCAACTCATAGTGATCCCATGTGACAAAGCAGAACTGTCCTGTAGGGTTTCCAAGGCTGAAATCTCTATAGGAACAGATTGCCAGGTCTTTTTTCCTATAGAGCCACTGGTAGGTTCAAACTGCCGACCTTTCAGTGAGCAGCTGAACACTTAACCATTACAACACCAGGGCTCCTCGGGGAAGCTAGACACTCTTACAGCAGGCATTCGGCACTAAAGCAACTGTCACAAACTGAATTGTGTCCTCCAAAAATACATGTCAACTTGGCTAGGCCATGATTCCCAGTATTGTGTGGTTGCCCTCCTTTCTGTGATCTGATGTAATTTTCCTATGTGTTGTTAATCCTAATCTCTGCCTGTGGTTAATGAGGCAAGACTGGTTATGTTAAAGAAGATTAGGGTGGATGCAACACTCTCATTCAGGTAGGTCACAGCCCTGATCCTATGTAAGGGAAGTTTTCCTGGGGTGTGGCCTGCATAACCTTTTATCTTACAAGAGATAAAAGTAGAGAGCAGAGAGATAAGGGACCTCATGCCACCAACAAAGGAGCACCAGGAGCGGGAGCAAAGTGAGTTCTTTGGACCCGGGGTCCCTAGGCTGAAAAGCTCCTGGACTGGGGAAGACTGATGATACTGATGATAAGGACCTTCCCCCAGGGCCAACAGAGAGAGAAAGCCTTCTAAAGCTAGCGCTCTGAATTCAGACTTTTAGCCTCCTAAACTGTGAGAGAGTACATTTCTGTTTGTTAAAGCCATCCACTTGTACATTTGATAGCAGCACTAGATAACTAAGACAGCAACCTACAGAATAGTATGGCAAATATGTGTTCCCCTGCCGGTGGTGACCCCTGTTGGACCTCACTAACGTATCACCATACTTCCCCCACTGAGCCAGTCACCACCACGCAGTCCTTCCAAACATAGGGCTTGTGCCAAGCAACTGGCATTGGCCTGTGAGCTGACACCCCACTGGCATCTCTGGCCTAGAACAATCACCCCAACACTATAAAGGCTGTTCAGTTATTATGTTGTCATATTTCAGGAAGGAAGACGGCCAAGTGTCTTGAAACAAAACATATTAATCAATGGCCTTGAAAAACCCATAGTTTTAGAGTGAAAGACAAAAACCCTCAAACTTGGGGTTTAGTTATAAACCAAACCCACTGCTGTTGAGTTGATTCCCACTCATAGCGACCCCATAGGACAGAGTAGAACTGCCCCACAGGGTATCCAAGGAGCAGCTGGTGGATTTGAACTGCCAACCTTTTGGTTAGCAGCAGAGCTCTTAGCCACTGCACCCACAGGAAGACATGAATCATGCAAATGCTCACCGTTGCCCCAGTGGTTATATGCGTTTCATAAAACAATGCTGATCTTCGGTGTTTTGACTTTCACAGTGAGATGCTGAATACGAATTCAAATCTTTCAATCAGATTAGTAAGGAGCCCTGGTGGTTAAGCACTCGGCTGTTAACCGATACGTCAGCGGTTCAAACCTGCCAGCTGTTCTACTGGAGAAAGACGTGGCAGTTGGCTTCCGTAAAGATGACAGCCTTGGAAACCTTATGGGGCAGTTCTACTCTGGCCTACAGGGTCGCTATGAGTCAGAATCAACTCGACAGCGACGGGTTTGGTTTTTTGTTTAAATGAGATTAGTGAGTAGCCATGAAGAAAACACAGTCCCTTATTATCATTCAATGTGGAGAAATTAGGAGCCCTGATGGCACAGTGATTAGATGCTCGGCTGCTAACCGAAAGGTCAATGGTTCGAACCCACTAGCCAGTCCTTGGGGGAAAGACATGGCAGTCTGCTTCTGTAAACATTTAGAGCCATGGAAACTCAATTGAGCAGTCCTACTCTGTCCTACTGGGTCGCCATGTGTCGGAATCGACTCGACAGCAATGGGTTTGGTTTTTTCTTTCCTTCCCCCCACCATGGAGAAATTTAAAGTTCCATATACATATTTGCTAGTAACTAACTTTTACCAATTTATACCTTATAAGCTTTATATTCCACCCCCCACCCCCCTTTTTGATAACATCTTCTGGAAGAGAACACGTACCCTTGTGTTTTTAACCTGGGTTAGTGTACCAAAGTCAATCTTTCTTTGAGGATTAATGATCTTTATCCAGGCTTTCTGCCCAAAAAAACGATGACTGCTCAGAATGAGGTGGCCACTACCTTCTAACCTACACTAAAATCCCCCCAGCCTCCTGGGCCTCCATTGTTCTTCCACCTGCTTCTCTGCTGCTTCTCAGCCCGCCATATGCTCCAGGTGGCACCCTTTGAGAGTGGCTCCAAATCATAAAGGCGTAAAGTTTTTCAACCTGGGGGTCTGCTGTGTTAAGAACTGGTTGAAGGTGCTGGAAAGGTTTGCAGATAAAGTATACCTTTGCTGTGTCGTTAACAGAAGATACCAGGCCACACTTTTACTTTACTTTTTATTGTACACGGCATACCATGCATTAAATGGAAAAAAATTCAAAATGACCTGCATTTCAACATGTTGAAAACGTTTCACCTTCTAAAATAAATTATGAATACAAGTAGGTAGACATGAAAAAAGACTACTAAAATGTTGTGTGTATTTAAAGGATTGAAATGGAATAAGGATAAAATAAAATTGAGTAACAGATTCAGAATGCAAATAAATCCTAAAAGTTGATTTGATTTGAGAATAAATCAAACTTAATTGGATTTTGGGACATCTTAGAATCTGCCCTTCACTTCATGATACTTCTTCATGCCCCGGGACACACTTTTAGATCTTTAAAGAGAACATTAGTTGAATTCCCCTCTCCAGAAATGTTTGTCGGGTAGAGAAATAGCATTTAAGTATAAAATAACCAGCTGCTCCTGCTTTTTAAAGATAAAGCATGTAATGGCATAGGGCTGTACTGGTCCATGACTCTTTCTAAAAATGTAGGGGCTACTGTTGTAGTCCTTTACATTTTGTGACTGGGGCTTTCAAAACACAAAAATATAAAACGCATATTCTAAAAAATACTCCCAGTAGTCTGTGGTTGTTGTTAGGTGCTGCCAAGCAGATTTTCAACTCGTAATGACCCCATGTGACAGAGTAGAACTTCCCTACAGGGTTTTCTAGGCTGTAATCTTTATGGGAGCAAATCACCAGGTCTTTCTTTCTTGGATCTGCTGGGTGGGTTCCAACTAAAACTTTTCAGTTAGCAGCCGAGCACTCAACTGTAGCGTCACCAGGGCTCCTTTCCTACAGTTTAAACTGTATTAAATAATCTAGACAAAGAGACAACACACATACATTCGTAACATAGCCAGGTTCTGTTGAGAGATTGGTAGGAGACAGCGCAGTGGGCTTCCTGCCCACAGAGCAAGAAAGCTGAGTGTCTTGGGCAGAGGACTAGAGCCAGGGAGAGGCATGTCTGCGAGCCCAGCTAGAAAGAGCCTGTCCTGATGGAAGAACTGTCTCCTGAGCATTCCTGAACCTGAACTGTAACCTGTCACTTCCTTAATAAACCCCATAACTGTGAGTATGGTCTTTGAGTTCTGTGTGGCCATTGCAATGAATTATCAAACCCAGCAGAGAAGTAGAGAATACCATGGGAGGGACGGTTGGTGTCGGAATTGGTAAAGATGGTAGAAAGAGGAAACACGTCTGACCTCTGCCTCATGGGAATCGGTCTTGGACTGTTGATCTTGATTCTCCTTCCCCCTTGTGAAGTTAAAGGATGTCAGATGCCGCCTCCATGCCATTTTTACACCCATATTATCCAAGCACTTTCTTGTTCTCTTTTGCTTATTCCCACTGAGACAAGAATAAGTTTTCAAACTTTATACAATGTGCATAAAAAATATT
Organism: Dugong dugon; assembly: GCA_030035585.1. NCBI lineage: Eukaryota > Metazoa > Chordata > Mammalia > Sirenia > Dugongidae > Dugong > Dugong dugon. The sequence continues at coordinate 19,722,461 of CM057460.1, forward strand.
AACTAAAATATATTTTCAAATTAGATTAGGTCCCCTCCCTGCTTCTCTGAGAATTTTGTGCTAGATAACAAAAAGAAACCAAACCCGCTGCCGTCGAGTCGATTCCAACTCATAGCGACTCCACAGGACAGAGTAGAACTGCCCGATATGGTTTCCAAGCAGCACCTGATGGATTCAAACTGCCGACCTTCTGGTTAGCAGCCATAGCTCTTAACCACTATGCCACCAGGGTTTCCTGGTGCTAGACAGAAGACACTAATCTCTATTCCAGGTGCAAAAAAGGAGATTTTAAAATAAGTACCCTCTTAAGGGTAAATAACAAGCAGTATTATGCTTCTTGCTGTGGATTGACTGTGTCCTCCAAAAATGTATTGAAGTCCTAGACCCTGTACCTGTGGACACGATCTTGTTTGGAAATAAGGGTTCTCTTTTGTTATGTTAATAAGGCCACACCAGAGTCGAGTGGGTTCTAAACCTAACCCCTTTAGAGTTACAAAAAGAACAAAACAGACACAGAGACAGACATGGGGGAAGACATACACACAGAAGGTGCTGCTAGAAGCTGAAACAGACAAAGAAGGACCTCCTCCTAGAGCCACACCCTGAATTTGGACGTCTAGCTTTCAGAACTGTAAGAAAATAAATTTCTGTTCTTTAAAGCCACCCACACTTCTATGTTTTGTTACAGCAGCACTAGGTAACTAAGATGCTCCTTAATCTTAGAAAAAAGTTTTAGGATACTCATATTCAAATTTAAATTCAAATGAAACAAAAATACTCTAGTGACGAACTGTAGACCACTTAATAAGGGACAGAACAAAAGGTATTCAAATTTTTAAGGAGGAAATAATCATATTAGACTTCAAATAATTAATAAATATGTATATCATGGCTGACAATTAAAGTACAACAAATGGACTCCCATGTACCAATCCATTAAAAAACCCATTGCCTTCGAGTTGATTCTCAAAGTCACCCTGTAGGGCAAAGTAGAACTGCCCCATAGGGTTTCCAAGGAGCAGCTGGTGGATTCTAACTACTGATCTTTTGGTTAGCAGCCAAGGTCTTAACCACTAAACTACCAGGGCTCCCCAGATACCAACAGGGACATTAATTTAACTTGAGCTAAAACTCAGTAATCTGAAATCTCTTCTTTAAAAAAAGAAAAAGTAAAGAATATGTAAATTGTGTTTGGCTGGTACGGAGAGAGACCTGATTTTTAAAAAAAAATTTTTAAGATTATAGGGAATCTTACCTTATTAACAGGTAAAACGCCTTCCCTTAAAGTAACTTCATTTACTACCAGGGGTAAATTAGACTCTTTAAATACAAATGCAAAAGCAAAAGTTTTACTATTTCACCTTCTCACTAATGATCTAAGTCATTTCTTTAAGGTTGGTGAGCTTCCTGAAACTTCAAGCATAAAGAATCCTCTTTCTTCTCTCAGGATTTTAAACTGCAATTAAGTTCTACATATTTCTAACACAGCTTTAAATGGTATTTCCTAATTGTGTGGCAAAGAGGACAATCTTGCCTTGTGTTTACAGATTACCACACCCCCTCATTTGCTCCTACATAACCCTGTGATGTGGGCAGGACCTCGTTCCTGCCTCTTTTGACAGATGACAAAACAAGCAAAAATGCTGTGCCCACACATAGCCACAGAGCCAGTAAGAGAGACAGGATGAGAAGTGGGGTTTAGACAGTGTGCCACGTGGTGGATCTGCAGTGACCATCTTTACCATCCACCCACCTTCTGGACAAAATCATCCTGGACACTTTGTCCAGCCCCACTGACGGTGGCCAATGTCTTTGTGTCCTGTACACACCAAGGTTTCTTTATTGTTGTACTTTAAGTGAAAGTTTACAATTCAGCTTAGTCTCTCATACAAAAATTTATACACACATTGTTTTGTGACCCTAATTGCTCCCCCTATACTGTGACAGCACACTCTTCCTTTCCACCCCTGATTTCCCATGTCCATTCAACCAGCTCCTGACCCTCTCTGCCTTCTCATCTCACCTCCAGACAGGAGCTGCCCATTTAGTCTCATGTATCTACTTGAGCTAAGAAGTACACTCTTCACAAGTATCATTTTATGTTCCATAGTCCAGTCTAATCTTTGAAGAGTTAGCCTCAGGAATGGTTTTAGTTCTGGCTTGATAAAGAGTCCGGGGACTATGCTTTCTGGGGCTCCTCCAGTCTCAGTCAGACCATTAAGTATGGTCTTTTTACTAGAATTTGAGTTCTGCACCCCACCTTTGTCCTGCTCCATCAGGGACTCTGTTGTGTTCCCTGTCAGGGTGGTCACTGGTGTTAGCTGGGCACCATCTAGTTCTTCTGCTGTACACACCATGTTTTAATTAAATCTAAAGTGTATCCCCATTCCTCCCATCTCTGCTGCCCTGGCCTCTGGTCAGGACCTCCCCTTGCTTTCACTGGATTTCCACAAAGCCTCCTTCCCTCCTCATGGATTCCCCACACAGTCTGGCACCCTCCAATCCAATCTCCACCCCTGACAAATAAACTTTTGAAAACGCAAATTCTCCTGCTTAATACTCTTCAATCGCTACCCTTGACCTTCTCAGTCAACCGCCAAGACATGTGTGAAGGGAATTTAAGTGTCCCTGATAAAGGTGATACAATAGCCCAAGTCCTAAAGAATCATTCTTATAACAGGTTAGAGTGGGCCTTTAGTTCACTGTAGGCCCTTCATGTCTTCCTTGGATTTTTACTGTGTGTGCCCATGTAAATGCTAAGTAACACTTTTGAACATCTCTAAAACAGAAGTGTAAAATAAAATAGTAATAGTTTCTAATAGTTTATTCAAAGAAAATTATTTGAAATCTTAAAGGTTCATCACCAACAAGTATTATGGTAAATGACATCTTATTTTTTCCCTACTATCTTAAACATACCACTTCACTCTCCATCCCGCATGGGTGATTTTATCACTAAAACCAAGGATGCATGGATAAGAAATCTTTGGAGTAATAAGAAAAGTTCAACATGTAATCAAAGTAAAAATGGCAGTTAGGGAGCATGATGGTTAATTTACGTGTCTACTTGGTTAGGCTATGGTGTGCAGCTGTTCCGTCAAATACTAGTCTGGATACTACTATGAAGGTGTTTACATATGAACTGCATTACCATCAGCTGGCCTTAAGTAAAGCAGTTACCCTCTATATAACATGGTGGGCCTTGTCCAATCAGTTGAAAGTCTTAAGTATAAAAACTGAGGTCTCCTAAAGGAGAAGGATTCTGCCCCAAGACTGTAGCACAGATATCCTACCAGAGTTCCCAGCCTGTCTTCTAACCTAGGGAGTTTGGACTTGCTAGCCCCTACGACTGTATGAGCCATTTCCTTAAAATAAATCCCAATACATAAAGTGACAGATATAGAAATAGACAGATAGGTAGGTAGGCAGGCAGGTAGATAGCTTCTACTGGTTCTGTTTTTCTAGAGAACTCTGACTATACAGGGGCTCAGGGTGGAGAAAGAGAAGAGTCTAGTGGTAATTAAGAGCCAAGTGAAGCCAAGATAAAATGTAGTATGAAAATCCTAAGAGTGATGAGACATTTGTTGCGTGCTTGCATCATTTCTCCCTCTATAAAAGAGGTGTTATTATAGCTCCAAAAATGACCATGGTAACTCTATGCAGTTTAAGACAACAGACACATGCAACCCCAAAGACAAGCCAGGGCCAAGTACCAGTTTCCTAATATTGGATTCCAAATTCCACAAAAATAAATAGTCTGGTCATTTTAATGGCTTTTCAGAAATAGAAAGTACAATCTATCTTGAAGCACATAAATAACATTTTTTAGTCAGAAAGGTTCCACACGACTCATCAAAAAACACACTTCCTTGCCCATTTTAATGATTTGGAACAGCCGCAGAACATACTGCTTAAAAACGCAGACAGAAACTCATTTCTTCAATCTCAAAATCTACCAATTTAAGGTTCTCAAAAGGCCTAAGGATATGCCATCCAGTATCTAACCTCCACCAAAAAAAAAAAAAAAAAAAAAAAAAACAACCAAAACACCTATAATTAAGACAACTTAACCCTTAACCCAGTGATCACACGCACTCTGCTTGTAGATTATGGCAGGAGAATCCACACAACCTATGGGAAGTCCCAATTCCAACACAGGAATAAGTCATCAACACAACATGGTTTGGTCAAGTCCAAGTCCCAGGAGTCCTCAGCCCTGGAGCTAACTAAGGCTCCTGGTAAACTGCTTACCCACTCTGGGCCTAAGATTCTGATCAGTAATTAAACAATGGCATCCTCTGTTATCCCAGATGATTACTATGTGAAAGTGCTACATACACCTGAGGTATTTATTACTGTTATTTTTCATGAAAAAACAAACCAACAAAAAACCCCAAAACTGCTTTTTATTGTGTGATTCTGAAAAGTGGGATGTAGATCAGGTTATTTGAAATGTGCTAGGTGAACTAATTATTTAAGGCTACTGCCACTGCACACTTTCCTAATGGGAAGAACTTGTGAAAAACCAGAAGTCATTATCTGGATTTCTTTCCCATCTACCACTCCCTTCCTTCCTTCTCTATTGATCACCTCAACTAAACATGGTGATGACTTACTCCCTCAATCTTTATCTTGGGTGCAACGTTCAGTTTTCTGTTACAGATCCAACAGCTTATTGGACATTTTCATGTGGATGTCCCTTTGACAGTTCAACCTCAACATTGGAGAAGGCTGACTTCTTCTCCCCAAAACATTTGTTTCTCCTTATATAGTCACTTCTGGACAAGGGCACCACATTCTACCCAACTGCTTAACCCAGAAATCTACAAGTCATCCTACAGAAATTCAACCAACTTGCCCCCAAGCCCAACCAACTACTTAGACTCTATCTCTTAGTACCTTTTGTGCCCCACCTCCCACAGGATTGGTTTGGAACCCCACTGTTTCTCATCTGGGTTACTGATCACCTTGTCTTCTAAACTGGATCCTCCTATAGTCACCCACCACCCTGCAACCAGAGTATTCCCACACACTCATGTTTCAAGTTGTCTTCAACAACTTTAAGGATTAAGTTCAAGCTCGTTAACTTGGCAAATGGGAGCACTTCTTCATCTGCTCTTGATCATGTTGCCAGCTAGCTGTACACAACCTTCATTTCAGCATTAAAGGTCCAGCAGTTGGATAAATGCTTTATGCTATCTCATGTCTTTGTACATGCTGATTGTCTACAAGGACTGAGCCATCCTCTTTCTTGGCCAAATTCTTCTATGGATGCTTCAAAACTCAGCTCAACCAGTGTCTCCACGGGAAATCACTTTCCGACCCTCTCCTCACCTCCCTAATTTTGATGCTCATTCTTTGTGCTCCCAGTAAGTATAGTTGGTCCTCATTATTCGTGGACTCCTCATTTGTGAATTCATCTACTCGCAAAAGTTTATTGGTAACCCCAAAATCAATACTCGCGGTACTTTCCCAGATATGAGAAAAGTGGCAAAAAATTTGAGTTGCCTGGTGTGTGCGTTCCCAGCTCAGGTGGGAGAAGCCGACGGTCTGGCTTCTTGTTTCAGCTCTCGTACAATAAACAAGTGTTCTTTCTGCAGTCTATTGATGCCACATTTTTCACATTTTTGGTGCTTTTTGTTGGTGATTTCACTGTTTAAAACGGCCCCCAAGCGTATTGCTGAAGTGTTGTCTTGGGTTCCAAGGCACAAGAAGCCTGTGATGTGCCTTACAGAAAAAAATACGTGTTAGATCAACTCTGTTCACACATGAGTTATAGTGCCGCTGGCTGTGAGTTCAATGTTACTGAATCAACCAACAATACATATTAATAATGTATCTTTAAACACAAACACACATAAAATAAGGTTATGATGGACCGGTTGACAAAAATATTGTGACTAGAGGCTCATAGGAACCTAACCCCGAAGCTAGGAGCAATAGTTCAGTATTCACCAATTTAGTGGTTGCAACAACTTTACAGAACCTAACCCCACCAATAATGAGAACTGACTGTACTTTTATCATATCCTGGACTGCCCTGGGAAACCCTGGTGGCATAATGGTTAAGAGCTATGGCTGCTAACCAAAGGGTTGGCAGTTCAAATCCACCAGGTGCTCTTTGGAAACCCCATGGGGCAGTTCTACTCTGTCCTACAGGCTCACTATGAGTCGGAATCGATGATGGCAACGGGTTCAACGGGTGTTGCCCTGAGCTATAGTCCATGGTTTGCTTGTGTCTGTCTTCATCAGAGTCCCCGGGTGAGGAAAATGGTTAAAGCATTCAGCTGCTAACTCAAAGGCTGGAGATTGAAGTCCACCCAGATCTACTTCTGAAAAATCAGCCATTGAAAACCCTATGCCAAATGGTCAACAATTACTTTAAAACAAAGATGAGAATGTAAGGGGGCAGGGAAACTAGATTAATGGAAACAGAACAACCAGATTGGAAATACTGAGAATGTTCACGTGTTGTAACCAATGTCACTGAACAATCTGTGTAGAAAATGTTGAATAGGAACCTAAACTGCTATGTAAACCTTCACATCTTCACCAAAAACACAATAAAATATTACAAACAAAAAAAAGAAAACCCTATGGAGCACAGTTCTACTTTGACACACATGGGTCATTACCACATGAGTCTGAAGTGACTCAATGGCAACTTGTTCCCCCTTGGTCTTCTTCAGTAAACTGAGAAGTCCTGGGGTGGAGGATGGGGCAGTGCCTTTCATTTATTCTATCTTTCAACAAGCACCACGAACAAGAGTAGCTCAGCATCCTTGGGGCCTAGCACAGCACCTGGCACAGAGGTAGAGCTGAATCAATGTCGATATACTGGGGGCATAGGATTTGACCACCAATTCACAAATAAATTCTTGTTTTAATTGTGTTCTAGTACTCATTTCCACTACCTTCCACAATAAAATCATTTGCTATCACTGTCCAGTTAAACAATTGGACTATTAAAAAAAAAAAATTTTTTTTTGAACTACTATAACAGCCATTAAGCATTCAAGTTTTTTAACAGAAAACTTGTTAACTCACTGTCACTGATGTCAAGCTCTTCAATTTAGAAATGACATTTCTATTAAATATGAATGAATGTCTGACAAAAATTCCCTCCTTGTTGAAAGGACTCTGAACCAAAAGAGGTGCAGGGAAGAAAAAAATATACATATATAATATATATATATCACAACAACCAAGTTCCTAATTGCCCCCATTGGGTACTGAAATGGAAGTGGTCACTCGAGAGCATAAATATTTGGTAAAGTTTAAAAATACATATAGTAAGACAGATGGTTACAATCATCTTCCGGCAACATCAGTCTTGATTTCTTGTTTTTTTAAAAAAAAGGTCACGGGGAACATCTAGCTCAATTGGCATGACACAGCTTATAAAGACAATGCTCTACGTTCTACCTTGGTGAGTAGCGTCTGGGCTCTTAAAAGCCTGTGAGCCGCCATCTAAGATACTCCACTGGTCTCATCCCTTCGGGAGCAAGGGAGAATGAAGAGAACAGGATACAAGGAAAAGATTAGTCCGAAGGACTAATTGTCCACAGCTACCAAGGCCTCCACCGGACTGAGTCCAGTACAGCTAGATGGTGCCCGGCTACCACCACTGACTGCTCTGACCAGGATCACAACAGAGGGTTCTGGACAGAGCTGGAGAAGGATGTAGACCATAATTCTAACTCACAAAAAAAAGACCAGATTTACTGGCCTAAAAGAGACTGGAGAAACCCTGAGAGTATGGCCCACAGACACCCTTTTAGCTCAGTGGTGAAGTTACCTCCAAGGTTCACTGTTCAGCCTGGGAGTGGACAGCCCCGTAAAACCAAATGAGACTAATGAGGTACAGGAGTCCAGTGACAAGGGCCAGAAGGCAGAAGGGGACAAGGAAGCTGGTGATAGGGAACCCAAGGTTGAGTAAGGATATTGTTGATGTGTTGTGAGATTGTTAACCATTGTCATAGGGCAACATTTGTAGCAACTGTTCAATGAGAAACTATTTTGTTCTGTAAGCCTTCATCTTAAGTGAGAATAACAGCACAATTGGAAGAGCATAGTCAATGTCACTGAACTGTGCATGTAGAAATTTTTGAAATGGTGTATCTTTGGCTATGTGTATTTTCACCAAAAAAAAAAAGGTTGAGAAGTTAGAGGGTTGATATGTTGTGGGGTTGTTAACCAATGTCATAAAACAACATGTGTACTTCTGTTTCATGAGAACTATTTGTTCTGTAAGCCTTCACCTGAAGTACAATAATTTAAAAAAAAAAGTAAAAAAAAAAAGGTCAAAAAACCAGGAGCCCCTGACAAACCACACTCTATTCAGCTGTTCCCAGGATAGTGAGTCACATGCCAAGCCTCTGCTCCCCACATGGACTTCAGGCCATCCCTGACTCTGTGAGAGGCATACGCTTACTCAACACTGGCTTTGGGAAGAGATGGAAGTGAACAAAAAATAAAAGGCTGCTTTGGGAAGACTCAACTGAAGGAAATGAAACACAGATTTCGATTTGCATGTCCAAAACAGTTAATTCTGTGGCAGGCAGGGATAGATTACCCAATAAACAAGGTAAGCACGTGCTTAGGGCATCAACAAAATAGGGGCATCAGTTGTCCAAAGCAAAGACCCATCAATGTCAAGTAGACAAGACACAAGGAAAAGCGAGTGCTCTGGTGGAAGGAAACTGGAAAGCACTAAATGAAACTGATCCCAGCTCCAGCACGTGAGAATGTGCTGGCCAGAAATAAAGTTCATGCAGGGTGACGAGGGCGCCCATGCACAAGCTGTGAGGACCCTACCACCACTTCAACACCTTCGTTGATAAACTGTCTCCTACAGTCCCCTCCTGTGCAATTGAAACTCTTTTCTCGGTGGGTCTCTTGGGCGTATACTATTTCTTTCTAATAAACAAGAGGTAGGGGTGGGCTGTTGAGTCTAACTCTTGCTACATGACACGCAAAAGCAAGGGAAATCAAGTTAAGTTGACCATTGCAATAAATTCAGTCAAGTTACTTTTTAACTATATAGCATTTATGTACAGAGTTATGTCCTAAGTTTTATAAACAAAAATATTTATAACTTTAACTTTAAAAATATATTTGGCATGCACACAGACACAATCTAGCATATATTTAATATAATACTTACATGGGTCATAATTTAATATTAACATAGTATATGTCCAAAAATACTGGAAATATTAATATTTATCTAACGTGGAAAGTTTTAACTTATGTACCAAGGGAGTTTCTTTTTTTGGGCTGTTGTGTGGGATACAGTGCTTGATATTACTTGATATATGCTAGTAAATGAGGTATATATATATGTGTGTCTATATATATATATATATATATATAGATATAGATATAGATATAGATATAAAACTCATATATCTCGTTTGAATGTATGAGTAAGCAAAGGAGGGGATACCACAGATTATCAGTGGTTAGGACCCTCGGATGCCTTAATCCAGCCCTGGTGGCAAGGTATACTCAGTCTTTAATGTTGCAAGTGCTCGACTACTAGCCAGAAGGCCGGCGGTTCAAGCCCACCCAAAGGTGCCTTGGAAGAAAGTCCTGGTGATCTGCTTCCAAAAGATTACAGCCTTGAAAACCCTATGGAGCAGTTCTACTCTGTACACATGGGGTTGCCATGAGTCAGAATCGACTCAATGGCAACTAACAACAACAATGCTACCAGCAGCCTGTGATTTACTTGTGGGTGAACTCAGTTCACCTGTGCTAAAATCGATAGACCTTTAGCTGAACAGTGGCTGCCAGCATCTTGCATGAGAGTGGCAGGCTTCAAAATTAATCCACCAACAACATCAAAAACATTTACAGATTTGGTCTGGAATGCCACCTCACCAAACAAAGCTATTTCTGAGACACCTAAAAATACATTAGCTGTGAAGAAACTTGTATGCTTTCATGAGCATTTATCTTTAGACACTGCCCCACTTCTTCAAATGGACTTCTTTGATTCGGATCTCTGCTGTGTTTGTTCAGCAAGACCAACAATCTAACCAAAGGACTGGGCGGAACAGAGGAACTGGCTTCCTCTGGAGACGTCCACAACGCCATAATTGCGGTGGGCTCTGCTGTTCCCTGCAGCTCTCTCCGTGATGTGGTTTGCGGCCATTCCTTAAAAGCTGAGAGAGGAGTCTCCTCTGTGTAACTGACCCAGAGAATGTGCTTCTTTTCCATTCTGTGGAAAACAAACAAGCTTGGCGGTGGCTCCACTCGGGACACAAAACCTCCCCTTCTCTTGTCAACACTGTGTTTAGATGCTGGGTACCTAACAATTTAACTTATCCTGGCTCCAGAGAGTACAGTAAGATGGCATCCAAGACCAATGCGTCTTTCCCACTTCCCTCTCCTTCCCTCCAGGAGCTGCCACGACTGCCAGTGGCATGTTCCCACGGCCACAAGGACTGGATGTGTTGGGAATCATTCGAACTAATCCTTCCTTCAATCTCCACCCCCTACTCCCACTGCATACAGCTCAAATCTGTTCTTCTCTCTTGCCCGTGCCATCTCTTGTTATTGTTGTTAGCTGCCTTTGAGTCAGTTCCAACCGTGATGTCCTTTTCTAGCAATTGGTCTTTCCTGATGACATGTCCAAAGTAAGCGAGTCAAGGTCCTGCCATCTTGCTTCTAAGGAGCACTCTGGTTGTATTTCTTCTAAGACTGATTTGTTCATCATTCTATCAGTTCACAGTATATTCAGTGTCTCTCTATCCAAGTCTAAAACGTTCACCTCTAATCACTAAATTATTACAACACTCTCTCAGTCAATTTACTCTCTGTAGTCTCACTTCACATCACTTTCTTGTCAAGAACATAACTGGATCAATAAGCAACAACATGATAAATGGAGGAAAGATTGAAGTTGCCAAGGATTTCATTTTACTTGGATCCACAATTACCACCCATGGAAGCAGCAGTTAAGAATTCAAACGACGTGGTGCATTGGGCAATTCTGCTGCAGAAGACCTCTTTCTTTAAAGTGTTTAGAAAGCAAAGATGTCACTTTGAGGATTAAGGTGAGCCTAACTCAAGTTATGGTATTTTCAGTTGCCTCATCTGCATGTGAAAGCTGGACGATGAATAAGCAAGACTGAAGAACTGATGTCTTTGAATTATGGTATTGGTGAAGAATATTGAATATACCATGGATTCCGAGAAGAACAAACACATGTGTCTTGGAAGAAGTAAAGCCAGAATGCTCCTTAGAAGCAAGGATGGCAAGACTTCATCTCATTTACTTCGTACAACTTATCCAGAGGGATAAGTAAATTAGATAAATTAGATGGTCAGTGGGAAAGGGGAAGGCCCTCAATAAGATGGACTGACACAGTGGCTGTAACAACGGGCTCAAGTATAGCAAAGACTGTGAGGATGGCATACGACTGGGCAGTGTTGCGTTCTGTTCTACAAGGGTCGCTATCAGTTAGAACCAACTTGAGGGCACCTAACAACATCGGGTTTAACACCATTATCATGGGGAGAAAAAAACTTTTAAAAAGAATCTGCCTTTTAACCTTTAACCTCTGGGATCATTTTCTCCCTCTAACTGACTTACATTTTCTTGGTTATTGAAAACATACAGTAAGAACTTAGGACTTCTCTTTAAAGATCAAGACTATGAGTTATAAAATACCTACAAGAGACATGTACCTATAAAGACATCTAACAGCGTATAAACCTTCATGAACTATCTCTAATATTTACGGCACTTGTTTAACAAACATTTACTACTATGCCTGGTGATGTCCTTGGCTCAAAGAAGACAAAATAAGTAAGTCCTTGACAAACCTAGCAAGGAAATTGCTATGTAAACAAATCAATACTAGAGAGCGTTGAGTACTTATTAATAAAAACTCATGCACGCCACAGTGGGAAGGAGGTAGTTCACCATGAGGAGGTTTCCCAGATGGAAACAGAAGGATAACAGCGTGCTCTGCAGGCACGTCTAAAACACTGACTACATCCACTTTCACATAAACATGTAAGAATATTACGTTTTCAGACGAATATACGGAAAACATTTTAATCGAAAGACTGAGTGTAAGCCAGGCTCAGCAAGTCAAAAGACTACCACACAACTGCATTTCTCTAGACAGGGCTGTTAGAAAACATTTGGTAAGCATTAGGTCAATTGGCAAAAATAACACTTTCACAGTGTAAAAAAAAAGGGCAAATAAGCATATCTTTTTTTTTTTTTTTTATGCTGAGGAAAATTAAACATCAAACCTAAAAATATCCAATTCCTCCTCTTTCCTAACTCTTCCCTCTGAGTCTAAGGAAGCTAAGTTGGATCCTGAACGCTAAGGGTACCTTCAGTTTCAGTGAGAATTAACTAATTATTTTACAGGTTGTTGTGATTATTACTCATAATCACAAACATATATATATATAACTCATAATCACAAATATATTGGCAAAGTTAAATATAATTGCTAATTAACAAAAGTTAGTAAATTCTGGGTTTTTTCTAAAACTATAAAATTTGAACTTGACAAGAAAAGACGTATAAGCGGTTGCCTCCAGTTTACTGAAAAGACTTGCAAAGAGGCAGATAAAATCTGCAGGCCATTCAGTCTTACCAGATAATGTAACATCCGTATTTTAATGTTACAAAGAGACGTGGGCAGTGCAAACAGTTCACATGCTTGGCTGTTAAGTAAAAGGGTGGAGGTTCAAGTCCACCCAGAGGCACCTTGGAAGAAAGGCCTGGCGATCTACGTCAAAAAATTGGCCAGTGAAAACCCTATGGAGCACAGTTCTACTCTTACACACACAGGGTCGCCATGAGCTGGAATCAACGGAAACTGGTTTTAATGTTAAAAAGTTATTATAAAACTGATGTTTAAATATTATTTTACAAAACAGACCCAAGTAAAAGCTGAGAGAAAAACTGTTCACAACTGCTTTTTATGGACATTTCTCTACTTGATTCAAAATAGCAAACGGGAATCCCACAAATAAAAAAGACAGCTCCTTTGCAACCAATTACTCCTCTAGCATGAACTCCGGGGCCATAAAAAGAGAATTCATTAAAAAGGGAAAAATCAAGAAAAAGAGAAAGAAGTTCAAGTTCAGGTACCAAAACAAACAAACAAAAAATCTGTTGCTATCAAGTGGATTCTGACTTGTAGTGACCCTATAGGACAGAGCAAAACTGCCCCACTGGGTTTCCAAGGCTGTAATCTTTATGGAAGCAGACTGCCACATCCTTCTCCATGGAGCAGCTGGTGGGTTCGAACCGCTGACCTCTCGATTAGCAGCTGAGCACTTAACACCACTTCGAGGCCAGGAACACTTGTCTGCAAATCAACACTTGAGGAAGTCAAACAACTCCACAGGACTTCTTTATGTAACAGAACACTTACCAACAGAATACAAGAGAATGCATTTACGAGAAGAAAGAGGTCAAATTACGTCAATGTACAGAAGACCCTTCCATGTGAAGTCAATCCCCTCTCATAAAATCAAGGCAATAAAACATTACAAGAACATGCTTTATTGAATCAAGTTTCTAATTTGACAAGACATCTGAAAGCATAGTTTTAACTTTACTAGAGGTTTTCAAGGAGCCTTGGTAGCACAGTGGTTAAGAGTCTGGCTGCTAACCAAAAGGTCGGCAATTCGAACCCACCAGCCGCTCCCTGGAAACAGAGGTTTTCTAAAGACCGGAAATCGTCTTTGGAAATGAAAATAAACATTCACTCAAACTTTCTGGTTTTTCCAAGGAATTAAGAGTGGGAGACTTACATATATTTGATTCCTCTGATATCGCTGGAATAAGTTATACATGATGGAGCCTCCATGGAGCTCCGTCAAGGTCGCCATGTTGTCTACGCCCTGTTCATTCGTGGGGTGCATCGTGGTCACCTTCTGGTGTGTAATTGTGCTTTGCTTGTAAGTGAATACCTGAAGGAGGAAATGAATTCAGTTGCTTAGTTATCAGCAGTAAACAGTTTTCCTAGTGGTTCCCCAAACTGACAATACAATTTCAGCAAAAAGATCCCAAATTAGCCAGTAAAAATATAGCACAAAGAGCTTTTTCATTTTCTTTATGCTGCTTAGATATAGTTTTTAAAGGAATCAATTCTTTGGATAATTGCTATTAGGTGTTCCTAAAAGACATGAGTTCAAGTACTAACCACCACTTGGAAATCACAGAAACTATAAATTTAAGCTCACTTGTCTGTATATTTCTGATTGATATAAACCAGTAACAGTTAAGAAACGGGCTCCAGTTTTTAGACGGTGATTTGGTTTCACTATGTAATGTTTCATATTGGATGACAGGCTGCAGTTCAAAGCTTCATAACAAAGTTCTTTGGTTTAAATAAGTATTACATAAACTTGCCATATAGTACATCTATCTGTTCAAAGACTGGAACACATCAGGAATGTTTGGAAAATATTCTTGGACAATACTGCCTCTCAACGGAGGTACACAGCATTCATGTGATCTTCTGGCAAAACAATTCTGCTCTTAGATTTAAAACAATATCAGTTTCCTTGTTTGCTTGACAGCCTGTTTTCCTTAAAATTCCAAATCCAGCTGTGAGTGCTGCATACACATTGTAGCATGTATATGAAACGACTCTGATTTTGAAGAACTGATTACTGAATTTTGATTAGTGAATTTAACATATATTAGTAAGATATACTCAGTGTTTTTTGTCACAATTGACTGGGTCTAGGATTAACCATTTCAAGTTAAGCTCCTCCTGTTGGGTGCACAAAGTTTGGCTAGCTTTGCATACAAACTCCTGTAATAACAAATAACTAACTCAATGGCGGCTAACAACAAGCACAATTCCATACTTACTCAATTAGTTATTGGTAGTTATTATACTTGTATCACAATCATCCCTAAAATTAAAATTAAAATAAAAACACCAAGATGTAAAAAGCAAAGATCTAAATAACATGAAAAATGTAGTCTTCACATGCACATACACAAATCAACTTTCTGGAATAATATTTGCAGCAATTTTTGATTAGTGATTCTATTTTTAAATTATCTGCCAGTTGCCTGCACGGCAACAAGTAATATGTTATTGCGAAAGAGAATGACACAGTAAGAAAAGCAAAAGGACCAACCCAATGGTTTTCCCGAGCCATTAAAAATGGCCATGTGTTATTTCCCTGGAGAAAAATTAAAACTTCAGCAGTAGCATTTCTGCCACATGAACCACAAGGGCTGGTTAAATCGGTCCAGAAAAACTGCTCCAGACCAGGGCAGGGACCCACCCTTCTCTCTGAGGATCAACCATCCCCCAGCTGCTTCCTGGGCTCAGATGTCGGCGAGGAGAACTGCCACCTCGCTCCAACGTGGCCAACGGCACCACGTGTGCCCCTGCACGGCAGAGGCTTGGGGTCTTGAGGGAGTCAGGGCGGTGTGCCTGGTCCAGGGTGACCCAGTATTAAAGGAAAAGAGCACAGAAACACTCAGACACAGAGCTTTCTTAAATTTTTTAAATTGCGGTGAAATTCACATAACACACAATTAAGCATCTTAAAGTGTGCATTTAGTGTGGTGTTTAGTGCACTCACAATGTTGTCAACTACCACCTCTATCGAATTCCAGAACATCCCATCACCCAAGAAGAATACCCGTGAGGTAATCACTCCCCATTCTCCCTTCCCCCAACCCTGCAACCACTAATCTGCTTTCTGTTTCCACGCATTTGCCTATTCTGGCTATTCCATATAAAAAGAACCAGACAGTATGTGACCTTCTGTGTCTGGCTCCTTTCACTTAGCATGTTTTTGAGATTCATCCATGTTGCAGAATGTATCAGTACTTCATTCCTTTTTACAGCTGAATAAGATTCCACTGTACATACAGTGAAACCTGGGAGAGCCGGTATGGAACGGGGCTGCCTTGTTCTTCCGGGTCTTGCAAGTGTTCTGCCTTTGACACAGGGTGCAATCTTACCACTTTTCTATAGCTTGTTTTAGTGGAAAACATTTTAGTTTTCCTTCTTTGACAGGTTTCTGCCTTACACAGGTTCCAGCTTTTGCAGATTTTACTGTATATACCAAAACAAACAAACCAAATCCGTTGCTGTCAAGTTGATTCCAACTCATAGCAACCCTATGGGACAGAGAAGGCCCCATAGGGTATCCAAGGAGTGGCTGGTGGATTCAAACTGCTGACCTTTCCGGGTTAGCAGCGGAGCTCTTAAGCACTGAGCCACCAGCGCTCCTTTACTGTTCATGCCATTTGTTTATCCATTCATCTGTTGATGGACATTTGGGTTGTTTCCACCTTTTGACTATTACAAATGATGCTGCTATAATCATCCATCTAAGAGGACATCTGTTTTCATTTCTCTTGGATATATACCCAAGACTGGAATTACTGGGTCATACAGTAATTCTGTGTTTTAGGCCCTTCATTTTGTCATAAACACATCGGAAGTTAAAAAACAGAGACTTAAGCCAAGCCTAAAAGTAGCCTTGGGGCAACTCAAAAAATGCCAGAAGTTAAACAGCTGAAACTTTCTGCCCCTCCCCAGGTGGCAAGATCCCTATGATGCCAACTCAGGCACGTTTTCTGGAAACATCACAACTGGGCAGGGTCTTTGGGTCTTCCACATAAAGTGACTGTGAGGGTGGGGCAGAAACAGGACTTGTCTGGCCAGTTGAACTTCTGGCTCACCTAGGAGGCCAAAGAAGCGCCCTGGATCATCTGTCCGGCTCCCAGAGCAAACCTGTAGGATCTCGCCACTCTCTGCCTGCTCAAAGCTCCTGCAACAGAACCAGCACAACACAACACAACTTCCTCTCAAAAATTTTCTTCAAGGAAGGAAGAGAAGCATCAAAGCCAGCACCACTATCTCTTGCTCACCCCCACCCCCTGCAAATTCACCATCAGAAAGTCCTTCCCAACATGAAAACAACTTTTTCTGTAGAGAATTCCAGAATTTGAGGATAGATTAATTTATCCTAAAAATTTAGAACATTTAAATTGGTGTCTGCTTTTAACATTCGTTTTGTGTTTTTGGAAATATTCATGTGCATACTCTGTAACATTTAGACACTAAAAAAAAATAACGACTGAACATTTAAGTCCTATGTTAACATTTTATTGTCTTTTTTAATGCACTGGGAACCACAAGACAATGCATGAGTCATGTAAAGAGCTCAGAGGTGGCACCAAGCAGGACATCAGCAAATAGTCACCTGAATGGCTGTTGTTAGCTGCTGTCTGGTCAGCACTAACTCATGGCAACCTTATGTACAGCAGAAGGAAACGTTGCCTGGTACTGCGCCACCTTCACGATCATCGGTATGTTTGAGTCCGTTGTTGTGGTTACTGTGTCAATCCATCTCACTGAGGGTTTCCCTAGTGTTCGCTGACCCTCTACTTTACCAACCATGATGTTCTTTTCTAGCAACTGATCTTTCCTGATGTGTCCAGAGTAAGCAAACAAAGTCTTGCATACTCACTTCTAAGGAGCATTCTGGTTGTATTTCTTCTAAGATTGATTTATTCATTCTTCTAGCAGCTCACAGTATATTCAATATTCCCTGTCAACACCACAATCTGAATGCCTCAATTCTTCTTCTGTCCTCTTTTTTCATTGTCCAGCTTTCACAGGCATGTGCGGTGACTGAAAAGACTATGGCTTGGGTCAGGTGCACCTTAGTCAACCAAGTGACCTTTTTGCTTTTTAAATTTTTAAAGAAATCTTGCGGCTGATTTGTCCAACGCAATATGTTATTTGATTTCTTGACTGCTACTTCCATGGGCTTTGATTGTCGAGCAATGATTTATTCATTGGCTAAGATAGCTACCAACTGTAAATACAGGGCCCTACTTCCATACATCTGACCTCCTCATATATTTTCAAAAGCACATTATGTACAAAATTTGGCCATTCCAGGAGCAAGAAAATAAAGAGAACTAGAACTATTCCATCGAATGACCTCAGGGAGACAGAATCCTGATGGAAGAAGATAATCGTTACATAAACAAAACAAGAAGCTATGAACAGAAGAAAGATAGAAACATTAGGTCAAGAAGTACGATTCCAGCTGCTCAAAACAATGATTACTTCAAAGAAAAGAAGTAGAACAGAAGCGATAAATGTGTGCATCAAGGAAAGGCAAGGCTACCCATTCATTCAGAGACGGGCTAATATTTGTAAAGGCAGCACCTTAGGACAGTGTTAAACAGTAAGTGCTAAGTAAAACAAAAAACAAAAAAACCCCATTGCTGTTGATTCAGACTCATAGCAGCCTTATAGGATAGAGTAGAATTGCTCCATAGGGTTTCCTAGGCTGAAATCTTTATGGAAGCAGACTGTCACATCTTTCTCTCCTGGAGTGGCTAGTGGGTTCAAACTGTAGACCTTTCAGTTAGCAGCCAAGCACTTAACCACTGCGCCACCACAGCTCCTTATATAGCCACACACATATATACCTACATACACACACACACACACACACACACACAAGTAAATATATAGTACCACCGATAGTGATGAATGTGTATACAGAAATACACATAAGGGCAAGGAGGCTGAGGAATACCAAGGTGGGTTTTTTAAAATATCTGGTGGTGCAGTGCAATGGATCGTTTTTGTGTGGGCTTTCCCGCCATGGCCTTGTAACTCCCACCCAGGTGAATGGGCAGGACTGTGCAGAAAGGGTAACTGTGGACCACCAAAGGTACTAGTCAGTTTTTGCCATACCACTGGTCTTGACATGAGCCATCCCAGATGCAAGATGGTTGGATCCCACCACCACCAAGAAAGGACAGCTAGGAGCAGAGAGTGCATCCTTTGTACCCAGGAACCCTGTGTTGAGAAGCTCCTGAACGCAGGAGACACAGGGTGAGCGGTAGCAGGAGAGGCTGGCAGGAGACTGCACAGTGCACTTCCCGGCCCATGGAGTGAGAAAGCTGAATGACTTTGGGCCAAGGCTTACTGGCGGAGTGGGGTGCCTGTGGACACTTACTGGCAGGGGCTAAAAGAGCTCTGTAACACTCACCTAAGCAGGGCAGAGGCCTAGGGCCAGAGAGAGGTGTGCTTGTGAGCGCAGCTGAAAAGAGCTATCCAGATGGAAGAACTGTATCCTAGTGTTCCTGATCCTCAAATGTAACCTGTTACTTCCCTACTAAACCCCAGAGTCATGAGTACTATCTGTGAGTTCTGTGTGGCCACTGCAATGAGTTACCAAACCCAGCAAAGAAGTAGAGAGTGCCGTGGGAGGGACTGGTCGGTGTCAGAAGAGTTGATAAAGACGGTGGAGAGAGAAGGCATGCCTGACCTCCCTCAAAGGAATCAGCCTTGGGCTGTTGATCTTGATTCTCCTTCCCCCTTGTGAAAAGAGAAGTCAGGCACCGTCCCACTGATAGGGTAACATCAGAGTAGAAACTCCAAGGAAGGTAGGGACTGGGTAAGTCCCTGCATTTTAATCTCTTAATGTATTATTAGTTAAATAAACACCTAATTAATTTAGAAAAAGATTTCGAAGGACTAACAAAATCTTCAATCTTGTTCAAGAATTTTTAAGGAGAGTCTCCTGAATTATTAAAAGTCATTTCAATGTACAACGGCTAACGGGGTATTAAAATTAAGCAAGATTATTCTCAAGGCACAAAAATAGGAAATTCTAAGTTTAAAGAATGGAATTCTTTTTATAGGTCTTTTCAAGAAGAAACAACAGTCACAAAACAGTAACAAAATGGATCCTAAAAACCCAACTCAGAATAAACCAAGTTACTTCAATGGAGCATATACTAGGAGAAAGATGGTAAGGTTAAGAAATGGAGCAAAAAATGGAAGACTAATGAGACAGGAAATCAACTTAGAGAAAATGGAACAAATAGCTCCTGTTACAGAAATACTAACCACTGGTCACAAGATGGACTGGATTAAGCGTGGGAGGAGAACAAAGGAAATCAATCAGCACTATTAGAAAAACAACGTGGAGGGGCTTGCCCAATTCTGGGTCCACTTCGGCATGAAAATGAAAAGGCATGTAGTTAATTAATCAGATAAAAAACAGCTGAGCTACTATCATCACCTTTTATTTTTAACCTTCAGAGAGTACATTATTAAAAAAAATCCTACCATTCTTATGCTTAAGTTTCTCTAGTACAGAGTGGTATATACAGATTTCTTTTATTAAAAGGAGGAACCCTGGTGGTGCAATGGTTAAAGCACTTGGCTGCTAACAGAAAGGTCAACAGTCCGAACTTAGCAGCCGTTCCATGCGGAGAAAAGATGTGGCTGTCTGCTTCCACATTTACAGCCTTGGAAACCCTATGGGGCAGTTCTACTCTGCCCTATAGCGTTACTATGAGTCGGAATTGACTTGATTGCAATGGGTTTGGGTTTGGTTTTTTATTAAAAGTCATAAGCGATCCACAGTCATAAAACTTAAACTTTTCCAACTCATTGTCTTGAAGACAGATAAAAAAGAAAAAATGCAAACGTGTTCTGACCAACAGATGGGATAAAGGTGTTCTCAAACTTGGCAATCTAACGTTAGCCTGGAATTTCCTCTAGAGCAGTGGTTCTCACCCAGGGACAATTATGTCCCCCAAGGGACATCTGGCAATGCCTGGCATTTTTGGCTGTCCTGACTAGGAAGAGAGGGAGAAGATGCTACTGGCCTCAAGTGCATAGAGGCCAGGGATGCTGCTAACCATATACTATACACAGAATATCCCCAAAACAAAGAATCATCCAGCCCAAATATTATTATCTAAACCAGCCCAAATATTATTATCCAGCCAAACATGCCAAAAGTTCCATGGTTGAGAAATTGTGGCTAGAAAAATCACTTGACATGCCAAACAACCAGATGCCCATGTAGATATTGGAAAATATGAGCAAGCCAATGATTGTAAGCAAAACGTTTCATAAAAACAAGTCTTTCAAGAATCAAGCAAATAAAAATATTGAATAGAGGTCAATAGAAAACTCAGCATGACAATATGATATATTTTAGTCTTTTTATTTTTTCTTTATTTGATCCAAGTTAAGAAGGATGATGAAAATCTGTAGGCACTGGGGTCTGCTTTTATTTTTGTTATTATTTCCTAAGGGTCTGGGAAAAAAAGGGGCCCTGGTGGCACAACTGTTAAGTTCTCGGCTGCTAACAGAAAGGGTGGTGGTTTGAACCCACCCAGTGGCTCTGTGAGAGACAGACCTGGCTATCTGCTCCCATAAAGATTATAGCTTACAAAACCACATAAGGGCAGTTCCACTCTGTCACACGGAATCACTGTGAATTAGAATTGACTCGATGGCACCTAACAACAACAATAACATAGTCAGGGAATATAGTCCATACTATTTCTCCTTTTGAGAATTTACTGAGGTGTTTTTTGGGACCTAATAGATGGTTGATTTTTTTGGAAAATATTCCATGGGTATCCGGACAATAATACTTGGCACTTACTATGCTCTCGGCAGACAGAATACAAAGGACTTGGGCAGTGTGTGGCCCCACTGACAACATCGGTAGTATACCCACAAAGCTGGACAATCCCTGCTCCCTTCCTGGCTGGCCCAGGGCTCTTGCACCTGCTGTCCCCGTCTCTGGGCCTCTCCTTCACAAGGTGTCAGCCCAAATATCATGCTCTCAGAAGGCACCACTTGTCTTACCTGAAGGACACCCCTACCACCTTACCTTATTCTATTATGTGTGCTGTCTTTACAGGTTGTTACGACCACTCATAATCGCTATCCATTATCTTATTTATTAACTACCATCTCACCCCTACTCTGGACCCTCTGGGTCAGCACCTTTCAAACTCTTTTGACCAAAACTGACTACAACCTACCTACAGTAAAAAATACATGTTAAACTGGGACCTACTACACATATACATGGGTATGTGCCTAAAAAGTTTCCTAAGATAATACCATCACTATGTTCAATGTACTCTAATTATTTTCTATCCCATTTCTTTTAAATGCCAGCTGTGGCCCTCGAAACTGTTTCAGCCTCCCTCTACTCTTACAGGTTGCAAATCACACTTCAAAAACACTAGTCCATGAGGGTAGAAACAGCGTCTATCTAGTTGCCCAGTGCTCAGCCCTGGCCCACTCTACAGACTCAGTAAATTCTGAAAAATGATCATGGCCCTCAAAATGGGTATAATATATAAAGATAGCAGAGTAGTATAATGATAAAAACATGGCTTCAGGATCATATATAGCTGGAATCCTTGTGGCGCAATGGTTAAGCACTCGGCTGCTAACAGAAAGGTTGGCGGTTCAAACCCACCAAAGATGAAGAAATTGAAGATTTCTGCAGTCTGAAATCGATCAAACATGTAATCAAGATGCACTGATAATTACTGATGATTGGAATGTGAAAGACGGAAACAAAGAAGGGTCACCACCACCACCACCTGCTGCCGTTGAGTTGATTCTGACTTATAGTGACCCTATAGGACAGAGGAGAACTGCCCCATGGGGTTTCCAAGGACCACCTGGTGGATTTGAACTACCAACCTTTTGGTTAGCAGCCGTAGCTCTTAACCACTACGCCACCAGGGTTTCCATGAGTAGTTGGAAAATATGGCCTTGGTGATAGAAATGATGCCGGAGATGCCATGGCAAAATTTTGCAAGACCAATGACCTATTCATTGCAAAATAGCTCTTTTTGACATCATAAATGATGACTATATATGTGGACCTCGCCAGATGGAATACACAGGAATCAAACTGACTACATCTGTGGAAAGAAACACCATATCATCAGTCAGAACAAGACCAGGTGCCAACTGCATAACAGACCATCAATTGCTCATATGCAAGTTCAAGTTGAAGCTAAAGAAAATTAAAACAAGTTCACAAGAGCCAAAGTACAACCTTGAGTTTATCTCACCTGATTTAAAGACCATCTCAAGAAGAGATTGGACACTAATGACCAGATAAGACCAGATAAGCTGTGGGATGACACTGAGGACATCATACATGAAGAAAGCAAAAGGTCATTAAAAAGTAAAGAAAGAAAAGACCCAAATGGATGTTAGAAGAGACTTTGAAACTTGCTCTTGAACATAGAGTAGCTAAAGCAAAGGAAGGATGGTATTAATAATGTCTAACTCAGAATTAGTATGGACACTAAAGAAAATAATGTAGGTAAAAGTCACAGCAATTGGCACCCAATTAGACTGCAATAAAAGTGATGCAGTGGTTAAGAGCTATGGCTGCTAACCAAAAAAATCAGCAGTTCAAATCCACCAGCTGCTCCCTGGAAACCCTATGGGGAGTTCTACTCTGCCCTACAGGGTTGCTAAGTTGGAATCGACTCAATGGCAATTTTTCTTTTTTCCTTTTAGAAGAGGAGCTATTCCTATCAGGGGAGCACAATGCAAGGAACGATGTAGACCATTCTACATAGAAATTATCAAGAGTCTTAATATTGGAGCCCTGGTGGCACAGTGGTTAAGAGCTTGGCTGCGAACCAAAAGGCTGTCAGTTTGAATCCACCAGCTGCTCCTTGGAAACCTCATGGGGCAGTTCTACTCTGTCCTATAGGTTCACTATGAGTAAGAATCAACTGGATGGCAATGGGTTTGGATATTTTGTTTTTAGTAGGGAGTGCAGAGGGAGGAAACCAGGCTCCTTAGATAAGGGCATGGACACCAGCTGGGCTGGAGGAGGCATGAGCAGAAGGGAGGGTGAACATCTATAGTTCTACGTTTTTTACCACAACCTTGACCTGTGAAGCTATCTCATGAAAAACTCTTTGATGTAACTTGCTTCTCGTTTTCATCTTTCCTCACAAATCTGGATTGTCCTGTTTAGATTTTCCCTGGAATTCCACATTATTTCTTGGATTGCCTCTCTCAGTTTCTTTTCTTTCATTTATTGGCTCATTAATTTATGAATTAAAGTAATGATCAACAACAAATGCTGACACATGGCTAAAATCAGCAATCACGTCAACCACAAATGAGCTTCCTTCCCCACGTAAGCTTCGCTGGCTGTAAACTGCCAACAACCTTTCTTTCAAAGGCTGGCTCTCACGCTACATCCCTACTCTGCACCGAACTAGTAATTAAAACGTTTATTCAGGTGCCCTCGTAGCCCAGAACTGGAGTAATAACCTTATGATTGTTAGGATAAGTCTAAGGAGGAAGGAAATAAGTCACTGAAAATCTGCTTTGCACTGTTATTTTTGCTGCTGCCCCAGGAGACTGGAGAAAGTATTTGGGGCATGAAAACGTGGCATTCCCTAGAAAGGTTACGTTGGAACCTAATCAAAAGCAAAATTACATAGGTTTGTTCTCCCAACAGGCAGGGAAATCATGGCACCAGTGCCTTGCTTTCAGCTCAAACTTGTCAGAGACTTAGCATCCTAATTACTATAGCACAGGGGGTTAAAATATCTTTACATAAATAAACATTCTGTTACTTTAACCTCCCTTGCATTGAGTTACTAACTACAGATAGAACAAAGATCGGTACTTTTCTTTTTCAATAAATCAAGCTTGTCTCTGACAGTTAAGTCATTTCTATCAACATCAGGTATTCATTGCACAAAGGAGCACCATGCTTGGCATTTGGGTACAAAAACAAAATAAAGAGGACGGCTGGGCATTTATCAAGTGATGCATGCCTCAGCACATCGCTTTATATTACCTCATTTGATCGCCAAAGGGGAAAAAAAATACAATTACTCATTTTTTAAAAGATGAATTCACTGAAGATCAGAGAAGTTAAGAAACCTGCCCTCTAGCACACAACACGGGTAATATTCAATTCCTTGGAGCCACGGAAAGCATGCTTTTTGGAGTCAGGCATTAAAGGGATACCAGTTCTCAGATGGTGTTTTGAATTCCAGCTCTGCCACTTGCTGGCTGTTTGAGTCCCTGGGCAAGCTCGTTGGCCTCTGAGTTGATTTTCAAATGTGCACAATGAAGGTATCACTACCTCAATGAGGGGACCACGTGTGCATTACGTACAATGCAGAGTTACTGAGAAGATCAGAATCAGAGTATAAAGGCTCTCCTCCAGAGCCTGGCCCATAGTAGACCCTTCGTAAAAAATGTAGTCATTCCTCAATTTTTCTTGGGTTGTTGCTTTTCTGAATTAACTGGTGGGATGAAATTGCGAGTAAGAAGGCAAAGGATGGCTGAGACTTGAAGCACTGGAGATGGTGTAAAAAGAAAAGAAGCCCATGGTCTTCCTTTGAAGGCAAGAGCAGGGGACGAGAGGAGAAAGGGGAAGGCCCATTATCCATCCCCTTCCCAATGGATTGTGTTTAATCTAGCTCATTTATTCCATTATCTTTTCATTTATTTACTCTCTTTTCTTCCTCTGTCATTACTGTGAGTTGGACCCTGGGGCACAATGATAAATTAAATGGCTCTTGCCTTCAAAGAGCTTAAGCTCCCTGGGTGGTGCAAACTGTTAAAGGGCTCAGATGCTAACTGGAAGGCTGGAGGTTCAAGTCCACCCAGAGATGCATTGAAAGAAGGGCCTGGCGATCTACTTCCAAAAAATCAGCCACTGAAAACCCTATGGCGTGCAGTTCTACTCTGACACACGTGGGGTTGCCATGAGCATAATCAGCTTGGCGGCAACTGGTGGTGGTGGTGGTGGTGGTTCAAAGAGTTTACAGTCCACTGAGGGAATCAGAAAAATAAGCAGGCAATCCTAACACTTGCGATGGGGCTGTAATAGGGAAATCTCCAAGGCACTGTAGGAACTAGCCATGTGCGGCAAGCAATGGCCAGGAGAGCAGCAGATACAAAGGTGAGATTGCACAGGGCGTTCATGTAGCTGGGTGTGGCTGGAGCAGGGTGTGAGGGTAGCAAGGGGCTGCTAGGGAAGGGCCCCTACGTCCTGCTGTGGCATTTGGACTCTGCCCTGCAGGAACTTAGAGCCATGTAAACCGTCAGGAAGGGACAGACACTTCTCTACCGTCTTGTCAAAGACAACCTTAATATCCCAACCTGACCCCAAGATTGTTTTTATAAAGACAAGATATAAAGACCAAACATCACTACAACGTGTAATTTAATGACACCAAAGCTCCAGAAATTTCACAGGAAAGCATTTTCTTCATCACTTCTAGTTAATCACTTAATTATCCCCCAAACTGAGAGTTTCTTCCTGCTTTCATACGCACAAGAAACACACCACCAAACACGCCAGTGATGATATGCACAAAGTAACAAGGGTAGGAGGCTGCCAGCAGATCAGTTATTGAACGGTAAAATCTTAACCACCGATCACGAATCTTTCTGAAGACTTTGCAGAGCTTGTAGATCGGCAGCCCAACAGGATTAAGAGCCAGAGAAGTAAAAAAATCCAGAAAGCTAATCTGTGAGCAACTTGTCTGCGACGAAGACACAGCACCAATCACACAACAAGCAGTGCCAAATGTCACTTGCTTTTTCTTATTTCGTGAGAAAAACATATATAATAAAACATTTGCCAGTTCATCAATTTTACATGTATAATTAAGCGACGTTGATTGTGTTCATTGTGTTGTGCAACTATTACCGCTATCCTTTTCCAAATCACTCCACCACCATTAGCAGAAATTCAGTGCTCCTCCTCTCCCCCACCTTGCTTGCTGAAAGTGAAGAGGACTTGAAGCACTTACTGATGAAGATCAAAGACCACAGCCTTCAGTATGGATTACACCTCAACATAAAGAAAACAATAAGCAACATCATGATACACGGAGAAAAGACAATTGTCAAGAATTTCATTTTACTTGGATCCACAATCAACATGCACGGAAGCAGCAGTCAAGAAATCAAAAGATGCACTGCATTGGGCAAATCTGCTGCAAAAGATCTCTTTAAAGTGTTGAAAAGCAAAGATGCCACCTTTAAGACTAAGGTGTGCCTGACAGAAGCCTTGGTGTTTTCAATTGCCTCATATGCATATGAAAGCTGGACTACGATGAATAAGGAAGACTGAAGAAGAACTGACGCCTTTGAGTTATGCTGCTGGCGAAGAATACTGAATATACCATGGACTGCCAAAAGAACGAACAAATCTGTCTTGGAAGAAGTACAGCCAGAATGCTCCTTAGAAGCAAGGATGGCGAGATGACTTTTGAACATGCTATCGGGGGGATCAGTCCCTGGAGAAGGACATCATGCTTGGTAAACTAGACGGCCAGCGTAAAAGAAGACCCTTAATGAGATGGACTGTCACGGTGACTGCAACAATGGACTCAAACATAGCACTGATTGTAAGGATGGCGCAAGACCGGGCAGTGTTTCCTTCTGTTGTACACAGGGTCGCTATGAGTCGGAACCGACTCAACAGCACCTAACAACAACCTCCCAGGCCAAGCAATGATTCGCTTTTCCCCTCTCTTCCACCCCTAGTAACCATTAATAAACTTTGGTCTCTATGCATTTGCCCATTTCATAAAAATAGGATCATATAGTATTTGTCCTTTTGTGACACTTGCTTTTGTGTGAACAACTGCTAACCAACCAGAGGCCTAGACAATACTTTGATCCTGACCTCTCTTGGAGAACATAAGAAAAAAATAAACTGTTATAATGATTTGGCGTAGCTGGAATGGCTAATACACACACACAGGCACAGACATTAAAGAATATACTAATGTATTCACATATCAAGGAAAGCAGTTCTTTGAATCCAAATTCATACGCAAGGTTAGGAAAGGACCAATCCCAACGTGAAAAGGCCTTGCTATTTTTACAGAAGAACTGTGCACAGATTTCTTTGAAATGGTAACCATATTACTGACACCACCACGTAGGTCATGTCTGCCAAGCAAAGGGAGATGTTCAGACCCCTACAGTCAGTCTTCCCACACTGAAGAATTTACTGTGAAGAAACAGATCACTATGTTGGTTCATCACCAAAAAAAAAAAAAAAACCAGTTGCTGGCGAGTCAATACTGAGTCATAGCAACCCTATAGGACAGAGGAGAATGGCCCCATAGGGTTTCCAAGATGCGGCTGGTGGATTTGAACTGCCAACCTTTTGGTTAGCAGCCAAGCTCTTAACCACTGCACCACCAGGGCTCCTTGTTCATCACAGTTATACTGAAAAAACAGTCTTATAAAATTCTACAATGTACACACATAGTATAACCCTAGGTTTATAGTCTAAAGTACAGACAAATGCCAGCAATTGTACTCTTGGGCATTTATTCCAGAGAAATGTAAAAACATGTTTATACAGAAAACTGTATGTGAATGTTCACAGCAGTTTTATCTGCAATAGCCAAAAACTGGAAAAGCCAGTTCTTGAAGGTTACATGTTGTATGATTTCATTTATGTATTATTCTTGAAATGACAAAATTACAGAGAATGGAGAACAGAGTGGTGGACAACGGAAAAAGGGGGCTTAGGAGTGGGGAGGGGGCAGGAGGGAAGCGGGTGTGGTGATAAAAGGGCAACAGGAGGGATCTTGGTGGGGATGGAACGCTCTGTACCTTGGTTGCATCGAAGTCAATATCCTGGGTATAATATCATGTTAATGAAGAATACTGAATATATCACGGACTGCCAGAAGAACAAACAAATCAGTCTTAGAAGAAGTATAGCCAGAATGCTCCTGGAAGCAAGGATGGTGATATTTTGTCTCATGTACTTTGGACATGTTATCAGTAAAGTAGAAGAAGTAAAGGAAGGTAAAAAGGAAGACCCTCAAGGAGATGGACTGACACGGTGGCTGCCACAATGGGTTCAAACACAGCAACGAGTGTGATGATGGTGTCAGGACCCGACAGTGTTTTGTTCTGTTGTACATAGGGTCATTAGGTGTCAGAACTGACTCAGTGGCACCTAACAACAACAACAAAGTATAGAAGTACCTACACTTCCTTGTGCGGTAGTCAGGAGTAAGATAATGCACGGTAAGGATTTAGCACAGCTCTTAGGAGAGTAAGGAGCTCAGATACTCCATTGCTAGTCACATTACTATTATTAGTGATCTAATCTGATCATACCCTGACTGAAATTCTTTCACAGTTTGTTCTCAAACAAACAGTTTCAGGATAAAGTTTAAACCCCTTAACGTGGTTCCTCTACCCTGCCTTTCCTGAGCGCCGCAGCTGTTTCTCCCTTCCTCTGACTCCAGTCCTCAGATTTATGAAGAGTTCCTCACGATTCTCCCACACCTCCCAACATTCCACACTGCTGTTAACCCTGCCCGGGGTCCTTCCTTCCTTCCTCAGCTGACCAGGCCCTTCCTGGTCACATCCTGTCCTGCGCCTCACCCAACATGCCCAGACTGAGAAGTTCTCTCTTGCAGCACCTCGGACAGAACCCTGCCATGCCATTTAACGCACTGTATTCTAATTTTGGCTTCCTCATCTCTGCCTAGTCACCAGAAGTGGTAAAGCTTCCAGGTCATACGTCCAAGGGGTTAACTTCCTGGGGCACTGTGGTGAGGATTCTGAGGATGCATATGGGCCTGTGGGAAGGAGGGCACCATAGGATCGCGATGTCCACAATGTTTCAGGGTGGAAAGGACTGCCTCACAACTGACATCCTTGCACTGGACCAACCCCTGAGGGCCAGGATGGCAGCTCATAAAAACCTCTGGGTCCTCAGTGCACCATGCCTGGCACCAGTGCCAGGTGACTAATTATCTACTAGAAGATGAGCATTGGCTGTTCTCTGCCATGCTTTGTTGTGAGCTGCCATTGAGTCGGCCCCTGACTCATGATGACCCTATGCATAACAGAACAAAATGCTGTCCAGTCTTGCACCATCCCCATGATTGATAGTGAGTCAGACCATTGTGATCCATAGGGTTTTCACTGGCTGATTCCCATAAGTAGTCTGTCTTAGTCTGGAGGCTCCACTGAAACCTGTTCAGCATTACAGCAACACACGGGCTTCCAATGATGGACGAGGGTGACTGTATACGAGGTGCGCTGGCGAGGAATCGAACCTGGGTCTTCTGTGTGGGAGGTGAGAATTCTATCACCAATGCCCCATTTCTACAATGCTACAGTCACACAATTAACACCTTGTATTTATCATCTAAAACCAAAGTCCAAAGGACTGAGTTGTAAGTCATCGTTTTTCACTTACTGAATGCCTTGGAACTACCTTAATCTGAGTAATATGACAGCATGTTCTCTGGCTGCCCTTAAGTGAAATGAAAAAGGCACATTTGAATCAAATATGCATGCACCTGTAAGTTTTCCAATGGAGTCAAAATTTATTTTATGAATCCTAGCTTTAAGCACAACGTTTTTTCCATGTTATCCACGTCGGACAAATATATTTCCAAAGTGCCAAGTAAGAGTTCAGAGATATCACCACACAAAGTATTTATTATTCTACTGAACAAAAGTAGCATCGAAATGATTCCAGATGAAACCAAAAGTCATTTTTTGGCGGTTAGCTTGGCAAAAATAGCTACAGAGAGGGCAAGAGGTCAGCTGGACTCATACATGTGGGACAAGAGAGAACACAGTACCCAGAAGACAAGAGGGAAAACCAGAAGCAGAGTGCAACAACTTGGAACATGGAACGACTCCCGAGACACTTCCTCCAGTATGCCCACCCCACCACTGCTGCCAGGAAACCTGTAAAAATATCAGGAAATGCTACCTGAATTACTGGCGGGATCAAGAAGACGACAGACCAACGAAAACGTCGATCACGAAGTAAGGAGGGCAAAAGTCTCTTTAGAAACCGAAACAGAATTTTTTTTAACAACATAAGAGAAATTAACACTATTCACTAAGATATTTTTCCTGAGCATATGGGCCACGAACAAAATAAGGGGGCAAAAAGGAATAATGCTTATTCATTTGCCCCCCAAAAGTGTCAACAAGGAGCCACTACTAATAAATACTGAACAGAGTAGCCCTCAAAACTCATTAGGCAGTGTTAATGAGAATTCTATTTAAGAAACAGAAATATATAAATGCCTGTACGCTTTTCCACACTACTTTCTACTGCAAGATACTCATATTTTTCCTTTCGTTTTACATGGGTGTGAAAAAGATGTTACACAAATCAAATATTACAGCTCTGTATTCCACTCAACCAGTCTCTCAAATGCAATATTTACTCAGACAGAAATGAGGTAAAACCAGAACTCCCGGAAACCTCTACTCTACGCTGGTTTTGTTAACTCAGCGAAGGATTAGGGAATTCTGAACTAACTTCCAGGCTACGAATCCCAGTCAAGGCTTATACTTCCTTAACAACAAGCGTCATTTGAAAATGAGTAAATGTCAGAACATCACATACCACCCATAATATGTTTTCCAAAAAAAAAAAAGTCCTCTCCCAAAACTTGAAGACAAAACACTGGTAAACACACCAGAAGTTGCAAAGTCACTTTCCTGCGCCTGCACTGTGAGTACGGAGACAAAAGATGCACAGGAAATTAAATGGCAAGATGGGACAGGATAGGCGGCAGTGAGTCCCGGGAAAGCCCAGAGAGATGGCATCTAATTAACTCTCAACATGTGTCAGAACATGAGACACTCCATGATGTGTTTGAGCATTAACTGTCATTATGACACATGAACAAAATCAGCATTGTTACCTTGCTTCTTGAATTAATTTCTGTAATTTCACTAAACTGAGAGTTTGAATTGGGGAGAAGTGCAGGATCAAGGGGAGGGGTTCGGGGGTCAGAGCATAAGAGCCAGAACAGAGACCAGACATGGTGGGGGCCCTTCTAACTCTAGTTTGTCAAAGCATTTGTGGAAATCGACTGGCGTTTGGGCCTCTCCCATAAAGGTTTGGGATGGAGCCACTGAACAGGATCTAGACCACGGTATTATCCCCTGACCCTGGGGAACGATATGAAAACCACTGCTAGGTACCAGGGTGGACCAATGGTTAAGCACTCGGCTGCTAATGGAAAGGTTGGCAGTTGGAACCCACCAGCCACTCTGCAGGAGAAAAGACCTGGCAAATTGCTCCCATAAAGATAACAGCCTCAGAAACCCCATGAGGCAGTTCTACTGTGTACTATAGGGTTAATATGAGTCAGAATTAACACAACAACAACAATGTGCCCAAGAAGACCCTGGAAATAAGCTGAGCAGAACACTCAAGGGACAATGAGGTAACACTGATAAAGAACTTAGGGTAGTACCCAGCTATATTCAACAAATGGTAGTTATCCTATTTTTACTGATTTTATCATAACGTACCCAGGTGAAACTGAACAGGGAAGAAGAATCCAAGAAGAGAAGTCTGGAAAATATTTCACATGAGCAGATGTGGGTCTGAATCTGGGGGCTGTCATCACAAAAGGAGAGCATCTGTAGGATTTTAACCAATCGTATATCAAGGAAGAATGGCTTCAGGGTTTCTGTGCCAGGGTGATTTGACTTGACAGTACATTTCAGGTGAATAAAAGAGCTGGGAGGAAGTAGATGTCAAGGATTTGGGCATCAATTCAGTGCCCAGGTGACAAAAACAACAACTCCTTGCACTGAACATGGGTTATAAAACCAGCATTCAAGTCCAAGTTCTCCCATGTCCAATAGTCTTGGCAAATCACATTATTCTGGTTATATGAGGTTGTCTGTGTTCTTTAATCACAAGTTTAGTGGAAAGGAGGAAATGAAGGAGGGGTATGGATGGCCAAGTAAAAGAAGGAGCAGACCTGTGTGTGTGAGATGAGAAGGAACTAGAGCGAATATCAACACTCTTTAGCAAAACTCTGATAACCACTGGCCAGGTTTCCTACTAAACCACTGTTGGTGTTGGTGTTGGTGTTGGTGGTGCTGTTGAGTCGACCCCATGTGACCCCATGTGACAGAGTAGAACTGCACCATAGGGTTTTCTAGGCTGTAATCTTTATGGAAGCAGGTTGCCAGGTCTTTCTCCTGCGGATGGCTTCAAATCACCAACCTTTTGGTTAGCAGCCAAGTACTTTAACCATTGCTCCACCAGGGCTCCTTAAAAGACTGTAACATTGCAAGTAAAAAAGAAAAAAATAAAACAGAAGAGCTGAAGTGTACACCTGTCCTATGAGATCCTTTGCTTTACACTTACTAGTAGCATTTCATTCTTTCCATTCTTGGAAGCCCTGGTGAAAAATACTGTAGCACTAGTACTTAGTACTACCAGGAACAGAGCTGCTACTTGTACATTGTAAACTAAATCAAATATATAAATTTATACATATCTTCAGAGTACTTATTGTAATTGCCAATACAGTACAACAACAAAAACAAGCTACAAACCCATATTTTAAAAGTCTGGTTGATACAAATAATGTTAAAACTAATATCTGGAAGGGAAAGAAAAGAATCAACATACAGAGGGATATATTTGTTTTCCACTACCTATCTGTCAGTTTGTCATACTACGGTGGCTTGTGTGTTACTGTGATGGTGGAAGCTATGCCACCAGTATTTCAAATACCAGCAGAGTCACCGATGGCGGACAGGTTTCAGCAGCGCTTCCAGAAGAAACAGACTAGGAAGAAGGACCTGGCGATCTGCCATCTATGTTTGTTTACCAACCACGCCTTCCCTCCCCTTTGAGGTACTTTTGTAAGCGCCACTATGCCAATTTTTTTTACACTGTTGCTTTCAAAAAAAAATTAGCACAGAGCACTTACAAAAATATGGGGGGGAGGGCAAGGCTGGCAAACAAATGTAGAAGGCAAGCGTTATTTGCATCAAAATATGGTATTTCTGAAAAACCTGACCAGTGGGAACCTTATGAATAGTAGCAGAATATTGTCTGATACAGTGTTGGAAGGTGAGCCCCTCAGGTTGGAACCCAACCCCATTGACGTCCAATAGGTTCCAACTCACAGCGACCCTAGAGGACAAAGAAGAACTGCCCCATAGGGTTTCCAAGGAGCACCTAGTGGATTTGAACTGCCAACCTTTTGGTTAGCAGCCAAACACTTAACCACTGAGCCACCAGGGCACCTCAGGTTGGCGGACCCTCAAAATATGACTGGGGAAGAGCTGCCCCTAAAGTAGAGTAGACATTAATGACGTAGATGGAGTAAAGCTTTCGGGATCTTTATTTGCTGATGTGGCATGATTCAAAATGAGAAGAAAACACCTGCAAATATCCACTAATAACCAGAACGTGGAATGCACCAAGTATGAATCTAGGAAAATTGGTAGCCTAGGAAAAATGAAATGGAACGATTGAAGATAGATATCCTAGGCATTAGTGAGCCGAAATGGACTGTTATTGGCCATTTTGAATTGGACAATCTTATGGTCTCCCGTGCCAGGAAAGACAAACTGAAGAGAAACGGCGTCTCATTTATCGTCAAAAAGAACATTAAAAGATCTATCCTAAAATAAAATGCTGTCAAGGACAGAATAACATCAGTTAATACAACTATTATTCAAATTTATGTACTAAACATTAATAACAAAATGAAAAAACTGAAGATTTTTACCAACTTTTGCAGTCTGAAATTGATCAAACGTGGAATCAAAATACATTGATAATTGCTAGTGATTGAAATGTGAGAACTGGAAACAAAAAAGAATCAATAGTTGGAAACCATGGTGATAGAAATTACACTGGAGATCACATCACAGAATTTTGCAAGACCAATGACTTATTTATTGCAAATATCTTTTTTCAATAAGATAAACAGTGATTATAACCGTGGACCTCGACATATGGAATACACAGAAATAAAATTGATAACATATGTGGAAAGAGACGATGGAGAAGTTCAGTATCATCAGTCAGAACAAAATTAGGGCTGACTTCGGAAAAGACCATCAATTGCTCACATGCAAGTTCAAGTTGAAGCTGAAGAAAATTAAAACAAGTCCACAAGAGCCAAATTACGACCTTGCGTATATACCACCTGAATTTAGAGACCATTTCAAGAACTGATTTGATGCACTAATGACCGAAGACCAAACAAGTTGTGGGATGACATCAAGGACATCATATATGAAGAATGCAAAAGGTCATTAAAAAGACAGGAAAGAAAGAAAAGACCAAAATGGATGTCAGAAGAGACTCTGAAACTTGCCCTTAAATGCAAAGTAGCTAAAGTGAAAGGAAGAAATAAAAGAGCTGAACAGAAGTTTTCAAGGGAGGCTCAAGAAGACAAAATAAAGTATTATAATAAAATGTGCAAACAACTAGAGTTAGAAAACCAAAAGGGAAGAACACGCTCAGCATTTCTCAAACTGAAAAAACTGAAGAAAAAAATTCATGCCTCGAGTTGCAATATGGAAGGCTTCTATGGTGAAAATGTTGAATGATGAAAGAAACGTCAAAAGAAGATGGAAGGAATATATAGGGGTCAATGTACCAAAAAGAACTGGTCAATGTTCAACCATTTCAGGAGGTAGCAAATTATCAAGAACCAGTGGTATTGAAGGAAGCAGTCCAAGCTGCACTGAAGGCACTGGTGAAAAACAAGGCTCCAGGAATTGCTAATTACCAATTGAGATGTTTCAACAAAAGGATGCAACGCTGGAAATGCTCACTCCTGTATGTCAAGAAATTGGGAAGACAGCTAACTGGCCAATCGCTGGAAGAGATCCATATTTGTGCCCATTCCAAAGAAAGGTGATCCAAAAGAATGCAGAAATTATCAACAATATCATTAATATCATATGGAAGTAAAATTCTGCTGAAGATAATTCAAAAACAGTTGTAGCAGTACACTGACAGGGAACTGCTAGAAATTTAAGTTAGATTCATAAGAGGTCATGGAACTAGGAATATCATTGCTGATGTCAGATGGATCACGGCTAAAAGCAAAAAATACTAGAAAGATGTTTATCTGTGTTTCATTGACTATGCAAAGGCATTCGACTGTGTGAATCATAACAAATTATGCATAACACTGTGAAGAATAAGAATTCCAGACACTTAACTGTGCTCATGAGGAACCTATACATAGACCAAGTGGCAGTTGTTTGAACAGAACAAGAGGATACTGAATGGTTTAAAATCAGGAAAGGTGTGCATCAAGGGTGTATCCTTTCACCATACTTATTCAATCTGTATGCTGAGCAAATAATCTGAGAAGCTGGTCTATATGATAAAGAACATGGCATCAGGACTGGAGGAAGACTCATTAACCACCTGCAATATGCAGATGACACAACCTTGCTTGTTGAAAGAGAAGACCTGAAGTACTTGCTCAGGAAGAGCAAAGATTACAACCTTCAGTATGGATTACACCTCAACATAAAGAAAACAAAAATCCTCACAACTGGATCAATAAGCACCATCATGATAAACAGAGAAAAGATTGAAGGTGTCAAGAAATTCATTTTACTTGGATCCACAATCAACGCCCATAAAGCAGCAGTCAAGAAATCAAAGGACGTATTGCATTGGGCAAATCTGTGGCAAAAGAGCCCTCTAAAGTGTTCAAAAACAAAAATGTCACTTTTAGGACTAAGGCGTGACTGATCCAAGCCATGGTATTTTCAATCGCCTCATGTACATGTGAAAGCTGAACAATGAATAAGAAAGACAGAAGAATTGATGCCTTTGAATTATGCTGTTGGTGAAGAATGTTGAATACACCATGGACTGCCAGAAGAAAGGACAAATCTGTCTTGGAAGAAGTACAGCTAGAATGCTCCTTAGAAGCCAGGATGGAGAGACTCTGTTTCATGTACTTTGGACATATTATCAGGAGGGACCAGTCCCTGGAGAAGGACATCATACTTGGTAAAGCAAAGGGTCAGCAAAAAAGAGGAAGATCCTCAATGAGATGGACTGACACAGCGGCTGCAACAATGGGCTCAAACACAGCAACGATTTTGAGGATGGTGCAGGACCAAGCAGTGTTTCGTTCTGCTGTACGTAGGGTCGCTGTGAGTTGGAACCAAGTCGACAGTACCTAACAACAATAGGTTTGTTTTAAAAAAGAAAAAAGTAACATAAAATGTTTAAAAGCTGCTTACATACCTTGAAGACAAACCTAGAAAAAATATCATAACGCACCTTTTCACAAATGAATAAAGTTTTAAAGTTGTTAAAGTCTTTTGACTGTGTGAGAAGAACTGAGATATTAAGAATACAGTCGGCTCTCCATATCCAAGGGTTGCGCATCAGTGGATTCAACCCAACGTCAATCGAGAACACATAAAAGGAAAAAAACAAGTTCCAAGAAGCGAAACTTGAATTTACCGGGCACCAAGCACTACGCTGAATGCACGAGAATGAAGTGATGTGTAGGCATCCCCTGCTGTAGCCTCCCACTATTTCACAGATCTTCAGTCTCTCTCCAGCACCTGTTGTTTGAGCATTGATTGCCTAGCGTCTTGTCATTATTCCCTAAATACAGTATAAAAACTATTTATATAGCATTTACATTGCATTAGGTATTTTAAGTGTTACAGATTGAATTGTGTCCCCCTCAAAAATGTGTGTCAACTTGGCTAGTCCATGATTACCAGTATTGTGTGATTGTCCACCATTTTGTCATCTAATGTGATTTTCCTATGTGTTGTAAATCCTACCTCTATGATGTCAGTGAGGTAGGATTAGTGGCAATTATGTTAATGATACAAGACTCAATCTACAAGATTAGGTTGTGTCTTAAATCAATCTCTTTTGATATATAAAAAAGAGAAAGGAGCAGAGAAACTGGGGGACCTCACACCACCAAGAAAGAAGCACCAGGAGCATAGCTGGTCCTTTGGACCCAAGGTCCCTGTGCTGAGAAGGTCCTCGACCAGGGTAAGATTGATGACAAAGACCTTCTTCCAGAGCCGACAGAGAGAGGAAGCCTTCCCCTGGAGCTGATGCCCTGAATTTGGACTTCTAGCCTACTAACCTATAAGAGAATAAACTTCTGTTTGTTGAAGCCATCCACTTGTGTTATTTCTGTTATATAAGCACTAGATAACTAAGACAATAAGTAATATAGAGATGATTTAAAGTATATAGGAGGATGTGTGTAGGTTATATGCAATACTATGTTGTTTTATATAAAGGACTGTAGCATCTGTGGATTCTGGTATCTGCAGGGGGTCCTGGAACCAATCCCCTGTGGATAACAAGGGACAACTGTAATTATTTTCTGGGCTGAACTAAGCTTATTAAAATGGAGATAATATTTCTGAATAAAAGATCAGAGCAAATTATTAACAATTCGAGCAAGTCTGTTGAGCAGGCGAAAACTCAACAGACTGTCCAGCATTTAGAAAACCAGCTTAAAATGTCCGTACTTAATACTGACACCACAATTTGTTGCCGCAAGTTAATACACTTTAAATTATGCAC
The DNA here is from genome assembly GCA_030035585.1 of Dugong dugon. Classification (NCBI taxonomy): domain Eukaryota; kingdom Metazoa; phylum Chordata; class Mammalia; order Sirenia; family Dugongidae; genus Dugong; species Dugong dugon. Next base: position 19,760,663 of record CM057460.1, read on the forward strand.
GAGCAAGCATGAAACAGTAAAGCTAGAGATTAATTTTCTTTTGAAAATTTTTAAAATTTCTCTGAGAGAAAACGGTTATGTTTCACGAGTTCCATAGACCATCAAAACGGAGCAGCCTCTGTGGTTTGTGACACTAATAAGCAATTCAGGCTCTCCTTAAATTAAACAAAGCCAAGTTCTATTTGAACTTTCAACAATGGAAGTTGACTTCTATGCCAACTCTTCTTGCAAACTGTTTTTCATCAATCAGCTTTTTTGTAAGTGTGTCTGATAACAAAGCCCATGATCTCTTTGTCTTGGTCTCATTATTCCAGACTCCAGCAGCCTTGGGGGCTTGGAGTTTTTTGAACTGGTCCAGCACATATTAGTTCAGGTTCCCCATACCCGGGCACACCATAATATTTCCTACTGAGAGTAGCACAATATCTGATAACTAGACAAAGAAGACTCAATCAGAGAAGGCATGAGACTAAATCTCTGGAAGAGGGGAATTGGCTAGGGTGGGAACAGTATTATGAAATAAAGAGAAAATGAGGTAGCAAGTATATTCTACTCATTAAACATGTCACAATGGTTTCACTGTTAAGGTAAAACCTTAGAAAATAGCACCTTATAGGAAATCCTTTACATGTTTATGCACTGTTTGATGAATAGACTTGAGATAATGTATACCTAGACCTTTTGAAGTTCAAGTAAGTGTTATTTATGTCACTTTGATAGCCACGGTGCACCTGAACCAAGCCATGGTATTTTTAATCGCCTCATACGCATGTGAAAGCGGGACAATGAAAAAGAAAGACAGAGGAACTGATGCGTTTAAATTATGGGGATGGCAGAGAATACTGAGTACACCATGGACCGCCAGAAGAAGGAACAAATCTGTCTTGGAAGAAGTACAGTCAGAATTCTTCTTAGAAGCAAAGATGCTGAGACTTCATCTTATGTACTTTGGCCATGTTATCAGGAGGGATGAGTCCCAGAGAAGGACATCATGCTTGGTAAAGCAGAGGGTCAGCAAAAAAGAGGAAGATCCTCAGTGAGATGGATTGACACAGTGGCTGCAACAAACATAGCAAACACAGCAACGATTGTGAGGATGTGGCAGGACTGGGCAGTGTTTCGTTCTGTTGTATGCAGTGGTGCTATGAGTCAGAGCCAACATGACAGCACCTCACAACAACAATGACAATTTCTGACACATGTGTTGACTGAGATGGGAGTTTAAGTTGTCCACTTGCCTGCCTTTTGTCAAAGACTTTTGTTTAAAATATATTGACAGCAACCCAGTTTCTAGTACTGTGCAAGAAAGTGAAGAAAAAAAATCATAAATAAGAGTGCCATGAGCACAGCAAGGAAACAAGCCAACAGGGAGGCTGATCCATTACCATGCCTTTAAAAGGTGTTCCAATAGAGGCACAGGGATCCGGGTAAAGGGATACCAATTCTGCCAGGAAATCAGCTCCTCATCATCCCTGGGCTCCATTCACTATCAATGAAATGGCCTTACATGAGTCTTTCCACATCTATGAGAACCTTCAGTTTCCTAGACAGAACCACCAGTTGTCCTTGAGTCAACTGTGACTCCTCCACGTGTATCAGAGTAGAACTGTTCTCAGTGGCTGATTTTTTGGAAGGAGACTGCCAGGCCTTTCTTCTGAGGTGCCTCTGGGTGAACTTGAACCTGCAACCTTTCAGTTATCAGAGAGCGCATTAACCGTTTGCACCACACAAGATGAGATGCCTGCTCCTATCTGACAGTTAACCCATTTAATTGTGATACTGTCAAAGGCCTGGAAAATTGTGCTGTGGATTCTGGTTTCTTGTCCTGCTCCTTCCTGCTCCCCCTGTCCTCTAAGCCTGTCGCCACACATTCATCAGTCCACTCCCTGCAGGTCCTCGCAGCCAGAAGAAACCACAACCATCTAGCCTGGTCCAGCCCTGACCTTCACACCTCACCTGCTCCAGGTTCAAGTGTGCTCACCCCACCTCAACCCTATCTTTCAAACTCTATGGCAATTACCTTCTCCCAGTATTTTTTTAACCTGTGTATGTCTGTATGTCTATAAATACACATACACACACATAATTATAGCAATTCTTATCTGTATAACCTGGCAAATGCCTCTGCTCGATCTGGCAATCAGCCTTCTGGGAAGGTACCATTATAACCTCAATTTTCTAAATGTAAAAACAGAGGCCAAGAGAATTCAAATAACTTGCCCAAGGTCACGTGGTGAACATGTGGCAGACAGGGAACCCAGTGCCATCCCCCCGAGTATGCCAAAGTTCAGGTTATTGTTCACCATCGGTGGTGGTATTGTATTTTTCTGTTTCAATTTTTTTTCATTCCAAAAGGTCCTGAAACTCCCTCTCTTAACTCTGTAAACAAATCTAAAGACAATCACTCTTGCCTGCCCACTGCTAAAGATCAAATTAAAAAGGAACAGTATTAAAAACTGTACAGATGCTAAGTATATAGACCCTCGAATAACACATCACATATGTAGAAGTGGTAAAATTACAGATTTTTTTTTAAAGGAATCAAACAGGCCAGGGAAGTAGGAAGTTAACACTTAACCAAAAAACTTCTAGATCTTCTAAAGTTCATCAACAGCATCAAAACTAGTTTGCACAAGTTTACCTAGGAAGGGTTAAGTGAGGACACCAATAAACACTAATTACACAATTACATAAGAACTTCAAATACTTAACCCACATTACTTCATAATTATTTATCCCAACAAGCAAACACACTCACGCACAGGTGGGGGAAAAGCAGGTACAACAAGATGAGTGGCTGAGTTGGTGTTGTCCTATGTAACTCAGTGAAGTGGATGCTGAACTAGTTACAAATCCCAGTCAACTCACTTTTTCTCCCTGTGGCCCCTGCCCAATCACCTTGGAGAATTAGGTCCCATTTTGACATTTGGTTTTCTCAAGAATAGCCTGAAAATGACTCACTGAAATCATATTACTAGAAAAGAATTTTCTGGCAAATAATTTTTGTTCACATTTTCTTCTTCTTCTTTTTTCCCTTTGCATCAATTAATTCTTGGTGCAATTCAGACATCCCAGGATATAATGCTAGGCTTGATTAATCAGGCTCTGAATATTTTACACAAATCACAGAAGAAAATACATTTCCCTGCTATCAGGTCCACCTCACACTAACACACAGCTCTAACTTGTCACCGTGTTTTTTCAACCTCCCAGCACCTTAGTCAGGTAAGAGATACAGAGATCAATGATTCTTCAAAGTAAAGATTATATCCAATGATGCTAAGCTTTTATTATCCACTGCCCTATACTCCAAATCTTTTACCCTATACTCTTAAGAACTTGTCTTGTTGGCGTTTCTCTTTTTTTCAACGTTATAAATAAAAAGGGTAAATATACAGTTATCAAAGTAATTATGGTAAGAAAGATGATTAGAAAACAAAGCCAGAAAACTTACTCAATTTAACTCTTCGCTACTTAAATAAACCTACCAGAACTGAAGGTCTGGCAGTTTTTCAAAAACAAAGAATTCTTGTCTTGCAGTGTATTACAACACAGATCTGGCATAAACAGGTTCCTAAGAACTAATCTATATTTGGCCACTAATTCTCAATTTCACATTGTGTACTTATTTTCGTCCTTAAAACTGTGTCAACCCAACTGTGAAACGAGGTGAAAGCCACATCGACATTAAGAACACTTGCTGTGTCGGATTGATTAGTCTAAATCGGTGCTTCTTCAAACAATCGCTGCAGAACTCTAAAAGTTACAGAAAACAGAGTTAAGAATATGGGGGGAGGGGGGGCGGGGAGGTTCTGCCTACCCCTCCTTACACTGTAAAATTTATAAACTTTCCAGTAAGATTTTATTTGAACAAAGGAATCTCAGGTCTGTATGTCCTTTTTATATACCACAATTTTAAATTATGATCCTGCCAAAACCTATAACTGAGACCTTCACTAAACCTGCTGCCGTTGAGTCGATTCTGACTCATAGTGACCCTACAGAACAGAGCAGAACTGCCCCATAGGATTTCCGAGGAGCTGCCGGTGGATTCGAACTGCTGATCTTCTGCTTAGTGGCCGAGTTCTTAACCATTGCATCACCAGGGCTTCACTAGATCTATTTAAATGATCAAAACCCTTTATCTTTGAGCAAGGGAAGAGGCAATAATTTAAAGTGCCAGCTACAGGTAAGGCCCAGGAAGCGTAAGCCTGTGCATCTTCTCCTCCCAAGTAATAGATCCATATTGTTGAATTAACACTTAACTGAGACCATTTTCAACAGCCAACTGAGAAGATAATGGAATGAGTTTTCATAAAACTTAATTTATTCAATTTTCAGGGTTGTCTTTTATACAGAAATTATGTCCTTCCAGATTTTTGTGGGTTAGGAAAAGCCAGACAGGAAACGTCACATGTTGTATGATTCCATTTACATGAAGTGTCCAGAACAGGCATCAATTTAAAATGAAAATGATGGCAAACAGTTATCAAATCCCCTTACCTGACAAAATACAAGATGGGACAACTCTTTGTAGATCTCCTAGAATTTTGGGGTCTAGGAATCCAGAGGCCTGGAAACCACTGTGCTACAGTATTCAGATGCTGAGGAACATCAAACACAGACTGACTCCCTGTTTTCATAGTTGTATATTGATTTTGTTTTCAAAGTAAAATGAGGCTAAACAGAAAGACAAGCTATAGGGAACTGATTAAAACATCACCGTCTTTAAGTGTCATAAAACTAAACAGGATTTGGATGAAGTTTCCTTCACACCAAGCTTTCTGCAACATTGAAAACCACCTTGAAGCCATTCAAGGGTAACAGTCATTTCTGGGTGTGAAAAGAATGTTCTAGAATGGACCTGCCAAGTCCCTTTTCTTCCTTACTTCCCACACCCAAACATAAAGGCTAACAGCTGGCTCCAGAGAGTCCATGACTATAAAAAAAAAAAAAATCTCCCAGATTATAGTCATCATGAAAGAACAGAGACTTCACTGATTAACTTGCTACGCCTAGGTTATCTTGGTCCTTTGCTGTCAAAAGTAGCTAAAACAGAATGAAGAGAAGGTGGGTGGCCACACACAGGTTGGCAATTAGCAGGGCTGGTGTTAAAAGGTGGGGAAGATCATCATCATTGTGTAGGAACCTCCCTTGAGATGACTCTTCATAATATATGACAGCTATTAAGTATTTACGTCAGCCATTGTTAAGAACTTTCATGCACTCCTGCCTTATTCCTCAGATCAACCCTGACAGGTAAGAATTAACATCACTACGTTGCTCTGAAAAAACAGAGGCTTGATGATGTCATGTAACTGTCCGTGGTCTTTCAGTTATTTGGTGGCAGAGCCATATTGGGACCCAGCTTTTGTCACCAAAGTCATGTTTAATTTAATCTACGGCACACCTTTCTTCAGAGCATTTGAAATAATCACTATAGTCATTTTGTCATACTCCAAGAATTTGTCTTCATTCCTTCATGCATTCAATATTTAACTGAACATCTTTTGGTGGCAATATTCTAGGAGGTGCTAATGTGACACTGAGGAGTAAGGCCAACACGTCCTCCACCCTTCATGGAGCTTAGAGTATACGAGGGAGACACAAGAATCAAATGCATTTGTAAGAGTTATTTAAAAATAGTGAAAACATTCAAATGATACTCACGATTCACATCTAAGATAGGACAAGGCTGACATTAGTTGCTTAACACTGATAATAAGAATCCAAATGAAAACAGCAACAACAAAAAGAGGAAGCATCATCTAGTTTAGCATTTCCCAAAGTGGATGGAGGTTGTCATTGTTAGGTGCTGTCAAGTTGGTTCCGACTCATAGTGACCCTATGTACAACAGAAGGAAATGCTGCCGGGTCCTGCGGCATCCTCACAATCCTTGCTATGGTTAAGCTCATTGTTGCAGCCACTGTGTTGATCCATCTCATTGAGGGTCTTCCTTTTTCGCTGACCCTCTACTTTACCAAGCATGATGTCCTTCTCCAGGGACTGATCCCACCTGAAAACATGTCCAAAGTACGTGAAACAAAGTCTCGCCATCCTTGCTTCTAAGGAGCATTATATAACTTCTTCCAAGACAGATTTGTTTGGTCTTCTGGAAGTCCATGGTATATTCAATATTCTTCACCAACACCACAATTCAAAGGCATCAATTCTTCTTCAGTCTTCCTTATTAATTGCCCAGCTTTCGCACGCAGGATGCATGTTAATGGGCATTAATTGTATGAACAGTTTCTTCTGCCGTTCGGGAAGCTGTTCTTCCATTCTACCTCAAGTACCAGCATACTTTGTAGGCATTTAATTTTTTTCAACTCCTTTTTTTTTTTTAATTCTTTTTTATTCTTCGTTAACATAACGGCTTTTCCACAGGTAACTAAATATAAATTCAGAAGACTGGTTCTAGGCAAGTTCTTAAGAGTAATAGATTCACATAAGTCTGTTATGACTGTTTATTAATAACAGTCTTTATCTATATCACCAGAATAAAGTACATACCTGCAAAAGCATCAGTTAGCCAAGAAAAAAAGGTAAGGTGAACTGAAAGGTCACATTTGGAGACTGATGTGGGGCTTGATGGTTGAGAGGGAAATCATTATCCTATGATATGTTGATATAATACCAAACTATTTCAGGAACTGACTTTCTTTTCTTGTAGACGCTGAAACCCAATCACAATTCAGACATGAGCCAAACACCTGGCCAAAAAAAATACATTAACAACTAATTGAAGAAACATCCAAATGGTGTTAAATAAATGTACTCATTTCAGGGATACTTGTTCACAAAATATTTGAACTAATAAACTTAGTCATGACAAAAACAAACTAAAAAAAGGAATCTGTGTATTTTGCTCTTCCCCAATTTGGTTTTGAAACGCTTTCAACATCTCAAAGCAGCTAAAACATATGCCAACCCGCACAAAAGAAATTAAGAGGGGCAGTCTGTGTACATCTGCTTTAACCAAAAACAAAAGCCGTTTTCCTCTCTTTAGAGCAAGCATGAGAAAAGCATAAAAAGCACAGATGGTTTAGATTTTCTCTACACAAAGTAACTGAGGAGACTGACATTTAAACTATTTATTCTGCAAGTTGGATCCTAATGGCAATTTTAGACCTGGAATTTCTATAAGACAAAGAGGAATGCTTTTAGGCAAGTAAAAAATTAATTGGTCTACACCGATATGCATCAGCGTATTAGCCCGTTCTGCCTAGTTCAGCAATAATAGGAAAAATGTTTTTATCAAAGAGTACATAAATTCATTCAGCTCTTTAATATTTATATTGGCTTGACATATTAAATCTGACACTCCAGCTCCCAGCTACTTAGTTTTTTTTTTTTTTTTAAATGAATTTTAGAAAGCAAAAATAAAGTAAATTTTCAGTTAAAAAGTTGTTGTTAGTTACTGTCGAGTGGATTCCAATTCGTGGCAACTCTGTGTATGTCAGAATAGAAGTGAGCTCCATAGAATTTTCAAGGCTGTGAACTTTCAGAAGCAGGTCACCAGGCCTGTCTCCCAAGGCACCTTAGGGTGGGTTCGAACCACCAATCTTTCGGCTGGTACTCAAGTGCTTAACCACTGGTGCCACCAGGGAATCCACAAAGTATGGGAACTGATATCATCACCAGCAGGAAGAAAGGAATGAGGAAGCAGGCCATGGGACCTTTGGTTCAACCTAATGTCTATTCTGATGCTTTAATGTGGTTGCTCTAAAAAGTGTGTGTGGGGAGTGTGGGGGGAAGGGTAATTCACCCTGGGTTTTTTTCCCCCTGCTGTGTAAAATGACATTTAACAGCAGACAAACATAAAACCTTTTTCTATTCTGGGGTCCATTTTATAATTCTGAATTTGAAGTCTTTCTAGAATAGAACAAAAAGTAGCTATTACATCCTAGGGATTTTCTCCCACTACATGACTTAATGCTTTTAAGAAAAACAGTTAAACCCAGGAGTGGCCCTACGAATCTCACCCCCAGGTACATAGTTTCACTTTATAGTGGGAAGTCAGGACCCGGGCACTGACCGGTCAGAAACTGCTTCTGTCTATGCAACAGCAAGGAGTCCCTGGATGGTACGAACCGTTAACACACTCAGGTGGCTAACTGAAAGGTTGGAAGTACACATCTACCCAGAGGTGCCTAGGAAGAAAGGCATGGCGATCTACTTCCAAAAATATCAGCCATGAAAACTCTATGGAGCACACACGAAGTGCTGCCATGAGTCAGAATCAATTCGATGGCAATTGGCTTTATGCCGCAGCGAAGAAGTGGTAACAAACAGTCCTTTATAAACATTTTAAAAAGCAAAAGCTTGGGTCGCATGGTTGTTATAAGGCTAGAAATGAGGTCAATCAAATTCCTTGCCTATTTTTAAAATTCCTGTTGTGATTCCCTAACGAGCTGGCAGCCAACTAAAGTGCACACATTATAGCTTTTGGTTTGTTTGTATTACTTTCCGGACCTGAACTACCTGGACCTCATTAGCCACGAGCAGGAACTAACCACGGAATTGAACCAGGCCTGATAGATAAGAATTCTCCCCATTCTACTCTCCCACTTGTGTGGCCCTGTGCAAGGTACTCAGGGCCACGCCTGCTCACACGTAAAATGACACTGCAAAATGCAACAATCTTGAAAGTCCTTTCCATCCTCAAATCTCCTGAGTTTGACAGATAACCAATAAATGCTGAAAATAAAGCGACCAGGTAAATCTCTTGGGAATTTCCTTCAGGAATTCCTCAACAGCCTTTGCCAGCCTGCCTTCAAGGAGCTGAGGTGTAAGGGTAAACTGCACACGAGACTACTCAGGGTAGAGCTAGAAATGAAACGGAGGTAATTCTGACATAGGCCGATACTCACCAAAAACTAAACCAGGTGCCATCCAGTTCATTCTGACTCATGATGACCCCGTGTGTATCAGAGTAAAACTGATCTTTTTTAGGGTTTTCAAGGTTGCAACTTTTTGGAAATAAGGCCTTTCTTCCAAGGCACTGCTGGGTGGGTTCGAACTGTCAACCTTTAGGTTAGCAGTTGAGCAAAAACCATTGAACCACCTAGGGACTCAAGCCAGTACTATTTTGTTGTTAGCTGCCATCAAGTGGATTCTGACTCATGGCAACTCCATGTGTGCAGAGTAGAACTGTTCCATAGGGTTTTCAAGGCTGTGACCTTTCAGAAGCAGACTGCCAGGCCTGTCTTTTGAGGCAACTCTGGGTGGGTCTGAACTGCCAACCTTTTGGCTAGTAGTTGAGCATTTGACCATTTGCGCTTCCTAGGACACCTTCAGCCAATACTAGACACCAATTATTTAAAAGGAAAGCCTGCAAAATGTATTATCATAGGTCATTCTCTTCTTAAAATTCTATCTTCTCTCTTTAAACACTGCTACACCTTTAGCAACTTAGTCAAATAAATTGACCTGCAGTGGTCACTGCCAATGTCTGTGAGGTCACGACAGTAACATAGAAACCTTATCTGTAAAAGGAAATATTAACAGTGATCTCTCACCTGCTGGGAAGAGATAGGAGGAAAATGACCCCTGGTAGGCCTTCAGGTTGAACATATACAGCATTACTATTTTTCCCATAGACACTAATAAAAAAAAAACAAATCTGTTGCCGCTGAGTCAACTCTGACTCAGGGTGACCACAGCGTTTTCAATGGGTGTGATCTTTCAGAAGTAGATTACCAGAACTTTCTTTCAAGGCATCTCTGGGTTGACTTGAACCTTCAACCTTTGGGTTAGCAGCCAAGTACTGTTTGCACCACCAAAGGTCTCCACTCAGAGACACTAAAAACCAAAAACTAAACCCAATGCCATCGAGTTAATTCTGACTCATAGTGATCTGATAGGACAGAGTAGAACTGCCCCACAGAGTTTCCAAGGAGTGCCTGGTGGATTAGAACTGCCGACCTTTTGGTTAGCAGCCATAGCTCTTAACCACTATGCCACCAAGGTTTCCATAGACACTAGAGGCCAATTATTTACCTCAAAGGCTAAGTCACCCCATTTGCTGTCCCACCATGCTGCAGTCGACCTCCGTGTTGTCAGTCCTTTCTTCCGTGTGCTACCACCTCTTTACTCGGGGAAATCCAATCCTCCCAGTGGGAGAGAATACCTGGTGTGCCCTGTTTATGCACAAGTCCATTGCCGTACCTCTGCTTAAATTAACCTCCCAGCCTCCTCCTGGCTAAATAACCCACTTTCTGGATCTCTTTCTCAGAGCCTATTTTCTAGGCCTTAACGATATTGGAATCTACTCGGAACTTATGAAAAAAACATTGTGTTCATTTTCAGATGTTGTTGTTAGATGCCGTCGAGTTACTTTCAACTCATAGTGACCCGATGTACAACAGAACAAAACACTGCCCAGTCCTGCACCATCCTCATAATCACTGTTATGCTTGAGCTCATTGTTGCAGCCACTGTGTCAATCCATCTCATCGAGGGTTGTCTTCTTTTTCACAGACCCTCTACTTTACCAAGCATGGTGTTGCTCTCCAGGGACTGGTCCCTCCTGATAACATGTCCAAAGTATGTGAGACGAAGTCTCACAACCCTCGCTTCTAAGGAGCATTCTGGCTGTACTTCTTCAAGACAGATTTGAGACCATAAACAGAAACAGTGCCTAAGAGAAAGTCTAAACTGACTTACAAAATAAATAAGAGAATTATCTCATTGCTCTTAACTGTAACTTTGTTCTGGGCTTACAACACAAAATACCACCTTTACTTTTAGGAATATAAAATGTGTGACCCATTACAAGCTCTATAAAAATTGACTATCTACGGCTACTCATTCTCTTCTTTTACATTTTTCTTTTCTACTTAGATTTAAAACACTGTTTTTAAGTAAAATACTGCATATCCATACAATAGAATATTATTCAGAAATGAAGTACCCATACGTGCTACAACTTGGATGAACCTCAAAAAACATTATTCTAAGTGGAAGAAGCCAGACATGAAAGACCACATATTGTAAGATGCCATTTATATAAAATGTCTAGAAACAGGCAAACCCATCAGACAGACAGTTGTTGTCTAGGGTTTGGGGGGTTGGGAAAGTGAGCTGGGGTGTAATGCTGAAGCAGGTATAGCTTTTGGTTTTTGGGTAATAAAAAATGTTCTAAAACTGACGGTGGTGATCGTTATACAACTCTGTGAACATACTAAAAGCCACTGAATTGTGGGTGAATTGGGATGTGAACTATATCTCAATAAAGCTGTTCTTTTTGGTTTCAGAACATGGCTCAAACTTATGAAAAGTATTACCTAATCAAACCCTAGGTGCTAAAACGTGGCTACAGCCTTTCTGCTCTTTCAAGCTCAAAGGAACATCTGCAAACTATTTAAAAATCTCCATCAAATACAGCACTGAGCCAAGAATGGATACTTGAGTATGACTCTCCTCCACAGACAGGAATGATTTCCTCTGTGGTATTTATATCATCATACCACTCCAGAGAATGTCCCAAACAGGGAACATCCAAAATACGTGTGTGGATTTTGATGCTGACATCTATTCTCACTACTGGTATCTCCTGTGAATACTCATGAGGTCCATGCACTCTTTTCCAAGGTAAGTTAAGTCCTTTTGGTGGGGGTGGGAGGGAGGTGGGGGTCGGCAGTGGGGAAACAAAAGGCAGAATAAACTTTTTAATGAGCAATCATCCAATTTTAATTATTGATAATTTTTAGACCGGGGGGAAAATGCTAAAGTTGAAATATCTACAAGTTCATCTCCCTGGCCCATCACTGCTAGGAGGATGGAAATTAGGTTAATGGGACAGGATTTGCCCTTTATGAAGGCATGTTGGCAATATTCCCTAGTGGCCTGATCTCTTTTGAGTCCTTTGTTACAGAAGCTTCCTAAAAGTGGGGACAGCATATGCTCCAAACCATTGTCACAGGAGTGACTGCCTGTCGGCATCTCTGAGTTAACATCTGTCATTAGCTCCGTTTCCAAGAGTGAAAGCAGATGCTTGGAGCAAGACACTCTGAACTCTGACACGGCAGGAAGACAGATAAATTTCAGAACAGAAGATCATTCCAGGAGACCAAAACACTTGCTGAGTTCTCAAGAGCCAGCTACCCTGTAGCCCTCCTTGGAAGATTTATGCACACATTATTTATTTCAAAATTATTACAAGAACCATTTGGATCACCTAGGCAGCAACTAGATTAAAGACTGACTTTAACCTCTTCGGAGTCCTGGTGATACCCTGGTTAAGCGTTCGGCTGCTAACCAAAAGGTCGGCAGTTACAATGCACCAGCCACTCCTTGGAAACGCTATGGGGCAGTTCTACACTGTCCTATAGTATCGCTGTGAGTCAGAATCAACTTGACAGCAATGGGGTTTTAGCCTCTACAACAAAGCCACTGCATGTGAACTTCCAGTACAGCCCATGTAACGAAGTTTCAAGCACAGTGATACAGTTTTACCCGAGACTGCACAAGTTAGCCTGCTATAAAGTCTTCATCTGGCTCCCCTTTGAGAATACGTTCTCCTGAAAAATATCACTGGGATAATCAAAACCATTGTATCACCCACTGCAGTGTGTACGGCAGTAATTTTAACCAAGTTGGCTAAAATGTCTGACACAGACATGTGAAAACAAATACCGAAAAAAGTACTATTGTTAAAATAAGTTGTTTCTCAGAATATTTTTTTGTGCCCTTTTAAAGAGCTATCTGTATGGGATCAAGTTGACAACAGCAACTTGAAAGATTATGAAGTTTGGGGGCAGTGAGTTTATGTTAATGGGGGAGGAACAATTTGGAAAAGGAGGGTGAGAATGGCTGCACAACTCAAAGAACATAATCAATGTCACTGAACTGTGCTCAAAGAAATTGTTCAGTGTTCTGCTGTGTTTATTGTCAACAACAAAAAATAAATTATTTTTTAAAATGAGTTGTTTCTCAGAATATTTTTAAAGTATCTGTGATTCATCCAAGCAAAACAAGTGGAAAAGAAAGAATAGCTGGAGTCTACAGATGGGGCCCCTTGCCTTTGTCAGTCTGGCTTACGGGCCTAGATTCTGGTCGGGGCTAGGACTAGGGTGAGGCAAGCAGGCATCAAGGGTGCAAAATCCAAGGAAGTGTTCACTCTGAGGGTTGTGTACGTGCCATGTGGGCATCTGCATGGCATTAAGGGAATGTCTAAATTTTGCACATAGGTACCTCACTCACTGTACTCTAGTTCTGGCCCTGGTTTTAGTTACCAGTCCAATATTCTCTTATGCCAATGTGACATGCACAATGGGATAAAATAGCCTATTAAACCTAAGTGCTGAAAACTCGGGAGTTTTAACAACAAAAAAAACCCAAGTGAGTCAAAGTAGAACTGTGCTCCATAGGGTTTTCAATGGCTGGTTCTTCAGAAGGCGATCACCAGGTCTTTCTTCTGAGGCACCTCTGGTTGGACTCTAACCTCCAAACTTTCGGTTAACAGCCAAGTGCACGCACCTCATTTGCACCTCCCAGAGAGTTCTAACAGCAGCTTCTTAACATGAGCTTTCTTTCCTTCTCCTCAGGTTTAAGCAGCTCACTCAGGCAATGAGGAAATTTATTTTAGCCTAGGATGGCAAATGGTAAGTTAACAATTTAAGTGCCCTTGAATATTAAAAATAAGCATTATGTTCAGGACCTAATACAGTATCTTGCAAATTTCTAAACACGTATAAGCACAGCCAACTCATTTTTTGAAACATTTAATGAAGAAGTAGGTCGTCCTTGGCAATCAACACCTAACACACACGCCTGTCCTATTCTGGCTGTGCCTGGGAGCTGCTCTGCATTAAACTAATCCAGGAAGAAAGACCCACTGCCAGACTAAACCATCGACAGGTGGTGTTGTTATTCACAACTAAGATCGCCAGACTGCGTCTTGTTTCTGACAGAAGGCTGTTCGAGAATGATTCCTTTAAGGCTCTAGCCGTCCGAAAAAGGTACCTGGACTGTAAGAATGAATGACCATCTGTGTTTTTAAAGAACATGCTTTTGGGGGAAGACTGTGTATTAGATGCTTTTACTTAGAACATGGATTTTTGTTTGTTTGTTTTTTTAATAAAAACACACGCAGCCAGCCAAGCCCTGCAAACACAGTTCTCGAAGCTGTGGCCTCTGGACCAGTGGCATCAGCATGACCTGGGAGGCTGGCTAGAAATGCAAATTTTCTGGCCCCACCTGAGACTTGCTGAATCAGAAACTCTGGGATGGAGCCCAGCATTCAGTGATGTAATAAGCCTCAGGTGAAGAAACCCTGGTGGCGCTGTGGTTAAGAGTTCAACTGCTAACCAAAAGGTTGGCAGTTTGAATCCACCTGCCGCTCCTTGGAAACGCTATGGGCCAGTTCTACTCTGTCCTACAGGGTCACTATGAGTCAGAATTGACCCGACGGCAACGGGTTTCCTTTTGTTTCGGTCTAGGCGATTCTGATGCGTGCTCAGTCTTGAGAAGCACTGACTTACAGGTAGGTGTCCCTGGGTGGCACAAATGCTAACTGAAAGGTTGGCAGTTTCAGTCTACCCAGAGGTGCCTCAGAAGAAAGGCCTGGTGATCTAATATGAAAGGGTACAGCCATGAAAACCTTAGGGAGCACAGTTCTACATGGGGTCGCCACGAGTCAGAATAGACTTGACGGCAACTGGGTTGGTTTGGTTCTGGCTTGACAAGAAATAGGTAGTCAGGGAAATGTGGGTTTGCCACCCACTGACTACTTTAAAATGTGATTGTGTGTGTGTATATAAAATAAATATATAAAACATTAAAAATAAATAAACAAAAAATAAAAATTTAAGAAAAAATGAAAGCCTTACTCCCACAATTGCTACTTTTTACTGCTCCTACCTCCATTACTTCCACTATTACAGCCTGGTATCAAGTCAGGTCCCACTATTGTCTTCACACCCTACAATGTCCAAACTGCAGGAGACTTGACACCCCTTATGATGATCCTAAAATGTAAATTACCTGACCAAGGAATAATAAAATCCATCATGGAATTAAAAATAAAAGTGGAACAGATTCAATAAATGTTAAAAGGTTTTCGAATCAAGCCTCTTCCTCAAAAAAAAAAAAAAAAAAAAAAAAAAAAAAAATCCGATTAATCAGAATTCCTTAATCTTGCATGTTGAAACTGGATAGTTCTGTACTATGCCAAGATCAGCACTTGTGTATTACAATCATGATCTCTCATACTTCAAACTGATTAACAGGGATGTTCCATCTAAGGGGAGTCCTCAGCCTCTAGGGCAAGGTGTTTCCCCTCACAGAGAAAAACAAAATGATGGGGCTTAACAATAATTGATCTACCTGGGGCGGGGGGTCACAACACAGACTCCTGCTGGCTGGTGGCAGTAGCTATGAATACAGTTTCCTGGGCCCTACCTCCAGAGAGGCTGTATCCTTTTGCTTGGCACAAAACTATCTGCCATTCAGTCAATTCTGACTCATGGCAACCCTAAGTGTGTCAGAGTAGAACTGTACTCCACAGGGTTTTCAATGGCTGATTTTTGGGCAGTAGACTGCCAACCCTTTCTTCTGAGGTACCTCTGGGTGGACTCAAACCTCCAACCTTTTGGTTAGTAGCTCAGTGCATTAGTTGTTTTTGCCACCTAGGGACTCTGTCAGCGGAGGAGAGTGGAAAAAATAAGTCCCTTCATAAGCCTGCTGCTTTCCTTCACCCTCACTATCCCCAGAGCTGTCCAGCCTCCCTCCCAGGCTTGGCTCTTCAAACACCAATCCCCTCCCTCATTTCTTGAGACACAAACAGGTAAGGTTTTCTTCAGAAACATAAATATAACTTAATTGAGTTGTTTGAACTCAAAGACCCATGCATAAAGCTCAACTGATAAAATAAAAAGGTTTCAGGAAGTTGCTTTACCACTGGGACTTCTTTTAATACAAACGAGAAAAACCTCTACAGTATCTCAGGAGATGGAAGCAGAAGTGCCCAAACATTGGGTTCTATTCTAGACACAGGAAGAAAAGGAGGGAAGGCTGCAAGAGAGAGGGAGGTGATGAGAACAGAACAAAACATCTTTGACCATCAGGAAGGCCAGCACCTCCCCAGTGTCCGTGCCTACAAGGCAGGGAGTAACCCATTTAAGTAAATATCACATGAGAGGGAGGCAAGAAGAGGCAGGAGAAAGAAAACTCGGATAAAAATACTCAGAGTCCGTGGTTCTCCGACTTCAGTGGGAATAGAATCATCTGGGAAACTGTTAAAAATGTGGATCCCAGGAACACATTCCCAGAGAGTGTGCCAAGGAACCTGCAGTTTAATAAGGGCCCCAGATGACTGATTATGAAGCACCTGGGTCAGAGAATCACACTTGGAGAAACATTGCAGTAGCGTTTGAGATATCAGAATGCAAATGTCCCATCGTAACAGAATGTCTGACTTGAGAGGGTGGGAGAGGGTGGGAGGTAGGAGAGATTGGAGAGGGAGGTACAAGACCCTGAAGAGAGAGTATGGCTTCATGCAGATGAGGGTCTAGTGACAAGATGGATGCAGGGGATAGGTGGCTGGGTGGATGGATGAACGGACAGATGAGGGACTGGGGAGATAGGTGGATGGGTGGTGAGTAGGGGAGTAAATGGGTGGGCTAGCTGGCTGGACAGACGGACAGACGGGGCTGAGGAGATACGTGGATGGGTGGTAAGAAGGTGAGTGAATGGGCGGGCTGGCTCGTAGGCTGGCTGGCTAGCTGGTCAGACAGACAGACGGGGCTGAGGAGATCTGTGGATGGGTAGTGAGTAGGTGGAGGGATGGATGGATGGAAAGATGGATGGATAGAGCAAGCAGTACTCACAAAGATAATGTGGGCACAGAACACATTTCACAGAACCATATAGAAAAGGATGTCCAGAAAAGGAGTTATGAGAGAAAAAAGCAAAAACAAAAACCAAGGCCTAACTACTAGCAAGCATGGATAAAATTAGCACTTTCTAAGCCAAGTCTGCAAAAGTTGTGCTTTTCCCACAGTCTTTAAGGCAATATTTTGATATGATAGTTGCTGGGTCTATGAAATAATTCCGAACCTGGCTGCTCATTAAATAGCATCCAGGAAGATTTTTAAAAACCTACAGCGGCCTGGGTCCCAGCTGAGACGCTAATTCGAAGGTTCAGAGGCAGGGCCAGGCTCTTGGTAGAGGCTTCCCAGCACTTCTACTGTGCAGTCAGGGTTGCAAACTGCCCTGACAGACAAAGACCACGGATGCAAGACTGTGGACACGACACTACGAAACATGTTTTTTAAATATGATTTTTGCAGAAACTTTCTATTTCCCTAAAGAAAGAAAACAAAGTAAACACAGAAAAAAGCCACCACAAAGAAGGGAGAAGGTGGGAGGTGGCATGAGAACCCACTAGTCTTATGAGCAACTCCAAGAGAAAGCATAAATGTCACAATAAGAAGAAAGAGCAGAAGCACACGGAATCCTGGCAGCCCAGGGAGAGAAAGGAATGGACTAACGAAACAGCCAGATGGAAAGTCACAGGGGCCTGAGGAGTTACAGAGCCAGCAACATCCATAACCAGCCCCACTACTGTCCTACTTCACATTCCTCCTTAAGAAGTAAGGTGATACCACTCCTATTTAACATTCTGCTGGAAGTTCTAGCTAGAGCAATAAGGCAAGAAAAAGAAATAAAGGGCATCCAAACTGGTAAGGAAGAAGTTAAACTGTCCCTGTTTGCAGATGATACGATACTATACACAGAAAACCCTGAAGACTCCACGAGAAATCTACTGGAACTAATAGAAAGATTCAGCAGAGTAGCAGGATACATGATAAACATTCAAAAATCAGTTGGATTCCTATACACCAGTAAGGAGAATGATGAAAAGGAAATCAGGAAAACAATACCATTTTCAATAGCCCCTGAAAAGATAAAATACTTAGGAATAAATCTGACCAGGGATGTAAAAGACCTATACAAAGAAAACTACAAAACACTACTACATGAAACCCAAAGGGATCTACATAAATGGCAAAACATACCATGCTCATGGATAGGCAGACTCAACATTGTGAAAATGACAATTCTACGCAAAGCAATTTACAAATAAAACGCAATCCCGATCCAAATACCAACAACATTCTTCAAAGAGATGGGAAAACTAATCATTAACTTTATACGGAAAGGGAAGAAGCCCCAAAGAAGTAAAGCACTACTGAAGAAGAAGAATAAAGTTGGAGGACTACACTACCTGACTTCAGAACCTACTATACAGCTACAGTAGTCAAAACAGCCTGGTACTGGTACAATGACAGATCCACTGACCAATGGAACAGAATTGAGAACCCAGATGTAAATCCATCCACCTACAGTCACCTGATCTTCAACAAGGGCCCAAAGTCCATCAAATGGGGAAAAGACAGTCTTTTTAACAAATGGTGCTGGCAAAACGGGATATCCATCTGCAAATAAATGAAACAGGGCCCATACCTCATGCCGTATACAAAAACTACTTCAAAATGGGTCAAAGACCTGAATATAAAGCCTAAAACTAAAGTTCATAGAAGAAAAAATAGGACCAACACTACAGGCCTTAATACATGGCATTAACAGGATAAAAACCATAACCATCAATGTACAAACCCCAATAGATAAGCTAGATAACTGGGATCCTCTAAAAATCAAACACCTATGCTCTTCAAAAGACTTCACCAAAAGAGTAAACAGAGAACCTACAGACTGGGAAAAACTTTTTGGACAGTACAAGTCAGACAAAGGTCTAATCTCCATAATCTACAAGAAAATCCAACACCTCTACAACAAAAAGACAAATAATCCTATTAAGAAATGGGCAAAGGAAATGAACAGATACTTCACCAAAGAAGACATTCAAACAGCCAACAGACACATGAGGAAATGCTCGCAATCACTAGCCATTAGAGAAATGCAAATTGAAACCGCAATGAGATATTACTGGCATGAATCAAAAACACTGGAAATAACAAATGTTGGAGAGGCTGCAACTCTTATGCACTGCTGGTGGGAATGCAAAATGATACAACCATTTTGGAAAATGATCTGGCGCTTCCTCAGAAAGCTAGAAATAGACATACCATTCGATCCAGCAATCCCACTCCTAGGAATATATCCTAGAGAAATAAAAGAGTCGTCACTCGAATAGACATATGCACACCTATGTTCATGGCAGCATTGTTCACAATAGCAAAACAATGGAAACAATGTAGATGCCCATCAACAGATGAATGGATAAACAAACCATGGTACATACACACAATGGAGTACTACGCAACAAGAAAGAACAACAGTGAATCTGTGAACCATCTCGTAACATGGATGAAACTGGAGGACATTATGCTGGGTGAAATAAGTCAATCACAAAAGGACAAATATTGTATGAGACCTCTATTGTAAAAACCCATGAAAAAGTTCTCACACAAAATGTAACAATCTTTGCTGGTTACCAGGGATGGGAGGGGTGGGGGGAAATACTAAATAGGCAATAGATAAGTGGTATCTTGGGTGAAGGGTGAGACAGTACACAGTACAGGGGAAACCAGCACAACTTGTACAAGAAAAGGTCATGGAAGCCCCACAGACACATCCAAACTCCCTGAGGGACTAAATTGCTGGGCGGAGGGCTGTGGGGACCATGGTCTCGGGGAACATCTAGCTCAACTGGCATAACACCATTTATAAAGACAATGTTCTACATTCTACCTTGGTGAGTAGTGTCTGAGGATCTTAAAAGCCTGTGAGCAGCCATCTAAGATACTCCACTGGTCTCATCCCTTTGGGAGCAAGGGAGAATGAAGAGAACAGGATACAACAAAAAGATTAGTCTGAAGGACTAATGGTCCACAGCTACCAAGGCCTCCACCAGACTGAGTCCAGTACAACTAGATGGTGCCCGGCTACCACCACTGACTGCTCTGACCAGGATCACAACAGAGGGCTCTGGACAGAGCTGGAGAAGGATGTAGAACATAATTCTAACTCACAAAAAAAAGACCAGATTTACTGGGCTAAAGGAGACTGGAGAAACCCTGAGAGTATGGCCCCCAGACACCCTTTTAGCTCAGTGGTGAAGTTATCTCCGAGGTTCACCGTTTAGCCTGGGAGTGGACAGCCCCGTAAAACCAAATGGGACTAACGAGGTACAGGAGTCCAGTGACAAGGGCCAGAAGGCAGAAGGAGACAAGGAAGCTGGTGATAGGGAACCCAAGGTTGAGTAAGGATATTGTTGATGTGTTGTGAGATTGTTAACCATTGTCATAGGGCAACATGTGTAGTAACTGTTCAATGAGAAACTATTTTGTTCTGTTTTTAAGTCTTCATCTTAAGTGAGAATAGCAGCACAATTGGAAGACCGTAGTCCATGTCACTGAACTGTGCATGTAGAAATTTTTGAAATGGTGTACCTTTGGCTATGTGTACTTTCACCGAAAAAAAAAGGTTGAGAAGTTGGAGGGTTGACATGTTGTGGGGTTGTTAACCAATGTCATAAAACAATATGTGTACTACTGTTTCGTGGGCAACTATTTGTTCTGTAAGCCTTCACCTGAAGTACAACAAAAAAAAGTAAACAAAATAAAAAAAAAAAAGAAGGTGATAAAGTAGAAAGATGATGAACTCTGGATGCAAGCCACAGCCCTATTACTAATCACTGACCAATTGTGGACTCTTATACGTGTTACTACACCTAAACTCAATTTCCATATCATTGTTGTTAGTTGCCATGGAGTTGGCTCCAACGCCTGGTGACCCCATGTACAACAGAATATGTTTTATGTTCAAGTCCATCAATGTGGCGATGGTGCCAATCCATCTCACCAAGGATCTCCCTTGCCCTCAGTGGCCCTCTACTTCACCAAACATGATATCCTCCTCCGGTGATTGATTCATCCTTATGATGTGTCCAAAGCACATAAGCCAGAGAATGTTCTGTTGTGATCCACTGGGTTTTCACTGGCGAATTTTCAGAAGTAAATCACCAGGCCTTTCTTCCTAGTCTGTCTTAGTCTGAAAGTGCCACTGAAACTTGTCCACCATGGGTGACCTTGCTGGTATTTGAAATATCAGTGGCATAACTTCCAACATCATGGAAACCCTGGTGGCATAGTGGTTAAGAGCTACGGCACAGCAATACATACACCACCACAGTATGACAAACTGACAAGACGGGTGGTGGTCCATATCATTACACTGTGGCTAATAATGATGCCTGGTAGGGTAGTTGTGAGGATTAAATAGGATAAACACATGGAATGTACCAGCATTTTGCGTGCAGAGATGCTACTTGGTAAATGTCATGCTCTTCCCTTTATCCGTCCTAAATGCCAACCCTGAGGAGGTCCTCATTCTCATCAACCACAAGGACATGACTCAGAACTGGGGTGACCCCCTTCCCACTGCTCTCCAGGAGGGGATCATGGGAAGAACAGGATTCCCTAATCTTACCACATGGCATCCTGCGGTGGAACTCTGAACATATGTTTAAAGTTAGAAGCAGGCAATAGAGTGCGTCAGTGTCGTCCCATAGCCGTGGTGTGCTGTAGGTAACCACATAAGTTTTTGAAGATGGGATGGATAATCAATTCACCACGTATACCACTGTCTGAAAATAACTGTTCCAAATAACAGGCCTATAAAATGACTTTCTGGAATGGAATGCAACTCGCAAACTGACAACAGTTAACAAATTGCCTTTGCTATTTCTACTGAATTTACACCCAGCATTAAATGTCTGATTCTCACAGATGATTTCTGACTTGTTATTATTTCCTAACAGGGTCTCCACATACATAGTCCATGAAATGATACTTATAATAAAGGTACAGTCTTTGTTTAAGCCTTCAAAATCATATTCATACACAAGGTTTTGATTTAATCAGTTTTCTACTTAATCTTCCCCAGCCATGAATTACTGCCTGGCCTTTAGCTTAGCATCCAGCATCAATTAGCTGACTATTTTCAACACTCATGAGGACCAAGAACCCAAGCTAGTACCCTACTTACCTTCAAGTATGAACAATTTAATTTACCAAGCAAAACACAATATCACAAGCAACAAAGGAGACATCCATCAGCCCTACTCCTCATGCCTGGACACTGCCTTTCTTGCTGGTGTCATCAAGGGTCTGGCTATACTACAGGCTGAGACAGGCACAAGTGGGCTGAGCTATCTAGAAGCTGAGTCTGGAATCCCGGAAGTCAACCAAAGAGGGGAGGCCTAGGCAGACCAAAGGCATATATGAGTCCATATAAATAGATCAAACCTAAGGACTGAGAAAAAGAGGCTCATTTAAAGGAGCCAGAGAGGAACAGGGAGGCCGATGTTCTGAAAGATCCACAAAGGGAGTAAGTCAACACGTGGCTCAAAGAAGGAGAGAAAGCCAAAGGAGGCCATGACCCAGGTCAGAGGTATTTGCCCTCTCCTTGCAAAAGTATTCAGTGTGAATGTATTCAGCTAGATCCTCGCTGGGGCCAGTAAATACCCACAAAAGCAATTTAATGCCCCCCCCCCCACCTATCCAACCACTAGGGAGGCCAGGAGGGAGGGGCCCAACTCTTCAGTCCAAAGGGGTTGAGGTGGGAAAACAGAAGCCAAGTTTTAAAGGAAATGGTCAGAAAAGAACTTCCAAAATGAATCCTTAATAGCGTGGGCTTGGTAACTAATAGGAGCTGAAACACAGGACAAAAGGAGGGTCAAAGTAGAGAAAACAATCTACCACAAAGGGGAATAGGTTGATCCCGGTCCAAATCCCAACAAAATTATTTAATGAAATGGAAAAAGTAATCATCACCTTCATATGGAAAGGAAAGACACACTGAATAGCCAAAGCAATACTGAAGAACAACAAAGTAGGAGGCCTCACACTTTATGATCACACAACTTAATATACAGCAATAGTAATCAAAACAGCCTGGTACTGGTTCAATGAAAGACACTTAGACCAATGGAACAGAATCAAGAACCCAGGTGGGCAGCTGATCTTCAACAAAGATCAAAGTCTATTCAATGCAAAGAAACAGACTCTAACAAACGGTGCTGGCAAAACTGGATATCCATTTACAGAAAAATAAAACAAGATCCATACCTCATACCATACACAAAAATTAACACAAAATGGATCAAAGCCTAAACGTTAAAGCTAAAACTATAAAGTTCCTGGAAGATAACATAGGGACAAAACTAGGAGACCTACTTTTTGGCATAAACAATCTATAAAACCCAACTACAAATGCACGAACAATGGAAGACAAATTAGATAACTGGGACCTCCTAAAAATTAACTACTTATGTTCATCAAAAGACTTTACCGAAACAATAAAAAGAACACTTATAGACTGGGAAAAAAAAAATCTCTGGCAACTACGTACCTGATAAGGGTCTAATCTCTAAAATACACAGAAAATTTCAACAACACAAAGACAAACAATCCAATCAAAAAGTGGGCAAAGGCATTAGAGAAATGCAAATCAAAACTACAATGAGATACCATCTCACCCCAACAACATTACTGGCACAAATCAAAAAAACAGAAAATAACAAATGTTGGAGAGGTTGCGGGGAGCTTGGAACTCTTATGCACTGTTGGTGGGAATGTAAAATGGTACAACCATTTTGGAAAACAATATGGGGCTTCCTTAAAAAGCTAGAAACAGAAATACCATATGATCCAGCAATCCCACTCCTAGGAATATAGCCTGGAGAAATAAGAGCCATCACACGAATAGACATATGCACACCCATGTTCATGGCAGCATTGTTCACAATAGCAAAAAGATGGAAACAACCAAAGGGGCCATCAACAGATAAATGGATAAACAAACTATGGTACATACACACAATGGAATATTACACAATGATAAAGAACAATGATGAATCTGTGAAACACCTCACAAAATGGATGAATCTGGAGGGTATTATGCTGAGTGAAATAAGTCAATCACAAAAGGATAAGTACTGTATGAGACCACTATTAGAAAAACACATGAAAATGTTTCCCAACAGAAAGAAACAATCTCTGATGGTTACCAAGGAGGGGAGTGGTGGGGAGGGAAAAACTCTAGATAGGAGGTAATGGTAACTTGGGTGGAGGATAAGACAGTACACAATACTGAGGAAGTCAGCACAACTTGACTAGTGCAAAATCACAGAAGCTTCACAGACACATCCAAATGCACTGAGAGACCAAGCTACTGTGCTGAGGGCCAGGGACCATGGTCTTGGGGGATATCTAGCTCAACTGGCCTAACACAGTCTATAAAGAAAATGTTCTACATCCGACCATGGTGAGTAGTGACTGGGGTCTTAAAAGCCTGTAAGTGACCATCTACGATACATCTACTGATCCCACACCAGCTGGAGCAAAGGAGAATGAAGACCAAAGATATAAAGGAAAGATTACTCCGAAGGATTAGTGGACCACAATGAAGACAACCTCTACCAGACTGAGCCCAGAACAACCAGATGGTGCCCCGTTACCACCACTGACCGCTCTGGCAGGGATTACAATAGAGGGTCCCGAAGAAAAATGTAGAACAAAATTCAAATTCAGGGGAAAAAAAAAAAAAAAAAGACCAGGCTTGCTAGTCTGACAGAGACTGGAGATACCCTGAGAGTGGGGCCCCTAGACACTCTTTTAAGTCAATACTGAAGTCACTCCTGAGGTTCAGCCTTCAGCCAAAGATTACATAGGTCTATAGGGCCAACAATAACACACACGAGGGACGTGCTTCCTAGTTCAATCATGTATACAAGACTAATGGGCACACCAGCCCCAGACAAGAAGGCAGAAGGGACAGGAAAACTGGACTAATGGAAATGGGGAACCCAGGGTGGAGAAGGAGAGAGTGTTGACACACCACAGGGTTGGCAACCAATGTCACAAAACAATTTGTTTTAACTGCTTAATGAGAAACAGATGTGCTATGTAAACTTGCACCTAAATCACAATTTAAAAAAAGGGCAAAAGACATGAACAGACACTTCACCAAAGATGGTATTCAGGCGGCTAACAAACACATGAAAACACGCTCACAATCATTAGCCATCAGGTAGATGCAAATCAAAACTACAGTGGGATTCCATCTCACCCTGCAAAAATAGCACTGATCCAAAAAACAGGAAATAACAAATGCTGACAAGGTTGTGAGGAGATTGGAACTCTTATACACTGCTGGTGGGAATATAAAATTATACAACCACTGTGGGAAACAGTATGGTGCTTCCTTAAAAAGCTAGAAATAGAAATACCTTATGATTCAGCAAACCCAATTTTAGTTATATATCCTAGAGATATAAGGGCAGTGACATGAATAGGCATATGCACACCTATGTTCACTGCAGCATTATTCACAACAGCAAGTAGACAGAAAACAACCTAAGTGCCCATCAGTGGACAAATGGATAAACAAACTATGGTACAGACATACAACAGACTACTATGCAACTATGAAGAATAACGAGGAGTCTGCGCAACGTAACACAAATGAATCTGGAGGACATTATGCTGAGTGAAATAAGTCAATCACAAAAGGACAAATACTGGTATGGTCTCACTTTTTGTGTGCTGCACAGGTATTCACATATATAATAAACCACATAGGGGGCACAGTTACTGATACTTCCTAGACATAACCAAACACCTCATGGGATTGTTCTACTGGGTTTGAAGGCTTGGGACAGCTCAGTCAATTGGCATAACATAATTCATAAAGATAATGTTCTACATTCTAATTTGGTGAGTAGCGACTAGGTCTTAAAAGCTTGAGAGTGGTCATCTAAGATACAACTATTGGCCTTTACCCATCTGGAACAGAAGAGAAGGAAGGAAACCAAAGATTCAAAAAAGAAACTAGTCCACAGGACTAGTAGCCCACATGAACCTTGGCCTCATCTAGCCTGAGACCAGAAGAACTAGATGGTGCCTGGCTACCACTACCAACAATCATGACCAGGGACACAACAGACAGTTCCAGATAGAAAGAGAGAAAAATGCAGAACAAAAGTCAAATTCCTAAAACAGGTCAGATTTACTGGACCAAAAGAGACTAGGCGGACCACCAAGACTATGGCCTAAGATACCCTTTGAACTTGGAAGTGGAGCCACTCTTGGTGGTCACCTTTCATCCAAATAACAGATTGCCTTATAAAATAAACAATATCACCTGTGAATACTGTGCTCCCTTAAATAATCAACTATATGAGACCAAACAGTCAACATTTACCTTCAAGCAAAGATGAGAAGGTAAGGACGGGCAGGGAAGCTAGATTAAAGGAAACAGAACAAACAGAATGGAAAAAAATTGTAATGTTGATGCATTGTGAAAAATGTAAACCAATATCATGGAAAAATCTATATAAAAATTGTTAAATGGGAACCTAATTTACTGTGTAAACTTTCACCTTAAACAGAATAAAATATTTAAAAAAGGGGGAGGGCAATGGGTTGGCACAGGCTAGTAGTTGGTAGCCTTGATTAACACAAAGAAAAGGTTCTGGCATGTGATGACATCCTTATGTTACCAGCTTAAGTTGGATTCACTTAAAGAAGTCAACAGGGGTCTCTTGGGGTCCTACCAATGTATTACAGTGAGTTACAGAACAGAAATGGTACTTGTGAAAGACTAGAAGGCAGGAGGGGACAGAAAAGCTGGTAACAAGGAACACAAGGTCAAGAAGGTAGAGTGTTGACATGTCATAAGGTTGTTAACCAGTGTCATAAAACAATATGTGTACTGTTTAATGAGAAGCTAGTTTGTTCTGTAAACCTTCACCTAAAGTACAATTAAAAAAAAAAAAAAACAGAAAAGAAAAGAAACAGTGCCGGACTTGGCAAGTTAAGGTCTACACTTGACATATCACATATTCCTTAGAATATGAACACATTTATATTTGTCACTGCAAATTATTCCTGTCCTCAACCAGGAAAGATTGATGACAAGGACCTCTGTCCAGAGCCAAGAGAGAAAGAAAGCCTTCCCCTGGAGTTGACACCCTGAATTCAGACTTCCAGCCTCCCAGACTGTGAGAGAATAAACTTCTGTTTGTTGAAGCCATCCACTTGTGTTATTTCTGCTGTGGCAGCACTAGATAACTAAGACACTAATGCTTTTATTTTAATCTGATCCTACAGTCTACGGGTAGAAATAACAGAATGAAACTCCCACTGTGACTCTTGTGACATGCAGCTCTTTCTTCTGTCACTTGTGGTCCTTTAAGCATACACGTAATTTCTTTGTTGTTGCTAGCTGCCGTTAAAGTTGGTCCCTGACATGTGGCAACTCCATCACAAAGGAACAAAATACTGCCCTGTCCTGTCCTGTCAGCTGCGGACTGGATTACTATGGACCATCGGGTTTTCACTGGCTAATTTCTGGAAGTAAATCACCAGGCCTTTCTTCCTAGTCTATCTTAGTCTAGAAGCTGTGCTAAAACCCGTTCAGCATCACAGTAACATGCAAGTCTCCAGTGACAGACAAGTGGTGACTGTACAGGAGGTGCAGTGGCCGAGAATCAAACCCAGGTCTTCTGCATAGAAGGAGAGAACTCTACCACTGAACCACCACTGCCCCCTGTAATTTCTTTATTAAAACGTCCTCTCAAAATAGTCTTAGCATTCCACTGAATTTCTAGCTTCATGCTGATTAGACATGGAGCTTCAGTCATCCATTCCGTATTTATCGATGGCCTCCACATACAGGCTCTGCTGTTAGGTGCCAGGGACGTAGCAAT
Source organism: Dugong dugon (assembly GCA_030035585.1). Taxonomy (NCBI): domain Eukaryota; kingdom Metazoa; phylum Chordata; class Mammalia; order Sirenia; family Dugongidae; genus Dugong; species Dugong dugon. The sequence goes on from CM057460.1 coordinate 19,788,406, forward strand.
GACAAGTCCCCATTCTCAGAGAGCTTGGTGAGGGGAGAGAGAAAACAATTAAACACACATGATGCAATGTGGAGGCAGTGGCTCTTTTGGACGGAGAGGTGAGAGACGGCCTCCCTGAGACTGTTGCGTCTGTGCATTCATCCCTGACCAAGGGCAGAGAGAGTGGGTAAAGCTCTCCAGAAACGGGGTTCCAGCAGGGGAAAGGGCAAGAGCTCGGAAGGCAACCTGAGCAAGAGTCTCCTACCAGGTTACAAGTGAGCTTCCCACACAGAACTATGCACATCTGTAAATACACACGTGGAGCGAAGTGCACAGCTAAACAAGCAGACATTTCTTCCTACGGTCCCAGAGTGAAAATTAATGGAAATGCTTTATTTTCCATCTTTATGTCACGAGATGCCAAAGTAAATTCTTGGAAGAAGTCTAGAGGGTCAGAATCACCATGCTTTCAGAACACAGAAACATTGTTTAAGTCAAAACCAAGTAAGTTATGTAAATTGCATCTTGGGGTCTTCAAAGCAAGACCACAAGGCCGGTAGTGGGCAGTCTCTGGCGTGTGGACCTCTGACGATAAGAAACCCCACAGGCTGACTGCCTCAGGGATGGGTATTTCCAGCATGAAATAACCTATGTGGGGAAAAACCCCGAGAATTTAAGAGCTTCCTGACTCAATGCTGACTTTTTTATACAGTTGCTTTGTTTTGATGGAAGTGAATTCCAACAACAGATGAATCCATACTAAATCTCAAAAGAGGCCAAATACATTTGATTTTTAAAAATTATCTGCCACTTATCACCAGCGTATCCTTCTTCCCCCTTACTTCTGTAGTGGCTGAGCAGCTCAGCACACCACCTTCCTCTTGTGAAGGGCCCTTCGCCCACCCACAGGGACAGCACCATCCACCCCCAAGTAAACATCACCTGCCCAGCACTGATTGGTCTGGAGTAGTCAGCAGACCTATGCTGGCACCATCAGATTCTCCATCCTAGGAATTTGGAGCTAGGTGTAATGCAGCTGTTGAAGTTATCTATTCTTTAAAGAAAAATATAAATCAGGTTTCCTAATATGTTTTAATTTTAAAAAGCAGCACAAGAAAATGTATCTAAGAAAAAAAGTGGTTTAAAAATAAATTGTATATTCATTTTTTTTTTTCTATCACCCTGACTCAAATTTGGGCATTGAAGCAAAAACTAATCACAGCAAATCCTTTAGACATCCACCACAAAAACTGAAACCCCCAAAAGAATAAAAACGTTCCCAGATAACCATTACTGAACATTGTGATAGAAGATTCCATAGAAGAATCCTGATCAAAAAGGGGAACATGCAGAATTTCCCATTCTCATGGAATCCAGACTTTCTGGACCTATGGAGATTGGAAGAATCCCTGAAACTACTGCCCTGAGATCATCTTTAAACCTTAAACCAAAAATATCCCCTGAAGTCTTAAAACCAAATAGCAATTTCGCTTAACTAGTAAAGAATGTCTGCCTTGAGCACTGTACTCTTTCAAGATCTATCTCTATAGGATTAAATTGACAACAGCAACTCAAAGATTAGATAGGAGCTTATGGGGCAGGGAATTTATGTTAATGAGAGGGGAACAATTTGGAAAAGAGGGTAAGAAAGGTTGCACAACTGAAAGAATGTAATCAATGTCACTGAATTGTCCATGTGGAAACTGTTGAACTGGCATATGTTTTGCTGTGTATATTCTCCACAACAACTAAATATTTTTTAAATGTTCCCAGCTATTAGCAAACATACACAACAATAACAGAATTAAAGTTCGCAGTGGTAGACATTCCAAAAGTCAAAGAGTTTTGTATATTGTATTTTATGGATATGCTCTGCCTCTGAACTCAACTGCAAATAACTTGCATTTTGTTAGACTTTACTACAAGCCATGAGAAAAAGTCCATCTTTAAAGTGCAAATAAACCATTTAGGTCATATTGATAAGCCAGAAAGCAAAATAAAAATAGAGGGTCATAACTTGCTGTTAGGCTGAACCACACGAAATTGCTAATACTGAACTCTTTTCGGCCTGTACATGGTTCAAGTGGGAGCGGCAATTGCAACATATCTAAGACTTGTGAGGTTATCTGGGGCCAAAATACAAATCGTTTTATGTTTTCTTTCCTCTTGAAGGAAAGAAAAAAAAAGAAGTCTAAGATTTCCCAAGAATACATGCATTAAAATGAAAACATTTTCTTTCATACACAAAAAAGGGGATTGATAGAAAAGGTTGAGAAGGGGATGGAATATACATTTTTTAAAACATAAAAGCAAAGGAATTCTGTCCAGGCCAGTGACTCGGGAGAATGTTTTGCATCACAGGACCGTAATGATGCTACTTCTGCATCACTAATCTTGTCCTCAAACCCCTTGTCCTCTTCTGAAGTGTTCGGATGGTTCCCTGTCATTCTCCCCTATTCACAGTCTCTTCCCGGGCTATGACTGTCGTGGGGGCCCCAGGGGACCCCTCCTGCTGGCAGCCCCACCAGGGGGCCAAGCCAGCTGCTGCTCGCTTGCTCCTGTGACCCATGAAGAAGGAGTTAATGGGTGACACCATGTCCCTTCTGCTGCTGCCTCTTCACCAGGCAGCTGCCTGAGCCCAACAGCTGGCTTTGCGTGTGAAACACAGGATGCAGCTCCCGTGGCTGCCGAATAGCAGGCATTCCTGGGCTCTCAGGGCGTTATACACAGTTGGCTTCCTTCCACGTGAAATCCTTAACTCGGCTAACGTATCTAGGCTCCACCTTTTCCCTTCAGCAGTCAGATCCGACTTTTTCCCACCTAAAGTTGAAGTAACTGAGTTCTAGTTGTCCAATTCCTGCTTAATCTGTGGGGCTGGGTTATTCGAAGCTCTGAAATGGGCGCCGCGCCAGGCTGTCCTGCTGTTAATTGTTCAACTTTCAACAGGCCTGACGGAGACTTCTCCCGGAGAAAGGAGCGGGTGTATATGGTGCATTGAGAAGGAAGGGTGAAGTGGTCACAAGGCTGCCCATATCCACACAGCACTCAAAGGACACAAAAAGGCACCAACAGGGCAATGTGGACAGAAGGCAAAGCAAAAGGAAAGTGGCTGGACAGGGCAGGGATAGTGTGTGAAAATGATAAAAAACACAATGAAAAATCACTATACCGACCCAAACTCACGTTTCACAAAAGTGAGCCCATAGCATTAAACCCAACAGTCAAAACCAAAAGGTCCACTCTGAAAATGTTATGCTGAGTGAAATAAGTCAGACACAAAAGGAGAAATGTGGGATGATCCCATTTATATGAAGTATCTAGGATAGGCAAGTGTACAGAGACCTAAGTTTATCAGTGGTTAGTGGGCGGGTGGGCAGGAGGGAGTGGAAAGAGGGCTCACTGCTTAGGGGACACTGAGCTTCTGTCAAGGGTGATGGAAAAACTTGGGGAAAGATAAGGGTGATGGTTGAACAACACAACGAGCAGAATGTCACTGAACTACACAGGTGAAGACTACTGAAACAGCAAATATTTTGTTATGTATATATTTACCACAACTAAAAAAAAAAAACTTACTAAGGAGGCTGAACCTGCCAATGACCCAAAATCTGACCCTGAGATTATGTAACTATAAACCTACCGTAGCCAGCACCCACACACCAAAAAAACCACACCAAACCTGTTGCCGTCAAGTTGATTCCGACTCATACCGACCCTATAGGACAGAGTAAAACTGCCCCATAGAGTTTCCAAGGAGCGCCTGGTGGATTTGAACTGCCAACCCTTTGGTTAGCAGCTGTAGCACTTAACCACTACACCACCAGGGTTTCACACACACACAAAGGATAAATACTGCATAATTCTACTTGTATGAAATCTCTGGAATAAGCAATTATACAAAGACAAAAATGTACTTATTTGCTACAGGGGGCTAGAGAGAGGGGAGGAGGGTGGTAATTCTTAATGGGGCACTGAGTTTCTGGAACCAGACAACATGGTGAATGCAATTAATGTCAATGAATTGAACACTTAAAAAATGGTTAAAATGGAAAACTTTTTGTCATATATATTTTATCACAAAGAAGTGTCAACCACAAAAACAATCAAAACAAAAAGGTTAAAAATGGGAGATGGGATTATAACAAAATCAGTACTGCTTTTCACATGTGGCTTGAAGTCTGATTGTCTTGGGAGGCTGGTGCCAGGTAATCCACTGGCCTTTTGGTTGATTAATAAAATGAGAAGAATAACTTTTCAAACCAAGTCTAATTATACTTGTTGCAAATAAGAAGAGAAGGGCATGGGGGAGGAAGCACATTTACTTGTAGATTTTGGAGATTAAATGTCCCAAGTAGTAAATAGCTCAGAAGGCGTCATGAAGAGACAATACCAACACGAACCCAATAGAACCATGGCACTGAGTAATCATCCTGATTAAGTTTGCTAGGGTACATTAAATAACTACTCTTAAAATACAATTAGGTAAAGTGACAGCACTCTATTTCAGAGCAGTCAAATTAGCCTTTTTCCAGAAAAGATAATAAAAGAGTTCAAACTGTCAAAGTTAAAAACCTAATTTAGAACTTGTTCATTTCTAAAGAAGATTCTATGACCTTATAGATACAATGTTCCAAAGGAATCTATGAGACTGCTGGGGGGCCTCCCAAATGTTCCTGAAAAGACAAAGGTGCACACAATGCTACTTTCTACCTTCTTCTTCTAGAACTGATCTTTCAGCCATCTCTGCACCCTGCAGAACACCGCTGCTTTCTTAAAATCTGCTCTTTTAAAACCGTCCACAGCTTGTTGCCCAGGACAGCTTCACTGATTTCTAACTCTCAGGACGCATGCCAACCTGCGATCTCAGAGGTCATTCATATTTTTAACAGCGTTTCAGCTGTCATTTGTGCATTTCTTTTTACATCTCTGAAAACCTCCCAAAGGAGCCCTGGTGGTGCAGTGGTTAAAGCACTCAGCTGCCAACCAAAAGGTCGGCAGTTCGACCCCAGCAGCTACTCCTCTGGAGAAAGATGTGGCAGTCTGCTTCCGTAAAGATTATAGCCTTGGAAACCCTATGGGGCAGTTCTCTCTCTGTCCTATAGGGGCCCTATGGGTCAGCATCGACTCAATGGCAGTGGGTTTGGTTTTAGTGGGTTTTTGGTTTATAACGTGATGGCTAATTTTATGTTTCAACTTGGTGCCAGTTGTTTGGTTAAACACTAGTCTAGACTCTGTTATGAAGTAGTTCCCTGTAATTAAATCAGATGGCCTTTAAAAAAAAGAAGATTACCCTCCATCATGTGGGTGGGCCTCGTCCAATCAGTTGAAGGCCTTGGAGCAAAAAAAGGAGAATCTGCATCTGAATCTGCATTTGAGTAAGATCTCCAGGTGTTGCACGTTAAAGTCTGAGATGCACTACTTTAAATCAAAGAAAAATTAAGCTAACAGTTTGGTAAACTGGTTATCGGTTCTAAGGTCATATTTTGGTGACATAAAAATTTCATTAAAATTCGTTTTAAAAAATACAAGCAAATACCCATTTGACAACCTTTACATTGAATCTGAATTAACTCCCCAGCAACTGGTACATTTGACTATAAACACTACTGTCTTCATACCCTTTAACACTGTATAACAAGTTGGGTAAAAATTAGCTAATGTCTTGAAAAGTTACCATGGATAGGCTTCACCAGGGCAAGGCCATGATCTGCCTAGTCCATGACCCCAGTTCCTTCCCTGAATCGACCCCTGCCCAAGTGAAGGGTAGGAGTTCCTATCCCAGCTCCTGACTGAGGCACAAGGACCAGTTTACAAACCTCTAATCCTTGGTGACTACAACCGTATGTTTCACAGTGAACTTGTGACACAGGAAAGGAAGAAGTAGGTCAGCAGAGAGAAACCCGAGAACTTTGGATGCCGCCCATTCTTGACCTAAGTCTAAACCCAATTCTTTACATCTTGCTTACTTTTCTAATAATTTGAGCCAGGCAATGTCTATGCTAAGGAGCCCTAGTGACGCAGTAGTTAAGCGCTCAGCTGCTAACTGAAAGGTCAGCAGTTCGAAACCACCCAGTGGCTTCATGGGAGAAAGTCATCTCCTGTAAAGACTGCAGCCTTGGAAACCCTGTGGGGCAGTCTGAATCTGTCATACAGGGTCAATATGAGTTGGAATCGACTTGATGGCACACAGTAACAATGTCTACACCAACCATCAAGCTGCAGATACTCATTATACAGGTAGTCCCTAATTTACGGCACTCGAGTTACGATGAACCACTCCTGTGACCTTTTTTTTTTTTTTTTTTGGGTGCATCTTACCGTTAGTAATACGTACTACATACAGTGTTGAGTGCGTAACTTGGTGATGTTATCATTCTCAGATATTCACTCACAGACATTCAGTGTTATGATTTATGAAGGTACTAATCATAAAAACCAAACCAAACTCGTTGCTGTGGAATTGATTCCGACCCATAGTGAAAGAAGTTGGTCTGAAAGGGCTACATACTACATGATTCCAACTGTATGACATTCTGGAAAATGCAGAATTAGACAGACAGTAAAAGACAGTGGTTGTCAGGGGATAAAGGTGAGGGAGGAAGAATGATTAGGTGGAGCACAGGGTACTTTTAGGGCAGTAAAAAAGTTCTACATGATACTGTAACAGTGGACACATGACATTATGTATTTGTCTAAACCTATAGGATTGTACAACAGAAAGCATGAACCCTAATGCCAACTACAGACTTCAGTTAATAATGATGTATCAATATTCACTCATCAATTGTAACAAATGCACCACACACACAAACAAACAAATGCAAGATATTAATAATCAGAGAAACAGTGTGCAGGGGAAGTATACCGCAACTCTCTGTACTTGCCGTTCAATTTTTCTATAAACACACTAAACCTGCTGTAAAAAACAAAGTCTGTTAAAAAAAATACATATGTGTGTAAATGTGTACAAAAAAAGAATTCCATTAAAAATTGGTTTGACAATGCTTTCAGGAACACAGTATGTCAAATGAGGTGCAATTTTTAAATAGCATTTTCCCTTCTTATGTCATACTGAGAAATATACAGAGACCCTGAAAGGAAGTGAATTCTCACCTGGGGAAAGTGAAAAAGACAGACAGAATGACAGCAGACAGAAAATGCTGGCCGGCCCTGCAAGGAAACTTCAAATTTAAGCAGCCCACTCCCATTACTGTTCAGTAAGCAGAGAAAAAGGAGGACCGGTGGTGCAGTGATTAAGCACTTGGCTGCTAACCGAGGTCGGCAGTTCAAACCCACCAGCCGCTCCGCAGGAGAAAGATGCGGCAGTCTGCTTCCATAAAGATTTACACCCTTGGAAACTCTACGGGGGCAGCTCTACCCTGTCCTATAGTGTCGCTGTGAGTTGGAACTGACTTGATGGCAATGAGTTTTAAGTTGAAAAAAGCAGAGAACAAATAAGAACAGTGCAACCAAGTGGACCGTCCATGCTACAAAATTTTGATTACCAAGTGGCCGGCCAGCTGCAAACTATCAGAAACTGACCTTGAAGTTTTTGTGCTCGACACAACCAAGAGCGAACTACATTCATACCGTATATTTTAAATACTGGTATATGCCTTCATCTAAATTCCTTACATTTTAATATGTGCCTCTGAGGTGAGAACCCATGTATAACATGAAAACTGGTGACTTTATAAAAACGGAGACAGAGCACTTCTTTCATAACTGCTAACTGTCCTCTGGAATCAGAATATCATCAATGAGCCAGTTTCTGGATTTATATTTTATTTTCAATGATATGGATTTTCATTTGTTGGGTCAGGAGAAGTGGAGTTCCCACATACAGAAGATAAAAGAAACCTCCTCAGTTGCTTAACAAGGTGGATAAATAAGCTCAGGTGAGGTGGTTGAATCCATCTTGTTCATATTGTGGTCAGCGCACCGTTATCACTCCTTCTCACCGGCACAACAATATTTTGAATACTCTATCAAAGTTTAAGAATTTTAAAGGATCCAATACAGCTAGATGGTGGCTGGCTACCACCACTGACTGCTCTGACCGGGATCACAACAGAGGGTTCTGGACAGAGCTGGAGAAGGATGTAGAACAAAATTCTAACACACAAAAAAAGACTAGATTTACTGGCTGACAGAGACTGGAGAAACCTTGAGAGTATGGCTCCTGGACACCCTTTTAGCTCAGCGGTAAAGTCACTCCCGAGGTTCACCGTTCAGCCGGGGATTGGACAGCCCCATACAACAAAACGGGACTAATGAGGCACAGCAGTTCAGGGACAAGGACTAGAAAGGAGAAGGGGACAGGAAAGCTGGTGATAGGGTACCCAAAGTTGAGTAAGGACAGTGTTGACATGTAGTGGGGTTTTTAACCATTGTCATGGGGCAATATGTGTACTGTTTAATAAGAAACTATTTTGTTCTGTAAACCTTCATCTAAAGTGAGAATAGCAGCACCACTGGAAGAAGGTAATCGACATCACTGAATTGTATGTGTAAAAATTTTTGAAATTGTGTACCTTTGGCTATATATATTTTCATGGAAAAAAAAAAAGGCCCTCCAAGACCAAGAAGGGAGCATGTTGACATGTCAGGTTGTTAACCAATGTCATAAAACAATATGTGTACTGACTGTATGAGAAAATATTTGTTCTGCAAACCTTCACCTAAAGTACAATTAAAAAAAATATATATTAAAAAAATTTTTAAAGGAAAGTAGTAGTGAAATCAGAGTCCCTGGTGGTGCAAAGAGTTAATGGGCTTGGCTGCTAACCAAAAGATTGGAGGTTCCAGTCCACACAGACGTGTCTCAAAAGAAAGGGCTGGCAATCTACTTCTGAAAAATCAGCCACTGAAAACCCTGTGGAGCACAGTTCCACTCTGACAGGAGACAGAGTCTACTTGACCGCAACGTGTTTTCACTAATGAAACCAATTAGCAAATATCAATGTATTTGAACCTTTCTCCAACTGCATGTACCCTATACTTCTGATCCTTGGAAAAGATAAAACAAGGGGGGAAGGAAACCCAGGAAGGGAACCTGGCATGGAAAATTGCTATTCTGTCCCATATGGGTTTGTAACTTTCCTGTATTCCATGTGGGAGAATTTTATGACATCACACACACAAGGATGCACTATATAATCCTTTTGGGATTTTGCTTTATTGCTTAGAAAGCGTGAGTGAAATATGGGGGAGAGGTCAAATACGTGTGAGTAAGACTCTAAGGAAGCACATAACATGAATGTCACGAAGCTGTAGGACTTGTTCTCACCTGACCATAATCCGTCTGGAAGACGACGACGCCCTCTGCACAGGAATTTACAGTACTTGGAAAATGCTGGCCATTTTCTCTCAGCCAGACCCGTGTTCCCTGTAAACAAAACAAACAGCATTTAACTATGAGTTTCGGATTGCAGAAAAACACCATCCCTGAAGTTACCTTGACCACTACATTCCTTTATAAAGGAAAAAAAAAAAACTTTTTGAAAAGCGAATGTCTTTCTTGAACAAGGCAAAGAAAGAAACTTCAGAAAGCACCATCCTCAACCTTCCCTGGTGGCGGAGTGGTTAAGAGCTTGGCTGCTAAGCAAAAGGTTGGCAGTTTGAATCCACCAGGCGCTCCTTGGAAATGCTATGGGGTGGTTCTACTCTGTCCTACAGGGTCGCTATGAGTCGGAATCAACTGGAGGGCAACAGGTTTTTTTTTCCGCCACAACCTTCCCTGATATACACATGTGAATGAGCGAGAATCCCACCAGGCAGGAGGCAAACAATGGATGGAGAGTAATGGTCCCCGTGCAACTACTGCACAGACAGTGGTGGTGCAGTGGTAAAATTCTCGCCTTCCACGCAGGAGACCAGGGTTCAAATCTTCGCCAAGGCACCTCATGCACAGCCACCACCTGTCTGTCGGTAGAGGCTTGTGTGCTGCTGTGATGCTGAACAGGTTTCAGCTGAGCTTCCAGACTAAGACTATGAAGAAAGTCCTGGAAATCTACTTCTGAAAATTAAGTCAACGAAAACCCCATGGATCACAACAGTCTGATCTGTAATTGTTCATGGGGATGGCGTGGGCAACGTTTCGTTCCAGTGTCCATACAGTCACCAAGAGTCAGGGGCTGACTCCACGGCAGCCAACAACATTAACAAGCATTACTAGCATGTAACTCATTAGTTTGTGTGTTATCTCACAAACACACAATGAGGCAGACACTATTATCACTCCCATTTTACAGATGGAGAAGTGGAGGTCGAGAGGTGAAGTAACTTGACCAAAATCACAAGACCAGGAGAGAACTCAACCCCAAGCAATTGGGCTTCAGAAAGCACAAGCTGAACCCAGTCACTACATTCCTTCAACTTGCAAAGTTGAAAACCCCTTGGGATCTGCTGGCTCCCATCTTCATGCTGTCTCGCCACCCACCCATATGGCAGGCATTCAGTCCACTCCACTAACTTCCTACTTGTACCAAATCCATGTATCAACTGGAATCTCCAAGGAAGGAAATAAAAGTTTCTAGCAAACATCAGAACTCAATCCACCAGTATGAATTTGGCTAGGATTCACTAAGACATCTAATGTTCTCCAAAGTTTGAGGTTTTAGTCCAAAAGACAGAAACTTCCAGAAACTATTGTTTTAACTCTGGACATATTATTTTGGCATTAATTTCATTTGCATTTTTTATTTCCCCACTGGACAAATGAAATAATAATCATTATATTTAGCTTTTTGATGCTGAATATCGTCTTTTTTTTGATTTCACAACATGAAAACCAAGTATTTCCAAAGATGGGTGATAAAAGTTTAAAGAAATTGCTGGGTGTTCACTAGCCATTCAAATTATAAAGAATTATCTTTAAGATGTATGATGTATATCCGTATGATGGAATGCAACACTTTAGTTGCATTTAAAAAGCATTAGTGTCTCATTAAACTACTTTCTACTCTGCTGAATAATTTCATTAATTCCAAAGAAAATGACAATAACTCATCCTCAGAAATCAGCATATTATTATAGAACAATTGACCTAAAATGATCACTTGAAATAACACTAAATCAGAGAAACACACTTACACGGAACAATTTCTTTTTCTAGAATTTTCTACCTCCTTTCATTAGTCTAAGTTTTGTTTTGATTTGAAATGTTAAGCGAAATATTTGAAATATATTGATTACAGCACCTGAGTGGAGCAAACAGTTAACAAGTTCGGCTGCTAACCAAAAAGTTGGAGGTTCGAGTCCACTCAGAGGTTCCCTGAAAGAAAGGCCTGGTAATTTACTTCCAAAAGATCAGTCACTGAAAACCCTACGGAGCACAGCTCTACTCTAACTCACATGGGGTTGCCATGAGTTGGAATCGACTCGAGGGCTACTGGTTTTACAGTTCTCTTTAAGAGTTGGCAGCGAATATATGATATACAAGTAAACCCATCACTTTATTCAAGTTTAAATTGTGTTTATCAATACAAAAATAGTGGCTGCCATTATTGGAGTGCCATGATGCATCAAGTTCATGCACTAAGAAATTTGGCGACAGTATCTCTAATACAAACTCTCTGTAAGACAGGAATTATTACCCCAAGAGGAAACTGAAGCTCAGAGCACAAGCCAGTACTATACCAATGTTACACAGCTAGTAACTAAAACACGTCTCAAATGAGGACTTTCCAATTCCTAATCCCATGTGGTTTCCACACATCACACTGACTACATTTGTCCCCCTAAAATAATTCATAAGTCAATTAGTAAGGCGCCCTGCTGGTGCAGAGGTTAAAGTGCTCAACTGCTAACAGAAAGGTCAGCAGATCAAACCCACCAGCAGCTCCACAGGAGAAAGATGTGGCAGTCTGCTTCCGTAAAGATTACAGCTGCACAACATGATCAATGTAACTGATGTCTAAAAATTGTACACGTGGAAATTGTTTAATTGGCAAATACTGTGTTATATTTACTTTCAAAAATATATACATCTCAGCACAGAGGTCACCTTAAATGATCAGTTATCACATGCAACTATTTGCTCTCCCCCTAATTTTCCTTGGGGAGATACAAAAATATCTTCCACTGAAGACAGCTACCAGGCCAACCGACTGGAAGAGATCCATATTTATGCCTATTCCCAAGAAAGGTGATCCAATCGAATGTGGAAATTATCGAACAATATCATTAATATCACATGGAAGTAAAATTTTGCTGAAGATCATTCAAAAGCGGCTGCAGCAGCATATCAACAGGGAACTGCCAGAAATTGAGGCCAGATTCAGAAGAGGACATGGAACCAGGGACATCACTGCTGATGTCAGATGGATCCTGGCTGAAAGCAGAGAATACCAGAAGGATGTTTATTTGTGTTTTATTGACTATGCAAAGGCATTCAACTGTATGGATCATAACAAATTATGGATAAATTGCAAAGAATGGGAATTCCAGAACACTTAATTGTGCTCATAAGGAACCTGTACATAGATCAAGAGGCAGTCATTCTAACAGAGCAAGGGGATACTGCATGGTTTAAAGCCAGGAAAGGCATGTGTCAGGGTTGTATCCTTTCACCATACCTATTCAATCTGTCTGCTGAGCAAATAACCCAAGAAGCTGGACTATATGAAGAAGAACACAGCATCAGGATTGGAGGAAGGCTCATTAATAACTTGCATTATACAGATGACACAACCTTGCTTGCTGAAACTGAAGAGGACTTGAAGCACTCACTTACTGATGATGATCAAAGACCACAGCCTTCAGTATGGATTACACCTCAATGTAAACAAAACAAAAATCCTCACAACTGGACCAATAAGCAACATCATGATAAATGGAGAAAAGACTGAAGTAGTAAAGGATTTCATTTTACTTTGATCCACAATCAACACACCCATGGAAGCAGCAGTCAAGAAATCAAAAGATGCACTGCATTGGGCAAATCTGCTGCAAAAGACCTCTTTAAAGTGTTGAAAAGCAAAGATGTCACACCCTGAAGACTAAGGTGTGCCTGACCCAAGCCACGGTATTTTCAATCGCGTCATATGCATGCAAAAGCTAGACAATGAATAAGGAAGACGGAAGAAGAATTGAAGCCTTTGAATTGTGGTGTTGGCGAAGAATATCAAATATACCATGGACTGCCAAAAGAAAGAACAAATCTTGTCTTGGAAGAAGTACAACCAGAATGCTCCTTAGAAGCAAGGATGGCGAGACTATGTCTTACATACTTTGGACAGTATGAGGAGGGATCAGTGGTAACAGGAGGGATCGGTCCCTGGAGAAGGACATCATGCTTGGTGAAGTACAAGGTCAGCAAAGAAGAGGAAGATCCTTAATGAGATGTCTGACACAGTAGCTGCAACAATGGGCTCAAGCATAACAGAGATTGTGGGCGTGGCGCACGACCGGGCAGTGTTTCGTTCTGTTGTACACAGGGTCGCTATGAGTTGGAACTGACTTGCCAGCACCTAACAACAACATAAAAATCTGACTTACAAGTTTTCATTCCCTTGGTAGCAATGATGACTAAAAATACTCCAGTCAGGAACTAAGATGTTTGCTGTTGTCACCGTTAATCGAGACCCCTAGTAGGTCAAACCTTGAGTTTTGATGAAAACATCTAGGGAAAGGAAATCCTAGGTCCCTGGAAGGAGAGGGGACCCAGAAACAGGGACAACATGCTCACAGGTTCTAGAAGCACTGCTCAAAGACCAAGGTGGTTAGAGGCTCCAGGTGGACACGGCACCAGCCCCTGCTCTCCTCTTGACCAGCCCATATTGCCGAAAGCTCAGACTCTTCTAGCACCCATATATTACAACCCAATGCGAGGCCCTTCCTGTTGGCATTCCCTGTCACCAGATTATAAGGATTTTAAATTGTTTACTCACAGTTCTTCAAATATCCCCCCACCCCCCGCAAAAAGAGGTTGAAATCCTCCACAATCAAGGTGGAAAACAGCATAAAAAATGAATATGAAGTGTTTCTATAAAAATCCTGCCTTTCTGCAACCCTCTTTGGTGAGTGGCATCTGGGGTCTTAAAAGCTACCAAGTGGCCATCTAAGATGCATCAATTGGTCCCAACCCACCTGGAGCAAAGGAGAATGAAGAACACCAAAGACACAAGGAAAATATTAGCCCAAGAGACAGAAAGGGTCACATAAACCAGAGATTTCATAAGCCAGAGACCAGAAGAACTAGACGGTGCCTGGCTACCACCAATGACCACCCTGACAGGGAATACAACAGAGTCCCTGACAGAGCAGGAGAAAAGTGGGGTGCAGAACTCAAATTCTAGTAAAAAGACCAGACTTAATGGTTTGACTGAGACTGGAGGGACCCCAGAAGACATCGCCCCTGGACTCTCTGTTAGCCCCAAACTAAACCATTCCCGAGGCAAACTCTTCAGACAAAGATTAGACTAGACTATGGGACATAAAATGATACTCATGAAGAGTGTGCTTCTTAGCTCAAGTAGATACGTGAGACTAAATGGGCAGCAACTGTCTGGATGCGAGATGAGAAGGCAGAGAGGGTCAGAAGCTGGTTGAATGGACACAGGAAATCCAGGGTGGAAAGGAGGAATGTGCTGTCACAGTATAAGGAGAGCAACTAGGGTCACATAACAATGTATGTATAAATTTTTGTATAAGAGACTAACTTGAATTGTAAACTTTTACTTAAAGCACAGTTAAAAAAAATTCTGCCTTATTTAAAGAAGGCACGTAACACCAAAGTTCTCCTTGACGCACAAGTCGGTGACGTAACCCTGACTGGCGCTCAGGACTGCGATGTTGGTAACACACAGAAGGAACCGCCTGTCAGCCCTACTTTCTTTATTAACAAACAGCTGCTTCCAGAAAGAACACTTACTTTAGGCATCCTCTAAGAATGTTGTCTCAAATATCGTTACATACCAAAGCCACATTATTTATGATGATCTAGAAAAATGCTCCCAAGTGCCTGAGCTACTGTTTTCATCTTCTTTTTATTTAATTTCTACATTAGACTATAACATTTGAAAGCACTGAAATACCTCCACCCACACACACACACACACACACAAATGGAAAAGTCATAGTTGAGAACGTTTACTCATTAGGTAAGATCATGAAGAAGTTCCTGGGTGGCACAAATGCTTAAGCGCTCAACTCCTAGTCAAAAGGTTAGCAGCTTGAACCCACCCAGAGGTGCCTTGGGAGACACGCCTGGCAGTCTGCTTCCAAAAGGTCACAGGCCTTGAAAATCCTATGAAGCAGCTCTGCTCTGCAAACACAGGGTCACGGTGAGTCAGAATCGACTTAACCGCAACTAACAACAACAAAGACCATGAAACCATAACTCGCAGTGGACCTATGTCCCAGAACCCAGAGCCCAAACATTCTCTCTGCTATGATCATCACTTGTATCAGGTTTTTTATCAGCCAGGATTTCATGTACACACCTCAGAAATGATTAAAACCATCTAGCAGGAATCAAATTAAGATTCTATTATTAAGATTGCCAAATTAAAATAAACTTTTAACCAGGATTAATATAAATCTCCTGACTTTCAGAGGCCACACAGAATGTATTTTCACTTGTTAATGCAGTTGCTTTTACTTATTTGAGTTTTCTTGTAGCTCTCTTTATCTTCCCCTTTTAAAAGTACTATAAAGCCCTTTGTTGACACAGTGCTTCAAGATCAAACACACAATTCACCTTCCCCAGTCCAAAGGGCTTTTTCAACAGGTGTGAAGAGCTGCTGATAAGCAAATTTTACAAAATCCCGCCCAGATTTCAAATCTAGAGCCCATTGGCTGGCTCCCTTAGATCTACAATTAAACAGCTGTGTTCCACAGGTCGTAAGACAAATGCACTTAAAATAGTCCCTTTGTTCTTTGAAAAAGTATATGAGTGGCAATTTTCATGGAATTGCAAAGTAAAACCACTAAAATGGATATTTTTACATAGATTTTTCTTGGTTTCTCTGAGCCCTCAAACTTTCCACTTCCATTCTATTAGAATAGAACACAGATGCCCAGGTCTGGAAAAGAGGCCACCCACAAGCATCTGAAAACTAAGCCACCAGCAGATATTTACTAGAGCATCCAAGTTTGAGTAGGGAAGAAAAATTGCCCACCATATGCAAACCATTATAGTCTGTCATTGTTAAATAAGGCTGATAATTTAATATACAATACAGGCAACCTAACATATGAAGAAAGCTTACAATTTGAGTTAGAAAATGCCTTCACAAGCAGGTGGAACAAGTTTGATCGTTAACACACACATTTTATTAAAACGTGGAAAAGTTTTCATCTTAATCTCTGAGACAGATAGGCACATGTTAAAATCTACCAGCTAGAAACTTTTCTGCACGTAATTACCAGCAACATTTTTATAACACAAAGTACTTGCACATATATCCACATTTCCTTTGATCTTCAGAGTAATCCTGTAAACTAGACAGGCAAGTAACACGACCCCTTCTTCAGAAATGAGGTTCATAAGGGTTCCATTGTCTATTGCCAAAAATGATTTCCTGGCTACAATCAAGAAGACTGATTAAACCAAGTGTTGCTGAGTATGTAGAGAACCGGGAACTCTCTCATACACTGGTGGTAGGGATGTAAAATGGGAACATCCTCTTAGGAAAATAGTTTGGCAGTTTCTTAAAAGGCTAAACATAATCTCACCATGGAGTTCCCTGGGTAGTGAAAATGGTTAATGTGCTTGGCTAGTAACCGAAAGGTCTGTGGTTCAAGTCCACCCAGAGATGCCTCAGAAGAAAGGTCTGGTGATCTACTTCTGAAAAATCAGTCATTAAAAACCCCATGGAGCACAATTCTACTCTGACACACATGGGGCTACCATGAGTCACAATGAACTCAACAGCAATTAGGTATGCCTCAATATTAAAACCAAAACCATACCCACTGCTGTTGAGTCGATTCTGACTCATAGCAACCCTATAGGACAGAACAGAACTGCCCCATAGGGTTTCCAAGGCTGGAAATCTTTATAGAAGTCAACTGCCACATCTTTCTCCCACGGAGTGGCTGGTGTGTTCAAACCAACAGCCTCTTGGTTAGCAGCTGAGCGCTTAACCACTTTGCCACCAGAGCTCCAACATTAAGGAACAAAAAAAACCCATATTTCCTAATTAAATTTAATCTGGAGTATCTGTAGGCAAGGTATAAAGACAGTCCCCGGGTTACAAACCTATGACTTACAGACAACTCCGACTTGCCCTTTAATGTTATGTAAATTTTCCCTCACTTTGATTGAACATGTGCAGCTTCTAAATCATTGAAAAGGCTTCAAGCCTTTTCTTGCACTAAAGTAAGGCTAAGTAAGAACCGTATGCACCTATTCTGACTTACACACAAATCTGACTTAAAGACACAGGAATGGATCTCACTGGTAACCCAGAACAGCCTGTATACATGTTTGTGTGTGCTGCTCATATAGTCATATACATACTAAACTACATGCAGACATAGTCACAGATACCTTCCAGACATAACCAAACACCTCACAGGATTGGTTTACTGGGTTTGAAGGCTTAGGACCATAGTCTCGTGGGACAACTCAACTGGCACAACATAGACCATAAAGTTTATGTTCTACATCCTATTTGGTAAGAAGTGTTGGGATCTTAAAAGTTTGTAAGCGGCCATCTAAGATACAACTATTGGTCTCTAGTCATCTGGAGCAAAAGAGAAAGAAGGAAACCTAAGACTCAAAGAAGAAACTAGTCTACAGGACTAACTGCCTACATGAACCATGGCCTCATCAACCCAGAGACCGGAAGAACTAGATGGTGCCCAGCTACCACTACTGACAGTTCTGATCTGGGCCACAATAAATGGTCCAGGATAGAATGGGAGAAAATAGTAGAACGAAACTCTAATTCTTTTAAAAAAAAAAAAAAAAAAAAAAAAAAGGGCTCGACTTACTGGACCAATAGAAACCTGACTGACCCATGAGACTACTACCCTGAGATACCGTTTAAACTATGAACTGAAACTACTCCCGGAGGTCACCTTTTAGCTAAATAACAGATTGGCCCATAAAACAAACAATACCACCCATAAAAACTATGCTCCTTTTAAAATGAAAAAAAAAAAAATCTATATGAGACTAAATGGTCAACATTTACCATATAGCAAAGATGAGAAGGTCAGGTGGGGGGCAGGGAAGCTAGATTAACTGAAGCAGAACAAGCAGAATGGAAATAATGAGGATGCTGACACACTGTGGGAAATGTAACCAATGTCACTGAACAATATGCATAGAAATTGTTGAAAGGGAACCTAATCTGCTGTGTAAACTTCCACCAAAAACTCAATAAAATATTTTAAAAAGAAGAACACAGCCACATTCATTCAGTCATTATATATTTTCTATGCCTGCTTTCCTACTACAAGGCAAAGTAAAGTAGTTGGGACAGAAACGGTATGGTCCTCAAGGCCTGAAATATTTACCTTCTGGCCCTTTACACAAAAAGTTTGCTGATCCCCACTTTCAGGTAAAGAAGATAACATCACCATCATAGATTTCAACCTATTGTTGCCCTTAAAAAAAAGCTACTAAATTTCTCTTCTCTAAAAATGCTTTCTTTCCTTAACTCTAATCCCTCTCTTAAAAAAATTAAGTTTAAAAATAAGGTAGGCAAAAAATCCTAAAAAAAGATGATGGGTAGAATTTAAAAATACCAAGCTGTGCAGCATGTTTTAATTACATATTTATGAAACAGAGAACATTCTTTAGCCAAACACACAACTCGGTCTCAGGCCCAGGATGGATCACCAAGTCCACTTCTCTCCCATAGCCGCTTATTCCGCCAATGTTAAGTGCCAGTTAAGGATTCTCTAGCAACCCACATGGTAAAGTCACAATTTGTTTCTGAAATGTGATCTGTTTTTTTTTTTTTTTTAAAGAGCCAGAGGTCAAATCTCATAATGGCTAAGATAAATGAATATAGTTTACTATATTACTATGTTAAGTTTACTATATTTAAACCAAAAAACCAAACCCGTTGCCACCAAGCTGATTCCAACTCATAGCTACCCTACAGCACAGAGTAGAACTGCCGCACAGGGTTTCCAAGGCTGTAATCTTTACGGAAGCAGACTGCCACATCTTTCTTCTGCGGAGAGACCGGTGGGTTTCAACTGCTGACCTTTGGGTTAGCAGCCAAGTGTTTAACCATTGAGCCACCAGGGCTCCACTTACAAGATGTGCTAGTAAGTGCGGCAGGAAAAAGAAAGTCGTCTTCTTTTTCCTGCCATGACTTAGTAACACAGCAGCCTGGTTCAGAGGGTCTCTGATGTAGCAGGGTGCAGGTGGGGTTGGGGGGGGGGGGTGGTCCTTGTTCTTGACGATACTGAATTCCAGAAACTGGATGTGGAAAATATATCACAGTTGTTGTTGTTAGCTGTCGTCAGGTCATCCTCAACTCATGGGTGACCCTATGCACGATGGAAAGAAATGATGCCCAGTCCTGTACCATCCCCATGATTGGTTGTGGATCAGATCATTGTGATCCACTGATCCGTAGGGTTCTCATGGGCTGCTTTTCCTAAGTAGATTGCCAGGCCTTTCTTCCTAGTCCATCTTAGTCTGGAAGCTCTGCTGAAACCTGTTCAGCATCACAGCAACATGAAAACCTCCACTGACAGCTAGGTGGTAGCTATGCATGAGGTGCACTGGCTGGGAATCGAACCTAGGCCTCCTGCATGGAAGGTGAGAATTCTACCACTGAACCACCATTGCTCCCATGCTGTTGGAAGTACACAAAGACACCTTTCTCAAGTTCTCAGATACTGTTTTTCTAATTCTTATTACCTGAACCCGCCTCAAAAGACCCAGGGCTTTACAACACACAAAGATCTAATGCAGGTTTCTTAACCTTGGAACTACTGACATGTTGGACTGGATCATCCTTTGTTGGGGCTGCGGGGTCTGTGCTAGTTGAAAATCACTACTTTTGGGTAATACAAAGTTCTAGAGAAAAGGTCAAATGAAAGGAGTTTTCAAAACTGTTCACTGCCAGTGACATAAATAATTGAAAGTGGAATCAGCTGTCTAACTTGTGATGTTGTTCAAGACCACAAAGTTGGATCAGTCCAAGAAAGTACACCCGGGGCAGATCTAACTTCTGGTAAATATTAAAGCTGGGTGCACAAGAACGGAGGCAGTGGCCTGGGTGCACAAGAACGGAGGCAATGGCCTGTGCAGTGTAATTCAAATGTTTGACAAGCACAAGGAAAAAGGTTGCAGGAGCAGACAGTTCTCTGTCTACTGCGCTCTTTCACCTCCGGTGCTGTTTCAACCCCCAAATGCTTGCAAAACCCCAACGCAAAACTTGTCAACAAGCTTGAAACTATGCAGAGAGAAGCATGACAAAAGGCGTAATCACACGTACAAAAACGAGCGTGACAAACACAGGGCTTACACAAACAGCTGGGGCAAGGAGTACTGCTGGCTATAACACACCCAGGAGAGTTCATAAATTAAAGGGGAACTTGGAGCCTCAGACCTCTCCCTTCCAGACACGACCACCCTTAGCAGGGTCCTAGAAATAAATGAGGAAGTAGATGGCGGCCACTCTCTCCAAAGCATCATCTCCTGGGCCTGGAGGCAGCAGGTATCTCCCAGGATAGTCGGGGGTTTTTACACACGGCTCTCAACAGGGAGTACACAGACCACAAGGCCCAAGACAGGGTAAGTGATCCCCTCTGACTCATTTCCTCGTCTTGTGACTTCAGGGTTTGAGAACCGAGGCTGGCAATAATTCCTCAACAACTGGATCAGATTCCAAAGAGGAAAGCATAAACTCTGCCCACGGCTGCTCATTAATTCCAGCTCTGAAGGGAACATGGGTGGTTTCAGGCTTGGGTCTCAAAGGACGCAGAGCTCCACTAGGTGACATGAAGCCGGAGCTACAGCCCACACCAACTGTTGAGGAAGAAAAGTAATAAGGTCAAAAAAGAAACACTGATAGAGTATAGCCAGTAACGTTGGAAACACCTGGTTTGAGGATCTCAAGTTTGTACCATTTTACTGCTGGGTATGGAACAAAGACAGGCATTTGTTTTCTATGCAAGCCAACCCAAGAACAAGTGTCCTACACCCATCAGAGCTCACGCCACCGTTAAATTCCAAGGGAAGGTGTGTTGCTGACATTTTGTTCTGGAACTCATAGACACAATTTCTCCCAAAGACTATGCCAGAAGCGGAGGGTAACTTCCAGACTGGCCTACAGAAGTCTTTAATGGTATTACTGAAATGCTACACATTTTTAAAAGAAAACTGGTGGAAATGATATTGTTATAATTATATGATACTAGCTTTCAGCTCTTTGCACATGTCATTATAATACTTTGTCTTCTTGGGCTGACCTTTGAAATCTTCTGTTTAGCTCTTTTACTCCAGCATTTCCTCCTTTTGCTTTAGCTACTTGACTTTCAAGAGCAAGTTTCAGAGTCTCTTCTGACATCCATTTTGGTCTTTTCTTTCTTTTTAATGACCTCCTACCTTCTTCATGCATGATGTCCTTGATGTCATTCCACAACTCGTCTGATCTTCAGTCATTAGTGTTCATTGCATTGAATCTATTCTTGAGATGGTCTCTAAATTCAGGTGGGATATACTCAAGGCTCTAGGAGTTGACGGAATATCAATTGAGATGCTTCAACAAACAGATGCAGTGCTGAAGTGCTCACTTGTCTACGCCAAGAAATTTGGAAGACAGCTACCTGGCCAACAAACTAGAAGAGATCCATATTTATGCCTATTTCCAAGAAAGGTGATCCAACCAAACGTGGAAATTATCAAACAATATCATTAATATCACACACAAGTAAAATTTTGCTGAAGATCATTCAAAAGCGGCTGCAGTAGTATACCGACAGTGAACTGCCAGAAATTCAAGCCGGATTCAGAAGAGGATGTGGAACCAGGGATATCATTGTTGATGTCAGATGGATCCTGGCTAAAAGCAGAGAATACCAGAAAGATGTTTACCTGTGTTTTATTGACTATGCAAAGGCATTTGACTGTGTGGATCATAACATGGATAACACTACGAAGAATGGGAATTCCAGAACACTTAATTGTGCTCATGAGGAACATGTACATAGATCAAGAGGCAGCCGTTCGAATAGAACAAGGAGATTCTGTATGGTTTAAAGTCAGGAAAGGTGTGTGTCAGGGTTGTATCCTTTCACCATATTTATTCAATCTGTTTGCTGAACAAATAATCCAAGAAGCTGGATTGTATGAAGAATGGGGCACCAGGGTTGGAGAAATACTCATTAACAGCCTGTAGAATGCAGATGACACAACCTTGCTTCCTGAAAGTGAAAAGGACTTGAAGCACTTACTGATGAAGATCAAAGACCACAGCCTTCAGTATGGATTACACCTGAACATAAAGAAAACAAAAATCCTCACGACTGGACCAATAAGCAACATCATGATAAACGGAGAAAAGATTGAAGTTGTCAAGGATTTCGTTTTACATGGATCCACAATCAACACCCATGGAAGCAGCAGTCAAGAAATCAAAAATCGCATTGCACTGGGCAAATCTGCTGCAAAAGACCTCTTTAAAGTGTTAAAAAGCTAAGATGTCACCTTGAAGACTAAGGTGCGCCTGACCCCAGCCGTGGTGTTTTCAATCACTTCATATGCATGCAAAAGCTGGACGATGAATAAGGAAGACTGAAGAAGAACTGACACTTTTCAATTCTGGTGTTGGTGAAGAATACTGAATATATCATGGGATGCCAAAACAATAAACAAATCTGTCTTGTAAGAAGTATAATCAGAATGCTCCTTAGAAGCAAGAATGGCAAGACTACGTCTCACAACTTTGGACATGTTATCAGGGGGGATAGGTCCCTGGAGAAGGACATCATGCTTGGTAAAGTAGAGCATCCGCAAAAAAGAGGAAGACCCTCAATGAGATGGATTGACACAGTGGCTGCAACAATGGGCTCAAGCATAACAATTGTGAGGATGACGCAGGACCAGGCAGTGTTTCATTCTGCTGTATGGAGGGTTGCTACGGGTTGGAACCAACTCGGCGGCAGCTATCAACAATAGCTTTTAGCTCTACCACCATTTGTCAGTTTGTCATACTGTGGTAGCTTATGTGTTACAATGATGCTGGAAGCTATGCCACCAGTACTTCAAATCTAGCAGGGTCATCCATGATACACAGGTTTCAGCAGGGCTTCCAAACTAAAACTAGGAAGAAAGGCCTGGTGTTCTATTTTTGAAAATTAGCCAATGAATATCTTAAAAATCACAACAGAATATTCTCTGATATAGTGCTAGAAGATGAGCCCTATCTTAGTCATTTAGGGCTGCTCTAACAGAAATACCATAAGTGGATGGCTTTAACAAACAGAAATTTATCATCTCACAGTCTAGTAGGCTACAAGTCCAAATTCACGATGTCAGTTCCAGGGGAAGGCTTTCTCTCTCTGTCGGCTCTGGAGGAAGGTCCGTATCATCAGTCTTCCCCTGGTCAAGGAGCTTCTCAGTGCAAGGACATCGGGTCCAAAGGACATGCTCTTCTTCTGGCTCTTGTTTCTTTGTGGTATGAGGTGCCCCTGTTTCTCTGCTTGTTTCTCTCTTTTATATCTCAAAAGAGATTGGCTTAAGACACATCTAATCTTGTAGACCTCATCAATATAACGGCTGCTAATCCATCTCATTAACGTCATAGTGATAGGATTTACAACACGTAGGAAAATCATGTCAGATGACAAAATGGTGGTCAATCACACAATACCGGGAATCATGGCCCAGCCAAATTGATACACATATTTTCAATCCATGACAAGCCCCCAAGGCTGGAAGGGACTCAAAATACACAGTAGCTAGAACAATGGACTCGCATATATCAAAGATCATGAACATGCTGCAAGATTATGCAGCGTTTCATTAAGTTGTATGTAGGGTCACCATGAGATGGAGCCAGCTTGACAGCTACCAACAACATGAGAACAATGTGTGTGTATATATGTACAGGTATATACGTATGTGCATACATATATACATATGTGCAATACATACACATACACATTGTTGTTATTATTAGTTGCCATCGAGTCTCTTCCGATTCATGGCGACCCCATGTGTTCAGAGGAGAACTGCTCCATAGGGTTTTCAAGACTGTGACCTTTCCAAAACAGATCACCAGGTCTGTTTCTCAAGACACCTCTGGGCGCGTAGGAATGTCAACCTTCCAGTTAGCAGTCAAGTGCTTAACCATTTGCGTCACCCAGGGACTCCTTATATATACATTTAAAAAAAAAAAACACATTGACATCGAGGTGATTTTGACTCAAAAGTGACCCTATAGGACAGAGTAGAGCTGCCCCACAGGGTTTTCTAGGCTATAATCTTTACAGGAGCAGAATGCCAGGTCTTTCTCCTGTTGAGCCTCTGGGTGGGTTCAAACTGCCAACTTTATGTTTAGCAGCCAAGCGCTTCTCTCTCTCTCTCAGAGAGTTACAATAGATATATGGTTGTTTCAGAGTTATAGATCATCATCATTATCACCATCATCATCATTTCTTGGGCTTGCCTTTGAGCCTAAGGATCATTTATAGCACTGTCTGTACGAGAAGATATGCAGTGTTCCAAACAATGAAATCACAAACACAATTAAGAAGCATGGTTGTAAATTGAGGCCTGCCTGCATCATCATAAAGTACACTAAAAAGTGTGTCCAAAGTCTTGGCACAGCCCCAGCTCTAGTGTTCCCAATAAGAGGAAGGATCATGTGGTATCCACATTCTTTGCGTTATCACGCCCATATGTCAAGTTTTGTCACTACTATCAGCTCCTAGGAAGAGCAGATTCCATGCAGAGGATAACAAAAATCTATATGAATAGTAGGAGGTAGAAAGGGAGGAAAAAAAGAAAAAATGATAAAGCTATCACCAATAATAAACTACCCTTGGCTCAACATTCCTCAGGTAGATACAAAGCCTCATTGGCATACCACACTCCCAGTCAAAAGCAAAACCAAAATAAACGATGCTAAAATGGCAAGATGCCTAAAAATGAACACGTGACTCTCTAAAGAGTTTTAGTTCCATGGTTATGGGGTTCCAACTTTCCAACTAATCAAGTCCCAACATCTCCAAATTCTGTCCTGATATTATACGCTGATTTTTCCAACCTTCCTCACAATTCCTTAAAATAGCTTTTTAATCACTCTTTTAAACTACAGCAACAAGAAATAATCTCCGAGACAATTTAATACCAAGAGAAATGAGACATCTCCAAATTGCTCAATCTCAAATATTGTACGAATGCGACAATCCAAGGAACAAAAATCAAAGTATTCTATTAGTTAGCCAACCATTATATAGCTAACAAACAGGTATGGAAAAAAAAAAAAAGTAAAGTAAATGGATCTAAAGAATCAGCCTAAGATGCATTCATCCATCTATAAATCCGTGCAGTCATAAATTCATTGCTATAGTTTGAATTGTATACCCCCAACATATGTATTTGAATCCTAATGCCTGTACTGAGGATGCAATTCTATTTGAAAATAGGGTTTTCTTTATGTTAATTAGAGCATACCTGAGTAGGGTGGGTTCTAAACCTAATCACTTCTGAGTTTTAAAAGGGCAGATTGGATATAAAGGCATGCACACACAATGGAGTGGCTGGGGTGGGGTGAGGTGGGGAACAGACATCATGTGAGGATCTTCTACAAGCCAAGGAACCAAGGAATGCCTGGGGTTACCTACAAGGAAGAAATCAAGATGGGTGAGACCCTGATTTGGACTTTAGCCTCCAGAACTGTGAGAAAATAAATTTCTGTTCTTTAAAGCCACCCACTTGTGATAATTTTGTTACGAGAGCACTAGGAAACTAAGACATCCATCCACTCATCCATAATCCATCCATCCATCCATTCACCCATCCATAAATCCATCCATCCATCCACCCATTCACCCATCCATAAATCCATCATCCGTTCACCCATCCATAAATCCATCCTTCCACAGGACACCCCTACACAAGGTCTCCCTTCCACAAATCCATCATTCCAACAAACATCTTCTGAGCCCCATATTACGTACCAGGCAGGGTGAAAGATTCAACAGTACAGGCAGTCCCCGGGTTACGAACATCCGACTTATGGACAGCTCCTAAACCAAACCACAACCAAGTCGATCACGACTCACAGCGACCCTACAGGACTGGGTAGAACTATCCCAAAGAGTTTCCAAGGAGCAGCTGGTAGATTCGAACTGCCAAACTTTTGGTTAGCAGCCACGCTATTACCCACTGCACCACTCCTGCTTATCCTTTAATGTTATGTAAATTTGCCCTCACTCTGAAATGACTAAGCCAACCCCTACACATAACAAATTCATCATCACGATCACCTTCACTTGCCGCACATGCAGCTTTTAAATCACTGACAAGGCTTTGCCTTTTCTTGCACTAAAGTCAGGTTAAATAAGAACCGTATGCACGTATTCCGACTTACCTACAAATTCAACTTGAAGACTTTAAAAACGCAATTAGGAACAGAGCTTATTTGTAACCCAGGGACTGTCTGTATATAAAATAGTTCCTACTCTAAAGAGCTTACAAATACTAGAGGTAAACTATACCTATTTTAATACTTTCCTTTTCTAGTTTTTTGTTTCAAAGGAAAAATTACGTTAACAGAAGGAGCAGTAGATCATGACAGGGGTAAGAACTAAGTAAATATGAAAAGGACACACAGATTTTATAAAATAAATACAACTCTTCCAGGTCTAAAAACTCTCAAAAACTAGTGGGAAACCTAAGGAACGCAAAATGAAACAGTTGGTTTTAGAGCTGTATCCCATTCTTCCTTTAAGTCAAAGCAGTAGGAGGTATAGAACAGAAGAGGTTAAAAAAAGTCATTCACAAAATGTTTGCATTCTGCATGGAATGGAATACTGGACATCAACCATCTCTTTTTTCCCTGAGTTTATTGTCCTTTCTTACTCTTGACAAGAATTTTTTTTTTTTTTTCCAAAAAAAAATTTTTTTAACTATAAATAAAAAAAAACCCGATACGATTAGCTTAATGAAATCCTGGCTGTGTTCTGGTTACCATCTGTTTTTAGAAAAAATAGGAATCTGTTGTTACTTAATAAAAATGAATGATCCGAGAACACAGCAGGAAGAAAATAAACTTAAAACAACTATTTCTCATCGCTCTTACATACACATTAATTCCTTTGCAGAATTTTATTACACTTCAGAAACAGCTCACGTTTTTCATAAAATCATACTTGCTATACTAAAACATGCTTAAAAGATAATCTACTCCAATAAAAAAAAAGAGTTAGCAACAAGTGTTGGCGAGGATGTGGAGAAACTGGAACCCTTACACACTGCTGGTGGGAAGGAAAAATGTGCAGCTGCTGTGGAAAACAGTTTGGCAGTTCCTCAAAAGATTAAACATAAAGTTACTTCATGATCCAGCAATTCAAATCCCAAAAGAAATGAAAATATACATCCACACAGAAAAGTGTACACAAATACGTATTATACCAGCTCCCATCAAGTCAAACTCCAACCTGTAGCGACCCCATGTGTGTCAGAGGAGAACTGTGCTCCACAGGGTTCTCAATGGCTGATGTTTTACAAGTAGATCACCAGGCCTTTCTTCCAAGGCACCACTGGGTGAACTTGAACCTCCAACCTGGTGGTTGGCAGCCAGGCACGTTAACCATTTGCATCATTCAGGGACTCCTTTCATCATCTGTAAGAGGGGGAAAGTACATCTTTTCTATCTACCTTTGAGGTTAACTGGAGAATTAAACAGTATGAAGGTGAGTGGATTATCAGCAACTCTTTATGGAGACCAGATCAACATTAGATGCTGTGCCAGAGCACCAAGTACTATAAAGCTTAATAACACACCAGCCATGCTTCCAGAAGCTTGCAGTCCAATTGGAGGCAAAGTTTAAATAGATCATTTAAACATGATGCCACAAATCTAAGCCTGGAAGGAAGGAGGGAAGAAGCTGGAAGGAAACTGGCCTCACAAGAGCCAGGCACACCCTCAAGGGGCAGATGGAAGCCTCCAGATAAAAGGCCCCATTTTCTGCAAGTGCCAAGTGCCACGTGGGCTAAAAACACACTGTAAACTGGCTTCTGCGCTCTATTTAATCGCCGTCCATAAACTATTAACATCTCCACAGAACGAAACAATGGATGCATTTACCTTTGTCCAAGAAAAAAAGTCTCAGACTCTAAGCCACCAAGCTCCAGAAAGCACCAGCCTACTAAGGACAAAAATCGCCTCCCCTGGCCAATTACTTCATTTTACGCTGCAATATACTTTTTTTCAAATTGTGAGAAAACAACACAGCAGCCAATCCATTTTAAGGTATCAAGTTTTAATTCCACCACAGTTTATAAGACCCTTGGCGACTCAAACTTTGGAAATTCTCAAATTCTTCAGCGGAATCCATGGGTGGAAAGCAGCAGGGCCGGGGGCTGGGGTTCAGACCCTGCTGGGGTGATTGGGGCTGGAGTCTGAGGCCTTCAAACACATCTAGGTGTGTCCCATCTTGGTGCTGGTAACACCAGGCTCCCCAGTGAGGCCTGAAACTGAAAAGGCAAGTTTCTCCCCGTTCTTACCGCCTTCTCCCCAGCCCCCATGCCAAGCCCCATGTAGACCAATGTGGTCCTGGTTCCCTGGTCCCCTTTCCCGTTCCTAGGAAGACTCTCATTACTTGAGAACAAGAGGCTGGACCCAGCAAGGCAGCGGCTTCCTCAGAGAGGGCCCGGGCAACCCAAAAGAAACTCCCCAGGGGTAGAATGCAGCAGGAATCCCCAGGTGGCGCAAACAGAGCTCGACTGCTAGCCACAAAGCTGGAGTTTGAGTTCACCCAGGCACACCTTGGAAGAAAGGCCTGGTGATCTACTTCCAAAACATCAGCTACTGTAAAGCTGTGGGGCACAGTTCTATTCGGACACACGTGGGATTGCTCTGAGTCAGAATGCACTCTATGGCAACTGTTTTCTTTTTTTAATTTAATATTTTAGGGACTGCATGATTTTACTTCTTTGCACCTCATCAATAAATTTATAAGGACAAATACTGGAACTGGGGGGAGAATGTGGCAAGCTCAGCTCTCCCTCCCATCCAGACCCCCTCCTCCCAAACGACTCCAGCCACAGTTTAACCTTCACACACCAACTACCTCATGCAGTAAAAAGCACAACTTATGGCTGGAAGCAAGGGCCGCATGCAATAAACTGATTAAAGCCCACGTGGTGAATCCGTAAAGCAGAGGGGATAATCCTGTGGGGAGGAGGAGGTGGCAGGAAGGTGGGTTAAGCTCAGGCCCGGCAAACTCAGTTGGGGCATCAGGATTTTGCCCCTAAATCTGACTGCAGGTTACAGACCCAGCTCCTGGCCTCTCTGCTCTTGACACTCCTGACCTCGGCTTCTTCTCTCTGAAAAATGGAGCCCTTCTCAACTTCACAGGCTTCACGGAGGGAAAGAATCTAGAGGCAGAATAAGCTGCTGACTCAGCTGCCACAAACACCAGTGGCTGAGCAAACTTTCAATAAACTGTGGTGCGGTGGCTAAGAGCTCGGCTGCTAATAACCAGAAGGTCAGCAGTTCGAATCCACAAGCCGCTCCTTGGAAACTCTGTGGGGCAGTCCTACTCTGTCCTACAGGGTTGCTATGAGTCGGAATTTTTTTTTTTTATCATAGGCTAGAAATGATCTAGAAGGGAGGCTCTCATCTCTGGCCCTGCAGCAGAATCAGATGCCTGTGGAGCTTTTAAACATTGACGGCACCCAGGGAACAACTCAGAATGACAGGGGCTGGGTCTTCGGTGGCCCTGCTATGATTGTGGGGCTCCACTGGGTTGGGGGAACACTCCTTTGCTGGTCAGTCCCCAGCAGGATGAGGTCAGGCTCTTCCAGGGGGTTAACCACATAATTGAGGGCTCCTTCCCCTCCCTCCATCTGCAAACTGACCAATTCAGTGATTCTCAGACCTACTCATGGGGTTGACTCCTAGAAAATACTTGGGAGTTCTTTTTGGAACCTCACACAAAACAGACACAGATTTAAAATTAGAACTTAATGTAAAAACCACTGGTCTACACAGCTGCCCCAAACAAGGGAACCATTACCATCAAACTAAGCAAAAAAAAAAAAAAAAAAATGAAACAGGAAAAGAAACTATAGTAATGATACAAATATTCAGTCCACAAAATGAAATGCACTGCTCCTGAGTAACGTACTACAAACTGCCAGCTCTTCTTGTTCGCCAGCTGGGATATACGCCTGCAGTTTTGATTTACTCCGATGATTACTACTCACTGCAATCCAAGTATTTGTTTTGAAATTATTTAGCTGAAGGTCAATCATTTTAAAACATGTCATTTAAAAAACTGTTTGAGAAATTCCTACCAAACTGTATCTATAACAAAATGGACTTGCAAAACAGCACCTAAAATTTACCCTTTTTGGGAGAATGAAGAACACCAAAGACACAAGGAAAATATTAGCTCAAGAAACAGAAAGGGCCACATAAACCAAAGACTCCATCAGCTTGAGACAAGAAGAACTAAACGGTGCCTGGCTACCACCAATGACAGCCTCAACAGGGAACACAACACAGCGTCCCCGATGGAGCAGGAGAAAAATGGGGTGCAAAACCCAAATTCCAGTAAAAAGACCAGACTTAATGGTCTGAGACTGGAGGAACCTCAGAAAGCATGACCCCCAGACTCTCTGTCAACCCAGCACTAAAATCATTCCTGAAGCCAACTCTTCAGACAAAGATTAGACTGGACTATAAGACATAAAATGATACTCTGAAGAGTGTGCTTCTTAGCTCAAGCACATATACGAGACTAAATGGGCAGCTCCCGTCCACAGGCAAAATAAGAACGGATAAAGGGACGGAAGCTGGCTGAATAGACATGGGAAACCTGGGGTGGAAAGGAGGAGTGTGCTGTCACATTACAGGGAGTGCAGCTAGGATCACGTAACAATATGTATGAATTTTTGTATAAGAAATTAACTTGAGCTGTAAACTTTCACTTAAAGCACAGTTAAAAAAAAATTACCCTTTCTGTAATAGAATGTCCTTTGTTAGCACTGAATCTGATTATTTGGGGACTCTGCAATATCACTACAGATACTCCAATAAAATGCCATAACATCCCACTTCAAGATACATGCAAAGTGCCCTACCAGTGTCTGAAAACAGAATCCCTACACGAACCCACGTAAATCTGCTTTTAAGTCTATATTTAGGCTTTTGGAGAAGTCCTTGGGTGGTACAAACAGTTAACACGCTCCGCTGCTAACCGACAGGTTGGAGGTTGGAATCCACCCAAAGGTGTCTTGAAAGAAAGACCTAGTGTTCTACTTCCAAAAAGTCAACCATTGAAAACCCTGTGGAAAAGACAAGCTACTGACTGGGAGAAAATCTTTGGAAAACGTATATTCGATAAAAATCTAATAATCAAATATATGTAAAACTTCAACAACTTAACAACAAAAAGACAACCCAATCATAAAATGGGCAAAGGACTTGAATAGACATTTCACCAAAGAGGACATTCAAATGGCCACCAAACCCATGAAAATATGCTCAACGTCATTAGCCATCAGAGAGATGCAAATGAAAACACAATGAGATAGCATTTCACTCCATGGCTAGGATAAAAATAAATAAATAACAAATTGTTAGTGAGGATGTGGGGAAATTGGAACCCTTACTCATTGCTGGTGGTAATGCAAAATGGTACAGCCGCTTAGGAAAACAGTGTGGCAGTTCCTCAAAAAACTAAAAATCATAACTACCATATGGCCCAGCAATTCCATGCCTAAGTATATACCCAAAATACTTGAAAGCAGAGACTCGAACAGAAACTTGTACACCAATATTCACTGCAACACTATTTACAATAGCCAAAAGGTGGAAACAACATAAATACCCATCAGCAGGTGAATGGAAAACCCTACAGAGCACAATTCTACTCTGACACACAGGGGGGGGCGCCAAGAGTCAAAATGGACTCAAAAGCAACTGGTAACCGCTTTTCACATGGCAAGAAATCTTCCTTACAGACTTTGACCAGTTGCCATTGAGTCAATTTCGACTCATGGAGACCCCACGTGTGTTGGAGTAGAACTGTGCTCTACAGGGTTTTCAAGGGCTGATTTTTCAGAAGCAGATCACCAGGCCTTTCTTCTGAGATGCCTCTGGGTGGACTCAAACTTCCAACCTTTCGCATTAACCATTTGTGCCACCCAGGGCTTCAACAGAATGCTCTCTCTTGCTAACTCGAGGCAAGGAGGAAAGCCTCTTATTGAGTACAATCCAACTTCCTTGTTCTCTGCACAAATGTCACAGAGGTTGTTAACAGATACTGGAAATCTAGAGAAAACAATGACTCATTGCCACTGCGTCAATTTCCAGGTCACAGTGACAGCTCTCCCTGGAGACACTGGGTCACTAGCTACAAGATCTAGAATCAGTTTAGAAGGGCACAATCAAAAGAGTTTGACCCTCTCACATGAAAGTAAAGAGTAAAAGCCCCATAAAGAGAGGTTATTTAAAATGCAAGTGTATCACAGAAAACTAACAGGAACAAATACCACCTTGGTCGCTAACGCAGAATTCAGAATGTCCATCGTCAACCCACCAAATGCTATCAACATTTGGAGAGTGTTACTAAAAAGCTGCAGGCACTAATAATCTCAAGAACTCCTTGAACTCTCTTTGTCCTAAGAAAGAGCTGACCCCCGCTGGAAGAGTACCCCCGCTGTCATCAATCACGGATTGGGAGATAAGCAGAATTCTTCTAAGAAGCACTGCTTGTAAGCCAGCAGCTGGGACAAAACAATGAAGGAAGTTGTCCAGCCTTTCTTCTGGGGGTTCCAGCAGCAGGAGTTATCAGAAGCAGCTCACAGGACTCCAGAGATAAAGCTTTCAGGAGCTCCCTGCTCAATGGTACCAGTTCCCTACCAACTCTTCCTGGTTGCTAGGTAAATGAATCTCTAGTCCAGCGCTGTCCAACAGAAATAACACAAGCCACAAATGCAAGCCATATATGTCATTTTAAATTAAGGTGCTCAGCTGCTAACTGAAAGGCTGGTGGTTCTGAGATGCCTTGGAAGAAAGGCCTGGTGATCTACTTCCCCAAAATCAGCCACTGAAAACTCTATGGAACACAGTTCTACTCTGACACACATGGTGTTGCCATGAGTCGGAATCGACAGCAACTGGTTTGTTTTTATTTTTTTGGTCGGGAGTAACCACATCTAAAAAAAAGTGAAAAGAAGCAGTTAAAATTAATTGTTAACAAAATCATTTGACTCAATACATTCACTATATTATCATTTCCACATTAATCAATAAAAATTTTTTTGAGATAATTTACATTCTTTCTGCCATACTAACTCTGGAAATCTGGTGTTTATTTCACACCCACTGCACATCTCCACTTGGAATGGCCATATTTCAAGGCTCAATAGCCACATATGGCTAGTATTTAAAGTGCTGGGCAGCACAGTTCTAGATTCGAGAATCTAGAGACACGATTTCGTGAGTAAGGTGACAGTGTGTGTGCAAAGACATTAACACAAAGGTTTCCTTATGTTTGGGTCTTTTTGTTTTAGGGAACATGTGCACAAAATTCTCCAGTGATAACCAACAAGGTATGTATTCCCTGCCCCACCCTAACCTACCTTAGTCCAATGCTACTGGGAGATAAGCAGAACAATCTTTTTCTCCACTTCTGATATAATAATACATGAGAATAATACAATAGAATTGCTCCAATTTTGTAAATTCTACATGGCCACTGGGTAAGAC
This sequence comes from Dugong dugon, assembly GCA_030035585.1. Taxonomy (NCBI): domain Eukaryota; kingdom Metazoa; phylum Chordata; class Mammalia; order Sirenia; family Dugongidae; genus Dugong; species Dugong dugon. Next base: position 19,822,257 of record CM057460.1, read on the forward strand.
TCTAGGAAACAGCTCTGGGAAACTTAGCACATAAAATACCCTATGACATTTTTTTTAACCAGCAAGAAAAACATGTCTGTTTACTGCAATACAAAACACACTTCTTATTTCCACAGCAATGTTTTCCAAATTCTTGAACTCTTAATTGCCCATGTCAGCTCGTTGTCTGAGTTATTGGTGGCTTGAAGTTAAGACAAATAAATTACTCACCAAGCAGTAGAAAATATGTGCTTTCACCCCAAAACTGCCCTCTTCTTCTCCCAACCATGCCCAGATATTTTAGGTGTGATAACAGAAAAAGGAAGAGTCTTGGAGGCTTAATAAAAGTTGTCTAGTCCAATGCGTTTTTAATTCGAGTTTTCATGAAATAGAGGCCCGAAAACTGCAATCAGCAACAGAAAAAAAGCTACCCTGAGGCCTTGAATGCAGGGGGGTGAAGAGAAATTCTGCCTCCAGAAAAACTTGAACCCCCCTACCCCACCCCTCCAACCAGAGAGGTGAGCAGCTGAGACCAGCAAATTAGCTTTTCAAAAGACAGTGGGCTGCTCCATCCGGTGACAAAGGGGCCAGCCAGGCCATCTGTTCCCACCAGCTTCCTAAAACCAGTCCCAACACCCTAGTCCCCCACACCCATCCCTGTTCCTCTTCAACCCACATGATGTCTAAAAAGCAGCGTGGCCCTCCCAAATCCTCATTCCTCCCCTGTTTAAAGCCTTTTTTATTTGAACATAACCCCTCCTCAGCCTGGAGACCCGCTGGGGTCTGGCCCCCGCCCACCCCTCCAGCCTCCTCTTGGGCTTCTCCTCCCTGAGACTTTTCTCGGGTGTCATCCAGGCCAAGCTCATCCCCACTCCAGCCTGCACTGAGCCAACACCGCTCCGCTTGCTCAGCTGATGCCAAGACTGTCGGTTCTCATTATTCGTGGTCATTGTGCGCTATCCAGCCCTCACAAACCCTGAATTAGCCAATACGGACCCAGCCTCGCATGACCTCAGCTGGGAATTTTTTCGCTGCCCTGCGTGCGTCTTCCATGACCGTGAACATGCCAGGACAGTGTTAGCAAATATAGGATTTGCAAATACGAACTGGTGCATAATGAGGCTCAACTGTACATCCTTTTAGCTTCAGCATCAAAACCACCCCACTCCAGGAAGCCCTCGCCTATCTCCCCAACTCAGTCACATCTGCTTGCTGCATCTTTGCCCCATGACTGAGAAATCAGTTCATATATAAATAACCCCTTTAACACTGGCCCTCCCTGCTAGACAGCAAGGCCAGAACCACCTCTGCTTGCTCATCCCAGTGAGCCTGACACACAGTAAGCACGTAATATTTTTTTGAATGTTATGAATGAATATATGAATGAGGAAGGAAGGAAGGGATGGAGGGAGGGAGGGACGAAGTAGGAAGGAAGGGTGGGAGGAAAGGGAGGGTCTATCAAAAAAATCCAAGAACATGATGGGCTTTATAGGAACTCCACCCATCTTGATGCTTTGTCAGAAGTGAGCTGTCTTTTATGAGTCCTGCCCTCTTAACAATGACTTTGATCTTTTGCCTCCACCTTACTGTCCCCCAAGCTTGCCTCTACAGCATTTAAATGGGTGAGAAGACTTGGCTTTACAGATTTTGAGGCTGACATCTGTTGAAACCAATAACACAAGTAATAGCTGCACCCTAAAAACATCACATTCTGAATTACCGATCCACTCCTGGAGCCCTGGTGGCACAGTGGTTAAGCGCTCAGCTGCTAACAGAAAGGTCAGTGGTTTGACTCTACACCAGTGGCTCCTCGAGAGAAAGATGTGGCAGTCTGTTTCCACATAGCTTACAGCCTTGGAAACCCTGTGGGGCAGTTCTACCCTGTCCTCTAGGGTCAGTGTGAGTCGGAATTGACTCAACAGCAGTGGGTTTGGCTGCTAACTGGTGTCTTTTAGAAATTCCCTGCAATGAGCAGTCAGAGGCTGTTTATCTTGGAACCCAGGCCCCCCGACTTACTCAGTGCCCTGCCCTCCTATGCTACCCTCTGCGCAGGCCAGACTATGGCTTTCCAGACTGCAGAAACGGCACTAGGAATTCCCCCCAGCAGCCTCAGTTCCTGGCAGCTTCTAGAGTCAGACCATCAGGAAGCCATATATTCCACATGTGTGAGTTCATTTTCAATGACTGATCTGAGAAGTTGTTTGCTTTTCTGGCCAGGGTGAAGGTATGCAAAAGTATTTTGCAGAACTGTGACTTGGTGTTCTACTTCTTTCTGGCATCCCAAGGTGTACTCTTACCTTGTAGCAAATTCATTTTACCTGGAGGACAACCACCATAAATTCCAAATGCATTCACTCATTCAACATGTATTCATTTAGCCCTCATAACTGACAAGGCACTGAGCCAGGGTCAAGAAGGACACATACTTCAGTGGCAAGGACATGGGCTTCAGAATCCAGTGGACCACGGCTCCAATCCATCAAGTGGCTTTGTAAACTTGAAGAATAACATGAACAGCGGACATATCTATCTTTCCATGTGCCAGCCACTACCCTAAGCACATCGCATGCATTAACTTGCTTAATTCCTCCAACACTCTGTAAGCGAGTTTATCATAAACCCATCGTTGTTGGGCCGATTCTCACTCATAGTGACCTAAAACGACAGAGTTGAACTGTACCACAGGGTCTTCCAGGCTGTAATCTTTAGGGAAGCAGACTGTCCCATCTTTCTCCCACAGGGCAGCTGGTGGGTTTGAACCACTGACTTTTTGGTTAACAGCCAAGTGCTTAACTACCGCACCACCAAGGCTCCTTTTGAGTTAATAATAATGCCCCATTTTATAGATGTGGAAACTGAGGCACAAAGCAGCTAAAAGAACTTGCCCAAGATCCCAGAGCTACAGGTGGTGGAACTGGTTTTTTTTTTTTTTTTTGTTAACAGCTTTACTGGCATATAATTTACATACCATAAAATTATTTGAACCTAGGCAAGTCCATGCTTGTAGCTCCACACAATCTGGCCCTCTCCTGTCATTTAACCTCCTGAGCCAGTTTCCCATTTTACAAATGCAGATGATAAACTCTAATCAGCAGAGCAATCAACAGGTTATATAAGGTAACGAGTATAAGTAAAACAGCCTAGCCCGGCGCCTGGCATAGAGAGCTGCTCAAGGGCCTGAAGGTGAATAAAAGACAGTCTGCTCTCTAACGTTTTAGTCTAATCTGAAAAAAAGCTAGTAAGTACAGAAGATTTAAAAAAAAAAAAAAAAGCCAGTTGCAGTTGCCTTGATTGTGATTCACAGTGACCCCATGTGTGTCAGAGTAAACTGTGTTCCACAGGGTTTTCAGTGACTGCTTTTTTGGAAGCTGATCAACAGGCCTTTCTTCCGAGACACCCTGGGTGGACTTGAACTCCTCCAGCCTTCCAGTTAGCAGCTGAGTGCATTAACCGGTTGCGCTACCCAGGGACTCCAAGTACAGAAGACAGCCATGATAAAATGCAGACAGGGACGGTAATGACAAAAGAAATGCAGATAGAGAACAAAGGGGAATTGTGTGTTTAATAGGAGCATGGACCTCTATTTACTGAGCAGAACAACTGGAATGACAAACCGGGGCTAAGAATGCAAACTTTAATATCTGCTAAATCGCTTAAAACACAAACTACATCAGAACAGCCCAGTGCCTCTATCAACGAATCTTGCATATTTAACACATATAACAATGCAATGAATCATGCTTTCTGTGGAGAGTGTCCTAAATCCCGTCCCCCTTTCTAGAGACGGGTATGACCACCTTTAAGCTAATCTACACACACTTGGCTTCCAAACCCACAGAAGCAAAGACCTCCAAGGGCAAACAGGCTACTAAACAGAATCAACCTCATACACTTGTCTAGTTTCCTTCTGCAGAGCTTACTCTTGTCTTCTGAGGGTAATGCTCTTCCTTATTGACCTTGAAACCCTTTCTCCCAAACTGTGACTGTTGTGGGAGGCCACCCTTGGAACCAGAGTCCCACTGTTCTCAATGGGACAAAGGGCAGGAGGATGGCTGGGGAGAAGGAGCAACAAAGGAATATTCCCCCAGCCCAAGGCCAGCAGCTCTCCCAGCAATCCGAGCTGCCTCCCTGAAACCCGACCCTCCTCTCGCAGTGGGACAGCCCCCAGCAGGCAGAGGCAACGGCCCACTTCAGACCTCCAACGACTGACAAGCGCTGCAGATCGAGAAAGTTCTCTCCTAGGGTCTGCCAAAGAAAAACACAGTGTAGCCAACTTTCACATATATTTTATAGCTCTCAGGATCTCAATGACACCAAGTGATCTTCTTTTGTTTGCTTTAAAGAATAACATCCCTGCTACCGGAGGAACTGAGAAATTGAACTCCTGATTTCAGATGGCGTACAGCCATCACAGTCTTGGCGTGCATTCACCCCCACCTCCCACACATACATATGCATACACACACACACAGTATGTGTGGATGGAGGGTGAGTGCTGTGAAGATTTAAGAGAAACTTGTTAACAAAGTGACATCCGAGCAGGGAGAACAATCCACCAATTGTGAGTTCCATTTCCTCTTACATATCTTCCATGCCAAATTGAAAAAATAGAAAAGTGTCCATAGATGACGCTGGCTGGGTTTGAACCGCCAGCCCGTCCTCAACCGCAGCCCTTGTCAGAAGCAACGGAGAGTTCATACACTTGGCATTTTCACAGTAAGGGGGAACAGTTTCACACACACAACTCACATCCATTAACAGGCCCATAGGGCACCCGTTCCCTGAAAGAACAGCTGCTGCCACCATGCCGCCAACAGACTTCTTGAGCTCCTCTGGTGGGTACTAGGAGGAGGATCCAGAACAGCCCTTCTCCCACCCCTCAAAACACATACTGGAATGAGGAGCTGGCAGGTTGCTCCTGGATAAAGGAACGCAAGGACTTCAGGAAGGGTCTAAGGTAGGTTTCTCAGCAGCAGTTCTACTGACATTCTGGGCTGGACAATTCTTCACTGGGGGCGGAGGCGGGGGCTGGCCTGTGCATTGTAGGATGTTTAGCAGCATCCCCGGCCTCTATTCACTAGCGCCAGCGGCAACCCATCCCCAAGCTGTGATAACCCAAAATGTCTGCAGACATTACCAAATGTCTCCTGAGAGGCAAGACTGTTCCCAGTTGAAAACTACTGGTCTAAAGGGAAAGGATTCCCTGGTTGGCGCAGAAGGTTAAGTACTCAGCTACTGACCAAAAGGTTGGCTGTTCTAATCTACCCAGAAGAGCCTTGGAAGAAAGGCCTGGCTATCCACTTCTAGAAAATTAGCTGTTGAAAACCCTTTGTTCTACTCTAACACACATGGAGTTACCATGAGTTGGAATCAACTCAACAGCAACTGGTTTCTTGAAGGAAAGCTGCTTCAGGTCCACTGACATCCCAGTTGAGGGGCGGTTTTAAATCAATAACTCACAAGAACTGGATGTCAGATGCCAGCATGGCCAAAACTGACCTCATCATCTTTGCTGAACCTGGTCCTCTTCTACCCACATTCAGAAGGTTTCCACAGTCACTAGCTGGTCCAAGCTAGAAATAGGACATTCTAAGCACACGCATACCCCACATCCAAAATCCTGTTGATCCTTCCTCTCTTCTCAATCCTTTTGGCCAATGTGGAGAAATAAAAAAAACTGCCTACATTCAAGAACCCAGAAGGATACCACTTTCGATGTCACTTGAAAAAATGACTTCCCCTGTTTCTGTTGTTTTTCTCTTCGGAACTTTATTAAATGGTGGAGCCAGGATTCAAGACAGAAGTAATTTCAGGGCACATACACCTGTAATTATACTACACACTGGCTCTCAGCTAGGAGACAGAGAATGAGCCAACAAAGGAAACATACAAAGAGTGATGTAGTCACAAGAAGTACAACAAAGACTCAGAAAACCAAAGGAGAAGGTATCAAATGCTATGGAGAGGGCCAAAAGGAAAAACCACTGATCACCCAACCTGCTGCTTAAGAGGTCGCTGGTGACAAGGAAGGAGACTGGTGGCACAGTGTTTAAGTGCTCAGCTGCTAACCAAAAGGTTGGTGGTTCGAACCTACTAGCAACTCCACAGAAGAAATATGTGGCAGTCTGCTTCTGTAAAGATTTACAGCCTTGGAAACCCTATGGGACAGTTCTACTTTGTCCTACAGGGTCATTATGAGTCAGAATCAACTCAACAGCAATGGGTTTTGGTTGGGTGACGGACACATTTTCATTAACTGTTTTATTGCAAAAAAAAAACAGCATGCACAGGAGGAAAATTCCATCCATCACTAAATAAAGCTCCAGTAGTATCATATCTGAAATGATTATGAAGATAATTATTTAAAGACCTTTTATTTTACAATATTTATATAAAGAGACAAAATAAAACAGTCAATTTCAACCCATGGCAACCCGTGTGTCAGAGTAGAACTGTGCTCCAACGAGACAAATACTTCTTTAGAAAACAACGTACAGAATAGACAACTTCTGAGTGGAAAAGGCAAGCAAAATATATATGTGGTTTGGTTTTGAAACTAACTTGTTATAAAAAAAATGGAAAACATGCTTTGGCATTTCTAGATTTTAGCTGTTGAGAAGGACATGAGGACAAGTAAAGCACACATCCATGTGACTTCCTTTCACTGAGTTTGAAATTTCACTTAAAAAGGTAATATAAAAACTTACTGTTATTTCTCTATTATGAAAAGACAAAAATACGGATGAATTGCTTAAAGCCATTTTAAGCAGATAACCTGTATGTTCATATCAGCTGGCACACACTTACGGTGAATGATGAAGCCAACGAAACAGTGTGATGATGGAAGATAAATCACACATGTGACCATCAAGCTAAACCCTTCAGCAGTTAAAGATCAGCCTCTGGCTGCTCTGATCGTAATCACCATTGAGTTACTGCTTTTTCTCTGGTGTATTTTGAAGGAAACAAACCATTTAAAATAAGTTTGTTCAACTCTAACAGCACTGAAAAAAGAGAGAGAGCTCCACAATAATAGTAGGAGACTACAGCACACCAGAACATTCAGAAAGAAGCACAATAAAGACATGGAAGATTTAAATGCCACAATCAACCAACTTGACCTCATAGACATATACAGAACACTCCATCCAAGAGCAGACAAGTATACTTTCTTTTCCAATGCACCTGGAACATTCTCCAGAACAGATCACCTATTAGGTCATGAAGAAGGCCTTAAGATAATCAAAAGCATTGAAATATTACAAAGCATCTTTTCTGACCATAAAGTCATAAAAGTGGAAATCAATAACAGAAAAAGCAAGAGAAAAAAATTAAACACATGGAAACTGAACAATACTTTGCTCAAAAACTACTGGGTTATAGAAGAAATTAAGGATGGAATAAAGAAATTCACAGAATCAAAGGAGAATGAAAACACATCCTAGCAGAACCTCTGGGACACAGCAAAAGCAGTGCTCAGAGATCAATTTATAGCAATAAATGCACACATCCAAAAAGAAGAAAGGGCCAAAATCGAAACATTAACCCTACAACTCAAACAAATACAAAGAGAGCAGCAAAAGAGGCCCTCGAGCACCAGAAGAAAGCAAATAATAAAAATTAGAGCAGAATTAAATGAAATAGAGAATAGAAAAACAATTGAAAGAGTTATCAAGACCAAAAGCTGGTTCTTTGAAAAGATCAACAAACTTGATAAACAGTTGGACAAACTGACAAAAGAAAAACAGGAGAGGAAGCAAATAACCTGAATAAGAAATGAGATGGGTGATATCACAACAGACCCAACCAAAATTAAAAGAATCATAACAGACTACTATGAAAAACTGTACTCTAACAAATTTGATAACCCAGAGGAAATGGACAAATTTCTAGAAACACACTACCTAGTCAAATTAACACAGAGGTAGAACAACTAAATAAACCTATAACAAAAGAAGGGATTGAAAAGGTAATCAAAAAACTCCCAACAAAAAAAAAAAAGCCCTGGCCTGGACAGTTTCACTGGAGAATTCCACCAAACTTTCAGAGAAGAGTTAACACCACTACTACTAAATGTATTTCAGAACACAGAAGAGGATGGAATATTCCCAAACTCATTCTATGAAGCTGGCATAACCCTGATACCAAAACCAAGTAAAGACACCTCAAAAAAAGAAAATTATAGACCAATATCCCTCATGAGCATAGACGCAAAAATCCTCAACAAAATTCTAGCCAACAGAATTCAGCAACATATCAAAAACATAATTCACCATGATCAAGTGGGATTCATACCAGGTATGCAGGGATGGATCAACATTAGAAAAACAATCCATGTAATCCATCACATAAATAAAACAAAAGAGAAGAACCACATGATCTTATCAATTGATGCAGAAAAGGCATTTGACGAAGTCTAACACCTGTTCATGATAAAAACTCTCAGCAAAATAGGAATAGAAGCGAAATTCCTCAACATAGTTAAGGGCATTTATACAAAGCCAACAGCCAACATCATCCTAAATGGAGAGAATCTAAAAGCATTCCCCTTGAGAACCGAAACCAGACAAGGATGCCCTTTATCACCATTCTTACTCAACATTGTGCTGGAGGTCCTAGCCAGAACTATTAGGCTAGAAAAAGAAATAAAGGGCAGCAAACTGGTAAGAAAGAAGTAAAAGTATCTCTGTTTGCAGATGATATGACCTTATACACAGAAAATCCCAAAGAATCCACAAGAAAACTACTGAATAGAAGATTTCATCATAATATCACGATACAAGATAAACATACAAAAATCAGGTGGATTCCTCTACACCAACACAGAGAGCTTCAAAGAGGAAATCACCAAATCAATACTACTTACAGTAGCCTCCAAGAAGATAAAATACTTAGGAATAAACCAAACCAGAGACGTAAAAGACCTATACAAAGAAAACTACAAGATACTACTGCAAGAAACCAAGAGACCTGCATAAGTGAAAAAACATACCTTGCTCATGGAGAGGAAGACTCAACATTGTGAAAATGTCACCTCTACCCAAAGCGATCTACAAATACAATGAAATCCCGATCCAAATTCCAATAGCATTTTCTAATGCGATAGAGAAACAAATCACCAACCTCATATGGAAAGGGAAGAGGCTTCGGATAAGTAAAGCATTACTGAAGAAAAAGAACAAAGTGGGAGGCCTCACACTACCTGATTTTAGAACCTATTATACTGCCACGGTAGTCAAAACAGCCTGGTACTGGTAGAACAACAGATACATAGAACAATGGAACAGAATTGAGAATCCAGACGTAAATTCATCCACCTGTGAGCAGCTGGTATTTGACAAACGCCCGAAGTCCGTTCATTGGGGAAAAGACAGTCTCTTTAACAAATAGTGCTGGTATAACTGTATATCCATCTGCAAAAAACTGAAATAAGACTCACACCTCACACCATGCACAAAAACTAACTCAAAATGGATCAAATACCTATAATATAAAATCAAAAACAATAAAGATTATAGAAGAAGTAGGGACAAGGCTAGGAGCCCTAATACATGGCATAAACACAATATGAACCATAAGTAACAATGCACAAGCATAAGAAGGGAAACTAGATAACTGGGAGCTCCTAAAAATCAAACACTTATGCTCATCAAAAGACTTCACCAAAAGAGTCAAAAGACAACCCACAGACTGGGAAAAAATTTTTGGCTATGACAAATTTGATCAGTGTCTAATCTCTAAAATCTACAAGATACTGCAAAACCTCAACAACAAAAAGACAAATAACCCAATTTAAAAAATGGGCAAAGGCTATGAACTGGCACTTCACCAAAGAAGATATTCAGGTGGCTAACAGATACATGAGAAAATGCGCATGATCATTAGTCATTAGAGAAATGCAAATCAAAACTACAATGAAATACCATCTCACACCAACAAGGCTAGCATTAATACAAAAAACACAAAATAATAAATGTTGGAGAGGTTGTGGAGAGACTGGAACACTTATAAACTGTTGGTGGGAATATAAAATGGTATAATCACTTTGGAAATCGATTTGGCGCTTCCTTAAAGAGCTAGAAATAGAAGTACCGTACCATCGAGCAATCCCACTCCTTGGAATATATCCTAGAGAAATAAGAGCCATCACAGGAATAGATATATAAACACCCACGTTCATTGCAGCACTGTTCACAACAGCAAAAAGATGGAAATAACCTAGGTGCCCGTCAACAAATGGATAAACAATTTATGGTACATTCACACAAGGGAATACTATGCAACAATAAAGAATAACAATGAATCCGAGAAACATCTCATAACATGGATGAATCTGAAAGGCATTATGCTGAGTGAAATCAGTCAGTCCCAAAAGGAAAAATATTGTATAAAACAACTATTATAAGAACTCAAGAAAAGGTTTAAACACAGAAGGAAACATTCTTTCATGGTTATGAGGGTGGGGAGGGAGGAAGAGGGGTATTCACTAACCAGACAGTAGACAAGAATTAGGTGAAGGGAAGGACAACACACACTACAGGGGAAGTCAGCACAACTGGACTAAACCAAAATCTAAGAAGTTTCCTGAATACAGCCAAACACTTCGAGGGACAGAGTAGCAGGGGCAGGGGTCTGGGGACCATGGTTTCATGAGACATCTAGGTCAACTGGCATAACAAAGTTTATTAAGAAAATGTTCTGTATCCCACTTTGGTGGGTGGCGTCTGAGGTCTTAATAGCTAGTGAGCAGCCATCTAAGATGCATCAATTGGTCCCAACCTACCTGGAGCAAAGTAGAATGAAGAGCACCAAAGGCACAAGGAAAATTTTAGCCCAAGAGACAGAAAGGGCCACATAAACCAGAGACTGCATCACCCTGACACCAGAAGAACTAGATGGTGCCCAGGTACCACCAATGACCACCCTGACAGGGAACACAACAAAGAATCCCTGACAGAGCAGGAGAAAAGTGGCATGCAGAACTCAAATTCTAGTAAAAAGACCAGACTTAATGGTCTGACTGAGACTGGAGGAACCCTGCAAGACATGAAACCATTTCCAAAACCAACTCTTCAAACAAAGATTAGATTGGACTATGGGATACAAAATGATACTCGTGAAGAGAGTGCTTCTTAGCTCAACTAGATACATGAGATTAAATGGGCAGCTCCTGTCTGGAGGTGAGATGAGAAGACAAAAAGAGACAGGAGCTGGTTGAATGGGGTGGATAGAGGAGTGTGCTGTCACATTATAGGGAGAGCAGCTAGGGTCACATAGCAATGTGTGTATAAATTTTTGTATGAGAAACTGACAAACTGTAAACTTTCACTTAAAGCACAATAAAAAAAATAAGTTTGTTAGTTAAGCCAATTGAAAATGGAGGTACAAAGTGGACCTGGGGAGGGCAGAAACCATCACACTGGACAACAAGAGCATGAATAAAATGCCATTCATTCCAGTATCTCTTTAATGTCGGCTTCTTTGCCAGACAGGAGACCCCCGGTGGCACACACAGTTAACGCACTTGGCTGCAAACAGATTGGAAGTTCAGGTCCACCCAGAGGCACCCTAGAAGAAAGGCCTGGTGATCTACATCTGAAAAATCAGCCACTGAAAACCCTATGGAGCCCAGTTCTACTCTAATGCACTTGGGGTTGTCATGAGTCCAAATCGACTTGACAGCAGTTGGTTTGGCTTGGGTTGTTTTTTTGCCAGATAGAAATCAATATAAATAGGTCAAGAGACATTGTGATTTGCCAAAGTCTGCACAGCTAGTCAATGATAGGGTTAGAAGCCCTGCCCAGGTGTTCTATCCTACATTCCTTCCCCCATAGAAGCCAGTAGAGCATCTGTATAATGGAGATAATAATTCACTCTTCATATAGTGTTGTAAGGATCAAGGAAAAATTATGTGAAAAATGCCTATATCATCTTACACAAAATGGGCTCTCAAACATTTTACTGAAGTATTAATCATAATACCTAATACCTTTTCAGGCTTACTATGTGTCGGTCACTACTCCAAGCATTTTAAATGCATTCATTCATTTTATTCCCTACCAACCCTATGGGGTAGATACAGTTATGACCAACCCCATTTTACAACTGGGAACACGAGATCTAGAATGGTGAAGTCACTTGCCCAAAGTCATCCACCCAGCAAGAAGTAGGTCAGCATTCAAACCCAGGCAGTGCGCTTCCAGAACCTTCCCCTCCAAACAACATTCCTTCTGAGGTACTCTACGGGAGCAGCACTCAGTCAAGCACTCAGTCAAGCACTCAGTCACTGCTGAATGAAGGCTCAGTACTAAAAGAGGGTGGGATAGAATTTTAGTATGGCACCCAACCCTCCAATGCTCCCATCGCTGAAAAACAAAGAAATTGAGTAAACTTTTAAAGTAGAAAAATAAAACTTTTTATCCTTCCAAAGGACAAGATTATCCAGTTTCTAGCCCTGGGTCACCCATGTCAAACATAAGGAATGGATAACAGAGAGATCCACTCCAAGAATGCAGACATTCGACCTAGTTACCACCCTCTCCAAGTGGTTTAGCAATATAGTAAATGTTTTTGGAAGCAAGCTAAAACTAACCCAATGAAAAAATGTAAGTCCTTCTATTCCCTTCCTTAGCTTCAGAGTTAAGAAGCATCACTTCTTCACTAACTAGAGGGTACAAATCTCAGTCAACTTTTCTTTGGCCCACCCAGTAAAAATTAAAACATCCTGCATTACTTGTCAACATTTTAAAAACCAGGATTCCCGGCCTCTCTTGAGAAACTGGAAAATCTGACAACACTGAGTCCTACTTCTCCTAGGTCTGAGCACCAGTAAACCACAGTCCCCACCATTCCCTATTGCCCACAAGCTGGCCCACTATTTGCATCCCTTTTGCACAGTGCTTCGCTTAGTCTGGGTCTCAACAGAAGTTTTACAAAGTGCACTGTTTTGTACATAATGCCTCCATTCAGAGCAAGCTTTAGAAGGGAAGTGTTTGGATTAGTTCATGTTCTTGTCAAGCAGTGCTCTTAATTAAACCCGGCTCAAATCAGAAGGAAAATGACTATTTTGGGGGCCAGTCTTGGGAATAATTTATTGAATCATACCTCAATTTTGACCAAATGGCAGAATAAAACACTAAAAAAAGGTCTGTATTCTAGCCATCCAAGTGAGTAAATATTCTATTTATAGCTGCCAGGGGTTAACGTTTCCCTGGTCCACCACTAAACCACACACACACACCCCCACACCATGTTCCCTCCTTAATATTGAATTTCAGCCTCCAGCAAGTCAGACTTTTTCCGTTAGTTTGGTTTGGGATGATTCCTGAGCTATAGGCACGCTTCCTGGCCCCCTGCCAACTGAGCAACAGGACACAAGGAAATTCTGTTTAAAGAAAAAAAAGATTTCTTTTCCCTTTGGTTTTAATAAAGCTCACCAAAAAAGGAGCTTACTTTCCCTACAGTATTCCATCCTTTTGTGATTGATCAAAAAAAAAAACCTGTTGCCATCAAGTCCATTCTGACTCATGGCAACCCCATGTGTTACGGAGTAGAACTGCTCCATAGGGTTTTCTCGGCTGTAATCTTTATGGAAGCAGATCACCAGGACCTTTACTCCATGGTGCCGCTGGATGGGTTGATGTGCCAACCTTGATTAGAGTGTAAACCATTTATGCCATTTGTGATTGATAGCCCAACATAAATATTATAAATCACTGCTTGCTCCCGAGTTATAAAACAAATCATTCTCAAACTCAGAATTTAAAGTTGCTAAAAACTCACCAAGTAAAAAAAGTACAAGCAGCTATCAATATTTTCCTAAAACTCTTGCCACTTAATCTTAAAATTCTAAATCTTGAGGACTTATCAACACTTGTTTGACTAGCAATAAAGCAGGGAGCTGTCTACTTGGTAACTCTGGAAGGAATTTAGGCCTGCATTATATGAATTGCTGGTGAACATTTCAAACTGCACCATTCTGCTTCTTGCACGGCTGTATAAGACTCAGGATCGAATGATTAATTTCAAGTTTCAGACCCCAGGATCAGAGAATCTCCTTCTTTACAATTCTGTGAATGAAGTGATCTTCTGGAAAATGGCATCTGAAGAGTCAATACTCCAGTTGAAGAAGGACGGTGACAAGAACTGTCATCACTAAGCCCACAGGACGGCAGCAAGCCTGAGACTTCGGAGGTGTCCGGGGCCCAGGCAGCCAGGAAAGCTGGCAGCAGGGCAGCGGCTGTCACAGAAGCAAGACTAGTCCTGGGCATTGACAGGCATGCAACGTGGAGTCAGTACGTGGCCTGGAGACCACAAGGTCTTGAGTAAGTACAGGAGAGACAAGCTGGAGCACTGACACATACATGGGTAGCAAAAAACCCATTGCCGTCAAATCGATTCCGACCCATAGCGACCCCAAAGGACAGAGCAGAATTGCCCCACATGGTTTCCAAGGGGCGGCTGTTGAATTCGAACTGCCGACCTTTTGGTTAGTAGCCAAGCTCTTAACCAGTGCACCACCAGGGCTTCCACATGGGTCGTTAAGTCGGAAACGAGGCAGGCAAAACGCAGGGCTCCTAATACAGTAAGCAAAGCCAGCCTGTCCCTCCGGTGGGGAGGTGGGCGGGAGCCAGGATACAGTTGGTGAAGAGGCACAAAACGTCAGCCATCAAGAGAAATGAAGTCCTGATACCTGCTACAATGTGGATGAACCTTGAAAACATCATGCTGAATGAAACTGGTCAGTCACTTAAATAGGAAATATCTAGAACAGGCAAAATGTACAGAGACCAAAATTTATTAGTGGTTACCAGGGAAGGGAGAGAAGGCGAAAGGGCAAGTCGTAGCTTCGGGGACACTGAGTTTCTGTGAATGGCGACAAGGACAGTGATGATAGCTACACAACATGATGAATGTGATCAATGTCACTGAGTTGCACATGTAAAAACTGCTGATCTGGCAAATGTTTTGTTATATATATTGTTACTACAATTTTCTTATATTGTACTTTAGACGAAGGTTTACCGAAAAAATAGTTCCTCATTAAACAGTACACATATTGTTTTATGACAATGGTTAACAACCCCATGACATGTCAACACTGTCCCTTCTCAACCTTGGGTTCCCTATTACCAGCTTTCCTGTCCCCTCCTGCCTTCTAGTCCTTGTCCCTGGACTGGTGTGCCCCATTAGTCTCGTTTTGTTTTATGGGGTTGAACGGTGAACCTCGGGAGTGACTTCATTACTGAGCTAAAAGAGTGTCTGTTCAGGGGCCATGCTCTCAGGGTTTCTCCAGTCTCGGTCAGGCCAGTAAATCTGATCGTTTTTTGTGAGTTAGAATTTTGTTCTACATTTTTCTTCAGCTCTGTCTGGGACCCTCTGTTGTGATCCCTGTCAGAGCAGTCAGTGGTGGTAGCTGGGTACCATCTAGCTGTACTGACTCAGTCTGGTGGAGGCCTTGGTAGCTGTGGTCCATTAGTCCTTTGGACTAATCTTTTCCTTGTATCCTGTTCTCTTCATTCTCCCTTGCTCCTGAAGGGGTGAGACCAGTGAAGTATCTTAGATGGCTGCTCACAGGCTTTTAAGACCCCAGACGCTACTCACCAATGTGGAATGTAGAACATTTTCTTTATAAACTGTGTTATGCCAATTGAGCTAGATGTTCCCCGAGACCATGTGTTACCACAATTTTTAAAAAAGTAAAAAAACAAAAACAGACATGGAGAAAAGCCAAGAGGCATGACCTTGACAATGAGGCTGGCTCTCTATGCCTCAATGCTGAAGACTTTTATACGATTTCACTTAAGGCAAAAAAACAATAAAACATAATGTCACTGAACTGTACACTCAAAAATGATTAAAATGGCAAATTTTATGTTATATAAATAAATTAAGTTACCATAACCTGAAAGAAAAGAAAGAAAGAAAGAAAAGCAACAATATTAACACACTCAGGTGGTCAAGGTTCCTCACTGGGAGCTGGCACACGGGAACATCTACTTGGGTGACAAGCAGGGTCAGGAAAGACGAGGGAACGTAAGGAATTTCTGTCTGATCCTGAGCAAACGACAAAGGCCTTAATATTCCAGCCTGGTATTGCGAGCTGAAGCATCTGTTTAGGATGGTGTACCTTAACAGAGTACGTATCTGAAGCTAGGAAGAGGATGAAGTGCTCCTTGTCAGGTGAGAGAGCAGTGGGGCTGAGGGAGCTCACTATCAGAACCTATTCCACCGCCTTCCTCCACCCTAGTGATTCCCACCTATGACAGTCTTCCCAACGACCTTCATGAACTCCTGCTGGAACAGCCGACCAAGCTCTCAAGGCCTATTCATGGAAGAACCAGATACCCATCAAGGATAAGCTATCAGAGGGTGGGCAGCAAAACAGCAAATCAGTATCTTCCAGAATCATCTCATTGTTGGGACCAGTGACGGCCAACAAAACCTATGTGGCCCATCGACATCACCAACTGCTAAGTCTGTAGACCTGTTACTTCTGCTGAGTCCACGATTTTTGTTTTACCTATTGGCAGATATTGAGTTTCTAGCCCCAGATATGTCCTAAATTTAAGGGAGTCGTAGATGAAACACACCCCCGAGTGGGTATACAAGCCACGAAATTACCCTTGACATGATCGCAGCCTGGCATAGCATCATTAGGCACTAGGAGAAGTCCAAACATTTTACACATCCACCGTCAACCCCCTGGACTGGCAACTGGCCTGTCCATGAGAGCATACAAACTTGGAGGAGAATAAATGATTACACACACAGGTTCTAGAGTCAGACAAGAGACCTGGATTCCCATCTTCCCATCTACTAGCTGCCTGGCTTTTGACAACTCACTTAACCTCTCTAAGGCACAGTTTGTTCAACTCGACACGTGAATAAATAGTTCCTAACACGCTGAGAATTCAACGAAATGATACATATAAAGGGCTTAGCACCACAAATGGCAATGAATACCAGTACTAGTTGCCGTCGAGTCGATTCCAAATCATGGCAACCCCATGTGTTTCAGAGTAGAACTGTGCTCCACAGTGTTTTCAATGGCTGTGATCTTTCAGAAGCAGATCACCAGGACTTTCTTCTGAGGTACCTCTGGGCGGATGCAAACTGCCAACCTTTTGTTTAGCAGCAAGCGCTTAGGCGTTTGCACCACCAAGGACTCCTAACAAGCAGAGTATTCAGTGAAATAATAAAGGGCTGAGCACTGCAAAAGGAGCCCTGGTGGCACAGTGGTTAAGCACTCGGCTGCTAACCAAAACGTCAGGGGTTCCAACCCAACAGGCGCTCTGTGGGAGAAAGATGTGGCAGTCAGCTTCCATAAAGATTACAGCCTTGGAAACTCTACGGCAGTTCTGTCCTGTCCTATCGGTTGGCTGTGAGT
The DNA here is from genome assembly GCA_030035585.1 of Dugong dugon. NCBI lineage: Eukaryota > Metazoa > Chordata > Mammalia > Sirenia > Dugongidae > Dugong > Dugong dugon. Next base: position 19,839,625 of record CM057460.1, read on the forward strand.
CGGAATCCACTTGCTATGGCAGAGGGTTTGGTTTTTTGGTTTAGCACTGCAAATGGCACCAAATAAGTGGTTCATAAATGTCCTCTACTGTTGTTGTTACTGTTAGCTTTACAGGTTTGTATCTTCTGGATGAATCTGAAGGATCTTCCCAAAGTGCACTGACTAACCAATTGTACTCCCTGGTGTCCTCCAGCTCCCCCTCCACAGCACCATGGTCTCAGTAATGGCAGAGGGTGGGGAGTCTCACTGTTGCTAGAGGCTAGCTTTCATTAAGACTTCGTCTCACACGTGCCAGGTCAATCAGAGGTCCCCTGGCGCAAATGAATCACCTACGAATTCCATGAGCACTGGTCTTCAATGAGCAGTCATCTCTGAAGCAAAGAAATCACTCATCATCCTGCAGCTTCTCATCATTCACCTGAATTAACAGAACTTGCAGCGTGTCTCTTACCGTGGAATCGTTTGACCCTCTGAACGTTAAATCCTAGGCTTGCTAAAGAGCTCATTACTGACCTCTCCAGCCCCAATTTCTATCAGAAACTATCTTCAGAGACCTTAATTCCATGCCGGGGCCAACTAATGATCAACAAACTATCCATTTAATAAATTAATTTTGCATCAGTCAACAGTGGAGTAGGCTCTTGTTCTAACAAACTATCTATTTCATTGGAATTCTTGAGGAGTCTTTTTATTTAAATTATTCCCAATCAGCATGCAAAGTAAGCACAACACCAAAGTTCATCTAGAAAGACATCTCATGTATACCATCTTCCACATCAAAAACAAGGAAGTCAAGAAAAATCAGATTAATTTACATTATCTCCTTTTTATCCCATCCTGCTGACACCAGGCGAGGGAGGTAAGAAGGAACATGGAAAAAACTCTCTCCTAAACCACAGATTAAATCCGGGGACCAGACCGTTGAGACCCATACAGCTTATCTCCCTCCTGCCTGAAGGCTTGGTAAGAAACACTCAGGGTCTGAACTTACAAGTATTCTTCCATTTGTTTTCATAAAGAAGAGTTTTGCCTGCTGATTCAACCGCCCTTACCAAGCTTTCAGAGTGATTCATTACCGTGGCTTCCAAGAAAATAACATGCTAGGTGAAAATTAAGCAGAAAAGAAAAATTACACAGTTACTCATCAAAACTGGGAGACGTGGAAAAGAAAAGAGAAGGCATGGAGGTTGTTAGTTCACTTACTCTGCTCAAAGAGGCTGGCCCTCGCATCCTGAGTCAGTAACTCACGTGTTTGGTATATTAAGTAAAACAATCCAGTGACGTGAAGACTCCAGATGGCAGAGTGCCGATCATTAAGGCAGACCTCTTCGATCTTTCTTCCTTCCCAGAAACACTCACATCAGTTTCCTGGTGCTATTTATTACCCTAAACCTGTCTACTGTCTATTCCTTTGCTTCTCAGAATACGCAGAAACTCATTGTTAAAAAAAATAAAAAATAAAAAAATCCATTGCCATCAAGTCAATTCAGACTCAGAGTGACCCCATGTGACAGAGTAGAACTGCTCCACAGGGTTTTCTTCGATGTAATCTTTACAGAGGCAGTTTGCCAGGCCTTGCTTCTATGGCACCACTGGGTGGGTTTGAACTACCAATCTTTAGGTCAGTCACCCACATCCACTGTCATCGAGTCAATCCCGAGTCATAGTGACCCTAAAGGACAGAGTAGAACTGCCCCATAGGATTCCCAAGGAGCGGCTGGTGGGTTTGAAATGATGACTTTTTGGTTAGCAGCAGAGCTCTTAACCACTGCACCACCAGGGATCCACTATTTGCACCACCCAGGAACCCATAGTTAAGAAAAAATAACTTTATATCCCAATAATTCACTAATGCCACAGAAATCAATTTTGAAATAAATATAGTTAAAATATTAAAATAAATAAAAATCAGAAGAATGCTTCATTTACACATATACCAGAAGTAACTATAGGAAATTTCCTTAACAGTAATAATTTTACTTAGAAAACACAGAAAATTATAATAACAAAATACGAAAAGGTAGGATCTGATAGAAACAAGTCAAGCTTCAGCATTAGGGTTTCTCAGTCTCAGCACTAATGACATTCTGGTCCAGGAGCAATCTAGTGTGGTTACAGGCACAGTGCTGTGCATTACTCTAGGGTGTTTAGCAGCTTCCCTGGCCTCTCCCCCGCCCGATGCTAGTAGCACCCTCCTACATCAGTTGTGACAACAAAAATGTCTCCAGACCTTGCTAAATGTCCCCAGGGAAGCAAAACTGTTGAGAACCACTATTCTACATAAAACATAACTCTAACCCCATTCCTAATGATCTACCCACCCCTCAGCAATATCCAGGCTGTATACTTTATGACATAGAATATATCTGGCTGGTATAACCATACTAATTTTCTTTTAAACTACAAAATCTGTATGCCTTAAGATCTACCCATGAAAAACATTAGCAGCTACCAAGTATCACCACCTTAACTGAATTACAGCTTTGAAAAGCTAATTTACATGTAAACTATTGACCGACGATCAATTTCCAAAATGGTTTCTGAATGAAACAGCACGTTTTACCTGTCTCTGGTGAGGCAGATGCAAACAGTCCAAATGCTCGAAACAAGACAGCTGCGTGCCATGTCCGGCTACTACAAGGGGAACAGAGCCACCAACTCAGCAGATGACATGTGAAATTCACAAACTACACTCAGATTCCAATGCAAACGTTCTTGGAATAGAGTTTACCAACACAGGACTGGAAGCAGGCAAAAACCAATAAAAATTATTGAGGAAATTAAGTGTGACTTCTGCATTCGTTAGGGATGCATCCAGGAAACTTACTAAATAATTGCATTGAAGGTGTTCTTTGGATCTTGTCCCCAAACAGAATTCCTACCATGTGTATTACTCAGGGTGAGGAAGTGACCTGGAAAGAGAATGAGTGTTTCTTGCTGCTGCTGCCCTCAAACAACCACAGGTGTGCACTTTGCTTTGTGTGGTTACAGGCATAGTTCTATTCCTTCTTCCAGTCGCTGGCAGAAATGGGTAATTCTTGGGTTTGTATTACACAACTTCAGTCTAGACTGTATAGAGAAGCAGATATACATTCCCGAAGACTTCCACGCAGATTCTATCTTTACCTCCTATGCAAGCTAGCAAAAATTAGCCCATGAAAACCCTATGGATCACAACCAAACGCTGTCCGATAAAGTGCTGGAAAATGAGCCACGTAGGTTGGAAGGCACTCAAAACACAGAGTGACCGCAACAATGGACTCCAGCCTACCAAGGATGGTGAAGACGGTGCAGGACTAGGCAACCTTCACTCCGTTGTGCATGGGGTCCCCATGAGTCAGAGCTAACTCAAAGCAGCCAGCAACAACACACGAACTGCAGCCGCCACTTCCAAATGAACTCAAGTTTCTTAGATCCAGACCTCTTTGGGTCCAAATCCTGGTTCCATTTCTTCCTAGCTGTGCGAACTTGGGCAAATTATTTAACTTCTGTAAGTCTCCATCTTCTCATACGTAAAATGGAGATGAAAACGAGACCAACCACATAGGACTACTGTGAAAATTAAATGAATGAATCCATGTAAAGAACTTAGCACAGCCCCAGTCTCCAACAAGTGTTCAATAACCAGTCATGAGATAAAAGAAAACATAAATGGCATGAAAGCCTAAGGAATATTAAAATGGCTAAGCCACAGGCAGGATTCCATTTACTTAAATTGTTACCAAAACCCCACAGTTTACCAAATCCTGAGTTTAGATCATATTTCCTTACTTGGATAAATAAATCACTATGTTGAGTTAGAGGACATGGCTAGAAAAATAAACTTTCATTATTAAAAAAAAAGAAGTAGTAGTATTTTGTCCTAAACTGGGTTACGATAAAGACAGAATATACCATCTTTTAAAATATGCTTCTAAAACTCTGCTTTCCTGGATGGAATAGCTATTCAAGTCCATAAAACACTTCATACTAACACAAAAGAAAACCCTCACATGGGCCTTTCATTCTTCTGAGGATATCCTATTTCATTGTTTCCTACACATATGCCAACTCAAAAGACTCACTTTTAAGGATCTGGTGTAGACTGAAGAGCCTACGGGGATTTTAACAGACTCAAAAGAACATAAGAACCTAAATTCTATTTCTGACCCAATCACTTGACAGTGATCTTGAGTAAATTAACCTCACTGCTCTGAGACCCAGTAAAAGGCATCTACTTGATATCTCAATGATAACCACAGAATAAAGTTCTGCTCCCATTAAGAGCCCACTGAATACCTTGCAGGAGATTTTTCAATTTCAGATGTGTATTTTCTTTACACCACATACAATTCACAAGAATAAGGCCTATTGCGACCAAGCTAGAACTATTTTTCCTCCCCATTTTTACTCTTAAGACTTTTGACTCATGTTTTAACTTTTCAAGGTAAAATACTACAAAGTAATACGTAACAGTGAAAAGACATCTGCACAATTTACCCTTCACTGAATACACAAAAGGCTCCCTGACTTGATTACACTGCAAAACATCGTATGGCCGAACCCAGTCCTCATGATTTCACAACAAAGAGCTCATTTCATCAGATGTTTTTTCTTTTGGTGTATACTTTGAAAAGCAACAGGATATGCCATCTTTTAAATATTTTATAGAGAAGACACAAAGGCTTTTTTCTAAGAGAACCTTAATATGGTTTAGAACGTAAAACACAGTAAGCTAGCCTACTAGAGAAGCAATGGTGATTCAACGGTAGAATTCTCACCCTCCATTGCAGAAGGCCCAGGTTCGATTCCTGGCCCGTGCACCTCATGAGCAGCCACCATTCATCGTCAGTAGATGTTTGGGTGTTGCTATGATATTGAACAGGTCTCAGCAGAGCTTCCAGATTAAGACAGACTAGGAAGAAAGGCCTGGCAATCTACTGAAAATGAGCCAATGAAAACCTTATGGATCCAATGGTCTGATCCTGTTGTGCATGGGGTTGCCATGAGTCAGGAGCCTACTACAGACCTGTCCAAAGTCAAAAAGGAAACTGTTGCAGTTGAAAATACTACATCACCATGAGAAACATCCAAAGACTTCAGTGGTTTTCAGGGTCTGAAAAAATTAATGTCAGAATTTACAGTCTGCCCCTGAACTTCATATTCTTGAAGTTGAATTTGGCACCTACTTTATAGACTCAACAGCAACAGGGTTTTTGTTGTTGTTTTTTTAAAGAGAGAATTCCTAAAAATGAAAATCTTTCAGAAATGCGTATCTATGACTTCACCCTAACAAGGAAAATATGTATGAAGGGGTGGGGAGGCTGCCTCTAACTCTGATCTTAGAAAACTGTAAGCAGTTCAAAAACACTGCCTACTGAAGACTCCAACACATCTACTAAATAGGGGCAAAACCCCTCAGGCAATACGGCCTTTTCCTACTAACAAGCTGTAACTGCCTCAGTCAGGAACCATGATGCTAAATACATATTGTTGCTGTTGTTGGGTGCTGTCAAGTCAGTTCAGACTCACAGTGACCCCACAGGACAGAGCAGAACTGCCCCATAGGGTTTCCAATGATGGCTGGTGGATTTGAACTGCTGATTTTTCAGTTAGCAGATGAGCTCTTAACCACTACGTCACCAGGGCTCAAAAATATATATTATATATATATTTTAAAATGAATTTGAACAAAAAGTCCTTACCTCTTTTACACTTTAGAGGCAACAGCTTCCCCACTTATTGCTGAAACACTAGACATACTTTATACACATACTTGGTGGAAAACAAAGAGCAAGTGGACATTTTTCATATAAACCACGGTTGGCAGTTCAAACCCACCCCACCACTCCATGGAGAAAGAACTGGTGATATTCTGTAAAGATGTTTCCCTAAGAAACACTACGGGGTAGTTCTGCTCTGTCATTTTGGGTCACTATGAGTTAGAATCAACTCGACAGAATCTAAACAACAACAAAGAAAGAAAATTATTATGTTGAGAAATACTTTGAATTGACATTGACATACAATCTAGATGGTGAAGCATTTCCCAAGGACTCAGGATGGTCTCTCAGCAGAGACTTTAATTACCAGAGGAAAAAGGTAGCAATATTGGGGTCTAGACTGGTGGTTCAGTGGTAGAATCCTCGCCTTCCATGAAGGAGACCCGGGTCCAATTCCAGGTCAGTGTACCTTATGCACAGCCACCACCCATCTGTCAGTGAAGACTTGTGTGCTGCTGTGATGCTGAACAGGTTTCAGCGGAGCTTCCAGACTAAGACAGACTTGGAGGAAAGGCCTGGCAATCCATTTCTGAAAAGTAGGCAATGAAAACCTTACAGATCACAAGAGAATATTGTCCAGTAAAGTGCTGGAAGATGAGCCCCCTAGGTTGGAAGGCACTCAAAATACACACTGGCAGCAAAAGTAGACTTGAGCATACCAACGACCATGAAGATGGTGCAGAACTGGGCAATGTTTCATTCTGTTATACGTAAGGTCGTCATGAGTCAGGATCCACCACCAAGAAGATAGGGAAGGGTGATAAAAGCACCAGTGTGGTCCAAATTTAATCTGTGGCCACAGGACCGACATAGCTCAGTGGTTCTCAGTGGGGGTGATTTTGCCCACCAGGGAACATTTTGCAACATTTGGAGACACTTTTGGGTTGTGACAACTTGGTGAACAGGAGCACCGCTCACATGCAATGGGTCCAGGCCACTGCTCAATACCCTACAATGCACAGGACACCTAGCCTCCACCACAAAGACTGATCCAGCCCAAAATGTCAAGAATGCCAAGTGGAGAAACCCTGAAAAGAAGACAAACCCACCCACATCTGAAAACCACCAGAGGGCTTTACATCTTGGCCCTGGTCTCTGACCTCCCACAGTAAATCAGATCATCAGAGGGCCAAAAGAGTCTCGCCTGGGGCAGCAGAGGTGCAGGGGAACGGAAAAAACACATTTTTGAAGATGTAAGCAAAATCCACAAGGGTGATAAGCAATCTAGAAAAAGAAATACGAGGGAAGGTTGAACAGCTCAACTTGTTGTGGGTCTAGGAGGAGCCAGTGAAGGGCTATAAAAGCAGCTCACAGGTGTGTGAGATCTCCGGGGCCTGGGTGGGACACCGGGTTACCAGGTTACCGCGTATTTATGCAAATAATGTGCATGTTATACTGTTTTTACCAACTGAGCAATGCCCCCCACCCCGCCCTGTACTTTTTGTAAGTGTGATCTGCCACGTGGGCGCATTATTTGTGAAAAATACAGTAAGCACTGGACTACTAATCGAAAGCTTGGTGGTTTGAACCCACAGAGAAGTGCCTCGGAAGAAAGACCTGGCGATCTGCTTCTGAAAGCTCACAGCCATTGAAAACCCTATGAAGCACAGTATTATTCCACACACTGGCTCACCATAAGTCACTGTTTGGGTTTGTTGTTTTTTCTTTTTGGTGCTAATGACCGCTTATCCAACAGCCTCCAGGGCAAAGCAGAGGCAGCTGAGACACTACAAGCAACCAAGGAAGCAGAAAGATGCCACTGTCTTCAGGACCCAGTACCCAGGGGAGGTGTTCATTTATCTGCACTAGTGTTTGGGTTTTGTTTCTGAGGGTGGTTAGCGCACCCATCCGTGCAGGTCAGTTTTGAGAACTGGTGCTCTTCTCTTCAAGAGTAACTTAGCCAGTCTTGACCTACGTTCTAGTTTGTTCAAGCTTCACTTCTTCCCTCCCCCAGGTCACATCATCTGAAGAACACAGTGTGGGTGGAAATAAACAGAAGCAAACCTGTACTCAAAGACAACAGTAGACATTGTAAAAGGGCTACTGTAGTTTCAGCTAGCATTCAACATTTCTATTTCAAAGTCCATGAAAAAAATTTCCTAAGGTAATAAATAACCAGCCTGACAGTCAAACCCATACACAACACTTCTGTGTGTTACTTCAATCCCTACAGTTATAACAGCCACCACAGAAGAACTGTTTTTGCCCCAGGGTTAATGCATAAGGATATTCACAATGCAAAGGAGGGAGAACTAAACAGAAAAATCTGTATAAACAATTCCTAAAATGAATGGCCTGAGGCTCCCCAGACAGTGTAAAGTGGGGTCCCTTGGGTGTGCTTTGGCCTTAAATGAACCCAAGCAATTGAGCTGAGATTCTCTGGGGGCTGGATGTGAACTGACAGCCCTGCTTATAATTAACTGAGAAAACCGGTCATCTCCCTTCTCAGATCTGGCTCAAAGAACCTCACAGTGGAATCATAAATCTAGCACTATCTGTTAACTTACTAGGTGAAACAAGGCATTTCATTAAGATTCTTATGAAACCAGTTGCCATCTAGTCAACTCCGACTCATGGTGACCCCATGTGTGTCAGAGGAGAACTGTGCTCCACAGGGTTTTCAATGGCTGATTTTCTGTGAATCACCGGGCCTTTCTTCTGGGGCACTTCTGGGTGGACTCAAACCACTAACCTTTCAGTTAGTGGCAAGCACATTAACTCTCTGCACCAACCACGGACTAAGATTCTAGTAAGAAGTTACAAAATACCTGCCATCCTAAATATGAGGGTGTCTCAGCTCTGCCATCTGCAATCTGCACTAATACCTCTTACAAAAGTCTGCTGCCAAACCCATGAAACCAAACCCACTGTTGTCAGTCGATTCGACTCATAGCAACCCTAAAGGACACAGTATAACTATCCCATAGGGTTCTGAAGGAGCTGCTGGTGGATTCGAACTGCCAATCTTTTGGTTTTCAGCTGAGCTCTTTAACAACTTTGCCACCAGGGCTCCTTGCTGCCAAATAATCTAAATAAAAATGTATAAACTCTTGAGTCAAACATCTCCACTCCTGGAAAATTTTATCCTTATAATCAGACAAGTGTGCAATGATCTAGGTAGAAGAATGTTCATGGTTGTTTTCTATAAGTGCAAACAACTAGAAACAACCTAAAATGTCATATAAATGATGATGTGTCTCCATGAAGAAATACCATGCAATGATTTAAAACTGATAAGCAAGACCTCCCCCTACTCCCTAGACCAGGACACATGGGACCCCTGTCCTGAGCCGCACTGCCCACACATCATAAAAGCAAACAATAAGTAAATAAACAGGCATCCCTCAAATAAAGAGCAAAGCATAGTATTTCATGGAAAATGATATTATTAATTCTGAATTGGCACTATCTACAGTTATTCGGTATGAGCTATCACTTACTATTAATAATATTAACAAAATACTCCAAAAGCCCCAAACATATCTAATACGATCAATTTTACTTTAAAACTTTTTCTTAAATCTGAGGAAAAATAGTTTTTCTCAATCAAGATGGCACTATATGCAGAACATACAACAAAAGTGGTACCTAGGAATATTAAAAAAGTGCAAAACAAGGGTATAAAATATTTGCATGACCAGGAAGGAAAAGATTCACACACACAAGAATCCCAAAACGTACTTTCATAGACTACTTCCTGACCAGTATGCACCAGGGTATACAGTCTTACATGAAACAGGTTTCTAAGTGATTAACCAGCATACTTCTGTTTTCCGTTTTCTTTATAATATACCAGCATTAATTGAAAAAAAAAAAAAAAAATTGAAGAACAATTTAAGAAATATTTGATGGACCTTCCCCCTTGCTGCGAATCGATGTTGACTCACAGTGACCATGTAGGACAGAGTAGAACTGCCCCAAAGGGTTCCCAACGCTATAATTTTCATGGAGGGAGCCCTGGTGGCGCAGTGGTTAAAGCTCTCGACTGTTTAGCAGTCCGAACCCACCAGCCGCTCCGAGGCAGAAAGATGTGGTGGTCCGCTTCTGTAAAGATTTACAGTCTTGGAAACCCTACGGGGCAATTCTACTCTGTCCTAGAGGGTCGCTATATGTCAGAATTGACTCAACAGCACTGGGTTTGGTTTGGTTTTGGTTTCTGGAATCTTTACGGAAGTAGACTGCCACATCTTTCTCCCTCAGAGCGGCTGGTGGGTTCGAACTACCGACTTTTCTAGAAGCAGCAGAGCACTTAACTACTGTGCAACCAGGGCTCCTGGGATGGACCCAGATAGTGCTTTAATGAAGAAATGATGAAAAAAAAAAATCACAATATGATAGTGATTTATATACTGAAATTAAAATATTTTGCAGTACCTCCTGTAATATTGATAATTTATCATGTGTAACCCCATTCATTCGCTAATCTAAATACTGCAGTATTAATTTTGTTGAAATACCAGTATCTACTGTCCTGCTCAGCAAAGCAGACATTCTCCAAATGGAAATTAATATAAAGCAGTCTAAGAACCACAATGACTCAAGAAAGGTTTTCTACTTCAGTGTTATGGTCAATAAAACACAGATTTACGGCGAAAAATCTTGACTATAACCATGTAATTAATGATTTTGCTGAAAGAAGGGCAGGTAAACTAGATTTATGGAAAGTACATTATGGAGCATATGCCTTTATTACTCATGCAAACCCAACTGGCCCACCAACTGAACACTCAGCCAGGTGCAACTTTAAAAATTCACTCATCTTTGATATTTTGCTGACTTTCTGCAATAAAAACCTTAACTTTAAACATATTTTCAGATTGTGTCCCAATCAAGGTATATTTGTCAAGGCAGGAAGATAGAACACATTTATTTACCGGTTTGTAAGCATGGTTTATAACCTTTAAATATTTAGGTTTGTGATATGTGGATCTGCATGTGTGCCTTGTCCCTGGCCAAGTCCCGCAAGTGATAGGCAGTACCCATCAACATCTAAGTTTCTTGACATTCAACGCTTTTCTCAATAAACCATAAAATAAAAAACATTACAGGTACACTTCTGCAGAAATATGTACACATAAAACCAAACCAAACCAAACCTGTTGCCACGAGTCGATTCTGACTCATAGTAACCCTTCAGGACAGAGCAGAACTGCTCCATAGGGTTTCCAAAGAGCTGCTGGTAGATTCGAACTGCCAACCTTTTGGTTAGCGGTTGAGCTCTTAACCACTGTACCACCAGGCTCCATATGTATATATATAGACATACACACACATAAATATATATATATATATATACACAAACATACGTACATATATATGTACACACAAATACATACATACATTTATAAATACATAGACACTGGGGAAAAAAGTCAACGCATTTGTCACAAAAAGTTACAAGTATTCTCTGGGTAGCAAGATTGAAGAAGCTTCTTTTTTAGGATTAAGTAAAAAAAAAAAAAAAAAGAATTTAAGAATGACCGAGAAAAGTAATATGGTAAATCTATGTTTCTCAAAAGATATTTTTAAGTAGTGGATCCGGATCCTACTCACATGTTATCAACTGAAAGAAAAAAATGTTTTTCAAAAACTACGGAATTCTTTAGGATCCCCAACGTGGGGTAAGGAGGCCAAGTAAAAAGCTCCAACATTTTATTCCAACGTCCCTAACTCTTGTTTTATCTTGGCTCTTAAGTCCCAAGCAGGAATTACAGATAAACACCCCTACTCCAAATTTCAAAACTTCAACCTTGCCTAACTTTTCTTTTTTACATAGATACCCAGTTTTATTTTCATTAGCACAATTAAAAATTCTTCTATACACAGAGAATGTTAATCCTCAAGAGCAGATACTGACGCCCAGCAGAAGTAGAGCTATTATTAAATATAAAACTCCCGTATGTTATTCTCTTCCTCTGGCTATATTTCAACAGACAGGTGTCCGTGTTCTTTGCCACAAGAACCCCAACACCTTTTACTATAACTGGCAGTCAGATGATGCAATGTCATGTGACTTGAGATGCTGGATTTAAATTGGGGACTCAAGTTTCTTCCTTTAAGCCTGGAGGATACCCTTTCCAAATAGTTCTTAACAAGGCCGCAAAACGTTTGATTCAAGGAATGCTCTCTGAGAAATGCTCCAAACGGCTGTCAAGGATCACTCCAGGAGCATCTAAATGAAAGAAAGTGGACAGAGTCTTTCATCAAGAGTAGTTTCCATCAGAAAGCCTCAAAGATGAATACTCCAACAACTGAGGGTTCGAATTTGGGGGGGGAGAATGAGTTTTACCATTTCTTACAGTAAAATAATCACTTCTCAAAAATTTACTTTTCTAAGATCCTTATTGTGCTAATCTCCCGACTATCCTCATGAGGTTGAGGCTCACAGCTTTAGAAACCACGTTTTACAAAGAGGCAGGGGGGCTTGACTTTGTAAATAAAAAACAAACCAAATAAAAATTAGTGGCACATTCAAGTTTACAAAGAAAATGTTCTACATTCTACTATGGTGAGTAGCGTCTGGGGTCTTAAAAGCCTGTGAGCAGCCATCGAAGATACTCTGCTGGTCTCACACATTCTGGAGCAAGGGAGAATGAAGAAAACTAAAAACACAAGGGAAAGATCAGTCCAAAGGACTAATGGACCACATCTACCACAGTCTCCACCAGACTGAGTCCAGTACAACCAGATGGTACCTGGCTACCACCACTGACTGCTCTGACAGGGATCACAATAGGGGGTCCCAGACAGAGCTGGAGAAAAATGTAGAACAAAATTCTAACTCACAAAAGGAGACTAGACTTACTGGCCTGACAGAGACTGAAGAAACTCTGAGAGTATGGCCCCCAAAATCCTTTTAGCTCAGTAATGAAGTCAGTCCCGAGGTTCACCCTTCATCCAAAGATTGGACAGGCCCATAAAACACAACGAGACTAAAGGGGCACACCAGCCCAGGGACAAAGACTAGAAGACAGGAGGGGACAGGAAAACTAGTAATAGGGAACCCAAGGTCGAGAAGGGAGAATATTGCCGTGGGGTTGTTAACCAATGTCATAAAATAACATGTGTACTAACTATTTAATGAGAAGCTAGTTTGTTCTGTAAACCTTCATCTAAAGTACAATTAAAAAAAAATTAGTGGCATGTTTGAAAGCTGATTAACATTTTTCTGCTGGATTTTCAATGTTTCTAGGGTTATGGACAACTTGTTTTGCAGATTCAGGAAACATTTACTAACCACCAATTATATATACGGCACTTCATCAAAGAGCCTAGAAAAGATGCCACAAGTATAAGGCAAATGACACTAACAGGACAGAAAAGCATGGCAATGAAGAACTGTCACTTTCTAGCTGTGTGATGCTAGACCAGTTACTTAACCTCTCTGTGCCTCACTTTCTTCATCTACACAGTGGGCATAACTATAGAGCCTTACTCCTAGGGTTATTAAAGGGATCAAACGAGTCACTGAATGTAAAGTCTTTGAAGTGTACTGGCACATAGTAAGCACTCAATATTAACCAACCAGTAGCCGTTAAGTCGATTCTGACTCATGGCAACCCCACGTGTACCAGCGTAGAACTGTGCTCCATAGGGTTTTTAATGGCTGATTTTTCGGAATTAGATCACCAGGCCTTTCTTCCAAGGTGCCTCTGGGTAAACTCAAATCTCCGGCCTTTCAGTTAGCAGCTGAGTATGTTAACAGTTTGCACCATTCTCCATATTTATTATTATCTTCAAAGAATTGTGGAATGTTTTATAATCAAGGAACAACATTATAAGCATCTTCCCTTCCACCCTAAAAATTTTGTACTTTGGGGAAAAATAAATGTTGTACATGGAATAGAATCCCATCTTTGAGGCCCTGTCATGGCAAACAAGGTGATAAAACTTATTTGTAAATGAGCTATTTAACCTCTTGAGGCTCAACTTATTTGAGAAGAGGAAAAAAAAAAAAAAAAGATATGTAAAGTATGTGAGGCCTCTAGCTAACAGAGGCAAATTCCTCCTAATAAGCACAAGACAGGAAAAGGCAGAGGCAAGTTCACAGAAAAGGGAGGCAGGGTTGCTGTGAACTTGACCCACCTCCAGGGCTTAAAAAAGGCACTAGATATCTCATCAGCAGAGAGGACAGCATGGGCAAAGGCACAGAGACAGACTGGGTAACAGACTGTTGGGGGCAGAATTCATGAGGAGGTATAAGAAACAAAAGAAAAGGAAGAGTTATAAGATCAGCAGGTCTTAAAAACCAGAAGAAGGAATGTGAGCTTGGTGTTATAAGCAATATGGGCATGCTTTAGATGGAATTTAGGAAATACAAAATCTGACACAAGGACACAGGATGAAAAGGGGCAAACCAATCAATGCAATCTAGCGCAGGAAACGATACTGGGAGAAAGATGTACCGCTGAGATTTCCCAGCACTGAGTACCGGTATTTCACTCACCATTAAGGGTCAATCATTCTTAATTTCTAAGCACAGTTATGATAAACCCAAAAACCCAAACACATTGCCATTGAGTCGATTCCGACTCATAGCGACCCAACAGGACAGAGTATAATCGCCCCAAAGGGTTTCCAAGGCTGTAGTCTTCACGGAAGTACATTGCCAAGTCTTTCTCCCGTGTAGCAGCTGGTGGGTTTGAACAGCTGAACTTCCAGTTAGCAGCGGGGTACTTAACCACTGTGCCACCTAGGTTCCTTAGAGTTAGGATAACTAACCTTTTATTATTATTCACCTACAATGTGCCTTGTGCTTTGGAAATCTTATCTCTAATTCTCCCAATAACCATGCAAGGTAGATATTATGCCTATTTGCAGACTAGTGAGCTAAAGCCCAGGGAGGTCAGATAACCTGGCAGAGATCCCACAGGGAGAGGGGGTCGAGCTGGACGTCAAAGGCCAGGTCTTTCCTACAGATAAGAATGCGGCACTTTGCACTACTCTATGGAACATTTCGGCAAGGGGAAAAAATTGGCAAGCTTAATACAGACTTCACAGGTTGCTCATTCTTGAACGTTCCTCGCAAACAAATGACATTAAAAGGTTAAACACTAGTTACTCTGAATTCAAGAGTCTCTGGGTAGCTCAAACGGTTAAGCACTCGACTACTAACCGAAAGATTGGTGGTTCAAATCCACTCAAAGGCACCTTGGAAGACAGGCCTGGTGATCTGCTTCCAAAAGGTCACAGCCTTAAAATCTTACGGAGCACAGTTCTACTCTGACATACGTGGGGTCGCCATGAGTCAGAATCAACTTGACGACAACTAACAACACTCTAAATCCAAGTGCATATCCCTCCCATAAATTTTGAAATCCAGTTTGAAACAAGGTGCCCCACGTGTACCAACCACAACAGCAAAAGAGCATGTTTAAGGTTCGCGTCCTTGAAGGTGACCCCACTTAAACACAGCAGGGCCGAGAAAGTAAATACTTACCCACTACCCTGGTTAAATAGCGAAGGCCATGCCCACACTGGTTTGTGCTTGATTTTGTGAGAGATACAACAGAGGGGGAAACCCTGATTAAGAGCTACGGCTGCTAACCAAAAGGTCGGCAGTTTGAATCCACCAGGGGCTCCTTGGAAACCCTATGGGGCAGTTTTACTCTGTCCTATAGGGTTGCTATGAGTCGCAGTTGACTCAATGGCAATTGGTTTTTTTTTTTGGTTTATAACAGAGGGAGAAAGGAGCCTTGGTGGCACAGTGGTTAAGCACTTAACTGCTAACCTAAAGGTTGGCGGTTCAAACCCACCAGCTGCTCCATGGGAGAAAGACTTGGCTGTCTGCTCCCATAAAGATCTGTAGCCTTGGAAACCCTATGGAGCAGTTCTACTCTGTCCTATAGGGTCACTATGAATCAGAATCGACTTGATGGCAGTGGGTTAAGAGAGGGGGAACAACTTGCCACATGATATGAGGGGTGTGGTCCTCCCCGCCCACCCTGCTCGGGGACATCCAGACTCCCTGCTAGTAGCAACTGTCCTCCTCGAAGCTGCTCCCCAGGCTCTCCTGCCCCCAACATGGCACAAAATGAGTCTTTGACAACAGAAATCCTCACAGATGGTACAGAAAAGGCAAGACACTCCAAGGAAAAGGGGACATCAGCTAATGTCCAGGTGTGATTGTAGTCAAAAGGAGCTGCCTTCAGGACTTGATGGCACAAGGAAGTCCCCAGCTCCTCCTTTTTATGTTTAGAGATAATATGGGAAAAGCAGGTGCTGTCAAAAATAACGTCTCAACTGAGCCCAGTACAACTAGATGGTGCCCAGCTACCACCACTGACTGCTCTGACCAGGATCATAACAGAAGGTCCCGGACAGAGCTGAAATAAAATGTAGAACAAAACTTTAACTCACAAAAAAAGGCCAGACTTACTGGCCTGACAGAGACTGGAAAAACCCTGAGAGTATGGCCCCGGATAACCTTTTAGCTCAGTAATGAAGTCACTCCTGAGGTTCAACATTCAGCCAAAGATCAGACAGCCCCATAAAACAAAATGAGACTAATGGGGCGCAACCGTCCAGGAACAGAGACTAGAAGGCAGGAGAGGACAGGAAAGCTGATAATAGAGAACCCAAGGTTGAGAAGGAAGAGTGTTGACATGCCGTGGGGTTGTTCACCATTGTCATAAAACAATACATGTACTAACTGTTTAATGAGAAACTATTTGTTCTATAAACTTTCATCTAAAGTACAATAAAAAAGAAAAAAAAACTTCTAAAATTATTTTTCAACAAGAAAACTACAACATACTACAAAAAGGGGAGAAAAATAGGCTTCAGGATAGACTTCAGAATTCAGAAGCTATTTGAACAACATGAGCTAACAATCAAAAACCAAGGTACCTTCTCAAGTGGAAAACAGGTAGGTGTTTCCACTTAACATCCTTAGAGGTGGATTTGTTCCAACCGAGTGAACCCAGCTGTAAGAAAGGTACAACTGGAATATTTTCCATTAACCATTTATCCTTGAAAACATCAATACCTGCTTTGTATATCTGTAACTAAGAGTATCATACTTGTGTACATTTTATATATTTATTCTGAAAATCAATGTTTATATGTCTCATTAATAATAATTCTCAAAAGCTCTTCTGCAAAAAAAAAAAAAAAAAAAAAGATCTTTTGCTTGAATAACCAATGTGCCACACTTATTCGCAAAATAGAAAACAGAAAAGTCAAGTTCATTTATGTGCGTAACTGGTACTTACTGGGCAGCTACTGTGTTGTAGGCACCGGACTTAGCCCGGGGGACATAGGAACAGCTGTCCGCTTCAAAACGTTAACTTCAAAACATCAGCAAGTTGCTGGTTGAGCCTTTTCTCTTTGTCTTTTTTTTTTAATTGCCTCTGGTTACAAGACAAGGAGCCCTGGTGGTGCAGCAGTTAGAGTGTTTGGCTGCTAACCAAGAGGTAGGCAGTTCTAATCCACCAGTCACTCAGTGGGAGAAAGATGTGGCAGTCTGCTTCCACAAAGCTTACAGCCTTGGAAGCCCTATGGGGCAATTCTACTTTGTCCTATAGGTTCACCATAAGTTGCAACTGACTCAACAGCAGGGGGTTTGGCGGGTGGGTCTGGGTACAGACATACCTAAACTTTGTTTCTGACTGAAGTAAACAGTTTAACAACATACCTAAAACGCTGAAAAAAACAAGCTTCCCAGGAACGCACATACAACTGACTCCAGAGAAACTATAAAAATCTAATGAAGGAAACTGAACCTCATTGGGGAGTTTTGTTTGCTCGGTTTCTCCCATCCTGGAGTAGTACATTTTGAAGCCAGTAGCCGTCAGCTGATGGGCACAAGCCAGCTGGCGATAAGATCCCTGATCCTACTTAAACCAGCAAGCGCAGACAAGAAGGCTCTGCCTGCCACCTGCATAGGAATTAATACCACTAGGCAACTGCGTAAGGGGTCTAGCTCAGTGGCTCTCAACTGTGACTTGCCCCTCCCCCCCAAGGGACATTTGGAAATATCTGCAAACGTTTTTGGTTGTCACAACTTGGGGGGTGCTACTGGCATCCAGTGGGTAGGAGCAGCATCCTACAATACACCAGAGAGTCCCCCCACAATAAAGTTTCATCCATCCAAACTGACTTTGAGAAACCCTCATCTAGTTTTAGAAGCCCTGGTGGTGCAGCAGTTAAAGCACCAGGCTGCTATCCAAAAGGTCAGCGGTTCAAACCCACCAGCAGCTCCGCAGGAGAAAGATATGGCAGTCTGCTCCCATAAAGATTTACAGCCTCAGAAATCCCATGGGGCAGTAGACTCTGTCCTAGAGGGTCGCTATAAACCAGAATCAACTCCACGGCAGTTTGGTTTGGTTTGGTCTAGTTCTACATAGTAGCTGCTAGTCACAAGCAACACCCATTTTCTTATTATCTGGCTATTCATACATGAAGCTAATACATGCAACATCTCGTTCAATTTTTTCAATTGTTATCATTAGCTTCAAACTGTTGTCCAAGAAGCAACAAGTTGCTATTCGTAAATCACAGTGGGAAAAGTTACCAAAGAACAACAGGGCACCACTTCGTGATAAAGACACTTATTTAGCTGTCCTTGGAAACATGCTGGAGTCCCTGAGTGGTACAAAGTTAGCAGCAGCCGCTAACCAAAAAGTTGAAGGTTTGAGTCTACCCAGAGGCCCCTTGGAAGAAAGGCCTGGTGATCTACTTCTGAAAAACCAGCAATTGAAAACCTTATGGAGCACAGTTCTAGTCTGACACACATAGAGTCACCATGTGTCAGAATCAACTATTGCAACTGGTTTTCTGGTTTGGGAATACATCACTTTCACACTTTCTGTTTCTACTCTAACAGAACATTACATTTTCTTCACTGGACAATTTGACAAAAGATGCGCTGTTATAAGACATTTTAAAAAGCGACAAATTCAGGGTCTACGTTAGGAGCATTTTTCCAATTAATACATTATATTCAGACTCTGACTTGCCCTGCTGGCTTCCTGTTCCAAGTGATTATCATTAGCGTTGGAACTCTGATGGCTGATTACTATTTAAGCTTGTAATACAAATACATCACAAGATTAAACGTTTAACTTGAAATAAATGAAAACATCCCAGAAATACCAAAGTCATCAGCAGCAGAGGGAAAAAAAGCTGTGGATTCTAAAACAAGCTCATCAGCCTTGGGCAAGTGACTTCACATCTTTGGGTTAAGACTGTTCATCTATAAAATGAAGAAGGAAGAGTCGATGATCCCTAAAGGCAAATCTAATACTCTATTAATCACTGAAATAAAATCCAACAGCCAAGCCTCTCCACACTGAACTAAGGTATAGTGTAAGAGAGGAAAGTACTTGAAAGCCCAGAAGGAGAAATTTAAGGTCAGGACTTGCCAGCTGTTGCAAGTTGTCCTGCAGTTCCCCCCACTTGCACGAGGGGGCAGAGTTCTTCCCAAGGGGAGGCCAGGGACCTCCTGTGTACAAGGACAGGCTTCGTGGGGACTGGGACCCTCACAAACTGAATATCCAAGTTTACGCTTTCATCAGATTTTCTAAGGGGTCCAAAACACACACACAAAGTTAAGAAATATTGTCCTACAGGCAAAAAAAGAAACCCTCACTTTTCTTACGGATGAAAGCTATTAAAGACGGAGCCCACTGGTTCTTTATCACTGGACAATCTGCAACTCTTGCAAAAAGTTCAGATGCCTTCTTACAGGCATGAAAGCTAAGGTCTACAGATTTGAAAACAGTAAAATCTCAGAATTATATATATTTCATTATTTTTTATAAAAAGCAAAAATGTGTACTGATGAATGATTAATTTCTTTCTGGTCCACCTCTGACAATGTGGGTGTCACAACTGAGACCCACCTCAGAAAACTGGATATCACTACAGAGCATAAGAATATATTTATCACGCTGGCCACTATAAATAGTTGTCTGAGAATACAGTTAAAATGGGCATCCAGAAAGCAGAATGGCTTGAAATATTATATCCAATTTAGTCAGATAAAGCAAGTTAGCCAGCTAACACAGAGGCAAGCCATCACCACTCTATATGCGGGGCAATTCCAAGATTGTCGGGGATTCACACACTTCTTGGCTTTCACTGAAAATCGCATCAGACTCCCTTCAAGTCAACTAAGTTTACTTTGAGCCACTTCAAACCCCAAACTTAAACAGAATTTATTAAATAAACACAACCAAGAAAGGAAAGAGAGCCAAGAAACCACAGTAACTCTCAATCCCAGGGGGGGAAAAAAAAAATTCTCAAGTCGAGTTTCAAGTAACTCTGGTGTCCTGCCCTCAAGTTTTAGGACTCAATGACAAAAGGGCATTAAGTTTAATCTTTAAAATATCCAAACCGATTGTGGTGATGATTGCACAGCTCTGTGAATATACTAAAAACCACTGAATTGTACACTTTTAATAGGTGAATTGTACGGTACGTAAATTAAATCTCAATCATATTGTGAAAAAAATAAATCCACTCTTTGCCCTAAATGAATTTTCTTTAAATGTGAATTTAAAATCTGCTAAGGACAGACAGCACAAACACATGCCCTTTTGATTCCATCTTCTAGAATAATCCCGACTCCTTGAAGAGCCCATCCTGGTGAGCACCAAAACCTAGACTCCAAAAGTCCGGCCGGCAGAGAGCAGTGAATGATTAAACCCTGCCTCCCTTCTCACACTTCATTAACCCGTCTCCTCGGGAAGTGTCTGCACTCCTCGCACAGGAAGCCCGCGCACGTTTTGCAAAGGAAATGCCAGAGCAGACCTTTCTTGGAGCAAGGCACGTCCCCGGTGAACGTTTTATTGGGCTGCCTGTACCCCGGCTTCGTGCAAATCGCCTCGCCGCGCGGGAGCTGCGGGGACCCGGGCGAGCTGGCCACCGCTCCAAGTAAACTCACCTTCGAGGCATCCCGCAGGCCAGCGGGAGCGCAGGACTAAACAAAACCTACCCCTGCTTACTCATCTGGAGACTCCCAGGAAGTCGTGCCCTCTCGGGTTTGGGGAAGGTGCCCGGTGCGCGCGGCCGGGGGCAAGTCCCTTTCACTCGGGGCGACGGGGACCAGGTGGGGGCTAAAAGGTACCGGCGCCCCGGTTCTCGGCGCGCAGCCGAGCGCCCACGGCGCCGCCGCCCCCGCGCGGGCGCATGCACTCACCTCGGGGAAGAAGTTGTCCATTGTTCCAGGAGTCCTCAACTTGCCGGCGTCCGGCTCCAGCTCGCGGAAGTCAGCCCGCAGCAGGTCCCGGGACACCATGTGTCACGGCGCAGCTCCCAGGAATCCGCGCCCGCGAGGCTGCCGCGCTGCCATCGCTCGAGTCCTTCTCCGCTTCCTCACCTTTTGTTTGTCCAACCCAAGTTCCCAACTCCTCCGTCCCACCGCAGCCTTTGTCTCGTCTTCTCCACTTTCTTCACTTCAGGGCGCAGCGCTCGCGAGCGGAGAACAGCTGGTGGCACATTCCTCCCCGGGGCCAGGGACCGCGGCGGGGGCTGAGCAGCGCGCCCCCTCCCTCAGCGCTCCGGCCGGGGTGCTCTGCGCGGGCAGGGACGGCGGGCCACAAAGTGAGCCCCGAGTCGCTGTTCCGGCGCGAGCGCGGCCACGGAAAATACTTCGGCGCCAGGCTCACCGCTCACGCCCGCACCGCGACTCACAGCCCCGCGCGCACACCCCGCCCCGCAAGCACGCCCCGCCCCTGTGAATCCAGCCACGCCCCTCCAAGCCAGGAGCCGAGCTCCCGCTGGGCAGGCCCTGCCCCAAGAGCATGGCCCCGCCCCGTGAGTCCGGCCCCGCCCCTCTCGCCCGGCTCCTCCTTGCCCCTCCAGGAGTCCAGCCCTCAGAAACCCCGCCCCGCGCTTCTCCAGGGTCCGACCTACCCCGGCCCACGTGCCTCGCCTCCACCTAACCTTGGCCCCGCCCGCTCTGCTCCCCCGGCTACCGCAGGCTCTGCGGCCAGCGGGGCGGGTCTGCGCGCCTCCTCTCTTCTCCTCGCTACCTCACCTAGGCGCGGGCTGGGAGGGAACTCTCCGCTCCGTGACACAATCTGAACCTTCACTTGGGGGCTGCAGGGTTCTTCTGTGCCTTGATATTTGGCGAGCCCTAGAAGGGCACAGCACAGATCTCATTAATGCAGCTTGGCAGATGAGCGATCCCTGGAAGGAAGCACGGTCCGCAGCGCTACCCCCGCTGCTGGCCAGATCAAAGTGAGAACCGAGGCTAATGAGAATTTCTGGAAGCTGCTGTCTCGTGTTGGGTTTCCCTCCTGCAGTCAGGTTAAAAGGAGTTATCATAGCAGAAGGGAAATGTATTTTTGTAAACTGGGAAGGGACGGGGCCAGTTGCACCTTAAAAAACGTAACACTTTTGCTGGACATAAAAGGAAACATTTGGGCAGATGGGAGGAGACAGATGAGGGACTGAAACCTCTGGGAACTGAGTCCTGGCTTCCTCGAGGGCAATTCCTCACACTGTAACCCGCATAGATATCACCTGGGGCTCCCGATTAGGAGTCAATGGGGCGAGGCCTGAGAATCTACATTTCTAACACGCTCCAGGTGAGGCTTTCGTTGCGGAACCGCACCTGAGTAGCAAGGCTCTAGGGCAGGATCCTTCAAAGAGTGGTGCCTGGCCCAGCGCTGGTCTGCAAACCGTTTGGTGCCTGTTTGTCACAAGACAAGTAGATAAACTGAGAGTGGAGGTTTAGAAACTTTTGTAGTAATTTAGCAATGCTGCCACTCCAAAAACATGATCAGTGGATTCTTTGAACCTAGTAGAAACCAGTTTGGGTGTTGTAAACCTCGAAGGGTGAGTCACATCTGGCACAAGCAGCTTTCTACAGTTGGTACCTGGAGATTGAAAATAAACACGGCTGGTTCTCCACTACAGGTGGTTTAAGAAGCTCTCAAGCAGATTTGTTAACTACCCTAGTGGCATAATGGTTAAGAGCTACAGCTGCTAACCAAAAGGTTGGTAGTTTGAATCCACCAGCCACTCCTTGGAAACGCTATGGGGCAGTTCTTCTCTGCCCTATAGGGTCACTGTGAGTCGGAATGGACTTGTATGAGTTCTCCTCTTTTAAGACTCAGCTCAGAAAGTCACATCCCCTACGGAGAGCTTTCCCATAGATGCCACTGCTGGATCAATCATTCACCTCACTGCCAGCTCCAGCCCAGGTTAGGTTTCCACTCTTTGGGGCTTATTCCTAAAACTGTTGAATCTATATCATGTTGTAATGGTCCTTTTCTTGGTGCCCTACGCATCAAGGGAGTGCCTGGGTGGTGCAAACAGTTAATGTGCTCACTTGCCAACAGATAGGTTGGAGGTTCTAGTACCATCCATAGGCACCTCAGAAGAAAGGCCTGGTGATCTACTCCCCCCTGCAAAAAATAAGTCATTGAAAACCCTGTGGAGCACAGTTCTACTCTGACCAACATGGGGTAGCCATGAGTCAAAATTGACTCAACAGCAGCCAGTTTTTGTTTTTTTTAAACCCATCTGGAGTTTGGAGAGTAGAAGCTCCTTGAGGGTGGCAACTGTGCTTTAAAATCTACACCCCCAGTGTCTGTTTCAGAGAGTGAATGAATCATCCTTCTGTAATCTTTGTGGGGAAAATCCAGCATGTTTGTAACCTAGTCCAGAGGAGGTCTTCAGCAATAACATTGTTACTCCCATCCTACTTCCCTTTGGAAAGCGTCAAGGTATAAATTATCTAATGATAATATTGTCCTATGCTATTGTCCCATTTTACAGGTTGACATTCTTAAGGCTCTGTCCCAGTAAAAGCTGTGTCCATAGTTGCAAGGAAAATTAAGATGAAGTCAAGATAAAGACAAACAACCCTGGGCATTAACCAAAGTGCTTAGTGTTCAGATACTGGAGCAGAACAATTTACAGTCATTACGATGTTAATCTGTAGGGAACATCTCTGCAAGAGAAATTTAATTAAGGAGGGAGCTTGTTCAAGTGTGTGTGTGGTTCCCAGCATAGACCCAGCCACTCATTTATTGGGTGGCCTTGGCCATTGTCACGTCAAAAGTCACTTTCCTGTCTCTTAGGAAGATATGGTTAATAATTATCCCCAAATTCCCTAACGTGAAGAATTGTGGGCCGAATTCAATACATAAGGGTTGAATTTTCTTTTTTTTTTTGGCCTGGGTGTGAATCTTGGTTTTGTTATTTTTATTTTTTAAATTTTTTATTGTACTTTAGATGAAGGTTTACAGAACAAATAGTTTCTCATTAAACAGTACACATACTGTTTTATGACAATGATTAACAACCCCACAACATGTCAACACTGTCTCTTCTCAATAAGGGATGAATTTCACTGAATCATTCGATTTCTTTTAAAGGTTTACACGAGTGTTTTAGAAACTGTGGTCACTAGTTGTCAAGGATTTCATTTTACTTGCACAATCAATACCCATGGAAGCAGCAGTCAAGAAATTGAGTGACGTATTGCATTGAGCAAATCTGCTGCAAAAAACCCAAAACCAAACCGGTTGCCATTGAGTCGATTCCAACTCAGAGTGAACCTATAGGACAGAGTAGAACTGCCCCATAGGGTTTCCAAGGAGCTACTGGTGGATTTGAGGTGCCACCCTTTTAGTTAGCAGCCGAGCTGTTAACCACTGCACCACCACGGCTCCACGACCCCCTTAAAAGTGTTAAAAAGCAAAAATGTCACCTTTGGAACTAAGATGTGCCTGACCCAAGCCATGATATTTTCATTCACTTCATATACATTCAAAAGCTGGAAGGTGAATAAGGAAGACTAAAGAAGAATTGACGCCTTTGAATTATGGCGTTGACGAAGAATATTGAATATACCATGGACTGCCAGAAGAACAAACAAATCTGTCTTGCAAGAAGTACAGCCAGAATGCTCTTTAGAAGTAAGGATGGAGAGACTTCCTCTCATGTACTCTGGACATGTTATCAGGAGGGATCAGTCCCCGGAGAAGGACATCATGGTTGGTAAAGAAGAAGGTCAGCGAAAAAGAGGGAGACCCTCAACAAAATGAATTGACAGAGTGACCGCAGCAATGGGCTCAAACATGACTACAATTGTAAGGATGGTGCAGGACCAGGCAGCATTTCATTCTGTTGTACATGGGGTCACTATGAGTCAGAACTGGCTCAGGGCACCTAGCAATAGACTACCTGCATCAGAATCCTCTAAGGCAGTTGTTTTTTAAAAAGAGAAACTAAATCTCTAGGGCAGGCTAGGTGCCTAAGAATCTGCATATTAAAAAGCACCTGGGTAGACAATTCTGAAGGAGCCTTTGTGCTCAAAGGTTAAGCGCTGGGGTGATAACCAAAAGGTTGGTGGTTTGAACCCAGCCAGCAGCTCTTCAGGAGAAAGACCTGGCAGTCTGCTCCCATAAAGATTACAGCCTAGGGAGAAGAGTTCCGGCAAAATGGTGCTCTAGGCAGAAGCACCATGCCGTCCCTCCACAGCAAAGATCCGAAAAACTAAGCCGAACAGAGAATACAATAATCCTGAAACCCTAAATCATCAAATGAAGAAATAAAGAACTCAGCCAAGCACCAAATGGAGTGAGAAAACTGACAGAGAACGGAGAGCGAGGAGAGATTCATGCAGAGGTCCCCTACCAGCTAATGCAGCGTGGATCCGCCATCTTGGACTCCTATCGGAGACCAGCAAACTGGGGATATGAGAAAGCAGCCTCACGGAGCTTCCAGCGGGACACATAACAACCGGTAATTGGTGATATACGCTTTCCCACCCCCTGCTTCTTCACCCCAACTCGGCCTCCTCTGCTTCCCACAGCCACAGTCTCTTGACCAGAAAACAGCGGCTGCTTAGATTCCACACACCCGAACGGATGGCTCTCTGAGTGCCATTTGTTGGCTGCTGGTGTTGCTTTTTTTCTGCTTCTTTTTATTTCTTCCTCGCCTCTCCCTACCTCTCCCTCCCTTCACTCAAGTACCTGGCTCCGTGCGCCATCTTTGCTTCTTCCTGAGGGGCTGCGGAGCTCTGTTCGAGTGTGGAGCTGCTTCCCAGTTTGCGCTGCCGTGCTGGTTGGATCCCGGGGCTTTTGTTCATTTGTTTGTTTTGAATTATTTGTTTTCTTTTCCTTTTTTTGAGTTGGGAGACCTTTCTGGCCAGGCTGAACTGCGTGGCAGGGACTCCCCTTCGGCTTCCACAGACGTGCAGAGGGATCCTTAAGAGCACTTCTTTTTACTTTGGTTTTTTTTTTTTTTTTCCAATTTGTTTTGTTTTCTTTTTCCCTTTTTGTCTTTCTTCATTGCTCAGTTTCTCATTTCTCTATATCTTCCTTCTCTTTCTGTTCCCTGAATACCTGGCATTGTATACCTCTATGCCGTCTAGCCAGGCTGTACTGCAACACCTGAGAGCGACTTCCCAAGACCTCATAGCTGCACCGGTGGGATCCCTGGGAACTTTGTGGTTCTTTAACCTTTCTGATTCTTATTTATTCATTCTTTTCTTTTCTTCCTCCTCTGCCTTCTGTTTTTCTCCATTTCATAGTCTCTCATCTCTCCACTTCAACGGCAAGCTCCCCTAGCATTCTTTTTTGTTTGTTTGTATGTTTTTGGCTTCTGTTCCTCTCTCCTCTCTCCCATATCCATCTTATCTCCACACATAACAATCTCCCCGCCGCATCCTGCCTACCTGCACCGTGCACTTGACATCACACCACCAAGCAGCACAGGCACGGCCTACTGGAACCTGCCCTGCACTGATTACCGACCCGCTCTGGTGGCTGTAGTAAGTGCCACAAACCACTGATTACCGACCCGCTCTGGTGGCTGTAGTAAGTGCCACAAACAACCCATCCCAGTAACTCCTCTTCAGCTAGACCTGCACTGCCGTACCATATCTGAGTGACTGACCCTGCCAGTTGAAGAAGGAGGCGAAAAGTATTGTGCCCACAGACGAGCAAACAACAAAGAACACACAGTCTGCCTGCTCAGACATAGTCAGATTTTTTTTTTATTAAGAAAAGGGACGAAACAAACAAATCTACAATCAATAAACAAGAAAAATAACTACTGAGTACCCCGAAGACAGCAGACAATAACAAAACATTTACAAAAATAGAACAGGATGGTTCCAGTAGGTGTCCAAAACACAACACCAGATGACTCTCCTCTGGAAGAAAATGCACTAGAACTACCTCATAGGGAATTCAAATCTGTAATACTCAGAATTCTCCAAGAACTGAGGAAAAAAGCTGACAAACGTGAGGAAAAAATAGACAAATTCATGGAAAATACAGACAAAAAATTGGAA
The DNA here is from genome assembly GCA_030035585.1 of Dugong dugon. Taxonomy (NCBI): domain Eukaryota; kingdom Metazoa; phylum Chordata; class Mammalia; order Sirenia; family Dugongidae; genus Dugong; species Dugong dugon. Next base: position 19,866,646 of record CM057460.1, read on the forward strand.
GAATTCAGGAAAATAATGCAGGAACAAAATGCCAAAATAAATTCACAGCTAGAAATTATACAAAGACAACAATTAGAAATCCAAAAGATAAACAACAAGATTTCAGAAATAGATGATGTCATATAAGGGCTGAGAAGCAGGTTTGAAATGGTGGAAGACAGGATCAGTGAAGTTGAAGACAAACACTTGGATACAACTCTGTTTCAGGAAAACTCAGAAAAAAGAACAAAGGAAAATGAAGAGACCCTGAGAGTTATGTGGGACATAATAAAAAGCAAAAATCTGCAAGTGATTGGAATTCCAGAACGGGGAGAAAACAGAAAACACAGAGAGGATCATTGAGGAACTGCTGAAAGAAAACTTCCCCAATATCATGAAAGATGAAAAGCAGGCCATCTAAGAAGCTCAACAAACCCCATATAGAAGAGACCCTAAAAGAAAATCACCAAGGCATATCATATTCACACTTGCCAAAACCAAAGACAAACAAAGAATCCCGAGGACAGCTCGTGAAAAACAAGAAGTCACATACACAGCAGAAACAATAAGACTAAGCTGAGATTATTTGGCAGAAACCATGCAGGCAAGAAGGCAATGGGAGGGCATATATAAAACCTTGAAAGAAAAAAATTGTCAGCCAAGAATAATATATTCTGCAAAACTCCCGTTCAAATTTGATGGTGAAATTAGGCCATTTCCAGATAAACAGAAATTAAGGGAATATGTAAAAGTCAAACCAAACTTACAAGAATTATTAAAGCGAGTTCTTCGATCTGAGGACAAACAGCTTCACCTCACAGGCAGAACCTAGGACGCAGGATCGTGCCAGCCAGATACCAATCTAGGAAATGAACTCTCGAGGACTATCCAAAACCAAAAGAAATACAACAGGGACTCAGAGCAGTTAATCAGTAAATGACAACAACATCAAAACAATAAAAGAGGGAATAAACAGCATAGGTATAGAACCTTCTAATGGAGAGGGAAGCAAGGCGATACCAAGTAATGGTAGACTGCTTCAAACTTAGAAAGATAAGGGTAAAATTCATGGTAACCACAAAGAAAGTTAACAAACATACTCATTAAAAAAAAGAGGAAAAACATAAAGTCTCAGCAAAAACAAAACCTACAAAAACAAAAGAAATGGAAAAAAAATCCACAAACAAAAGTAACTCAGCACAAGAGAGTAAGAAGAACAAAGAAAACATCAGCACCACAAAAAAAAAAAAGCACACAAAATGACAACAACAAACCCACATCTATCAATAATTACACTGAACGTAAATGGACTCAATGCACCCATAAAGAGACAGAGAGTGATAGAATGGATAAGAAAACAGGATCCATCAGTATGCCATCTACAGGAGACACACCTTAGAAACAAAGATGTGAATTTATTAAAAGTCAAAGGCTGGAAAAAAATATATCATGCTAACAACTACCAAAAAAGAGCAGGAGTGGCAATTCTAATCTCAGATAAAATAGACTTTAAAACGAAATCTACCACAAAAGACAAAGAAGGACACTATATAATGATTAAGGGGACAATCCATCATGAAGACATAACCATAATAAACATCTACACACCCGATGACAGGGCTCCAAAAGACATAAAACAAACTCTAACAACACTGAAAAGAGAAATTGACAGTTCCACAATAATAGTAGGAGACTTCAACACATGACTCTCAGTAAAGGACAGAATAACAAAGAAGAAAGTCAGCAAAGATACAGAAGACCTAAAGGGCACAATCAGCCAACTTGACCTCATAGACATATATAGAACACTCCATCCAACAGCTGCAAAGTACACATTCTTTTCCAATGCACATGGAACGTTCTCCAGAATAGACCACATCTTAGGCCACAGAGCTATCCTCAACAAGATCAAAAACATTGAGATAATTCAAAGTATCTTCTCTCACCACAATGCCATCAAGGTAGAAATTAACAATAGAAAGAGCAAGGAAAAAAAATCAACTGCATGGAAACTGAATAATAGCCTGCTTACACATCACTGGGTAATAGAAAAAATCAGAGTTGGAATCAAAAAATTCCTAGAATCAAATGAGAATGAAAACACATCATACCAAAACCTTTGGGACACTGCAAAGGCAGTCCTCAGAGAACAATTTATAGCAATAGATGCACATATCAAAAAAGAAGAAAGGGACAAAATCAAAACATTAACTACAGAACTCAAACAAATAGAAAGAGAACAGCAAGAAAAGCCTACAACCACCGGAAGAAAGGAGATAGTAAAGATCAGAGCAGAAATCAATGAAATAAAGAACAGAAAAACAATAGAAAGAATCAACAAAACCAAAAGTTGGTTCTTTGAAAGAATCAACAAAATCGACAAACCACTGGCCAGACTGACAAAAGAAAAACAGCAGAGGGCACAAATAACCCAAATAAGAAATGAAATGGGGGACATTACAACAGACGCAACTGAAATAAAAAGGATTATAACAGAATATTATGAAAAACTATATTCCAACAAATTTGAAAACCTAGAGGAAATGGATAAATTTCTAGAAACACACGGCCTACCCAAACTACAACAAAGTGATGTTGAAAATCTGAACAGACCCATAAGAAGAGAAGAGATTGAAAAGGTAATAAAAAAAACTCCCAACCAAAAAAAGCCCTGGCCCAGATGGCTTAACTGGAGAATTCTACAAAACATTTACAGAAGAGCTTGTACCAGTACTACTCAAGCTATTTCAGAGCACAGAAGAGGAAGCAACACTTCCAAATTCATCCTATGAAGCCAGCATAACGCTGATACCAAAACCAGGAAAAGATGTCACAAAAAAATAAAATTACAGACCAATATCTCTCATGAATATAGATGCAAAAATTCTCAACAAAATTCTAGCCAATAGAATTCAGCATCATATCAAAAAAATAATACACCACGACCAAGTAGGATTCATACCAGGTATGCAAGGATGGTTCAACATTAGAAAATCAATCAACATAATCCACCACATAAGTAAAAGGAAAGAAAAGAATCACACGATCATCTCAATTGATGCAGAAAAGGCATTTGACAAAGTCCAACACCCATTCCTGATAATAACTCTCAATAAAATAGGTATAGAAGGGAAATTTCTCAACATAATAAAGGGCATCTCGGCAAAACCAACAGCCAACATCATTCTTAATGGAGAGAGGCTGAAAACATTTCCCTTGAAAACAGGAACAAGACAAAGATGCCATTTATCACCACTCCTATTTAACATTGTGCTGGAAGTTCTAGCTAGAGCAATAAGGCAAGAAAAAGAAACACAGGGCATCCAAATTGGTAATGAAAAAGTTAAACTGTCCCTGTTTGCAGATGATATGATACTATACACAGAAAACCCTAAAGACTTCACGAGAAATCTACTGGAACTAATAGAAAGATTCAGCAGAGTAGCAGGATACAAGATAAACATTCAAAAATCAGTTGGATTCCTATACACCAATAAGGAGAATGATAAAAAGGAAATCAGGAAAACAGTACCATTTTCAATAGCCCCTAAAAAGATAAAATACTTAGGAATAAACCTGACCAGGGATGTAAAAGACCTATACAAAGAAAACTACAAAACACTACTGCAAGAAACCCAAAGGGATCTACATAAGTGGAAAAACATACCATGCTCATGGATAGGCAGACTCAACATTGTGAAAATGACAATTCTACCCAAAGCAATTTACAAATACAATGCAATCCCGATACAAATACCACAACATTCTTCAAAGAGATGGAAAAACTAATCATTAACTTTCTATGGAAGGGGAAGAAGCCCCGAATAAGTAAAGCAACACTGAAGTAGAAGAATAAAGTTGAAGGACTCAACACTACCTGACTTGAGAACCTACTATACAGCTACAGTAGTCAAAACAGCCTGATACTGGTACAACGACAGATGCATTGACCAATGGAACAGAATTGAGAACCCAGATGTAAATCCATCCACCTACGGTCACTTGATCTACAACAAGGGCCCAAAGTCCATCAAATGGGGAAAAGACAGTCTTTTTAACAAATGGTGCTGGCAAAACTGGATATCCATCTGCAAAGAAATGAAACAGGGCCCATACCTCACGCCGTATACAAAAACTACTTCAAAATGGATCAAAAACCTGAATATAAAGCCTAAAACTATAAAGTTCATAGAAGAAAAAATAGGACCAACACTTCAGTCCTTAATACATGGCATTAACAGGATACAAACCATAACCATCAATGCACATACCCCAGAAAATAAGCTAGATAACTGGGATCTTCTAAAACTCAAACACCTATGCTCTATAAAAGACTTCACCAAAAGAGTCAAAAGAGAACCTACAGACTGGGAAAAAATTTTTGAACAGTACAAGTCAGACAAAGGTCTAATCTCCATAATCTACAAGAAAATCCAACACCTCTCCAACAAAAAGACAAATAATCCTATTAAGAAATGGGCAAATGAAATGAACAGACACTTCACCAAAGAAGACATTCAAATGGCCAACAGACACATGAGGAAATGCTCGCGTTCACTAGCCATTAGAGAAATGCAAATTAAAACCACAATGAGCTACCATCTCACCCCGGCATTACTGGCACGAATCAAAAACACTGGAAATAACAAATGTTGGAGGGGCTGTGGGGAGATCGGAACACTTATGCACTGCTGGTGGGAATGCAAAATGATACAACCATTTTGGAAAATGATATGGCGCTTTCTCAGAAAGCTAGAAATAGACATACCATTAGATCCAGCAATCCCACTCCTAGGAATAGATCCTAGAGAAATAAGAGTCGTCACTTGAATAGACATATGCACACCTATGTTCATGGCAGCATTGTTCACAATAGCAAAACAATGGAAACAACGTAGGTGCCCATCAACAGATGAATGGATAAATAAACTATTGTATATACACACAATGGAGTGCTATGCAACGAGAAAGAACAACAATGAATCTGTGAACCATCTCAGAACATGGATGAAACTGGAGGACATTATGCTGAGTGAAATAAGTCTATCACAAAAGGACAAATATTGTATGAGACCTCTATTGTAAAAACTCATTAAAAAGTTCACACACAATATGTAACAATCCTTGTTGGTTACCAGGGATTGGGGGGGGGGGATCTAAGTAGATAATAGATAAGTGGTATCTTGGGTGAAGGGTGAGACAGTAAACAATACAGGAGAAACTAGCACAACTTGTACAAGGAAAGGTCATGGAAGCCCCATAGACACACCCAAACTCCCTGAGGGACTGAATTGCTGGGCGGAGGGCTGTGGGGACCGCGGTCTTGGGGAACATCTAGCTCAATTGGCATGACACAGCTTATAAAGACAATGCTCTACTTTCTACCTTGGTGAGTAGTGTCTGGGGTATTAAAAGCCTGTGAGCGGCCATCTGAGATACTCCACTGGTCTCATCCCTTTGGGAGCAAGGGAGAATGAAGAGAACAGGATACAAGGAAAAGATTAGTCTGGAGGACTAATTGTCCACATCTACCACGGCCTCCACCAAACTGAGTCCAGTACAGCTAGATGGTGCCCGGCTACCACCACTGACTGCTCTGACCAGGATCACAACAGAGGGTTCTGGACAGAGCTGGAGAAGGATGTAGAGCATAATTCTAACTCACAAAAAAATGACCAGATTTACTGGTCTAAAGGAGACTGGAGAAACCCCGAGAGTGTGGCCCCCAGACACCCTTTTAACTCAGTGGTGAAGTTACCTCCGAGGTTCACTGTTCAGCCTGGGAGTGGACAGCCCCATAAAACCAAATGAGACTAACGAGGTACAGGAGTCCAGTGACAAGGGCCAGAAAGCAGAAGGGGACAAGGAAGCTGGTGATAGGGAACCCAAGGTTGAGTAAGGATATTGTTGATGTGTTGTGAGGTTGTTAACCATTGTCACAGGGCAACATTTGTAGTAACTGTTAAATGAGAAACTATTTTGTTCTGTAAGCCTTCATCTTAAGCGAGAATAACAGCACGATTTGAAGAGCGTAGTCAATGTCACTGAACTGTGCATGTAGAAATTTTTGAAATGGTGTATCTTTGGCTATGTGTATTTTCACCAAAAAAAAAAAAAAAAAAGAGGTTGGGAAGTTAGAGGGTTGATATGTTGTGGGGTTGTTAACCAATGTCATAAAACAACATGTGTACTTCTGTTTCATGAGAAACTATTTGTTCTGTAAGCCTTCACCTGAAGTACAATAAAAAAAAAAAAAAAAAGATTACAGCCTAGGAAACCCTATGGTGCAGTTCTACTCTGTCACATGGGGTCACTATGAGTCAGAATAGACTAGACAGCCCACAACCACAGGCAATTCTGAGTTTGAGAATCACCACCTTAGACTGTCAGAATTCATCAGATTTTGCTTACACACACACATCCTCAAAAAGGTGTAAAGGAAAACTGTAGCAACGAGTCCCTATTTGCCAAACAAACAGCAAAGCAAAGCACATGTTATTTTAAGCATTCTAAATAGGATACCTAACCCTCAAGTATTTGGGACTAAATCTGTGGCTTGAAAGGACTGTGTTAAATTTACAAGGGCTTTGACAAAACTGGGTGGAGAAAGGGAAGCACTTTCAATCATTAGATTCCTGAGAATATCAACTCTTGTTACCCCTTAAAAAATTGCAAGTGTTTCCTCCTGGGGAGATGTGCTACCCACTAAACACGAGAGTTAAGGCTAAAACGGTTAACCTGCCCTCTGAAAAGAATGTTAATGCTAGAATGGACATGTTTCTCTGAGTCAAAGTTCCTTTTCAACTATCCTATTTATTTCTTAGATGTCGTGCTGATGGAGTGTTACATTTTCAAAATAAAACTCCAAAGTTAGAGTTCTTTTATTTAGCTGCATAAATTAATCCACAACTGATAAAAAGTTATTTTAGTATAGATTGGTCCCCATCGTAAGTCAGAGTGTGTATGTATATAAGGTGGCACAAATGGATAAGCGCTCGACTGCTAACTGAAAGGTCCGCTGTTCAAACCCACCCAAAGCGGGTCCTTCGGAGAAGGATCTGGGGATCTGCTTCTGGAAAGATACAGCCAAGTAAATTCTATGGGACTCTTCTACTCTGTCACATGGGTCTCTGTGAACAGAAATGGACTTGACAGCACACAACAACAACAATAATGTATGTGTATTTGTAAATGAATACAAGCTTCCCGTTTTTGTTTTTTAACAGGTGTTTGTTTTTACTATAAATGGGTCATCATAATTTCCTTTGTGATTTCAAATTGAATTCCTTTGTTGCTGCTGCTGCTATTCCTGATCTTGATGTACGTTCATTTTTAGAGTCTTTTTCGTTATCTTTGTTTGCGTTTAACTACTCACCTCTTAATTGCTCCAGGTAGAGTAATGTTTTAATTACTAGTTACAGAAAGGGAACGTTCTGGAAGGTACTTTCACACAAATTAGAAGTTAATAGCTGACACAATTCTAAAATCCAGTTTTTCATGTTTAGCTAAATAGCAGTTCATCTTTTTGGTTCACTCATAGTCTTGAAAGTTTAAAAATTCAAATGTTTTCTTTCACCTTTTTGAATAAACAAAAATTGAGAGAATTATTTTCACGTTCTTTAAAGTTTTAGTCAAATTCCTTTTACTTCTTATAAAACTTACAGTTTTTTTTTCGTGTGAAACTAAAAACAATTACAAATGATTTCTGTGGGAAGAATAAAATTTGGGGAGAAAACACCTGAAATGTTTCACATTGTAATAAGCTGCGACAACTGTTCTCCTCTTGCTTAAACTCACTGAAGTGGATTTTGTTGTCTGCAACTTACTAATACCCAGGTAAGTCGGGCCCATGCTTGCGAGTACTTCCTCAAAATTTTCTAAGCCCCCCTCTGGGGTCTGGGACTGGCTGGGACAAGTAGTGCTGTCTGGTGGGGGCGTCCAGGCCAAGATCAAGTTCCATGTGGGCTTCTGTCTCTGTTTTTCGCCTTCAGCACACTCTCTTCACCACCAGGGCTCCATATATATATATATATATATATATAATGTATGGTATGTGTGTGTATACGTGTATGTATACATCTATATATAATTGTGGTAAAAATATATATAACACATTTGCTGATTCACTATTTTTTATATGTACAATTCGGTGACGTTGATTGCATTCATCCTGTTATGCAACCATAACCACTATCCTTTGCCAAATATTCCATCAGTATTGACAGATACTCAGTGTGTCCCCATCCCTCCTACTCCTGGTAACCACAAATAGACTTTGTTCTCTATACATTTGCCTGTTCTAGATATTTCATATAAGTGGGATCATACAATATTTGTCCTTTTGTGATTGACTTATTTTACTCAGCATGAAGTTGTCAATGTTCATTCACGTTGTAGTATGTATCAGGACTTCATTTCTCCTTACGGCTGACTAATAGCCTATTGTATGTATATACCACATTTTGTTTACCCACTTCAATCAGATTCTTTATACAGACAGGAAGATCCCCATGCATTCCTGCATTGAAGCCCTGAGGAACAGGACATAAGACAACAGAATGCTGGCCCCACAAGTCAGAAATTTTGGGGTATGATATATGGAATACATCTTAGGACCAATTCTATGCGAAATCTCTTTAGCAGCCTGGCACCACTTTCTTTTCCCCACCTGAAATTCCTACCACTGGTTTTACTTCTTTAATGAGTTAAGGTTGCCTTTGGAAATTTCCCCCCAAAGTTTCCATTAAATGCAAGTGTACTGGTGCTATGAGTGAGAGGAGAAACATCAGGTAAGTGTGCAGAGTGGTTTATACAAGAATACACTGGGCAGAGTTGTTAAAATAATTACAAATCTCTCCGCAGGAGGTTGGTGAAGTAACTTACGGCAAATGTATATAGCAGCATAATCTTTGTGTTCATTATCTATTGCTGAGTACAAGCCACCTAAAATTCAGTGGCTTAAAACAATGATGATTTGTGATTTCTCACAATTCCGTGGCTCGCTGGCCAATTCTGCTGCCAACGGCGCTGTGTCAGGCAGCTGCAGTCAGATGGTGGCTCAGCTGTGGCGGCCGGTCTAAGATGGCCACAGTCACGCCTCACAGGTCAGGAGCCTTGGCCAGGATGGTGGGGACAGCTGCGACAGCTGGGCCTTTCACTCCACGTGCTCTTTCTTCACAGCATGGTGGCCTCAGGATTCCGTAAGGGGGAGAGCAGAAGCTACAAGATCTTCTGAAGCCTCGAGCAGAACTCATATGACGTTGCTTCTGCCACATTCCATTGGGCAAAGCCTGACATAAAGCCAACCCAGATTCAAGACTCTTTTGATGGAAGGAGATGCAAAGAATCTGTGGCCATTTTTTTTTTTAATTCATATAACATAATATTTGCTGTTTTCAAGTGTACAATCCACTAGCATTTAGTATATTCACAATGTTGTGGAACCATCACCACTACCTCATTTCAGAACATTTTCATTATCCCAAGAGGAAACCCAGTACCCATTAGCAGTCACTCCCCATTACCCCATTGCCTCAGCCCCAGGCAACCACTAATTTGCTTTCTTTGTGGACTTTCTTATTTTGTACATTTCATATAAATGGACTCATACAATATGTGAACATTTGTGTCTGGTTTCTTTCACTCAGCATAACATTTTCAAAGTTCTTCCAAGTTGCAGCAAGTATCAGTACTTCATTCTTTTTTATGGCTGAATAATATTCCATTATATGAATATGAATTTGGGTTGTTTCCACCTTTGTGATAATCATTTGTGAGCAACTTTTTGTTTGAACATCTGTTTTCAATTTTTTTGAGAATATACCTAGAATTGGAATTGCTGGGTCATAGTCTATGTTATCAAACATACTCTATATTTAACATTTTGAAGAACTGCTGAACTGTTTTCCTCTGTGGTCATTTTTAATCAATATATTTTTCAATAGCTAAAATGATGAAGTACATCTATATTTGTTGATGTGGAAATACAAATAAGTGAAAAACAGTGATATCATTGCAGCACTACTCACAATAGCCTAAAGGTGGAAACAACCTAAATGCCCATCGACAGATGAATGGATAAACAAAATGTGGTACGTACACGCAATGGAATACTACTCAGCCAGTGGGAGAAATGAAGTCTTGAAACATGCTACAGTATGGATGGAGCTTGAAAACATTATGCTGAGTGAAATAAGCCAATCACAAAAGGACAAATATTGTATGACCTCACTTATATAAAAAGGCAAGAAAAGGCAAATGTATAGAGACCAAAGTTTATTAGTGGGTACCAGGGGTGGGAGGGAGGGGGAAAAGGAGGGTTAACCATTATGGAAAAACCACATTGATTAAGGGTAGGGTTGTGCAGTTAATTACTGTAATTGCTGTCAATAAGTTGTACACATGTAAAAAGTTGAACTGGCAAAAGTTGTGTAATAGATACATACACAACAACAACAACAAAGAGTAGCTACCGAGGCTGCTTATGTACAACAAAACACCTCTTGGGATTTGGGATTTGGTTCCTTGGTTTGGGGGTTTAGGGTCATTGTTTCATGGGACATCCCAGTTAATTGGCCTAATAACGTGTTTAGTGCTTCTGCTCTACCTCCTAGTTCATTGCTTAGTGCCTGGGGTCTCAAAAGCTTGCAAGCAGCCATCCAAGGCACAACAATTGGTCTCTATTCACCTGGGGCATGAGAGGAAGAAGGGGAGTCAGGAACAGGAGAAGGATATGGAATGTGTGACTAATTGCCTCCATGAACAGCTGCCTCCTTTGCCATGAGGCCAGAACTGGATGGTGCCCAGCTACAATTACTGAACATTTTGACCAAAAATTCCATAGAAGAATCCTAATCAAGAGGGGAAAAGTGCAGAACAGAACTTCAAATTCTCATGGATTCTAAACTTTCTGGAGCCTTGGAGGGTGGATGAACCCCTAAAACTATTGCCCTGAGATAATCTTTAAACCTTAAACCAAAAATATCCCCTGAAGTCATCTTAAAACCAAACAATAGTTTAGCTTAACTAGTAAAAAAAGTCTGCCTTGAGCATTATGCTCGTCTTTTAAGAACTATCTATATGGGATCAAATTGACAACAGCAAGTCAAAAGATTAGATAGTAACCTTAAGGGGTAGTGATTTTATGTTGATAGGGGAGGAACAACTCAGAAAAAGAGGGTAAGAATGGTTCCTCAACTCGAAGTATGTAATCAATGTCAATAAAATGCATGTGTAGAAACTGTTAAATCGGTGTATGTTTTGCTGTGTGTATTCTCAACAACAACAACAAAATCAATAAAATTTAGGGAAAAAATTATGAAATTATATATTTCATTTATATATGACAGAAATTCATAAAAACAGTGGCATAAATAAGACAAGTTAATTTTCTCCCGTTAACAAAACCTGGAGGGCTGGGATGTTTCATAAAGTTCTCATGGACACTGATTCCTTTCAGCCCTCTCTCATCAGCCTTACAGGAAGGCTCTCACTTCCTGGTTCAAGATGGCAGCCTCTGCTCCCTAGGCAATAAGAGACAGCAAGGGATAATGAAGGAGGGCACAAAGAGCATACCGGGTGTCTCTTAAAGAAGAATCCTAGGAGTTGTTACACATCACACATACCTATTGCTGTCGAGTCGATTCCAACTCATAGTGACCCTATAAGACTGAGTAGAAAACCCCATAGGGTTTCCAAGGCTATAAATCTTTTTCTTTTTCCTAATTTTTTTTTCATTTTATTGTGTTTTTGGTGAAAGTTTACAACCCAAATTAGTTTTTCATTCAAAAATTTACACACAAATTGTTTTGTGAGATTAGTTGCAGTCCCTACAGTGTGTCAGCACTCTCCCCCTTTCCCTTTCTTCCTGAGTTCCCATGTCCATTCGTCCAGTTTTTCTGTCTCTTCCTCCCTTCTCATCTTTGCTTTTGGGCAGGGTTTGCTCATTTGTTCTCATATACTTGATTGAACTAAGAAGCACATTCCTCACATATGGTATTGTTTGTTTTATAGGCCTGTCTAATCTTTGGCTGAAAGGTGTGCTTTGGGAGTGACTTCAGTGCTGAGTTAGCAGAGTGTCTGGGGGCCATAGTCTTGGGGGTTCCTCCAGTCTTTGTTAGGCCAGTAAGACTAGTCTTTTTTTGTGAATTTGAATTTTGTTCTACTTTCTCCTGCTTTGCCAGGGGGCCCTATTGAGATCCCTGTCAGAGAGGTGGTTGGTGGTAGCCAAGCACCATCTAGCTCTTCTGGGCTCAGGCTGGTGGAGGCTGTGGTTCATGTGGTCTATTAGTCCTCTGGACTAATATTTTTCATTGTGTCTTTGGTTTTCTTCATTTTCCTTTGCTCCAAACATGACGGGACTAACAGATGTATCTTAGATGGCTGCCTGGAAGCTTTTTAAGACCCCAGATGCTACTCAGTAAAGGATGTAGAACATTTTCTTTACGAACTATTGATGGAGTGAATGTGTTTTACACGTGGCAAGGACATGGATTTTCGGGGGCCAAAGGGTAGAATGTTATAGATTGAATTTTGTCCCCCCAAAAATGTGTGTCAACTTGGCTAGGCCATGACTCCCAGTATTGTGTGGTTGTTCACTATTTTGTGATCTGATGTGATTATCCAGTGCGTTGTAAATCCTAACCTTTACGATGTTAATGAGGGAGGATTAGAGGTAGTTATGTTAATGAGGCAGGACTCAGTCTATAGGATTAGATTGTATCTTGAGTCAATCTCTTTGAAATATAAAAGAGAGAATCAAGCAGAGAGGAGAGGGACCTCATACCACCAAGAAGTGCCAGGAGCAGAGGATGTCCTTTGGACTCTCTCCCCTGCACTGAGAAGCTCCTAGACCAGGGGAAGATTGATAACAAGGACCTTCCTCCAGAGCTGACGGAGACAGAAAGCCTTTTGCTGGAGTTGGCACCCTGAATTTAGACTTCTAGCCTCCTAAAGCATGAGAGAATACATTTCTGTTTGTTAAAACCACCCACCCATGGCATTTCTGTTATAGCAGCACTAGATAACGAAAACAACTATGTTATGCCAATTGACGTAGATGTCCTCCGAGATGATGTCCCTGGCCCTCAGCCCTGTTACTTGGTCCCTCAAAGTGTTTGGATGTGTCTGTGAAGCTTCTATGACTTTCCAAGGCTGTAAGTCTTCACAGAAGCAGACTGCATATCTTTATATACTATATTGACCAGAACTTAGTCATCAGCTTTAAGGACTAGGATGAAATGCAATATTTATTCTGTGTTTTTATTTACCCAGCTGAACTATTTCTTGGAAGAAGGAAAGAACAGCTGTTAGGGAACAACTTACTGTCTCTTCCCTGTTGATAAAATTAATTGTGCGGAGAGCTTTAAATTAAAGTACAAAAACATTTAACAAGCATTATCTCTAGATGTAAGAAGCCCTGGTGGTGCACTGGTTAAGCACTCAGCTGCTAACCAAAAGGTTGGTGGTTCATATCCACCCAGCCTGTCCTTGGGAGGACATGGCAATCTGCTTCCATAAAGATTGCAGCCTAGGAAACCCTATGGGGAAATTCTGCTCTGTTGCATGTGGTCCCTATGAGTTGCAAACTGACTCAGTGACACCCAACAACAACAATAACATCTCTAGATGGTGGGAATTGGTGTTGTTGCTGGGTGCTGTTGAGTCGAGAAGGGCAATTAAAAATTTATTCTTTACCCTTTTCTATATTTTACGACCTTTTGTGATACCCATGAAATCATTAAAAAGACATTTTGTTTAAAAAAAAATACACATTTCCTCTGTAAAGCAGAAATTTATTTGTTTATTCTTTGTTTCTTTTGGTATTTGAACAATGTTTGTCTATGATGTCAGGCATTAAGAGATATGAGGATGAATAAGACAGGGTCTCTGCTATTAAGGAACTCAATAGACTAGATGCAAAGAGAGAGATACTAAAAAGTCATCTCAAAATGACCAAGAAGTTGCTGTAGTAGAAGTGTGCACAAAGTAATAAGGAAGTACTAAAAAAAAAAAGCATACTGGGGTGGGGAGTGAGGAAAAATTAACCAAGGGTGCTGCACTTGATCTCAGGCTACATGGATAAGTAAGAATCTACCAGGTGGAAAAGAAAGGAAAGCACATTCTAGGCAAAGGGTATATGGAAGGACCCAGACGTACAAAAAACATACCAAATTTAGAGTGGTTAGGACAGAGTGTGTGTGTACATTGAGTTACAGGAGATAAGCCTGGAAAGTTTGCTTTAAGCTTCTATTAAGTTAGCTCACAACCAGTGGTGTGCTGGCAAATGTTTAACAATCAACTTCCTTGTGGGGAGTAGAAGCCCTGATTTATAATGCTTGCTGATTTCCTTGGTGTAAATACTCCCACCACTGCGGATTTCAAGCTACAGACAGGATTCACTGAACATGGAGTTGGGAAGAGATACACAGTAACACATCATTATGTAACATTTCCACCATGGAGATGCAACAGACATAAATAACATCAAGAGCATAGATAATAGTAACACATACTAGAATAATTAGGAAATGATCAGTTAGGAGATTGTAATTTAAATTTATTTGTCGGTGTATGTAAAATTTCGAATAATGGCTGTGTTTTACAACTGATTCACAGAATTCCTGAAAATCTAACAATCCATATGAACACACCACTGTTAAATGTGCATCTACTATTTCGTAAGTTATTGTGTTTGCCCTGGGGGGAAGGACTCAAAAATAATTCATAGCAAATTTTACCACCTGGTTGAAATGATCACACAAATACCCACTCTGACATACACGCACACATGCACACACATTAAAAAGTAACTTGAGGTAATTGCCAAAGAAGGAAACTGATCAAAAGGATTGTGGGAGTCAAAGGAAGAAGAATCTCTAAGGCTGTAAAAAAACAAAACAAAACAAAACAAAAAAACACCAAAAAACAGTTGCACTCGAGTCAATTCCGGCTCAGAGTGACCCTGTAGGACAAAGTAGAACTGCCTCATAGCGTTTCCAAGGCTGTAGTAATAGTTAAACCATCACAGAGGAAGTAGGAATCACTTGACCTTCAAGAAGAGGAGTATGGGTTATGTTGGAATGAAAGAGAAAGATAAGGAAAGATGTAGAGCTCCAAAGAGGTAGGGAGAGAGGAAATCCTGAGATGAGGAGGAGGATGGATGAGGAGTTTTCAAACTGGATGCCATACCTGGTCTCAGCTTCTTAGTAAAGTAGGAGATAAGGGGATTTGCACATTTGCTCTGATAAATTGCCTAGGTTATCTAGTTGTTAGCTTGAAACCAGAGTATTGCAGCCTTGAGGGTGTAAGAGATACATTGCCGAGGGATTCTGGCAACTACAAACCACTGAGTAGGAGGATTGGGAACAGAAACAGCAGTAGATCCACAGTGATCCAGGATCATGATAGGGTCAGGCACAAATGGGAAGGCATCAAGATACGAAGATGCAGGAAAGCTAGGTTGGGAGCCCACACTTCACAGAAGCGACCAGATGGGGACGCTTCCGTCTTCCCCTCCAAGGCCACCATCCCCCAGCATCTTCACCTCCTGCTCCTGTCAGATACCATCACCCCCTTCCTCTTCTCTCTGGGTCCGTCCCCTCTTCTCTCATCATCCTTTCTCACTCCACCACCATCTTCCCTACCAGATCGTTCTGCTCAGCAGACGTCATGCTCTAGCAGCCCCGTCTTTAAACCTCTCCGCTAATGCACATCATCCTCCAGCTACCACCCCATTGATCTTCACCCCTTCACGGCAGAAGGTATCAAAAGCATTCTCTCTCCTCGGGGTCTCCATTTCCTTATTGCCCTTTCTTTTTCAACCCTTGCTCCTCTCTGCAGTATCACCAGTGACTTCTCTGCTCCACAGCAGCCAAAGTGATGTTTTAAAATGGAAATCAACAGCATTTTACTACTGCCTTTAAACCCTCCCAAGGACTCTTTGGGGGCAGTGGTGGCTCAGTGGTAGAATTCTTGCCTTCCATGTGGGAGACTCAGGTTTGACTTCCGACCAATGCACCTCATGCGCAGCCACTACCTGCCAGTCAGTGGTGGCTTGTATGTTGCTATGATGCCTAACAGGTTTTAGTCCAAGATACACTAGGAAGAAAGGCCTGGCAATCAACTTCTGAAAATCAGTCATTGACAATCCTATGGATACAGTGGTCTGATCCAAACTGATTGTGAGGATGGTGGAGGATCAGGCACTATTTCATTCAGTTGTGCACGAGATCACTGTGAGTTGGGGACCAACTCAACAGCAGCTAACTCATAAAATCAAATGGCACCTTCTTTAAAGGTTACCAAAGCCCTACAGGACTTGCCTCCTAACTGTCTCCTCTCCATTCCCTACCCCATAGCCACACTGGCCTGGCTGTGTTTGCAGCACACTCACCCGGAAAGCTTGTTCCTGCCTCAGGGCCTTTGCATGGATGTTTCCTTTACCTGAAGTGTTCCCTTGGCCTCCACTGGCTCCCACTGGCATGCCTGCCTCCTCTCCTCATTCAGGGCTCAGCTTGGGTGTCATCTGACCACCCCATCCAATTCTGTGCAGACATCCTTGATATAAACCCAAAAAACCAAACCTGTTGCCGTCAAGTTGAGTCTGACTCATAGCAACCCTATAGGACAGAGTAGAACTGCCCCATAAGGTTTCCATGGAGCGCACGGTGGATTTGAACTGCTGACCTTTTGGTTAACAGCCTTAGCTCTTGACCACTATGCCACCAGGGTTTCCATCCTTGCTATACCAAGCACGTTATTCCATCCTATTTTCTTTAAAGCATTTCTCATTCTTTGAAATGATCTTATATCTTCTTTGTTAAACTCAGTGGTCAGCAAACTGTGGCTCCTGGCCAAATCCAGCACACCACATGCTTTTGCAATGAAGTTTTATTGGTTCAAGCCGTGCCCATTTGTTTAGGTAGTGTTTACGGCTGCTTTTGCACTGCAACAGGAGCCCTCGTGGCTCAGTGGTTAAGTGCTTGGCTGCTAAGCGAAAAATCATCCGCTGGTACCCACCAGCATCTCTGCAGGAGAAAGATGAAGCAATCTCCTTCCATAAAGAGTATAGCCTTGGAAACCCTATGGGGCACTTCTACTATGTTCTGTAGAGTTGCTGTGACTCGGAGTTGCCTGGATGCAATGGGTTTGGATTTTTTGGGTGTTGCACTACAATGGCAGAGGCAAGTGATTGAAACAGAGGCCTCATGGGCTACCTAAAATATACAGTAATTGGCCCTTTCAGAAAAAGTTTGTTGACCCCTGGTTTACTTGTTTACTGTGTTAGCCTGTTTATCGTTTGCAGCCTTCGCCTCTAAAGGGGCCTTGGGTAGTGCAAATGATTAACAGGCTTGGCTGTTAACCAGAAGGTTGGAGGTTTGAATCCACCCAGAGGCACCTGGAAGAAAAGTCTGGCAGTCTACTTCTGAAAAATCAGCCACTGAAAACCCTATGGAACACGGTTTTACCCTGGCACACATGAGGTCGCCATGAGTCAGCATGGACTCAACAACAACTGCCTTGCTTCTGGTTTTGCTCTAGAACATCAGCTCCTTGAGAGCAAGGAGTTTTATCTGTTTTCTTCACTGCTGTATCCCTGGCACCCAGAAGAAAGCGTGCTACATAAATGAAGGAATGACAGTGGAGGAGGACAACATCGTTAAGTCAAATACTTGAGTGCTACGTTGACCAAGCCTAATAATAACAATAACAAAAATAAGGGATATGGTGTATTCACAAGAGCTAGTGCTTAATGCTTTGTGTGCATTATGTCATTTATTACTTACATCAGTCTAGGGAGGGAGGGACCAGTATACCCATTGTCATGGATTGAATTGTGTCCCCCCAAAAAATGTGTTTATCAATTTGACTAGGCTATGATTCCCAGCGTTGTATGGTTGTCCTCCATTTTGTGATTGTAATCTTACATTAAAAAGGATTAGGGTGGGATTTTAACACCATCCTAACCCAGGTCGCATCCCTGATCCAATGTAAAGGGAGTTTCCCTGGGGTGTGGGCTGCACCACCTTTTGTCTCTTGTAAGAGATAAAAGGAAAGGGAAGCAAGCAGAGAATTGGGAACCTCATACCACCAAGAAAGCAGTGCCGGGAGCAGAAAGCATCCTTTGGACCTGAGGTTCCTACGCAGAGAAGCTCCCAGACCAAAGGAAGATGGATGACACGGACCCTCCCCCAGAGCCAACGGAGAAAGCATTCCCCTGGAGGTGACACCCCGAATTTGGACTTGTAGCCTACTGGACGGTGAGAGAATAAACTTCTCTTTGTTGAGGCCATCCACTCCGGGTACTTCTGTTAAAGCAGCACTAGATGACTAAGACACCCATTTTATTCATAAAGAAACTGAAGAGGCTCATAGAATTCAGCAATTGTCCAAGTTCCCACTGTTAATCATTGGCACACAGCTCCGTGTGGCCTCAAGCCTGTACTATTTCTTCTGCCCTACCCTGGAAAGGACATCAGCTTCCAAGTAAGACAAAACTGGGTTCAAATGTGAGCTTTACTGCTCTGTAACTCTGAGTCTTTGGCAATTTGTTTTGTACCTCTAAGTTTTGATTTACTCATCTGTGAAGCTAGAAAATTACCATCTATGTCTCAGGGTTGTGAGGATTAAATAAGATAAAGCACCTAAGGCAGTGTCTGACACAGTGGGTGCTCAAACATGCTAGCTCACTTCTTTCTTTTTAAAGAAAATTAATAGGATACATGTCACTCGGTCCACGGTTTCCCTCCTGTCTGGTGATAGGGCAGAGCCAGCTCTCCTGCTGGGCCAAGGGGTCCAGCTTGTGTTTCGACAGCTGTGACAGTATCTACCTGGGCTGGAATGTTTGAGAATTTTTCCCATCCCCCAGCTTTCTCTTTTTTGACCCTGGCCACTTACCTTGATAGAGACAATCCCACCGCCTCTTGAACTACTTTTCCTTTGGGACAGAGAGTTCTGTTTAGCCCCAGCCTCCACCTTTCCCAGCCAAGCCCCCTTGTTCTGATCCCTGACCCAGAACAAACAGAGAAATTTAAACAAAAAGTGATACCCAGCAAGAAATAAAATGACCCATGGTCTTGGCACTGGCAGCTGAGTAAGCGTGGGAATGATGCAAAAGGGGAAAGTCCTGAAGAGGTTTGCGGGAATCTCAATACGTTACCAACATAATAAATTTGGTGTTGCCAGAAAAGAGCATTTGTGGGAGTGGGGGTGGGGCAAAGGTGGGGGTTGGGAACAGTGACAGAGAAATGTTCTGTGCATTGTGAATTGAGGCTTTTTAAAAAAAAATAATATTTTATTGTGTTTTTCGTGATAGTTTACCCAGTAAATTAGGTTCCCACTTGACAATTTCTATACAAATTGGTCGGTGACGTTAGTTATGTTTTTCACAATGTGTCAACATTCTCTTTAATTGCTCTCTGGTTGCCTCGTTTCCAGTACTCTCGTTTCCTCCGCCCCCTTGTCTTCTCTTCTTTGCTTTAGAGTAAATGTTGACCTTTTGGTCTTATGTAAATGAGTTTTTAGTAGAGCACTGTACTTACAGGCAATATTCTTTATTTTGTGGGCCACTCTGTTATTTCACTAAAAGGCGATCTCAGGGGATACTTTCAGTTCAGGGTTTAAAGAACCTATCAGGGTGATAGTCTCAGGGAGTCCTCTGGTCTCAACTGGTCTAGGAAGTCTGGACATTTTGAGAATTTGAGTGTTGTTCCGTGTTTTTCTCCTCGTCTATCAGGGTCCATCCTCCACATGTCTGTCAGTTTGTCATACTGTGGGGGCTTGCTTGTTGCTGTGATGCTGGAAGCTATGCCACCAGTATTCAAATATCAGCAGGGTCACCCATGACAGACAGGTTTCAGCTGAGCTTTCAGACTAAGACAGACTAGGAAGAAGGACCCGGCAGTCTACTTCTAAAAAGAATTAGCCAGTGAGAACACAGGACTTCTGGGCAACATGGTGCTATAGTCAGAAGTACCACGCCATTCCTCCATAGCAAAGATCTGAAAAACTAAGGCAAACACAGTCACATGTCAATCCTGAAACCCTAAGCATCAAATGAAGAGATAAAGAGCTCAGCCAAGCACCGAGTGGAATAAGAAACAGACTGAGAACAGAGAACAAGGAGAGATACATGCAGAGGTCCCCTACCAGCTACCACAGCACGGATCTGCCATCTTGGACTCCTGCTGGAGATCAGCGAACAGGGGGTACAAGAAAGCAGCTTCACGAAGCTTCCAGCAGGAGACAGAACAACCGGTAACCAGCAATATATGCTTTCCCACCCCCCACCCTTCTTCACCCACACTCGGCCTCCTTTGCTTCCCACAGCCACAGTCTCTTGGCCAGGAAGCACCAGCATCACCCCAGTGTCACTTGGATTCCACCCACCGGTACTGGCTGGCTCCCGGAGTGCCTTTTGTTGGCTGCAGGTGTTACTTTTCTCTGCTTCATTGGATTTCTTCCTTACCTCTCACCACCTCCCCACACTTTCTCTCAAATACCTGGCTCCGTGGCCATCTTTGCTCCTTTCTGGGGTGCTGCAAGGCACTGCTCTACTCTGGAACTGCTTCCTGGCCTGCCACTGCACTGGTGGGACCCCCAGGGCTTTTTTTTTGGTTTGTTTGTTTGTTCTGATTTGTTCTGTTGTGATTTTTTTGTTTGGTTATTTTCTTTTTCTTTTCTCATCTTGGGAGCCCCTTCTGGCCGGGCAGTGCCACGCAGCTTGGGAGATACTCCCTTACTCTGTACAGACACACAGTGACATCACTGGGGGCATTTCTTCTTTCTTGTATGTTTTGTTTTGTTTTTGTTTCTTTATTTCGTTTTCTTCTCTCTCTTTTTCCCTTTTTGTCTTTCTTCATTTCCAGTTTCCCGATTTATTCATTTTTTTCTTTTACCCTTTTTCTTTTCTTTTTTCTCCATTTCTCAGTCTCTCATCTCTCCACTCCAGTTGCAAGCTCCCTTAGCACTCTTTTTTGTTTGTGTGTATGTTTTTGGCTCCTGTTCCTCTCTCCTCTCTCTCCTCTTTCCCATACCCATCTTAGCTCCACACATCACAACCTAACCCCTCCTTCCTGCCTACCTGCACCGTGCGCTGAACATCACACTCCCAAGCAGCACAGGTAAGGCCTACTGGAACCTGCCTTGCACTGATTCCCAGTCCACACTGTCAGCCCTGTATGTGCCACAAAAAACCTATCTCAGCAACTCTGCTTCAGCTGGACCTGCCCTGCTACACCATACCTGAGTGACTGACCCTACCGATTGGAGAAGGATGTGAAAAGTATCATGCCCACAGACGAGCAAACAACGAAGAACGCACAGCCCTCCTGTTCAGACATAACCAAATAAAACAAAAAAGCAGGAAAAACAAACAAATCTACAATCAATAAATGAGGAAAAAAACTACTGAATGCCCAGAAGACAGCAGACAATATCAAAACATATACAAAAACAGGACAGGATAGTTCTAGTAGGCGTCCAAAATAAAACACCAGATGACTTTCCAGTAGAAGAAAAGGCACTAGAACTACCTGATAGGGAATTCAAATCTCTAATATTCAGAATTACCCAAGAGATGAAGCAAAAGAATTAGCCAGTGAAAATTTTATAAATAGCAGAGGTACATTGTCTGACATAGTGCTGAGAGATGAGCATCTCAGGTCAGAAGGCACTCAAAAGATGACTGGGGAAGAGCTGCCTCCTCAAAGCAGAGTCGATCTTAATGATGTGAGTGGAGTCAAGCTTTTTGGATCTTCATTTGCTGATGTGGCATGACTGAAAATGAGAAGAAACAACTGCAAACATCCATTAATAATCAGAACCTGGAATGTACAAAGTATGAATTTACAAAAATTGGAAATCATCACAAATGAAATGGAACGCATAAACATTGATATCCTAGGCATTAGTGAGCTGAAATGGACTGGTATTGACCGCTCTGAATCAGCCAATCATATGGTCTACTATGCTGGGAATAACAGTTTGAAGAGGAATGGCGTTGCATTCATCATCATAAAGAATATTTCAAGATCTATCCTGAAGTACAAGTTATATGATAATATCCATATGCCTACAAGGAAGACCAGTTAATATGACTATTATTCAAACTTATGCACCAACCACTAAGACCAAAGATGAAGAGATTGAAGATTTTTACCAATTTCTGCAGTCTGAAATTGATTAAACATGCAATCAAGATACATCAATAATTGCTGGCGATTGGAATGCAAAAGTTGGAAACAAAGAAAGATCGGTAGTTGGAAAATATGGCCTTGGTGATAGAAATGATGCTGGAGGTCGAATGATAAAATTTTGCAAGACCAACAACTTCTTCACTGCAAATACCTTTTTTTTTTTTTTTTAACCAACATAAACGGTGGCTATACACGTGGACCTCACTACATAGAATACATAGGAATCAAATAGACTACATCTGTGGAAAGAGACAATGGAAAAGCTCAATATCATCTGTTAGAACAAGGCCAGGGACCAACTGCAGAACAGATAATCAATTGCTGATATGCCAAGTTCAAGCTGAAACTGAAGAAAATTAGAACAAGTCCACGGGAGCCAAAGTACAACCTTGTGTAGGTCACACTTGAATTTAGACATCATCTCAAGAATAGATTTGATGCATTGAACACCAGTGACCGAACACCAAGGAGCTGTGCAATGACATCAAGGGCATCACACATGAAGAAAGCAAGAGGTCATTAAAAAGACAGGAAAGAAAGAAAAGACCAAAATGGATGTCAGAAGAGACTCTGAAACTTGCTCTTGATCGTTGAGTAGCTGAAGCAAAAGAAGGAGATGATGAAGTAAAAGAGCTAAACAGAAGATTTCAAAAGGCAACTCCGGAAGTCAAAGTAAGGTGTTCTAATGACACGTGCAAAGATCTGGAGATAGAAAACCAAAAGTGAAGAATATGCTTGGCATTTCTGGAGCTGAAAGAACTGAAGAAAAAATTCAAGCCTCGAGTTGCAAGAGTGAAGGATTCTATGGGGAAAATATTAAACGACCCAGGAAGCATCAAAAGAAGATGGAAGGAATACACAGAGTCACTATACCAAAAAGAACTGGTGGACATTCAACCATTTCTGGAGGTAGCATATGGTCAGGAATGGATGATACAGAAAAAGAGGTCCAAGCTGCACTGAAGGCATTGGTGAAAAACAAGTCTTAAAGAATTGGCGGAATACCAATTGAGAAGTTTCAACAAACAGATGCAGTGCTGGAAGTGCTCACTCGTCTATGCCAAGAAATTTGGAAGACAGCTACCTGGCTAGCCAACTGGAAGAGATCCATATTTATGCCTATTCCCAAGAAAGATGATCCAACGGAATGCAGAAATTATTGAACAATATCATTAATATCACACACAAGTCAAATTTTGTTAAAGATCATTCAAAAGCAGCTGCAGCAGTATGTCGACAGGGAACTTCCAGAAATTCAAGCCGGATTCAGAAGAGGGCGTGGACCAGGGATATCACTGCTGATGTCAGATGGATCCTGGCTGAAAGCAGAGAATACCAGAAAAATGTATGCCTGTGTTTTATTGACTATGCAAAGGCATTCGACTGTATGACTCATAACAAATTATGGATAACATTGGGAAGAATGGGAATTCCAGAACATTTAATTGTGCACTTGAGGAACCTGTACATAGATCAAGAGGTAGGCATTCAAACAGAACAAGGGGACACTGCATGGTTTAAAGTCAGGAAAGGTGTGCGTCATGGTTGTATCCTTTCACCATACTTATTCAATCTATATGCTAAGCAAATAATCTGAGAATGTTGGACTATATGAAGAAGAACAGGGTGTCAGGATTGGAGGAAGACTTCTTAACTACCTGCAATATCCAGATGACACAACCTTGCTTGCTGAAAGTGAAGAGGACTTGAAGCACTTACTGATGAAGATCAAAGACCACAGCCTTCACTATCGATCACACCTCAACAAAATAAAACAGAATTCCTCACAACTCTACCAATAAGCAACATCATGATAAACAGAGAAAAGATTGAGGTTGTCAAGGATTTCATTTTACTTGGATCCACAATCAACACCCATGGAAACAGCAGTCAGAAAATCAAAGGGCATGTTGCTTTGGGCAAATCTGCTGCAAAAGATCTCTTTAGAGTGTTGAAAAGCAAAGATGTCACCTTGAAGACTAAGGTGCGCCTGACCCAAGCCATGGTATTTTCAGTCGCCTCATATGCATGAGAAAGCTGGATGATGAATAAGGAAGACTGAAGAATTGATGCCTTTGAGTTGTGATGTTAGCGAAGAATACTGAATATACCATGGACTGCCAAAAGAACGAACAAATCTGTCTTGGAAGAAGTACAACCAGAATGCTCCTTACAAGCAAGAATGGTGATACTATGTCTTGCATACTTTGGACATGTTATCAGGAGGGATTAGTCCCTGGAGAAGGACATCATGCTTGGTAAAGTAGAGGGTCAGCGAAAAAGAGGAAGGCCCTCAATGAGATGGATTGACACAGTGGCTATAATGATGAGCTCAAGCATAACAATGGTTGTGATGATGGTGCAGGACGGGGCATTGTTTTGTTCTGTTTACATAGGGTTGCTATGAGTTGGAATCAACTTGATGGAATCTAACAACAACAACATCAGGGTCCATCTATTGTAGCCCTGATCAGAATAGTTGGTACTACTAGCCAGGCACCGTCTAGTTCTTCTGGTCTTGGGGTAGATGAGGCTGTGGCTTGGGTAGGCTATTAGCCTGTAGACCAGTTTCTTGTCTGAGACTTTGATCCTTTTTAGTCTTTTGCTCCTGACAAATACAGACCAATAGCTGCATTTTAGATGGATGCTTGCAAACTTTTAAGATACTAGATGCTACTCACTTCACGAGGATGCAGAACCTGAACTTTGTGAGCTATTTTATGCCAATTGACTGAGGTGTAGTCATGGAGTTCTTTAAATTAATGAAGAAAAAAGAACCCTGGAAAACTTAAGTTGGGGTGAATTTTTTTTACAGTATGTCTTGATTTTCTAGTGCTGCTATAACACAAATACCCCAAGTAGATGGCTTTAACAAAGAGAAATTCATTTTCTGACAGTCTTGGAGGCTAGAAGTCTGAATTCAGGTGCCAGCTCCTGGGAAGTCTTTCTCTCTTTGTTGGCTCGGGGGGAAGGTTCTTGTCACCAATCTTTCCTTGTCAAGGAGTTTCTCAGCACGGGGACTCTGGGTCCAAAGGACCCACTATTCTCCTGGCTCTTGTTTGGTATTAAGTTCCCCTGTCTCTCTGCTCACTTTTCTCTTATACATCACGAAAGAGATTAAGACCCAACTTAATCTTACAGATTGAGTCCTGTCTCATTAATATAACTGCCTCTAAACCTGCCTCATTAACATCATAGAGGTAGGATTTATAACACAGAGGAAAATCACATCAGCTGACAGAATGATGGACAACCACACAATACTGAGAATCATGGCCTGGCCAAGTTGTCACACGTCTTGGGGGCACACAATTCAATCCATGAACAGTATAGCAGGTAACTCAGAGAATCAAAGCTGAGAGTCTTCCTCTTCCAGCATCGTGTTGAATTAGGCAGTACCTCTCACTACAAACACCCTGATATGCTGGCTATGTTACACAGTAAGCACCCTTTAAAATTCATAAATATCTAAACTGAGGGACAGTCTACCAAACACCCAACCCATACTCCTAAAAACTGCCAAGGTCATGAACAAACAAGGCAAGAGTGAGGAAGTGTCACAGACTGAAGGGGGCTAAGAAGACATGAGAAATAAATGCCATGGGGTGTACTGGATTGGCTCCTAGAACAGAAAAAGGACATAGGCAGAAAAACTAGCGAAATCTGAATAAAGTCTGGAGTTTAGTTAGTAGTAATGTGCCAGTGTTGGCTTCTTAGTTTTGACATATGTACCAAAGTAATAAGGAGCCCTGCTGGTGCAGTGGTTAAAGTGCTCAGCTGCTAAGGGAAAGGTCAGTGATTCCAACCTACCAGCCACTCCACGGGAGAAATTTGTGGCAGTCTGCTTCTGTAAAGATTACAGCCTTGGAAACCCTGTGGGGCAGTTCTACTCTGTCCTACAGGGTTTCTATGACTTGGAATCAACTCGACAGCAATGCATTTTTTTTTTTTTTAACCAAGGTAATGTAAGATAATTACGATAATGGGAACGGTCTGTACTATCTTTGTAACTTTTCTGTAAATCTAAAATTATTCCCCTAAAAAAATTTGCTTTAAAAAAATTCTGCTTGCAAGAAGGTGAGTGGGATACACAAAGGCCCAAAGGAAGATGCAGCAAAAACTAAAACGACAAGTGATTTCCTGAGCCAATGAGGAATGGGACATGAGGCCTTGCCAAGTCACAGCCGAGACCCTTGCATAAAACAGGGGCCCTCAAAGGGCTACATGCACAGGAACCCACAGCATTGAATAGTGCCAACTCTTGGCAAAGGCACTGACAAGGAAACTCGTCAACCTAGGCCTTGGTTTGGGGTGAAAAATAGAATCTCCCCCGAGAACTCATAATCACAGGCCAGCTCGTATTCTGGTTCAGGGTTTGCATTTGTACTACTTGAGCTGTCTAGAAAACCCAAGCAAAACAAGTAATTTAAAGCACATACAATAAGTTGAGTCCCTTTAGGGTAAATCCTCTAGGAAAGCATTTACCCTTCTCAGCGTCTGGGGTCTTAAAAGCCTGTGAGCAGCCATCTACAATACTCCACTGGTCTCACCCCTTTGGGAGCAAGGGAGCATGAAGAAAACAAGGCACAAGGAAAAGATTAGTCCAAAGGACTAATGGACCACAGCTACCTCGGCTTCCACCACACTGAGTCCAGTACAACTAGATGGTGCCCAGCTACCACCACTGACTGCTCTGACCAGGATCACAACAGAGGGTCTCGGACAGAGCTGGAGAAAAATGTAGAACAAAATTCTAACTCACAAAAAAAGGCCAGACTTAGTGGCCTGACAGAGACTAGAGAAACCCTGAGAGTATGGCCCAAGGACACCCTTTTAGCTCAGTAATGAAGTCACTCCCAAGGTTCACCCTTCACCCAAAGATTAGACAGCCCCATAAAACAAAATGAGACTAATGGGACACAATATTCCAGGGACAAGGACTAGAGGGCAGGAGGGGACAGGAAAGCTGGTAATAGGGAACCCAAGGTTGAGAAGGGACAGTGTTGACATGTTGAGGGTTGTTAACCATTCTCATAAAACAATATGTGTACTAATTGTTTAATGAGAAACTATTTGTTCTGTAAACCTTCATCTAAAGTACAATTGAAAAAAAAAAAAAAAAGACAAAAAAAGAATCGACCCTCCTCCTAACACCCTCTGGTGTCCCATAGATGAAGATCAGCCATACATGAACCCACAACAAAAGATAAAATGCAAGTAATTGTGGCTTCAATAAGACAGAAGCTTTTTTTTTTCTCTGACTAAAATAAGCCAGGAAGTAAACCATCAGGCATGGTGCAGAGATTTGGGGCCCTCCAGTGAAAACACCAGCTGCCAACTGTGACTTATGGCGACCACATGTATGTCAGAGTAGAACTGCACTCCATAGAGTTTTCAGTGGCTATGATTTTTCAGAAGTAGATTGCCAGGTCTTTCTTCTGAGGTGCCTCCGGGTAAACTCAAACCTCCAACTTTTCGGTTACTATCCAAGCGCATTAACTGAACTAGTTGTTGTTGTTAGGTGCCATCGAGTTGGTTCCAATACATAGTGACCCTATGTACAAGAGAACGAAATACAACCTGATCCTGCACCATCCTCTCAATCATTGCTGTTTAAACTCATTGTTGCACCCACTGTATCAATTCATCTTGTTGAAGGTCTTCCTCTTTTTCACTGACCCTCTACTTTGCCAAGCATGATGTCCTTCTCCAGGGACTGGTCCCTCCTCATAACATGTCCAAAGTGCATGAGACGAAGTTTTGCCATCTTGCTTCTAAGGAGCATTCTGGCTATACTTCTTCCAAGACAGATTTTTTCGTTCTTCTGGCAGTCCCTGGTATATTCAATATTCTTTGCCAACACCGTAATTCAAAGACGTCAATTCTTCACTCTTCCTGACTCATTGTCCAGCTTTCATATGCATATGAAAATACCACGGCTTGGGTCAGGTGCACCTTAGTCCTCATGACATCTTTGCTTTTCAACACTTTAAAGAGGTATTTTGCCCCAGATGTGCACAATGCAATGTGTCTTTTGATTTCTTGACTGCTCCTTCCATGGGCATTGATTGCGGATCCAAGCAGAATGAAATCCTTAACAACTTCAATCTTTTCTCCATTTATCATGATGTTGCTTATTGGTCCAGTTGTGAGGATTTTTTGTTTTCTTATGTTGTGGTGCAATCCATACTGAAGGCTCTAATCTTTGAGCTTCATCAGTAAGTGCTTCAAGTCCTCTTCACTTTCAGCAAGCAAGGTTGTGTCATCTGCATATCGCAGGTTTTTAATGAATCTTCTTTCAATCCTGATGCCACATTCTTTTTCACATAGTCCAGCTTGTCAGATTATTTGCTCAGCATACAAGTTGAATAAGTATGGTGAAAGGATACAATCCTGAAGCACATCTTTCCTGACTTTAAACAGTATCCCATTGTTCTGTTCTAATGACTGTCTCTTGATCTATGTACAGGTGCCTCATGAGCACAATTAAGTGTTCTGGAATTCCCAGAACTGAGCTACAGAGAGGACTATTTTGAGAGGGCAGTGACTGGCTGTACTGGAATGCTTTAAGACTTTATCATGATGCCCTTCAGACTTATTCTCCTAAGAGACACCATTGTCAAAATCTCACATCTGCTTATCAAACGGCTTTCAGAGAGTTACAAACTGTTCCTCTCAGGAACCTTGGGAGTTTACAAGTGGCCCATCTGCATCAGAGTCACCTGGGGATAGGGTTGCCAGGTTTAGCAAATAAAAATACATTTGAATTTGAATGTTACATAAGCAACAAATAATTTTTTAGTATAAGTATAACCCATGCAATATTTGTGGCGTAGTGGCTAAGAGCTACTGCTGCTAACCAAAAGGTCGGCAGTTGGAGTCCACCAGGCACACCTTGGAAACCCTATGAGGCAGTTCTACCCTGTCCCATAGGGTCTCTATGAATCAGAATCAACTCCATGGCAACGGGCTTGGATTTTTTTTTTTTTTATGTTAAAAAATGATTTGTTGTTTATCTGAAATTCAAATTTAACTGGAAGACTTTTATCTGATCTGGGAAAACTACCTGAAAAGCTTCTTAAAAACACATTTTCAAAAGATTGAAAGCATCCCGTTTAAGATCAGGAACAAGACAAGGGCGCCTGCTTTCACCACTGCTATTCAGCATTGTACTGGAAGTGCTAGCCAGAGCAATTAGGCAAGAAAAAGAAGTGAAAAGCATCTAAATTGGAAAGGAAGAAGTAAAACCAGCTCTGTTCACAGACAACATGATTCTATTTCCATTGAGTTGGTTCTGATTCATAGAGACCCTATAGGATAGAGTAGAACTGCTCCATAGGGTTTCCAAGGAGCACCTGGTGGATTCGAACTGCCAACTTTTTAGTTAGCAGCTGAATTCTTAACCACTGGCCCACCAGGGCTCCAATTCTGTACATAGAGAATCCCAAAAAAGCCACAAGAAAGCTAGTAGAGCTAGTAAGTGAATTCAGCAAAATTTCGAGATACAAGATCAACACACAAAAATCAGTTGTGTTTCTATACACCAGCAGTGAACAATCTGAAAATGTATTCAGCAACCACTTATGCTGAAAATGATGTTATAGAAGAAAAGTGAAAGAGGTCAACACATAGCTCCTTCTAGTTCAGTCCTTCCTTATTCATCAATAAGCAGAAGGTAAAGAGTGGTAATAAAATGAGTGTGCATCGAGAAGTGAAATGAGACTGGTAAGTGAGCTTTATGCAGCATTTCCACTGATTTTGTGGGAGCAAACAGCATGGTGCGTGTCTAAGCTACAAAATGCAAACTGTGTAATTTCAGTAATTCTGCATATGAGTTAAATGCTCTTATACTTTCACTGAAAGCTGGCATTGCATATCGCAATGTAAAGGTGAATGGTAAAATTCCTGCTAATAATTTAAAAATTTAATTTTTCTTAAGACAGAATAACATTAAATAGCAAATTTAAATACACCCTGGTGGCATAGTGGTTAGGCTGCTAACCACAGCAGTTCGAATCCCCCAGGCGCTCCTTGGAAGCTATATGGGACAGTTCTACTCTGTCCTCTAGGGGTGCTATGAGTCGGAATCAACTCGACGGCACCAAGTTTTTGTGTCAAGTCAAGAGAAAGAGCATGGAAGAAAGAAAAAATCATTATAATTTAGTGATTTTAATGGCACCCTTTCCCTGCATTTTGAACATGGGACCCTGCATTTTCGTTCTGCAGCTGGCCCTGTAAATTACGTAGCCAGCACTGACAGCACCCTTTACTCAGCTACCACAACAGCAGAGTTTTATGTGCAATTAGGATGGTAGGGGAGGAATTAGGTCGATCTTGATGTGCCACATGGTGTTATTTTAGGAAGGGCAGAGCTAACCAGGATTTTGTGAAAGAATGCATTTCAGAAAATAAGTACGAAGATGAAGGAGCTTGGCGACTCTGGGGTTCATTATATGCTGTCTCGGCAGTGTTCTTCCCAGGTGAGTGATGACTATCCTATTAAAGAAGAAAAAAAAAAAAGAAAATAGAGGTGTGAAGCCAGGTCAAATGAGATTCTTATTTCAGTAAATATATGATATCACCCAAATCTAGTTAAAGAATTGTAAACGAAATAAGTTATTATTGACTCTATATCATAATTGAGATTGGTAGATATGAAAGATTAAAAAACTTGTATTTTCAATCCAAATAATCCATATAAACTTCAGTATGATGGATACTTAAGGGTCCCTCTATTTTGATTAACTGATCAATAAAATAAAAATAAACTCAATTATATCATGCTTCATCCTTTTACGGTTTTTAACATAAATGTTTTATGGAAATGTAAGTCAGCCTGCAAGTATCAGAAAATAGTCCTGCTCTCCTTTGGCGTATTTTAACAGTGTGTGTGTGTGTTTTAAAAGGCACTCCAAATACAACATCAGCATTTATTGGATTAGTGACTTTGAAGTTTTTTGTTTTCTTTTTTTCTCCTTTTTGAAGTCTTAAATCTGTCCTGACATGGAAAACTTGGATTCTGTAAAGAGAGAAAGTGAAAAGAAACGGTGAGAGTCCCTGGGTTTCTCCAATGACCTGCTGGTTTTAGTATCTTATCAATTAAGGTACCCAAGTGACACTAAAGAAACTAATCAAAATGTGTCAGCGTGTGCAACTTAGGTCATGAATCAACGCCATTTGTCAGGGAGAAAGGGGACAAAGAATTGCAAAGGCATACAACCTTGCATTTTTAAGGAATCTGCAGTCAAATTCCCAAGGCATTAGGCAACATCTGGACTGTCCTTAGCTCATCATGATTTATAGTATCTCACATACCGGTTTGTCAAGAAGTAGGTGCTCCTTTTATTATGTACTATTGGCCAAAGCGGAGCCCTGGTGGCGTAGTGGTTAAGAGTTTGGCCGCTAACCAAAAGGTCGGCACTTCGAATCAACCAGCTACTCCCTATAGGGTCTCTGTGAGTCAGAATTGACTTGACAGCAAAGGGTTTATTGGCCAAAGGAGCCCTGGTGGTGCAGTGGTTAAGCACTAACTGAAGCCTGGCAGTTCAAACCCACCCAGTGGCACCGAAGGGAGAAAGAGGTGGCAGTCTGCTTTTGTAAAGATTACAGCCATGGAAACCCTATGGGGTAGTTCTATTCTGTCCTATAGGGTTGCTATGAGTCAGAATCACCTCAGTCGGATTGGCAATGGATTTATTGACTAGTAAATTAGTTTATTAATTATCTCTGTGCCCCACAATTCAAGGCAGAAATCTTACATAGTATTAAAAATATTTATTGAGCACTTACTTTATGTTGTACAATTTACCTGAATTAATCTAATGATGCAGTGGTTAGCTACTCAGCTGCTAACCTAAAATTCAATGGCTCAAGCCCACCAGCCAATCTAGGGGAGAAAGGTGTGGCAGTCTGCTTCTGTAAAGATTACAGCCTAGGAAACCTTATGGGCCAGTTCTACGCTGTCCAATAGGGTCGCTATGAGTTGGAATCAGCTTGACTGCAACAGGTTTTGGTTTTTTCGGATCCTATCAGCAACACTATGAAGTGAATTCTACTGTTATCCCATTTTACAGATGAGGAAAACAAGGATTAGAGGCTGAGAAACTTGTGCAATCTCTCATAATTTGTAAATGATAAAGACAGAAAACAAGCTATAGTAACTTGATTCTAGAACCTATTGAAATTAACCACTATGCCGTACTGTAGGTTAACACACTTGCCTTTCCAAGGAGTCTACTAAAGTAACACAATTCGCTTAGTTACTCTACAGAGAATAAGATTGGAAAAAGAGGCTTCCGCCTGACTCTCTCGTCTTCTCCTCATAAGGATGACTGTATGTTTGGGTATTTGTTACTGTTATAGATTGGATTGTGTCCTCCAAGAATGCATGTCAATTTGGCTAGGTCGTGATTCTCAGTACTGTGTGGTCATCCACCAGTTTGTGATCTGATGTGATTATTGTATGTGTTGTAAATCCTAACCTCTATGATGTTAATGAGGGGGGATTAGAGGCAGTTATGTTAATGAGGCAGGACTCAATCTACAGGATTAGGTTGTATTCTGAGACAATCTCTTTTGAGATATAAAAGAGAGAATGGAGCAGAGAGGAGAAGGACCTCATACCACCAAGGAAGAAGAGTCAGAGTGGAGTGTGTCCTCTGGAGTCAGGGTCCCTGTGCTAAGAAGCTTGTAGACCAAGGGGAAATTGATGACAAGGACCTTCTCACAGAAATTCTCCTGGAGCTGGCACCCTGAATTTGGACCTGTAGCCTCCTAGGCTATGAGATCAGTAGTTGGAAAATATGGCCTTGGTGATAGAAATGATACCAGAAATCGCATGATAGAATATTGAAGACCAATGCCTTCTTCATTGCAAATACCTTCTTTAACCAACATAAACAGCTACTATATACGTGGACTTCACTGGATAGAATACACAGGAATCAAATTAACTATATCTGTGGAAAAAGATGATGGAAAAACTCAAAATTATCAGTCAGAACAAGGCCAGGGACCGACTGCAGAACAAACCATCGATCGCTCATATGCAGGTTCAAGTTGGAACTGAAGAAAATTAGAACAACTCCATGAGAGCCAAAGTACAACCTTGAGTATATTCCACTTGAATTTAGAGACCATTTCAAGAATAGATTTGATCCATTGAACACTAACGACTGAAGACCAGATGAGTTGTGGAACGACATAAAGACATCATACATGTAGAAAGCAAGAGATCATTAAAAAGGTAGAAAAGAAAGAAAAGACCAAAACAGATGACAGAAGAGACTCTGAAACTTGCTAAAGTAAAAGGAAGAAGTGAAGTAAAAGAGCTGAACTGAAGATTTCAAAGGGTGGCTCGAGAAGACAAAGTAAAGTATTACAATGACATGTGCATACAGCTGGAGATAGAAAACTAAAAAGGAATAACTCGCTTGGCATTTCTGAAGCTGAAAATACTGAAGAAAAAATTCAAGCCTCAAGTTGCAGCAGTGAAGGATTCTATGGGGAAAATATTAAACGACCCAGGAAGCATCAAAAGAAGATGGAAGAAATACACAGAGTCACTATACTAAAAAGAATTGGTTGACATTTAACCATTTCAGGAGGTAGCATATGATCAGGAACTGATGGTACTGAAGAAGTCCAAGCTGCACTGAAGGCAGTGACAAAAAACAAGGCATCAGGAATTGACGGAATACCAACTGAGATGTTTCAAACAGATGGAAGCAGCTCTGGAAGTGCTCACTTGTCTATGCCAAGAAATTTGGAAGACAGTTACCTGGCCAACCAACTGGAAGAGATCCATATTTATGCCTATTCCCAAGAAAGGTGATCCAATTGAATGTGGAAATTATCAAATAATACCATTAATATCACACTCTGGGGAATTACCAGAAATTCAAGCTGGATTTAGAAGGGGACCTGGAACGAGCGATATCATTGCTGATGTTAGATGGATCTTGGCTGAAAGCAAAGAATACCAGAAAGATGTTTGCCTGTGTTTAATTGACTATGCAAAGGCATTTGACTGTGTGTATCATAACAAATTATGGATAACATTTCGAAGACTGGGAAATCCAGAACACTTAATTGTGCTAATGAGGAACCTGTCAAGAGGCAGTCGTTGGAACAGAACAAGGGGATATACTGTGTTGTTTAAGTCAGGAAAGGTGTGGGTCAGGGTTGTATACTTTCACCATACTTATTTAATCTGTATGCTGAGCAAACAATCTGAGAAGCTGGACTCTATGAAGAAGAACAGGGCATCAGGACTGAAGGAAGACTCAGTAACAACCTGCATTATACAGATGACACAACCTTGCTTGCTGAAAGTGAAGAGGACTTGAAGCACTTACTGATGAAGATCAAAGACCACAGCCTTCAGTATGGATTGTGAGGTTTTGCCACTGAGTCAGTTCCAATTTATAGCGACCCTATGTACAACAGAATGAAATACTGACCTTTCCTGCACCTCTCTCGTAATTGTTGCTATGTTTGAGTCCATTGTTGCAGCCACTATGTCAATCCATCTTGTTGAGGATCTTCCTCTTTTTTGGTGACCCTCTACTTTACCAAGCATGATGTCCTTCTCCAGGGACTGATCCCTCCTGATAACATGTCCAAAGTATGTGAGACATAGTCTTGCCATCCTTGCTTCTAAGGAACATTCTGGCTGTACTTCTTCCAAGACAGATTTGTTTGTTCTTCTGGCAGTCCATGGTATATTCAATATCTTTTGCCAACACCATAATTGAAAGGTGCCAATTCTTCTTCAGTCTTTCTTATTCATAGTCCAGCTTTCGCATGCATATGAGGTGATTGAAAACACCATGGCTTGGGGCAGGCGCACCTTAGTCTTCAAGGTGACATCTTTGCTTTTTAACACTTTAGAAAGGTCTTTTGCAGCAGATTTGCCCAATGCAATGGGTCTTTTGATTTCTTGACTGCTGCTTCAAAGAACATTGATAGTGGATCCAAGTAAAATGAAATCTTTGACAACTTCAATCTTTTCTCCATTTATCATGATGTTGCTTATTGGTCTAGTTGTGAGGATTTTTGTTTTCTTTATGTTGAAGTGTAAGAGGGGAAATACAGTCAGGGATGAAAAGTCCAATGTCATTTGTCTCTACTCAAGATTTTTGTACTCCAGCTGAAACCAATGGAAAGAGCTAGAATGGAACATAATTTCCTTTTGCTGTCTCAAGTCTTAAAGGATGGTCTAATAACCCCTGATATTTTAGGTAATATCAGAAAATACAAGTTA
Source organism: Dugong dugon (assembly GCA_030035585.1). Taxonomy (NCBI): domain Eukaryota; kingdom Metazoa; phylum Chordata; class Mammalia; order Sirenia; family Dugongidae; genus Dugong; species Dugong dugon. The sequence goes on from CM057460.1 coordinate 19,902,085, forward strand.
GTAATATTTACATTAACCCCTGTACAATTTTAGAATCATGATTTAATCAGATGATTCAAATGCATTTAGGAATGAATGTATTGATCACTGTGGGTTGGCCTTGATTCCCTAAGAGCAAAGTTGCAACACAAAACTATTTTTTAAAACGGCTACTAGAAAGATAATGGAAATATTCTGCCAAACTTGACTAGGTACTTTGAAAAGCCTATGGCTTATGGATAAGATGCAGAAACGTAGGCTGACGGGTAATGCCTCTACATGCACTACATTGTTGTTGCTGTTGTTAGGTGTGGTCAAGTCGATTCTGACTCATAGTGACCCTATGTACAACAGAACAAAACACTGCCTGGTCCTGCACCATCCTCACAATCGTTGCTATGTTTGAGCCCATTGCTGCAGCCACTATGTCAACCCATTTCATTGAAGGTCTTCCTCTTTCTTGCAGACCCTCTACTTTGCCAAGCATGATGTCCTTCTCCAGGTTCTGGTCCCTCCTGATAACATGTCTAAAGTGCGTGAGACTAAGTCTTGCCATCCTTGCTTCTAATGAGCATTCTGGCCATATTTCTTCCAAGATAGATTTTTCGTTCTTTTGGCAGTCAATGGTGTATTCAATACTCTTCACCAACACCGTAATTCAAAGGCATCAATTCTTCTTTGGTCTTCCTTATTCATTGTCCAGCTTTCACAAGCATATAAGGCAATTGAAAATATCACTATATTACAACAGTTTTATTGTTGGATCAGTGTCAGTCTAGAGAGAGTTTTCAAGTGGCATGCCATAAGATTATGTACTTGACTTTGTACTCGTAAACTTTCTTTAAAATCAGAAATTTGGATTAAAATATATAAGAAATGTTTACCAGATTTAAAAGTGATAAAGTATCCATCATATAGTATGATTGGATCCAGATTCTTAGACATTGTGAACGTCTTGAAGACTTGTTCACTACAGGAAAGATGTAATTTAGAAGGAATAATTAAAAACTTCTCCATTTGTATTTGAAAAATTGATTTATTTATAGGAAGAGTTCATATCAATCAGGATAGACTAGGTTCTGCTAAGGTAATAAATAACTCCCAGAATTCCAGTGACTTAAGCAACAAAGTTTTGTTTCTTATTTCCCTTATACTCCCACAGTGGATCATTTGAGAGCTTTGCTCTGCATTTTCCTCACTTTGGGATCCAGGCTGATGGAGAAGTCATCATCTGAAACATTGCTGGTCAGTGACAGAGGGAAATAACACGTGCCATCTCACATCACATTGGCCAAGGAAGTCACATGACCACACTTAACTCTAGAGGGAGCAGGAGAAGTTCTCTCCTACCATGTGCCCAGAAGGAAAGCAAACAACCCTAATGACCCTCACTGGTTAGACCCAGCACAACAGCTGTTCTTGTGAAAAATGATTGAGGGTTTTAGTGGATGGCAAAATCAACATAAGCCAAGAATAGCTTGGTTGATGAAAAAGTTAATGTAGCCTTAGAGTGTATCCATTGAGCTATCTGTGGTAGGCTGAATAATGGTCTCCAATGATATTCAAGTCCTAATCCCTGGAACCTGTGCATGTTATCTTGTATGGCAGAAGAGACTTTGCAGATGTGATTTCCTTAAGGATTATAAGATAAGGAGACTATTTCGGTTTATCTGGATGGCGCCTGAATGTAATTGAGTTGAGTCGACTTGATTCTGACACATAGTGACCCTATAGGACAGAGTAGAACGGCCCATAGTGTTTCCAAGGCTGTAATCTTTATGGAAGCAGACTGCCACATCTTTCTTCTGTGGAGCAGGTGGGTTTGAACCACTGAACTTTTGGTTAGCAGCTGAGTGCTTAACTACTGCACCACCAGGGCTTCTTAATGCAATTGCAAGTGTTCTTATTAAAAGGAGGCAGGGGGAGATTGGAGTGATGTGCTTTGAAGATGGAGGAAGGAACCACCCCTGCCAACACCTTGATTTTAGCCCCTAAGACTCATTTTATACTTCTGACCCCCCGGAACTGTAAGATAATAAAATCTGTGTTTGTTTAAACCACTACATTTACGTTGTTAAACCACTAAATTCATGGTAGTCGGTTATGGTAGGAGTAGGAAAGTAATACAGTATCTAAACCAAATCAAGAGTTCTTTTGTTTTCAGATGAAGCAAGTTGAGCAATAGAGGCTCAATAGCATATCACGTACAGAGTCTGAAGCTGCTAGGGATGTGTAACCTGGAAAGAAAGGAGAATGTAATGGAGACTTTCACATGTAAGAGCTGCCTGTAGACATGGGCGAGGCCTGCTCTGTGTGGGCACAGAGACCAGAACTTGGTCAGGGAGCAGCACTGTTACAGGGTTTGGTTCATGACAGGAATGCAGGCTGTCCAATGACAGAACAGACTGCGCTGGTGCCAGTGGATGTAGGTACAAAGAGCCTGGATGATCACTGGTCAAGGATAATGTCAGGGAGAATCCTGCATTGGGTAGGGCATTTGGGTAAATAAGTTCTTCCGTGGTTGTTTTTTCTCTTGTGTCTGGCCCTGAGAGTTCCCTTGACAAGCAACTCATAGAATGGCTCTCATGTGTGGGAGTTGCTGGTGCCTGGTATGGATTGAATTGTGTCCCCCCAAAATATGTGTTGTAAATCTTAACCCCTATACCTGTGGAGAAGCCCTGACAATGCAGTGGTTAAGAGTTCAGCTGTTCACCAAAAGGTCAGCAGTTTGAATCTATCGATTACTCCTTGGAAACCCTGTGGGGCAGTTCTACTCTGTCCTGTAGGGTTGCTATGAGTCGGAATCGACTTGAGGATGAGTTTGGTTCATTTTTATTTCATAAATGTGGATGTGATCCCATTTGGGAATAGTATTTTTTGTTATGTTAATGAGGCCATATCGGTGTAGGGTGTATCTTAAACTAATCACTTCGAAATATGAAAGAGCAGATTAGACAAAGAAAGGAGGAAGCAAGAATGGGGAAGATGGATGCCATGTGGAGATCTCCAAGAAACCCCAAGAAGAACACTAGAGAAGCTGAGACAAGGATTTACCCCCAGAGTGACAGAGAGAGCCTTCCCCTAGAGCTGGTGCCCTGAATTCAGACTTCTATCCCCCTAAACTGTGAGAAGATACAATTCTGCTCATTAAAGCCACCCACTTGTGGTATTTCTGCTACAGCAGCACTAGGTAACTGTGACCAAAAAAAAAAAAAACAATAAAAAACAAAAACGCAAACAAAACAAAAACAAACCCATTGCCATCGAGTCGATTCTGACTCATAGTGACTTCATAGGACAGAGTAGAACTGCCCCATAGGGTTTCCAAGGAACGGCTGGTGGATTCAAATTGCGGACCTTTTGGTGAGCAGCTGTAGCTCTCACTGTAGCTCTTATACTGCGCCACCAGGTTAACTCTGATAGTACTGGTCAAAGGAAGAGATGTAGTTCTGATTCTAGGAAGTTCATCCAAAGGTCAGGAAGCAGGGAGATGCCCAATCAGAGCATGGAGAAGGAGGGCTATGAAGGGGAAGACCTAGAGAATGGTGAGCGTGAATAAGGCTTTGTCTGTAGATGAACTGAGGCTCAAAGGGGTCAAAAGGGAAGGTCAGAGAGTTCTGTAATGAACCCTGTGAACACTGCCATACATTTTAACATCCCTGTTATATATGATCAGCTGTGTAGTGTAAGGATCAGGGCTAGATCTGAAAGGGACATGACAATCTGGCTTTCCTCTTATCCCTTCTCCATCTCTTTTACTGACTCCATTTCCTCTATTCACCCCTTTAGATTATATTTCTCTGAACACAATCTAGGGTGCTGGTTACTAATGCCAGGATCAAGGAGATAGGGTTGGAGAATCTGAATTCTTAGCCAGCTTCCTAGTTGATTCCTTTGACGCTTAAAGTTTGATAATCAATGCCTTAAATACTTACATTCTTAAAAGTTTTAATCCTATGATCTCTTCTTCTTTTACGCTCTCACTAGCACACCATCTATCATGTAGCAGACAAAAAAAAATTTTTTTGTGAAATAAATGAATAATCCTATACAAAGCTGTAGCTTCAGCTATTGTCTGTATGTTGATGAGAACTCCCTAAATCAGATCTCTGGGCCACATTTCTCCTGAGCCCTAGACCAAACTCCCAACTGCCTATCTTACAACCAGTTGACCAGTTGCCATTAAGTTGATTCTGACTCATGGCGATCCCATGTGTCAGGGTAGAACTGCGCTCCATGGGGTTTTCAATGGCTGATTTCTCAGAAAGAGATCAACGGGTCTTTCTTCCAAAGCACTCTGGGTGGAATTCAGTCTCCAACCTTTTGGTTAGCAGCTGAGCCTGCTAACCATTTGAACCACCCAGGGACTCCATACTATACAACAGGAACCCAAACTTAATAAAATTATGCAGAATCAAGCTCATTATTTTTTCTCTGTAATCCCATTTTCCCTTGCAAATGCATTCCTTCTTCTAATTTCCCTATCTTAAGCATGGTCACTATCTACTCTGTCTTCCAAGGGGAAGAAAAAAAAATTGAAATGTTCCTGACCCCTGAATTCCTCAATCCCAAATCCTATTATCACAATATCTCCTAATTCTGTCCCTTATCTCTCATTCCATTGCAACTATCTTAGCTCAAGTTTGTACCTTTTGTCACCAAGAAAACTGTAAGAGCCCCATGATTAATCCTTTTAGTACCAGTCTCTTCCCATCCCAGCTATTTTCATTACTGGCACAAAATTAACAGCCTAAAAGCAAATCTGATCCCCTCACCTCCCTGGCTCCCTCTCGTTTTTGATAGGATAACTTCCATATTCTCTAGCATGGTGAGCAAAACCCTTCACAGCCTCATTCTAGTTCTCTACCCTCCAATCACACATGCAACTTATGGCCCACTCACATGAGCATCTTGGGTTTCTGGACCTAGCCAGCCCTTTGATACCTATTTGCCTTTAGACATGCTGAGTCCTTGGCCTCAACTGCTCATACCCTTTTCTGGCTGGCACTTTGAGAGCCAGTTCAAATAACGTTTCCTCTGACTAAGCTTTTAAGCGAGCTCATGCAGATATAGCCACAGCCTTCTGTGTCCCCCAGCATTGGTTCACACCTCAATTACAGAATGTATTTGATTAAATGGAAATTTCTATTTACCTGCTTCCTTTCCTAATCAATCATGATTTCCTAAGAAAAGAACGGAGCCCTGGTGGCACAGTGGTTAAGAGCTTGGGTGCTAACCAAAAGGTCAGCTCGAATCTACCAGCAGCTCTTTGGAAACCCTATGGAGCAGTTCTGCTCTGTCCCAGAGGGTCACTATGAGTCAGAATCGACTTGACGGCAGTGGGTTTTGGTATGGGTTTCGAAGAAAAAAACCCATGTCTTCTTTCTCTTTGCCACATATTCTTTTTTAGAAGAGAGCCTGATACATGCTTGTTGTTGTTGTTGTTGTTGTTGTTAGCTACTGTGAGTTGGTGCTGACTCATGGCAACCCCACGTACAACAAAAAAACCATTGCCCACTCCTGTTCCATCTTCACAATTGTTGGTATGCTCAAGTCTGCTGTTGCACCCACTGTGTATTTTGAGTGCTGGCTTATCTTCCAGCAGCCTATTGAACAATATTCTCTCTCTCTTTTTAAAAATTGTGCTTTAAGTGAAAGTTTACAATTCAAGTCAGTTTTTCATACAAAAATTTGTACACACATTGCTATGTGACCCTAGTTGCTCTCCCTATACTGTGACAGCACACTTGTTATTGGACAATATTCTGTTGTGATCCACAGGGTTTTTACTGGCTAACTTTTGAAAGTAGATTGCCTGGCCTTTCTTCCTAGTCTGTCTTAGTCTAGAAGCTCTGCTGAAACCTGTCCACCATGGGTGACCCTGCTGGTTTTTGAAATACTAAATAAGTGTTGTTTATAAAATTAATCAGCGTTAGAGCTGATTTCAGGGAAATGCCTAGAATAGTTCTATTTCAAAGGGGATAATGGAGACCTCCTACCACCGGTGTGAAGTAGTGCTGTCTGGATAGTCTTCCCAAGGTCTCTATATTACAAATGTATTGCATTTCTCCTTTTGTACTTGAAATAAATATCATGATTGGATAATATTTTTTTAAAATCTTATTTGGAGACTTAAACATCCTTTCATAGAACTTGCTTTATCTGATTATTGCTCCACACCATCAGAGAGGATTCTTTTATTAAGTTTTATCTCGAGAGGGAGTAGTGTAGCGGCAGTCAGCCAAATCATGAATTATTACAAAGGATGATGAAAGTGCTTATTTGGTACAGTCAACAATTAAATGCGAGTGGATTTAATATGAATGTAGATTGCTAGTTTTCCATAGGGGATGCAACTGCGTAAACTTTCTCTCTATTCTTAAAGGCACTTTCTGGAATTTGCCCTTCCTTCCGTTATGACAACCTCATACTCATTCAGAGATCGTGGCTGTTGATAATAGGAGTTAAAGAAAGAGACTTCTCCACTCAGAATTATAGAACATACTACCACCCGTTCAGCAGCCACTTAAAATCCTCGTCTAAAGAAAGATGGAAGAGTGAATTCAGAGCTCAGAATCTCTCTCTTATCTATTTCCTCAAGGAACAGATTTTTTAAAAAAAACAGCAAGAAGTTTACTGGAAGTAGTCAAACGAGAAAAGAGGTACAACCCCATGGTACCTACCTTCAAAATGGGGTTGGAGGCCAAGAAAAGGAAGAAGATTTTGTTGTGGGTTTGTCCAAACTCTAAGATGCTAATCAAGTCTTTCCTCTGTCTTTGGAGAGGAGAGAAGGGCACTGCTAGGGATTGAATTGTGTCCCCTAAAAATGTGCATCAATTTGGCTAGGCCATGATTCCCAGTATTGTGTGGTTATCTAACATTTTGTGATCTGATGTGATTATCCTATATGTTGTAAATCCTAACCTCTGTGTTGTTAAAGAGGCAGGATTAGAGGCAGTTATGCTAATGATGCAGGCCTCAATCTACAGGATTAGGTAGTGTGTTGAGTCAATCTCTTTTGAGATATAAAAGAGAAGTGAGCAGAGAGGAAGGGGACCTCCTGCCACCAAGAAAGAAGTGCAAGGAGCAGAGTGCGTCCTTTGGACCTGGGGCCCCTGTGTTGAGAAGCTCCTAGACCAGGGGAAGATTGATGACAAGTACCTTCCCCAAGAGCTGACAAAGACAGAGAGTCTTCCCCTGGAGCTGGCGCACTAAATTCGGACTTCCAGCCTCCTAAAGTGTAAGATAATAAATTTCTGCTTGTTCAAGCCCCCCACTTGTGGTATTTCTGTTATAGCAGCACTAGATAACTAAGACAGAGCCCTGGTGGCATAGTAGTTAAGAGTTTGGCTGCTAACCAAAAGGTCAGCAGTTTGAATTCACCAGCTGCTCCTTGGAAACCCTATAGGGCAGTTCTACCTTGTCCTATAGAGTCGCTATGAGTCAGAATCAACTCAGTGGCAACAGGTATGATGTCTTTTTCTTTTTTTTTGGTTTACATAACTAAGACAGGAACCAAGAGGGTGGGTTTAGCAAAAAGATAAGGGAAAAGTCATAGGAGTCAAAGATTCTACTTACCACCCCAGATCTCAGCAGAGAGCAAAGTATAGGTCAGGCTTTTCCACTTTCCAGGGCTTATCACTGAAGTCTGGGGTTGAGTCAAATTCTGAGGGAAACTCCATGGACATAGGCTACACCTCGGTTATGAAATGAATTATATTCCCCTAAAATATGTGTTGGAATCTTAACCCCTATACTTCTGGAGGAGTCCCTGAGTGGCACAAATGGTTAAGCACTTGACTACTAGGAGTAAGGCTGGCCGTTCGAACCCACCCAGAAGCACCTCAGAATACAGGCCTGGCTATGTGCTTCCAAAAGTTTACAGCCTTGAAAACCCTATGGAGCACAATTCTACTCTGTACACACGGGGTCACCATGAGTTGGGGTCAACTCGGTGGCAACTGGTTTAATAGATACAGAGGACAAACACAGGATAAAATAAGAATAATTGGTGGGTTTAAAGCAGAGAACTGAAAAATGATACAAAAGAGTATTCAAAGATACAATAAAAGAAAATACTTCTGGAATAAAGAAAAAACTAAATCTGTAGATAAAAAAATCACCTTGTTTTGTAGGAAATTTTTACATATAACAACTAACTCTGAAACATAAATCATTCCTTTTCAAAAATAAAGAAATAATTTATAAGACATCTAGGTAAAGAGAAAAATTCTGCAAAAGAGAAATGTGATCTCGTATATAGGTATACCTTTTTTACTTCTTTTTTTTAAAGAAGGTTTACAGAACAAATAGTTTCTCATTAAACAGTTAGTACACGTATTGTTATATGACTTTGGTTAACAACACCATGACATGTCAACACTGCCCCTTCTCAACCTTGAGTTCCCTGTTACTAGCTTTCCTGTCCCCTCCTACCTTCTAGTCCTTGTCCCTGGACTATTGTGCCCCATTAGTCTTGTTTTGTTTTACAGGGCTGTCTAATCTTTGGCTGAAGGGTGAACCTCGGGAGTGACATCATTACTGAGCTAAAAGAGTGTCCAGGGGCCATACTCTTGGAGTTGCTCCAGTCTCTGTCAGGCCAGTAAATCTGGTCCATTTTTTGTGAGTTAGAATTTTGTTCTACATCCTTCTCCAGCTCTGTCCAGGACCCTCTATTGTGATCCTGGTCAGAGCAGTCAGTGGTGGTAGCCGGGCACCATCTAGCTGTATTGGACTCAGTTTGGTGGAGGCCGTGGTAGATGTGGTCCATTAGTCCTTGGGACTAATCTTTTCCTTGTATCCTGTTCTCTTCATTTTCCCTTGCTCCCGAAGGGGTGAGACCAATGGAGTATCTTAGATGGCTGCTCACAGGCTTTTAAGACCCCAGACGATACTCACCAAGGTAGAATGTAGGACATTGTCTTTATAAACTGTGTGATGCCAATTGATCTAGATGTTCCCCTAGATCATGGTCCCCACAGCCCTCCGCCCAGCAATTCAGTCCCTCAGGGAGTTTGGATGTGTCTATGGGGCTTCCATGACCTTTCCTTGTACAAGTTGTGCTGGCTTCCCCAGTATTGTCTACTGTCTTACCCTTCACCAAAGTTACCACTTATCTATTGTGTATTTAGTTCCCCTCGTACATATTTTTAACACTGTTTGTGTTTTTATTTTGCTCTCATCTTTAAAAATTCTTGTGATAATTATTTTTTTCTGCAAAATTTCTACATTTATAAATCAATGACATTGATCACATTCTTCAAGCTGTACAAGCAAATTTAATGCCAGAAGACGGAGAAGAAATGTTTACTAGGTTTGGAAGGAAGGAAAATATGACAAGATGTTCTATGCCTTGCCAAGTTGTTATTCAAGTCCAAAGGCAAAAGTCTTTCTCAAATGTGAAGACCATGCAGAGACTGTAACTTTGATGAGTATCATAGAATTCATATAAATTTACTATTAATATTAAACAATTGTGGAAATTATGATTACAAGGAGAAAATAAGTATCTGAGACCTTGACAAAGCAAAAAATAATCACATAACTATGAAAAACTTGGAAGAGGAGGAAAGGTGGAATGGAATACTAATTTCCTAATCTTCTATAATAGAGAGTTGATAAATGTTATGGATGGAATTGTGCTGCCTTAAAAATATGTGTTGTAAATCCAAACCTCTATGCCTATGGTTATAATCCCATTTGGGAATGGGTTGTCTTTGTTATGTTAATAAGGCAGGATTGTTGTTAGGTGCCTGTCGAGCCGGTTCCAACTCAGAGAAACCTTAGGTACAACAGAACAAAACACTGCCTCGTCCTGTGCCATCCTCACAATCATAGCTATGCTTGAGCCCATCGTTGCAGCCACTGTGTCAGTCCATCTCGTTATGTGTTCCTCTCTTTTGCTGACTCTCTACTTTACCAAGAATGACATCCTTCTCCAGGGACTGGTCGCTCCTGGTAACATGTTCAAACTTTGTGAGACTGTCTCGCCATCCTTGCTTCTAAGCAGCATTCTGGCTATACTTGTTCCAAAACATACTTGTTCATTCTTCTGGCAGTCCATGGTATAGTCAATATTCTTCGCCAACACCATGATTCAAAGCCATCGATTCTCCTTCCTTATGCATTGTCCAGGTTGTCCATGCATATGAGGCAATTGGAAACACCATGGATTGAGTCAGGCACCTTAGTCCTTAAAATGACATCTTTGCTTTTTAACACTTCAAAGAGGTCTTTTGGCCCAGATTTGCCCAGTGCAGTATGATGTTTGATTTATTGACTGTTGCTTCCATGGGCATTGATAGTGGATCCAAGTAAAACGAAATCCTTGACAACTTCAGTCTTTTCTCCATTGATCATGATGTTGCTTATTGGTCCAGTTGTAAGGATTTTTGTCTTCTTTACGTTGAAGTGTAATCCATATTGAAGGCTGTGGTCTTTGATCTTCATCAGAAAGTGCTTCAAGTCCTCTTTACTTTTGGCAAGCAAGGTTATGTCATCTGTATAACACAGGTTGTTAATGAGTCTTCCTCCGATCCTGATGCCCCTTTCTTCTTCATATAGTCCAGCTTCTCGAATTTGCTCAGCATACAGATTGAATAAGTATGGTGAAAGGATACAGCCCAGATGCACAACTTTCCTGACTTCAAACCACACAGTATCCCCTTGTTCTGTTCGAATGACTGCCTCTTCGTCTATGTACAGGTTCCTCCTAAGCACAATTAATTGTTCTGCGACTCCCATTCTTCACAATGCTATCTGCAATGTGTTATGATTCACACAGCTGAATGCCTTTGTATAGTCAATGAAACACAGGTAAACATCTTTCTGGTATTCTCAGCTAGGATCCATCTGACACCAGAAATGATGTCCCTCGTTCCACGTCCTTTTCTGAATCTGGCTTGAATTTCTGGCAGCTCTCTGTCAAAGTACTGCTGCAACTGCTTTTGAAAGAATTTCAGAAAAATTTTACTTGTGTGTGATATTAATGATATTGTTCAATAATTTCCACATTCTTCTGGACCACTTTCTTTGGAATAAGTGTAGATATGGATCTCTTGCAGTCAGTTGGCCAGGTAGCTGTCTTCCAGCAGGATTAGTGTAGGGTATATTTTGAGTCCATCTCTCTGAGATTAAACATGCAAACAGAGGAGAGATGGGGTAAGATAGATGCCAAGACACGTGGACATCTCCAAGGAGCCAGGAAGCAGAAGCTAAAGAGACAAGGACCTTCCTCCAGAGCTGACAGAGAGAGAACGCTTTCCTTTAGAGCCGGCACTCTGAATTCGGAATTTTAGTCTCCTTAGAAGTGAGGGTGGCAAGACATCGTCTCACGTACTTTGGACACGTTATCAGAAGCTACTAGCCCCTGGAGAAGGATGTCACTCTTGATAAAGTAGAGGATCAGCACAAAAAAGGAAGATTCTCAAAGAGATGGACTACACAGTGGCTGAAACAGCGGGCTCAAACATAGAGAGGATTGTGAGGATGGTCAGGACGGGGCAGTGTTTTGTTCTGTTGCACATAGGGTCGCTATGAGTTGGAACTGACTCAGTGGCACCTAACAACAACAACACCAGCTGCCTAAACTGTGAGAAAATAAATTCCTGTTTGCTAGAGCCACCCATTTGTAGAGTTCCTGTTATAGCAGCACTAGATACCTAAGACAATAAGTCTAACTAAAACATTTCAATAAACGTAACTTAATTCCAACTTCTTAACGTTTTCATCACCTTTTTTCTTAATCGTTAAGGTAACTTTTAAACAGTAATGCATATTATGATTAAGAAATATTTATTTGAAATTCAGCATTTCCCTTTATTTCATGTGACTTCCTTTTCTTGTGTTAAAATCATGTTAAAATACCATCTTGCTATCACCTAATTTTAATAATATCTTTTTAATCTACATATTCTTTAAAATACTCGTTTAACATTTTATGATAGCCGTATGAGTGGAGTGTCTTAATTATCCAGTGCTGCTGTAGAGGGGATATCACACGTGGGTGGCTTTAAAGAATAAAAATGTATTTTCTCACAGTTCTGGAGGCTAGAAGTCCAAATTCAGCACATAGCTGTAGGGGGAGTCCTTTCTTGTTGATAGCCCTGGGTGTTCCTTGTGGTCCTTTGACATTCCTTGGTGTTAGATAGCATATATTCCTCGTATGTCTGCCTGTGTCTCTGTGTCTATTTTACTCTTTTTTATAACTCAAAAGTGATGAGGTTTAGAATCCAGCCTACTCCGGTATGACTTCATTAATATAACAAAAGAAAACCCCTATTTCCAAATAGGGTCATATTTAGAGGTACAGAGGTTGGAATTTCAGTACATATTTTGAAGGGACACAATTCAATCATAATAGGAGGGTTCTCTGGAACAAGGACCACCTAATGTTAGCAATAGTTATTTCTGGATGTTAGGCTATTGAACGGTTTTATACTTTATTCTTTGTATTTTTTCACTTAAGTGTTTTATAATGAGTGCAAGTCTTTGAAAAAATAAAATGATAAAGTCACTCTCGTTTAAGAGAACAAAACAAACCCATAAAACACCCAATCTCCAGAAAGCTCTTTTTGACTTTCTAACTTGAGCACAAACCAGAGGATCCCAATGTGCCAATCAAAACCCAGCTCTCCCGTGGACTAGTTAGAGTGACTCATCGCTGCTCGAGTTTCTTGCCTGTTATAAACAGAGTCTGCTATCCCTTGTCTAATTAACTGAATACCTTTCTGAGACCTGTGTGGTTTGTAGTTAAAACTGGTTAGCAAAGAAAGTGGTTGAAAAGGCTCCAAAGAATTGCTTACCCAGGTTTTTTAAAGTACAAGCACATTTGGAAAGGGAGCTAAAGTTTCCATACTGTAGGAGGGTTGTTTCCCTTTCTTCCTTAACCCCTGATAGAGCTGGAGTGACAAGTTCTAGAAGATTAGTTGCCAGAGTCAGAGTTCCTTATGGAAGCTTAACCCACACCTCTTCCCTTTCCTCGGAGCCTCAGATGGTCTTGGCTTCCAGAGGCAGGGCAGGAAGATGTGCTGCAAACCCTCTCACGTCTCCTCTGAGGACTATTACGTGTCCCTCTTCTTTGTCCTTCATGGCATTTGTTCACCTGAAGGCAGTATACAGCAAGGGTCAAAACATTGCACAGACCTGTGCTTCATCTAAGCACATGAGGCTTAGAAGACACAAACATTTACATATAGGAAAATGCTGATGTGATTGTTTAAAACAAAATCTCATTAATAGATAATTTAACTAAATCTTCTAAACCCAAAAAAACCGAACTCATTGCCATCGAGCCAATTCCGACTCATGGTGACCCTACAGGACAGGGTAGAGCTGCCCTATAGGGTTTCCAAGGAGTGCCTTTTGGATTTGACAAGCTTTTGGTTAGCAGCTGTAGCTCTTAACCACTACACCGCCAGGGTTTCCACTAAATGTTCTAGGTAGTAGAATATATACTCTTGTATGTGTGTGTGTGTGTGTGTGTGTCTGTGTGAGTGTGTGTACGTATATGTATATATATATAAAAAATATTTTATTGTGTTTTTGGTAAAAGTTTACACAGCAAACTGCATTCTATACATATTACCCAGTGACATTGGTTACATTTTTTACAATGTGTCAGCATTCTCGTTATTTCCATTCTGGTTGTTCCATTTCCATTAATCTAGCTTTCCCTCCCCCCTCCCCATTTACTTTTGGGTGAGTGTTGACAGTTTGGTCTCATACAGATGATTATTTAAAGAAGCACAGTACTCATGGGTGATATTGTTTATTTTATGAGACAATCTGTTATTTGGCTGAGAATTTATATTCTTTACATTTTTCTTTGTTTTCCAAAATTTGCAAAATAGACATATATTACTTGTATATCCAAAAAAAGAGATACATGTATAATTTTAAACTAAGAGATTCTGAAAGGGATTTTTATAATATTTTTATCTCCTGACCCAATTCTCCCCCTCCTCCACCACAATACCAACAAAACAAGAATTAAACGAATTTCTCCTTTAAATTTCTAAATTTAACTAAATTAACTAACTTTCCTTTAAATTTCTAAATTTAACTAAATTAACTAAATTTCTCCTTAAAGGAGGCCAGTGGTCAAGAAGAAAATTTAGAACAAAAGAAAGAAATAACTTCTTCATGGAGCTTGTGGTCAGCTAGAAGAATTTGCTGTCACAGAAGGTCGAGGTGACAAGTGCAGTTGTTGGAAGGCTTGAAAGCCCAGGGAGGTGAATGTGTTTTCGTTTGTAACGGCCAGAGGAAGGCAAGGGGACGTTGTGGGAGGGAGGCAGGCAGGCGCTGCCCTAATGATCAGCTGTTAGAGGGAACGGGATGTCTAGTTTTAGACTAAGAGTTTCAGCTTGAATTGGTAACAGAAACATCCTCCTGACCTTGAACAAAATCCTACTGATAAGTTGCTCATTAAACTGAAGGTTGTTGTTGTCTGCTGTCAGGTAGGCCCCTGACTCATGGCGCCATCCCATGAGTGGTTGTGGACGGAAGTGTGGTGATCCATAGCGTTCTCATTGGCTGATCATCGAAAGTAGTTTGTCAGGCCTTTCTTCCTAGTATGTCTGGAAGTATGTTTGGAAGCTCCCCTGAAGCCTGTTCAGCATCACAGCAACACACAAGCCTCCACTGACAGATAGGTAGTGGTTGCACAGGAGTACTTTGCCCTGAATGAACCTGGGTCTCCTGCATAGAAGGTGAGAATTCTGTCATCGAACCATCACTGCCTCCCAAACTGTAAGTGCTTATGTTTTAAATGTCACATGGTGATCATTACTATTCATGTAGGCATTTGGACAATTATTGAGTTCAAGGCACTGTGCCAGGCACCGGGAACCCAAAGTCAAATAAGAGTGTGCCAAGGCAGCAAATAAATATAAAAGTAATTATGGAATAACTCGTTAGTGCTGTGATACAAGTGAGGATAAAGTGCTACTCATGGGAACCTTGAAGGAACTGATTCGGCCGAGTTGGGGGATGAGAAAATGTGTCTTCCCAAAGTTGCCTAAAATAAGAATCATCCTGAATACTTGCTAGAAAATCCAATTCCTTGGCTCCAACCAAAATCTACTGAGAACTCTAGGAAAGAGGCCAGAAACCAGTAGATCTAATAGTGCCGTGGGCGATGGTCCCCCTGAGGGACGTATGGGAAACCTTGATGGTAGGAGTTTCTCAAGTGAAATGAGGAATAGGGCTTACCCAGGACAAAGACGCTCTTCTCAAACTTCTGTGTGGTTAGAATCACGTAACCTGAACCACTTGCTGTGGGTCAATTCTGACTCATACCAACCTCATATGTGTCACAGTAGAACTGTTCTCCATAGGGTTTTCAATGACTGATTTTATGGAAGTTGGTCCCCAGGCCTGCCAAGCACATTAACTGTTTCCACCACCCAAGGACTCCATGATTGGCTTAGAATAGCTAAAATAAAGATTTTGTTTCAGTAGGTTTGGGTTGGACCTGAGATTCCATTTCTAACCAGCTCCCAGGTTGTGCCAAAGATGGCCAGCTGACCAGGCTTTGAGTAGCAGATGTACAGAGGGTTCAGAGGACCTCTCATTGTCTTTGTGTTGTTGTTGATGTGTGCGGCGAGTTAATTCAGACTCATAGTGACCCTGTACGACAGAATGGAACTGCCCCATAAGGTTTCTTAGGCTGTAATCTTTACAAGTATTGCATCATTAGTGTTCAATGTGTCAAATCTATTCTTAAGATGGTCTCTAAATTCAGGTGGGATATACTCAAGGTTGTACTCTGGCTCTTGTGGACTTGTTCTAATTTTCTTCAGCTTCAACTTAGAAATTGCATATGAACAATTGATGGTTTGCTCCACAGTCGGTCCCTGGCCTTGTTCTGACTGATGATATTGAACTCTTCCATCGTCTCTTTCCACAGACGTAGTTGATTTGATTCCTGTGTATTCCATCTGGCAATGTCCACATATATAGTCATCATCCATGTTGTTGAAAACAGGTATTTGCAATGAATAAGTCCTTGGTCTCCCAAAATTCTACCATGAGCTCACCAGTGTCATTTCTATCACCAAGATCATATTTTCCAACTACAGAGCCTTCTTCTTTGTTTCAAACTTTCACATTCCAGTCATCAGTAATTATCAATACATCTTGATTGCATGTTTGATCAATTTCAGACAGCAGAAGTTGGTAAAAATCTTTGATTTCCTCTTCTTTGGCATTAGTAGTTGGTGCATAAATTTGAATAATAGTCATATTAACTGGTCTTCCTTGTAGACGTATGGATATTATCCTATCACTGACAGTTTTGTCCTTTAGGATAGATCTGGAGATATTATTTTTGACAATGAATGGGACACTTTTCCTCTTCATTTTGTCGTTCCTGGCATAGTAGACCATATAATTGCCTGATTCAAAATGGCCAATACCAGTCCATTTCAGCTCACTAACACCTAGGATATTGATCTTTGTGCATTGCATTTCATTTTTGATGACTTCCAATTTTCCTAGATTCATACAATATACATTCCATGGCTTGGGTCAGGCGTACCTTAGTCCTCAAGGTGACATCATTAGTTTTCAAAATAAGAGGTCTTTTGCTGCAGATTTGCCCAATGCAAAACGTTGTTTGATTTCTTGACCACTGCTTTCATGGGCGTTGACTGTGGATCCCAGTAAAATGAAATCCTTGACAACTTCAATATTTTCTCTGTTTATCATGATGTTGCTTATTGGTCCAGTTGTGAGGATTTTTGTCTTCTTTATGTTCAAGCATAATCCATACTTGAATGTTGTGGTCTTTAATCTTTATCAGTAAGTGCTTCAAGTCCTCTTCACTTTCAGCAAGCAAGGCTGTGTTATCTGCATATTGCATATTGTTAATGAGTTTTCCTCTTTGTTCTTCTTCACATAATCCAGATTCTTGGATTATTTGCTCAGCATACAGATTGAGTAAGTATGGTGAAAGGATACAACCGTGAGGCACAGCTCTCCTGATTTTAAACCACACAGTATTCACTTGTTCTGTTCGAATGACTACCTCTTGGTCTACGTACAGTTCCGCATGAGCACAATTAAGTATTCTGGAATTCCCATTCTTCACAATGTTATTCATAATTTGTTATGATCCACACAGTCAAATGCCCTTGCATGGTCAATAAAACACAGGTAAACATCTTTCTGGTATTCTCTACTTTCAGCCAAGGTCCATGTGACATCAGCGGTGGTATCTCTCATTCCATATCCTCTTGTGAATCCTGCTTGAATTTCTGGCAGTTCCCTGCCTATGTACTGCTGCAACCGTTTTTGAATGATCTTCAGCAAAATTTTACTTGGGTGTGACATTAACGATATTTTTTGATAATTTCTGCATTCTGTTGGATCACCTTTCTTTGGAATGGGCACAGATACGAATCTCTTCCAGTTGTCTGGCAATGGTAGCTGTCTTCTAAATTTCTTGGCACAGACAAATGAGCACCTCCAGTGCTGCATCTGTTTGTTGAAGCATCTCAACTGGTATTCTGCCAGTTCCTGGAGGCTTGTTTTTCACCAATGCCTTCAGTGTAGCTTGGACTTCTTCCTTCAGTACCAATGGTTCTTGATCATGTGCTACCTCCTGAAATAGTTGAATGTCGACCAATTCTTTTTGGTATGGTGACCCCGTCTATTCCTTCCTTCCATTTTCTTTTGATGCTTCCTGCGTCGTTCAATATTTTGCCCGCAAAAACAAAAAAACCAAAAAAATCCAAACCTGTTGCCATCGAGTCGATTCTGACTCATAGCGACCCTGTAGGACAGAGTAGAACTGCCACATAGGGTTTCCAAGGAGCGCCTGGAGGATTCGAACTGCAGACCTTTTGGTTAGCAGCCATAGCTCTTAACCACTGCACTACCAGGGTTTCCATCTTGCCCATAGAATCCTCAATATTGCAACTAGAGGCTTGAATTGTTTTCTTCAGTTGTTTCAGCTTGAGAAATGCCAAGCATGTTCTTCCCTTTTGGTTTCATTATAATACTTTATTTTGTCTTCTGGAGCAGACTTTTGAAACATTCTGTTTGGTTCTTTTACTTCTTCATTTCTTCCTTTTGCTTTAGCTACTCTGCGTTCAAGAGCAAGTTTCAGAGTCTCTTCTGAAGTGCATTTTGGTTTCTTCTTTCTTTCCTGCCTTTTTAATGACCTTTTGCTTTCTTTATGTATGATGCACTAGATGTTATCCCACAACTCGTCAAGTCTTTGATTATTAGTGTTCAATACGTCACATCTATTCTTGAGATGGTCTCTAAATTCAGGTGGAATACTCAAGGTCGTACTTGGGCTCTTGTGAATTTGTTTTAATTATCTTCAGCTTCAACTTGAACTTGCATATGAGCAATTGGTGGTCAGTTCTGCAGTCAGCCCCTGGCCTTGTTCTGACTGATGGTATTGAGCTTCTACATCATCTCTTTCCACAGATACAATTGATTTGATTCCTGTGTATTCCATCTGGCTAAGTGAAGGTGTCTAGTCGCTGTTTATGTTGTTGAAGAAAGGTATTTGCAATGAATTAGTTGTTGGTCTTGGAAAATTCTATCATTCACGCCCCAGCGTTGTTTCTATCACCAAGGCCATATTTTCGAACTACAGATCCTTCTTTGTTTCCAACTTTGGAATTCCAATCACCAGTAATTATCAGTGCATCTTAATTGCATGTTTGATCAATTTCAGACTGCAGAAATTTGTAAAAATCTTCAATTTCTTCGTCTTTGGCATTAGTGATTGGTGTGTAAATTTGAATAATGGTCGTATTAACTGTTCCTCCTTGTAAGTGTATGGATATTATCCTATCACTGATGATGCTCTACTTCAGGATAGATCTTGAAATGTTCTTTTTGACGATCAATGAGATGCCATTCCTCTTCAATTTGTCATTCCTGGTATAGTAGACCATACGATTGTCCAATTCAAAATGACCAGTCCATTTCAGCTTACTCATGCCTAGGATATCAATATTTGCACGTTCCATTTCATTTTTGACGCTTTCCAATCTTTCTAGATTCATAATTTGTACACTCCATGTTCCAACTATTAATGGATGTTTCCAACTGTTTCTTCTCATTTTAAGTTGGGCCACATCAGCAAATGAAAGTCCCGAAAGCTTTACTCCCTCCATGTCATTAGTGTCATCTCTACTTTGAGGAGGCAGCCCTTCCCCAGTCGTAGTCTGAGTGCCTTTGAACCTGAAGAGCTCATCTTCTGGCACTCTATTAGAGAATGTTCAAGTTTCTGTTAAGAGTGATGAAAAAAATTGAAAACTGATAGTGGTGATGGTTGCAAAATATGGAGAATGTAGTAAATAAATAAACAAAATTTCATAAATTATTTCAGGGGAGTTTTGAGTTCCTCTGAAGCCTATGGATTGAGGTTAAGACCTTTGACATCAAAGCCTTACTGTAGGGGCATGTAACTGTTGGTGGTTGTCTTTGCTGTTGTTAGTTGTCTTTGGCTTGGCCCCCAACTCATGACAACTCCATGAACAATGGGATTTGAACTGTTGTGATCCATAAGGGTTTTCACTGGCTGATTTTTGGAAGTAAAGCACCGGGCCTTTCTTCCTGGTCTGTCTTGGTTGGCAGCAGAGGATAGAGTAAATCAGGTTCACAGGCTGTTTTTCTGATAATGTTATTGGAACACAGCCACTCCCATTTGTTTGCCTATTGTATGGCTGCTTTTGGCTCTCCAGAGGCAGGGGTGAATAGCTGTGACAGAGACCTTACTCTGCAAAAGCCTAAAATGTTTACTGCCTGGCCCTTTTCAGAAGGGCCAGTAATTAGCTGACCCCTGGGCTAAAACGTTGGAGTACGAATAGGGAGGAAACCTCACACGTAGAGGATTTTTCTACGAATTTATCTGCTGTTGGCCTCTTTTTGTTTGTTTGTTTGTTTAAATGGATTTATACATTTTAAACTACTTTTCCCTTTCTAGGTTAAAAACATATAAGCAGATTAAAAATAAACCAAACCAAAAAAAAAAAAAAAAAAGCTTAATGTCAAATTGCCAAATAGTTCAATTGGCGCCAACACTGTTCAACCCATGATAGGAGGGTTCTCTGGAACAAGGGCCACCTAATGTCAAAAATAGTTATTTCTGGATGTTAGGCTATTGACCTTTTTTTTTATTTTAATCTTTGAATTTTTATTTATCACTTAAATGTTTTATAATGAATGCATGTCTTTAAAAAAATAAAATGATAAAGTCATTCCCATATAAGAGAAAAAAATAAACCCATAAAAAACTCAGTCTCCCATGGTCATTTAAAAAATTTGAAAAACCCGAAATTTAAAATTGTGAGTATTTTAAATTAGTTTCTTCAACTTGGTTTGTTAGAACAAAGATCTAGCATCCAGCCTTTCAGCACTATTTCTGGCAAAGAGGTGGGTAGCTAGGTAAGTGATCTAGCTGCTCAGTGTCTCTGCTTTTGTAGCATGGAACAACAGCTGCTCATTTGTCCCAGGTTTGATGAGAAGATCAGATGATATAACATAGGCCTGGCAGAAATGTTAGTTACTAACAATTCTGATATATGAAAGAAGCTGCAAGTGCTGGGGTCCAACAAATTTTATTCCTGGCTTGGATTTTACGAAAACTTGATCTCCATACATAGGACTCCATTACAAGGGAATTCAGGGATGCTTTGTAAATTCAGCCCAGAGACAGTGGCCGATATGTATTTGGTTCTGAATAAAAGCTCGTCTAATGATTGGATGAATGAATGAAGAGTAGTGGGGGCTTTTTCTAAACTTTAGGAGATGGAAATGTCTTGTCATGAACTATATGAGAATCTTATTTTCATGCTTTTAAAAACACAGTGCATAGAATTTGGAGGTGATAGAAAACAGAAGCAATTCTGAACAGTTATACTGAGGTGAAAAACAAATTATGCAAGGATCATTAACTTCCCAGTTATCTTGGTTTCCTAGTACTGTTGTAACACAAATACCACAAGTGAGTGGCTGTAAAGAACAGAAATCTATTTTCTCACAATTCTGGAGGCTAAAAGTTCAAATCAAGGTGTCTTCCATGTTGATTCCTTCCTTGCTGATAGGCATTCCTTGGTTCCTTGGCTTGTAGACAATCCTTATGTGGCATCTGTCTTCTCCTTTGAATGCGTGTCTCTGTGTCTAATCTACTCTTTTTAGAACTCAGAAGTGATTAGTTTTAGAACCCACCCTACTTGGGTTTGACCTAATTAACATAACGAAGAAAAAACAATTTCCAAATAGGATTACACCCACAGGTATGTTGTTGTTGTGTGCTGTCAGGTCAATTCTGACTCATAGACA
Organism: Dugong dugon; assembly: GCA_030035585.1. Lineage (NCBI taxonomy): Eukaryota > Metazoa > Chordata > Mammalia > Sirenia > Dugongidae > Dugong > Dugong dugon. Next base: position 19,923,370 of record CM057460.1, read on the forward strand.
CCCTACAGGACAGAGCAGAACAGTCCCATAAAGTTTCCTAGGCTGTAATCCTTTTGAAAGCAGACTGCCACATCTTTCTCCCACCGAGTGGCTGGTGGTTTTGAAACATCGACCTTTCAGTTAGCAGCAGGTAACCACTGCACCACCAGGGCTCCTTAAATAAAAAGGAATAAAGAGAGAACTGAAGAATGAGGCAGGTAAGACTGACAAATTCACATTTCTAGCTGCACTTACATCCTCCCCTTTCACGTCCCTGTCCTTTAGTCATAATTCATTTCATTCCCATCGGAGTCATTTAAAGAACCCTTTGTAACAACTCCACAGTTTCACATCAAGATACAATTTATCTCTTAAATCCCTCATAGGGCCCTTTTGTTTTCTGCCTGCTCATAATCTTTCAGCAGGGATGTTGAAACAATTTATGGGGTGTGCTTGCATTTCCTCTCTTTTTGTTTCTCTTGGGCCTTTTATCCAAGGTTCCCAAACACTTAAAACATATTAACTCTTCTTAGAGCTTGTTTTTTAAACGACACTAAAATATTGAGAGAATAAGTGGATTATTTTAGGAGGGAGGTGGGAAAAAAAGAGAAAGTATAAGAGGAGAATGGATCTATTTTCTAAAAGATGCACTCCCTCCCCCTCATAAACACACTGCATTGAAGAGCAGGAAAGAACAAAGGGCTTCCAACTTAAATCAACGCTTTCAAGAAACTTACAGAATCTGCCAGAGTCAGAATGACAAGATAAGCCCAGATTCGCTAAATAGAGATCAAGACTGGAACAATAAAAGAAAGAAAAAGTGCCGTGGGAACACAATGGACTGAGTTTCACCAAGTCTGGGAATCCAATGTTTGAGAGACTGCCACTGCCAGTCAGAGTGGTTTTCCTGTGAAAACTTCTGGGTCATTGTCTTAGTTATCTAGTGCTGCTATAACAGAAATACCACAAGTGAATGGCTTTAACAAAGAGAAATTTATTCTTTCACAGTCTAGGAGGCTAAAAGTATAAGTTCAGGGTGTTAGCTCCAGGGGCAGGCTTTCCCTCTCTGATGGCTCTGGTGGAAGGAAGGTCCTTGTCATCAATCTTCCCCTGGTTGAGGAGCTTCTCAGAACAGGGATCCTGGGTCCAAAGGACACTCTCTGCTCCTGGTGCTTCTTACTTGGTGGTATGAGGTCCCCAACTCTCTGCTTGCTTCTCTTTCTTTTTATCTCTTGTAAGATAAAAAGTGATGTAGGCCACACCCCAGGGAAATTCCCTTTATATTGGATCAGGGATGTGACCTGAGTAAGGGTGTTATATCTCACCCTAATCCTCTTTAACATAATCTAATCTTGCCTCATTAACCACAGTTAGAGATGAGAATTTATAACACATAGGAAAACTACATCAGTCACAAAATGGAGGACAAAAACACAAACCTGGGAATCATGGCCTAGCCAAGTTGACACATATTTTGGAGGGACACAATTCAATCCATGACAGTCATAATTCTCCATACACAGAGAAGTTGTGGTTAAGTCTGGGTTATTTCTTACTAAGAGAAAAAATGATCTTTCCAACACATTGCACAGTTCTGGGGCTACCTGTCACCTTTGATTTTGCCACTGGAAATAAAAAAAAAGAGAGAGAGAAAATCAAAATTTTGCCCTTCTGTAAACAAATGTGACTTTTTTCACCTTCAAAAAGATTTATGAGGCATACTTAATTTATCTTTACAAAGTTGCTATCATATTTTGAGAAAGGAAAATGATCCATGAGTAGGTGTTATGGATTGAATTGTGTCCCCCCAAAATATGTGTTGGGATCCTAAACCTTATATCTGTGGAGTCTCTAGGTGATGCAAACAGTTAGGTACTCAACTACTAACTGAACATTTAGTGGTTCGAATCCTCCCAGAGGCATCTCAGAAGAAAGCCTGGTGATATGCTTTTGAAGTTAACAGTCTTGAAAACCATATAGGGCAGTTTTATGCTTCAGTACATGGGGTCACCATGAGTCAAAAGTGATTTGATGACAGCTGATTTATACCTGTGGATATGATGTTGTTTGGGAATGGAGTTTTCTTTGTTATGTTAATGGAACACATCAGTGTAGGGTGCGTCTTTCATGGATTGAATTGTGTTCCCCAAACATATCTGTCAGCTTGACTGGGTCATGATTCCCAGTATCGTATGATTGTGTACCATTTTGTAATCTGATGTGATTTCCTTATGTGTTGTAAATTCAATCACCATGATCTAATAAGATGGATTAGTGGCAGTTATACTGACGAGGTTTACGAAGTTAGATAGTGTGTTAAGCCAATTTCTTTTGAGATATAAAAGAGAGAAGTGAGCAGAGACACATGGGAACCTCATACAACCACAAAAGCAGTGCCGGGAGCAGAGCTTGTCCTTTGGATCTGAGGTTCCTGTGTTGAGATGCTCCCAGACCAAGGGAAGACTGATGCATCATAAGGATGTTCCTCCAGAGCTAACAAGAGAAAGTCTTCTCCGGGAGCTGATGCCTTGAATTTGGACTTGTAGCCTACTAGACTGTGAAAGAATAAATTTCTCTTTGTTACAAGCCAGCCACCTGTGGTATTTTTGTTGGAGCAGCACTAGATGACTAAGACAATGTCCAAAACCTAATCTCTCAGTTATAGAAAGAGCATGTTAGACACTGAAATGAGCGCTAACAGGGAGGCGATGGGGAAGAGAGATGCTGTGTGAACATCTCCAAGGAACTCAGGAACACCAGAGCTACAGAAGCTGAAAGAGACGAGCATCTTCCCCAAGAACCAACAGAAAGAATGACTTCCCCTATAGGGCAATGCCCTGAATTCAGACTTCTAACCTCCTAAACTGTGAGAAAATAAAGTTCTATTTTTAAAGTTACCCACTTGTGGTATTTGTATTATGGCAACACTAGGAAACTAAGGATCTTTATGAAGTCAGAACTGACTTGATTGCACGTAACAACAACAACAGGAAACTAAGACAGTGGCTTTAATCTGGTCTAAAATGGGATTATTTAAAAAAATGCCACAGTAAAGAGGACTTGAAGCACTTACTGATGAAGATCAAGGACTACAGCCTTCAGTATTGCTTACACCTCAACATAAAGAAAACAAAAATCCTCACACCTCGACCAATAAGCAACATCATGATAAACAGAGAAAAGATTGAAGTTGTCAAGGATTTCATTTTACTTGGATCCACAATCAATGCCCATGGAAGCAGTAGTCAAGAAGCCGAAAGACAGTATTGCATCAGGCAAATCTGCTGCAAAAGACCTCTTTAAAGTGTTAAAAAGCAAAGATATCAGTTTGAAGACTAAGGTGTGGCTGACCCAAGCCATGGTATTTTCAATTGCCTCATGGGCATGCAAAAGCTGGACAATGAATAAGAAAGACCGAAGAAGAATTGATGCCTTTTAATTATGGTGTTGGTAAAGAATATTAAAATATACCATGTACTGCTGGAAGAATGCACAAATCTGTCTTGAAAGAAGTACAGCCAGAATGCTCCTTAGAAGCAAAGATGATGCGACTACACATCATGTACTTTGGACATGTTATCAGAAGGAGCCAATATCTGGAGAAGGGCATCATGCTTGGTAAATTAGAGATTCCATGAAAAAGTGGAAGACTCTCGGTGAGCTAGATTGACACAGTGCTGCAACAAAGGGCTCAAATATATCTACTCTTGTGGGAATGATGCAAGACCAAGCAACGTTTTGTTCTGTTATATATGGGGTTGCTATGAGTCGGAGCTGACTGACATCACATAACAACAACAACTAAGGATTAATATAGTTTGCTTTTCTTTGGAGACATGGTTTTTAGAAAGTATGTATTAACTGCCAACTAAGGAGCGGGGTTCGCTCTGGAGAGTAGTCAACTTTCTCTTAGGGCTGGCTTCAAAGTAAATACTTAGTAAACTGAGATGCAGTAAAGAATTTAGCTCGGAGTACAAGTGTAATGGATGAAAGTGTATTCCTTCCATGAAAGTTTATTTTTTTGAGTGATTGCCATTACCTGAAAACCTGTGAAGCTGACATGACTTGTGTTGTCAAATTTATGCACCAACCACTAAGGTCAAAGATGAAGAAATTGAAGATTTTTAGCAACTTTTGCAGTCTGAAAATGATCTAACATGCAATCAGGATGCATTGATAATTACTGGTGATTGGAATGCAAAGTTGGAAACAAAGAAGGATTGCTAGTTGGAAAATATGGTCTTGGTGATAGAAATGACACTGGAGATCGTATGATGGAATTTTGCAAGACTAATAACTTCATTGCAAATACGTTTTTCAAAAACATAAATGACTATACATGTGGACCTTGCCAGATGGAATACACAGGAATCAAATCAACTACATCTGTGGAAAGAGACAATGGAAAAGCTCAGTATCAATATCATCAGTCAGAACACGGCCAGGGGCCAACTGCAGAATAGACCATTAATTGCTCAGATACAAGTTCAAGTTGAAGCGAAGAAAATTCGAACAAGGCTGCAAGAGCCAAAGTACAATCTTGAGAATATCCCACCTGAATTTAGAGACCTTCTCAAGAATAGATTTGACGCATCGAAAACTAATGACCAAAGACCAGACCAGTAGTGGAATGGCATCCAGGACATCATGCAAGAAAAAAGCAAGAGGTCATTAAAAAGACAAGAAAGAAAGAAAAGGCTGAAACAGATGTCAGAAGAGACTCTGAAACTTGCTCTTGAATGAGTAGCTAAAGCAATGGAAGATATGATGAAGTAAAAGAGCTGAACAGAAGATTTCAAAGGGTGGCTTGAGAAGACAAAGTAAAGTGTTATAATGAAATGTGCAAAGACCTGGAGATAGAAAATCAAAAGGGAAGAACATACTTGGCATTTCTCAAGCTGAAAGAACTGAAGAAAAAATTCAAGCCTTGAGTTGCAATAGTGAAGGGTTCTATGGGCAAAATACTGACCAATGCAGGAAGCATCAAAAAAAGATGGAAGGAATACAGAGTCACTGTACCAAAAAGAATTGGTTGACATGACTTGTGTTAGGTTAAGAATTTTTAAAAATAGTAACACAGCAATCAATTTTGTGTTCAGCCTGGAAGAAAAACAAGTAAGAAATTGTAAAGAGAACATAGTCCAAGTCTTTTGATTATTATAGAACAGAAGAGTAAATTGGAAGAAAAAAAAAAAAGTGAGAGTAATGGCATAGGGTTACCAAACTCTTGTTTTTATTTTACCAAGAAAAGATATTTGTATTCATGAATTTCAAGAAGGATCCTTTCGTCATTTTTTAAAAATTTGTTTCTTCAGTAAAAGAAAAAAAAAAAAAGATGTGGATAGTGATCTCTCTTTCCTTTCTCTGTTTCTTTCCCCATCTCCCCGCTTTCACTTTATCCCCTCTGTGGTCCTCATTTTAAACGTGGATGAAGAAAAGGATACTGCCAGTTGTAACCACAATGACTCTAACAGTTTGTGGGAGGGATAATCAAACCTCCTGGAATTAATTTTGCCTGTCAGCTGCTGTATATACTGGCATTTTGTTGAGCTTTATGACTAATCTAGGGAGTGGTGCTAGACGCTTGGCAGAAATAACCCTCAATACCTTGGTACTAAGGCGCCCTGGAGGCTCAATGGTTAAAGCGCTTGGATGCTAAATGAAAGGTTGGAGGTTGGAATCCACCCAGTGACTTCACTGGAGGAAGACCTGGTGATGTGTTCCCCTAGAGATTACAGCCTAGGAAACCCTATAGGGCAGCTCTACTCTGTCACATGGGGTCACTATGAGTTGGAATCGACTTGAAGACTACTAACAATCTTGGTAAGATCTACATTTAGTGAAATTGTCAAGGACATGAATATGCAATGATGGAATTAATTGAGTTAAAATGAAGTAACTAAAGAAAAGGAAATATATTTTCTTCTTTGAGCAGTGTGTAACACTTCACCTTGGAGAAACATTCGCACTTCTTACTATAGAATGTCAAAGTATTGGTACTGGTAGTTGGATATTGTCATGGATTGAATTACGTCCCCTTAAAAATGTGTCTATCATCAGAAGGGGACAAGGAAGCCCCCTGGTGATAGGGAACACAAGGTGGAGTAAGGATATTCTTGATGTGCTGTGAGATTGTTAACCATTGTCATAGGGCAACATGTGTAGTAACTGTTAAATGAAAAACTATTTTGTTCTGTAAGCCTTCATCTTAAGTGAGAATAACAGCACAGTTGGAAGAGCGTAGTCAATGTCACTGAACTGTGAATGTAGAAAATTTTGAAACGGTGTATCTTTGGCCATCTGTAATTTTCATCAAAAAAAAAGGTTGAGAATTTAGAGGCTTAATACGTTGTGGGGTTGTTAACCAATGTCAAAAAAAACAACATGTGTACTACTATCTCATGAGAAACTATTTGCTCTGTAAGCTTTCACCTGAAGTACAATAAAATATATATTAAAAAAAAAAAAAATGTGTCTATCAGTTTGGCTGGGCCATGATTCCTGGTATTGTGTGATTTTCCTATATGTTGTAAATCCTGCCTCTATGATGTTAATAAAGGAGGATGGGCAGCAGCTGTGTTAGTGAGGCAAGACTCAGTCTACAAGATCGGATTGTGTGCTGAGGCAATCTCTTGAGATATAAAAGAGAGAAGTGAGCAGAAAGACAGGGAGACCTCAGACCACCAAGAAAGCAGTGCCAGGAGCAGAGTGTGTCCTTTGGACCCGGGGTCCCTGCGTAGAGAAGCTTCTAGTCCGAAGGAACATTGATGAGAAGGCTGACAGAGAGAGAAAGCCTTTCCTTGGAGCTGATGCCCTGAATTTGGACTTTTAGCCTACTTTACTGTGAAGAAATAAATTTATCTTTGTTAAAGCCATCCACTTGGGGTATTTCTGTTGTAGCAGCACTGGATGACTAAGACAAATGTATACGGGAGGCAACTGTATATGGGAGACAGCGGCCTCCTGGCTGTGTGAAATGATTTTAGTCTCAGTTGTGGCACAGTGGTTAAGAGCTCGGCTGCTAACCAAACGGTTGTCAGTTCGAATCCACCAGATGCTCCTTGGAAATCCTGTGGGGCAGTTCTACTCTGTCCTATAGCATTGCTATCAGTCAGAATTGACTCGACAGTAACGGGTTTGGTTTTGGTGTGGCATTTCTTAGAAGTCCCCTTGTTTTTTTTGTAGCACAGTTTACACATCGAAGACTCTGTCTATTCCCTTAAATAGATGAACACCAATTTGTCCCGATTTATGAGTGAGTTTTTCCTGGAGAGCTGGTAACTTTTGTTTGGCATGTGACTATTTTTTTCTGTCATTATTCTCTCAGGGACTTTTTCTTATATGCTTACTCATTTCCTGCAGCTGGGCATGACTTGTCAATTATTTCAGCAAACCAGTCCCCTCTCCCTCCCCTTAGTCAAGGAGAACAGGGTAGAGGGGAAGTAGCCTGCCTTCTCTCCCAGCAGAATTTTGTTTCTTTCCCAACAGAATTCCATTTCTCTTTCACTTTTCTATTTTCCCCTCTCACTCTTCTATCTTGAGCTCCAAAAGCAGACCTGGGTAGTCTGAATGAATGACAGTTTAATTCACTCATTAATTCCTTCAGTCAGCACTGAGCACCTGCTAACTTTCTCATTGTCCCATTCCTGAGTTAATTCTAGAAGGCAGGCATCTTGTGAACTAAAAATTGGTAGGAAAGGGAGAAATAGCTCAATATGTGCAAGGAGAAGAAAGGAAGATAGAAAACAGAGATAGGAGAGAAGACCTCCGGAACTGAAGGAAGAAGAAAGGACAGAAAATAGGGAAGAAAAGAATAAGGTTTAAATGGATTTTAAAAAAAAGAAGAACAAAAGAAAGATTGATTCAGAACCGACTAAATGATTCTGCCAGAACCCTGGGGGCCACTCAGATCAATTAGTCTTGGTCTCTGTCCTCCCAAGAATTTACACTTGAGCCTGCAGAAATTGGATTAAAAAAATGTGAGAAGACATATTCGTCTTTGGCTACACTTATTTCCTGAGATAAACATAAAGAGAGTTTTTAAAAAGTATTTAACATATTTTAGTCCATCATTAAAGTGCCACAAGGGAGTGGAATAATTTAAAATCTAAAATGTTTAAAATTCATGCTTCATTCCTTATAAATCCCTTTTGTCTTGCAGTTTAGGCTAGGGGCTTTGTGGGAACTGACTCAGGGGATGATGGGTGGGACCCAGAGGAGGTGTCCAGGATAGGGAGAATCACTGGGCTGTGACCCTTCCTTCCTAACCAGAGTGGGAACATTTGGTGCCAGATAGGTGGGAGGGAGAAGGGACACATTTTCTACTCCTTTCTAAGGCTATTAGTGCTCTGTTCTCCTATAAACTATTGTAACAATTGATGTCTGTGTGGGGAATCAGATACCCATTACATCTTGCTGAGTGAGACACTTAACAGGGCAGAATTCCTTTGCAAATGACCTCTTCTCTCCTTGTAATGGACAGTCACCCCTAAGCCACAAGGGCTTGCTTGTTGGCCCAGGTCACCAGCCTGCAGCCTCCAGCAACACACGGAGTAGCTGGAGCAGGAAAGCGAGATGGACATGCCTCCATAAAAGGCCCCAGTGTGCTTGGTCGTGTGGAAGGCAGCCGTGCACAGGTCCTTGAAGTATTGCAGGAAGTCCAAGAAAGGAAGTTTGCCGGCGGGTGCTTGTGATATTTTTGGCAGAGATTTTCTCACTACCTGGGCTGTGTGTTTGTGTCTAGGATGATGTTTACTGCAACTTGAGAAAGAATAGCTACCAAATTGGGAAATGATGACCTTCTCAGCTGGATAGAGAACTGAAGCCAACAGAGAAACAACAGTGGGGATTTGAGGTGTTGTGTTCTCTTTGAGCTTACATTTAGATGTTAGGATAAGAAAGGGAAAAAACACTTCCAGAAGACAGAAACCGCTTAGCTGTGTCCGGTCCATGGAAGAAAAATGGGAACGTTGGATGTGAGCTTCACTGTTGTTTTGTCTAAAAGCATTAAAAGCGCTACACTTGGCCCACCGTTCCTACCTCATCATCTCGTCCTTATACTTGTAGTTTAGTTGGTGAGTTTTGTCACAAGATTCTGTTTTATTTCAACATGTGTTTGGTGGTTGTGGATAATATATTGAGTATGAGCCTGTTGTGAATTTCAATCATTTTTTAAGACCAATGGATTTTTGAGTTGTCACTAGAAAGCCATTAGAACGCTACGTGAAACGTGAAACTCTTCTACTCTGCCTTCAGAGAAAAATCCCTCCGGAAATGTGATTGCTTCTGCACTTGTTAGGAGCCCCCAGCAATACAATACCATATAGTGTAGGCTTGAGCGCAAAGGGGAAGATGGATGGTTTACTCAGAGGGAAGTGGTTGGGGATCTAGATAGACAGACCCCTGGGCAAAACCCACCCCCTGGAAGGGTAATTAGTATGTAGAATATAAAGAGGGACTTTTCTCGTAGAAAGTCTCTGGGAATTATCTCACTAGGAAGATACTCGGGATACATTTTCCCATATAGTAAAAGCCTGTGGGTCTATAAAATTTGCTATGAGTTGGAATTGACTTGATGGCAATGGGTTTGGTTTTTGGTTTGGGTGGGGCCATTGAATGATCAAGTTGTATCTCTTATCCTAAAAGAAGAACTTCACCAAAGCAAAAGTCCCCTTTCTTCAGATGTAGGGAATCAAGCGAATAATATCTAAAAAACAGTGGTTCATTTGATATATTTATTATCCCAGTTTTTGATCTCTCTCTCTCTCCACACACACACACACAAAATATATAATGTATACATTATATTTAATATATATTTAAAATATATATGTATGTATATATGTAGATCTACTTGGTAAAGTCGAGGCTGACAAAAAAAGAGGGAGACCCTCAGCAAGATGGGTTGACATAGTGGCTGCAATAAAGGACTCCAACATACCTACTCTTGTGAGGATGGTACGGGACCAGCCAACAGTTTGTTCAGTTATACACAGGGTCCTGTGAGTTGGAACCAGCTCAGCAATATCTATCTACCTACCTCTCTGTCTATACACACAAGCATTTAATGAAACTAAATGCATATAAAAAGTTGTTTCAAGAGTTTAAGTGTAAGCATGTGTACTGTCACCCCAAGGAAATTTGGGAGTAAAAGAGTTTTATCAAACAAGACTTGAATGATAATAAAAAGTATTTTTATTAAAGCCTGCTCTTGAAAAGTCATTGAAGAACCACTCCCCATTCCCCAGTAACCCCAGGTGATTTTTTTTTTTTCCCTTTAATTTCTATTTTATTAGAGAGGTGAGGGGTTGAGGACAGGGGTAGATTTTACCATCCAAACTTCATGTTTTCCTCTTTGAATAGGAGCAGAAGTGGCTCTTCCTGTGTAATTTGATCATCAGGACCACAGTCACATGTAACAGTCTGCCACCTCACAGTCTCCAGTGGAGCTCTGGGACCTGCACCTGTATGTTGGTAAGAGAGCACTGGCCTCGCCCCCTGCACGCTGCCTTATGCCCACTTGGCTTTTACAGGGAACAATGGTCTTTTCTGCCTCACCGTTTGCCCTCAGGTGCGAGAAGTTGCTTTGCTGCTTGCCATTCTTAACTTATTCAACCCCTGTTGTTATTCCCTCCCAAGGTTCACCATTTTGCCTCTTTTCTGATGTGCCAGCTCAGAGACATCTGAGAAATGGAAAAATTGTTTAATTAAAAGCTTGAAAGAGTAAGTGGGTAAAAGCTCTTTGTGGGATACTGTGACACCCCGAATTAGAGATTTCTCAGTTATCCAAGGATGACAGCATCCATGCAAAGAGATGTCATTGAAATGCGCGTAATTAAAAAGAAAAAAACCCTATAATAAACCAATGGTGCAACTTACCTCTCCAGCACTCACTACCTTTCGTCTATTTTACTTTCTCTCTTTCTTCCTATCTTTCGTCTTATTTTACTTTCCTTCCTCCTTTCTTTCCTATCTATCTGTCCATCCATCCATCCATCCATCCAACATCCATCCATCCATCCATCAGTCCATCCATTCATCATCCATCCGTCCATCCATCCATCCAGCTAGCTAGCTGTATCTATTTTTAAGTTACAGCCGCTTTCTCTTTCCTGTCAATATTTGATGATTATATTAAGAACCATAAAAATGCACTGAAGACAGTCTGGCAAGCAAGTGGACTGAAACAGAACCCTAAAGAGCGAGAGTCATCTACAAATCTAATAATCAAACTTCGAAAAATTGAAAATTAAGGGTGAAAAGATACAGGCTTCCTTGTTTTAGCAATCCACTGACTTTATAGTGATTATTACATTTACTGAAACAATTAGAAGATGCAAAGGGTGGAATGTTAGGATTGGATGCAAGAAGCTGCCGGTTGAATTAACCAGAAAGTTTATTGTTTGATCCTTAGTAGAGAAAGTACAATATTCTTTCTGAAGTAACAACTGGGGACTGTCTCTGCAGAAAGAAATGAGAAAAGAAATCTCAACAGTTTAACATTTACAGGGGACACAATTGGGAGTAAAACACATATGAAAAATATCATGATAGAAGGCTTATTTAAAGTGTGGTTGAAGGCCGCTGACTCACTGGATAACTGAAGTATTTGTGGTTTGAGTAATGGCTGAGCCAAGAATCCTGGAGTCAGTGAGGCTCTTTCTTCCTTGGAAAAAAAAAAAAAAAAAGCAGGGGTCAAGTAAATTCTATTCCATTCTATCTTGGATGTTTTCCTCAACAACGATTTTGACCAACTTCAAATTTCTCAAATCAAGGAGGAATGTTCAGTGTTTTTGTAACCTTGATTAACTGTGAAATTCTTCCAAACAAGAAGAAGTACTCATATGGAGGCAGGAGACAGAAAGAGAAAGAGCTAATTCAGGCATCCATTTTTATTCCCAGTTAGGTGAGGGATATCTTATGGATGGGGTCATTGCCACTTCCCATCTCATTCTGAGAAAAGACACTCTTTAGCTAGGCAAGCTATCTGGACTTTTGAGTGTGAAGCAACTTGATTGACTCAACAAAATAGCTGAAGAAAGTCTTAAATTATTCTGGTATGATATACCAATTATTTATCTTTCAGAAGTTGCATTTATTTCTGAGTGTTTAATTGCAGAGATAAAGTGATAATTGATGAACCAGGGGCTTGGAACTCTCACAGCTCAGGAGTTGCTGTTTTCTGTGAAATCCGTGGCTACTGGCTGAGCAAGTACCAGGTAAGCTTAGAGAAGCTTAGAGATGTTGTTGAGCATGGGCAAGCAAGGGTGTTCTGGTGCCAGACTTCCTGGGCTTGAACCCTGGGTGTCTTAGTCACCTAGTACTGCTGTAATAGAAATTCCACAGGTGGCTTTAATGAACAGAGATTTATTTTCAGTTTCTCACAGTTATGGAAGATAAAAATCCAAAGCAGCGTTTTGGCCATATAGATTCCTTCTGTGAATCTCTCTCCTAATTCCTGGTGTCTGCCAGCAATCCTTGACATTCTTTTGCTTGTAGATGGGTCCTCACATGATGTCTATCTTCCCCCTGTGTATGCATCTCTGTGTCTATTCTGGTCTTTTTAAATGTCAGAAGCGATTAGGTTTGGGATCTACCCTACTCTGATATGATCTCACTAACAAAAAACTCCCATTTCCAAACAGGATCGCATCAACAGATACAAGGGCCAGAAGTTCAAAACATCTTTTTTGGGGACACAATTCAATCCTTATAAGGATCTTCCCTTATAGGGTGAGAACTTGGGCGTTTGTCCACATCTTTGTGCTTCAATTTCTTCATCTTTTAAATGGGGATAATCTTAATAGGCCTTATTTCATAGGGTTGTTGTGAGGACATGATTTAAAACTTGTAGAGTGCTCAGAACAGTGCCTGGTGTGTAGGGAGTGGGCTTTAAAGGTTAGCTATTATCACCATTAATTTTTGCCTCTTGGAAGGAAGAGATCGCTAAGATGGTGATGGTGAATTCTTGCACAGTCATTTTGGAGCTTGTAAATCGGAGAACCACACATTTGCATTGGAGAATTCAATTCTTCATGGCTGATATAAACATGTATACCTGAAAACTAAAATACTGGTCATGTGGATCATTCCTGCATTCGCTCAGCTATTGATTGGCCATGTGTCAAGCACTGGGGATACCAAGTCCTGAAAGGCATGCTCGTCGACGTTAGAGTGCTCAGTCTAGAGGAAGAGACTGCTACATAAAGAGATAATTATTATGCAACATGTACATTGAAAGGTAGAGATATGCACAGGTAGTACAGAGACATGGAGGGGAACCTCTGCGTATGGATATGCTGGGGTGGGGGGCGGGGAGAAGTAGTCAGAGATGAAAATATCTGCTTGGTCAAATTAAAGTTGATTTAAAAAAAGGTTGATTTAAAAAAATCTGTAGGTATTTCAATGTGTGTCTTTAAAAGACAAAGATTCTCTCTTTTGCTCCCTTTCTTTTTTGAAACATAACCAAAATACCATTAGCACCCTTAAAAGAGATAACAGCGGTTGCCTAACTATAACAAAATATCTGGTTAACTTTCTGTGCTCTTACATATGCTCCATTAATTTTTAGTTTGTTTGTTTGAATTAGGATGCAAATAAGAGCAGACATTGTGATGTGTCTTAATCTATGTAGGTTTACCCCCATCTCTTTTTTAATCCTTATAGTTTATTTGCTGAAGGAAATGGCCTGTGTTTGTCTTGTAGAATTTTCCATAGATGGATTTTGCTGATTGCATCTCCGTGGTGTCATATAACATTTTCTACTATTCCTTGCATTTTTTACAAATGCCTAGTTAGATCTGAAGGCCCTGGTGGCACAGTGGTTAAGCATTTGGCTACTAACTAAAAGCTCGGCAGTTCGAATCCACCAGCTGCTCCTTGGAAACTCTATGGGGTAGTTTTACTCTGCCCTATAGGGTCCCTATGAGTCAGAATTGACTCGATGACAATGGGTTTGGTTTTTGGTTTCTGGAGTGAGATCTGAAGGCTTGTTCAGATTCAGGTCCAATTTTTTGGATGGGGCTAGGACTACATCAGAGATAGTGTGGTACGCTTCTATCAGGAGGCATGTGATGTCTCTTTGAGATGTTTGCAGCCATTTATGCTCAATGGGTAGGTCCATTCATTCAGTCATCCCTTCTTTCTCTTTAGTTGATACTCTGTAAAGAGAAACTTCCCCTTATTTACTGTTTGCTTACCCTGTGGTACAGTTCATCTAGGAAAGGCAAGATGAGTGACTGAAAACCCATAGTAACAGTAACGCTGGGTCACTGACTTTAAAGTCAATAAAATTCTATTCAGTGTACAATTTTACTAAAGCAGGAAGGTGAACAGATGCATTTTATAAATACTTCACATGAGCAGAAGAGTTTTCTACTTGTAATATAGCTTTAAAAACACTTTAACATTCTCTCAAGCTTTTAGTAAAAAATAGTTTTTTTTTTTTTAATAGCAGTTACAAAAGATAATCTTGCTAAACTGAAATCCTAGACTACATCTGATACCATTTTCATTTTCAGTGACCTACTTACTGCATGGCATGATTTACTGCTGAGGCTTATTGCTTTAACAAAATGATGTTTTTTAGTTGTTAACTGAAACTTAATTTTATTCCCTAGCTCAGAGTGAAATCTTTAACAGTTCAAATTGGCTTAAGGTTTCATCATCATTAAAACAATTTTTGGACTTCAGGTCTAAAATGGAAGTGTACCTTAGACAAGATGTGTTTCCTAAAAGTCAAAGGAAGAGTAGATTCCCGCCACTGTTTACAGGATGGGTAAACTTCACACACACACACACACACACACACACACACACACACAGAGAGAGAGCCTAATTAAAAATGGAATATTTAAGAAGCTTTGCATTTTAGGTATTTTTTAAACAAAGAAACAAACCCAAATCCATTGATGTCGAGCGACGCTATAGGACAGAGTAGAACTGCCCCATAGGGTTTCGCAGACAGTGACCTTTACTGAAGGGGACTGCTACATCTTTCTCCCACAGAGTGGCTGGTGGGTTCAAACTACAAATCTTTCGGTTTGCAGCCAAGCGCTTTAACCACTGTGCCACACACACACTAAAAAAACCCAAACCCATTGCCTTGGATTTGATTCTGACTCATAGCGACCCTATAGCGACTGTGCCACCCGGACTCCTGCTTTGTAAAAGTCCCTTTTAAATTTAGTCCCAAGTAAAATCAGCTTTTTGGGTTTGGTTGGTGATGTTAAACGTTGACAGTAGCAGAATCCAGAGCAACCTCCGAGCTATTGGGTAGACTCCTGCATGACCTCAAGTCCCCCCTCTTCCTCTATTGGGAGCCTGGTGGCCCCAGATCCTGACCAGCTTTCCCCTTGCCCCCTTCCTCCAAATCACTTAAATCCTTTGTCTCTAACTATATTAGAGCTATTCAGTGCTTCCCTTTTTAATGCCTCCACAATTTCTTAATATCTACAAAGAAAGGATTGATTCCAACCCCTAGAATATGCCAACAGGAAGCAGTGGGGTGTGCATATTGGACTGGCCCCAATCTGAGGAACAAGCCAACAAGGGGAATATTGTTTTTCTTTTCATACTTTATTTTATTTTTTTAGAGCATTTTTCTTTCTTATCCAGATTAGTCTGACCTCAGCACAAGACAACTATATATTACTTTTAACGGCAAAACTTGAATGTCGCCTGGGTTGAGTTGGTGGTTTTCCATGAATGTAATACAATAATCCCCATGGAGCCACTCCCGTTACTTATTACTCTTACCAAGATAAAAATACTTTCTTGGGGCTATTATAATCTCTCTCTCTTTTTTTTTTAACACAGCTGAAAATGGAAGCTTTACAGAGCTTAGAAATATTAATGAGAAAATTCTCTGCTTTAGTTAGCAGAGTCTCCACCTCAAAATGGACTAGAATAAAAGCATTTGCTCCAGTTATACCTCAACGGAAACATCTTAACCGGAGGTTTCAAGCTTGGCTTTTAAGAGCGAACGGTGTGACACACACATACATAAAATAGAAATGCCCTGGCAGATGAAATTAACCTCCTTTTATCACATCTGTAGTGCAAACAGTCACAAAAGGAGTTGCTAAATAATGTACACTCTATGATGACTTAAAATGCAGCTGTGCTCCGTTCTATTTTAAAAATCCTGAGGGTTGAAGGCTGATCGAATCCTTTCTTTGTCAGAGCTTCTTTCAAGCGATCAGACCCTAGGAAATGTTTTCCCTTAGTACTGGCTGGTTGCCTCGAATCCAGCCTATTTTATTAACAGGCTGTCCATAAACTTCTAAAGACCTTCTAGTGTTTGTTTATTTAGAGGCAGAAATAAACTTGCCATCTTACTCTTGTTCTAGCGAAATAAACTTGTGCCAAAACCCAAACGGGTGTTCAAAGCAGATGGGTCTCTTCTTTCTAATGGATATGACTTATTATCATGTGTTGCCTCTAGGCACAGTCCTGTGAGGATGATTTGTTATATGGCACAGCTGGAATCCCATGGCAAATTAGTTCTTCTTGTGTATTTATGAAAACGAAAGCTATGTGATTACAGGAGAGGGATGGACCCCCACCCAAAATTTGGTTTAGATGTCAAGACTGATTATCACACAGGTATCAAGAGGGCATGCAAATTTTCTCATTCACATAATGAGACTTTTTGGGGAGATTGGGGCAGGATCCCCAATAGGTCCAAAAATGGCTTGAGAGAGCAGGGAAAGCAGTCTGGCTTGGCTGTTACTGGGGTTACGATGTGGGCAGGGGTGAGAATTTCTATGGTGGGCCAGAGTTTGTGTGGTTTGAACTTCCTGCTGGAGCCCAAGGTAGGAGCACCTAGGCTTTGTTATCAGCTTGCTCAGATATGGGACAGAAGAAGGAGGAGTGCTGGGACTTGACAGCTGTCAGCAGTCAAATATAAAAAATGGACTCAGACTCTCTCTTTTATCTCCCTTTAAACTGAAGGCTTAAGGCACTCTGACCAAAAGAACCATTGGCCATCAAGTCAGTGATGGCTCATGGTGACCTCATGTGCATCAGATTAGAGCTGTATTCCTAGGGTTTTCACTGACTGATTTTTTGGAAGTAGATCACCAGGCCTTTCTTCCAATTTGCCTCTGGGTGGATTTGAACCTTCAGCCTTTTGGTTAGCAGTCAAGCATGTTAACTCTTTGTACCATCTAAGGACTCCAAGGCACACTGAAGGATGCTAAATACTTTTAGATTAATAGCAGCTGTTGCTTGAGAATTGGTGGTTTCTTAGTATTCTTTAGAAAGTGTCTAAAATTCTGCTATGTACTTCATTCTTTTGGGCTTTCAAAAAAATGTATGTGATCAGACCATCTCCTCTGTTTCTGATTAAAAAAATAGATAAAAAAGTTATAACATGTCTAGATTATTACCAAAGACTCTTAAAAATTGCTACATTCAAGCCAATCAACGTTTACTATGGAGAGATTATTTCCTGCTTTCTAATATAAATCCTTCACACACTAGGTCAAGGTGTTTCTTGGTTCTTCATGCTACACTGGGTGGAATGATGGGCCATCAGAAGGTCAAGGGACATCAAAAATTGTTTAGGATAATCTCACTCGTTATTTAGAATGAGAAACTTCAGGTCCAGAGATGTCTGTTTATTTAGGCAAGATTATACAAACAAGCATCCGAGTCCTGAGTTTTTTCTACTGCACCTCACCTAATTGAGCTCAGGGAGTTTGCTGTTGTCTTATATTTTCTTAGGCTCTTGATGACAATGCTTTCTTTGCAGAATAGTATGAAAAGCCTAGTTTAAAAAAAAAAGGAAGAAAAAAACCCCATAAATTTTGTACGCTGTTTTCTCAAAATCTTTTGTCTGCGTGTATCACAGATTTTTCATGCAAATTCTAAAATGGAGATCCTGTATTTTAATACACTGAACATGTTACTATTATATCTGAGCATTGGGTAAGACACCCAACAGAAGATCCTTCCTTCTGTTAAATCAGTGTGTTAATTTTTTAAATAACATTAATTTTTTTCTTTTATTTATTTTTTTAACTCTCTTCTTGTGCTACATTTTGGGATTAAAAAAACAAGCTTATCATTTTAGAATAGTTTTAGATTTAGATAAAAGTTTTAAGGATAGTACTGAGAGTTTCCATTGCTTCCACACTGAGTTTCTCCAATTAATAACACCTTACATTAGGATGATACATTTGTTAAAGTTAATAGAACTGATATTGATAAATCATTATTGACTAAAGTCTATCTTTTATTCACATTTCCTTGGGTTTTACCTAATATCCCTTTTCTGTTCCAGGATCCCAACCAAGATACCACGTTATATTTAATTGCCATGTCTCCTTAGACTCCTCCTATCTGTGACAGTTTCTTAGGCTTTCCTTGTTTTGACGACTTGGAGAGCTTTGAGGTGTACTGGTCAAGTATTTTGTAGATTGTCCCTTTGTTGGGATTTGTCTGATGTTTTTATCATGATTAGACTGGAGTTATGGGTTTGGGGGAAGAAGATCATGGAGGTAAAGTACCATTCTCATCACATCATAGCAAGGGTATCTATTATCAACATGACTTATTACTGTTGGTGTTAACCTTAACCACCTGGCTGAGGTAGTATTTGTCAGATTTCTCCATAGGAAAATTACTTACCCCCACCCTCTTTCTCTCCATTCTGTACTCTTTGGAAGGAAGTCACTATGTGCAGCCCACACTTAAGGAGTATGGAGCATGATGGCTAAGGTTATGTGTCAACTTGGCTGGGCCGTGATTCTCAATGGTTTGACAGTTGTATGATGTTGAGATCACTTCCATGACGAGATTTGATATAATGTGATCACCTCCATGATGGGATCTGCTGTGAGTAGCCAATCAGTTGAAAGGGAGTTTCCTTGGGCATGCTGACGGCACTGAACTTAAGTTGATATCGTGGCAAGGCTTGCAGGCTTTTGCTTGTTCAGGATCCTGAAGCTGGCCCCTGTTTGTCTGACCTCAGTCTTGCCTGCAGATCTTGGGATTAGTCAATCTTCACAGCCCTGCTCTCTGACCTGCCAATTTCGGGTTCACCAGCCCCTGTGGCTACATGAATCAGGTGAAGCCTCTATCTTGACCCATGGACTCGGGGTGTTCCAGCCTCTACAACTGCGTGAGCCATTTCCTTGATATAAATCTCTCTCTATGTATATGTTTGCATGCTTTACTGGTTTTGCTTCTCTAGAGAACCCAGCCTAAGACAGGGAGCTTTGCTCCACATCCTTAAGAGTGGAATACCTATGTAAATTATTTGGAACTTTGTTGCGTGAAAGATTTAACTTCTCTCATTTATTAATTCATATAAGTATGACTCATGGATATCTATTTTATACTTTGGATTATAACCCAATACTACTTTATTTTGTTGCTCAACTTGGTCCAGCTCTGGCTATTGGAAGCTCTTTCAGTTGGCTTCTGTGACTCTTTGACATACACTCATCATTGTGGGTTTTTTTCTTTCTTTAGGACATTCTCACTTTCTGGCACTATACGATGCTCCAGACTCATCATGTATACTCGCACCCAGTCCTAGAACCAGCCATTTCTCTAAGGTCTCTGTTACGTTTTATTGACAAGTGGTCCTAGAAACCAAGAAATGAACACTAAGTGTGCTTGTTATTACTAGGGTGTAGTTGCTTCTAGGAGGCCTTCTCAGCCAACGGAGCAAGGAAATATATCTATATGTATCCATCTGTATCTATGTTAAAAAAGAAACATGAGCTCATTCTGATGTCTCCAACTCTCATCCAGCACCACATGGATCATTCCAGCCTCCTTCTCCTACTGGTCTGCAACCTCCCACTCCAACTGTGAGAAACCCGGCTCCCACCATCTGCCGGTCATTTACTTAATTGTTCAATTCCAGTACAGGTAGTCTCGACTCATGAGGTACTCGAGTTACGACAAACTGCACTTACTACCATCTTTTTTGCACATCTTATCTTTAGTAATATAGTTGGCCCTCTGTATCCTCAAGTTCTGTGTCTGTGGATTCAACCAACCTCGGATGGAAAATATTCAGAAAAAAACAGCTCCACAGAGCAAAACTTGAATTTGCCACGTGCCGAGCACAACGCTGAATCCATGGGAATGAAATGAAGGCATACCCTGCTGTAGCCTCCTGCCATTTCTCAGATACTCCATCTCTCTCCAGCGCTCATTGTTTGAGTCTGCAAAGACTGAGAAAGCATTTAGTGTTAAGTGTAAACATTAACAACTATTTACATAACATTTACAGTGTATTAGGCTTTATAAGTAATCTAGAGATGATTTAACGCGTACAGGAGCATGTTCGTAGGTTATGTGCAAATACTACACCATTTTATATAAGGGACTTGAGCATCCAAGGAGTTTGGTATCTGTAGGGGGTCCTGGAACCAATCTCCCTTGGATACAGAGGGATGACTGTATGTACTTGATACAATGTTGCATCCAATAATTTGTTGATGTTATCATTCTCAGATATTTACTTGCAGATGTTCCATGTTATGATTTACTGTTCAACACACTGCTGTATAGTGTTTGTATGGCATGGTGTAGTTTGTATGGCCTAGCGTAGGCTATGGCCTGGTCTACAATGAAGTCTGTGTTGGTGTTGGTGCAGGGAGTTGTAGTGGATAGAAAGGTGGGCAACGTTCAACTCTAATGACGTATGACAATTAAACGATGCAAGGGCAGAACAGCCGTTATGACCGTAACTTCATTATTACAACACTGTCACCAATTTCATTCTAATATTCTTCAGTGTATCTGGAACTTTACATCTTCCTGAGAGGAAGTTATGGGAAAATGCACCCAAGGGATTTGGAAAAAAATTGCTGAGTTATGTGAATACTCTCTACATTTGATCAGGATAATATGATGGAAGAGATCAGTGGAAAAATCGTTCATATGGCAAGAACGCTGAATTGAGAACTTAATATCATTGATGTAGAACAGCTCATAGATCATGAAGAAGGGGAATTGACAGATCAGGACTTAACAGACTTTGAAGAGGAAAGAATACTGAAGAAGAAAGAAACCATGAGGAAGAGGAAGGAGAAAAATTGTCAAAAAATTCTATAGTGAAAGGATTTTGTCTAAACAAAACCAAGGGCTTCAGTTGCTTGAAAACTTGAACCTAAATGCTAACCACTTGGCGAAAGTCAATAGGCAGAATCTGGAAGCAGTGAGCTATTACCAGAAAATATGTTAAGAAAAAAAGAAAAGGACCATACAGACAACTCTCACTGATTTTCTGGCTAGAAATACCATCCCATCCCCAGGGATCATCCAGATGATCCAGAACCTTCCACAAGTGGAGTTATTACAGCAACTGGCAAAATATCAACACTGTCTAACTCTTCATGATCATTGGAGTAAATTTTTATGATTTGTGTATTTTTTTATATACATGTTAAAATATATCTGTAGGTTTATATGTAACATTTCCAAACCCAAAAGACAAATAAAGATCAGATTTATAAAGATACTGATAATAAAAGGCAATAATGCTGAAAACCAAAAAGAAAAAAAGGTATTTGATTTATGTCAGAACCAATTTACAACGGAATCATCAGAATGGAGCCTCATTGTAAGTTGGGAACTACCTGTTTATACATGTAAGAGTGGTTTCAGAATTGCTAACCTGATTTTGGGACATTTTTAAACTTTGTCTTTCTACTCATCTCCAATCATCTTTTTTAATTTCGAAAAGCTCTTTCACTTTCTCTGGTTGTTCTCTTTTGATGGATCTATAGCTTCTCTTATCTTTCTAAGGATGTTGTTGTTAAGTGCTGTCAGGTCGGTTCCAGCTCATGGCAACCCTATGTACAACAGAACAAAACACTGCCCGGTTCTGTGCCATCCTCACGATCACTGTTTTGCTTGAGCCCATTGTTGCAGCCACTGTGCCAATCCATCTTGTTGAGGGTCTTCCTCTTTTTCGTTGACGCTCTACTTTACCCAGCATGATGTCCTTCTCCAGGGACTGATCCCTCCTAATAACATGTCCAAAGTATGTGAGACAAAGTCTCGCCATCCTTGTTTCTAAGGAGCATTCTGGCTGTACTTCTTCCAAGACAGATTTGTTTATTCTTCTGGCAGTCCACGGTATATTCAGTATGCTTTACCCTAAGGATATTAATTACAGTTAGAAAATTCATCCTGTTCTAGAATTTTCTCTATTTCTGCTTCAGTTTTTCTGTTTGTTGGTCTTGGCCTTTATCTTTGGTCTTGGAGGGTTTCTTCAAATATCTGATGATCCTTGGCTTTTTCAACATGTTCAATCATGAGGCACAATGTTTTAGAAATTACAAAAGTACCTAAATAAAGCATATACAATTAACTGTAATAAATTGCTTATTGATGAATAGTAATTATAAAAAGAAACAAAAGATATTGATGAGATTTATAGCTATTTATCACCCCCAAATGCTCCTTTGAGTTACAAGTCAGAACTAGGAACGGATGCTTATTTTTAAAATATAAAATACCCTGGAGAAGTCAAGATTATGGTAATTACTACTTTTATACAATTTCTGTTGTAAGATTATATAGATATAGAATGAGGCACTATTAAAACTGATTGGCAGCTGTGTGTTTTGGAGTAGGACCTGTTGACTGATGGGCTTCTTCCTAGAGTATTAGAGAAGTGACTTTTTCATTGGGGATAGCCTAGAAGAGAATAACCATTTCTACAGTAAGAAATACATTCTACATAATGAGCATCTTAGTTTCTTAGTGCTATGTTAACAGAAGTGGGTGCTTTAACAAACGGAAATTTATTTTCTGACAATTTAGGAGGCTGGAAGTCCAAATTCAGGGCTAACTGGGGAGCTAGTATTGGTTTCCTCATTACCACTGCAGCCAAGAGGGCAAGCGATGGGCCGCTAAATTCAGCTCATTCCCAAACAACAATTTTCTGCTTTATAGCTCCGTTTGTTAAGCCTGAGTAGCTCAATTGTATTAATGGGGCTCTATTATTTTTGAACATTTGTGGCACATTACAAGTATGATAATTTATCGATTAGTTGTAAGTGAGAATAAAGGGAAGAGTTTGATGGAAAAGATTGAATGAGTCTATGGTGTTAATTGTGGTTGTGTGTGCCGTCTAGTCGATTCTGACTCCTTGTGACCCTGTATCACGGAACAGAACTGCCCCATAGGGTTTCCTAGGCTGTAATCTTTACGGGAGCAGACTGCTACATCTTTCCCCCACATAGGTTCGAACCTTGGACCTTTTGGTTAGCAGCCGTGCACTTAACCATTGCGCCACCAGGGCTCCTTATGGTGTCAGTTAGGATCCATTTATATTTGATTCTCAAGACTGTGAGTCAAATTTGGTAAACAGAAGTGGGACTTAAAAAGATAAAACTATTTTTTTTCTTGGTCTCCAATCACAGCCTTGGAGACTTGGTGCCACAGCGGTTAAGAGCTCTACTACTAACCAAAAGGTCAGCAGTTCGAATCTACCAGCTGCTCCTTGGAAACACTATGGGGCAGTTCTACTCTGTCCTGTAGGGTTGCCATGAGTCGGAATCAACTTGACAGCAATGGGTTTGTTTTTTTTTTTTTTTTTTTTAAATCAAAATCTTATGCTATACATTAAATATCTCTTTTTGCACTTGAGTATGCCTTGGTCCCCCCCGCCTTTTTTTCCTTTCAATTTTTTCATTGCTCCTTATCCTCACTTCCCTGCCCAACCAGTTTGTCTTTCTCAGCCATTGGGTTCTCTTACTTCCTTTTCCTTGGTCTTCAATTGCTGTTTGCCTGGAATGACATGGCAATAGCTGAGTCACACTTTAAAGGAATAAAGTAGTAATCAAAAAGTCCCTCCCATACCTCTCTTCCTTTTGGAGGTTGAGAATGTGAGAAAGAAAGGGGAGAAGGAAATGGACACAGATTAGAGAGGCGTTGAGCAGAAGAGCTCTTGTGACTATTGGGTGTGAATATTGTGTTGATGATAAGGTCAAGGAGTTTACAGGGCCTCTCTTCCCATGTGATGGAGTCTGTCACATGAAACCAGAGTCTTTTCATTTAATGGAAGAAGTGGGTTAAGGCAGAGAACTGCTTTTAAAAATTTTTAGTTTATTGTGGTGAAAATATACATAACAGAACATACTCCATCTCAACAGCTTCTACAGGTAGAGTTCAGTAACATTGATTATATTCTTCAAGTTGTACAACCATTCTCACTATCCTTTTCCAAATCATTCTATTACCATTAACATAAGCTCAATGCCCCCTAAGCAAAGACTTCCCTCTCTCCCTCCCACCCCTGAGAACCACTAATAATCTTTAAGCCAAACAAACCCAATGCTGTCGAGTCGATTCTGACTCAGAGTGACTCTATGGGACAGAGTAGAACTGCCCCATAGGGTTTCCAAGAAGCGGCTGGTGGATTCAAACTGCTGACCTTTTGGTTAGAATAATCTTTGGGTTCTAAATATTTGCTTATCTTGTATAAATGAAATCATGCAATTTGTCCTTCTGCAACTGGCATATTTTGCTCAGCATGATGTTTTCAAGGTGCATCCACGTTGTCACATAGATCAGGACTTCATTTCTCTTTACGGTTGAGTAGTATTCCATTGTGTGTATATAACACATTTTGTTTATCCATTCATCTGTTGATGGACATTTTGATTGTGTTATGAATTGAATTGTGTCCCCCCTCCAAAACGTGTGTCAAGGTGGCTAGGCCATGATTCCCAGTACTGTGTGATTGTCCACGATTTTGCCATCTGATGCCATATTTTCTTTTGTGTTGTAAATCCTACCTCTATGATGTTAATGAGAAAGAATTAGGGGCAGTTATGTTAATGAGGCAGGACTCAATCTACAAGATTAGATATGATCTTGAATCAATCTCTTTTGAGATATAAAAGAGAGAAGTGAGCAGAGAGACAGGGGGACCTCATATTACCAAGGAAGTAGTGCCAAGAGAAGAAGAGAGCATCCTTTGAACCCAGGTTCCTGCGCTGAGAAGCTCCTAGACCAGGTGAAGATTGATGACAAAGACCTTCCCCCAGAGCTGATGGAGACAGACAGCCTTCCCCTGTAACTGGAGCCCTGAGTTTGGACTTCTAGCGTCCTAGTCTGTGAGAGAATAAATTTGTTTGTTAAAGCCATCCACTTGTGTTATTTCTGTTAAACAGCAGCCCTAGATAACTAAGACAGGTTGTTTCCACGTCTTGGGTATTGTGAAAAGGGCTGCAATGAACATTGGTGTGTAGGTTCCTGCTTGCATTCCTACTTTCACTTCTTCTGGGTATATCCCTAGGATTGGGACTGCTGGGTCATATGGTCTATGTTCAGCTTTTTGAGGAACCACCAAACTGTTTTCCACAGTGGCCACATCATTTTACCTTCCTATCAGCAATGGATGAGGGGCAGGGAATCCGGTTTTTGTTTTTTTTTTTAAATGATTCAACTATGGACCACAACTACCACAGCCTCCACCAGGCTGAGTTCAGCATGACTAGATGGTGCCCAACTAACACCACTGACTGCTCTGACAGGAATCTCTATAGAGGGTCTTGGACAGAGCTGGAGAAAAGTGTAGAACAAAATTCAAACTCACAAAAAAAGACCAGACTTGCTGGTCTCACAGAGACTAGAGCAACCCTGAGAGTATGGTCCCTGGACACCCTTTTAACTCAGTACTCAAGTCACTCCTGAGGTTCACCCTTCAGCCAGAGATTTAGACAGGCCCATAAAACAAACAATAATGTGAGTAGTTTAACCATGCATACAAGACTAAATGGGCACCCCAACCCAGAAGCAAGGAAGAGAAAGCAGGAGAGGACAGAAAAGCTGGATGAATGGAAATGAGGAAACCAAGGTTGAGAAGGGAGAAGTGTCGACCCGTCACAAGGTTGGCAACCAATGTCACAAAACAATACGTGTATTTATTGTTTAATGAGAAACTAATTTGCTCTGTAAACTTTCACCTAAAGCACAGTTTTTAAAAAAAGGGAAAAAATTAAAAAGATGCAATTTTTTTAGAAACATTTTGACTTAAAACATATAAATGTACATTCCTTACAATTTTTTGATATAGGACTGAGGTTTTACTTTTTTAAGTTTGGTTCCACTGATCTTAGAACAGTGCCATTGTTCTTGGGTAATGATGCCCCTTAAATACTATCTAAGAGGACATTGGTGGTTCAGTGGTAGAATTCCCTTCTTCCATGCAGGAGACCTGGGTTCGATTCCTGGCCGACGCACCTCATGCACAGCCACCACTCGTCTGTCAGTGGAGGCTTGCAAGTTGCTATGACGCTGAACAGGTTTCAGTGGAAATTCCAGAGTAAGATAGACTAGGAAGAAAGACCTAGTCATCTACTTCTGAAAATCAGCCAGTGAAAACCCTATGGATCACAACGATCTGATCCACAACCAAACATAGAGACAGCACAGGAAAGGGCAACATTTCATTCTGCTGCGCGTGGGGTCGCCACGAGTCAAGGGTGACTCAACAGCAGCTCACGACAACAATATACCATCTATGGGTTCTAACTTCAGTTTCCTTGTATTGGAGGGAGTACTAAAGGACACTTGTGAAACAAAGTACATAATTCTTCTAGATTTTTAAGACTCTCACCTTTAGTCATTTATGGTTGTTTCGCCTATATTACATTGGCAGGAATTGTTGTTACTCAGTTTTATTCCATCTTTCCAAAGTATTCAACTGTGTTATCATTTAAAAAAAAACTTGGTTTTAATTTTCTTTCTTTTACTGCACTTTAGATGAAGGTTTACAGAACAAATAGTTTCTTATTAAATACTTAGTACACATATTGTTTTATGACAATGGTTAACAACCTCACATGTCAACACTCTCCCTTCTCCAACTTGGGTTTCCTATTACCAGCTTTTCTGTCCCCTCCTGCCTTATAGTCCTTGTCCCTGGACTATTGTGCTCCATTAGTCTTGTTTTGTTTTATGGGACTGTCTAATCTTTGGATGAACGGTGAACCTCAGGAGTGACTTCATTACTGAGCTAAAAGAGTGTCCACGGGCCATATTCTCAGGGTTTCTCCAGTCTCTGTCAGGCCAGTAAATCTGGTCTTTTTTGGTGAGTTAGAATTTTGTTCTACATTTTTCTCCAGCTCTGCCCGGGACCCTCTGTTGTGATCCTGGTCAGAGCGGTCAGTGGTGGTAGCTGGGCACCATCCGGTTGTACTGAATTCAGTCTGGTGGAGGCTGTGGTAGTTGTGGTCTATTAGTCCTTTGGACTAATCTTTCCCTTGTGTAGTGTTTTCTTCATTCTCCTTTGTGCCGGAAGGGGTGAGACCAGTGGAGTATCTTAGATGGCTGCTCACAGGCTTTTAAGATCCCAGACACTACTCACCAAGGTAGAATGTAGAGCATTTTCTTTATAAACTATGTGATGCCAATTGAGCTAGATGTTCCTGGAGACCATGGTCCCTACAGCCCTCCACCCAGCAATTCAGTCCCTCAGGGAGTTTGGATGTGTCTATGGAACTTCCATGACCTTTCCTTGTACAAGTTGTGCTGGCTTCCCCAGTATTGTGTACTGTCTTACCCTTCACCAAAAAAAAACCCTTTCCTTCTATACTCATATTTCATTGGTTTTCATAATACTTAACTAATTTAATTAAAATGAACAAGTCCAATTCATATAAAAATATTTGGGAACATACTCAACTAACTTTGATAAATACACAGCTTATCAAAGTTACAAATTGGATCTAAAATTTGTGACTGTACAAGAGAGGAGCTTACTGGCTTCGAGTTTTCAGCATCCCACGGGCCTCGAACTATTTGCCTTACAGGCAGATTGTGGAGCATTGATTAGCCCAATGAGTTAGCTAAGTGGAGACCCTTTGGACACTTCAACTCTGCTATATGTCTGTCTTAGTCATCTAGTGCTGCTGTAACAGAAATACCACAAGTGGATAGGTTTAACAAAGAGAAGTTTATTCTCTTACAGTCCAGTAGGCTAGAAGTCCGAATTCAGGGCGCCGGCTTCAGGGGAAGGCTTTCTCTCTCTGTCAGCTCTGGAGGAAAGTTCTTGTCATGCATCTGTCTTCCCTTGGTCTGGAAGCATCTTAGCACAGGAACCTCAGGTCCAAAGGAAGTGCTCTGCTCCCAGCACTGCTTTCTTGGTGGTATGAGGCCCCCGTCTCTCTGCTTGCTTCTTTCTTTTATATCTCGAAAGAGACTGGCTTAAGACACTGTCTAATCTTGTAGATCTCATCAATATAACTGCCGCTAATCCATTTTATTACATCATAGTGATAAAATTACAATACATATGGAAATCACATCAGATGATAAAACGGTAGACAATCATCCAATACTGAAAATCATGACCAAGCCAAGTTGATGGATATTTTTGGGGGACACAATTCAGTCCATGACAATGTCTTCTGAAACTGATTCTGGCTCTATGTTTGAAACATGGAAGCATTGGACTATCATTACAGCATGAACATGGCCGCATTATATGACTTGAGGCTCTCTGATTAAAAACTCCCCTCGGCTCCACATTTGTCCCTGAATGATATATTTTTTAAAGTGTATGACATTCTGCTATTGAAGTGTTGTGCTTTTGGGTTAAGCATTGTCATGTACAGGCATTCTCTTTTAAAATTAATGCATACTTTTAACTGTAAACACATAAGTGTGTCACTAATATCTTCTTTGAATTAGTTAAAATTGAATCAGCTTCAATGCCAGGGAGAGTCATGGGAAAAGTAAAATCTTCAAGAGAGAGAAGAAAATGTGCAGAAAATAGAAAGTTTTCCAAAGACAATCCTATTCTCTACTTCATGACTCTGTCTACAGCTGAACCTGAATATGACCATTTTAGGAGTCAATGAGAACAGTCCAGAATCTATTGAGCATCTGCCATTTTCTGGAGTCCCTCAGTAGTGCAATGGTTAAGTGCTTTACTACTAGCTAAATGGTTGGTGGTTTGAATAACCCAGAGGTCCTTTGGAAGACAGGCCTGGCAATCTTCTTCCCAAAGATCACAGCCTTAAAAACTCTGTGGAGCAGTTCTACTCTGCACACACAGGGTTGCCATGAGTTGGAATGGGCGCTATGCCAACTAACAACAATAACAACCACCATTTCGCAGCACTGTGCTAGCTCCTGGTGTTGCAAGAAGTGGGTAAATGAGTGATAGACTCAGTGGTGAATATTTATCAGCAAACTACTGGTTCAGTATTTTAGACGAGACAGACATGTAACTGTAACATAACAGAGGAGCTTATAAAACACTTGACAGAAATAAGAAAGGAGCCGCTGATTCTGGCTGAGGGAGTTGTGGAGGTGTCTAGGAGGAGGATACACTTGGGGTGGGTCTTGGAGGGTGAGTACCTGTTTGCCAGACAAGGAAGATGGGAGAGGGCGCCCCAGGCAGGAAGAGAAGCATGTTCGTGTGCTACTCAGTGAATAGGCATGCATGCTTGAGCAATTGTCTGGTAATAGGATAAGCAGGGTATGGGGTCGTGGGGTAAAGACTTTAACTTTACCCATAGTAATTTGGTTTTTGTCCTTGTTTCTTAAGAGATAACTCTAAACCCTTGGAATTTTCTGAGTAATTGACGTGCTTTCGTTATCTAAGGCCTCCAGACCACACCTGAGGGATTGTGCTAATGAGTGGGGGCTGGCCTGGCCAGAAAGACCAACATGTAGCCTGATATCTGCTGACCTCAGGGAGGGGAGTATAATTCAATCAGTCATGCCTATGCAATGAAGCCCCACTAAAGGATCTAGATGCGGAAGCTCCATGGGCTTCCTGGTTGGTGAAAGACATCGATGCATGTAGGAGGGCAGTGCATCTCTTTTTGGGACATGGAAGCTCCATGTTCGGAACCCTCCCAGACCTCACCCTCTATTTCTCTTCATTTGTATCCTTTTTCCTACAATAAAACTGTAGTTATAAGTATAGCGCTTTCTGTGAGTTGTTTCAGTGAATTATCTAACCTGAGGGAGTAGTGGAAACCAGTAGGTCAGAAGTGAGGGTGGGGCTGGGACCCCTTTAGCTTATGACTGGTATCCTGAGGGAGTAAAAGGAACTCCCAAATTTTACTTAGCAAGTTAGAAGTAAGGGAGTCTATGGCAGGGTGGGGGGCGAGCTTTTGGCTGGCGTCCTGAAGGGATAGTATTAAAACCCCAAATTTGTAGTCAGCAGGTCAGAAGTCAATGGAGCTCCAAGGGACTGCCAAGCTTGCAGCTAACATCTGAAGTCTTGGGCTGACTTGGCGGTCTGAAGGACAGTGTCCTTTTAACTTGTGAGATCTGACCTAACTCCAGGTAGCTAGGGTCAGAGAAGGAAGTGCTGCATGGACAGCTGGTGTCCGAACTGAACACAGAAGTGGAAAGTGGGATTTGTTAAATCCTCAGATTTGGTGTCAGAAAAAGTGGATTGGATTAATCCTCTCAGGAGTCATATGGTTCGAAGTCACCTCTTCATTTTCTTTACCTGGTAGAACTTACAACATAGGGCAGCTCTCTCCAGCGTAGATGTTCTCAGTCCCATTTGGACTGAAGTTCATGAATACCTGTTAGCTGTAGTCAACCAAAACCATATTGGTCAAAGAAGATTCCTCAAGTGGCCATGACTTACATGGAGAGTTTAGAAATGTTTCATAAAAATGTGATCTTTGGGGGCTTAGTGTCAGCCTATGCCATCTGGTAATATTTATAGATAGAACTAAAATTATGCAGGAACAAAGCACAGACAATTTGGGGGGCTATTTTCATATCATATGTGTTGATTTGTTGAACTGCTCTTGGAATCCTATACCCACTGTCCCCACAAATATCCATGCTTTTGCTAAATACTGCACAATGAGCTAAACTGAAATGTTTTCTTACTAAGGACTGGGATGAGCTTGAGTATTTGGAATTTAATAACTGTTAAAGGTTTGTCTAGTTGAAGACTCAAGACAGCTGCAAGTTCATGCATACTGTAGAATGAATAAAAGCCAAATTCCTTGTTCAAGCTGCGTCCTTTGAACAGTAGGTATTGTGATGATTAGGATGATGACAATTATAATAATAGCCAACTTTTAGTAATTATGTATTGGACCAAGTTGCTTTCCATTAAATTAAATTATTGTCATTATTTTACAGATATGTAAACTGAGACTTCAAGGCTTTAAAACCTCAATTATGTTTACACATCTAAAAAACCATTTGCCGTCAAGATGATTTCTGATTCATGGCGACATCATATGTGTCAGAGCAGAACTGTGCTCCACAGGGTTTTCAATGGCTGTGGTCTTTCAGAAGTAGATTGGCAGGTGTTTCTTCCGATGTGCCTCTGGGTGGACTCCAACCTCCAACCCTTGGTCAGCAGCCAAGGGTTTCAACCATTTGTACCACCCAAGGACTCCTTACACAACTAGTTCGCTGCTAGCTGCTAGGCTATTTTCATTTGCTTTTATTAATGTTGATAGTGACCTGAATGATTTATAGCCCATGATGGATTTCTTTTGATCTATGTTACCCATTGTGGCTGCACAGACTAAATTAGTCAAGACTTTGGAAAGATTTCAAAATAACTTCTCTGTGTAGATGAAAAAAAGAAAAAAACAGTTGGCATCAAGTTAATTCCAACCCGTAGGGACCCTAGAGGACAGAGCAGAACTGCCCCATAGGGTTTCCAAGGAGTGGCTGGTGGATTTGAACTGTCAACATTTCTGGTTAGCAGCCATACTATTTAACCACTGTGCCACCAGGGCTCCCTGTGTAGATGAGAGGAGGACTATTTCTTGAAGGGCTTGGGGATAGATATAAGATGAACCCTATTCCTAGAGGGGTAAGGAGTCAGGCAATTCATTTAGTAAATTACTTTTACCAAAAATGCAATAAAAATAAGAATGTTCTTAAAAGGGAAAAGAAACAGATACATACCAGTAAATCCTTGGGTTAAGAACGTCAGATTTAGGGACAACTTGTCCCTGCCCTTTAGTGTTATGTAAATTTGCCCTCAATTTGAAACGATTGAAACCTACTGGCAACAAATTCTTCATCACAATCACCTTCACTTGCTGCACCTGCAGCTTTTAAATCATTGAAAAGGCTTTGAGCCTTTTCTTGCATTAAAGTCTGGCTAAGTAAGAACCATATGCACCTGTTACTACTTACATACAAATTTGACTTAAAAACACACTTAGGAACGAATCTCGTTTGCAACCCTGGGCCTGCTTGCATAGGGAAAGGGCCAAAGAGCCACCCGTTGTTTTGTCAGGACCACGAGCTGATGGTATACAGGAAGCACCAACCTGTTTTAGCTTTGGGCCACTTACTTGATTTTCCAAACCTGGTGACGTCCCTGGTAGTTAGACCCAGTGAAAAAGCTAAGATGGCCATTTGATCACATTGAGATGTGACAAACTCAGAGGTAGTGAAGGAAAATTCCCACCAAGCAGGACGTTCAGAGGTCATAACATCCTCTAGTCTTGCTCCAGGGTGCATCCCATGCTCTGGGGCTCCCAGACGCTCAGCCTTCTCCCCCATACTCTAGCACAGGAGGGTGTCCTATAACTCAACCTACTCTATGTCTATTTATAACAGTACACAAAGCCTTTTGAAGGACAAAGAAAATAAAACACACTGGGCCAACTTAGGAGAAAAAATACTCATGTTGAATGCGATGACTTTTTGGTATGTCTTAGCTCTGAATGAGAAAATAATGCTGTTCCCTGAACACTGTTGGAAGGAGAACATGAGGGAGGATTGAAGGACAATTTGAATATGTAGACTAAGGTTCACACAACTGCCATGTCTTCAGTAGGAATTGATTGATTGATTGATTGATTCACTCTGTCAACCAAAATCTACTAAACAAATAAATACTAACTGCCAGGGACCCTGCTCACTGCTGGGATGATGATTCAGACAATTTAATCTCTGCCTTTATTGAGCTTGTCCCTGGGTGGCACAAATGGTTAAGTGCTCAGCTACTAACTGAAAGGTCGGTGGTTTGAATCCACCTAGAGGTGCCTTGGAAGAAGGGCCTGGCTCTGAAAGATCAGAGTCACTGGAAACCCTTTGAAGCCTAGTTCTGCTCCGAAACACATGCAGTTGCCATGAATGGGAGTCAACTCAATGGCAACTAGTGCTAGTATTCACTGAGCTTATTGTAGAGGAGAGGAAAGAGGGAGTAGTCAGAGAATAAACAAATAATTTTATTTATAGTTCTACAGAAGAAAAATTGCAAAATATCACATGGCCATAGATCAGTGTCACGAGTAATCCGATCTAGACTAGGGTTTCTAGAAGAGCTTTTGCAAGGAAGTTACATGTAAGTCCAGATCTGAAAAGTAAGTCAAAGTTAGACAGGAATAAAGCAGGTTGGGGAGAAAGATAGGTGGAACTTTCTGGGTGGAAAGCTTTACCTAATTTGCAACAGAACTCAATCCTTGGAATTGGCAAGCAGTTGATATTAATAGCTAGCCTTTATGAGCCCCTACTATGGGCCAAGTTATGTGCTAGGAGTTTTAGGTACATTATCACACTTAATCTTTTATAGAACCTTTTTGAGATAGATATTATTATTCCCAGAAGAAGAAATAAAAGGCGTAGGGAAATTAAATGACTGTAAGTGGAAGAATCAGAACAAAGATTCAAATCCAGATGATTCCTATAACATTTAAAAGTGAGAAAGAGTAGGAAATGGTGGGAATTCTTGATCTCAAACAGAGTTAGCTGTCTTGTCTCAAGATCCACATCCAGCTCCCAGTCCAACCACATGGGAAGTCTATCTATTTGCTGGAGTCTGGGTCTCTAGTATCTGATTGTAAAAGAGAGGGGGCTCTGTGCTTCTATGTCTAAGCTACCCACCTCTAAACGCTGATCTCTAAGGCTGAGGCCTGTCTTCCATGTTCTTCTAAAGGGCAGCCTTCTGGGACATTTTCCTCCCTTCAAGATTGACTTTGAAGTCCATCAAGTGTTCTGGTTAATGGAGAGGGAGTGGGTCTGGCAATGGTCCATGCTGACGGAGGTGGTGGGTGGGAGTTATCATAACACTGATCAAGGGTTCCAGTCATGGACTGATGGAAACAGAAACTTAGCTCAGCCCTATGTCACTCGGACTCTAATTCCTAGAAGGCACAGGCTTCTCTTTGGTGGCTTCAAAATCAAGGCATCTACCCTTGATAAAATAAAAGTCAGAAGAAAAAAGGGAAAAAAGAAGACAGAAGAGGAATGGATGCAATTGAATTGTGGCGCTGACAAAGAATATGGAGCACACCAGGGACAAACAGAAGAATGA
Source organism: Dugong dugon (assembly GCA_030035585.1). NCBI lineage: Eukaryota > Metazoa > Chordata > Mammalia > Sirenia > Dugongidae > Dugong > Dugong dugon. Next base: position 19,957,601 of record CM057460.1, read on the forward strand.
ATAAATCAGTCTTAGAAGAAATACAGTTGGAATGCCCCTTAAAAGTGAGGATGGGGGACTTTGGCTTGATTATTTTGGAAGACGAATTGCTAGAAATGGACATCATGTTTAGTAGAAGGTGAGTGAAAATGAGGGAAACTCTCAGTGAGGTGGATTGACACAATGGCCACAACAATGGACTCAAACATACCAACAATCATGAAGATACACAGGACCAGCCAATGTTTTGTTCAGTTATACATAAGGTCATCACGAGTCCCAGCTGAGTCAATGGTAACTAACAACATAACAACAACCCTCCACAGAAAAGAGGCTTATAACGTGAAAATATGGCCTTGGTGATAGAAACAACACTGGAGATCGAATAATAGAATTTTGCAAGACCAATGATCTATTCGTTGGAAATACGTTTTCTCAACAACATAAACAGTGACTATACACATGGACCTCACTGGATGGAATACACAGGAATCAAATCGACTACATCTACAGAAAGAGATGATGGAGAAGCTCAACATTATCAGTCGGAACAAGGCCGGGGGCCGGCTGCAGAGCAGACCATCAAGTACTCCTATGGAAGCTGAAGTTGAAGCAGAAGAAAATTAAAACAAGTCCATGAGTGCTAAAGTATGACCTTGAGTATATCCCACCTGAATTTAGAGATCATCTCATGACTAGATTTGATGCATTGAACACTAATGACTCAAGACCAGACGAGTTGTGGGGATAACATCAAAGACATCATACGTGAAGAAAGTAAAAGCTCATTAAAAAGACAAGAAAGAAAGAAAAGACCAGAATGATGTCAGAAGAGACTCTGAAACTTGCTCTTGAATGTAGAGTAACTAAAGCCAAGGGAAGAAATGAAGAAGTAAAAGAGTTGAAGAAATTTCAAAAGGCAGCTCGAGAAGATAAAGTAAAGTATTATAATGACATGTGCAAAGAGCTGGACTTAGAAAGCCAAAAGAGAAGAACATGCTTGGCATCTCTCAACCTGAAAGAACTGAAGAAAAAATTTTGAAGGAGTCTATCAGCAAAATACTGAACAACGTAGAAAACATCAAAAGAAGATGGAAGGAATACACAGAGTCACTGCACCAAAAAGAAGTGGTCGACATTCAGTCATTTCAGGAGGTAGCATATGATCAATAACCCATGGTATTGAAGGAAGAAGTTCAAGCTGCATTGAAGGCATTGCTGAAAAATAAGGCTCCAGGAATTGAAGGAATACTAGTTGAGATGTTTCAGCAAATGGATGTAGCACTAGAAGTGCTCACTTGTCTATGCCAAGAAATTTGGAAGACAGCTACCTGGCCAACCGACTGGAAGAGATCCATATTTGTGCCTATTTCAAAGAAAGGTGATCCAACCAAATGCGGAAATGATCGAAAAATATCATCAACATCACACGCAAGCAAAATTTTGCTGAAGATCATCCAAAAGCCGTTGCAGCAGTACATCGACAGGGAACTGCCAGAAATTCAGGCTGGATTCAGAAGAGGATGTGGAATGAGGGATATCATTGCTGGTGTCAGATGGATCCTGGCTGAAAGCAAGGAATACCGGAAGGATGTTTACCTGTGTTTTGTTGACTATGCAAAGGCATTCGACTGTGTGGATCCTAGCAAATTATGGACAACTTTGTGAAGAATGAGAATTCCAGAACACTTAATTGTGCTCGTACAGAACCTGTACATGGACCAAGAGGCAGTCCTCTGAACAGAACAAGGGGATACGGCATGGTTTAAAGTCAGGAGAGGTGTGCGTCAGGGTTATATCCTTTCACCATACTTATTCAATGTGTATGCTGAGCAAATAATCTGAGAAGCTGGACTATATGAAGAAGAACTCAGCATTAGGAATGGAGGAAGACTAACAACTTGTGATATGCAGATGACACAACCTTGCTTGCTGAAAGTAAGAGGACTTGAAGCACTTGCTGATGAAGATCAAAGACTTCATTATGGATTACACCGCAACGTAAAGGAAACAAAGATCCTTACAACTGGACCAATAAGCAACATCACGATGGAGAAGATGCCGAAGTTGTCAAGGATTTCATTTTACTTGAATCTACAATAACACCCATGGAAGCAGCAGCCAAGAAATCAAATGACATATTGCATTGGGAAAAAGACCCCTTTAAAGTGTTCAAAAGCAAAGACATCACTTTGAGGACTAAGGTGTGCCTGACCCAAGCCATGGCATTTTTAATTGCCTCATATGCATGCGAAAGCTGGACAATGAATTAGGAAGACCTAAGAAGAATTGATGTCTTTGAATTATGGTATTGGCCAAGAATATTAAACATACCATGGACTGCCACAAGAAGGAACAAATCTGTCTTGTAGCAAGTACAGCCGGAATGCTCCTTAGAAGCAAGGATGGTGAGACTTTGTCTCATGTACTTTGGACACGTTATCAGGAGGGACTAGTCCCTGGAGAAGGACACCATGTTTGGTAAAGTAGAAGGTCAGTGAAAAACAGGAAGACCCTCAAGGAGATGGATTGACACAGTGACTGCAACAATGGGCTCGAGCATAGCAACAATTGAGAGGATGGCACAGGACCAGGCAGTGTTTCATTCTGTTGTACATAGGGTTGCTATGAGTTGGAACCGACTCAACGGCACCTAACATCAACAACAACGTGTGAAAGTGTTTGTTGGGTCAGGGCTCTCTAAACTTCATTTTTCTGAGTAGGTATTTCCCATCACAGTAATTAGAGCAAGGGCTGTTGGAGCAGAGAAATTTTGTCCAACTGATAAAGGGGTGCCAATGAAACAATGTTTCAGTGATTTGGCTCCCCCACTATTTACCCAAGAAAGCTTCATCCCTGCTCTGTCTGGAGTGATGAGGTCCAAAAGGAAATCCCGAGAAGAGACGTTGCTCTTGGCCATGTGTGAGCACCCATCTTCTCAGTCAAATGAGTTCCTAACGTTTTTTGGTTACTAGCCCTTTCAGAATCTGATAAAAAACTATTGAGCCTTTCCCAAAATAGGTACACATACCCAAGATTTGCACATAATTTGGGGGCACATCTTCCCACCTGAAGCCTATTTATAGACTAGAGGTAGAACACAAGTGGTTTATATGATACAGTGAGTAAGGAAGACAGGATACGTTTGATGACTGCCTCTCAAAGGAGGCTTTGTAGACACTGGAAAATCTAATTTGGAACAAGGTGAGGTGAAAACAGTTGATCAATCAATTAATCAGTCAATCAAAGGATCAATCAAACATGAAGGATCTTGCTGTTATGCTTAATTTGGAGGCTGTAATTATGTTCTAGGAGCCCTGGTGGTACAGTGGTTAAGCTCTTAGCTGCTAACTGAAAAGAAAGGTCGTCGGTTAGAACTTACCAGCCACCCGCAGGGAAAAAAATGTGGTCATCTGCTTCCATAAAGATTACAGCCTTGGAAACCCCACGCAGCAGTTTTATTTTGTCTTATAGGGTTAGTATGAGTCACAATGGACTCAACAACGAAAAGCTTTTTTTTTTTTTTTAATTATGTTGTAAAACCAGTTGCCATTCACTTGATTCCAACTCACGGTGACTTCATGTGTGTCAGAGGAGAACCGTGCTCCACAGGGTTTTCAATGGCTGATTTTTCTGATGTAGATCACCTGGCCTTTCTTTTGAGTTATTACCTCTAGGTGGACTCAAACTGCCAACTTTTGGTTAGCAGCCAAACATGTTAACTATTTGACCCAATCAGGGACTCCTATGAGGCATCGTTGGTTCCATGGCAGAATTCTCACCTTCCATGGGGGAGACGTGGGTTCAAAGCCACCTGTCTGTCAGTGTAGGCTTGCATGTTGCTATGATGCTGAACAGGTTTCAGAGGGGATGAGGCAGCTAATAACAACAGTTACCTTCAAAGGGGAAAGTTGATGGAATTTAAATTATATACTTTAACATAAGGCTCACATTTTAACAAGCTAGTGGAATATCTGTGAAGACTAGCAGAGAGAGACAGCCTTCAATGGTGTGCTTCAATTACCTCACTTCTTATGAGAACAATAGTAGGACATTTTAGTAACTTTACTATTACCAAACCTGCATGAATTTAAAAAGTAAAAATGAAATAGGAAATCTAGAAGTCTGATTCCAATTCCTACAATAGTTAAACTCTTCACACTGAAGGGAAGTAAAGGACCAGTATGTGAAATTAACCTAAGCTCTTCAAGAATTTTAAACCTGCAGTACTGTTAATAACAGTGAGCATCAATAGCTTAAAAAGGGTCAGCACTTGATGTATAGACAGTCTTAAATATTTTAAGTGACATTCTTAATTAGCTATACCCTGGGCCATACATTGTCATGAGTTGCTTTTGGAACCTGGACCTGTGAACTTCCTGGCCTTTCCAGGGTAGCTCTGAGTGTATATGTGGACGTAGTAAGGATTGAAGACACAGTGCTCATAAAACGTAAGATCAAACCCTAGTGATCTGTGATCATTATAGTTGTGTGTCAGCTTGGTTGGGCCATGATTCTCAGTGGTTTGGCAGTTATGATGTAGTTTGGCAGTCGTATGATGATGTGATCACTTTCATGATGAGATTTGGTATAATGTGATCACCTCCATGATGGGATCTGTTGTGAGTAGCCAGTCAGTTGAAAGGGAGTTTCCTACATCCAATGTATGTGGACTCTCTGGCAAGGCTTGAGGGCTTTTTCTTGCTCTGGATCCTGCAGCTGGCTCCTGTTTGTCTGACTTTCTGTTCTTGGAACTTGAACTAGCAGCTTACCTGGCATCTTTCCTGGGATCCATCAGTCTTCACAGCCTGTGAGCAAGAACCCTGCTGTCTGACCTGCTGATCTTGGGTTCGCCAGCCCCTGTGGCTACGTGAATCAGGAGAAGCCTTCAGCCTGACCCATGGACATTCTAGCCTCTACCACTGTGTGAACCATTTCCTTGATATAAATCTCTCTATATAGATGTTTATACACTTTACTGGTTTTGCTTCTCTAGAGAACCCAGCCTAAGACATGGTCTGACACTGACTATGGAGGAAAATTATATCATATCCCAAACACATCTTTATCCAAAGGAATGGTCTAGAATAGTCTGTTTAAGCACTTGTACGCTTCAGTTGTTTTTTTGAAAAAATATCTAAAGAAAAAGTTTGTTACACACAGTACAACAATACTATGTGGTCTCTCAAGTATCAGCACTGGGATATGCTATGCTCTGTATGCGTGTGTGTATGAATATATGTGCCAGCTCATTGATTTTGAGTAGGCATTAAATTGCAAGCAAAGCCATTAAAATAAATAGTGGAATTCATGAGATATCTATATAGGCACTTAAAGTACTACCAAAGAAGTAAAAGTCCTGGTGGGATATCTCAAGGGTTTTTCTCTCTCTACTGAATTGTTTAATAAACAAACCTAGGGAACAGAGTTGAGTAGCAGATATTAGCAGGCCCTCTGGGACAGCCACATGGTTTGTTGTGATTTCAGAGGGACATTTTTACATCCAAGGGTGGATTGTTTGGTGTCCTTGTGGACAATAAGAGGCTTGTTTTGCTTTTGTCAATGGGCAATTTCTCATTTAGTTATTTACTTAGCTTTTTTGTCAGTTTGCAATAAGTGAGATTAAAATCACTGTGTTCTGCTGAAGCTGGAGGCGGAGCGCAGTGAAGTGTCTTTTCTGAGTATTGATGTGGGATGACTGTCTGATATCACAGCTACTCCCCAGAAGCTAGAAGTTAACAAACTTAAATTACATTAACAGAGATATAAGGTTAGTGTTTTTTACCCAAGCTGGCAAAGCTGAATTGTTTCTATGACTGAATTTTTTAATAGCTTGATATTTGATATAATCTGCATGCCATACGTTTCACCTATTTAAAGTGTACAATTCAGTGATCTTTGGTGTATTCATAGGATTGTGCAGTGATCAATACAGTCTAATTCTGGAACATTTTGTGCCCCCTCCCCATTAACAGTCACTCCTCATTACTGCTTCAGGTTGCCCATCCTTTGTACTCATTTTCTCTGGACACGTTAGTTTCTTAAACATTTTTGTTAAGCGTAGTAAAAATCTGCCACTAACCCAGTGCTGTGCTAAGTAATTTACATAGATGATTCATTTAACAAACAGTAATCGAATGACTACTACTTGGGGGGCATGCATTCTAGAAGGGGGAGACAGATAATAAACAGGATAAATATGAAAATATTTAATATGCTAGATGGAGATACTTGCTATAGAAAAAATTAATCAGGAGAGGGGTTGATGAGTGCTGTCATTGTTCTGAATACTGATACGCTGCTATGAGAAATTTATTTGAGAAGAACTACATTTGAGATGTTCTGAAAGGACAATATTAATAGAGTACTAATTTTTACTTACTTAGGAGCCCTGGTAGCACAGTGGTTAAAGCGCTTGGCTCTGCTAACCAAAAGGTCGGCACTTCAAACCCACCAGCCACTCCACAGGAGAACGATGTGGCAGTCTGCTTCTGTAAAGATTTACAGCCTTGGGAACCCTACGTGGCACTTTGTCCTATAAGGTCGATACGAGTCAGAATTGACTTGATGGCAATGGATTTGGGCATATCATCAGGAAAGGCAATCACTAGAAGAGGACATCATGTTTGGTAAGGTAGAAGGTCAGTGAAAATGAGGGAAACCTTCAGTGAAATGGATTGGCACAATAGCCACGACAAAGGACCCAAACTTACCAACGATCAAGAAGACGGTTCAGGACTGGGCAATGTTTCATTCCGTCCTACATAAGGTAGCTATGAGTTGGAGCCAACGCAACAGCAGCTAACAACAACGATTTTAGCCTGGACGCAAGAATACCTAAATTCTGTCCTTAATCAGTCGCCCTTTGTATTAGCTTCCTAGGGCTGATAACTGCAAAATATTACCAGCTGGATGGCTTATAAGAACAGAAATTTACTGTTTCATAGTTCTGGATGCTGGGCATCAGAGATCAGGGTGTCAGCCATGTTGATTCCTTCTGAGGCTTTAAGGAAGAACCTATCCCATGCATCTCCTAGCTTCTGGTAGCTCAAGGCCTTCCTTTCCTTGCAGCTGCAGTGTCACCTGGCGTCCTACTTCTGTCTGTCTCTCTTCTCTTTACAGGACGCAGCTTAGATTGGATTGGGACCCCACTCTACTCTGGTATGTACTTATGTTAACTGTTAACATCTTCGAAGACCCTGTTTCTAAATAAGGTCATGATCACAGTACCAGGGGTTAGGACTTCAACATATCTTTTTTGGGGACACAATTCAGTCCATAACATCCATCCACTATGAGATCCTAGAGAACACTATGTGTTCGGAGAACAAAAAAAGAGGATCAAAACAAGGAAACACTTCACCGTCCCCTGGTTCCCACCTGCAGGGAGATAGGCTGGACCCCACTGAAAGGCTCTTTTAAGCTTGTTGTTGTTAGGTGCTGTCAAGGCTCCTAAATAATAAGTGCTAATCAGTGCTCCCCCACGTGTCTGTCAGTTTGTCTGTGGGGGCTTGCTTGTTGCTGTGATGCTGGAAGCTATACCACTGGTATTCAGATACAGGCAGGGTTGCCCATGGTGGAAAGGTTTCAGCTGAGCTTCCAGACTATTCAGACTGGGAAGAAGGACCCAGCAGTCTGCTTCTGAAAAGAATTAACCAGTGAAAGAAAACCTTATGAATAGCAGCAGAACGTTGTCTGATATAGTGCCAGAAGAAGAGCCCCCAAGGTTGGAAGGCACTCAAAAGATGACTGGGGAAGAGCTGCCTCCTCAAAGTAGAGTAGACCTTAATGATGTGGATGGAGTCAAGCTTTCGGGACTTTCATCTGTGGATGTGGCATGACTCCAAATGAGAAGAAACAACTGCAAACATCCATTAATAATCGGAACATGGAGTGTACAAAGTATGAATCTAGGAAATTTAGAAACTGTCAAAAATGAAATGGAAAACATAAGATTGATATCCTAGGCATTAGTGAGCTGAAATGGACTGGTATTGGCCATTCTGAATTGGACAATCATATGGTCTACTACGCCGGGAATGACAATTTGAAGAGGAATGGCGTTGCATTCATCATCAAAAAGAATACCTCAAGATCTATCCTGAAGTACAGTGCTGTCAGTGATAGGATAATATCCATACACCTACAAGGAAGAACAGTTAATATGACTATTATGCAAATTTATGCACCACCACTAAGGGCAAAGATGAAGAAATTGAAGATTTTTACCAGCTTTGGCAGTCTGCAGTCTGAAGTCAAACATGCAATCAGAATGCGTTGATAATTACTGGTGATTGGAATGTGAAAGATGGAAACGAAGAAGAAGGATTGGTAGATGGAAAATATGGCCTGGGTGATAGAAACGATGCCAGAGATCACGTGATAGAATTTCGCAAGACCAAATGACTTCTTCGTTGCAAATACCTTTTTTCACCAAAATAAATGGTGACTATACACGTGGACCTCGCCAGATAGAATATATAGAAATCAAATCGACTACATCTATGGAAAGAGATGATGGAGAAGCTCAATATCATCAGTCAGAACCAGGCCAGGGGCCGATGAGGAACAGACCGACGATTGCTCGTATGCAAGTTCAAGTTGAAACTGAAGAAAATGAGAACAAGTTCACAAGAGCCAAAGTACGACCTTGTTTATAACACACCTGAATTTAGAGACTACCTTAAGAATAGATTTGACGCCTTGAATACTAATGACCAAAGACCAGGATGAGTTGTGGAATGACCTCAAGGACATCATTCATGAAGAAAGCAAGAGGTCATTAAAAAGACAGGAAAGAGAGAAAAGACCAAAATGGATGTCCAAAGAGACTCTGAAACTTGCTCTTGAGTGATAAGTAGATAAAGCAAAAGGAAGAAATGATGAGGTAAAAGAACTGAACAGAAGATTTCAAAGGGCAGCTCAAGAAGACAAAGTTAAGTATTATAATGACACGTGCAAAGCGCTGGAGATAGAAAACCAAAAGGGAAGAACACACTTGGCATTTCTCAAGCTGAAAGAACTGAAGAAAAAATTCAAGCCTTGAGTTGCAATAGTGAAGGATTCTATGGGGAAAATATTAAACGACAGAGGAAGCATCAAACGAAAATGAGAGGAATACACAGAGTCACCATACCAAAAAAGATTTTGTAAAGGTTCAACCATTTCAGGAGGTAGCGTATAATCAGGAACCGAGGGTACTGAAGGAAGAAGTCCAAGCTGCACTGAAAGCGTAGGCAAAAAACAAGTCTCCAGGAATTGACAGAATATCAACTGAGATATTTCAACAAACAGATTCAGTGCTGGAAGTGCTCACTCGTCTATGCCAATAAATTCGGAAGACAGCTACCTGGCCAACCAGCTGGAAGAGATCCATATTTATGCCTATTCCAAAGAAAGGTGATTCAACTGAGTGCAGAAATTATCAAACAATGTCATTAACATCACACACAAGCAAAATTTTGCTGAAGATCATTCAAAAGTGGCTGCAGCAGCATATTAACAGGGAAGTGCCAGAAATTCAGACTGGATTCAGAAGAGGACATGAAATCAGGAATATCATTGCTGATGTCAGATGGATCTTGGTCGACAGCAGAGGATACTAGAAAGATGTTTACCAGTGTTTTATTGACTATGCAAAGGGATTTGACTCTGTGGATCATAACAAATTATGGATAACATTGCAAAGAATGGGAATTCCAGAACACTTAATTGTGCTCATGAGGAACCTATACATAGATCAAGAGGCAGTCATTCGGACACAACAAGGGGATACTGCGTGGTTTAAAATCAGGAAAGTTGTGCATCATGGTTGTATCCTTTCACCATAGCTATTAAATCTGTATGCTGAGCAAATAGTCCGAAAAGCTGGACTGTATGAAGAAGAACAGGGCATCAGGATTGGAGGAAGACTCATTAACAACCTGCAATATGCAGATGCCACTACCTTGCTTGCTGAAAGTGAAGAGGACTTGAAGCACTTACTGATGAGGATCAAAGACCACAGCCTTCAGTATCAATTACACCTCAACATAAAGAAAACCCTCACTACTGGACCAGTAAGCAACATCATGATGAATGGAGAAAAGATTGAAGTTGTCAAGGATTTCATTTTACTTGGATCCATAATCAACACCTATGGAAGCAGCAGTCAGGTAATCAAAAGATGCATTGCATTGAGCAAATCTGCTGCAAAAGACCTCTTTAAAGTGTTGAGAAGCAAAGATGTCACCTTGAAGACTAAGGTGCACTTGACCCAAGCCATGGTATTTTCAACCATATCATATGCATGCGAAAGCTGGGCAATGAATAAGGAAGACCGAAGAATAATTGATGCCTTTGAATTGTGCTGTTGGCGAAGAATATTGACTGTATCAGGAGCTGCTAAAAGAATGAACAAATCTGTCTTGGAAGAAATACAAACAGAATACTCCTTAGAAGCAAGGATGGTGAGACTACATCTTACGTACTTTGGACATATTGTCAGAAGGGGTCAGTCCTTGGAGAAGGACATCATGCTTGGTAAAGTAGAGGGTTAGCAAAAAAGAGGAAGACCTTCAAGGAGATGGACTGATACAGTGGCTGCAACAATGGGCTTAAGGCTAACAATGATTGTGGGCATGGCTCAGGACCGGGCAGTTTTTCGTTCTGTTGTAGGTAGAGTCTCTGTCAGTCGGAACTGACTCGACGGCACCTAACAGCAACAACAACAATCAAGTGCTATAAGGAGCTCTGGTGATGTAATGGTTAAGCACTTGGCTGCTAACCAAAAGGTCAGTGATTCGAACCCAGCAGCCATTCCACAGGAGACTAGACCTGGCGATCTGCTCTCATAAAGATTTCAGCCTAGGAAACCCTATGCGGTTGTTTTACTCTGTCCTATAGGGTCGCTATGAGTCAGAATCTACTCAATGGCACACAACAGCAGCAAATGAGTGTTATAGAAGTTTTCACTGATTAAAAAAAAGGAGGAGGCTGAGGCTACTTGAAGGGTAGCTTTCCATCCTGGCCTCAAGGAAGGGAAGAATCCATACTCATAGCTACTACCACCTGTATCCCTTTGGAAGATCCCAGTCCTGGGATGTGTTGTTGTTGTTAGGTGCCGTCAAGTCGGTTCAGACTCGTAGTGACGCTATGTACAACAGAACAACAGAACGAAACACTGCTCGGTCCTGTGCCATCTTCACAATCGTTGTTATGCTTGAGCCCATTTTTGCAGCCACTGTGTCAATACATCTCGTTGAAGGTCTTCCTCTTTTTTGCTGACCCTCCACTTTACCAAGCATTATGTCCTTCTCCAGCAACTGATCCCTCCAGATAACATGTCCAAAGTATGTGAAACACAGTCTCGCCATCTTTGCTTCTAAGGCGCATTCTGGTTGTACTTCTTCCAAGACAGATTTGTTCGTTCTTTTGGCAGTCCCTGGTACAGTCTATAATCTTAGCCAACACCTCAATTGAAAGGCATTAGTTCTTCTTCAGTCTTCCTTATTCGTCATCTAGCTTTCGCATGCATACGAGGCGATTGAAAACACCATGGCTTGGGTCAGGTCCACCTTAGTCTTCAAGGTGACATCTTTGCTTTTTAACGCTTTAAAGAAGTCTTTTGCAGCAGATTTGCCCAATGCAGTGCATCTTTTGATTTCTTGACTGCTGCTTCCATGAGTGTTGATTGTGGAGCCAAGTAAAATGAAATCCTTGACAACTTCAATCTTTTCTCCATTTATAATGATGTTTACTGGTCCCATTATGAGGATTTTTGTTTTCTATATGTTGAGGTGTAATCGACACTGAAGGCTGTGGTCTTTTATCTTCATCAGTAAGAGCTTCAAGTCCTCTTCACTTTCAGCAAGCAAGGTTGTGTCATCTGCATAACACAGTTTGTTAATGATTCTTCCTCCAATCCTGATGCCCCGTTCTTCTTCATAGAGTCCAGCTTCTCAGATTATTTGCTCAGCATACAGACTGAATAAGTATGGTGAAAGGATACAATCCTGACACACACCTTTCCTGACTTTAAACCATGCACTATCCCCTTGTTGTGTCCAAATGACTGCCTCTTGATCTCCGTACAGATTCCTCACGAGCAATTAAGTGTTCTGGAATTTCCAGTCTTTGAAATGGAACATGAGGTCAATATAATTTCCATCCTGATCAGCACTCCTGCTTGGTGGTGAAGTGTGTTTTCTTTTTCCTAATTTGACCTTAGGAGAAGTGAGTACCGGTGGGGAGAGGGACAAAACGGGGTCTTGAATTTCTGCTCCTATAGGTCAATGTCTTCCTGCTGTTTGCTGTTTTTCCTCAAAACCCAATAGGCTTGACAGCCAGGCTTGTGACGCCACCTCCCTGGGAGGCTGGGATCAGTGGAATATCAGAGAAGCATTGCCCCATGATTCACCGGGCCTCGACCTCATCCCCTCCAATACCATGATATTTCCTCTCTAGAGAATGATATGAGGGATCCCATCCCCAACCCATGATGACCATGGGCAAAATGCTCCTTTGATGCTTCCCTCAGAGGTTCTAAAAAAGGGCAAGACAGGGCATTGAATTCTTTCCAAGGCCGCACTGGATTCTTGAAGAAGAATTGGCCCCCAACACCATTTCCCATTTTTAAATTACCTTTATGTAATCTGTCCAACCTAACCATCAGACAAAATTAAATGATCAACATTGTTTTATAGAATAATCTCAAATCATACAGAACTGGCAATTACAAAAAATTGAGTCATATGTATTATCTACCATTATCCAGTGAATTTCTTATTTATTTGGAGAAACTCAAGAATCCAAAGTGAATGTCTTTTTATCTTGTTGCCACAGAGACATATTAAGTTAAAATGAAGGAAAGAAGGGTGGAAAAAAGAGAAAGATGCTTCTTTTTTTCCCTTATATAGAGATTAAATTCCAAAATCCCCTTCCTCATTTGTTTCTATATTTATAATGCTATTATTCCCATTTTATGCACAGAGTTTCAAAAACTTTTCCTAACATGACCAAGCTCCCATAGCCAGGAGAGCATTCCAGGGTAGTTCGCCCTCAAAACCCTCACTCTTTCCTGCAGTGACAACTCCAGAAAGGCTGCTAATTTCTCCTGGTCACTTTTGTTGACGTTTTGGAGATAGCCATGCCTGGAGTACAATTATCTCGAAACCAGTTGCCATCCAATTGACTCTGACTCATGGAGAACTGTGCTCCATGAGGTTTTCAGTGGATGATTTTTTCGAAGTAGATCTGCAACCCTTTCTTCCGAGGCACCTCTGGGTGGTGAGTTTGAACCGCCAACCTTTTGGTTAGCACCTGAGCACCTTTAATCATTTGCATCACCCAGGGATTCCACAGTTATCCCAAGGGAGGACTAACTGAGAAAAAATAGGGTTCGTGTGCTACAACAATGGGCTCAAACACGGCAGTGATTGTGAGTATGGTGAGACTTTGTCTCACGTACTTTGGACATGTTATCGAGAGGGACCAGTCCCTGGAGAAGGACGTCATGCTTGGTAGAGAGAGCAAAAAAGAGGAAGACCCTCAACGAAATGGATTGACACAGTGGCTGCAACAATGGGCTCAAACAGAACAATGATTGTGAGGATGGTGCAGGACCAGGCAGTGTTTTGTTCTGTTGTACACAGGGTCACTATGAGTCAGAATCAACTCGAAGGTACCTAACAACAACAACAGGATTAGAGTGCGCATAGTTCTTCCTTACCTTAACAAATCATTGTTTCATGAATAAGTAGAAACATTGAACTACTCTCTCTTTTGTCCTATTTTTGTTTTGAAAGTTCTTTCCGAGAGTGTGTGCAATGCAACTGTGAAAGGGGCACATGTATATCAATTATTTCCTTATAGTCACCGTGCATACAATTGCCTAATCGTTGATAATTTAGCTCACGCCAATCCCAACTTTGATTAATCTTTCATTTAAACTTGACTTTTTTTCCTCGTAAGATCAGAATTCTTCTGGACTGTCCTTTCCTGTTAATGTTTCTGGAAGATTCAGAACCCTAGAGATGTTGGGAGTTGGAACTTTTGGATGTGGCCTGATCCCCAGCTACAGTCTTTAATTAGCTACTTACCCTAATTTCTTTAGTTAGCGTCTTACTTGTTCCCTTAGCTAATCCCAGTGACCTGAAATTGCATCAATTTCTTTCTGAGGAAACCAGAACAGTCACTTCTATGACATCCTTTTGCTCTTTTTACTGTCAGAAGAGAAAAAAACGGAATAAGAATAAAGTACATCTTTTCTCCTACACACAAGAAATAATAATTGTTGGTCAAAAGGTTCCCTTTTACTAGAATGATCCTCACAACAGTCCTATGAGGGGTATACTGTTTTCATCTTCATTTTAAAGATGATGAGACAGAAGTACAGGGACGTTTAGTAACCTACTCAAGGCCACACAGCTAGGTGAGAGGCAGAGCTGCGACACAAACCCAGGCAGCTGACTCCAGAGCTAATCACTGAGCAACTCTGCCTTCATATTAAGGACAATTTCTTCCGCCAGAACCATCCTGTGACTCTTCTGGGTCCTACTTTCTTTCTTTGTAAAACGAGGGAGTTAAAAATATCTCTACGCTCTCTCTCAATTTGAAAATATGTTTTCTCCGATTATGTCCTTCCAGTCAGCACAGCCTGCCCTCAGACACTGATAACATTAGCCCACCTGTGCTTATGAAGGTGATGAAGATCAAGCTGCAGAAATCTCCTGACCGTGCAAAGTCCTAAAGCGGTTCTTTGATGAAAACCAGCCAGGTGCCATTGAGTTGATTGTGACTCCTGGTGACCCCATGTGTGCCAGAGTGGAACTGTATTCCATAGGGTTTTCCATGGCTGATTTTTGGGAAGTAGATAGCCAGGCCTTTCTTCCAAGATGGAGGTGGACTTGAGCCTCCAACCTTTATGGTCAGTGACAGAGTGTGCTAACCGTTTGTACCACCCAAGATTCCTTGGGGAGGACTGTCTGAAAGTCCTCCCCCAGTGTCAGCTTTCAGATCCAGACTCCCTCAACAGGAACATGGTCCCATGGTGCCTTGTGTGGATGGGGACCCCCACCCAGGGCTGGCTTCAGAGCCTTGTGACCTATGCAGTCATATAGATCTCCACGAGCAGAAGAACCCTGTGTGGTTTAATGCTCGGCAGTTACTTCTTAAAATTCTTTATAATTTTTTTCCTTTTTTTTTATTGTTGTAGTTTAAATGAAGTTTACATTTCAAGTTAGTCTCCCATACAAAAATTTATACATATATTGTTATGTAACCCTAATTGCTCTCCCCATACTGCAACAGCACACTCCTCCTTTCCACCCCTGATTTCCCATGTTCATTCAACCAGCTCCTAACCCTCTCTGCCTTCTCAACTCACCTCCGGACAGAAGCTGCCCGTTTAGTCTCTTGTATCTACTTGAGCTAAGAGGCACACTCCTCATGAGTATCATAAAATTCTTAATAACTTTTGAATTAGGGGTCCTCGTTTTCATTTTGTAGGGCCCTGGTGGTGCAGAGGTTAAGAGCTATGGCTGCTAACCAAAAGGTCCACAGTTCAAACCCACCAGCCGCTCCTTGGAAACCCTATGGGACAGTGCTCCTCTGTCCTACAGGGTCGCTATGAGTCGGAACCGACTCAACAGCAACAGGTTTGTTTGTTTTTTTTGGTTTTATTTTCATTTAGCACTGGGCTCTGCAAATTATGTAGCCGGTCCTGGCCCCACCCACTTGTTCTTCCAGTCTGTAGATTCAATTCTCTCTTCTTAGAGATCACTCATAACTCTTTCCTTTTACAAAGAAAGTAGGACTCGGAAGAGCTATGGGATGTGTCCATTTCACACAGGGAGTTAAAGACAGAATTAGAAATACAACACAGGCTCCTACCCCCAGCCCACTTGTGTCTCTCTTATCTGTGACACGATTTTTCTCCCGTAGAAGTAGAGCTCTAGGAAGAGTCATGGTGGCATTGGCAGAAGAAGCGAACCTTAATATGAAGGCAGTTGTGGTTCAGTGGGTAGGTGTGGGCTCTGGAGCAGGCTGCCTGGGTTTGTGCCTCTCACCTTGTGTGACCTGGAGCAGGTTACTTAACCTTTCTGTGCTTCCATCTCGTCATCTGTAAAATGGAGATGACAATAGTATCCTCCTTTTGGGGAGATTGTAAGGATCATAAGAAATAATACACATTTACGAATTAGGGTAAGGAATTCAGTAAACATTAGGTGTTATTATTTGGAGAAAAATAGAACCGGCTGCCACTAGTCTTATACAGCAATTACTTAGCCTCCTTGAGCCTTAGTTTTCCTTTCTGTAGAATGGAAATAATAATATATATCTCCCAGGGTTGTTGTGAAGGTGCTTAGAACATCCCTGACATATAACCAGTAACCACTTGCTGTGGAGTTGTTCTGACTCATGCCAACTCCTTGTGTGTCAAGGTAGAGCTGTGCTCCACTGGGTTTTCAATAACTGATTTTTCTGAAGTACGTTGCCAAGCCGTTCTTCTGAGGTACCTCTGGGTGGACTCGAACCTCCATCCTTTTGGTTATCAACTGAGGGTATAACTGTTTGCACCACCCAGGGACTCCCTGATATACAAGGAAGCTGAGTAAATAGCTGTTAGTTAGTTGTTGTTAGCTACCATCGAGTCAGCCTGACTCATGGTGACCCCATGATAGCAGAATGAAATGTTGCCTAATCCTGTGCCATCTTCATGATCTTTGGTATGTTTGAGTCTATTGTTGTGGTTATTGTGTTAATCTGTCTCATTGAGGGATTTCATTGACCCTCATCTTTACCAAACAGTAACTATCACCAATATTAGCCATTACCCAAATTCCAAGTTCTAGAAACAACCAAATTTTTAACAGAGGACCTTCCTTTCATTACCTGTTACCATCTAGTTGTTTCTGACTCTTAGCAAAATGAGGGTCTGGAGGCTCCACTCCCACCCCCCAGGGACCACTCACGGGTGAGGCCAGTAAACCAGCTGCTGGGTTAAATCCATTTGAATGCTTCATTCACCCCTAATCCGGCTGAATTTATCTCATTTCTAAAGTGCCTGTGGATCGCAGGCTCTAAAAGCTATCAGACCAGCAGGAGAAAGAAAACCACAATAAAACCAAACACAAACCAAGCCTCTGACATCTAGCTAGTTTGTAGGATAAAAGTAGGAATGAATCTGGTTTACAGAATTTGTAGACTGACGCAGTGGGCTCCATATGCTAACCTGGCTCCAACTCGCTGAGGCCTTGCTTTTGTGGTGGGTTGGAGGAGCTGGAGAAAGAAGAGGCTAAGGTGATGTCTCTACAATGACCTTGAAACTTGATAGGGAAACATCACTCAACAACCGCACCTAACGTAAAACTAAAACGCAAATGGTGGGTCTTAGTTCAATTCAAGGTTATGTATTTATTTAAAAAAAAAAAAAAACCCTCAAAAAAGTACTAAGGATGAAATAGCAGTTTTTAGGTAAGTTAGAAAATCTGTCAATAGTATTGTGAGTGAGTCAGGAAAAAACAAAATGCAACAAAACAATTTTGACTAAGATTATTTTTCTCTACTGGGAGATGGGATTTTAAAACAATGCTCTTCATATCCTGCTTGCGCCACTGTTAAAAATAGCAGATGGGATTTTTGTTTTAATCTCTCCTGGGCATAGGTTACAATACCAACAACCTTTGTACATAGAAAAACTTCATCCTAAAAGAAGGGATGTTGGGAATTTCAGACTGCGGCTGAATAATGTGGAAATGGGAGGGTCCGGCTTTGACTCCTATTGACAACCTTGAAGATTTATTCTGCTAGGATTGTATCTCCCTCCCTCCTCCCATTCATCCATCCATCCATCCCTAGCTCCATCCGTTCAACCATTAAATACCATATACATTTCTTTCACACCTACTATGTTCTAGGCACCGAACAGAGGCAGAAAATAGCTCCATTTTCAAGACTGTATTCCTCCACTATTTGCTTTGCACATTCCAGCAAATTATGGTGGCACAAGGGTTAAGCGTTAGGCTATTAACACTAGGCTATTAACTGAAAAGTTGGTGGTTCTAACCCACTCAGCAGCCAAGAAAACCCTATAGGGCAGTTCTACTCTGTCACATGGGCTGCTCCATGGGAGAAAGACCTGGTAATCTGCTACCATAAAGATTACAGCCAAAAAAACCCTATGGGGCAGTTTTACTCTATCACACGGGGTCTCTATGAGTCAGAATCAACTTGATGACACCCCATAACAACAAAGCTGAAAACTGAATGATTTTTACTACTACAGAGCAAAGAATCAAGGATAACCTTGAAACTCGAAAAACAAATTTCATTTAAAAGTAATGTTAAATGCTAATGTTATAGATCTTCTGTAAGTTTCACCTCATTCCAGGCATAGATTCTAAGGTTTTTATTGCAGCCTGTGATAAGCATAGACCGTATATCAGTTGAACAAAACACAGTATAAAAACAAGTGTTAGTATTTCCATTCCATTTCAATTGATGATGCAGGATTAATTAAAAAATCTATTTATCAGAATAGCTAGCTCAGAAGAATCTCAGTTACAAAATATCATGGGTGTAACCAAAGAAAACCAAACCCGTTGCTGCTGAGTCAATTCTGGCTCATGGTGATCCCATGTGTTACAGGGTAGAACCAGCAACTGCTCCATAGGGTTTTCTTGGCTGTAATCTTGAAAGCTGATTGCCAGACCTTTCTTCTTCGGTGCCTCCGGGTGGGTTCGAACTGCCAACCTTTATGGTTAGTAGCTGAGCCCTTAACCATTTGCGCCACCCATATACACACGGTGGTCGTTTTCCAAGCGTGGTTCCCAGACCAGCAGCATCAGCATCGCCTGAAATCCATGTTTTAGCTGCTCTCCAGGGGATTCTGATGCCTGCTGAAGTTTGATCTAAGGTACTGGGCTCTGGGCTGGATTCTTTTTCAGAATTTCAAAATTTTCAGCCAATGTCATTCTAGTGAATCTTTTTGTTGTTAAGTGCTGTTAAGTTGGTTCCGACTCATAGAGACCCTATGTACACCAGAGACACTGCCCCGTCCTGGGCCATCCTCACAATCGTGGCTATCCTTAACCCTTTTGTTGCAGCCACTGTGTCAGTCTGTCTCCTTGAGGGTCTTCCTCTTTTTTGCTGACCCTCCACTTTGTGAAGCATGATGTTCTTCTCCAGGGACTGGTCCCTCCTGATAACCTGTCCAAAGTACATGAGACTATGTCTCACCATCCTTGCTTCTAAGGAGCCTTCTGACTGTACTTCTTTCAAGACAGATCTGTTCATTCTTCTGGCAGTCCATGGTATATTCAATATTCTTCGCCAACACCATAATTCAAAGGCGTCAATTCTTCTTCCGTCTTCCTTATTCATCGTCCAGCTTTCGCATGCTTATGAGGCGACTGAAAATACCACAGCTTGGGTCAGGCGCACCTTAGTTCTTAAGGTGACTTCTTTGCTTTTGAACAGTTTAACGAGGTCTTTTGCAACAAATTTGCCCACTGCAATGCATCTTTTGATGTCTTGACTGCTGCTTCCATGGGTGTTGATTGTGGATCCAAGTAAAATGACATCTTTGAAGTCGTCAAGTGAATCTTTAGTGTATGTAAAAGCTTGGTAAAAAGTCCTCTGGTGTTTTCTCTATCTAGTTTGTTTCAGGCCTAGCTTTGACAACTGAAACCCCATATTGTAATAGGTCTTTAATTTGAGAGCACTGTAAATTGTTTTTCCAATAACACCTTAAACATGCTCTATTTTCACGAAGGCCTGAGAGCTTTAAGAGAGAAGAACACAGCCTCGTCAAACAGGCTGATGTGTACATTATTTACAACATTTTCCTAGTGGATATTAAATATTCCTGTCAGGCTGACAGAATATAGTGTGTGCAACTGGCAATCTCAGGATAAAGATGAGCTAAGCCGTATGTAGAAATGTTCCTTCTCCAGGGATGGCATAATCCCTTAAATACTGCAAGCTGTCTGTCACAATACCAGGTATAAGAGGTGCTGTTATTTAAAGAAAGCCCCTGTGTGGTACAAAAGGTTAAGGCACTTGGCTGCTAACCAAAAGGTTGGAGGCTAGGGTCCACCTAGAGATGCCTCAGAAGACAGGCCTGGCAATCTGCTTCTGAAAGGTCAGGGCCTTGAAAATCCTGTGGAGCAGTTCTATTCTGCACACGTGGGGTCGCCGTGGGTCAGAATTGCCTCTTTGGCAACTGGTTTTTTTTTGATCATTTAAAGAATGAAGCAGTGGTATGCTGGAGCTGGCTTGTACTGGCTGCAGAGAGCCAACTGCATATCCCTTCCCAACTGATGTTCAGTAGTGATATGTTGGTAGCTTGAAATCAGCTGTGGAAGTGTATTTACACCATGGAAATTGGCAAAGGCTACAAAGCAGCTCCCCCCTTGCCCTGTCCCCTTTTCTTTTGAGAGCTGGTATACACCACTGGATTTAGGAGAGCATAGAGCTTCAGTGTAGAACCTCCTGGCTGAGCTGAGCTGACTTCTTCTGTAATAGTAGTCTTTTGCAATGCTGTTTGTTTTAGGATCAAGACTCATTTTTTTAATGCTTGTCAGGATGGTGTCCACACTGGGATTCAAAGTAAACTTGTTGGAGGATTTCTTGGTACCATCTGATTTTTGCTGTCCTTGTTCCTGCAATGAGGCCTCTGCTAGGCACCCCAGCCCTTTCCACTAGGGACCGTCTAGGTGTCTGCCAGGCACTCTGGTCTCCTGCAGGTACCAATTGATGCCACTACAGAAGGAGCCCTGTGGTTTTCTGCCCTCGAGTCAATTCTGACTCATAGCCACCCTACAGGACAGAGTAGAACTGCCCCATAGGGTTTCCTAGGCTGTAATCTTTATGGCAGCAGATCGCCAGGTCTTTTCTCCCTAGAAGTGGCTGGTGGGTTAGAACCGTCCACCTTTTGGTTAGAAGCCAAGCGCTTAACCATTGCGCCTCTAGGGCCTCTTAGGAGGTGTCCTGAGCCAAAGCTGGTGTGCTCAGCCAATCAGAGGTGACTCCCCTTTTCCTCTTTTGTATCCTGCTCCAATTTCAACCAGAGAATCAGAGGTTTCAGTGAAAGGGCCATTTCTGCTTTTAATTTATAAAGGTTAATGTTTACTAAGCAAATACTATGCTAATAACTGTACAAACAAGATCTCATTTAGTACTTACAGAAGGCCCGAGAAATAGATATTGCTAGCATCTTCATTTTCCAAATGAGGAAGTTGAGGCTTAGCGAGGTCACAGAGGATTTGAACTTGGTGTGTCTCCTGCCTGTCCTCTCTTGAACCAGATGTGAGTCCATGGGGCCCATGGGGCCATAGGTCTGAGTCACAGACACTGAATTCTACTAAGAATTAATCTTGTGCCGGGTTCCTTCTTCCCTTGGGCTGCATTATCTCCCTGAAGTCCATTAGTCCTACCTGGAAACAGTCTTCTGGTGGGTCTGCCCCGTTGGGACAGCAAACCAAAATAACTAAATAAATAAAAAACCATTGCCAACGAGTCGATTCCAACTCATGGCGACTCTGTGTGTTACAAGAACTGTGCTCCGTAGGGTGTTCTTGGCTGTAAACTTCATGGAAGCAGATCTCTAGTCCTTTCATCTGTGGAGCTGCTGGGTGAGTTTGAACCCCCAGCCTTCAGGTTGTAGTAGAGTGCAAACCATTTGTACCACCAGGGCTGTGCTGTCAGGTCACCAGATGTGCTCAAATGGGTCTCATCCCCAGGAGCAGACATAGCTAGGTTCAAAATAAGACAGTTCTTCCATCCTTCCAGCACTCCCTACCCCTACCCATCCCCACCTCCCCATCCCCTCACCCTACCCATCCTACCTACTATCAACTAGTCAATGAGTGATTCTTAAGTGCTTACTATAGTGATTCTTCACCAACACCAGGATTCAAACTGAATATACCCTGGGCTACCAGAAAAACAAACAACTCAGTCTTACAAGAAATACGACCAGAATGCTCCTTAGAATCGAGGATGGCGAGACTTTAGCTTGCTTACTTGGACACGAATCAAGAAAGATCAACTGCTAGAAAAGGATGTCATGTTTGGCAAAGTAGAACCAGTTAACCAGTTGCTGTTGAATAGATTCTGAACCCCCTGTGTTATAGAGTAGAACTGCTCCATAGAGTTTTCTTGGCTCTAATCTTTACAGAAACAGATTGCCAGCCTAGTGGGTGGGTTTGAATCACTAACCTTTAAGTCAGTACTCGTTGCTGTTGAGTCAATTCCAACTCATAGCGACCTTATAGGACAGAGTAGAACTGCCCCATAGGGTTTCCAAGGAGCGCCTGGTGGATTCGAATTGCCAACCTTTTTGTTAGCAGCCGTAGCTCTTAACCACTATGCCACCAGGGTTTCTTTAAGTAGTCAAGCACAAGTCTTTTGTACCACCCAGGGATGTAGCCTAACATAAAAAGATAAATTTACTTCCTTAATCTGGAAGTTGCTTTTTTTCTTTTTTTGATTTTTGTTTTCAAAACACATTTGAGCACATGCTCTATAGTTAGTTGTGACTTAAAATATAATCATAATTTTTAAAAGTGATAGTATCTAAGTAAATTGAGAGTTACACTGATAGCTCAATGAAAAAAAGTAAATATTGGATTCTGAAGATGATCCCCTTTGGGCAATGCTTTGCTTTCAGATTGACCATATCAACAGTAATGGCAAAATGGCCATAGATGAAACAAAACATCTAAAAAATTATCTAGATAATTTGTCATAAATCCAAATATCTTAATGCTTTCCCCTGATATAGAAAGTGTTGTGTCTACTTACTGGTTATACACAAAGGTTTTTAATTTCAAAATCCAAGGTGGGACCGCAATAAATAAAATTTCAAAAATGTTTTGTTTGTACTAAAAATATACCTTTAAGGGTAGCATTTTATCATTTGACATATATATAAGTATATATATATATTTATTCTCACTCATAATTAAGAAAGAGTCTTAAATTCCAACAGCCCTAACTTCCAGCCTCAGTTTTAAGTGAATTTAAGCTCTTTTACCAAAAGGTTGGCAGTTTGAGTCCACCCAGAGGTGCCTCAGAAGAAAGGCCTGGTGATCTAGTTCCAAAAAATCAGCCATTGAAAATGGTATGGAGCACAGTTCTACTCTGACCCACATGGGGTCACTATGAGTAAGAACCAAGCTGAAGGCAACTGGGGCTGGTAATGGTCCCTCTCTGATATTCTATCCTATGAGTCCTAGACTATCTACTTTCAGGACAAAAAAAAAATCCCAGAAACTTTATAGTTTGGATACTTGAGAGATTTTACTTGTTAGTTTGTTTTAAATATAAACCCACTAATTGACTATAATATGATTATGAATTGCTAGGTATAACATAGATGTTGGTATTGTAGAAATCAAAATATATTTGTGAACCTAATTTATTATAGCGATATCTCCGTATTTTCCACACAGATTTTTTTTTTTCAAAATTGTTGATGTAGTACACAAAATAGGAAAAAGAAAACTTTTTTTCTTTCTGTGAAGAGACGGAATTTGAAATACAGACTTCTCAAATTAGTAATAGGTAAACATTCATAAGGGTTAGTGTCTCTATGACCAGGCAGACACTTGGACAGAACTTGCTATCAGGCTGTTTTGTCTTGCAGGTATTTGGAAGTGGTTTCGCCACGGTAAGGTAAGATCGCTGCTTCATCTCTAACACTTAATGATCGTTAGTTAAGAAACTCTTTAATTCCATGAGAAAGCTAAATTTTTATTACACTCAAGTTACAGATGAACTAGAATAGAAAAGGTAGTTAATGATCTTGAATTCAAACATATTAGAGTTAAGGCTCATGAATTGGAAGAAACACCAGACGTTAGCATGGCAGGATGATGAACTGGGCCATCAACATTTTCATTAGCAGTGATATGAGCTATGTTACTAAGACACATTTCAGTTCTCTTTGTAATACTTGGAGCCCTGGTGGTACAGGCGTTAAGAGCTCAGCTGCTGACCAAAATGTTGGCCGTTCCAATCCACCAGCCACTCCTTGGAAACCCTTTGCGGCAGTTCTTTCTGTCCTGTAGGGTCGCTATGAGTCAGAATCGACTTGATGGCAATGGGTTTGGGTTTTTTGGGTGTAACACTCAATGCTATTTAGCTTGATTTGGAGCAAAATAACTCGGTAATGGTTAACTGTAACACCAATGCCATCCGTTGAAGAGTTGACCTGAACACTCATGGAAACCTCTCAAGAGAGAGAAGAAGTGGATCCTTGTAATGGTTGTTTTGGAAGTGTTGCCTCCTACCTTCTCTGTCTCAATAAATGGCTCCACCATCTACCATTTCCCCAAATACAAAAGGTAATGTCATCCTAGACTTATCTCTCTCTCCCTTTCTCCTTCTCACTGTCTCTCTCTTCCCTTCCCATCATCCAATAAATGACGCATTGTGATGGTTAAGGTTGTGTGTCAATTTAGCTAGACCATGATTCTCAGTGGTTCGGCAGATATTATGTAATCATCCTCCATTTTATAATCTGATGTGAGCAGCCGATCAGTTGCAAGGGGAGTTTCCTTGGAGGTGTGGCCTGTAGCCAATATGTATGTGTTCCGGCAAAGCTCACTCTCTTGATCCTCTGTCTGACTCATCATTCTCTGGCCTCTAGTTCTCGGGATGTGAGGCAGCAGCCTGATGCCTGATCTGCAAATGTGGGTTCTTCAGCCCCTGCAACCATTTGAGTCAAGAGAAATCTCTAGACTGATGCCTGACCAACGGATTTGGGGCGTGCCAACATCCACAACTGCATGAGCCTTTTCCCTGAAATAAATCTCTCTCTCAATATATGTTTATATATATATGCTTCACTGGCTTTGCTCCTGTAGAGAACCCAGCCTAAGACACTCATCCATTATATTGTCTAAATATTACCCTTTGCTGTTGCTGTGTGCTGTTGAGTTGATTCCAACTCATAGTGCTACTATAGGACAGAGTAGAACTGCCTCATAGGGTTTCCAAGGCTGTAGTCTTCATGGAAGCAGATTGCCACATCTTTCTCCCACGGAGCGGCTGGGGGGTTCAAACTACTAACCTTTTGGTTAGCAGCTGAGCGCTTAACCACTGCGCCACCATGGCTCCTTAAATATTATCCTAGGAGACTTTAACTAGAAGAGACTGCTAATGTGGTAAACCACTGCTTTTCATATGTTTGTTTTATTTTTTCCAAATTGGAATGGGGTGATAAATTACTCACTGAGACATATAAAACAATATAAAGATTCAATAACCTTTCATCACAGTTTAGCTTTAAATATAGAGAAAATCTGAAAATTAAACAAGAAGACTTATTCTTCTTTCCTTTGTTGTAATTTCCTAGAAATGTTGACAAAGCTAAGGCAGTGTAATGAGGTGGCTCCAAAGCTAGAGAGCCTGGTGCAAATCCTGGCTTCAAATCCATGGCTACTTTCCTAATCCTTGGCTCCTCCAGTACCTGCCTGCAATAATACAATAGTCTTCCAACTGATCTCTCTCCTCTGTATGAGTATCCTTCCATTCCATTATAGCTTGAGTGATCTTTTTAAAGTACAAATTTGATCACTGCAACTATAAAAATTTATATATGTTTGTATATATGTGTGTGTGTGTGTGTGCGTGCACACATGCACTTTTAAAAAATATTTTATTTAGTTTTGGTGGCAATATACACAACCAATGTACGTCCAGTCACAATTTCTACACGAACTGTTCCATAACCTTGGTTACATCATATTGTGACACTGTTCTATATCATATTGTTTCATCCCCATGGATTTAAGCTCTCTGACCCTTAAAGTTCCCATCTATGCTTTAGATTAACTGTTGTTAGTTTACACTCACATAGATAATTTTTTTATATATCTAATTTATTTTATTTTTGTTGTTGTTGAGAATATACACAGCAGAACATACATCAATTCAACAATTTCTACACTTACAGTCCAGTGACTTTGATGACATTCTTTGAGTTGTGTGACCATTCTCACCCTCCTTTTCTGAATTGTTCTGCCCACGTTAACATAAACTCATTGCTCCCTAAGTTTCCTGTCTAATCTTTCCAGTTGCTGTTATCTGTTTGATCTCATATAGATAGTTCTTAAAAGAGCACAATGCTCAAGGCAGACAGGTAATTCTTTATAAGTGCACTATGTTTGGGGCAAACACTATTAATTGGGCTAAACTGTTATTTAGTTTAACTATGGCTTCGTGGGATTGTTAAGGTTTAAAGATTATTTCTGGGCATTAGATTCGGGGGCTCCCCCAGTCTCAGCGGATCCAGTAAGTCTGCCTTCCATCTGAGTTTGAAGTTCTATCCCATGATTTCCTCCTTTTGCTCAAGATCCATCTATTGGGCCCTTGATCAGAACATTCAGTAACGATAGCCGGACACGGTCCATTTTTTCTGATCTCATGGTAATGGAGATAGTAGCTTATGGAGGCAATTAACCCTGCAGTCCATTTCCTTCTCCAGTTCCTGGTTCTCCTTCTTCCTCTGCTGCTCCAGGCAAATAGAGACCAACTGTTATATCTTGAGTGGCTGCTTGCAAGCTTTTAAGACCCCAGGGGGTGCACACATTCTTAATTAGTGTCTATGGCTAAGTCCCGTGAAGGGTACAAAGATGGCGGCAAAAGCAAAAGTGATCCCTGTCCTCAAAGAGCATACAAATTAACGACTGGGTTTCAATAACTTAATGTGGGTGATCAAATAAAACTTTAAAGAGATTTCTCATAGCCTGTTTTGTCGACACTTGAACAACAACGCAGAGTACAAATTCCTATTTGCTGAAGTAAACACTGTCAACAATAGCATGACCTCACGCTGCAGGTTCACATTGTCAATGTGATGCCAAGTTTTGTTTCAAAGCTTTTGCATTCTTATGGCAACTTGTACAACAATACGTCTGAAAACAAGCCTGCCTGATGGTGTGGGAAACCCTCTCACAGTTTATTAGATTTCAAATGCCATGGATGTGAATAGTGTTTTATGTTTAGTGCCTACCGGCAGGAGGGGATGAGAATGTTAACCTTCCTATGTGAAATAGTACTTGTCCCTCCAAGAAGTTTTTGGTGTAGAAAGTGCCGGGCATTTTTTTCTCTAGGCCATTTCCAAGTCCTGTTATCATTTGATATTTGACTATAACACTGCTGTCCCATAAATCCTGATGCACTTCAAGTTTTCATCTGAAGATAAAGTGAAGGATAACGAAATTATTTGTGGGTGTTTTTCCCCAGGATATTTGTGTGATGTTTAATGTTGTTTATTAGCTAAAGTTGATTATTTCTCAACAGTAGAAACCACATATACTTTTCCTTAAACACATTGGGAATGGTGCAGTTTAGGCTGGCATACTTTCAATTTCTGGAATTTTATAAACTCTCAGTGAATAAATTCTACTTTTGGGTAAAATAGATATTTTACACTCCTAAGTGAGCTTCCGAAGGCAAAGTGCAGAGCTGAACAGCATATTTAACTGGAATAGACAATTATCGTAATGGAAATTCAGGCACTGATTTTTTTTTTCTCCTCCAGAATGTAAACTTTAGGTGAAGTAGGATGATAAATTACTTGCTGACATATATAAGAGAGCATAAAGATTTAATAAGTTTTCATCCAAGTTTAGAAAGCAGTATATAGAATATTTGAAAATTAAATACGAAGCTTTTTTCTTTCATTAATTGTGCTTTTCTAGGCATTTTGCCGAGCTAAGGCAGTGTAACCAGGCGATTCTGGAGCTGGATGCCAGGCTCTGAAAATCACGCTCTGAGGCTCCCAGCAAGTCGCTTCATCTCCGTTTGTTTGAAATTGTTCATCTGTAAAATGGGGCTAGCGTTATCAGCACTTACCTCCTTAGGTCAGGAGCCCTGGTGGTGCAGTGGTTAAGAGCTCAGTTGTTAACCAAAAGGCTGGCAGTTTGAATCCACCAGCTGTTCCTTAGAAACCCTATGGGGCAGTTCTACTCTGTCATATAGGGTTGTTAGGAGTCAGAATTGGCTTGATGACAACAGGTTTTTTTAGTTTTAACTTCCTTAGGTCACCATGAGAATTAATCCTGGTAATACAGGTAAAGCATTTTGAATAGAGTCTGGCAGAATTTGGCCCATACTGAATTTATCATTAAATATTAAAAAACAAACAAATGACAAACCAGCTGCTCTTGAGTGGATGCTAACTCATTGCAACCCCATGCATGTGGAGTAGAATTGCACCTCATAGAGTTCGCAAGGCTGTGACCGTTTGGAAGCAGATTGCCAGGCCTTTTTTCTGAGACACCTTTGGATGGGTTTAAACCACCAACTTCTTGGTTATTAGACCAGTGCTTAATCATATGCACCACCCAAGGACTCTCAGTAAATATTGTTGTTGTTAGTTACTGTTGTGTCGGCTCTGACTCACGACAACATGATATACAACAGAATGAAATATTGCCCAGTCCTGTGTTGTCCTCACAATTGTAGGTATGTTTGAACCCACTGTTGCAATCCATATCATGAAGGGTTTCCCTTGTTTTTGCTGACCCTCTGCTTTACCAACTGTGATGTCCTTTTTTAGTGATTGTTCTCTCTTGATGATGTGCCCAAAGTAAGCAAGACGAAGTCTCGTCATCCTCATTTCTAAGGAGCATTCTAGCTGTGCTTATTCCGAGACATATTTATTCATTCTTCTGGCAGTCCATAGTACATTCCATATTCTTTGCCAACACCACAATTTAAACGTATCCATTTCTACTGCCATCTTCCTTTTTCCTTGAGTAGGTTTCAGGTGCGTATGAGGTGATAGAAAAGACCACGGCTTCGGCCAGGTGCCCCTCAGCCATCAGAGTGACATTTTAACACTTTAAAGAGGTCTTTTGTAGCACTTATGCCCAATGCAATATGCTGCTTAATTTCTTGATGGCTGCTTCTGTGAGTGTTGATTGTGGATCCAAGTAGCATGCCATCCTTGATAACTTCAATTTCTTTGCCATTTATCACCGTGCTGTTTATTGGTCCATTTGTTATCAGATTCCTCTATTTTGTATCTTCCATAACCCAGGGACACCATGAGTCGGGAGAGACTTGATAGTGACTAACAACAACAATACAAAGGGACTTAACTACAGACTTCTGCAGAACATGGCAGTTTTGTCTTGGCAGCAAATGAGTAAGGATGAAATCAAAGTAACACATGGATAGTGACACAGAGACAGGTTATGAAACAGAAGCCAGATGCTGTTGGGGTGGGCATCTATTTGAATTTTAAACAGAACTGATGTGTGATTAGTATGTCTCCCTCAAGTAACCCAGCTTTAGTAATCCTTATCTGCACTCTTTCTATTTCTGTTTCATGACCACACAAACAAAGATAAGAAAGCCTCATGTAAGCAACCTAGATATTTGCTCCAGAGGAATTTTAACTTAATTGCTCTATGTTAATTGCCTTGAAAACCATTTATATGTATATATTTTCTTATTTGTTTGGCAGAAGTAGATCAAAAGCATTTAACAGGCGTTACTGAAGAATTTTTCTATATATTCAAAAAGATTAAACATTACTTAGATAAATCCACGCAAAGACTTTGGCACCATACCCGTGTTTGCATTACTCTTCGTCTCTGAATAGCTGAATCATTTTGTTTCTGAATAGCTTTATGTGATTATTCAAAGTAATGTCTTGAGTTTTCACAGGTGTCAGTTGTAACCTTTCTACTACTTCAGTGTCAACCTTAGTTGGAGGACGAATGTACTCTTTTGGACACAAGACAAGTAAACACAGCATCCTGGGAGCAGTTGCTGCTTAGAAAATTCTCTTTGCCCAGTGGTCACTTTAGAGCGGGTGGAGGTCAACAGGGAAGTGGTATTTGTCTTCCACTTTGGGGGTGATTCCCACTCTGAAAGAAGCTTCTGGAATTTCCTGAAGTAAGGATTGTGGTTGTTAGTTGCTGTCGAGTGGGATCTGACTCATAGTGACCTTGTATACGACAGAATGAAATGTTGCCCGGTCCTTTGCCACCTTCAAGATCATTGGTATGTTAGAGTCCATTGTTGTGGCTACTGTGTCAATCCATCTCATCGAAGGTTTTCTTCATTTTTGCCGAACCCCTACTTTATCAGTCACGATGTCTGTTTCTAGCAATTTGTCTTTCCTGACGATGTGTCAAAAAGTAAGCAAGCTGAAGTCTTGCCATCTGTGAAAGCTCTATGTCTTCAATTCCACTAATCATGCTGTGCCATGAAGAGAAATCCAAGCCACTTCTGGCATATCCAACTGAGGTTCCATGCCTACCCTTCTGCTCCTACTAGAATCGAACTTGTGTGGTGGGCTGAAGGAACCCTGGTGGTGCAGTGGTTAAAGCGCTTGACTGCTAACCATAAAGGTCAGCGATCTGAACCCACCAGCCACTCTGGAAGAAATATGTGGCAGTCTGCTTCCATAAAGATTTACAGCCTTGGAAACCCTGTGGGGCAGTTCTTCTCTGTCCTGTAGGGTCACTATGAGTCGGAATCATTGGTGGAATTGGTGGCAATGGGTTTGGTTTTGACTAGATTATTAAAATAAAAATTGACATGCATTATTTAAATATTCAGTTATTTAAATACATAGCAGTCATGACTGGCAATAGCTTCAAGAAATAGAAAAGTGCAATGGAAAAGAAAGTCTCTTCATATTGTCTACAATTCTGAAGAGTTAAGTGAAAGGGTTAGCAGGAAAAAAAAACTAGAGAAATGAGTTATTTTACTATATAAAAATGATAGGGTTTTCCTGTTGAATTATAGTCATCAGCCATTGAGTTGGCTTTAGTTCAGTTAAATTTAGTAGGAACTTCCAGCTAAACCCAGTGGGGCAGATTTAAAAATTTTCATATTCACCAAAGCCTTGGTTATGAAGAGATGAATTTAGTCACATATTACCTTGGCAAACAGGCTGTCCCCACACTGAGCCAGAGGGAAGCTACCAGAATGAAAGCAGACAAGTAACAGATGTGTTAAAGAACTCGAGTTTCATACAATGGATTTTGCTGTTTCCAGACAACCTCATCTTTTACATGGGTCCTGGGGTGGCACAAGTGGTTAATGAGCTCAGCTGCTAACTGAAAGGTTGGAAGTTCAAGTCCACCCAGAAGTGGCTTCGAAGAAAAGCTTGGTTATCTGCTTCTGAAAGGTCACAGCCTTGATACCTTATGGATCATAGTTCTGCTCTGACACACATGGGGTCCCCATGTGTTGGAATCAACTCACTGGCAACTGCTATTTTTTTTTTTTTTTTTTCCTTAATGCTCATCCAGGAGTGTCCCACCTAGAATCACAAGATGAAAACTCCTGGACTGGGCTAACCTTGTAGAGCAACTGCCCAGGGCAGCTAGGAATCCCAAAAGACAAAAGTTTTTCAACTGGTTGCCCAGATCACTTTTACTTGAATGAGGCTCTACTCAGAGAGGAAAACTCAAATGTTAAAGAGAGGAGAAAACTGGAGATTATGCCTCTCCCTTGCATTCCAACACCAGGGAATTTGTGCAGCTAAATCACAAAGAGGTGTGTGATTCTAGGCAACGTCCCAAGTAGCGAAAACACGAGTAGGCAAATTCCATACTGCAGATCACTTCTTCTACATGAATAAAAAAGTAAACGTGAGAGAAGACAACAGGAATTGATATGCACAAAGAATTATTCTTTGACAAGAGACTTGGGGAAGATTTCCAAACAGCCAGGAGCTAGATTTCCCCTGCTTTGTTTGGAAGCAGAAAAATCCTGGGTCCATGGCCTGCGAGGCAAGCCAGGTGGCAAGAATTTACAAAGGTGGAGGAAGCCAACGGGGGGGAGATCTCTTTCCCTAAAGTCGATTTTCTTTTTAAACTATATTCAAAAGCATTTTTAAAAAATGTGAAAATTGACAGAGATAGAAGACGGCGTTTGGGTTTATGAAGGGCGCTGTGTAGTGAGTGTAGTTGAAAAGCACTCAGAATAGACACTTTCTTGGGGATAATCCCTTTCTGGCCAGAGCCCAGCTGTGGCATTTTTGGGAGTTCCCCTAACATTGGTAGGATGATACTTGGGCCCAAATATACCTTGAACTTCATCCTAGACCAACTTTCACTTCAATTTTATCATTTTATCCTTAATAATTTAGTCCAGTTAAGTGACCAAATAATTCTTCAGTAAGTTCTGTGATGTACTTTTTTTTTTTTTTTTTAAGTGCTCAGTTTTTGGAGACTATTTTTGCTGTGCTTACTGAGTGTTACAGAAAATCTTTCAGTTATTAGCCCCATTTCCCATGAAGCTTGAAGTTCCAAAAAGATGCTTTGGCTACCCAATTGTATGGTATTAGGAATAGAAATAGTCCTTCTAGCTTCTGGGCCAGTGTTCTGGATTATTTCCTATACTTTTGCCCTCTTGGTTACTTGCATCAATGACTAAGAATATTTTTACAACTGTTAAATCCTTCACGTAATATCAGAATTCTCGAGTTTTCACATGACTGTCTTCTTAGGCACACTGTAGTGACATATGCCACTAAATTATGAATTCATTCATTCAACAAATGTTTATTAAGCACCTCTCAGGTATTGGGCACACTTCTAGGTGTTAGGGAGACAGTAGTGAACAAAACAGACAAAATCTCTGCCTTTACAAAACTTACATTCTAGTGTAGGTAGACAGACCACAAACTAGACAATGACAATCTTTGGTGTGGTAGAAGGGATAAAAGAGTAGGGGAAGGGGAGGGGGGGAGGTAGTTTGCAGTTTTAGACAGAAGGATCAGGGAGGACCCACTTGTGCAGCAAAACATTTGAGATAAAGATCTGAAAGAAGGGAGGGAATGTGCCATGAGGGTAAATGAGGGGAGAGCATTTCGCAGAGGGAACAGCAGATGCAAAGGAGCAGAGGCAGGAGAATGCCTGGTATGTTCAAGGAGAATGAGCTCAATGTGGCTGGAGGAAGTGAGAGAGGAGGCTTAGAAGACAAGGACAGAAAGGTGAAGGTGGGGATGGTCATGTACAACCATGTACAGATCATAAGAAGAGATGGGATCTCAGCACCAAAGGAAACTGTGGTCTGATTTATATTTGAACAAGATCACTGTAGCTGCTGGATTGAAAAATTGACTGTTGGGTGACAAAGGTGGGAACAGGGAAACCAGTAGGGGGACTGGTGCACTTATACAAGCAAGACATGGTAGTGGCTTGGACTAAGGAGTTGACAGTGGAAGTAGTGGGTGGTGACTAGATTCTGCATATATTTTCCAGTAGAGTTGACAAGATTTGTTGACAGATTAGACGTGGGGTATAGGAGAAAAGTAAAAAATGACTCTGAAATTTTTGCCTGAGCAACTGGAGGAATGGAGTCGCCACTTACTAAGATTGGGAAAGACTTCGGAGGAGCAGGTGAGTTGGAGGACAGGTGGTCATCAGAACCTCAGTTTTGCATATGTTAAATTTGAGACAATTATTAGACATCCCACTAGAAATATCAAAAACAAGGTTGGTATATGTGTTGAAGAAGGGAGAGATCTGAGCTGGAGAAATTCTTGCAGGACTCATAAGAATACTGATGTTACTTAAAGCCATGAGACTGGATTACTCACCACAGCCCTGGAGTTAGAAGTGAAGATCTGTGGCTTTAACACTCTGAGCTCTATAAGCAACCTCAGAGACTCTACTTCTTTATCTTAAAATTGCAGTGATAGTAAGATTGACTTCGCAGCATTATCCTCAAGTGTTGCTTGGTGCTCTGTAAATGTTGGTTGGATATTGTCAATGAATAAATAAATAGAGAGTTCCTCTAACCAATTAAAAACTTTTTTTTTTACTTGGCAACCAACTCTTCATTTTGATACCTCCTCATTAACTACTGGGGATTTTGAAATGAGGAGCAGGATCAGATGGAAGGGCAGTAATTCTGCTGTAACCAAGATGAATAAGCTATTATTAATTGAGCATTTACCATGTGTCTCAGTCATCTAGTACTGCTCTAACAGAATTACCACAACTGGATGGCTTTAACAAAGAGAAGTTTATTCTCTCACAGTCCAATAGGCTACAAACCCAAATTCAGGGCATCAGCTCCAGGGGACCGCTCTCTCCTTTGGCTCTGGAGGAAGGTCCATGTCATCAATCTTCCCTTGGTCTGGGAGCTTCTCTGCGCAGGAACCTCAGGTCCGAAGGACGCGCTTTGCTCCCAGCACTGCTTTCTTGGTAGTATGAGGTTCCCGTGTGTCTCTGCTCGCTTCTTTCTTTTATGTCTCAAAAGAGATTGGCTTAAGACACTATCCAATCTTGTATACCTCTTCAGTATAACTGCCACTAATCCATCGTATTAGATCATAGTGATTGAATTTACAACACACAAGGAAACCACATCAGATTGCAAAATGGTACATAATTATATAGTACTGGGAATCATGACCCAGCCAAGCTGACAGATATTTTTGGGGGACACAGTTCAATCCATGACACCATGTGTGTTCTCTCGTTACCTTTGGAAGACAGAAGAAGAATTGAAGCATTTGAAATTATGGTGCTTGGGAAAAATATTGAATATACCACGGACTGCCAAAAGAATGAATAAATCTGTCTTGGAAGAAGTATAGCCAGAATGCTCCTTAGAAGCGAGGATAGCTAGACTTCATCTCATGTACTTTGGACACGTTACCAGGAGGGATCAGTCCCTGGAGACTGGCATCATGCTTGGTAAAGTAGAAGGTCAGTGAGAAAGAGGACGACCCTCAACGAGATGGATTGACACAGTGGCTGCAACAATGGGCTCAAACATAGCAACGATTGTGAGAATGACATGGGCAGTGATTTGTTCATTGTACGTGGGGTCACTATAAGTTGGAACTGACTCTACGGCATCTAACAACAACAATAACAATATTCTTTCAAGAACCCTAGGAGATAGGTACAATGAAGATTCTAGTTTTACACATGAAAACAAGTAGTGTGCTCAAGGTCATAGCTGTTAAGAATCAGAGATCCAATTGGGATCCAAGTTCAGCTGACTCCAAAGCCTTAACCATTATTCTACACTCCCTGAATGTTCCCCTTGCTGTTGAATCCATTCTGACTACTAACAACCCTGTAGGACAGAGTAAAACTTCCCCATAGGGTTTCCAAGGCTGTAATCTTTTATGGAAGCAGATTGCCACATCTTTCTCCCATGCAGCAGCTGATGGGTTTGAACTGCTGACCGTTCAGTTAGCAGTCAAGTGCTTAACTAGCGTGCAACCAGGTATGTGTCAGGGTTGTATCCTTTCACCATACTTATTCAACCTGTATGCTGAGCAAATAATCAGAGAAACTGGACTATATGAAGAAGAATGCAACATCAAGATTGGAAGAAAACTCATGAACAACCTGTGTTATGCAGATGACACAGCCTTGCTTGCTGAAAGTGAGGAGGATTTGAAGCACTTATTGATGAAGATCAAAGACCACAGCCTTCAGTATGGATTACACCTCAACATATAGAAAACAAAAATCCTCACAACTGTATCAATAAGAAACATCATGATAAATGGAGAAAAGATTGAAGTTGTCAAGGATTTCGTTGTACTTGGATCTACAATCAATGCCTATGGAAACAGCAGTCAAGAAATCAAAAGATGCATTGCATTGGGCAAATCTGCTGCAAAAGACCTCTTTAAAATGTTGTAAAAATGGTGTGGTGGGGCATCTGACCTCCTCTAACTTCCCAAAGAGGGAGGAGAATCAAGGTCAACAGCCCAAGGCTGATTCTTATGAGGCGGAGGTCAGACATGCTTCCTCCCTCTCCCGTTTTTACAAATTTTGCCACCTGTCATCCCTCCCATGGCACTCTCTACTTCTCTACTGGGTTTGATAATTCGTTGCAATGGCCACACAGAACTCACAGACAATACTCACGACTGTGAAGACTGGGGAGTGTTTTGTTCTGTTGTACATAGGGTCACTATGAGTCGGAATCGACAGCACCTAACAACAGCAACAAAAACAACAACGTGGGGCTTATTAGGGAAGTAATAGGTTACAATTCCAGTTCAGGAATACTCAGGATACAGTTCTTCCATCAGGACCGCCTCTTCTCAGTTGTGTCCACAGTCTCAAGTCCAAAGGATGCACTCCATCTCTGGCTTTTCTTTCTTGGTGGTGTTGAGATCCTCATTTCCTGTCTCTGGGATTGCTCATTTTAAGCCTAGCAGGATGGCGAAACTGACCAATCCCCTCATTAGGGTTCCTCACCTTGTTTGCAGCGTCCCATCTCCACAAGGTGGCCATGCACCTTATTTACATTTTTAACAAGCTATTCAATTCCATTGGTGGGCCACAAGCACCTTATTTTCATATTCCCACCCAATCTTTTGGTGGGAGTTACAAGACCACGGCTAGAAAGGCCATAGAAAAGTGATCCATCCCACTGCAAGTGTTAAAAAGCAAAGATGTCACCTTGAGGGCTAAGGTGTGCCTGACCCAAGCCATGGTATTTTCAATTGCCTCATATGTATGTGAAAGCTGCACAATGAATAAGGAAGATGAAAGAAGAATTTACGCCTTTGAAGTATGGTGTTGGTAAAGAATGTGGAAGGTACAATAGACTCCAGAAGAACAAACATATCTGTCTTGGAGGAAGTACAGCCAGAATGTTCCTTAGAAACAAGGATGGTGAGGATGGCTGCCAGGTATGTGGGAAGAGAATGGAAGAGAGAATCAGGCACCAGTGTTTCCACTTCCTCCTCTGTAAACCCCATTCTGGCCCTAGGACAAGCACCAGATCCCAGCAGGAATGGAGGGAGGCTCTAGAAAATTCAGGTCGGCTCAGTGAGAAGGACAAAGAGTCCAGTAGTCAACAAGATCACTGAGGTAGGAATTCATTATTGGACAAACTTTCCAGGAAGGCTGCCCTTTGGGAACTAGTGACATGCATCTACAAATTTTGTTTAAAAGAGCTAATTTTAATAAAAAAATATTTGTTGTTGTGGTTAGGTGCTGTCGAGTTGGTTCTGACTCATAGCGACCACATGTGCTACAGAATGAAACACTGCCCAGTCCTGCGCCAAGCTCACAGTTGTTGTTATGCTTGAGCCCATTGTTGCAGCCACTGTGTCCATCCATCTTGTTGAGGGTCTTCCTCTTTATTGCTGACTCTCTATTTTATCAAGCATAATATCCTTCTCTAGGGACTGGTCCTTCTGATAACATGTCCAAAATACATGAGACTAACTCTCCCAATCCTCACATTTAAGGAGCATTCTGGCTGTACTTCTTCCAAAACAAATTTTTTCTTTCTTCTGGCAGTCAATGGTATATTCCATATTTTTCACCAACACCACGATTCAAAGGTCTTCCTTATTCATTGCCCAGCTTTCACATGCATAAGAGACGATTGACAACACCATGGCTTGGGTCAGGTGCATCTCAGTCCTCAAAGTGACATCTTTGCTTTTTAATACTTTAAAGAGATCTTTTGCAGCAGATTTGTCCAATGCAATGCATTGTTTGATTTCTTGACTTCTGATTCCATGGGCATTGATTGTAGATCCAAGTAAAATGAAATCCTTGACAAGAATTCAATCTTTTCTCCATTTATCATGATGCTGCTTATTGATTCGGTTGTGAGGATTTTTGTTTTCTTTATGTTGAGGCGTAATCCATACTGAAGGCTGTGGTCTTTGATCTTCATTGGTAAGTGCTTCAGGTCCTCTTCACTTTCAGCAAGGAAGGTCGTGTCATCACATATCTTTGTCCAGTCCTGATGCCACATTCTTCATATAGTCCAGCTTCTTAGATTCTTTGCTCAGCATATCATTGAATAAGTATGGTGAAAAGATACAACCCTGATGCACACCTTTCTTTATTTTAAACCATGCAATATCCCTTGTTCTGCCTGAACAACTGCCTCTTGCTTTGTGTACAGGTTCCTCATGAGCACAATTAAAAGTGTTCTGAATTCCCATTCTTTGCAATGTTATCCATAATTTGTTATGATCCACACAGTTGAATGCCTTTGCATAGTCAACAAAACACAGGTAAACATCTTTCTGGTATTCTCTGCTTTCAGCCAAGAGCCATCTGACATCAGCAATGATATCTGTCATTCCACGTCCTCTTCTGAATCCTTCTTGAATTTCTGGCAGTTCTTTGTTGACGTACTGCTGCAACTGTTTTTGAATGATCTTCATCATAATTTTACTTGCATGTGATATTAATGATATTGTTTGACAATTTCCACATTCTGTTGGGTCACCTTTCCTGGGAATAGGCATAAGTATGGATCCCTTCCAGTAGGTTGGCCAGGTAGCTGTCTTCTAAATTTCTTGGCATAGATGAATGAGCACTTCCAGAGCTGCATCCATTTGTTGAAACATCTCAATTGGTATTCCGTCAATTCCTGGGGCCTTGCCTTTCGCCAATGCCTTCAGTGAAGCTTAGACTTTTTCCTTCAGTACCATCAGTTCCTGATCATATGCTAGCTACCTCTTGAAATGGTTGAATGTCAACCATTTCTTCTTGGTATAGTGACTCTGTGTATTCTTTCCATCTTCTTTTGATGCTTCCTGCGTTGTTTAATATTTTCCCAGTAGAATCCTTCAATATTGCAACTGAAGTCTTAATTTTTTTCTTTAGTTCTTTAAGCTTGAGAAATGCTGAGCATGCTCTTCTCTTTTGGTTTTCTATACCCAGGTCTTTGCACATGTCATTATAATACTTTACTTTGTCTTCTCAAGCCACTCTTTGAAATCTTCTGTGCGGCAATTTTACTTCATTATTTCTTCCTTTCAATTTAGCTACTTGTTGTCCAAGAGCAAGTTTTAAAGTCTCTTCTGACATCCGTTTTGGTCTTTTCTTTCTTTTTAATGACTTCTTGCTTTCTTCATGTATGATGTCCTTGATGTCATTCCACAATTCGGTCATTAGTGTTCAATGTGTCAAATCTATTCTTGAGATGGTCTCTAAATTCAGGTGGGATATACTTAAGGTTGTACTTTGGCTCTCGTGGACTTGTTTAATTTTCTTCAGTTTCAACTTGAACTTGTATAGGAGCAATTGATGGTCTGTTCCACATATGTCCCCTGGCCTTGTTCTTACTGATGATATTGAGCCTTTCTATTGTCTCTTTTCACAGATGTAGTCAATTTGATTCCTGTGTATTCCATTTGGGGAGATCCATGTGTACAGTTGCCATTCATGTTGGTGAAAAAAGGGATTTGCAATGAACATGTCCTTGGTCTTGCAAAACTCTATCACGCGGTTTCCAGCATCGTTTCTGTCACCAAGGCAGTATTTTCCAACTACCGATCCTTCTTCTTTATTTCCAACTTCCCCATTCCAATCACCAGTAATTATCAATGCATTCTGATTGCATGTTCGATCAATTTCAGACAGCAGAAATTGGTAAAAATCTTCAATTTCTTCATTTTTGACCTTAGTGGTTGGTGCATAAATTTGAATAATAGTCTTATTAACTCGTCTTCCTTGTAGGTGTATGGATATTATCCTATCGCTGACAGCATTGTACTTCAGGATAGATCTTGAAATTTTCTGTTTGACAATGAATACAATGCCATTCCTCTTCAATTTGTCATTCCTGGCATAGTAGACCATATGACTGTGTGATTCAAAATGGCCAATACCAGTCCATTTCAGCTCATTAATGCCTAGGATATTGATATTTGTGTACTCCATTTTATTTTTGACGATTTCTAATTTTCCTATATTTATGCTTTGTACACTCCATGTTCCAATTATTAATGGATATTTGCAGCTGTTTCTTCTCATATTGAGTCATGTTACATCAGCAAATGAAGGCCCAGAAAGCTTGACTATGTTGATGTCGTTAAGGTTGTCCCTACTTTGAGGAGGCAGCTCTTCCCCAGTCATCTTTTGAGTGACTTCCAACCTGAGGGGCTCATCTTCTGGCATTATATCAAACAATGTTCCACTGCTATTCATAAGGTTTTCACTGGCTAATTCTTTTCAGAAGTAGACTGCCGGGTCCTTCTTCTTAGTCTGTCTTAGTCTGGAAGCTCAGCTGAAACCTGTTTGCCATGGGTGACTCTGCTGGTATTTGAATACTGGTAGCATAGCTTCCAGTGTCACAGCAACATGCAGGCCTCCACTGTATGACCAACTGTCAGGATGCATAGGGGACCTAGATTATATCCCACCAGAATTTAGAAACCACCTCAAGAATTAATTTAACGCATTGAACACCAATGACAAAAGACCAGACAAGGTGTGGGATGACATCAAGGACATCATATATGAAGAAAGCAAATGGTCATTAAAAAAATAGGAAAGACAAAAAAACCATAAATGGATGACAGAAGAGACTCTGAAACTTGCTTTTGAATATAGAATAGCTAAAGTGACTGGAAGAAATGATGAAGTAAAAGAGCTGAACAGAATATTTTACAGGGCAGCTTGAGAAGACCAAGTGAAGTATTACAATGACATATGCAAAGACATGGAGTTAGAAAACCAGAAGAGAAGAACAAGCTGAAAAAACTGATGGAAAAATTCATGCCTCGAGTTACAATATTGAAGGATTCTATAGGCAAAATATTGGACAACGCGGGAAGCATCAAAAAAGGATGGAAGGCCCACACAGAGTCACTGTACCAAAAAGAACTGGTTGACATTTGACCATTTCAGGAGGTAGCATATGATCAAGAACTGTTGGTACTGTTGTAAGAAGTCCAAGCTGCAACCCCAAGATAAGCTAGATAAGTGGGATCTTCTAAAAATCAAACACCTATGCTCTTCAAAAGACTTCATCAAAAGAGTAAAAAGAGAACCTACAGACTGGGAAAAAATTTTTGGACAGTACAAGTCAGACAAAGGTCTAATCTCCATAATCTACAAGAAAATCCAACAGCTCTACAACAAAAAGACAAATAATCGTATTAAAAAATGGGCAAAGGAAATGAACAGACACTTCACCAAAGAAGACATTCAAATGGTCAACAGACACATGAGGAAATGCTCGCGATCACTAGCCATTAGAGAAATGCAAATTGAAACCGCAATGAGATATTACTGGCACGAATCAAAAACACTGGAAATAACAAACATTGGAGGGGCTGTGGGGAGATCGGAACACTTATGCACTGCTGGTGGGAATGCAAAATGATACAACCATTTTGGAAAATGATCTGGCGCTTCCTCAGAAAGCTAGAAATAGACATACCCTTTGATCCAGCAATCCCACTCCTAGGAATATATCCTAGAGAAATAAGAGTCGTCACTCGAATAGACATATGCACACCTATGTTCATGGCAGCATTGTTCACAATAGCAAAACAATGGAAACAACCTAGATGCCCATCAGCAGATGAATGGATAAACAAACTATGGTACATACACACAATGGAGTACTATGCGACGAGAAAGAACAACAATGAATCTGTGAAGCATCTCATAACATGGATGAAACTGGAGGACATTATGCTGAGTGAAATAAGTCTATCACAAAAGGACAAATATTGTATGATACCTCTATTGTAAAAACCCATGAAAAAGTTCACATACAAAATGTAACAATCTTTGTTGGTTACCAGGGATGGGAGGGGTAGGGGGAGGGAACACTAAATAGGTATCTTGGGTGAAGGGTGAGACCGTACACAATACAGGGGAAACCAGCACAACTTGTACAAGGAAAGGTCATGGAAGCTCCGTAGACACATCCAAACATCCTGAGGGACTGAATTGCTGGGTGGAGGGCTGTGGGGACCATGATCTTGGGGAACATGTAGCTCAATTGGCGTAACACAGTTTATAAAGACAATGTTCTACATTCTACCTTGGTGAGTAGCGTCTGGGCTCTTAAAAGCCTGTGAGCCGCCATCTAAGATACTCCACTGGTCTCATCCCTTCGGGAGCAAGGGAGAATGAAGAGAACAGGATACAAGGAAAAGATTAGTCGAAGGACTAATGGACCACAGCTACCAAGACCTCCACCAGCCTGAGTCCAGTACAGCTAGATGGTGCCCGGCTACCACCACTGACTGCTCTTACCAGGATCATAACAGAGGGTTCTGGACAGAGCTGGAGAAGGATGTAGAACAGAATTCTAACTCACAAAATAAGACCAAATTTACTGGCCTAAAGGAGACTGGAGAAACCCCGAGAGTATGGCCCCCAGACACCCTTTCAGCTCAGTGGTGAATTCACTTCTGAGGTTCACCGTTCAGCCGGGGAGTGGACAGCCCCATAAAACCAGACGGGACTAATGAGGCACAGCAGTCCAGGGACAAGGGCCGGAAGGCAGAAGGGGACAGGAAAGCTGGTGATAGGGAACTCAAGGTTGAGTAGGGATAGTGTTGATGTGTTGTAAGCTTGTTAACCATTGTCATAGGGCAGCATGTGTACTAACTGTTTAGTGAGAAACTATCTTGTTCTGTAAGCCTTCATCTAAAGTGAGAATAGCAGCACAATTGGAAGAGCGTAGTCGATGTCACTGAACCGTGCATGTAGAAATTTTTGAAATGGTTTATCTTTGGCTATGTATATTTTCACCAAAAAAAAAAAAAAAAAGGTCGAGAAGGGAGAGGGTTGACATGTTGTAGGGTTGTTAGCCAATGTCATAAAACAATATGTGTACTACTGTTTCTCAAAAAATATTTGTTCTGTAAGCCTTCACCTAAAGTAAAAAAAAAAAGAAGTCCAAGCTGCACTGAAGGCATTGATGAAAAACAAGGCTCCAGGAATTGACGGAATCCCAATTGAAATTTCATATTAAAAAATTCAGAGTCCCTGAAATATCTCTTGTTTTGTCTTTTTGTCTATTTTTTCTAATGTGTCCTTTTCTGGGAATGAGTTGCTCTGGCATAGTTTAGACGCTTTTGTTATTCTTCCTTAACCGGGTATTTAACATATAAAGTACCACTTCTCACAGATTAAAAAAAACTGGTTGCCGTCTAGTTGGTTCCAACTGATGGCAACCTTGTGTGTTACAGAGTAGAACTGACAGAACCCACAGGGTTTCTCTGTTTGTAATCTTTATGAAAGCAGATCACCAGGCCTTTTTCCTGCTGCAGCACTGGCTGGTACCGATCCGCCAAGCTTTAGGTTAGTAGCCGAGTGCAAACCACCCAAGGACCTTCCCTCACAGAGTAGGAACCTGAATATTTCTAAAGACATAGACTGTGTGGTCGATGCTGTATTTAGCACTGACTACAATTGCACTTAAAATCTATCTGACCAGTTTACCAGAGGGAGAGTAAGATGCCTTGTCATTGGCAAACATCCCGTCTTTCCAATCTTGTAGCTCTGTTTACGCCCAGTGCACTTAAGAGATAAAGCAGTTAAGGTAATGCAAAGGCGACTCCTGTGCTGAAGTTCCTTTTGGGCCTCTGTCCAAGCAGGTGTCAAGGAGCGTGATTTATGAGCTTGATGAGTAGGCAGATTGCGGCTTCTTCCATTATTGTTTGCCCAAGAGACTGATATGACTCTCACTCCCCATTTTTGGGTGTTTTTGATGTCTAAGGATAAAAATTTAATACTTGCAAAGCACCAGCATCAGGCCTTGGTGCATATTCTCTGCTTGCTTGCCGACCTCGCTTTCACTGGGGTGGTCCGCCCAGGCCAGAAGCCAGCGTGGGGAGGTGGAGGATCATTCACCCCCTGGCAGCTTTCCTGAGGTTCCAGGAATCCTCCATCTCAAGTATCTTGCCTGCTCTAAAGCCCTTCGCTGACAAGGAATCTATATATTTTAAGTAGCACTCAATTTCAGAATCCAGCTAATGCAGGATCTGTTACAGACAAATAAACCAGAAAAGATGTGCATAAAATGTTAGATGCCAAAGAGAAGCTGCTTCACCAGCCAGAAAGTGCGCCATTATTTCACTTTTTGTGTGACAACTCTGAGTGGTTGATGAGTGTTTTTTGTATTGTTCTGTTTGTAATTTTAAACATTGTGAAACATACAGCAGTATGAGAAAATATATATGAACAGTTCAAACAAAAAATAAATCGAATAGCTTTTAAACCATCATCTATGCCAAGAAAGGGATTCCCTGGGTGGCACAAAAGGTTAAGCGTTTATATACTAGCTGAAAGTTTGGCAGTTCGAACCCATCCAGCGGTGCTTCAAAAGACAGGTCTAGATCTGCTTCCAAAAGGTCACAGCCTTGAAAACCCTATGGAGCAGTTCTTCTCTGCACACACGCAGTCCCCATGAGTTGTAATCGACTCCAAGGCAGCTAACAATAAAAAGAACATGCCAACTAATGGAACTACATCAGTACCCCAGAAGCTTCCTGTGTGCCCCACCCACATTACATCCCCTTTCCCACCCCCACTCCACCCCCAAATAATAATCACTATCTGAAACTTGAGTTAATCATACCCTTGCCTTAAAAAAAACACACACCCACACACACATGCACATAAATGTCCACCACCTGTCCGTCTGTTTGTCATACTGTGGTAGCTTGTGTGTTGCTATGATGCTGGAAGCTATGCCACCAGTATTTCTAATACCAACATGGTCACCCATGGTGGACAGGTTTCATCAGAGCTTCCAGACTAAGATAGGCTGGGAAGAAAAGCCTGGCAATCTACTTTAAAAAATTAGTCCATGAAAACCCTATGGATCACAATAGAATATTGTCCAAAATAGTGCTGGCAGATGAGCCCGTTAGGTTAGAAGACACTCAAAATACACAGTGGCTGCAACAATGGACTTGAGCATACCAATGAAGATGGCGGAGGA
The DNA here is from genome assembly GCA_030035585.1 of Dugong dugon. Taxonomy (NCBI): domain Eukaryota; kingdom Metazoa; phylum Chordata; class Mammalia; order Sirenia; family Dugongidae; genus Dugong; species Dugong dugon. The sequence goes on from CM057460.1 coordinate 20,002,247, forward strand.
TTGGCAAAGTTTTGTTCTGTTGTACATGGGGTCACCATGAGTAGGAGCCAACTCGACAGCAGCTAACAACACCAATACTTATATATTGCTGTTGGGTTGATTCTGACTCATTGTGACCCCATGTATGCAGAGTAGAACTGCACTCTGTAGAATTTTCAAGGCTGTGACCTTTCAGAAATAGATCACCAGGCCTGTCTTCCGAGGCACCTCCAAGTGTGTTTGAATCGCCAACCTTCCAGCTAATCACTGAGCACTTAACTATTTGCACCACCCAGAGATGTATCTATATCTATATCTATGTCTATGTCTACGTCTATGTTTATGTCTGTGTCTACGTCTCTACGTACACCTACACCTACAAGTATACCTGTACCTATACCTATACCATCTTATACCATCTGTCTTGGTCATCTAGTGCTGCTATAACAGAAATACCACAAGTGGATGGCTTTAACAAAGAGAAGTTTATTTCCTCACAGTAAAGTAGGCTAAAAGTTCAAATTCAGGGCGCCAGCTCCAGGGGAAGGCTTTCTCTCTCTGTCAGCCTTCTCATCCAATGTTCCCCTGGACTAGGAGCTTCTCCACGCACGGACCCTGGGTCCAAAGGACTAGCTGTGCTCCCGGCACTGTTTTCTTGGTGGTATGAGGTCCCCATGTCTCTCTGCTTGCTTCTCTTTTTTATATCTCAAAAGAGATTGACTGAAGACACTATCTAAACTCGTAGATCTCATCAACATAACTGCCACTAATCCATCTCATTACATCATAGTGATAGGATTTACAACATACAGAGAGATCACATCAGATGACAAAATGGTAGACAATCATACTATACTTGGAATCATGACGTAGCCAAGTTGACAGATATTTTTGGGGGGCACAATCCAATCCATGACATCATCTATATCTATATATCTAATCTTTTATCATATTTTTGTATATCAATAAATAATGTATGTAGTTTTGCCTGTTTCTGAACTTTATATACAATCACACTGAATGATTTGCTTCTTTTACTCAACACTATATTTTTGAAATTCAGCCACACTGATGTGTGTAACTCAGTCCCTTCATTTTCACGGCTGTGTAATGGTCCATTGTATGGAAAATGGTGCCCTTTTATTCATTCCACTGCTGCTCTACACTTGAACTGTTTCCTTTATGAACAGCACTGGTGAAAACACTTGTGAACATGTCTCCAGGTGCACATGTGTCAAGTTGGATGTGACAGCTCTTTGTCTACCACAGCCCTTTCGTTGAGGAATCATCAGGAAATAAAATGTCCTCAAGACTAAAGTTGCCAAAAGCTTTGCCTGTTTTTAAAACATGTGAAGAATTGCAGTCTAGTATCTATTGACTGATGAGTATGATGAGGAGTCTGGTCAAATTCCAAACAGATTATTAGATGTGATTTGTGAGTACTTAAAAGAAAATAAGGCCCCCATGACTTAGCATAATGTCACTAAAAATAAGCCATGCCAAAATAATTTTAATGGATTTTTTTTTTTTTTTTTTGGTAGTGCTACGGTACTGGTAGATTCAGGAAATGCTAAGGCATCTTTACTTTGTTAATCAGTGAGCATCTTCTGAGACTGTATAGGACCATGATAGGACTATTCACAGTGACCTGTATTTGTTTGATACTCTCCATGTCTACCTTTCTAGACTACATGCTTGTAGTGGGCAGGGACCCTATCTTGTTCATTGAATCAAGTGCTTGGCTCCAAGCTGGTCCCACCTAGCGTTTTGTTGGTTTGTTGGATGGAAGTCCACCTTAAAGACAAGACCAGGAACACAGAATGGACTGTGGTACAGGTAGGATTTCTAGTAGGTTTAGAAACATCAGTAGCTAATGATAATTGATTAGTAGAGAAATATCAATTTAGAAATTTATATTTAAGCCTTTGTCTTATTAAATGTTTTTTTGTGAGTTCAGATGAATTTATTTATTCCATATAACAGCTTTATAGAGGTATAATTGACATATATTTCACCTATTTATAGTGTACAACTCAATAGTTTTTAGTATATTCACAGAGTTGTGTAACCATTGCCACAATCAATTTTAGAACATTTTCATCACCCCAGAAAGAAACCCCATAACCATTAGCAGGCACTCTGCATTTCTTCCCAGACTCTACAGCTCTAGGCAATCACTAATCTGCTTTCTGTCCCTATAGATTTGCCTATTCTGGACATTTCATATATATAGAATTATACAATATGTGGTTTTTAGTGACTGGATTCTCTCTGTTAACATAACATTTTTAAAGTTCATTCATGTGTCATCTATCAGTACTTTATGCTCTCTCTCTCTCTCTTTTTTAAATTGTGCTTTCAGTGGAAGTTTACAATTCAGGTTAGCTTCTCATACAAAAATTTATACACACATTATTGTGTGACCCCAGTTGCTTTCACTATACTGTGACAGCACACTCTTCCTTTCCACCCCGGATTTTCCATGTCCATTCAACCAGCTCCTGACCGTCTCTGCCTTCTCATCTCACCTCCGGACAGGAGCTGCCCATTTAGTCTCATGTATCTACTTGAACTAAGAAGTGCACTCTTCACGGGTACCATTTTATGTCCCATAGTCCAGTCTAATCTTTGTCTGAAGAGTTGGCCTTGGGAATGGTTTTAGTTTTGGGCGACAGAGAGTCCAGGAGCCATGTATTCCAGGGTCCCTCCAGTCTCTGTCAGGCCATAAGTCTGATCTTTTTACTAGAATTTGAGTTTCTGCACCCCACTTTTCTCCTGCTCCATCAGGGACTCTCTGTTGTGTTCCCTGTCTGGGCGGTCATTGGTGGTAGCCGGGCACCAGCTAGTACTTCTGGTCTCAGGCTGATGAAGTCTCTGGTTTATGTGGCCCTTTCTGTCTCTTGGGCTAATGTTTTCCTTGTGTCTTTGGTGTTCTTCAGTCTTCTTTGCTCCAGGTGGGTTGGGACCAATCAATGCATCTTAGATGGCTGCTTGCTAGCTTTTAAGACCCCTGATGCCACTCACCAAAGTGGGAATGCAGAACATTTTCTTAATAAACTTCGTTATGCCAATTGACCTAGATGTCCCCTAAAAGCATGGTCCCCAGGTCCTCGCCTCTACTACTCTGTCCCTCGAAGTATTTGGTTGTATTCAGGAAACATCTTAGCTTTTGGTTTAGTCCAGTTGTCCTGACTTCCCTTGTAGCGTGTGTTGTCCTTCCCTTCACCTAACATAACTGTTGTCTACTTTCTAGTTAGTGAATAACCCTCTCCCTCCCTTCCCACCCTTGTAACCATGAAAGAATGTTTTCTTCTGTGTTTAAACCTTTTCTTGAGTTCTTATAATAGTGATCTTAAACAATATTTGTCCATTTGCAACTGACTAAATTCAAATACTTTATTCTCCTTATTGGAGAATAATATTCCATTCTTTGGATCTACCACATTTTATTCATCCATTCATTTATCCATTGATGTATGTCTTAGTTATCTAGTGCTGCTATAACTGAAAGACCATGAATGGCTGGCTTTAACAAACAGAAATTTATTTTCTCACAGTTCGGAGGCTAGAAGTCCAAATTCAGGACGCTGGCTCTAGGGGAAGGCTTTCTCTCTCTGTTCTTTCTGGGGGAAAGTCCTTATCTCTTTTCATCTTCTGTTCCTAGGTGATCTTCGTGTGACACGGCGTCTATCTTCCCCATCTCTGCTTGTGTTTCCGCTCTTGTTTGCTTAATCTACTCTTTTCTATATCAAAAGAGATTGATTTAGGAGACACCCTGCACTAAACTGTCTCTTTAACATAACAAAGAAAACTCATTCCCAAATGGGACTATAATCACAAGTATAGGGGTTAGGACTTACAACACACACACACACACACACACACACACACACACACACACACACACACACACACACACACACATATATATATATATATATATATATATATATATATATATATATATATATATATATACATATATATACACATAGCCTTTTTGGCAAAGCTCGCTTGCTTGCTCTGGATCCTGCTTGTGGCTTGTCATCATCTGACCTCTGGTTCTCGGGACTTGAGCCAGTTTTCTGCTGTATTGCCTTTTGATCTTGGGATTCATCAGCCTCCGCAGCCTGTGAGCCAGTGGCCTGCCTTATAGAGAATAAGGGTCTAGTTTTGAATCCATTTAACTTTGCCTATTTGCAGTGTAGTATATGCCAAGTCTTAAAATAATTCCCAGTTGACTGAACTTTACTCAACACTATGGATCATCATAATTTTACTTGCATGTGATTATTAGTGATATTGTTTGATAATTTTCACATTCTGTATGATCACATTTCACATACATAGATTTCTTCTAGTCAGTTGGCCAGGTAGCTGTCTTCCAAATTTTTTGGCATAGACTTTTGGATACATTAGAGTAAATAAAACTGATTATGAAAATTATTGTCATCTGTTTCTTTTTACTTTTTAGATGTGGCTACTTGAAAATTTGTTGTACTGCTATGATGCTGGCTTGCATGATGCTATGATGCTGGAAGCTATTGCAGCTATATATCACATACCAGCAGGGTCATGCATGGTGGACAGGTTTCAGCAGAGCTTCCAGATTAAGACAGACTAGGAAGAAATTTCTGGTCATCTGCTTCCGAAAATTAGCCGGTGGAACCGTACGAATCACTACCGAATATTGTCCAGTAAAATGCTGGAGGATGAGCCCCCGAGGATGGAAGACACTCAGATACACAGTGGCCATAAAAATGGATTTGAGCATACCAAGCATAGTGAAGATGGCACAAAATCAGGAAAAGTTCATTGTGTTGTATGTGCGGGTCACCATGAGTCGGAGCCGACTGGACTGCAACTAACAACAACACGAAAATTTTAAATTACTCATGTGTTTTGCATTCTGTTTCTACTGGGCAATGCTGGTCTATCTATTTCCTATTTCTTTACTCTTTCAAACATTAGATGTATACTAACTTGGCAGGAACTTCGAGCCCTGGTGGTGCAATGGTTGAAGAGCTTGGATGCTAACCAAAAGGTCTGTGGTTTGAACACACCAGGTGTTCCATGGGAGAAAAGACCTGGCAATCTGTTCCCATAAAGATTCAGCCTAGGAAACCCTACAGGGCAGTTCTACTGTCCTGTAGGGTCACTGTGAGTCGGAATAGACTCTATGGCATGCAACAATAAACAACGTGTCAGGGCTTGGAATCAGATCAACCTGCATTCAAAACTAGATTCTTATTATCTATAAAGCCACGGATAAGTTACTCAACAGTGCTAAGTCCCAATTCTCTTAAGTGTAAAAATTAAAAATAATAATATTTGTATTCTCTATATGTCATGAGGATTCAATGAAAGACACTGCATGAAGAACTTAGTGCAACACAGGCACATAAAAAGAGGTAAATAAATGTTAGTTTTCTTCTCTTCTTCCCTCATTTCCATTCTGTTAAGCAATAGGTAATTAATCTGGTCAAGTTACAGTTCTGGGTAGTGACATGTGCCGCCATGTGTGACTTACAGAGTATTTATTTTAATAAGCTACTTCAAAATATTATGCTTAAGTTAAAAGAATACCTTCAATGCTTTAATTTGGGGGGACAGACAGGATCTTGTAAATAATATAAATAGCTACTTTTATCTCTTCTGTGAGTCGGGTAGCATTTAACTTTGCCTATATGCAGTGTAATACATGCTAAGTCTTAAAATAATTCCACACTGACTGAATTTTACTCAACACTCCTGATGTGTTGAGATCGTTCACAAGCATTTCAAGACGTCACTGGAACCATCCAGAACTCATTCAATATGAAAAACTAAGTGAGGATTTCTCAAGGGAACTTCTCTCTCCAGAGGTCAATGGAATTTCCTGTCTCTGTTTGGACTCAAAATACCACACGAAATTCTACTTTCTCTGAATTTCTCAGCAGTTCCACTTTGAATCCTGGCATGACCCAGAGAGGCACAGTCTAGTTTAAATGAAAAACACACATCACAGATGTGTTGCCATCTTTCTCAGTTCTGAGGCAAGTCTGATTGACGGGAAGCTTTTTCTCCCAACAACATCTATCATGAATTGCACTATTTTCAACCTCTGCTGAGAGAATTTACTTCTCCACAATTAGCAGCTACCTACATTTTCTTCTTTATCTATTTGCATTTTTGAAAGCTGACTGAACACCAAATATAGAAACAAACAGGTGGAAAGACGTTTGTAATTAGAAAACCAAAATCAAACCTGTTGCTGTCGAGTCGATTATGACTCATAGCTACCCTATAGGACAGAGTAGAACTGCCCCATAGGGTTTCCAAGGTTATGGAAGCAGGCTGCCACATCCTTCTCCTGTGAAGGGGCTGATGGGTTCCAACCTCAGCCTTGGAAATCCTATGGGGCAGTTCTACTCTGTCCTATAGGGTCGCTGTAAGTGGAATTGACTCGATGGCAGTAGGTTTGGTTTGGTTTTATGATTATCATTGCTTGACCATTAATTTTCTTTTCTGTGTTTTCCTCCCTAAGTGACCTGTGTCACGAACATTAATGTGTGGCATGAAGTTAAAAAGTAGATAAAAAAGCTGCCTCTCTACATTTTGGATAAAGCTTAGAGATTAGTCTAGTGGGAATAGAATGGGTCTCTGCAGTCCTTCTGACCATCTTGTCTTCATTTGTTTCATTAGAGATTAAATGTCTTGCAACTCTGTGTTTGGCATCCTTGGGATTCCTTCTAAAAGTTGCAATTCCTTTGACATCCTACTGTACCTCTTAGAGAAATTTCTAAAGACTTCCTTCCAGCTGTCCCCAAGAATGATGATGGGCAATTTACTAACACAATTGTTTTGATTGCCCCAGCTAAGTACACAATGCATAGAAATGTATTTATTGTCATTTCTAGTGCGGTAGGATATTGAAAATATTAGACTAACTTAAATAGATTTTTTGCCTAAAGGATGGGAGACGTCACGGCTATGTACTGACAAAATTCTTCTGTTCGCTTGGGAGAGCAGCAGAGATTATTCCATTTCTCAGAAAGTCAAGTTCAAAAGTAAAGCCTAGCTGACTTACCAGGTCATCTTCCTACTTCTAACAGTTACAAAATGGATAAGTTTGTTCCAACCTTTTGAACCACAGTTATGCTATTCCCTCAAGCAGGAAAGAGACTGGGTCATTGAGAAGCAGCCAAAGAATTATGTGTGGTGCTCTTCCTCTAACTCCTTTAGGATTGTGATGACTCCTCACCTTCTGAAAACAATGTGAATGATGAGACACAGGTCCCTTTGAAAGAAATTAATCATTGCCCACAGTCAGTAGCTGGCCACACCTACTTTATTTTCAAAATTATGTTGTCTGAGTACCTTAAGCAAATGATGAGCAGATGGTAGGGAATGTGGAGGTGTCACTAGGTAGGTTTTTACCTTACTCCTATCGATATTGATTAGGAGTCCCTGGGTGGTACAAGTGATTAAGTGCTCAATACTATACAAAGATTGGAGGTTTGAATCCACCTAGAGGTGCCTCAGAAGAAAGGCCTGACGATCAACTTCTGAAAAGTATTGGCCATTGAAAACCCTGTGGAGCACAGTTCTACTCTGACACACACATGAGGTTGCCATGCGTTGGAATGAATTCACAGCGATGGATTTTTTTTTTCAAATCAATTTTAACTATGTTGTTGTTGTTAGGTGCCATCAAGTCAATTTCGACTCATAGTGACGCCATGTGACAGAGCAGAACTGCCCCATAGGGTTTTCTAGGCTGCAACTTTTACAGGAGCAGATCACCAGGTCTTCCTCCCTAGGAACCTCTGGGTGGGTTTGAACCACCAACCTTTTGGTTAGCAGCCAAGTGCTTAACCATTGTGCCACAGAGCTCCTTATATCAACTATACATTAGAAAATTACTTCAATTTATCACACAATTATAATCAGAATTAAAAGAAATGAATTTAAAAATAATTAACTCATGATCCACATCCTTAACTTAACAACTGTTAATTTTTCCATATTTTCTCCCTGTCTTTGTCCATAATAATTCATTGAACATATTGCTCTTTTACGTTTGATAACTCTCATGTCCATCCAATCACATGATTTAAAATAAGATACTTTGCTGTAGAGCTTCCATGAAAACATATATCTGTGAATATTAAATGGGGCACAAAGAAATATTATTTAATGATAAAAATACAGAAGCCATAAGAATTTACTACCATTATGCACATTTATCCAAAACAACATGAAAGTTAAATACATAAAGCAAAAACTCATAGATACATAATGAGAACTTTAAAAAAACATAAAATTGTTCTGGGAGATTTTAATATATCTCTTTCAGAGTTTAATACATCCAGTAGGTAAAAATAAGGAAGAACAGGATTTGAAATATACAATAAACACCCTCCACGTAATAGATTGTTTATAAGACTTTATATATTCTGCAAGAAATACATGTTTTTTTAATGACCACGGGTACTTACAAAGCTCGGTCATGCAATTGACCACAAAAGAAACATTGATAAATCCCCAAAATAAATAAATTCCAAAAAGTGGAAGTTTTAGAGGCTATATTCTCTGCATATGATCCAATGAAAGTAGAAATCAGTAATGTACATATAGATATACTGAATGGATGAAAGGTCTGCCTAATCTAGTGGAACCTAGTTTAATGTCACATTTTATTGGCAGGGAGTTATAAATGGTATACTTCCTATATTATAGTAGGACTTATTACTACAGGTGCAACTGATACCAAAATCAAACCTGTTGCGGTCGAGTTGATTCTGACTCATAGTGACCCCATAGGACAGAGTAGAACTGCCCCATAGGGTTTCCAGGGAGCAGCTGGTGGATTAGAACTGCTGAACTTTTGGTTAGCAGCCGAGTTCTTAACCACTGCACCACCAGGGCTCCGGTGCAACTGATGTTGTTGTTAGATGCCGCTGAGTCATTTCCGACTCATAGCGACCCTATGTTCTATAGAAGAAAACACTTCCCAGTCCTGTGCCGTGCTCGCAATTGTTGTTATGCTTGAGGCCATTGTTGCAGCCACTCTGTCACTCAATCTCATTGAGGGTCTTCCTCTTTTGCGCTGACCCTCTACTTTACCAAGCATGATATCCTTCTCCAGGGATTGATCTGTCCTGACAATGTGTCCAAACTATGTAAGACGTAGCCTCGCCATCCTTGCTTCTAAGGAGCATTCTGGTTGTACTTCTTCCAGGAGAGATTTGTTCATTCTTTTGGCAGTCCATGGTATATTCAATATTCTTTGCCAACACCACAGTTCAAAGGTGTCAATTCTTCTTCAGTCTTCCTTATTCATTTTCCAGTTTTGCATGCATATGATGGGATTGAAAATACCATGGCTTGGGTCAGGTGCACCTTACAAGGTGATATCTTTGCTTTTCAACACTTTAAAGAGGTCTTTTGCAGCAGATTTGCCCAATGCAATGAGTCTTTTGATTTCTTGACTGCTGCTTCCATGGGTGTTGATTGTGGATCCAAGTAAAATGAAATCCTTGACAACTTCAATCTTTTCTCCGTTTATTATGGTGTTGCTTATTGGTCCAGTTGTGAGGATTTTTGTTTTCTTTATGTTGAGGTGTAATCCATACTGAAGGCTGTGGTCTTTGATCTTCATTAGTAAGTGCTTCAAGTCGTCCTCATCTTCAGCAAGCAAGGCTGTGTCATCAGCATAATGCGGTTGTTAGTGAGTCTTCCTCCAATCCTGACGCCCAGTTCTTCCTCACATAGTCCAGCTTCTGTGATTATTTGCTTAGCATCCAGATTGAATAAGTACAGTGAAAGGATACAACCCTGATGCACACCTTTCCTGACTTTAAACCATGAGTGTCCCCTTGTTCTGTCTGAACAACTGCCTCTTGACCCATGTGCAGGTTCCTCAGGAGCACAATTCCATGAGTCAGAATCAAGTTGAAGGCCACGGGAATGGTGCAACTGATAGGACAGTCAAATCTGTGAGAGCTAAAACTCAACGGGACTGCCTTGTTTTTCCAGGTCTCACAAGTTTTCCGCCTTTGACAGGGCGCAGTCTTACCACTTTTCTGTCACTCTCTAGTAAGAATCCTACCTCATAAACACCCAGTAGTTCTCCTTCTCTGACAGGTTTCCCCTTACACAGGTTCCAGCTTTCATAGGTTTTACTGTACTAGGTAACTGGAGAAATTAAAATTTTTATTTGAGGATTCCCCTAGCTTTTTCAGGGTACCTGGCCTTTGAAATAGCTCCACAGATCCTGAAAGTCTTTTTAAGGAATGAACTTTGGACCAGAACAGCTGACAAACCAGAATGAACTTTAAGTGTTATTTCTTTTTCTTTCCGGCTTTAAGGAAACAAGGACCATCGTAACAATGGCTCATTTCCAAGGACCCTGATAAGATCTCCCTTCCGTGTCTGGAACTCTGCTCCGCAGCACTAGACTCTTTAATCAGCAGAAAGAGGAAACCGAGGTTTCCTTCCCGGATCGACCTGGCATCCAAAGAGCGCAAAACCACCTTTTACAAATTCTCTGGATGCTGTCAACTCAAGATCCATTTTTTTGTTTAATTCCCCTTGACCATTAGACTAAACAAAGAAAAAGATTGTGTTCCTCTTTTAATGTGTGGTTCCTTGGGGGAAATTCTTACCTATTGAACAGAGATAAAGCAGTTTAAATTATGTTTAATCATCCTGTTCTATCAATATCACTATTATTTACATTAAATTAAAAAGCACATTTCATGAGGTAACCAATGTGGATTGGGCTGGAAATGGGGCATGAGTTGTCTTTGATGGAAGAAGTTTTTAATTTTAGACAAAGAGTCACCCTAGTATATCCCTGTCAAGTGACAATAAGAAAATCATAGCCATTCAAAAATAAAACTCAAAAAGCTAAGCTCTGAAGATGTGAGAGGGGTATTAGATGGAAGAAAGCACTCTCTATTTGATTCTGATGTGTAAACAAGTCATCTGAATCTCCATAGTTCAAAACTCTACTTGTAAAACAGGATTAAATACAGATCAATTTAGAAAATGAATATAAGACTGGCATTGCTTGCAAATGAGAGTCATCCAACTGTGAAGCTCTAACCCTCAAGACTCATAGGTTTAGGGTCTTTATGAGGCAGAATCAACTTGCCTGCAATGGCTTTTTTTAACCTTCAAGAAAAGGAGCCCTACTTTACCAAAGATGACATTCAGGCATCTAACATACATGAGGAAATGCTCACGATCATTAGCCATTAGAGAAATGCAAATCAAAATTACAATGATATACCATCTCACCCCAACAAGGCTAGCATTAATCCAAAAAACACGAAATAATAAATGCTGGAGAGGTTGTGGAGAGACTGGAACACTTACACACTGTTGGTGGGAATGTAAAATGGTACAACCACTTTGGAAATCAATTTGGCGCTTCCTTAAAAAGCTAGAAATAGAAGTACCATACGATCCAGCAATTCTACTCCTTGGAATATATCCTAGAGAAATAAGAGCCATCACACCAATAAATATATGCACAACCATGTTCACTGCAGCACTGTTCACTATAGCAAAAAGATGGAAACAACCTAGGTGCCCATCAATGGACAAATGGATAAACAAATCATGGTATAGTCACACAATGGAATACTATGCAAAGATAAAGAACGATGATGAATCCTTGAAACATAACATGGAGGAATCTGGAAGGCATTATGCTGAGTGAATTTAGTCAGTCACAAAAGGGCAAATATTGTATAAGACCACTATTATAAGAACTCAAGAAAAGGTTTAAACACAGAAGAAAACATTCTTTGATGGTTATGAGGGTGGGGAGGGATGGAGAGGGGTATTCACCAACTAGGTAATATACAAGAATTATCTTAGGTGAAGGAAAGGACAACACACACCACAGGGGAAATCAGCACCACTGGACTAAACCAAAAGCTAAGAAGTTTCCTGAATACAACCAAACACTTCGAGGGACAGAGCAGAAGGAGTAGGGGTCTGGGAACCATGCTTTCAGGGGACTTCTAGGTCAATTAGCATAATAAATTTATTAAGAAAATGTTCTGCATTCCACTTTGGTGAGCAGTGTCTGGGGTCTTAAAAGCTAGTGACCATCCATCAAAGATGCATCAATTGGTCCCAACCCAGCTGGGGTAAAGGAGAATGAAGAACACCAAAGACACAAGGAAAATATTAGCCCAAGAGGCAGAAATGGCTACATAAACCAGAGACTCCATCAGCCTGAGACCAGAAGAACTAGATGGTGCCTGGCTACTACCAATGACTTCCCTGACAGGGAACACAGCAGACAGTCCCTGATGGAGCAGGAGAAAAGTGGAGTGCAGAACTCAAATTCTAGTAAAAAGACCAGACTTAATGGTTTGACTGAGACTGGAGGGACTCCAGAAGATATGGCCCCTGGACTCTCTGTTACCCCAAACTAAAACCATTCTTGAAGCCAACTCTTCAAAGATTAGACTGGACTATGGGACATAAAATGATACCCATGAAGAGTGTGCTTCTTAGCTCAAGTACATACATGAGACTAAATGGGCAGCTCCTGTCCAGAGGTGAGATGAGAAGGCAGAGAGGGTCAGGAGATGGTTGAATGGACACAGGAAATCGGGGTGGAAAGGAGGAGTGTACTGTCACAGTATAGGGAGAGCAACTAGGGTCACATAACAATGTGTGTATAAATTTTTTGTATAAGAAACTAACTTTAATTGTAAACTTTCACTTAAAGCACGATTTAAAAAAAAAAAAGAAGAAAAGAAAAGGAACACTGGTGGCTCCGTGGCTAAGCACTTGGCTGCTAACCAAAGGGTTGGCGGTTCAAACCCACCAGGTGTTTCCATAAAAATTACAGCCTTGGAAGCTCTATGGGTTAGTCCTACTCTGTCCTACAGGGTTGCTATGAGTTGGAATCGACTCAGTGGCAATAGGTTTGGTTTTTTTTTTTTTGGTTGGAAGCTTCACAAAGAGTCCTTGAGTGGCACAACCATTAAGCGCTCAGCTACTAGCAAAAAAGTTGGCAGTTTGAGTCCACCCAGAGATGCTGTGGAAGATAGGCCTGGTGATTTGCTTCTGGAAGGTCTTGAAAACCCTATGGAGCAGTTCTACTCTGACCCACATGAGGTCACCACGAGTCAGATTCAACTCACTGGCAACTAACAACAACAGCAAGCTTTGAGAAGATGCCACATTGCAAAAGACTTCTAGTAATGTGCACTGAACTAACCAGGGAGAATTTTAGTTTTACTTTAAAGTCAAATGGTGACTTCAGAAGATTGGAAAAAACCTCCATCCACAGGCCTGCAAACTCTTGTTTGCACCTTACAGGCTTAAACATATGGAGTTCCAGTGCAGAAGTGGCGTTGACAGAGCCAACTATTGCATTAAAAGAAGAAGGCCAGTTTAATAATTACTACTTTATGAGGCCTTCAAATACTTTTCTGCTGAATCCTCCTTCTTTTTCTTTGCACCTTCCCCTTCTGTCAGCTCCCACCCCCTGGGCCTCCTCTTCTCTGGATGCCTGCTCCCCTTGGAATGGTGGTAGTAACAGAGGTGGTGTCCCCGAGAACTCATGACACAAGCTTGGCTCATGGAGCCTACTTCTCTTCCTCTTCCTCAACTGGCCTGACCAGGCTCTGGTTCAAAGATCAAAACACTAATGAGGCAGCAACAGAACGAAGAGCAACTCCACCCCTGTCAACATTCTCTGCACCACTCTTCCATGCAGTGGGAAGTTACTGTCAAAAAACCTAAATGCTTAGAGGAACACCAAAAATTAGTGTAACAGGGTATGTTGTTGTTAGTTGTTAGGTGTAACCGAGTTGGTTCCGACTCATAGTGACCCTATGTACAACAGAATGAAACATCTCAGTCCTTCGCCGTCCTCACAATTGTTGTTATGCCTGAGCCCACTGCTGCAGCCACTGTGTCAGTGCATCTCGTTGAGGGTCTTCCTCTTCTTTGCTGACTCTCTACTTTACCAAGCTCAATGTCCTTCAGGGACTGATCCCTCCTGATAACAAAATATGTAAGACATAGCCTCGCCATCCTTGCTTCCAAGGAGCATTCTTGTTGTTCTTCCAAGACAGATTTGTTCCTTCTTTTGGCAGTCCATGGTATGTATAGTCAATAAATGCTTAGAGAAACACCAAAAATTTGTGTAACAGAATATATACGTTACTAACTGGGCAATGTCAACCTGAACATATCAGGTAGGCACTTGGAGGAGGGGACAGAGACATCAGGTTATATAGGTCATTGTTATGTTAATTTCTCAGGAGAACATGTGCAGGGTTCCGGGGTTGGTTGGTTGTAGAAACAGAGTCACTAAGGACAAGCCATGCATTTTCCAGTCAGACTCTGGGGTTGATACTCCTCGAAACTGGCCACGCATAGATAATTCTCTAAAAAAGCCCTGTGTCTAAGGCCAGACCATCTCCTCTAAGCTGCTTATGAGGCTACTGTCTGACCTGATGGTGACTCCAGGGAACCAGCTCCTTAAAGCCTCCAGGTTCAAAAGGACACCTAAGGGCTAATGCCCTGGGTGGGTCACCCCAATTCTACAAACCCAGAAATCTAGATTCCAGGAGAAACAAAACGAGTTTTGTCATTACACAGATTGAGAATTGGGCTTTCACTCAGTGTTCGCTTATTATAAAGGAGAGGAGGAGGGCTTATTTCTATGCTTATTAGAAAGAAATCTCATTTTGTAGTGGGTAGATTTTGATGCTAAAACAAAAAAACAAACTTGTTGCTGTCGAGTTGATCCTGACTCATAGTGACCCTATAGGACAGAGTAGAACTGCTCCATAAGATTCCCAAGGAGTGGCTAGTGGATTTGAACAGCTGTTCTTTTGGTTAGCAGCCAAGCTCTTAACCACTGTACCACCAGAGCTCTGATTTTGATGCTAGAGAATGAAAATATGCCCATAAACCAAAGAAGTTGTTTTCTCCCCTCTCCATGTTTGCTTAGACTGTAAAAGGAGTAGCGGTGTTGTCTAGGAGCCCTGGTGGCTCAATGCTTTAGCACTCAGCTGTTAACTGAGTTGGCAGTTTGAACCTACCCAGTGGCTCCGCAGGAGAAAGACTTGGCGATCTGCTCTGTTAATGACTACAGACTGGAAAACACTATGGGGCAATCTGCTCTGTCATGCGGGGTCCCTATGAGTCAAAATCGTCTCCAGAGCACCTAACAACAACAACGTTGTCTAATGTTTAGTAATTAAGTGAGAATAGATACATGTACACACATGCAAGTTTCCAGATTTCTTGAAAGGAAGTTATTCTTATATCTAAAGTACCAGACATGGCAGTATTTATCAACCACAGGCAGTCCCCGAATTACCAATGTCCGATTTACATACAACCCATAGTTATGAACCAACCCTCGAAAAGCCTATTATACTAAAAATTCAAGTATATACAATGATTCGTGATAACAAACTGGGTGTTACTTTGCGACATGCATCAAAACATTAATATTATTATTACTGTATTATTATGTTAAAGCTGTTTTAGTGTATCTGGAAGTGTTTCTTTAATGTTTTTCATGCATAGAGAGGTACACTGTACACTATATACAAAGACAGACATTTGACTGACATTAGATACGAACTGTACCTAACTGTTCCAACCTACGTACAAATTTGACTTAAAGACAGATTTAGGACTCGAACTCATTCATAATCCGGGGACTGCCTGCATTCAAATACATGATCTGATTGAGTGGAAAATCTAACAAAATTTGGAACAAATAGTGTTCTCCTATAAGAAAGGAAACAAAAGAGTAAGGGCATTTATTTAGGTATGATTTGTTATTACTCTCCCCCATTGTACCATAATATTTATAATAAGTCTGCAACTGTGGTTAGAAGTTTTGGCTAAATGCACATTAAGTTGACTAATCACAAATGAAGTATGTGACCTCTCAGAAACTGAGGTTGGTAGAATTCACTAAACCTACAAGTTTCTGTCTCTCAGATGTACTCTCTTTTTTTTTTGCCTAATAGAAGATCATTTAGAATCCATTAACAAAGGGGAAGCCTAAGGTCCTTAGGCAATTTTACTGTTCAGAAATTTTGGATACACCCATGATAAGAGCAAACATATTAACATGCTGTTAATTCATCAAAACTCATGTTTGACTTTAGGGCTAAGATCATTAATGCACCCCTCAGAAGCAACAGGGACAGTCGGTTAACCAACTGGGGCTCCTCGGATTACTATATTTACTCTCATTTTTTTTCCACTTGAGGTCAAGTTTATTCTGACTCATGGAGACCCCATGTGTTGCTAAGTAGAACCATGCTCCTTAAGGTTTTCACAGCTATAAAGTGTTGGCATGGTGGTTAAGAGCTGCACCTGCTAACCAAAAGGTCAGCAGTTCGAATCTACCAGCTGCTTCTTGGAAGCCCTATGAGGCAGTTCTACTCTGTCCTATTGGGTAGCTATGCGTTGGAATCGACTTGACAGCAATGGGTTTAGAGCCCTGGTGGCTCAGTGGTCAAGAGTTATGGCTGCTAACCAAAAGGTCAGCAGTTCGAATACACCAGCTCCTTCTTGGAAACCCTAGGGGGCAGTTCTGCTCTGTCCGTTAGGGTTGCTATGAGTTGGAATCGACTTGACGGCAACGAGTTTTTTTTTTTTGTTTGTTTAGTGTGTTGGAAGCAGATCGCCAGGGCTTTCTTCTGAGGCACCTCTGGTGGGTTTCAACTGCCAGTCTTTCAGTTAGCAGTCAAGGGCTTAACTATTTATGCCACCCAGGTCTCCACTTATCCTCATTAATCCTTGTGATTTTGGTAAATGTAAGAGCTGGATGAAAGTTGAATCGGGAGCAGAGATGAGAGCAGACAGCTGACACAGCCTCTCTGAATTTAAAGGCAGGAGTACCTGGGTGATGCCGATGGTAAACACAATCAACAGCTAACCAAAAAGTTGGTGGTTTGAGTCCACCCAGAGGTGCCTTGGAAGAAAGGCCTGTTGATCTATATATGAAAAATCAGCCACCGAAAATCCTATGGAGCCCAGTGTTACTGCGCACACATGAGGTTGACATGAGCTGGAATCCACACGATGCCGGAAAAAAAAACAAAAAAAAAAAAGGCAAGCACAGAGATTGGTTGAGAGATTTCCTTATCACCTTACTGCCAGTCAAAGTGCCAGGAAAACAACCTTTCTCTGTTACCCACAGGAAGAATTCCAGAGAAAAATTATCTGAATCTTTGTGATTATTTCATTCTGTTTTCACAACCAGTATAATCAGTGTGTCAGACATTGTCATTTTTTTGGTTTTTTGTTCTGTCTTTTCGTGGAGTTTAACATCACGTTGCTCACTCAGCTTGTATTCACTTTATGTTGTGTTTAGACATTATCTCTCCTTTGTCTGATTTTCAGAAAGGGCTTTACAAAATGAATTCTCAGTAGCAAGTAGAGAAAAAAGTTTAAAACCCTTCGAATACCACAAGCCAAGAGACTATGACCTAGCATGGGTGGTTCCCAAACCTGGCTGCGTTTAAGAATTACTGAAAAAGCTTTTGAAAAGTACAGATGAGGTGCTTCAGTATTTACTGGAAAGTGTATTGATGCCTGTCACTGAGCTTGAAATGTATCAAAGAAATAAAATGAATTGATGGATGACTAGATGGGTGACTTGTTGCTCTTAGGTAGATTCCGACTCATGGCGACCCATTACAGAGTAGAACTGCTCCATAGCGTTTTTTTGGCTGTACTCTTAATCGAAGCAGATCACCAGGCCTTTCTTCTGTGGTGTGGCTGGGTGAGTTTGAACCACCAACCTTTAGATTAGTAGTCGAGTGCAAACCGTTTGCACTACCCACTGGCCTCTGCTAGAGGGAGAGGCACGTGATAAAGCAAGTATTTTTGTTGTTGGGTGCCTTTGAGTCTATTCCGACTCATAGTGACCCTATAGGACAGAATAGAACTGCCCCATAGGGTTTCTTAGGCAGAAATCTTTACAGGAGCAGATGGCTAGGTTTTTTTTTCCCACAGAGCTGCTGGTGGTTCTAACCACCGACCTTTGGTTGGCAGCTGAGCTCTTAACCACTGCACCACCAGAACTCCTAAAGCAAGTACAGTAAGATGTTAATGGTAGAATCTAGGTTTTTACTGTGCATATGTTCATGGTAAAATTCTTTTAAGTTTTTCCACATGTTTGGAACTTTTCATAATAAAATGTTGGGAAAAAAGAAGTGTTAGGAAATATATACTATTTGCAATATGGTAAAGAACAGATAGTGGAATGAATACAGTTGAAGAATGAAGTAGTAAATTGTAAAATTAGATTTAGGAACTCTCAAAACGAAACAACAAAACAGACAAGAAAGGACAACCAAATATAAAATAGAAAATTATAAGACATGTGGGATGGCAATAAGTGTAGTAATAAGACTTAGAAAGACAGAAAAGTAAAAATGGAGAAGAAAGATATATTTGGAAAAATAAAAGAGAGTTAAAAAAAAAAAGTTGGATTACTGGCCCGCCTGCCCCCATCAATGAAATCTGAATTTTCGTGGAAGAGCTCTTTGAAAGTAGATCTTCCAAGGCACCTCTGGGTGGGTTCAAACTACTAACCTTTTGGCTAGTAGTCCAGTGCTTAACCATTTGTGCCACCCAGAGACTCCTGAGGAGACAATAATGACAACGTTTTGGAAGCAGGAAGCACTTTGAAGAGTGGTAATATAGAAGTAGCAGACAAAGGAGGTTGGAAGTTAAGCTAGAAGTTAACAGTCTCTTAATAAGTGAACTCTGGTGGTGGTGAGGAAAGCCTAGAAGCAAGCTGATTCATCCTGTTGCTATAGAACTACAAACAAGTCGCAGGAAGTGGAAGCACCAGGAATCTGTGAAATTGGTGGTATGGGTGGAGATGAAATCCAGATTGGTTGATTCCCTCCAGGTGGAAGAGTTGAGTGCAGTGAGAGTGCAGCGTCTCCCACGTTCAGGTAGATGACTGGAGCTTTATGTTCTGGAGAGGTCAAACAAAAGAGACTCTGATTCCAGGCAAGCTAAGGAGGGATTAAGTGAAATTCTACATGCCAGATGTAAAGTAGAGGGTCAGTGAAAAAGAGGAAGACCCTCAATAAGATGGATTGACAGAGTGGCTGCAACAATGGGCCCAAACACAACAACAATTGTGAGGATGGCACAGGACTGGGCAGTGTTTCGCTCTTGTACGTGGAGTCATTACGAGTTGGAACCAACTTGACGGCATCGAACGACAACAACAATCTTTACAGAAGCAGACTGCCACAACTTTGTTCTACAGAGCGGCTAGTGGGTTTGAACTGACTTGAAAGCACTTAACTACAACAACAATTTCTCAACTGTAATAAGGACAGGAAAAAAATTAATTAGTACACTATTTCCTGATCGAAACCTTGTGCTATTGGAAGTCAGTGGAATTGAACTTCCCATACTTAGGTTGTTATTAGTTGCCTTTGGGTTGTTTCCAACTCATGACAACCCCATACTTAAAGCTCTGGTAACATTTTTTTTTTTTTTGCCTCATGCAGTGCAATGAATTACTTAATTAGGCCTTTCTAGCCAAGGTGTTTGTGACTCACACACAGTGACTGTGTGGGACTATGCAAATAAGGTATATGGAACCTGTGAGGGTTTGGGATATGTGTTAACTTGGCTAGGCCATGATTCCCAGTATTGTTTGATTATCTCCCATTTTATGTGTTGTAATTCCTAACCTCTATATGTTAATGAGGCAGGATTGGTGTGGGGTGTATCCTGAGTTACAGCCTTGCAGGAGGGCATGACTCAAGTCCCACCCTTACTCAAGTTACACCCTTCCCCGCCCCCCCCCCCTCCGTGTGTCTCTCTCTCTCTCTCTTTCTCACATCTGGATTCGCATCCAGTTCATGATCGTCTAACCTCCACTCCAGTTCTTGGGACTTGAGCCAGTGGCCTGCTGTCTGACTTGCTGATTCTGGTATTCGCTGGCCTCCGCAGCCCTCGGTGGCCTATCATTTGATCTGATTCACCAATTCACCAGCTTCCGCAGCCTTGTGAGCCAGCAGCCTGTGGTCTGACCTATCAATTTCCGTTGTCAGCCCCTGCAGCCACATGGGTCAGGAGAAGCCTGTGCCTGACCCACGGATTTGGATTTTGCCAACTTCCACAACCATGTGAGCCATTTCCTTAGTACGGTTCATGATTCATGAGTTCTGTGAGACGTTGGAGCGAATTATGGAATCCGAAGACGGGAAGAGAGTATTGACGGAAGGGGAGTAGTTGATATTAGAGATGAAGGAGTGGTACAGCAGTTTGGAGAAGCTGGACATTTGGGACATCTTTAACCTCTGCCTCATAGGAACCAGCTTTGTGCTGATCTTTATACAAGAAATTATTCACTTACCTCAAATAGAAAACTTTATCCATTATTATGAAAGACACGTTAGTTATTTCAAATTAACTTCATTGTTTTCAATAACAGGATAAATCTCATTGCCACTGAGTCGATTCCAACTCTTATCAACCCTATAGGACAGAGTAGAATTGCTCTATACAGTTTCCAAGGCTGAAATCTTTATGGAAGCAGAGTGCCACATCTTTTTTCCAGGGAGAGGCAGGTGGATTTGAACCGCCAACTTTTCGGTTAGCAGCTGAGTGCTTAACCACTGCACCACCAGGGCTCCTTACATGATAGATGCTTATTTTAAAACTTCAGATTAAGCAATATAGAAAAGTTCAAAGAAGAAGATTAAAAAAACAAAACAAAACTAGTAAAGCTATCAGTTGGAATAACATTATTATTAACATCTCAAATGCCTCTCTGCATATACAGCCGGCAGAATAGAAATACAACATTCTTTTACCAAAAGAGGATCATATATTCCATGCTACATTTGTGAAAAAGAATCAATTCAATTATTTGAATTTAACAGGAATAGATTACAGAACATCAACTGAATTAAGTTCAGATGTCAGTGTTTTAGAAATCATGTAAAGAAGAACAAAAAAATAAGCATTTTCAGTGCTTTTTCTTTTTCAATCCATCGAAAAAATATATTTTCTTCTCTACTATGAACAATGGAGAAATTAGAAAAAGTAAACCTCCTCTCTTCTTTCTCCTCCCTAAATCCTCTCAGTTTTTGTTAGTTACGTTAATTTTTTTATATTGTCAAGGTTCGTAAGGTTTACATTCTATTTTGAAATGTAATCCCACTATTGTTTAAATTTAGGCTTGTATTCAGTGATTCGGTGCTCATCCTTATGGGGGTTTCCAGATTTCCAAGCGCTTCAAACATATTTAAACGTATTTAAATATGCATGTTGTTGTTGTCTGTTGCTGTCAGGTCGATTCTGACCCATAGTGACCACATGTGACAGAGGAGCACTGCCCCATAGGGTTTTCAAGGCTGTAATCTTTACAGGAGCACATTGTCAGGTCTTTTCTGCCACAGAGTTGGTGGTGGGTTCGAACTGCTTTGAACTTTCTGTTAGCAGCTGAGCGCTTAATCATTGTGCCATCAGGGCTCCTATATATATAGTTATAATAAAAATCATAATAACTAATCTTAGTGCTAATATTTATTTAGTGCTTGTTGTTGTTAGGTGTCGTCAGGTGGGTTCTGACTCATATAGACCCTACAGGACAGAGTAAAACCGCCCCATGGGGTTTTCAAGGCTGTAGTATTTACGGAAACAGCCTGCCACATCTTTGTCCTGCAGAGTGGCTGGTGGGTTTGAACCCCTGACCTTTTGGTTAGCAGCTGAGTGCTTAACCACTGTGCCACCATGCTCCTTATCTACCCATTAAATCCATTGCTGTCGAGTGGGTTCCGACTTAGTGCTTACCAAGTGCCAAACATTATGCTAAGCCCTTTTTTTTTGTAGTACCTACTTAATCCTCGTAACAATTCTGTCAAGTAGACACTTTAATTGTTTTCTCTTAGCAGATGAGAAACCTGTGGCACAGAGAGGTTAAGTAACTTCTACAGGGTCACACAGTTAAGCAGTCTGACTCCAGATTAAGCTGTACTCTTTGCCTGGTATTTTCAGGCACATTTTTTGAGAAGGGCACATGGGTGCTCTATTTCCAGGGATCTCGAATGCCTGAGGATGTGTGTTGTTTTTATACTTCAAGGACAGTTGCTTGGCATAAAACTCTAGAGTGACACTTTTCTGTATAACTGTGTAGATATGATTCATTGACTTCATTTTAACAGTTTCTGTCATGTCAGTAGTTCAGCTCAATTCAGTTAAAAACATTTATAAATACCTTTGTCAAGCGTCGCGCTGAGTGTGGGACATTTAGTTCTCTGCCCTCAAAGAAAATGTCTTTGTCTATTTGTAGGGGACAGACGTATAAACAAGTAATTGCAACACAATATGGTAAGTGCATTGCCAGAGGGGTGGATGGACAGATTCACCGGAGTCTAAACTCTGGGTCCCAGACAAGTAACCCCAGGTTAAAGACGATGCCGTGTTTGTCACTTCCAGAATCTGATTTAACTCTAGGCTAGATGTGGATTGCTTCCAGTGCAGATGAAACCAGGTTCAAGGGCCAATCTCCAATTCAGTTCTAGTCTAAGGGTTGACAAACTTTTGTAAAGGGCCAGATAAAAAGTATTTTTGGATTTGTAGGCTACACACAGTTCCTTTTTTTTTTTTTTTGTTAAGCCCTTTAAAAACATAAAAAAAGTATTTATAGCTTATGGGCTGGATGGGACTGGCTCCTGATGTGTTCCAGAGTGCACCTTAAGTCCCTCTATAAACCCAGTACCAGTTGCCATTGAGTTGACTCTGACTCATGGCCACCCCATGTGTGTCAGAATAGAACTGTGCTCCGTAGGGTTTCCAATGGCTGATTTTTCAGAAATAGATTGCCAGACTTTTCCTCTGAGACGTCTCTGGGTAGACTCAAACCTCTAACTTTTTGGTTACCAGCTTAACACGTTAACTGTTTGTACCACCCAGGGAATCCATGTCACTCTATAAAAAAAACAAAACAAAGATCCATTGCCCTCAAGTAGATTCTGACTCCTAGTGATCCTATGGGACAGAGTAGAACTATCCCATAGGGTTTCCAAGGAGTGACTGGTGGATTCGAACTGCTGACCTTTTGGTTAGTAGCTGAGCTCTTAACGACTACGCCACCAGGGCACCTGTCATTCTATACTGCTCTCTAGATCTAAGAAACGGCTTATAAAATCATCAGATGAGAGCTCAGATAGGAAATTAACCAAAATTCAAGCTGTGGTGGATTGTGCTATTCTCAGTGGTTACCTTTTGTGGCAGGAGTATCTGTGTCTGCTCCTGCTATGTGAGTTGAAGTGCCCCACCTTCTGGATGAACTTACTCCCCTTCTCTGGTGATGTCAGACTTGGCCACATGGCCTGCTTCTATAAAATGTGAGTGGAAATGTGGTGTGCCTCTTCTCACAAAAGCTGACGATAGCATCACGTGGCTCGGCCATCGTGTGGCTCCGTCATGCCGTTGCTTTCTCCTTCTTTGGGATCAACACGATCCAGATGGACTTGATCCCAGAATAAAGAGGACACAGAGAGCAGAGTCACAACCAACTCTCCGTTGGCCTGTAAAATAAGTGAGAATTAAACCTTTGTTCTTAGAAGTTCATGCAATTTTTGGTGATGTTAACCTAAGAAAGCTGATTAGTACACAAGGATACAAATGTACCCACTGAAACTGCTTCAGTCTGATCCTGTACTTCTGATCTGAGCAGCATGGATCAAAATCATGTAGTACATTTTAACCCACAAATAAACTTTAAACAATATAATTCTCATATTTCTTGTTTTATCTATAAATGTAGATGATTTTTGAGAGGAGGTAAAACTTGGCTATAGTTGCTCAGAATTCGAAGCAGGGAAAGTTAGAAAAGTTAAATGAATAAGCGTATGAATTAAGCTAATGTTGTCAGAACAGTTGGTTCTTCAGGGAACTCAGAGACTAAAGAACTCAATGAAATAATCACTGTACAAATAATGTGCATTTATAAGTTATGCATAGCTAAAAAATTAAACAGCAACCCTGCAACTATTCTAAGTAATACTCTGTAAATAATAATAAGACTAGTGTTCATCACTAAATCAAATGATAAAACCCGTCATCAGAGCCATGTTGAGGACAGTTTCAGAGCAACAGCTGCTCATAGATGACGTACCTAGAAGTCCTGAGATCTGTATCTTTGGATTCCAGACTCAACTCAGGATTTTGTCCCCTCCAGTTGATGAATCTACAAGGTGGACTTTTAATGTTGTGTTTTCTTTTGCATATTTACCAGTAATAATAGCTGATATTTACTGAACATTTTACATGTGACAGAAATTCTGCTAAACGCTTTAGATGGCTTCTCCATCTCATTTCACCTTCAAACAACCCTGTCAGGTGGGTATTATCATTATCCTTGCTGAACGATGAGGAGGCTGAGGCTTAGAGAAAGGAAATACTTTACCCAAGGCTAAACCAGTTGCTACTGAGTTGACTCTGACTCATGGCAACCCCATGGGTGTCAGATTAAAATTGCAGTCCACAGGATTTTTAATGGCTGATTTTTCAGAAGTAGATCACCAGGCCCTTCTCCTGAGGTACCCCTGGGTGGACTTGAAAGGCAAACTTTTGAGTTGTCATAGAGTGCATTTACCATTTGCATCACCCAGGGACTCCCACCCAAGACTACCAAAATAATCAAAACAAACCTGTCAATTCTGACTCATAGTGACCCTCCAGGACAGAGTAGAACTGCCCCCATAGGGTTTCCAAGGCTGTAATCTTTACAGACCACCACTCATCTGTCAGTTTGTGGTACTGTGGTGTCGTGCATGTTGCTGTTATGCTGGAGAAAAGATCGAAGTTGTCAAAGATTTCATTTTACTCGGATCCACAATCAACGCCCATGAAAGCAGCAGCCAAGAAATCAAATGACGTATTGCATTGGGCAAATCTGCTGCAAAAGACCTCTTTCAAGTGTTAAAAGGCAAAGATGTCACCTTGAGGACTAAGATGTGCCTGACTCAAGCCATAGTGTATTCAATTGCCTCATGTGCATGCAAAAGCTTGACAGTGAATAAGGAAGACTGAAGAAGAATTGATGCATTTGAATTATAGCCTAGGTAAAGAATATTGAAGATATCATGGACTGCCAGAAGAACGAACAAATCTGTCTTGGAAGAAGTATAGCCAGAATGCTCCTTAGAAGCGAGTATGATGAGACTTCATCTTAGGTACTGTGGACATGTTATCAGGAGGGACCAGTCCCTGGAGAAGAAAGTCATGCTTGGTAAAGCGGAGGGTCAGCAAAAAAGAGGAAGACCCTCAACGAGATGGATTGACACAGTGACTGTGACAATGGGCTCAAACATAGCAATGATTGTGAGGATGGTGCAGGACTGTGAAGTGTTTTATTCTGTTGTACATAGTGTTGCTATGAGTCAGAACCGACTCGACAATACCTATCAACAACAATAATCTTCACAGAAGCAGACTACCACATCTTTCTTCCTCAGAGTAGCTAGTGTGTTCGAATCACTGATCTTTCGGTTAGCTGACAAGCGCTTAACCACTGGGCCACCAATAAATGGCTGTGCCAGGTTTTGAGTTGAGGACAATCTGAGCCCACAGTTCATGATACCACCTTGTGTCTAGCTCTTCCTCTGCAGTCATGAGACCATGGACCTTGTAAGAGTCAAATGAAGTTATAGCTATGAGAACCCTTTGAAAAACAGTTGTGCTCTGTGCGGGTGTAAGGTTTTAAGGTTAATGCTGTTTGTAAACTCAAACTGTATGGTTGACATAACAAACAACCACATTAAAGGGTTTAGGTGAGGCGTGCATTGCGGGCTCCCTCTTTGCCATGGTTAAATGATAAGGCCTGTCCACCAAAAAAGAAGCAGAAGCTGGTGACCCAATCCAGACTAGTCTTACAAAGGAGAACTTGTCTTCTGCCCTCATGTCTACTCCCAGAGTGTATTCATTAGCACAATACCTCATATTTTCTAGGGTAAGCATAATATGTGGCCTGAAAGCAAACCTCTTGAGACAAGTTCCTTTAACTCCCTACACCTGATTTATTGGATCAAATGTCTAGCATTTCAGGCTGAGTTTAAAAATGGAAATGAAGCAGCAGACAGAGGGGCCCTCTGGGACCCGAACCTGGTTTTTGTCCTCTTTTCACATAAGAACAGAGTTAGGAGATTTGTGTTTAAATCACTTTGATAGAAAAGCCATGAGGCCAGAGCTAAGATTTGTAAGCAGACAGTGGAGAAGCAAATGTATTTTCCGGGCTATTGCAGGTGGGGTGTTGCTTTGCTCTGCTCAGAAGAGCTGGCAGCTTGGCACTTCTGGATGTGAGTATAAGTTGACACGTATCATGGACTAGTGGTTTTCCAAAGTGGGTCCCAATCTTTGACTTGGTCCGGGACATGGCTCTTATCTTTTCTGGAGTTGGACTCTCTTGACTTTCATAGGTCCTGGACTGTAACTAAGAGGCTTAATTATGAGAAGGGGCCTTTAAGATCAGAGGAGGAGAGGAGGGTTAGAGGGGAGAAGATGTAAGAGAGAGAAGAATGAATGCGAGAAAAGCCAGGAAAAATCTTATGAAGGATTTAGAAGGAAGAGAATGTGTGCCCCCAGCCACCAGGGAGGTAGGAGGAAAATAATAAGCAAGCAAAGAAATCTAGTATTGAATTATGAGGCATGTGTGGTTCAGTGGTAGATTTCTCGCCTTCCACGTGGCAGACCTGGGTTCGTTTCCCTGCCAATGTACTTCATGCACAGCTACCGCTTGTCTTCCAGTAGTTGTGTTGTCTGTCCTGTGTGTTGCTATGATGTTGGACAGGTTTCAGTGGAGCTTCCAGACTAAGATTGGCTAGGAAGAAAGGCTTTACTACATCTGAAAATCAGCCAACGAAAACCCTATGTAGCACAATGGATGAGCAGGTAGCATTTTGTTCCATTGTATGACGTAAGTTTGCCTTGACTCAGGGCCTGACTTGATGGCAGCTAACAACAACAGTGTTGAATTGCAAACGATGTATTTGTTCTTTCACCTAAGATCTTTGGTCTTTTGATTTCTATGTTCAAGGTATGAAAACAGATTTGCATATAATTTATATAATGTTATATAAATACAAGGCATATGTGATGGTTAACATTGTGTGGCAACTTGCCGGGGCCATGATTCTCAGTGTTTTAATGTAATCACTCCCATGATTGAATATACTGTGAGTGGCCAATCAGATGAAAGGGAGTCTCCTTGGGGGTGTGGCCCGCATCTGTATATAAGCAGGCGTTCTGGCTTTTTGCTCTCTCTGGATCCTGCGGCTGCTTCCTGTCGTCTCATCTCCCGTTCTTGGGACTTGAGCTGTCAGCTTATCTGCCGAACCTGGGATTCGTCGGTCAGCCCAGCCTGTGCGCGGGAGCCCTGCTCACCGACCTGCCGATCTTGGGCTTGCCAGATTCTGCAGCTGTGTGACTTGGGAGAGGCCTCTACCCTGATCCACAGACTTGGGACGTTCCAGCCTCTACAATCACGTGAGCTGTTTCCTTGATATAATCTCTCTCTATATATATATTTATACACTTTATTGGTTTTGCTTCTCTAGAGAACCCAGCCTAAGACAGCATATAAATATAAACACATTTAAATGTATGGTCTTTTATGAAAAATCATTAGCACTTAATCAGAAGAGGATCACAAATATCTCCATAAGCATTTATTATTGAAACGTCATCCATGGAAGTTTCCGTATTTCTCTGAGGAGTAAACCAGTTTCTGACCTCATGTGTGTCAGTAGAACTGCACTCTATAGGGTCTTCAATGGCTAATTTTCAGAAATACATCAACAGGCCTTTCTTCTAAGGTGCCTCTGGGTGGACTTGAACCTCCAACCTAACGGTTAGCAGCCTAGGATTTTACTCAGAATTTCACTAAATATATGGCGCTGCCTCCTTGTTTTGAATGAGGAACATTTAAAAATATTAGGTCCTAGTCTCTCTTTTCACTTCCCGGGAGTCCATACTGTTACTCACTTTAGAAGTTTAATAAACTCTGAACTTCTAGAGCTGTAGAATGAATTCTAATTCTGATTTAACAACCTGCATGAATACATCCTGAATTCTTCGGTTTTCTTCATTTAAAAAAAAATAGCATTGTTCATATACCATGTGTTTTCTTTGAAGCAGGGACGTTTTTGTTCATTGTTTTTTGGTCCTTGTTTTAACAAGGAAAACAAGTGTGCTTTCAACATCGTTTGAAATGCACATCTCCTGTGTAGTTGTAAAGGGTCTCTGACCGAGCTCGCAGAAGTTAACTAGCCTTGGGGGCGGAGACACAAACATCCTATTTCTGTCCACGGAAAAGACAGACCCAGAGTCTTGACTTGCCTTCACAGCTTTGCTTCTGCCAGCGTTTTGGCTCTTGAAGCTGTATCAGATGACAAGAGTTGGCTTCGCATATAAATATTACAGTTATTGCCGCAATAGAAATGCTGCACGTATTTACTTCTACCACCCACGCTTTTGAAAATTGGCAGCAGAGGGAAACTTGAACTGTTCTCTAGAATCGGGCCCTGGAGGGAGGGGAAGTTGATCCTATAATAGTGGGAGGGAAAGGCTGGGGAAGTGTCAAAACTTCATCAATCAAACACAAGGGCAAGTTTGCACTTCAGTTGACTATTAGACAGGGATTAAAAGATCCAGAACACAGCGCCAGGTATTTTTATACTCGTGCATTACATACACGAATTTAGGGGCAGAGAATGATGGGATAGATTCCGTTTGATCCATGGCAGTGTTGAAAGAACAAAATGAAATTAATTTCTTGCAGCATTCCAGCAGAGTCTCGAGAACGAATTTTTGGAATGATGTGGGATCTCTGTATCCCATGGGGATTTGGACTAGACAACACTGCTTAGCTTGAGATTTTATGAATTCTGTCCAGGGCCTGCCTTCTGCTACCCTTTGGACCCTTTGCCCCAGGCCTCCTTCCACAGACTTGTGTTTCATAAGTAGCCCCCGTGTGCTTCCCCAAACCAGAAGATTCTAAATAAACGTGATTAATAAATTTGAGTCAATGTGAAAACCAATGGAGTGAAATCCAGAATTTTTCTTCCATTCTCTGGTAGAACATTCTTACCCTTCTAGAGACCGTATATCCAGATTGGTGGTTTAAACCCACACAAGTGACTCCAATGGAGGATTTCTCAAGTACAAGAGAAGGGCAAGCTCGTGAGAGGTACCACACATTTCTATAAACCCAAGACACGCATAAGTTGCATTTTGAAGTGACATGTTTTTGTGCAACCTTAGTGGCATTGGGGAATACTGTTTTTGGAGAATCAGAGGTCTTGAAAAAAGATGTTTATCATACAAAAAAATCTTTCTGTCTGGCATACATAGAAATGGCTCTCTGTCTCTGTTTCTTCTCTCTCTCTTAAGGAGTCTTGGTGGTGCAGTGGTTAAGCACTCGACTACCAACTGGAAGGTCAGTGTTTCTAACTCATCAGCTGCTCCAACGGAGAAAAGACCTGGCGATCTGCTCCCATAAAGATTACAGCCTAGGAAACCCTAAGGGGCAGTTCTGCTCTGTCCTATAGGGTGATATGAGTCAGAATGGACTCAATGGCACATAACAACAACTATCTTTCTTCCTATGGATCTACTTTTTTTGTGTGTTGGTAAAATATATATAACAAAACATTTACCGTTTCAACTATGTTTATGTATAAGATTCAGTGACATTAATTTCATCCACCATGTTGAGCAACCATCACCACTCTTTGTTTCCCATTTTTTTTCCAATCACCCTTAACAGAAGCTCAGTGACCCTTAAGCAATAATTCCCCTTTTGCCCTCCCACTGGCCCCTGGTTGTTGCTGTTAGTTGCCCTCCAGTTGATTCTGACTCATGGTGACCTTATGTGACCCCTGTTAGCCACTAATAAACTTTGGTCTTTATGCATTTGCCTACTGTAAATATTTCAGATAAGTGGGATCATACAGTACCTACACTGGGTTTCTATGTCAATGTGTGTGGTGCTCTGGGATATCTGAGTACTCCCTTTCCCCAGGATGGCCCTGAAGCCTCTATTTCTTCTGCCCTGGAGGGGGGCAGTCAGGCATGATTGGTAAATGTCTGAGAGCCATGATAAATCTTGGGTTGATCTTACCATCTGTCTTAGTTATCTAGTGCTGGTATAACAGAAATACCACAAGTGGATGGCTTTAACAGCGAGTAATTTATTCTCTCACCGTCTAGTAGGGCACAAGTCCAAATTCAGGGCATCACCTCCAGGGGAAGGCTTTCTTTCTCTGTCAGCTCTGGAGGAAGGTCCTTGTCATCATTCTTCTCCTGGTGGAGGAACTTCTCAACGACGGGACCCTGGGTCCAGAAGGAGGTGCTCTGCTCCTGGTGCTGCTTTCTTGGTGGTATGAGGTCCCCAACTCTCTGCTTGCTTCTCTTTCCTTTTATCTCTTGTAAAATAAAAGGTGATGCAGGCCACACCCCAGGGAAAACTCTCTTTACATTGGATCAGGGATGTGACCTGAGCAAAGGTGTTACATCCCACTCTAGTCCTCTTTAACATAATCTAATCTTGCCTCATTAACCACAGGCAGAGATTAGGATTTACAACACAAAGGAAAATTACATCAATCACAAAATGGAGGACAATCACACAGTACTGGGAATCATGGCCTAACCAAGTTGACACATATTTTGGGGAGACACAATTCAATCCATGACACCATCTCTTCTCAGACTCCAACACCTCCCTCAGGTTCCCTTTTGCACAGGGCTTCAAGGTGAGCAGAGGCAGACACAGAGGAGAAGGCGGCTGGAGTGGGGGTAGGAGGAGCAGCCTCTACTCCTCTTTCAGGAGGACACTTTGCAACTGAAACCTGAGCCAGGACGTACCTGTCACACACTACTGCAGCTGGGAGAGTTACTGTTATAGCCTAGAGGACAAAAAAGACATCGGAGAATGAAAAGCTTGATGTGACAGTGATGTAATTCATGAAGCCAAGATCCTGAACATCTAGCTACAGATAAGCATGTCCCTTTTCTGAAATAGTAATGGCGCTTGGCTCTCAAAGGCATGTAGTCCAGGAAAATATCTAAAAGTCGGTACTGTGCAATAGAACTTTCTGCAGCGATGGAAACTTTCTATATTTGCGCTGTTCCAACGGTTGCCACTAGCCGCATACGGTTATTGAACATTTGAAATGTGGCTACTGCAACTTAGAATATGAATTTTAAGCATATTACATAATTGAATTTAAATTTAAATAGCCATATGTGACTAAAAAAAAAAATCCAAAACTCATTGCCGTCGAGTCAACTCATATAGCACAGAGTAGAACTGCCCCCTTGAGTTTCCAAGGAGCGGCTGGTGGATTTGATCTGCCAACCTTTTGGTTAGTAGCCGAACTCTTAACCACTGTGCCACCAGGGCTCCAATATGTGACTAGTGGCTACTATTTTGGGACAGCATCGTCTAAGAGAACTAGGGCAACACTGGCCAATAGAACTTCCTGCAATGATGGAAATGTTCTATATCTGCCCATCCCATATGGTAGCCACTAGCCACATGTGGTTTTGAGCACTTGAAATGTGGTTAGTGGAACTGGGTATTTGGTTTCATTTTATATATGTGTGTGTCTCTTACTGTGGTAAAATATATATAACATAAAATTTGCCATTTTAACCATTTTCAGTGTATAACCTAGTGACATTAATTATATTTACAATGTTGTAAAACCATCATCGTCATTTACCTGTATTCACAATGTTGTACAACCATTATCACCATTTATTTCCAAAACTTTTTCATAATCCCACAAAGAAGCTCAAACCCCAAAAACAAACCCACAGCCATTGAGTCGATTCCAACTCATAGCAACTCTATGGTACCCATTAAGTAATAGCTCCCCACTCTGCCCTCTGCCACCTAGGCCCCCATAACTACTCATCTATATTCTGACTTGATACATTTGCCTATTCTACATACTTCCTGTAAGTAAGATTGTACAATATTTGTTCTTTTGTTTCTGGCTTATTTCACTTAGAATGATGTTTTCAAGGTTCATCCATTGTCATAACATGTATCAGACCCTCATTTTTCTTTATGGCTGAATAATATTCCATTGTGTGGATGTACCACATTTTGTTTAACCATTTATCAGTTGATAGACATTTGGGTTACTTCCACATTTTGGCCATTGTGAATAATGCTACAATGAACACTGGGGTAAAAGTATCTGAGTTTCTGTTTTCAATACTTTTTGGTTATATATCTAGGAACGGAATTGCTGGGTCTTATGGTAATTCTATGTCTAACTTTTTGAGGAACCGCCAAACTTCCTCCATAGCAGCTGCTCCATTTTTCCACCAGCAAGGCATAAGGGTTCCAATATGTTCATCTCCCTACCAACACTTATTACATTCTGCCTTTTTTCCCCCCAAATATAATAGCCATTCTAATGGGTTCATTTACTTTTTTTTTATTGTCAAAACATTTGACAATATAACAATTTCTACGTTTACAATTCTATGACACTGGCTACATTCTTCATGTTGTGCCACTGTTATTATCTTTTTTCAAAATATTCCACCAACATTAACATAAACCCAATGCCCTCCAAGCAAAAACATCCCTTTCCCCCTCCCTACCACCTCAAAGACTACAGCCTTTAGTATGGATTATACCTCAACAGAAAGAAAATAAAAATCTTCACAAGTGGGCCAATAAGCGACATTATGATAAATAGAGAAAAGACTGAAGTTGTCAAGGATTTCATTTTACTTCGGTCCACAATCAATGCCCTTGGAAGCAGCAGTCAAGAAATCAAATGACATGTTTCATTGGGCAAATCTGCTGCAAAAGATCTCTTTCAAGAGTTAAAAAACAAAGATGTCACCTTGAGGACTAAGGTGCGCCTGACCCAAGCCATGGTGTTTTCAATCAAAAACAGCATGGCTTGGGTCAGGTGCACCTTAGTCTTCAAGGTGACATCTTTGCTTTTCAACACTTTAAAGAGGTCATTTGCAGCAGATTTGCCCAACACAATGCATCTTTTGATTTCTTGACTGCTGCTTCCATGGATGTTAATTGTGGATCCAAGTAGAATGAAATCCTTGACAACTTCAATCTTTTCTCCGTTTATCATGATGTTTCTTATCAGTCCAGTTGTGAGGATTTTTATTTTCTTTTTTGTTGAGGTGTAATCCATACTTAAGGCTGCAGTCGTTGATCTTCATCAGTAAGTGCTTCAAATCCTCTTCACTTTCAGCAAGCAAGGTTGTGTCCTCTGCATAGCGCAGGTTGTTAGTGAATCTTCCTCCAATCCTGATGCTCCATTCTTCTTCATATAGTCCACTTTCTCGGATTATTATATTCTTATCATTATACCAAAAAGAATTGCTCAACTCTGTGTATTCCTTCCATCTTCTTTTGATGCTTCCTGTGTCATTTAATATTTTCCCCATAGAATCCTTCGCTATTGCAACTTGAGGCTTGAATTTTTTCTTCAGTTCTTTCAGCTTGAGAAATGCTGAGCATGTCCTTCCCTAAAATGGAGGTAATAATAGCCAATTCATACTGTTGTTTGGTGATTGAATAAGTGATGTAATATTCCTTGTACTGTGCCCTGGCATGTAGTACTTACTGCTCAACAAAAGTCACTTCCCCATTCATTTGTAGGTGGTGGGTTAGACCCCATGTAAAGGGTCTTTTTGTAAAGACCATAGCTTTCTTTCCTCTCCCCTTGAGAAGACATTCCCTCAATTCCTTTGCATTTCTTCCCCAGCAGTAGCCTGTATCTAGTTGTATGTTGCTGTTGTTAGGTAGCTTAGAGTTGATTCTGACTCATATTGATCCCATGTGACAGAGTAGAATGGTCCCATAGGATTTTCTTGGCTGTAATCTTTGCAGGAATAGATCGCCAGATTTCTCAGAGTTGCTGAGTGGGTTTGAATCACCAAACTTCTGGTTAGCAGTGGAGGGTGTAACCATTTGTGCCACTGGGGCTCCTTGTCTAGTTGTACAATGCCATATTATTAAATGACTTTGTGCTGAGGTTTTCCAGATGCTCACTACAGCTGTTCATTCTGTGGCAGCTTGGACTAAATGGAATCCACATCTGCAGCTGCAGGAAGACCACCTGTCCTGCTTGTCTTTTGGAAATTCATCTTATTCTTTCACGCAGGGCCAATTGGGTCATGCGAAAAAGTACTGTGAAGGAACTAAGCTAAGATCTTCCTCTATAGTTTCTTTCTGGAAGTTTATGTATTTCCTTTATTGTTAAGTTCTAGGTATATTAAATGTGTATTAAACATTTATAACTGGATCTAAGTTGTATGCATGTTAAAATAAAAATCATATTAAGCCACTAGTATGAATTGATTTGAAATTTATTTAATATATGACTTGCAAATCGGACAACACTTCTGACTAGACAGTCAAAGTGTTCCAAAGAGAAAAGAACTTCCAAAGACTCTTATACTCTATCTTGTTGACATTGCCATGGAAAAGGGCTGGAATAGTGTTTAAATAATAACTATTTACCCTAAAACACAGCTTCCAATCTGACCCAGGGATTTCTGTTTCTTGAAATGGACCACACACAGATAGTTCCTCAGAAGAGCACGATGTCCAAGGCAAAATGGTCTTTACTAATTAGCAAGACTTCTGCTTGACTTGGAGCCCTAGTGGTGTAGTGGTGAAGAGCTCGGCTGCTAACCAAAAGATCGGCATTTCGAATCCACCAGCTGCTCCTTGAAAACCCTATGGAGCAGCTCTACTCTGTCCTATAAGGTTGCTGTGAGTCTGAACCAACTTGACGGCACCTAACAACAAGATATCTTTCTACAGCTTTGTCAGAATGAGAAGGATAAGGAAGCTGGTTGGTTTGTCCTACTTTCACTAGACAAACTAATGAAGGAAAGAGATGCGCTGAGGTGTACCAGTCTACTCAAGGCTCAAGTTTCAAAAGAAGATCTCAGGGCAATGGCGTGGGTGGGTCACCTCAACCCCATGAACCCCAGAAATCTGAAGTCCAGGATAATTATAAACTGTTTCTCCCGTCCTAAAGGTGGGTGAAGAGAAAAAAATGGAGTGAGTAGGTGAACTCCAGAAAAATCCCACGTTTAACCTCTTTCAGCCATGCCTGACCATCAGGACTCTAATCAGCGTGACACCCTTCACATACACAGATTCTAGAGGTGAGACCAGCTTCCACGGAGAATTGGTTGTGTCCCGAAGTGGGGTTCATCTGAGCAGAGCCGCCCCTGGTCTAGAGAGTAGTTAGCAGCTTGCCTTCTGGGTAATGGCTATGTAGCTAGAGTTAAGAGAAGAATGGCCCGCTAACAATCAGTGCTTTTGTCCCTTTAAAGATCATCCAGACACTAAATCCTTGACCTTAAGTTTATGAGCAAGAGGCTAAGAAATTCCTAAGCTGCTGGGAATACAGTACAACTACCATTTATTGATCATTTTCCATGTACCGCACGTTGTTCTAAGTGCTTTGCATTTACTAACTCATGTAACCCTCCCAATAAATCCTAAGAAGC
The DNA here is from genome assembly GCA_030035585.1 of Dugong dugon. NCBI lineage: Eukaryota > Metazoa > Chordata > Mammalia > Sirenia > Dugongidae > Dugong > Dugong dugon. The sequence continues at coordinate 20,037,785 of CM057460.1, forward strand.
GGATACTACTATTATTATTTCCATCCGACAGATGAGGAAACTCAGGCAGAGAGAAGTTAAGTGACTTTTCCAAGAGCTCATAGCTAGTAGGAGGTGAAATCAGAATTTGAAGTCAGGCAATAAGTCTGCCTAAGCAAGTCCCTGGAGTGACTGAAGGGAGTAATGTCTTTCCCCTTCATGAGCATCTTTCCAAGGTGAGTGCGGTTCTAGAAGAATAAGGCAGTCTCTCAAATAGAAACAGTAGAAGAAATAAGAATGGAGACTAGTGCTGGTTAGACACAGAATTTTCTAGTATGCTATGAATTAAAACCATAAAATCAAAGTTAACTCTGTGATTTTTATTTCTTCCAGATTTTCCTGTTCTTTTTGTTATCGTTCTTGCTTATAAGTATTAAAAAATGTGTTTGAAAGCTGCGGTAAGAGCAAGTTTCTTTTTCTCAGCATTCTTTCTTTTAACAGTGGAACCCTGTCAACCTTTCCATCCTGTTCCCTCCTTATCTTTCTCATAGAAATTTAAATTCCATATTAGCCACTGACCTTCTGCTTTGTAAGTGCTTTTCAGAAGGAACAGGAAAGCAAAATACAATTTGATTCAAGCATCTAACTTCTTGGCTTGATGCCAGTAGGATTTGCTACATGTATAGGAGCCCTGGTGGCCAATGGTTAATAACTCAGCTGCTAACCAAACGGTTGCCCTTCAGAACCCATCCAGCGGCTCCTCAGGAGAAAGACCTGGTGATCTGCTTCTGTAAAGGTTACAGCTGAGAAAACCCTGTAGGGCATGTCGTCTCTGTCACGTGGGGTCACTATGAGTTGGAACCCACTTGACAGCATACAATAACAACAACAACATACAGATAATGCATCTGGCTAGGAGCTCATTTTACCCCTTAGCTCCAGAGCACCATGGAAATGCTGAGGTAAAATCCAAAGAAGGGCTGCTGTCTATGCGCACCGAGATGATCACAAAGGGCCAAATAATATAGCCATTGTTACGAGCAGGTAGGGTCTCAAAGCTCATGAGGCAAAAAGAGTGGGCCTGCTGTAAAAGCATTTTTTTCTTAGACTCAGCTCCACCACACATTTTGACCAACAGAGGCCTTTATAAAACTAGATGATGTGTGTACACAATTTGTTAAGCAGTGCTCTGTGGATTACTGTAAAAAAGAGCCAGGGAGTGGCAGGTGATGTAAAGTATCTCAGAACACTGGAGAGAGAAGAAAACTGGGGTTGTGTATGAGAAACACAGAAGGAAATGTAAAAAATAACAAAAGAAAGTTAAGAAAATAAGTTTAGACATGTCCTCGGCTAATAAAAAGGATGTTAGCAATGTATGACTTTGACGGGTAAACACCAAGGCCAGAATGAGAGACCTAGTTGCTGCTAACTCCCTTAGGGAGAGAATCTGTCAACATTCAAGAAATATTTACAGAGCATTATCATGGACTGAATTATGTCCCCCCAGAAATGTGTGTATCAGTTTGGCTAGGCCATGATTCCCAGTATTGTGCAGTTGTCCTCCATTTTGTGACTGTAATTTTAAAAAGGATTATGGTGGGACTGTAACACCACCCTTACCCAGGTCACATCCCTGATCCAATGTACAGGGAGTTTCCCTGGGGTGTAGCCTACACCGCCTTTTATCTCTCAAGAGATAAAAGGAAAGGGAAGCAAGCAGAGAATTGGGGGACCTCATACCACCAAGAAAGCAGTGCCAGGAGCAGGGCGCATCCTTTGGACCCGGGGTCCCTGCGCAGAGAAGCTCCTAGTCCGGGGGAAGATGGATGAGAAGGCCGACAGAGACAGAAAGCCTTCCCCTGGAGCTGACACCCTGAATTTGGACTTGTAGTCTGGTGCTGACACTCTGAATTTGGACTTTTAGCCTACTTTACTGTAAGGAAATCAATTTCTCTTTGTTAAAGCCATCCACTTGTGGTATTTCTGCTAAAGCAGCACTAGATAACTAAGACGAGCATCTCCTAAGAGTTGTCAGGGATCTAGGTGCTGGTGATACAGTGGTGAACAGGCGAAGTCTGTCTTCTAAGTTTACATTTTAGTGCAGGAGCCAGCTGATAAATTGATAAATATACACTATGTAAGGTGGTGATGTGATTGGAGTAAGGAAATAAGGACGGGTGAGAGCAAGAATCCTATTTTATAGAGGGTGGCAGGAGAAGACCTGCCTGGTAAGGTGACATTTGAGTTGAGACTGGAAGGAAATGAGAAACTGAACTGTACGACTATCTAATGGAAAGAGAATTCCTGGCACAGGAAACAGCAAGTGCAAAGGCCCTGAGGCAGGAGAGTGCTTGAGGGTATTCAAAGATTAGCAAGGAAAGGAGGGGAAAGTGGAGAGAGTGGGGATGGTGTAGGGCCTTCAAGCCACCTACAGACTTTGAGTTTACTCTGAGTTGAAGGCAGTGAGTGGTTTGGGGTAAAGGGGTGAAATGATCTGATTTTGATTTTAGAAGGATCGTTTTTACTCTGTGTGGAGCCAGACTGTGGGAGGGGAAAGACTGCCTAGCTACGAAAACTCTCTTCCAGGTTTACAAAATGTCAACAAGAATAACTGTCCTCAAATATCTTTATGAAAGACTCTATCCAGATAAAGGCAACAAGAAGTTTGGCATGATCTTTAAATGACCCAAGGCGGGGAAAAGCACTGGGCAAATATAAACAACATTGTATACAGGAGGTGAAGTTGAGACACGCTTTAAATCTAGCATCTGCAACAATCAGCTTCTCAGCACAATCAAAGCCAGCTGAGACCACGGAAGATGACTCCATATCCTGTTGATGCTCTTCTTGGCACACTGGATGGGAGCCAATGAGGTTGAGAGGGATAGAGGCCCCGCAGCCACTGCCAACCTTTGTTCAGAGCTGGTGGAAACTTCTGATTCAGCTCAGCCTTTTCTGCAGCTAGAAAGAGGGAAATGATTTAAAAAGAAGAGGCTGAGGTTGTAATGATAAATGTCATATGGGTCTCCAATGTCCCACGGGAGCCATTTCTGAACATTTTCCTACATTTGTTTTTATTTTCAAGAATGGTAGCGTCTTTATGGAGTCCCTGGGTGAGGCAAACGGTTGAGCAATCAGCTACTAACTGAAAGATTGTCTGTTAGAATCCACCCAGAGGCACCTCAAAAGAGAGGCCTGGAGATCTATGTCCCAAAGATCACAGACATTGAAAACTCTGTGGAGTACGGTTCTACTCTGACACACATGGGGTCACCATGAATTGGAATCCACTTGATGGCAACTGGTTTGGTTTTTATTTTTTTTTAGGTTCTTTATGCAGGCAATGATAGTTAACTCTTATCCAGCATTTTCTATGCGCCAGGTACTGTTTTAAATTGATCATATGCATTATCTTCTTTATTTAGGTCTTCACAACAGCCCAATGTGGGAGGTGCTGCTACTATCACCCACCATTTTCAAGAACGGGGACCTGAAGTTTAGGAAATTTCATCATGACAGTTACTAAGCAGCAGAACTGGGGTTCAAAGCCAGAAAACCAAAATCCAGCCTGTACATTTAAACAATAGAACACTATATCTGGTGGTTATTTGCCAGTGTCTACATAAGGAATTGCACAGATGGTGTCAAAGTTTACTCTTGATTGCTTTTCCTTTAATAAGTGTTGGCATAAGCCACGAGGTCTGCACACTCCCAGTGCAGAAAATAAATTGTTGTTGTTAGGTGCCCTTGAGTCAGTTCCAACTCCTAGGGACCCAGTGTGCAACAGAACGAAACACTGCCTGGTCTTGCGCCATCCTCACAATCTGTGGTTGTGCTTGAGCCCATTGCAGCCATTGTGTTAATCCATCTCCTTGAGGACCTTCTCTTTTTCGATGACCCTCTACTTTACCAAGCATGATGTCCTTCTCCAGGGACTGTTCCCTCCTGATAACATGTCCAAAGTATGTGAGATGTAGTCTCACCATCCTTGCGTCTAAGGAACATTCTGGCTGTACTTCTTCCAAGACAGATTTGTTCATTCTTTGGGCAGTCCATGGTGTATTCAATATTCTTCGCCGACACCGCAATTCGAAGGCGTCAATTCTTCTTCAGTCTTCCTTATTCATGGTCACTGATGTGAGGAAAAAAACATAATTAACATGGAAGCCCTGCTTTAAGCAAACCTAATAATATGAAGAGGGCAGTGGTGGTTCAGGGGTAGAATTCTTGCCTTCCACGAGGGAAAACTGGGTTTGATTCCCAGCCAATGTACCTCAAGTGTAGCCACCACCCATCTGCCAGTGGAGGCTTGTGTGTTGTTATGATGCTGAACAGGTTGCAGCAGAGCTTTCAGACTAAGACAGACTGGGAAGAAAGGCCTGGAGATCTACTTCTGAAAAATCAGCCAGTGAATACCCTATGGATCACAATGGTCTGAACCTCGACCAATCATGGGGATGGCACAGGACCGAGTAGTGTTTTGCTGAGCTGTGCCTGGGGTCACCCTGAGTCAGGGGCCCGCTGGAAGGCACTAACACAACAACAGATATGAAACAGACTTAACAAAACAGGCACTTAAAGGGTATGTTTTTACTTTAAACATTTTCTTTACTTTATCAACGGCTTTGCCAGAGTATTCTTATAAATAATGGACTCAGTAACACACCTGAGTCAGATATCCATTTATCCAAGCACATAAGTTTATGACCTATATAGTTGCAGGACTACAAGTGTGAATAATCAATGGCTGTCGGCGAAGTGGTTCATCAGGGTAGAAAGCAAGGAAGTCTGGTATTGACAATCAAGCATCAGTTTCATTGCTAAGGTTTCCTATGGAAACATTTTGTAAATGTTGATAACTTTAACCATGGCTGAAAGCTGTCTGCTACAGCCTAGCAAAAAGCCCTGTGCATTTACAATCACATTTTTAACTCAACACTACTTTCACGAAAGGGCCCCTGGTGGTGCAATGGTTAAGCTTTGGGCTGCTAATGGAAAGGTTGGCCTTTTGAACCCACCCAGTAGTTCCACAGGAGAAAGACCTGGCGATTTGCTCTTGTAAAGATTATGGCCTAAAAAACCCTATGGGGAAGTTCTCCTCTGTCACATGGGGTTGCTGTGAGTTGGAATTGACTCAATAGCACCTAACTATAACAACTTTCATGACATGCGGACTTTTTCTTTAGGCTTGTGTTTCATAAAAATGACTATGTTGTCTAGTGACAAATATTCTGTAGATGATCATTAATTAATAAAGTGGCTGGCAAAAGGAAAGATATGGAAATGGAATGATGTCTCTTTGTTCTTTAATCCTGACTACACAGTTCAACCCGTCTATTCCTTTGGGGCCCAAGGAAACAAGGTAGGAGGAGAAGGCAGGGAGCTACTTTTTCTCAAAAGTGGGAGAATGAATTAAACCCAGCAAAGGAAACTGCATTCTGTGGCTACCTATGTGGGCCGTACAGGCTGGGGAGCATTCTTCAGGGATGTTAGGGAGAAAGGAGGGAAGCATGTTCAGAATGCACAGCCAATGACCATCGTGGAGAATTTTGGAATTAGCAAGCTGATTCCTTGCCCTAAAACTGGAGAAAGCAAAAACCTGTTCCTGTTGAGTCGATTCCGACTCATAGTCGACCTCATAGGACATAGCAAACTTATAGGACAGAGTAGAACTGCCCCACAGGGCTTCCAGGGATTGGCTGGGGGATTTGAACTGCTGACGTTTTGGTTAGCAGCAGAGCTCTTAACCACTATGCCACCAGGGATCCAGTGGAAGAAGAGGTGAGCTTAATTGATTAGGATAATTTAGAAGACCATTTCTGGAAGACCATGAAACATATCTGTACTAGGTTGAATAGTGTCCCCCCCCCCCCAAATTCATGTCTACCCAAAATGTGACCTTATGTGGAAATAGGGTTTTGCAGATGTGATTACTTAGGATGACATCATCCTGAAGTTGGATGAGCCCTGTTATGGATACAATTGTGTCCACGCAAAATATCTGTCAGCTTGGCTAGGCCGTGATTCCCAGTATTGTGTGATTGTCCACCATTTTGTCTTCTGGTGTGATCTTCCTATGTGCTGTAAATCCTACCTCTAAGATGTTAATGGGGCAGGATTAGAGACAGTTATGTTAATGAGGCAGGGCTCAATCTACAAGATTAGGTTTTGTTTTAAGTCAATCTCTTTTGAGATACAAAAGAGAAAAGTGAGCAGAGAGGCAGGAAAGAAGCACTGGGAGCATAGCACGTCCTTTGGACCCAGGGTCCCTGCACAGAGATGCTCCTAGACCAGGGGAAGATTGATGACAAGGATCTTACCGCAGAGCTGACAGAGAGAGAGAAAGCCTTCCCCGGGAGCTGGTACCCTGCAGTCAACCTTCTAGCCTCCTAGTCTGTGAGATAATAAATTTCTCTTTGTTAAAGCCATCCACTTGTGGTATTTCTGTTATAGCAGCACTAGATGACTAAGATAAGCCCTAAATACAATATGACTGGTGTCCCTGTAAGAAGAGGAGAAGAGATACAGAAACACAGAGGGAAGAAGTCCACGTGAAGACGAGGCAGAGATTAGAGTGATGCAGCCACAAGTCAAGGAATGCCAAGGATTGTTGGCAACCACCAGAAGCTAGGAAGAGGCAAGGAAGGCTTCTTCCCTACTGCCTTCAGAGAGAACATGGCCGACACCTTCGTTTGAGGCTTCTAGCCTCCAGATCTGTGAGAGAATAAATTTCTGTTGTTTTAATCCACACAGTTTGCGGTACTTGGTTATGGCAACCGTAGGAAATTAATACAGTGTCTTTTTCCTCTTAATTTAAAACATAGACTGCCAATCCAGTTTCAGATGAGTCAAATGCATATTCAATATGCTATGGTTTCCATTCTAGCACCCATCACTAATCTCCTCCACGTTGGGGCTCTGTTGGCTAACAACGATGTGGTGTTGGCTCACTGAGATTCGTGATGAACTCTGTTCTCTCATTTTCTTTTGTTGGTACACTTCAATCGCTCACTCAATACTTTTTCCTTAATGGGAGTAGAATGTGGAGACTTTTTCCAGAGGGCTTATCCCCCTAGGTCGCTGGCAATTCTTTCTGCTTCCTTTTTTGTTTTTCCCACCCTGGTTGTCGATTTTTACTGTTCATGAGCATTTCCTCAAATATTTTGAAGGGGTATTTAAAATAAAACTTGTACTTTTTTCTCCCTTGAGGTTAAAAAAAAAAAAAAGGAACATGAAGTGTTGGAAGAAAGATTTTTATATACTCCTTCCACACACTTACTTTATGCTTCGGTCAATTTTTTTTAACTTTTACAGTTGCATTAGCAACGATGACTTGATGTGTTGGAGCATTATAAGAATGATAATTATAAAGTGCTTTAAACAACCTGAAGTACTGCAGCAATTCGTATTAGTTCCAGTGTATCTTACTTATTTGAAGCCAGTACTATAATGGTACAAGCTGGTTATTTTTGTTTATTAATTTTAGAAAAAAATCTTCATTTGAATTACTTCTCTAGGGAGAAAATAATATTTTGTGCTAAACAACCATCTATCCAACTTATATCAAAGACACCAATTTTAATGAAGAGAACATAATATATGCTGGTTGACTTAAGTATCAGACAGCCTTTAGCCCCTCTGAGAAGTTTATATTTTAGCTATAAAAATCTTACTTCAGTCTCTGTCTTAGCTGAGTTCTCTGAAGGAGCAAGACCAGTGAGATGTGTATATATATATGTATATATATATATATATGTATATATATATATATATATATATATATATATATATGTAAATCAAAAACCAAACCCATTCCAATCAAGTTGATTCTGACTCATAGTGACCCTATAGGACAGAGTAGAACTGCCCCAGGAGGTTTCCAAACAGCAGCTGATGGATTCGAACTGCTGACCTTTTGGATAGCAGCCGAGCTCTTCACTTTGCCACCAGAGCTCTCTCTCTCTCTCTCACTCTCTTTCTCTCTATATATATATATAGTACAGCAGTTGAGAGAGAGAGCTATTTACTTCAAGGTCTCTCTCTCTCTCTCTCTCTCTCTATATATATATATATATATATATAGTACAGAAGTTGAGAGAGAGAGAGCGATTTACTTCAAGGTCTCTCTCTCTATATATATATATAGTACAGAAGTTGAGAGAGAGAGAGCGATTTACGTCAAGGTCTCTCTCTCTCTATATATATATATACATATATATAGTACAGAAGTTGAGAGAGAGAGAGCGATTTACTTCAAGGTCTCTCTCTCTCTATATATATATAGTACAGAAGTTGAGAGAGAGAGAGAGAGCGATTTACTTCAAGGTCTCTCTCTCTCTCTCTCTCTATATATATATATATAGTACAGAAGTTGAGAGAGAGAGAGCGATTTACTTCAAGGTCTCTCTCTCTCTCTCTCTCTATATATATATATATATAGTACAGAAGTTGAGAGAGAGAGAGCGATTTACTTCAAGGTCTCTCTCTCTATATATATATATAGTACAGAAGTTGAGAGAGAGAGCGAGTTACTTCAAGGTCTCTCTCTCTCTATATATATATACATATATATAGTACAGAAGTTGAGAGAGAGAGAGCGATTTACTTCAAGGTCTCTCTCTCTATATATATATATACATATATATAGTACAGAAGTTGAGAGAGAGAGAGCGATTTACTTCAAGGTCTCTCTCTCTCTCTCTCTCTCTCTATATATATATATAGTACAGAAGTTGAGAGAGAGAGAGCGATTTACTTCAAGGTCTCTCTCTCTCTCTCTCTATATATATATATATATATAGTACAGAAGTTGAGAGAGAGAGCGATTTACTTCAAGGTCTCTCTCTCTATATATATATATAGTACAGAAGTTGAGAGAGAGAGAGCGATTTACTTCAAGGTCTCTCTCTCTCTCTCTCTATATATATATAGTACAGAAGTTGAGAGAGAGAGAGCGATTTACTTCAAGGTCTCTCTCTCTCTCTCTATATATATATATAGTACAGAAGTTGAGAGTGAGAGAGAGATTTACTTCAAGGTCTCTCTCTTTATATATATATATAGTACAGAAGCTGAGAGAGAGAGCGATTTACTTCAAGGAAATGGCTCACACAATTGTGGGGGCTGGCAAGTCCCAAACCCATAGGTTAGGCAGCAGGCTGGAGACTGCTGGTTTGGGATTGCTGGGGTTGGCGAATTCAAAATCTGCAGATCAGGCATTAGGCTGGAGACTTCTGCAATCTTACATCCCAAGAACCAGAAGTCAAGTCATGAGAAGAGTGCAGGGTTGAGAGAGCGAGCTCTGCCAGAACATCTATGTATACACTGGAGGCAGGCCACGCCCCCAAGGAACTCCTCTTTCAACTAACTGGCTGATCACATCGTGGAAGGTCATTACATTTGCGTTCTATCACATCACATTACACCACACCACACCATACAAATCACATCACACCACACCACATCAAACCACACCAGACTACACTACATTACATTACGGAACAGCAACCAATCCAGTATCTGGCCAAACCACGGAGAATCATGGCTTAGCCAAATTGACACGTAACATTAACCATCATAGTCTGTATATTGACAGAATGGCATGGATTTTCTTTTTTAATTAAAGAATAATAAAAATGAGAGCATTTCCCTAAAAATGAGATCAGTCGGTCAATGTAATTGTGGCCTGTGCTGTTCCTTGCACTAGTTTTCCCTTCCCTTGGGCAGCTGGTTTGTTGCAGAGACTACATTTTCATTGCACCCTCTATTTCAGTTCTAGACGCCTAAGCTCCATTTATTAAGTTGGGTGAGTTTATGCAAAATAACGATTGTGTAGCTGAAATACCCAAACAGCTTAGCAGCCACCATACCATACATCAGAGTTAATACACCATGAAGATCCCCCAGTGGTTTCTAATCATTTACATATGGTCTTTCCTGAGCAGCATTGGCATTATGATTACTCCATTCATAAATCAAATGATCCATTTAAAAAAGCTTATATGGGGGAAAATTATTTCAAGCTTTGTTTACCAGTGTTTTTACTTATGCTAGTCTCAAATCCTATGAATAAAATGGGTTATTTTCAAGTAAACTGCTTAATCAATCAGTATATGCAATGCATATTGTAAAAAAGTTAAGCCCTTCTGAAAGAAATGTCCAGAAATGTATTTTCTATTGAAGAACAAAAGCTTACATTATGAGACACTCTAATAGCATGTGGTTTTTTATGATGGAAAATACTATTATAGTGGATGTTCACATACACAATGGCACTGTCTCCAGAAGTTTCTGTGACATAAGCATACGTGACACTGAATCAGTTTCCTGGGGGCAGGCCTGTATATCATTTAGGAGAAAACAAGCCTTTGCTTTCAAGAGAGTTAATCTAGTCTGAAAATCTAAAGTGCAACGGCCCCATCACATGTTGTCATGTTGTGATAATGATGAATTACTAATATGCTATTTTAATTTTATCACTAAACTCAGTCTCCAGAGTCTAAACAAAGCAAAATTCTATAATCTCTGTTTCTTATGGCAAGCCCATTCAAATCTATGCGTTGAAGGGAAGACGATGAGTAAAAATCACAGTTCTTGCCAAAAAGAGTAGCAGGAATAAGGACTAAATGTTATGATGTCAACAAGGGGGCATTGGTGGTTCAGAGATAGAATTCTCCCCTTTCAGGCAGGAGACCTGGGTTTGATTCCCAGTCAATGCACCTCATGAGCAGCCCCCACCATCTGTCATTGGAGGCTTGCGTGTTGCTATGATGCTTGACAAGTTTCAGCAGAGCTTCCAGACTAAGACAGACCAGGAAGAAAGGCCTGATGATCTATGGATCTCAGTGGGGATGGTGCAATTTTGCTTTTGTTCTAGCTAACAAAAGCGAACAAAATCAGTATATATGAAGGCCGTAAGATCTAGAAAAATTCTGACCTAGGAGACCTCACTTTATTCCACAATTTCCCACCTTTTTATTTTCCATGTACAATGTTTATTTTAGTTTACATACATACAATAGGGTTAAATTTTATGAAAGGGTCTACCCTGGTGGTTCAATGGTTACGTGCTCAACTGTTAACCAGAAGGTTGGCGGTTCCAACCTACCCAGCCATTCCTTGGGAGAAAGACCTGGCGATCTGCTCCTGTAAAGATTGCAGCCAAGAAAACCCTATGGGGCAGTTCAACCTGGTCACATGGGGTCACTATGAGATGAATTGACTCGATGGCACCCACCACCACCACCACCAACAAAATGTATTATAGAGTTAAATCCAAGGGAAGGAGGCAGCAGCCCAGCAAGGAGCTCTGGGAAGGAATGGCTGAAGGCAGCCCCTGTAGTAGGCAGAAGGGAAGCCATGGCTTCTTGCTTTGGAAAACCCTACTTTTATGTCCAGGCATCCTGGGGATTTTCTCAAGCTTCTTGGCTGCCCTGAGGAAGTAGTTTGACCTTTGCATAGCTGTTCAATTTTGGAAATGAGATCCTAGACTAGCGACTCCCACTTGCAAAAGACTCTGAATGCTTCATTTATAGTTTTTGTTTCTATATTCCCTCTATTGAAAAAGTATCATCTGGGACCCTTCATAAACAAACCTTCTAGCATTTTTTTCAGGCTGTAAGATACAGACTGTATAATGTCTTCAAAGTTATTACCATCTTTTTTTTCTAGTGACAGATATTTCAAACTGATCCTAATGCTACAGTTAAAGTCCTGAGTGCTCAGTAGACTAAAAATTAAATTGACATTTGCTTTATAAACGATTTTCAAAAATTGTGTACATTAGAGTACACTTGAATGCTTTACCAGATTATCTGTATTTCCTGTCATTCATTGTTTAAAAGAAACAACATGCCCCCGAACAATTCACAGAGTATAATAAAGTCAAGATTCTTGTGGCATTACGTAATGAAGATTTACTCTAATTATCCAAATAAATATCTTTATATAATTATGGTTTACAACATCCCTGAGGATAGGAACTGTGACTAACTTGTTTATTCCCAATTCTATCCATATTTCCTAGACCAAAGCCAGCATTTAGCCAGTATTAAATAACTCATTGTTGAAGGAATTAATTATTTTGTACATTTACATACTATTTCTCTTGGATGTAGTTTTCATTTTTTTGTTGGCTGCCCCAGAATTTATTCAATGGAATTAAGAAAACATTTTAACATCTTACATTTAATATTAACAATCTATAAGATGTTACAATTATTGACAAACTCTTGCTATGTCAGCACTGAAACACTTAATTTACATATGAGTTGTGGTGTGGTGAAGAATATTGAATACACTCAACACTGAATATTAAATATACCGTGGATTGTCAGAAGAACGAACAAATACAGCTTGGAGGAAGTACAACTAGAATGTGCCTTTGAAACGAAGATGGCAAGACCTCATTTTGCTTACTTTGGACATGTCAACAGGAAAGATCAAGCTCTAGAAAAGGACATCATGTTTAGTGAAGTAGAAGGTCAACTGAAAATGAGGGAAACCCTCAATGAAATGGATTGACATGGTGGCTGCAATGATGTGCTCAAACATTAGCCACAACTGTGAGGATAGCAATGTTTCCTTCTGTTATACGTGAGGTCTCCACGAATCAGAGCCTGCTTGATAGCAACTAACAACAACAGACAGAATAAAATCTGTTTTATTTGTATGAAGCAACTTACTTGGAAATAGAATTCAGCATCTTGCTGCCCTCAGCTATCCCCAAGGCTCTGTCTGTGAGGGTAACAGCTTGTTTCCGGTGAGAGACAGGGAGATAACAAGTGCTCACTGGATAGGGACCATCCATCACTGGGCTGTACTTGGGCTGCATCACAGAGATGATACCTATCTCTCCCTAGAAGTCTGCTTTCTTCAATTTATATGATTTAAAGAAAACTGAGCCCCAGCTCATATGGTCCCTGGGGAATCTTGGAAAAGCAAATTCACATTCTTCTCTCTCAACCTGACCAACAAGTATGTAATTCTAAATTCCCATGAGGCATTAGGTTTGACTTTCTTGGACTCAGCCACAGCCTGGGACTAGGAGGTTTCTTTATTTGATAAGTTCCCCGGCTAGAGTTTCAACGAGGCTGGCGATTAGTCTCGAGGAAATGCTATCTCTTTATCGTAAGAAAAGGTTTTTATCCCAAAGTTTCAGTGCTGTGATTGATGCAAAATATTACCAAGAGAAAGGTTTGCTCTCAGAATCTCTTCCTCTATTAATGAGTGAAAGAGAAAAATAATCAATTAGACTTATGAGTGAGATTGGAGGGATTTTCTATTCCAAACCCCTTTCATTTTTCAAATGAGGAAACTGACTCCCAGGGAGGCTAATTGAAATGATACCAATTGCTTGCTCTATGCTTGGGGCAGGAATGGGATCCTTGGGTTTTTAGTGAAGGAAATGTGATTCCTCAAACATCCTTGCGGTGTTATAAATTGCACTTTAAGTCCCTGATCATGAGGAGAACCTGTGAGCTTGGCTGAGTGTTACTGTTCACAAGTGTATCTTTTTACTTAAGGATTAGTGAGTGTGTGCTGACTTAGTACAGGTGAGCTTTGATCTTGCCCAAGGTCAATGTCTAAAAGGGTGTCTTTTATAAAAGAGGAACAGGAAAATCCAGTAGGAGACTTCACACGTATATTTATTCTCCAGATAAGCTTCACATTTACTAATACTGTTGCTTTCACTTCCCCTGCTAATTAATAATTTGATTGTGTAGACCTATCTGTCATGGTTTTGACTTTTGTGAAATAGTGTACAAATTAAGTCTCAATTTACCTCACTCAGTCAATAGGTATTTGATTATAGTCTATTATCTATTCACGGTTTAACATATAACTCTTTATTGGTTAATTTTTTTGTGAGTGAATTTCACACCTCCCATAAATGTAAGTTGCTTAAAGACAACAGGCCTTTAAGTTCCTAGAGCTACTTGAAGACCGAAATTTAAGAGGTGGACTACTTGTTATGGCTTGAATTTAGTCCTCCAGAAATACATATTGGAATCTGAGCTGCTATACCTGTGATGTAACCCTATTTGGAGGTAGAATTTTCTTTGTTACGTATGAGGCCACCTCAGTGTAGGGAGCGTCCTTAACCTAATCACCTCTGAGTGATATAAAGAGAAGCATAGATACAGAGACAAGCACAGATGCCACGTCGAGATCACCAAGGAACTGAGAAATGCCGCTAGCGCAGCTGAGACAAGGATTTCCCCCAGAGTGGAAACAGAGAAAGCCTTCCCCTAGAGCCTGTGTCCTTCATTTGGGCTCTAGCTTCCTAAACTGTGACAAAACACATTTCTGTTTGTTAAAGCCACCCACTTATGGTATTTCTGTTACAGCAGCACTAGGAAAGTAAGACACTACTTGAAAGTCATTACGACAAGGCCTTAATTTATTGTTTTGGCAAAGGTAATTTTTCACATCAGATTGTACAGAGCACACGGTATTGCTACAGTCCTACAAGGTCATTGTTTCCAGAGATTTCTATGTGCAGATTAAACCTCTCCAAGCGTTTTGGCATCCCCTTCATGGTCCCTTTTCTCCTAGAATCAACTGTCTGCAAAGTCCTCGAGTAGCGCAAATGGTTTGCACTTGACTTCTAACTTAAATGTTGGTGGCTCAAACCCATCCAGTGGCACTGTGGAAGAAAGGCCTGCCTATCTGCATCCATAAAAGATTACAGCCAAGAAAACTCTATAGAGCATTTTGATTCTGTAACACATGGACTGGCCATGAGTCAGATTTGTTTTTTTTTTTTTTTTTTTCTGGTTTAATGGGCTGCACCTGGGGTGGAAAACACTTGCGTTGGCTTGATTCCATCCAGCTAGAGGATGATATTGCTTTGGTGCCTAATCCTATGCCTAGAGACTATTTTCTCTCTGTGGATATGTCTTTAAGACAGAAACTAAAGGGCTTAAAATCAGATGCAGGAGGAGGGCGACTTCTTTGTTGTTTGTTGACATCTCTGTTCTCAAAGTTAATTATACTTTTGGTTAATTGGTTTAATTAGTTCATTGGTTTGCTAAAGCTGCCTCCCTGGTGAGAATTACAACATCTAGTGAGATGCAAATTCACGCCTGGATACGCCCTTTCATTGCTAGTAGCCTCTAACAAGGCACACTGCTTACTCTTAAGAGTTTACTACTTGTTCTCTTAAATGGATTTTGTTTTACTTTAAGGCACAAGTAGACCACATACCAGTTTATAGGCAGTTCCTGAATTACAAACAAGTTCCGTTGCTAAATTTGCCTTTAAGTTGAATTTGTATGTAAATTGGAACAGTTAGGTACGGTTCGTATCTAATGTCAGTTAGCCAAATTTATATAGTATATAGTGTATCTTTCTAAACATTAAAGAAACACTTCCAGATACACTAAACCATCTTTCACATAATAATATGGTAATTATAATAATGTTTTGATGTGCGTCGCAAAGTAGCACCTGTTTGTTATTACGAACCATTGTATGTACCTCGAATTTTTAATAGGCTTTATGGGGTTGGTTTGTAATTATGGGTTGTACATAAGTCGGGCGTTTGTAACCCTGGGACTGCCTGCACAGCCAATTCCGGAAAAGTCTGCCCTCTGCAGTAAAAGAAATGGTAGGTCCCTGAAGCAGGAGATGTGGTTAGAGACAAGAGAGCCGTTGGTGGGAGGGTGAATATCTCTAAGTCTGCTCTACCACTCGCAGAGCGTGGGGGTTCTGGAGCCAAACTGACCCTGAGCAACTTGAGGTTTAGGGAAGTCCTCCTTCCAGAGTGTATCCTCTTCCCCTCAGCAGGAAACATCAGAAATAGAAATAGGATTCAGTGTATCAATTCTGAGTGCTAGATATCTTCTGAGTTTTCAGTAAAAATAAATTCTTTGTAGGTTGCTAGTAGAAAGAGGTAGTAGAAAAATAGTTTTTAACTATAAATGCTTGGTAAAGTAGAAACCAAACCAAAAACCAAACGCATTGCCTTCAAGTCGATTCGGACTGAGAGCGACCCCATAGGACAGAGTAGAACTGCCCCATAGGGTTTCCAAGGCTGTAATCTTTATGGAAGCAGACTGCCACGTCTTTCTCCCATGGAGAGGCTGTTGGGTTGGAACCGCTGACCTTTTGGTTAGCAGCTGAGTGCCACCAAGGCTTCTTTGGTAAGGTAGGAGGTTAGTGAAAAAAGAGGAAGACCCTCAACGAGAGGGACTGACGCAGTGGCTACAACAATGGGCTCAAATATCCTGACTACAGGCATATCTTGGAGATATCGTGGGCTTGGTTCCAGACCACTGCAATAAAACCAGTATCACAATAAAGCCAGTCACATGAAATTTTTGGTTTCCCAGTGTATACAAAAGTTACGTTTACACTATACTGTAGTCTATTAAGTGTGCAATAGCATTATGTCTAAAAAGTGTATATACATTAATGAAAAAATACTTTATTGCTAAAAAAGGCTAACCATCATCTGAGCCTTCAGGGAGTCCTGATCTTTTTGCTGGTGAAAGGTCTTGCCTCAGTGTTGATGGCTGTTAAATGATTAGGGTGGTGGTTGCTGAAGGTTGGGGTGGCTGTGACAATTTTTTAAAATAGGACAACAATGACATTTGCCTCATTGACTGACTCTTCCTTACATGAAAGATTTCTCTGTAGCATGCTATGCTGTTTGATACTGTTTTATCCACAGTAGAACGTCTTTCCAAATTGGAGTCAGTCCTCTCAAATCCTGCTGCTGCTTTATCAACTAAGTTTACATAATATTCTAAATTCTTTGTTGTCGTTTCAACAATGTTCACAGCATCTTCACCAGGAGTAAATTCCATCTCAAGAAATCACTTTATTTGCTCAGCCGTAAGAAGCAACTCGGTTAAAGCACCAGTTAAAGTTTTATCATGAGATTGCAGCAATTCAGTCCCATCTTCAGGCTCCACTTTGAATTCTATTTTGCTCTTTCCATCACATCTGGTGTTAGTTCCTCCACTGAAGTCTTGAACCTCTCAAAGTCATCCATAAAGGTTGGAATCAGCTTCTTCCTAACTCTTGTTATTGTTGATATTTTGACCTCTTCCCATGAATCATGAATGTTCTTAATGGCATCTAGAATGGTGAATTCTTTCCAGAAAGTTTTCACTTACTTTGCCCAGATCGGTCAGAGGAATCATGATGTATGGCAGCTTTAGCCTTACAAAATGTATTCCTTAAATAATAAGACTTCACAGTCAAAATTACTCCTTGATCCATGGGCTACAGAACGGATGTTGAGTTAAAAACCAAAAACTCAAATCTGTTGCCGTCAAGTCAGTTCTGGCTCATAGTGACCCTATAGGACAGAGTAGAACTGCCCCATAGGGTTTCCAAGGAGCAGCTGGTGGATTCAAACTGCCGACCTTTTGGTTAGCAGCAGAGCTCTTAACCACTAAGCCACCAGGGCTCCGAGGTTGTATTAGCAGGCATGAAAACAACATTAATCCCCTTGTACATCTCCATCAGTGCTCTTGGTGACCAGGCGCATTGTCAATGAGCAGTAATATTTTGAAAGGAATCTTTTCTTCTGAGCAGTAGTTCTCAACAGTGTGCTTAAAATATTAAGTAAACCATATTGTAAACAAATGTACTGTCATCCAGGCTTTGTTGTTCCATTTATAGAGCAGAGGCAGAGTAGATTTAGCATAATCCTTAAGGGCCCTAGAATTTTCAGAATGGTAAATGAACATTGGCTTCAACTTGAAGTCACCAGCTGCATGAGCCCCTAACAGAGTTAGCCTATCCTTTGAAGCTTTGAAACCAGGCGTTGATTTCTCCGCTCTAGCTATGAAAGTCCTAGATGGCATCTTCTTCCAATATGAGGCTGTTGTTTAGTGTAGCCACCTTCATCCATTATCTTAGCTAGATCTTCTGGATAACTTGCTACAGCTTCTACATCAGCACTTGCTGCTTTACCTCGCACTTTTATGTTATGGAGACGGCTTCTTTCCTGAAACCTCATGAACCAACCTCTGCTAACTTCCAACTTTTCTTCTGCAGCTTCCTCACCTCTCTCAACCTTCATAGAATTGAAGAGAGTTAGGGTCTTGCTCTGGATTAGGCTTTGGCTTAAGGGAATGTTGTGGCTTGGTTTGATCTTCTATCCAGACCCCTGCAACTTCCTCCATGTCAGCAACAGGCTTTCTTATCATTTGTGTTCACCGGAGTAGCACTTTTATTGTCTTTCAAGGACTTTTCTTTCTCATTCACAACTTGGCTAACTGTTTGGCTCAAGAAGCCTAGCTTTCTACTTATCTCGGCTTTCGACATGCCTTCCTCACTAAACTGAATCATTTCTAGCTTTTGATTTAAAGTGAGAGACGTGGAACTCTTCCTTCACTTGAACACTTAGAGGCCATTTTAGGGTTATTAATTAGCCTAATTTCAATACTGTCGTGTCTCAGAGGACAGGAAGGCCTGCGGAGAAGGAGAGAGACAGGGAAATGGGTGGTTGGTGGAGTATTTATAACACACACAACATTTATCGATGAAGTTCTCCGTCTTATACGGGCATGGTTCGTGGTGCCCCAAAACAATTACAATGGTAACATCAAAGATCACTGATCACAGATCACAGTAACAGATATAAAAATAATGAAAAAGTTTGAAATCTTGTGAGAATTCGCAGAACGTGACACAGACGTGAAGTAAGCACATGCTGTTAGAAAAATGGCACCAATAGACTCACTCGACACGGGGTTGCCACCAACCTTCCATCTGTAAAGAACACAGTGTCTGCAAAGCAGAATGAAGTGAAGTGCAATAAAACTAGCTACGCCTGTAATGTGAAGATGGCCCAGGACCCAGCAGCCATCTGTTCTATTACAGATACGGTTGCTATGAGTTGGAGCCAATGTGACAGCACCTAACAACAACCTGGATTGTACTATGCCTCTCCTCCCAAAACAAACAAAAACGATATGTTGAAGTCCTAATCTCTGAACCTGTGACTGTGATCTTGTTTGGAAATAGGGTCTTTAAAGATGTTATCAGTTAACGTGAGGGAATACCAGAGCGGAGCCCTGGTGGTGCAGTGGTTAAGCATTTGGTGACTAACCAAAAGGTCAGCATTCGAATCCACCAGCTGCTCCTTGGAAACCCCATGGGGCAGTTTTACTCTGTCCTATAGGGTTGCCATAAGTCGGAACTGACTACACGGCAATAGGTTTACAGGTTTAATATCAGAGCAGGGTGTGTCATAATCCATTCTGACTCGTGTCCTTAAAAAACAGAACGGACACAGAGAGACACAGAGGGAAAATAGCCCTAGGAAGAGTGAGGCAGAGAATGGAGTTATACCGCAGCTGTAAGCCAAAAAACGCCTGGGGCTACTAGAAGCTGGGAGACAGGAAAGGATCTTCCCCTGGACCCTTCAGAGAGAGCATGGCCCTGCTGATGTTCTCAATTCAGACTTCTGGCCTCCGAAACTACGCGAGACAATACATTTCTGTACTTACAAGCCACCCAGTTTGTGGTACTTTGTTATGGCACCCCTGGGAAATGAGTGTGTAGACTAACTCTTCAATCATATCTAGCCTTTTCTATTCGATTTGCCTAAAATTGCATTTTTCACAGAATGATTCATGATGCTGAACAGATTACTACTACCTCTTGTTTGGCCTCGTGGGGATCAAAGTTTGGAGAGAAAATGATGCGGGATCCCCCTTTCTTTTGATGAGTTGTACTGATGGTGGAGTGATTGTGGGTTGGTCTCATTCACATGGTTCCGAGATATCTGGAAAGAAAATGGTTAAAGATTTGCAAACTGGTCAGAGATCCTTTTAACTAGAGAATGATAGGAACGATGTTGTTTTGGCCTTGCTGTTGTGCGCCTTTCAGTGAGTTCCGACTCGTGCCAACCCCACAGGAGAGTAGGACTGCCGCATAGGGTTTCCTAGGCTGTAATCTTTACAGGAGCAGATTGCCAGGTCTTTTCTCCCTGGATTTGAACAGCTGACCTTTCAGTTAGCAGCCAAGCACTTAACCACTGTGCCACCAGGACTCCTTGTTTTGTCCTAACCCTCCCTAATTGTTGGGTTTCTCGTTTCAGTCTGCAGGGTTAACAAGTTCATAACCTCCTTTGGCATCCAGGCCTGAGATTCTTCTTTCCTTTCCTCGTAATTAGAGAGCTTTTTGTAACCTTTAATCAAACTTTTCTTTGAACAAACTTCATTACCTTTCATTCCGGCTTTATCGACCAGTGTGGCTAATTGGTCCTCTTTCTTCCCTAATATGCTTTGTGTGTTTTAAGAGCAGTTCTATTTCTGCTCATTTCCATCCTCTCAATGGCCAAATACTGTATTCCTTTTAAAAATTGTAATTATTTTTAAAATTACAGAAGTCATAAAACAGTAGTACCATTTGGCCTTTACTTTTCCTTCTGAATCTGCCTTTATATTACTCCCTACAAATCATACTTCAAGTGCCATTTTGCTTTAGGTTTGAGGGTTTGAAAACCATACATGAGACCAACACCACATAGCCAGGGCGGAAGTCCGTGGCAGAAGTGCTCATGCTCTGTGCTGTGTGTGGAACTCTTGTTCACGCAGTCCAATGTCAGAGGCCACTTCCTCTTTTTTTTAAGGGAGGCTTGGGGGGAGAAGCGGGTGGCAACAGTGCTTCATTGATGACTCATGTTCCTGTGTCTGTGATCATCAGCTGAATGGAAGAACTCGCTGGAACAGTGTCCTCAGGGCGAGCAGCCGTGCTTAAGGGGTAGGATTCTTTCTGCTTTTTTTTTTTTTAATGCCCTTCCAAATTCTAGCTAGGTGTTCACATAACATCATAGCCTTAATGAGGAAACAGGAAATGAGATCAGAACTCAAGCAGATAGACCAGACTGGATACAAATGCAGAAGAGATGGTGATCGAAGGCAGAGGAGGAAAGGAGATGCATAGAAGAAACGGAGAAAAACTGGGAAATGTATGCAACTGCATTTAGAAAAGTCATTCTCGTTATGGTTTTTCTTGCCTTTGCATCGATGGAAAGGAAGTGGTTTGGTATCCAACTCTAGAATGCTCTATGAGTGGACTTATGGGCACAGACTTTTTCTGTGTTGAAGAATATTTTAATCATCTGCTGACTGTTCTGGCATCTTGGCAAAGGGCACCTCACTAGCCTCTGAGCAGTGCGGAGGTGGAAGGGAGGGAAGAGGAAGGGCAGGGGAGCCCCAGAGATGGAAGAGATGGTTTGTTGGGAGGCCTGCCCACCGGGGCAGTCAGTAGCCTGGTCAGTCAGCAGAGACCAGCTGCAGGTCCGAGATGATTGGATGTTGAAGGAGAACGGTCATGGGTGGCTGGAGCAGGACCAGGTGACAGATGAGTTCCCTGGGGTCACAGAAAGATGCAGTTACAGGGCTCAATTTCCTGCTGCCCAGCTCACAGCTAGGTGAGCTAGGATTTCATGAGAATTAGCAAATATTCCCATGCTGTATTTTTTTCCCTATGAAATTATTAACACCGGGGTAACTACTGTAGCTCCATGTGACCTACTCACCTATTCTGATGAGAGGATTTTTGTTTTTTTGTCCTTATCTAACATGAACGTAATTTGTTAGTGTTAACGATAAACTCACATTAAATATTTGCCTTGGAGGTCAGTAAAGTCAGAGATAAGACCGAAACTGGGACCACACGTTCCCCTGGTTTCACCATCTGCGAAATATCAGGTGAAAAGAGGAAGGTGATAGTAGGCTGACCTAGCTGCCAGGCTCTTCTAGTACTTTCCATTTTTCTCATCTTATGTGCCAAGCACTCTGCTCAGTGCTAGAGATACTAATACTATTACAGCGACTATTGGGACTAACCAAAAACCAAAAGTGTTCTGTTGACTCGATTCCGACTCATAGTGACCCTATAGGACAGGTAGAACTGCCCCATAGGATTTCCATGGAGCGGCTAGTGGATTCGAACTGCCAACCTTTTGGTTAGCAGCTGAGCTCTTCACCCCTGCACCACAGGGCTACTAGCTATGAAATAGTAATAGCAAACCCTTACAAATGCTTGTTGTTGTTAGTTGCTGTTGAGTAGACTGACTCATGGGGATCCCATGCGTTACAGAGCAGAACTGCTCCATAGATTTTTATTGGCTGTATTTTTTGTTATTGTTGTTTATCGTTGCAGTTTAAGTGAAAGTTTACAATTCAAGTTAGTTTCTCATACAAACATTTATACATACATTGTTATGTGACCCTAATTGCTCTCCCTATACTGTGACAGCACACTCTTCCTTTCCACTGCTGATTTTCCATGTCCATTCAACCAGCTCCTAACCCTCTCTGCCTTCTCATCTCACCTCCGGACAGAAGCTGCCTATTTAGTCTCATGTATCTACTTGAGCTAAGAAACACATTCTTCATGAGTATCATTTTATGTCCCACAGTCCAGTCCAATCTTTGTCTGAAGAGTTGGCCTCAGGAATTGTTTTAGTTCTGGGTTGACAGAGTCCAGGGGCCATGCTTTCTGGGGTTCCTCCAGTCTCAGTCAGACCAGTAAGTCTGGTCTTTTTACTGGAATTTGAATTCTGCACCCCACCTTTTCTCCTGCTCCGTCAGGGACTCTCTGTTGTGTTTCCTGTCAGGGCGGTCATTGGTGGTAGCTGGGCACCATCTAGTTCTTCTAGTCTCAGGCTGATAGAGTCTGGTTTATGTGGCCCTTTCTGTCTCTTGGGCTAATGCTTTCCTTGTGTCTTTGGTGTTCTTCATTCTCCTTTACTCCAGGCGGTTGGGACCAATTGATGCATCCTAGATGGCAACTTGCTAGCTTTTAAGACCCCAGATGTCACTCAGCAAAGTAGGATGCAGCATATTTTCTTAATAAATTTTGTTATGTCTAGGCTGTATTTTTTATGGAAGGAGATCACCAGGCCTTTTCTTCCGTGGTACCACTGTGTGAGTTCAAACCGCCAACCTTTAGTTTAGCAGCTGAGTACAAATTATTTGAGCCACCCAGGGGTCTTATGTGCCAAACACTGTTCTAAGTAACATAGACATATTAAATCATTTAATCCTCCAACCTAGGAGGTACGCTATGTTATATTATTCACAGTTTACAAATGAATAAACCGAGACACAGGTTAGCAATCTCGCCCAAGTTCACACACTAGTAAGCAGCAGAGCTGGGACACAAGGTTAGAGGCATAATGATTAACAAGACAGATTCACTCCCTGCATTCAGAGAGCTGATAATCCAATAGGGGAACAGTCCATTAAACATTGAATTGAGTTTGGCAGGTGCCATGGCAAAGGAACACATAGCAAAGGCGCACGACTAGGTACAGAGATCAAGCAAGGTTACAAAAAAAGTGATCTATGGTGCAGTGGTTAAAGCGCTCAGCTGCTAACCAAAAAGTCAGTGGTTCAAACCCACGAACCGTTCCTCAGGAGAAAGACGGGGCAGTCTGCTTCCGTAAAGATTTACAGCCTTGGAAACCCTATGGGGTAGTTATGAGTTGGAGTCAACTGACTGCAGTGAGTTTGGTTTTTGGTTTTGATGAGCTTCATGGTCTTGGGGAGAGGGGGCGTGGGTGTGGGACAGAGTGAAGGATGAACAGCCTGATGAGAAAGGCACTTGGAAGGCCAAGGACTAAAAGAAGCTGAATATGGTTGGCATGTCAAGAACAAGGTTGGGATGTTGAGGCAGGAAGCAGCGGTCGTATTGGGGAAGACCCTGTCAGTTGGATTAAACAGTGAACTTTATCTCTAGAATAAGAGGAAGTCATCATAGGTTTTTATTTTTATTACTGTGGTAAAAATACATATATATATAACGTGGTGTCTGCCGTTTTAAGTGTACAATTCAGTAGAATTAATTATATTCACAATGTTGTGCAACCATCACCACTATTTATTTCAGAAATGTTTTCATCATACCTGTTAAAACAAAAGTCATATTAAGCCAATAATGAAAATTGATCAAAGTTTATTGAATACATGTTTTGCCAGTTGAGGTAACATTTTGACTAGGGAGAAAAAATGTTCCAAAGATGAGAGATTCTCTGAAGATTCTTATACCCCATCTTCTCAACATTGCCCTGGAAAAAGTGTTTACATAATAACACTTTACCCTAACACAGAGCTTGCAGTCAGACCCCAGAGTTCCGGTTTCTCAAAACTGACTGCACATGGATAATTCTTCAAAAAACCCCAATGCTAAGGCAAAACGGTCTCCACTAAACTTATTAGGCTACTGTTTGACTTAAAGTTGACTTTAGGAAATCAGTGTCTTCAAGGCTCCAAGTTCGAAAAGACCGAAGGGTTTTTAGTTTGTACAACAGAATTTCCCATATCTGTAAGTTCTGGTTGTATTTTACACAGTTCATTTTTAAGTCTATCTCTTTCCTCTTGCGTTTTACCATATGCAGCAAGGAGAAACCACATGGCCCCTTTAAGAACTTGCTTAGAAATCTCCTCAGTCAGATAGCCAAGTTCATCACTTACAAGTTCTACCTTCCACCAAATATTTGAACATAATTCAGACAAGTTCTTTGCCACTGCATAAAAAGCATCGCTCTTCCTCCATTGCCCAATCACATGCTCATCATTTTCTTTTAAAGCCTCACCAGAAGCACATTTAACATCCACATTTCTATCAACATTCTGTTCTTGAAGACAGTAGAGACTTCTCTATAGCTCTCCTAACCTCCTTCTTAGCCCTCACCAGAATTGCCTTTGACATCCATAATTCTACCAACAGCCTCTTCAAGGTGATCTAGGCTTTTACTATTAGGTACCTTAAAACCCTCCCAGCCTCCACCTATTACCCAATTCTAAAACTGCTTCCGCATTTTTAGCCATCTGTTAGACAGCACCCTACTCCCGGTACTAAATTCTGTCTTAGTCATCTAGTGCTGCTATAACAGAAATAGCACAAATGGATAGATTTAACAAACATAAATTTATTTTCTCACAGCCTAAGAGGCTGGAAGTCCAAATTCAGGGTGCTGGTTCTAGGGGAAGGCTTTCTCTCTCTGTCAGCTCTGGAGGAAGGTCCTTGTCTCTTCTGAGCTTCTGCTCCTGGGTGATTTTCACGTGGCTTGGCATTTGTCTTCCCACATCTCTGCTCACTTGCTTGCTTGTTTATTCTTTTTTATATCTCAAAAGGGATTGACTCAAGATACACCCTACACTAATCCTGCCTCATTAACTTGGCAAAGATAACTCATTCCCAAATGAGATTACAGCCACAGGCATAGAGGCTGGGATTTACAACACATAGTTTTTGGGGACACAATTCAATCCATAACAAACACCAAAGAGCAAGTGGCCTGGATGGGTCACCCCAACTCCATGGACCCCAGCAATCTGGATTCCAGGAGAATTAAAACAGTTTCACCCCAAACAGAAACTCTGCGCCCCTGAGGCAAAGACTTTCCATTTCCTCTCCCCCGAACCCATGGTAACCTCTAATCTACTTTCTGCCTCTGTGTGTTTGCTTATTCTAGATATTTCAGATAAGGGGGATCATACAATAGTCATTCTCTTGTGTCAGGCATATTTCACTCAGCATAATGATTTCAAAGTTCATCCATGTTGTAGCAAGTATTAGAACTTCATTTCTCTTAAGGCAGAATAATATTCCATTGTATGTATGTGCCACATTTTGTTTATCCATTCATCTGTTTACAGACATTGGGGTTGTTTCCACCATCATAGGGTGTTAAGTAGGGGAGTGAATTGCTCATATGTGGAGACTCTTTGCTGTTGTGAGGTGAGCAGGGGGAGCTTAGACTAGAGGCAAAGAGATCTGAGAAGAAACTCGTTAGTAACCTGGGTGAGAAATGATCGTTCCCTGGACCAAGGCAGTTGCAATGAGAATGGGGAGAAGATGGATTTGAAAACTAACCAAGAGGTAGTACTGGTAGATTTAGTGACTGTTTGGAATTCAAGGATTCGGGGCAAATGGGTTGATGTTGGTGCCATTTGCTGAGGGAAGGAATAGATCCAGTCCTCTCATTTCCTTCCCAAAGTAGCCCCCCTTTGCGTTTGTACCCAGAGGCACAGGATTTCACCAGCGGAGACAGAAGATGGTGAGCAGAAGAGGAGCACAGTAGACCGTGTTGTCGATGGTGAGGGTGCCTTGCCCAGCCACTCTTTGTATGGGGCGCCCAGGCCCCAGCTGCCTCATGCTCTGGCTAAAGGCTTACACCCGTGTGACCCTCACTGGACACATGCTCTTGGATTACAAGAGCGGCCTTACCTGGAGAGGCCTGGAAAGATACTCAGAGTCTCCTCCCTCCTAAACATATACGCAGTGGGTGGCCAGTGAGCTAACAGATAAGGGGGATAGAAAGACACAGCCTCCTGACGTCAAGGTGGGACAACTCTGTGGTGTGGTTGATGCTGCAGAGACCCCACTCTATGGATCAGGCCAAGGCCAGGCTTCTCCTGAGACCACCTCCTGCCTCCCCTCCTTACCCTTGTATTAGTTTCCCAGGGTTGTTGTAATAAATTAGATGGCTTAAAACAAGAGAAATTCATTCTCTTACAGTTCCGAGGCTAGAAGTCCAAATTCAGGGAGTCAGTAGGGCCATACTCTCTCTGAAGGCTCCAGGGGAAGATCCTTCCTTGTCTCTTCCAGGCTTTGGTAGTCCCTGGAGTTCCTTGCTTTATGGCAGTATAACTTCAATCTCTGCCTCCGTTGTCTCATGGCTGTCTTCCCTCTGTGTCCCTCTGTCTCTGCGTCTCTTATCCTCTTCTTATAATGACACAAATCAGGTTGGACTAGTACACACCCTACTCCAGTATGGGGGTGGTTCTGTATGAGAGACCCAGGTTTGATTCCTGGCCAATGCATTTCAAGCACAGCCACCACCTGTCTGTCAGTGGAGACTTGCATGTTGCTATGATGTTGAACAGATTTCAGTGGAGCTTCCAGACTAAGACAGACTAGGAGGAAAGGCCTGGTGACCTACATCTAAAAAATCAACCAGTGAAAATCCTATGGATCACAATGGTTCAATCCCATTGTGCCTGGGGTCACCATGAGTTGGAGGCTAATCCAACTGCAGCTAACAACAACACTCCAGCATGACTTCATGTTAACGAATTACATCTGCAAAACTGCTATTTGCAAACAAGATCATATTCACAGGTACTGGGGATTAAGAGTTGAATATATCTTTTTGGGGGGACACAAATCAACCCATAACATCCCCCTTCCCTCACACCCTTAGATGTTGTCTTAGTCATCTAGTGCTGCTATAACAGAAATACCACAAGTGGATGGCTTTAACAAAGAGAAGTTTATTCCCTCACATTCCAGTAGGCTACAAGTCCAAATCCAAGGTGTCAGCTCCAGGGGAACCATTTTCTCCATTGGCTCTGGAGGAAGGTCTGTGTCGTCAATCTTCCCTTGGTCTGGGAGCTTCCTTACGCAGGAACCTCAGGTCCAAAGGACGCACTCTGCTCCTGGCACTGCTTTCTTGGTGGTATGAGGTTCCCGCGTGTCTTTGCTCACTTCTCTCTTTTATATCTCAAAAGAGATTGGCTTAAGACACTATCTAATCTTGTAGACCTCATCAATACAACTGCCACTAATCCATCTTATTACATCATAGTGATAGTATTTACAAAACATAGGGAAAATCACATCAGATGATAAAATGGTAGACAATCATACAATACTTGGAATCATGATCCAGCCAAGTTGACAGATATTTTTGGGGGACACAATTCAATCCATGACAGATGTCTTTCCTGAAGCGCACCTCCTCCATAAACCACAAGCACTGCAATCCTGGTCTTAGGCTCTGCTTTAGGGAACTTGACTGAAAATTACACGTCAAGGAAAAAATGTTTGGATTGTGTTCTAGATGTGTCAGCCTTTTGCTGACTATTTCATTACCTTGTTAGTGGAGAGGTAATACCCAGGAAACAGAAAGACTGAGCAAGGACTACCAGGTCTGTTCTGGATGGTCAGCTAGACCAGGCTTTAGAAGTGGGCACCCAAGATATGTCTGGGAATAAAGACTCTTATTCCAAATCACTCGGACTTGGCCATTTTAAAGATGTCAACATTGAAATAAGTTCTAATGTACATGTAGATTAATTTTTTATGTTAAAATTAGAAAGAAATTCAGTCATGATAAAATTGTTGTTTTTGTTAGGTGCCATCCAGTCGGTTCTGACTCATAGCGACCCTACGAACAACAGAACGAAACACTGTGTGGTCATGCGCCATCCTCACAATCCTGCTATGCTTGAGCCCATTGTTGCAGCCACCATGTCAATCCATCTCATTGAGGGTGTTCCTCTCTTTCGATGACCCTCTACTTTACCAGGCATGATGTCCTTCTCCAGGGACTGGTCCCTCCTAATAACATGTCCAAAATATGTGAGATGAAGTCTCGCCATCCTCGCTTCTAAGCAGCATTCTGGCTGTACTTCTTCCAAGACAGATTTGTTCATTCTTCTGGCAGTCCATGGTATAGTCAATATTCTTTGCCAACATTATAATTCAAAGGCATTAATTCTTCTTCAATCTTCCTTATTCATTGTCCGGTTTTAGCATACATATGAGGCAATTAAAAATACCATGGTTTGGGTCAGGCACACCTTAGTCCTCAAGGTGACATCTTTGCTTTTTAACACTTTAAAGAGGCCTTTTGCAGCAGATTTGCCCAGTGCACTATGTCATTTGACTTCCTGAGTGCTACTTCCTTGGGCGTTGATTGTGGATTTCAGCCTATTAGAACATTATTATTATTATTTTGGATGCAAATTTCTTCTCCATTTGGTTGTAGCCTATAATTGTGTACAAAGGAGAGAAAAGAATGAACATGGTGGGTAAGAAAACTCTCAGAACTAAGAACTGAGAGACATGAAGTCTAATTCTGATCCAAACAGTTGTGTGATTTTAAGCCCTTTACTGCACTCGGCTTCGGTTTTTAAAAACAAAACCAAACAGCCAAAAAAAGGAGGCCAGAAGATCTCCAAGTCCCTTCTCCCTCTATAGTTCTTATTATTCTGCTCCTTAAACCTGGAGATTTCAGACAAAGATGTTGTTACAGATTCTTGGGTTGTTCTCATTGGAATAATCTCACGTGTTTGGAGTTTGCACGTGTGGTCACAATCCGACCCTGTGGACCTGTGAACCATTTTTTTTTTCTTCGTGAACTTCAACTCCTTTTACCCTTCTGTCCTCAATTCCCCCAGCTGGCTCTTTGTGTCAAATAAACGTCTCCAAATAGCCTTGGAGTCTGGCTCGGTAGCATTTATTGAAAACCCATTATGTCCTGTTTACTCGTTCTGCAATCAGAGCCTGCACATGACTGATACACTAATGGGAAAGTTTTGGCCAAAGAGGAGTTGATTGTTCTGTCCTAAGATATCGAACATTCATCTGTGGAACACATCTGAAACTTTTTGTGCCCTAGTAGCTACAACGGTTAACCTTGAGAAAGCGAGAGAACAAGTGTGTGTGTGTGTGTGTGTGTGTGTGTGTGTGTGTGTGTGTGTGTGTGTGTTGGTTGGGGGTGACAGAGCGGGGGTGGGTGTTGATTTCATTAGCTTGAAACACTTCATGCTGGAAGGGTTTTCGAGGAACTGTCAAAATCCCAAAAGTACTCCTTCTAGGGTGTAGTTTATTTTCTTAAGCGTCTGCTAACAGTGAACCGACCAAGAGATTAGGGAGGTGCCTGAAACACTGCAGGAAAGAAGTCTTTCAGCCTTTTCCTAACAGAGCAGGCTCTTTACACCTCTCTAAAAAGTGCCCAGTGACCCTTATTCAAAGTGGCTGGAGACGTGACTCATGAAAGCTTACCTAAGGGTGGATTAGATGGAAAAGATGTACTAATTTTTTTTTTTCTGCACAGTGACACCAGAGAAAGAGTGCAGATTGTTTAAAAGCAGGGACTTCTGGCCAGGGATCAATAGCTCCTAAAAAGTATTCTCCTTTAGGATAGAATCTATGCCTCATTTATTTTTGTATTGTCACAGTATCGAGCCGTGCTTGGCACATAGTAGGC
Source organism: Dugong dugon (assembly GCA_030035585.1). Taxonomy (NCBI): domain Eukaryota; kingdom Metazoa; phylum Chordata; class Mammalia; order Sirenia; family Dugongidae; genus Dugong; species Dugong dugon. The sequence continues at coordinate 20,067,720 of CM057460.1, forward strand.
CTTGAATAAATAATGGAATGAGTAATGCAGTGGCGCCCCGAGTCTCAAATTCTGGTCCACGCTCCAGCTGAAAGGGCAATATTAGTCCTGTGTTTTCCAACTAGGTTAAGCGTTCCAGTAAAACCTGTGAAACCCGGAACCTGGGTAGGGCAGAAACCTGTCAGAGAAGGAAAGCTCAGATATTTTCCAGTAAGAGAGTGCTAGGAAAGTTGTAAGACTGCACCCTGTCAAAGGCAGAAAACTTGCAAGACCCAGAAGAACAAGGCAGTCCCCATCGAGTTCCGGCTCACACTGGTTTCACTGTGTAAGAGACCACCTACTCAAACTTGGCATTGGGCAAAGCCAACCACCCTCTCTCCCATCACCCTGGATTATTTTCTTCATACACTTATCATCTTCAGAAATGATCTCATTCATTCCATTGTAGGGTATTAATTGTTTGTCTCCCTTTGTGAGTCTCACGTGGGCACAAACTCTTTGGGTCTGGTTTGTAACTGATTCTACCAGGTACATGATTGGACAACAATAAATTTTTGTTGAGAGAATGAATGTATAAACAAATGAACGCAGAGGATACAAAAGAATCACATAATTAAGTATTAATTGAGAAACTATGTGCACTTTACTGTTAACCAGACAATAACAACAACAAAAAAACCCGACGCCATGGAGCCAATTCTGACTCATGGAAACCCCATGTGTTTTAGAGCAGAACTGTGCTCCATAGGGTTTTTAATGGCTGTCATCTTATAGAGATCATCAGGTTTTTCTTCTGGGGTGCTGCTGGGTAGATTCAAACCGTCAGCCTCTTGGTTAGCAGCCAAGCGCAAACCATTTGTACCACCCAGGGACCTTTGCTGTACTGTTGTTAGTTGCTGTGGAGTTGATTCCAACTCATGGTGACCCCATATGTGCAGAGTAGAACTGTTTTCAAGGGTGTGACCTTTCTGAATCAGATTGCCAGGCCTGTGTTCCGAGCACCTCTGGGTGGGTTTGAACTGCCAACCTTTTGACTAGTAGTTGAGCACTTAACCATTTGTGCCACCTAGGAACTCCTTGCTATACTACTAAAAATCAAACCAAACCCCCTGCCATTAAGTTAATTCCAACTCACAGTGACCCTATAGGACAGTGTAGAACTGCTCCTTAGGATTTCCAAGGCTGTAAACATCCTTTTTTTTTTTTTTTGGAAGAATGACCAAAAACAAATCTTTATTTTTATAACTGTATAAATGTGATCCAGATATGTCCACCAGTAGGTTTTCAGAAAGAAACATGCTCTACATAAGCAAACTATATCTGCTCATGGATGTGTATGGACTCCTTAGATGTCACATTGGGCCAATTATAGACCACTCACAGTACCCAAGGCTGTAAATTTTTATGGAAGCAGATTGCTACATCTTTCTCCCACAGAGGGACTGGTGGGTTCAAACCGCCAACCTTTTGGTTAACAGCCAAGTGCTTAACCACTGTGCCACCAGGGCTCATACTGTACTGTTGTTGTTAGGTGCCGTCAAGTCAATTCCGACTCAAAACGACCCTGTGTACAGCAGAATGAAACACTGCCCAGTCCTGCACCATCCTCACAATTGCTGTTATGTTTGATCCCATTGTTGCAGCCACTGTGTCAGTCCATCTCATTGAGGGTCTTCCTCTTTTCCGCTGACCCTCTATTTTACCAAGCATGATATTCTTCTCTAGGGACTTGTCCCTCCTGATAACATGTCCAAAGTATGTGAGACGAAGTCTCTCTGTCTTCGCTTCTAAGGAGCATTCTGGCAGTCCATGGTATAGTCAATATTCTTCACCAACACCGTAATTCAAATGCATCAATTCTTCTTTGGTCTTTCTTACTCATTGTCCAGCTTTCGCATGCATATGAGGCATTTGAAAACACCATAGCTTGAGTCAAGCGCACCTTAGTCCTTAAAGTGACTATTAGGTCCTATAAAAGACCTAGATCCTGTTTTCAAGGAATCTGTACGTTCTTGGGGCAAAGAAACAAATACTGACTTCCCATCTAGCCTTCACTCACCCACGTAATGGGCACCCCTGACTTCACAGTCAACAAGAAAACTAATTGCCATCTACCTCCTGGAACCATAGATGTTCCTCTAGCATTGAGAATGGATTCACAGATATGATTTCAAATATATGAAGTTCTAGAGCAAGTAAAACTAAGCTAGGGTGACAGAAATCAGAACAGTGATTGCAGTGGCACTAGGGGGGTGTGTTAGCCATCTAGTGCTGCTATAATGGAAATACCACAAGTGGATGGTTTTAACGAAGAGAAGTTTACTTCCTCACAGTCAAAGTAGGCTGAAAGTCCAAATTCAGGGCGTCAGCTCCAGGGGAAGGCTTTTTTTCCCTGTCGGCCTTCTTCTCATCTGTGTTCCCCCAGACTAGGAGCTTCTCTGCACAGGGACCCCGGTCCAAAGGACACACTCTGCTCCCGGCACTGCTTTCTTGATGGTATGAGGTCCCCCTGTCTCGCTGCTCACTTCTGTCTTTTATATCTCAAGAGATTGCCTCAGGACACAATCCAGTCTTGTAGATCAGGTCCTGCCTTACTAACACAACTGCCACCCATCCTCCCTCATTAACATCACAGAGGCAGGTTTACAACATACAGGAAAATCACACAGTACCAGGAATCATGGCCTAGCCAAATTGATACACACATTTTTTGGGGGGACATAATTCAAACCATGACATTCCACCCTTTGACCCCCAAAAAATCACATCCTTGCAACATGGAAAACATATTCACCCCATCATATCATAGCAAAAGTCTTAACTCCAAGTCCAAAATCCGAAAATTCCTCTTCACCTGTGAAATGTAGAATACAAGTTATCTGCTTCCAAAGGTACAATGGCAGAACAGGCACAAGCTAGACATTTCCATTACAAATGGGAGAAATTGCAGGGAAAGAAGGCATAACAGGCACCAAGCAAGTTAGCAGAATACATTACATTAGCCCTCAAGACTTTGAAAATAATCTTCTGTTCTCTGAGACAATTTACGCAATAACCCTGCCCTCCAGACTCTAGGTATTGGCCACAGTCTCTGGATTTTGAGTGGAGGCCCCTCGGCCCTGGGCTTCAGCTCCGCCTTCCAGGCCCACTGGGACAGCAACTCTGCTCCCTCGGCTTTAGGCGCACCATTCTCCCAGTCCATCTGAGTGACAGCTCCACCCTTAGAAACACCAGAGGCCATGGCTCCACCCTTTGAAACCCCTGAGGTCATGGCCATACCTTTTGAGACCAAGGCAGCTCAGCTTCTTGTGTCCCTCGTCTCTTCAGCTTCTGCTTCCTATGGCCTCTCGGCCCTCAGGCCTCACGCCCGCATCTGCCCTGCTGGGGCAAATGTTCCAAAGCTCAGTAGCTCCACTGGTAAGTGCCCAGAGGCACCCCACTCCGCCAGGAAGCCTCCTGCTCACAGGCACTCAGCTCTCTCGCTCCGTGGGTCGGCTCCAGCGCCGTCTTTCACTGGTCTCCTGGTTCTGCTGCTGTAGGTTCTCTGCTCTTGCTGGTCCTCTGTCACTGCCGCATGTCTATCCATTCACAGTTTTAAAACCACTTCCACATTTTAGGTATCTGTTAGAGCAGCACCCCACTCTCTCGGTACCAAATTCTGTCTTAGTTATCTAGTGCTGCCATAACAGAAATACCACAAGTAGATGGTTTTAACAAGGAGAAATTTATTTCCTTACAGTAAAGTAGGCTTAAAGTCCAAATTCAGGGTGTCAGCTCCAGGGGGAGGCTTTCTCTCTCTCGGCCTTCTCATCAGCGTTCCCCTGGACTAGGAGCTTCTCGGCGCAGGGACCCCGGTCCACAGGACGCGCTCTGCTCCTGGCACTGCTTTCTTGATGCTATGAGGTCCCCCTGTCTCGTCCCCCTGTCTCGCTGCTCACTTCTGTCTTTTGTATCTCAAGAGATTGCCTCAGGACACAATCCAGTCTTGTAGATCAGGTCCTGCCTCACTAACACAACTGCCACCCATCCTCCCTCATTAACACCATAGAGGCAGGATTTACCACACTTGGGAAAATCACACAATACTGGGAATCATGGCCCATCCAAACTGACACACACATTTTGGGGGGACGTAATTCAATCCACGACAGGGAGTATGTGTGGTGCAGAATGTACTAGGTGACACTCTCAGAGAGCTTGACACCAAATCACTGTCTACATAATTCTGGGCAGTGTTTCAGCAGAAATTTACTATTTTTTATAAAAATACCCCTGTAGTTAGTTATTACAAAAACATTTTTCGTAAGCCCAGATCACACATATCAACATACCTATAAGGCTAAAATTCTATGCTAATTTACTTTTTGAACATTCTAATGCCCTCTGGTCAGAGCTGTCATTATTACCCAATCGCAATGACACTCTGAATCACGTGGTTTCGTCCTCACGCACTATAAGCAAGCAATGTTGTTTTCGTTGCTGATTTTGTTACAGTTTCTGCTGTTTTAGCTACAGTATTCTGGTAGAGGAGCACCGATGGCTAGGTGGTTAACAGCTCAGCTGCTAACCAAAAGGTCTGCTATTCGAACCCACCAGCTGCTCCTTGGAAATCCTATGGGGCAGTTCTACTCTGTTCTATAGGGTCACTATGAGTCAGAATTGACTGGACTACAATGGTAGTTTTTTTTTTTTTAATCTGTGAAAGGTAGTTAAAGGATGTCACCACTGTACAAGGCTTCAAAAATTGTGGTTTATTCAAAAGTCAAGTATAGACAAGGACTGCCCCTAAAATAAATCAGGTCTAAATTAAAAAAAAAAAAAGTGGCTGGCTTGAACCTTGCCTAAAGTTCTGGACCTTAGTGTCTGGGAAACAGAGGCGCAGAAGAATCAAGTAATTTTCCAGTGGCCACACAATCAACCAATAGCAGAGCTGGGTATATAAAACTCAGGGCTGCTCCCTGGCTCCATTCCTATATCCAAGTCTCTCTTTTTTTTTTTTTCCCCATCATAGTATTTGGAGTAGGAAAGAGCCTTTCCTTTGACCCACATAGGTTCTGATCCCTGATCTATCATCTATTAGTTGTGTAAACTCGAAACAGTTTACTTCCTGTCTTTGTATCTTAGTTTTCACATCTTCAAAACGGAGATACAGTATTTATCTGTGGCAGTCTCTGGGTGGTGCAAATAAATGGTTAAGCACTTGGCTGCTAACCGAAAAGGTAGAGGTTCAAGTCCAGCCACAGGTGTCTTGGAAGAAAGGCTTGGTGATCTGCTTTCAAAAAATGAGCCACTGAAAACCTTGTGGAGCAGTTCTACTCTGACACACATGGGGTTTCCATGACTTAGAATTGAATCCACAGCAACTAGTGTTTGGTTTGCGATTAAATGAAATAATGTACATCAACCAAACCTATGCCACTGAGTCAGTTCCAACTCATAGTGACCCTATAGGGCAGAGAAGATCTGACCCATAGGATTTTCAAGACTGTAATCTTTACTGATGCAGACTGCCACATCCTTCTCTTGTGGAGAGTTCCAGCTGCCTTAGTATTAGTTAACAGCCCAGCGCTTAACCACTGCACCAGTAGGGCTGCTCCTCCATATAAACCAACACTAAGAGCCCAATGACTGTTAGCCCTTCCTCTTTCTGGTCCTACTGAATACTAATCCTCTCATCTCCCCTCCTCCTTCCAATCCTTTTCATTACAAATTCTTTGCACCTCCTCCCCATTCTAAGGCCCCTTTAGTGTTTATTCACAAGGTTGTAATATAATGAGTCCACTCTTTACATAAATATTTTTCTTCGTGAGAATTAATAACCTAACTCTTTAAGTAGAGTTTTAAAAATTCCCTAAGCCTCTTTTTTCTCATCCCCAGCAAACACTTCATCCAAATAAGAAACATAAATCTCATAATCATGACAAACTGCTGTTTTGCAAAGAAACCAGATCTTATTTTTTTTAAAGAAAATATGTGAAAAGGTAAAAACACTTCAACTACTAGTAAGTAGACTTTCCATCACCTTTGGCAAATGATTTCACTTTCCTGCGCCTATTGAAGCAACCTCCCAAAATAGAAATGGCTGCTTTTCTTGCAAAGTTGAGAATCCTGTGAAGAAATGATTATTATTTTCTCTATTTAAGTACCTTTCTTTTCCTATTATGGTAAACATATCTATAACAACACCTTTGCCATTTCAAAATTCTTCACCCGTACATTTCAGTGACATGAATTATGTTTATCATGCTCTTCAACCATCACTATTATCTACGTATCTTTTAGGAAAATTCCGAGGTCCTAGGATAAGACTGTCGTCTGGTCTCTCTTATGGCCTTGGTGTCATTCTGATACTAAGGGTCTATTATTTGCAGGAAGGAGCCCTGGTGGTGGTGCAATGGTTAAGCACTATCTGAAAGACTGGCAGTTCACACCCACCTAGAGGCTCTGTTGGAGAAAGACTTGGCCACCTGCTTCTGTGACGATTATAGCCTAGGAAACCCTATGGAGCAGTTCTCTGTAACACATGGGGTCACTATGAGTTGGAATCAACTTGATGGCAACTAGCAACAACGTTATTTGAAGGGGCCGGATGGGAGTCCTGCCGCTTGGGCCAATGATGCATTTATCTTGTTGCCTTGTCCCATCAGAGGCCCCCTCTCTTTTTGCTGTGTACTATTATGCCCCTTCTTCCCTCCCCAGGGATTCCAACCCTGGCAACAGTTCTCGAGAAGGTTGACCAGGCAACCAAAGCACAAAGGGCAAACAAGAAGATTTGGGAAAAAAAGATCTTGTAGACTTTTTGGAAGAAAGTCAAGCGGTGCAGAATAGAATGATGGATATATCCACCGCCCTTGCTTCCCACGGTGTGCCCTTAAGACCTTGACAAGAAGGGCTTGGTCAGAGCCAAGGTCAGGCAGGACAGCACCTGAGGGGAAATTCACACCAGACTGAACTTCCCCAGCATCCTTATGGTGTTCACTGTAGCTATAGATGTGACCCACAATGGTCTGATTGTCTGAGCAAAGATGTGCTTATACAGCGCTCAGTATGCCTGCAACAGGTGTTTGAGTGCCGGCTGTGGGGTGAAGGTACTAAAAACAAAATCTACTCCCAACTCAGAAAACCTCTCCGCAAAAATAGAAGAGAGAGAAAAAAAGAAAAGCTTTTTATTGAGTAAGCATTAAACCAGAATGAGATACTTCACAGGCAATTCGTTAAAGAGATTGCAAAGGCAGAAAGAAATTTGACCCTTAATATAGCCGACTGAATACAATCCGTTACATTCGTGTTTAAGGGAAAATGGCTAATTAAGTATCTTTATGGCAGGATACCTGAAGTTATGTTAGTCTCCTTCCAGGAAACTGTGAGGTAGTGGTGTGAGCTTCTTTGACGATTACATTGGAAAAGAGGTGGCTCCCAGGTCCTTGAGGAAACATCCTTGATTTACAATATTTTTCTTTAGTGTGGCTATGAGTCCTAGTTTGACTCGACGGAAACAAGTTCTTTTTTTTTTTTTTTCCAAAGAGACAGAAAAAGAATTTACAATGACAAGGTATCTAAAGTGAATTCTGAAAAAAACAGGGGAGGAGGGGAGCCTTTTCCCTGATTTTTAACAGGGAGAACAGGATGCTCTTATTTTCAATTTGTATTTGTCCTTACACTGCTGTTTTTTATTTCAGGATGGAGCCAATATGTTCTCAGAAAGAGCACACTGCACACGGGAACACACTAAACAAACACAGTAATCAAATTCCTGCTAAAGTCAAGCCAAGTCGAAAAGCAAACTCCAACCTTTCTCACTTCTACAGGACTGAACTTGACGGGGAAACTTGAACGTTTCCTTGGAAATATCAAACACTGCAGCTCCATTCTTTCTGGGCCCATCTCTCCAACTACGTACCGCCAGGGCAGACCTACTGGGTTTATGCGAGTCCTATGCTTCTGCTCAAAAATAGTCACATCTTGTAGACTGTAGCCAAGGTTCTCAGGGTAGCCCTTAACACAACCATTCCTTTTAATCACATGGGAAGAGAATTTGGCTTAAGGGCTCTGTCTTTCCAGGAAGACCCAATAATTGTTGGATTATGCATAGACAAAGGAAGTCTTAGATTGACGTTAGTGCTGATAGAAACCTTATAAATTATCAAAACTGCATAGTATAGAATGTTGTTGTGTGCCATAGAGTAAATTCCAACTCATGTTGTTGTTAGATGCCCTAGAGTCAGTTCCAACTCATAGTGACCCCATGTACAACAGAAAAACGGCCTGGTCCTGCGTCATCCTCACAATTGCTGCTATGTTTGAGCACATTGTTGCAGCCACTATGTCAATCCATCTCACTGAGGGTCTTTCCTTTTTTGCTGACCCTCTACTTTACCAAGTATGATGTCCTTCTCCAAGTACTGATTCCTTCTCATAACATGTTCAAAGTACATGAGACAAAGTCTTGCCATTCTTGCTTCTAAGGAGCATTCTGGCTGTACTTCTTCCAAGAGAGATTTGTTCCTTCTTCTGGTAGTCAATGGTATATTCAATATTCTTCGTCAATACCATATTTCAAATGCATCAGTTCTTCTTCGATCTTCCTTATTCATTGTCCGGCTTTCTCATGCATATGATGCGATTGAAGATACCATGGCTTGGGTCAGGCACACCTTAGTCCTTAAAATGACATCTTTGCTTTTTAACATTTTAAAGAGGCCTTTTGCAGCAGATTTGCCCGATGCAATAATACATTGTTTGATTTCTTGACTGCTGCTTCCATGAGTGTTAATTGTGGATCCAAGTAAAATGAAATCCTTGACAACTTCAATCTTTTCTCTGTTTATCATGATGTTGCTTATTGGTCCAGTTGTGAGAATTTTTGTTTTCTTTATGTTGAGGTGAAATCTCTACTGAAGGCTGTAGTCTTTGATCTTCATCAGTAAGTGCTTTAAGTCCTCTTAGCTTTCAGCAAGCAAGATTGTGTCATCTGCATATTGCAGGTTGTTAATGAGTCTTCCTCCAATCACAATGCTTTGTTCTTCTTCACATAGTCTGGTTTCTCAGATTATTTGCTCAGCATACAGATTGAATAGGTATGGTGAAAGAATACAACCCTGACACACACCTTTCCTGACTTTAAACCATGCTGTATGCCCTTGTTCTTTTTGAACAATTTCTGCATGAGCACAATTAAGTGTTCTGGAATTTCCATTGTTTGAAATACTAATCTACAATTTGTTATGATCCACATAGTTGAATGCCTTTGCCTAGTCAATAAAATATAGGCAAACATCTTTCTGGCATTTTCTGCTTTCAGCCAAGATCCATTTGACATCAGCAATGATATCCCTTGCTCCATGCCCTCTTCTGATTCCAGCTTAAATTTCTGGCAGTTTCCTGTTGATGTACTGCTACAATCACTTTTGAATGATCGTTAGCAAAATTTTACCTGGGTGTGATATTAATGATATTGTTCAATAATTTCCACATTTGGTTGGATCACCTTTCTTTGGAATGGGCACAAATATGGATCTCTTCTAGTCGGTTGGCCAGGTGGCTTTCTTCCAAATTTCTTGGCATAGTAGAGTGTGTGCTTCCAGTGCTGCATCTGTTTGTTGAAACCTCTCAATTGGTATTCCACCAATTCATGGAGCATTGTTTTTTGCCAATGCCTTCAGTGAACCCTGGACTTCTTTCTTCAGTATCATCGGTTCTTCATATGTTACCTCCAGTTCTTTTTGATATAGGGACTCTGTGTATTCCTTCCATCTTCTTTTGACATTTCCTGTGTCGTTCAGTATTTTGTGCATAGAATTCTTCAGTATTGCAACTCATGGCTTTAATTTGTTCTTCAGTTCTTTCAGCTTGAGAAATGCTGAGTGTGTTCTTCCCTTCTGGTTTTCTACCTCCAGGTCTTTGCACATTTCATCGTAACACTTTACTTTGTCTTCTTGAGCTGCCCTTTGAGATCTCATGTTCAGCTCTTTTGCTTCATCATTTCTTCCATTCACTTTAGCTACTCTATGTTCAAGAGTAAGTTTCAGAGTCTCTTCTGACATCCATTTTGGTCTTTTCTTTCTTTCGTGTCTTTTTAATGACCTCTTGCTTTCTTTTTGCATGATGTCCTTGATGTCATTCCACAGCTTGTCTGGTTTTTGGTCATTAGTGTTCAATGCATCAAATCTATACTTGAAATGCTCCCTAAATTCAGGTGGGATATACTCAAGGTCATACTTTGGCTCCCGTGGACTTGTTTCTAATTTTCTTCAGCTTCAACTTGAACTTGCATATGAGCAATTGATGGTCTGTTCCGCAGTTGGCCCCAGCCTTGTTCTGACTCATGATATTGAGCTTCTCCATTGTCTATTTCCACAGATGTAGCTGATTTGATTCTTGTGTATTCTATCTGTCAAGGTACACATGTACAGTTGCCATTTATGTTGTTGAAAAGGTATTTGCAATGAAGAAGTCATTTGTCTCGCAAAATTCTATCATGCGATCTTTGGAGTCATTTCTATCACCAAGGCCATATTTTCCAACAACTGATCCTTCTTCTTGGAGTCTGGTGGCACAGCGGTTAAGCGTTTGGCTGCTACCCAAAAGGTCAGCAGTTTGAATCCACCAGCTGCTCCTTAGAAACCCTATGGGCAGTTCTACGCCGTCCTATAGGGATGTTATGAGTTGGAATCGATTTAGGGGCAATGAGTTTTGGGTTTAATCTTTATAGGAGTAGACTACTTGGTCTTTTTTCCTGTGAAGTGGCTATTGACTTTAAATTGCTGACATTTCAGTTAGTAGCCAAGCACTTAACCATTGCACTATCAGGGCTCCTTATACTGTAGCACAAAACAGAAAACAAAACAAAGATCCCATTGCCTTCCAGTTGATTTCAACTAATAGCTACCCTATGTACAACAGAACAAAACTCTGTCCAGTCCTGCTTCATCCTCATAATCGCTGCTACGTTTGAGCCCACTGTTGCAGCCACTGTGTCAATCCATCTTGTTGAGGGTCTTTTTCTTTTTCGCTGATCCTCTGCTTTACCAAGCATGATGTACTTCTCCAGGGACTGGTCCCTCCTGATAACATGTCCAAAGTACATGAGATGAAATCCCACCATCCTCGCTTCTAAGGAGCATTCTGGCTGTACTTCTTCCACAACAGATTTGTTTGTTCCTCTGGCATTCTATGGAATATTCGGTAGTCTTCGTTAACACTATAATTCAAATGCATCAATTCTTCTTTGGTCTTCCCTATTCATTGTCCAGGTTTTGCATGCATACAAGGCGATTGAAAATACCATGGCTAAGGTCAGGTTCACCTTAGTCCTCAAAGTGACATCTTTGCTTTTCAACACTGTAAAGAAATCTTTTGCAGCAGATTTGCCCAATGCAATGCATAATTTGGTTTCTTGACTGCTGTTTCCATGGGCATTGATTGTGGACTCCTAGTATGTTATATAAATCTAGTATAACTCTACATATTTTTTTGCTTTATTTCACATGCCAAGGAACTGGTATATGGCAAGGAGTTCTGGTCATGCAGCATGTGATGGCCTACTAGGGCCTCAGTCTAGATCTCAAGAGTCCCAGTTTGGTGTTTGTGTTAGTTTCCAAGGACTGCCCTAACAAAATACTATGAATTGGATGACGTATAAGAACAGAAATTTATTGTCTCGCATATCTGGAGGCTACAAGTCCAAATTCAGGGTGTTGGCTGGGCTACATTTTCTCTGAATGCTCTAGAGGAGAATCTTTTCTTGACTCTTTCGACTTCTGGTAGTGCCAGGATTTTTGTGCTTTGCAGTTGAAGCATAACTTCCTGTTCACGTGGCCATTTTCTTTTTGTTTCTCTGTGTCTCTTCTCTTTATAAGGTTACCAGTAAAATTGGATTAGGATCACCCTGCTCTGGTACAACCTCAGGTTAACGGATAACATCTTCAAAGACCATATTTCCAAACAAGATCACATTTACAGGTACTGGGGAGTAAGACCTCAACATATCTTTTTGAGGAACACAATTCAATCCATAGCAGTACCCTTTCCACAGGTTGCAGATTTTGTGTTTTTAGCAATTGTGTATTTTAAACTGACCATGTTCCCCTAAAGCAATTCTTGGCCATGTCCCCCAAAAGCCCATCTAACTGCTTTAACTCATGACCAATAAGGTGGGGGCAGCGTTGGAGACAACCAGCAATTTCCTTGTCCCAGCAAATCCCTGCTGACCTCCAGCTAAGGTTCAGCCTCGTCCTCCATCCTAACTCTCCCCCTGCCTTTCCTTCTGTCAGACTCTGGGAAAGGCAGAGCCAAGACAGCGGTATAGAAAGCACCAGTAGCTGCATCTTTCTCATAAAGAAGGTGAAATTTGGGGTAGGGAGTGTTACTCCTAGTTCACTCCAAAAAAGACATAAAAATCTGACACGTGCTGACTCCATGTGCGTCAGAACAGAACTGTGCCACATAGGACTTTCAATGGCTGATTTTTTGGAAGTAGATAGGCACACCTTTCTTCCGAGGTGCCTGTGGGTAGACTTGAACTGAACACATTAACAGTTACACCACCCAGGGTCTCCAACAAAGATATGTTGTTGTTGTGTTCCATCGAGTTGATTCCAACACACAGTGTCCCTATATGACAGAACAGAACTTCCCCATAAGTTTTCCTAGGCTGTAATCTTTAAGGGAGCAGATCAACAGGTCTTTTATCATGGAGTATCTGGTGGGTTTGAATTGCCAACCTTTTGGTTAGCAACCACAGTCAACTAACCATTGTGCACCAGAGCTCTTTAACAAAGTTGTAAGTCAAGAATATTGATTGATTTGGTTCTCAATTTTATTTTCTAGTCTTTAAAAAATACTGAAACATATAAAAGAATGTAATAAAAACCTCTTTCAATTTGGCTCACCAGAAAACTTTAGGATTGATGACTAGCAAAAACAGGTACACTTTGCTTCATTTACACATGCTTTGCAAAATTTTAAATTAATTAAATTTAATTTAGAGAGCACTGCAAATTAGGTAATGGTGATAACCCCTGGCTTAGTGTAGTTTTGTGTTTTAGCTTTACTAGGAGTCATACATAAACAAATAATGGAGAAATAGGGCCTCAATTTTCGGAGTGGCATATGTGGATTTAGAGGGATTTTGGACACATCGTTAGGAAAGGCCAATAGCTAGAAAAGGATGTCATGGTTGGTAAAGTAGAGGGTGAGTGAAAACGAGGAAAACCTTCCATGAGATGGGTTGATGAAATAGCCACAACAATGAACTCAAACATACAGACAATTGTGAAGATGGCACATGGCCTGGCAATGTTTCATTCTGTTATACATACATAAGGTCGCCAAGAGTCAGAGCTGACTCAATGGCAACTAACAACAACAACAGCAGGCAGGGTTGAGGACGAAGGTAGCAAATCCTGGAAACAAGTCCATATGCCCTTTAAAAGCTTCATCTTCCCTCCTTCCAGAAACCCCACTTCTCCTAAAACTTTAGATTACCTCTCATGAGGAATATGAGCCCTTCTTCCCAAGCATTTGCCTCACTATCAAAATTGACTGAAACTTATAAATAGGGGTTGGGGTAGGAGTGGGGTTATACTTACCAAAAAAACCCAAACAAACCCCTAGCTGTTGAGTCGGTTCTGACTCATAGCAATCCTGTAGGACAGAGAAGAACTGCCTCCTCATACGGTTTCCAAGGAGTGCCGGGTGGGTTTGAACTGCCAACCTTTTGGTTAGCAGCCATAGCTCTTAATCACTATTCCACCACGGTTTCCAGGGTATACTTAGGGAAATTCATTTTCTAACACAACCAAATTATCTTAAATAATAAATAAAGTCATTGACTGTAGAGCTTTTACTGAATCCCAGCAATATGCTGAGCTCTATATGTTAATAATAAAACTAACCAAACTAAAGACAGTACTTGGCCCTCCTTCATTCCCCAACTGGGAAATGAAGTCATGGACATGCTTTATAAATGGCTGGCTGGTTTCCATCAGATAGAACGCCAAATTTAAAAATAAGAAACTGAGCTTTGGCGTATATATCACAGAAGTTCTTCAATAAATTCCACATTTTACAAAACTGAATGGTTAGTCAAATCTGGTTGTTTGCAAGAGACTCTTGGTTTTCAATTCGTTTTCCCTTGTAAGATATTTGTAAATTCCAAATTAAAGGCTACTCGGCTGGTTTTTATTATTGGGAATGAAAGGAGCCCTCTTGTGGTCAGACAGTGCACAGACCGAAAAATACAAATTTCCATGACTTGTGCAAAGCTTCAGGGTTTGATTTTCTAGACTAACATTTTAAGCCTTAAATCTGATTGCGGCCAAAATTTTAACATTAGGAAAAAGATCATATGAATTTACAAAGCAATGTTTTAACCTATACTTTGAAAGAATAAAAACCAAACCAAACCAGTTACCACTGAGTCAATTCCAACTCCTGGTGACGCACTCCATAAGATTTCAATGGCTGTGATATTTCAGAAGGAGATCACCAGGCCTTTCTTCTGAGGCACCTCTGGGTGGACTTGAACTTCCAACCTTTCGGGTAGCAGCTGAGTGAGTTAACTACCTGCACAGCCCAGGGAGTCCTCTGAAAGAATAGAGTGCCTAGAAAGGAACAGATTAATTGTAAGTCATAGTTTTAACGAAACGTGAATTGCAATCACATTGTGTAGGTTTCGTGAGCACCCTTCCCTGCCATGACTCTATCGTGGTTTTTAAAATCATTGTATTATGGTATGATGATCAGTATATGACTTGACTTCTTAAGACCAAAAACATACTCTATGGGTTTGGAAGGTAGTAAGTTTCTATTGCTGGGGCACAGGGACCTGGGATCTGAAGACTGGGTCTGGTTTGCCAAAAATCAATCATTTCTCCCCTTCTGCCCCTGCGTTTATTTCTCGATTTAAGAAGTGGATGCTTGGCCCCCTCTCCTTCTTCACTGGGCTTCTGAGAAGCCTGTGCTTGGGTTTCTATTGGAGTTGCTGTCTGTAGGGCCTGCTTTTGCTAAGTAGCTCTAGCTTTTGCTAAGGATTTTTTTTTTTTTTTGGATATACTTATTTTTTTATGAAGAATTATAGACTCACAAGAAGTTGCAAAAATAACTGGACAGGGAGATCCTATGCACCCTTCACCCAGCCTCCCCTAATGAAGACATCTTGTAAAACCACAGTCAAAACCTGGAAGGTGACATTGGAACAATCCACAGATCCTGTTCAGATTTCACCAGCTTTACAAGTGCTTATTTGTGTGTGTGTGTTTGCATGTGTGTAAAGTTCTATGCAATTTTATCACATGTATATATTTGTGTAATCAACACAGTCAAGATACAGAGTTGTGCCATCACCACAGGACTTTCTCATGCTACCCCTCTATGTAGTTGGTGTTAGCGGCCATTGAATTGGCACCTGACTCACAGCAACTCAGTGCACAACCGAACTAAACACTGCCCTGTCCTGTGCCATCCCCACGATCGGTTGAAGATAGGACGGTTGTGATCCATAGGGTTTTCACTGGCTGATTTTTCGAAGTAGAAAATCTTCCTAGTCCATCTTAGTCTGGAAGCTCTGCTGAAACTTATTCAGCATCATAGCAACACGTAAGCCACCAGTGACAGATGGTGATGGCTGTGCATGAGGTATATAGGCCAGAAATGAAACCCAGTCTCCTGCATGGAAGGCAAGAATTCTGCCACTGAACCACTACTGCCCACTGACCCCTTTATAGCCACCCCAATCCCTCCTCCACCAATCCTGGCCCTCTGGCAATCACTAATCTATTCTCTATCTGTGTAAGTTATTTTGCTATTTAAAAAAAATATCGTCTAAGTGGAATCATACAATACATAACCTTTTGAGATTGACTTTTCTTGAGATTCATCCGAGCTATTGTTCATATCAATTGTACATTCCTTTTCACTACTGACCATCATTCCATGGAATGAATATACCACAATTTGTTTAACCATTCACTCGTTGAAAGATATTTGAGTTGTTTCTAGTTTTTGGCTATTTTGAATAGAGCTGCTATGAACATTCTTGAACAGGTTTTTGCTAAATTACAAAATGCTGATGTCAGAAATCAAAGAAAACCTAATACTTTTTTTTTTCTTTCTTTCTTTCTTAAGGAAAATCAATTCAGTCCCTTCAGCTGTAAATCACACTGGTTAATCTAATACTTGTTCTCTTGCATGGCTTTCTCTGGGAGTTTCCTCTTGATAGAAGTCCTCCTGGGCTCTGATTTTAAATCCTCACCCTTTTATTATATGGCAAGACACAGTATCATTTACTGGTGTGGTTTAAATCTTCACATATGGAGCAATGTTGTACAGCTTTCATCCTTGCCATTGCCCCCATTCCTAAAGTGTAGTTTTAGAATAAATAGCATTCTAAGAGCTAAGTATGTTCTCAGCCAGTGTGGCCCAATATGGCAGCCATGAATAGGATTACAACCACAGAATATGGGTTAGGATTCCAACACAGCCTTTTCAAGGACATAATTCAATTCTTAACACCACTTTCCACTTTTCTCCCATATCTTTCATCAGTCTTAAAAGCAGATACTAGAAGCTGTGCTTTTAAACCCATTTCAGAATTTGTATTATACCCTAAACATGTCCCGCTACTAATGACTAACATTTATTCAGCATTATGCGAAGTGTTGCACCATGGATTACATCATTTAATCCTCACAACAACACAATGAGACAGATACTAGCCTGTCTCCCGTTTCAAAGATGTTAGTTGTTCTCGAGTTGATTCTGACTCATGGCAACTCCATGTGTGCAGAGTAGAACTGCTCCATAGGAATTTCAAAGCTGTGACCTTTCAGGCCTGTCTTCTGAGGTGCCTCTGGGTGTGTTCTCACTGCTAAGCTTTTGGGTAGTAGTCGAGCACTTACCCATTTATGCCACCCAGGGACTCCATGGTGTAAAAAGAGATACTCTTAATTACAACCCACGGATAAACACTGTGAAAGAAATGCAGCATAGCGCTCCAGAGAGGGGACCCAGGTATCCAGCTGCTTCACCACTCACTAAAGGAACCATCTTGGCAAGTTCCTGAACCCCTCCCAGCCTGTGTTCTCCACTGTAAAACGTGGATAATGATACTGTTAGCACACGGCAACCAAGTTAGATGCTGCTATTACTGTTGCTGTTGTTGAGATTATTACAAGGTTCGAGTTTAGCGACGAAATGATCTGGGTGGAAAGGACTTGGTTTCCTAACTGAGTATTCCTCAGAAATGTAGTACTGTATTCTGTGGGAAAGGCCAGCATGATACTGAGACATGGGAAGTAAAAGAGATGTTTCGGAAATCGTTCTCCTCTGTATTCTTCCTCAAAGTGTTTGACCTTCATCCAAACATTGCTTAAAAAATGGATTTTTTTATTTGTTTATTGCTGCTAAAAAATGATGTGGTTGTTGACCTAGGTGCCCATCAATGAATGAATGGATAAACAAATTATGGTATATCCACACAATGGAATACTACGCAACAATAAAGAACAAGATGAAGCCGTGAAATGTCTTATAACATGGAGGAATTGGCAGGGCATTAGGCTGAGTGAGTTTAGTCAGTCACAGAAGGACAAATATTGTATAAGACCACTATTAAAAGAACTCAAGAAAAAGTTTAAACACAGAAGAAAACATTCTTTGATGGTTATGAGGGTGGGGAGGGAGGGTGAGGGTTATTTACTACTAGATAGTAGACAAGAATTATCTTAGGTGAAGGGAAGGACAGCACACACTACAGGGCAAGTCAGCATAACAGGACTAAAGCAAAGCTAAGAAGTTTCCTGAATACAATCAAACTCTTTGAGGGACAGAGTAGCAGGGGTGGGGGTCTGGGGACCATGCTTTCAGGGGACATCTAGGTGAATTGCCATAACAAAGCTTATTAAGAAAATGTTCTGCATCCTACTTTGGTGAGTGGCGTCTGGGGTCTTAAAAGCTTGCAAGCAACCATCTAAGATGCATCAATTGGTCCCGACCACCTGGAGTACAGGAGAATGAAGAACACCAAAGACACAAGGAAAGTATTAGCCCAAGAGACAGAAAGGGCCACATAAACCAGAGGCTTCATCAGCCTGAGACCAGAAGAACTAAATGGTGCCCGGCTACCACCAATGACCACCCTGACAGGGAACACAACAGAGATTCCCTGATGGAGCAGGAGAAAGGTGGGGTGCAGACCTCAAATTCTAGTAAAAGACCAGAGTTAATGGTTTGACTGAGACTGGAGGGATCCCAGAAAGCATGGCCCCTTGGACTTTCTGTCAACTCAGAACTAAAACAATTCCTGAGACCAACTCTTCAGACAAAGATTGGACTGGACTGTGGGACATAAAATGATACTTGTGAAGAGTGTGCTTCTTAGCTCTAGTATGGTGTGGTATGATATGACATTTTATGGGCAGCTTCTGTCTGGAGGTGAGATGAGAAGGCAGAGAGAGTCAGGAGCTGGTTGAATGCACGCGGGATATCAGGGGTGGGAAGGAGGAGTGGGCTGTCACAGTATAGGGAGAGCAATTAGGGTCACATAACAACGTATGTATAAATTTTTGTACGAGAGACTAACTTGAATTTTAAACTTTCACTTAAACTACAACAATAAAAAAAAATTATATGGTTGTTGAATTGGTAAATGTTTTGTTATATATACATGTTTTAAAAACAATTAAAAAAAAGAAAAGAAAAAAATGTGGAAAAAACAGAGGCACAAAAATCTTTTAAATGATGACAATTAGCCTTGTGAGAAAGGGTTCAAGGATTTGGGGTTGTTGGGTCTGGAGAAAAACAGGCAGAGGGAGGTTTAATGACATCTTGAAGTAAATGAGAGGGCTTTATGTGGGGAATGTGCGCCAGCTTTTCATCAGTTTTGTGGAGGACCAAATTAGTGGACACGGACTTCAATTAAAGAGGAGGGACTTTACATTCGCAGCAAGTTTTCATAAGTCACAGCGACAAACTGTGGTGAGGAGCTGGCAAGAGAGAATGAAGTTGGCATCCCAAGTTTGATCAAAAACAAAAATATGTCATTAAGACGCTTTTTCTAAAAGTCCTTCCAAACTTACTTGTCTGTTGTTCTTCGGTTCTAATTCTAGGCAAACAATGTAAAAGCTTGAGTGAGAAGTCACGCAGTTTCCTCATTTTGCAGCACAAACCCACTGGTGTTTCTCCTGATATCAAGGATGTTTATCACGTTCTTCTTCCCGGGGGCTGTCTCTCCAGGCCTCTGGGTTCCTCTGGCTCCCGTGCAGTCTGGACTTGCTAACTTACATCGGCCCTGGATGTTTATAACTAACCAGACTTATCTTCCCCTTAACTCTGTTCTGTCCTCCTGGGACTCATCTTCATGTCTCCACTCAAAGTCGCACGTCTTTTTCCTTCATTCTCTAAATTCTCAGAATTGCATGTATTTATGTCTTCTTCTGTTATTTTGATTTATAGGACTTAAAAGTCCAGTGATGTCTTTACAGCCTCTAAGATCACCTACAGTCACACACATTACATTTTGTAAAAGGGTTGAGGCTTTTTATATTATGTAAACCATACACGTACTTTCCTGAGAAGGATTTCCGTGGTATGTTTTTGACCTATGAAAATGTATATGCTAGCCCTTTGAGGAAATAATAGCAAGAGATTGTTTATTTCAAAGAGAATTGCCACAAGATATGCATAGAATATTTTTTGAATCCAAGGCTACTTATAGAGATGATATTCTAAATTATAATACTTAGAAGTATAGAATAGTATATGGTGTGGTATGATATGGTGTGGTGTGGTTTGGTGTGGTATGGTGCGATGTGGTATGTTGTGGTATATTGTGGTATGGTGTGGTGTGTTGTGGTATGATATCACATGGTCTGTGCGGGGTGGCGTGCTATGGTGTGGTGTGGTATGGTGTGGTGTGTGACATAGTATGGTAGGGTGTAGTGTGGTATAGTATTGTGTGGTATGGTGTGCTGTGGTCTAGTATGGTGTGGTATGATATGACATGTTATGGTATGGTGTGGTATGGTATGTTATGGCATGGTGTGGTGTGGTATGTTATGGCATGGTGTGGTGTGGTATGATATGACATGATATGGCGTGGTGTGGTGTGCTGCAGCATGGTTTGGTATAGTATATGCTAAGGGTTAGCAAATCAACTACCTGGGGATCAAGTCCAGCCCTCTGCCTATTTTTGTGTGGCCTATATGCTAAGTGTTTTTTCCCCCACATTTTTAAATGTCTGAAAAACATTAAGTTGGCAGCCATAAAGGAAGCAGCCCTCCAGTTAGTACTTTGCTTCTCCTGCTCTTCAAGCTGTGGGAGAAATGAAACCATGTGGCAAAAGTAGGAGCAAAAGTCTATAAAGGGATGCTGGGAGAAAAGTCCTGCTTCACTTCTGACAAAAAATTATTATGTCCAGAAAGGAAGAATTAAGTGACATTCACAAGAAATGTTTATTGAATTTAATAAAGTGCCTCCCCAAAACACACGCTGTTTGTGTATGTGTGTTCATGTTATAATATTGGACTTGAAAACATTGAATTTTTTAAAAATGTGTCTCGGAGAACTGTACAATGGACTAGGAGCCAAGACACCAAGGATTAATCTCTCTCTTAGCCTACACGTTAGTACATCCTATAACAATCTATTTCCAGGGATGTGAAGAAGAGTAAAACAGGGTCTCAGCCATTGATTCTTATGGGATGCAGTTCTACTCTGAAAGACATAGGGCTGCCATGAGCTGAGGTTGACTTGATGGCAACTATTTTTTGTTTTTGGATAGATGGGGAAATCAAAGTTTAGAGCAATCAAGTGCTGTGTCTAAGGTCATACAGCTTGGGGTTGGCGGGGGCGGGGGTGGTCAGAGATCAAGTCTACATTCAGGCATGCTGAATCTCCAGTCTCTGCTGTGTCTTTAATGAGGATCTTTTGAATCTTTGACCTTTACTGGCGCCAGTGCCTATTGCTACATATCCTGCTTCTTTCTTCTCAACCTCCTGGGTGGGTCCGAAAGTCCAATGACTTGGGAAGACTGAGCTTCTACTTCAAATATTGAGTCAAGGCTTTCTGCACACTGGGAGTAGGGCAGAGGTTCTGGACAATGTGTCCCTGAGCAGCCCTGAACCTTTCCTGCCTACCTTTGCTCTTGCTTCTCTCTAGATGAACTCGCCGTGCTCCTATCCAATGCCAGAACCACCCTCAGGCATGAGAGCCCACCTTCTCTCAGTCATCATGGATATGGATGCTTCGACAATTCGTCCATCTCTCACTGTATTAATTTCTTAGGACTGCCATATCAAAGTACCATAAACTGGACGTCTTAAAACAACAGAGAGATATTCTCTTGCAGTTCTAGAGGCAAGAAATCTGAAATCAAGGTGTCAGTAGGGCCTTGCTTCCTCTTGTCTCTTCCTAGCTCCTGGTGGTGGCCGGCATCTAGGCCTTCCTTGGCTTGTAGATGCATCACTCCAATCTTAGCCTGTTATC
This sequence comes from Dugong dugon, assembly GCA_030035585.1. Taxonomy (NCBI): domain Eukaryota; kingdom Metazoa; phylum Chordata; class Mammalia; order Sirenia; family Dugongidae; genus Dugong; species Dugong dugon. The sequence goes on from CM057460.1 coordinate 20,089,182, forward strand.
ACCTGGTGGTCTTCCTGTTTGCCTCTCTACCTCTGTGCCTCTTCTCCTCTTTGGGTAAGAACACCAGTCATATTAGATTAGGGCCCACCCTACTCCAGTATGACCTCATGTTAGCTGATAACATCTGCAAAGCCCCTATTTCCAAATAATGTCATGTTCATAGATACGGGGGGTTAAGACTTCAACATATCTTTTGAGGGTATACAGTTTAATCTGTAACACTCTCCTACTCACCAGTTTTTCTCACTTCAAGATGATTTTTACCAGTGTATTTAGACCCCAATTCTCTTACAAGTTATCACCCCACTTCTGATTTCTTTTACAGCAAATGTCCTCACAATAGTTGCCTATCCTCATGATCAATTTCTTTCCTTCCTGTATCTCTCTCCCCTCTTCTATTTTTTGTAACAGCTTTACTGAGCTATGCTTCACATGCCTTACCATGCGCTCATTTAAAGTGTGCAATTCAATGCTTTTTAGTATATTCACAGATATGTGTGACTATCACCACAGTCAATTTTAGAACATTTTTATTGTGTCAAAAAGAAATGCCATACACTTTTTCTTCACTCTTGAAGATACTCTAGGCAAGTCTTTAACCTCATCCTTCCACCAAGACTTTTCTGGTCAAGGTCACTGACAGCCTCCACATTCCTAGGTCCCAGCTCCCATTTTACTTCATGTATCAGCGGTGTTTGATTCTGTGACCACCTCTTACCTTTGACACTTTCTTCATTTGCTTCCAAGACACCTACTTTCTTCATTTTCTGCCCATCTCAGTAGATGTTCCTACTTGGTCTCCATTGCTAGTTCCACCCTTCATTCTGATCTGCTACATCAGAGGCACCCAGAACCACGTCCTTGTACCTCTTTCTCTTCTCTCTCTATATGTTGGTGACTCCAAAATTTAAACCTTCAGCCCACACCTCTTTCCTCAACTCCAGAATCACATATTGAAGTGCCTACTTGACATCTCCATGTGAACGCCTAGTAGATATCTCAAATTCATGTTTGAAACATAATTTCTAGGCTTCTTCCCCAAATCTGCTTTACCCACAGTCTTCCCCAGCTCAGTTGATGACAATATCAGCCTTCTGGTTGCTGAAACCTTGGAGTCATCCTGGACTGCTCTCTTTCTCTCATACTGCAAATCCAGTCTGATGGTTTGGATCCAACCAAGCCTTTGCCTGCATCTAACCAAAGAAAAGACACCATTTTCTTCACACAAAGGATCTGCCTGCTTAGTTGTGCAGAGTGAGGTCTTTATAAATTTGTCTGTTCAGAAGTCATAAAAACTATTTAGAAAGAGAAATTAAAGCAGTAATGAGTTTGTTAACCTACCTAAAGTCAAGTGCAACTTAAAGGTTATAACCACAGCTTCTAAACACTTAAAGGTTATAACCACAGCTTCTAAACATTCTAGGCCCTGCTACTGCTTCTTGTTTTCAAACAAGTGATTTGATACCATGGTGGATTATAAAAATGGCCACAAAAGCCGTCCCTCCTGCATCCATGCTCATGACATATGGCAATGAAGATTCTCTCATAAGAGATGGAGTCTGTTGCTACAGCTCTTAAATCTGGGCTGAATTTTTGACCTGTTTTGATCAATAGTATGCAGTGAAAAAAATTTTTTCACTTCTGAGCCTAAACCTCAAGAAGACTTCCAGTTTTTGTTTTTTCTCTCTCTTGCTGTGCCAGCCTCGGCTAGCTACCTGAAAGATGAGATGCCATGTGAGAGACAGCCAGGTGTCCCAGCCAATAGGTAGCCAACTGCCAGACATGTGAGAGGCCAAGAGGAATCATATGGCTTCCAGAAGACTCACTTGCTGATCACGGAACAGCAGCTGATCACAGATACATGAATGAGCCCCGCTGAGGTAGCAGAAGAAATCACTCAGCTGAGTCCAACCCAAATTACTGCTGACCCACATAATTGTGAGCTGAGTAAAGAATTGTGCTTTGATGCTACTGTTTTGAAATAATTTGTTATGTAGCAAGAGCTAACTGATAAGAGATAATCATGCCTTTAGCTTATTTCTCCTTATCTAGTTTGCTTAATTAGTTAAATATTTATTCAGTGCAAGAGGGCATATGTAAATGATCTTTTTTATGATTTGAATTCGGTGTAGCTCAGCTTTTAAATATTGTGATTCCCAGACTCCACAGATGGAGGCAGATTTTGTTGTTGGTTTTGGTTTAGTGCATACTCTTAGGAACCTCATCTAGTTACAAAAACGCTTGTATTTTTAAAGGCCCAAAGCAAAGGAACAACAAAAGAAAAACTTTGACATTTTCAAACACTTGAATAGACATTGTGCCAGCTGATTTTTTGAAGTCTTTTAACCTACATAGACCCCAAATACAGAGAAAAACAAAGCCACAAGAAAGAAGGAATATGCGTTAACTCTTGGCCTCACTTAACCACCTGTCCCAACATGTTGCCTCAGAGGATGGTTACATAGTTAAAAATTACAGGTAGTTCTCTCTCATTCATCTAAACAGAAATTATTCCGTGTACATTTTCAGTGCTTTATTGGACAATAGAAGTCCTTGAGTGGCACAAAGGATTACTAACTAAAAATTTGGCAGTTTGAATCCACCTAGAGGTACCTTGGAAGAAAGGCCTGATGATCTACTTCTGAAAGATCACAGTCATTGAAAACCTGATGGAACACAGTTCTCTGAAACACACAGGGTTGCCATGAGTCAGAATCAAGTCAACAACAATTGGTTTGGTATTGGACAATGATAAAAAGGGACATTTGAGGGAATTGTTCCTTGTGCCTGGATATGAAAGTGAGAGTCATCTTTCTATCAGGCAGCAGTAATGATTGTCTCATTTAATTTATGAATTTCGTAGTAGATGAGTAAATTGAGAAATCAGAAGTGCATTTTCCAGATGGCATGGGCAAAAACCATTATGAATACCAGGAAAAAAATGCTGGGAACAAGATTCTTTCAAGGGAAGAAAAACCAGCTGTTTTTAAACGCTTGACATGCAGAAAAGCAAATTCTATCCTAACTCTAGTTTCACAAAATGGAACAACTTCCCAAGGTGTTCTTTTCATTGTAAAGTCTTCCTCCCCCGGCCCCTTGTGAAATCATAGTATCTGCTTATAAAGTCCGATTTTCATTTTCATCAAACCTGGAGGCAAAAATGAAAACTATACCACTTTTTTCTTTGAACTCTAGAAGCAATTTATTTTGGCTTGTGTAGAGAATATTTCCATATAGACAATATTAATCTCCTCATTATAAAACATCATGAAATGAAATGCATTTTGAAATGCCAACCAAAAAACCAGTTTCACAAGAAGCACATAAAATTCTCACATCAATCTGTTTTATATTAATGTGGGGACTGGCCAACAATAACCTTGTGGGATGTGTGTGTGTTGGGTGTGTGAATGTGTGTGTGGGGGGGTTGTGGGTGTGAGAGAGTGTGTCTGTGTGAGTGTGTTTGTGCATGCACACACATATCACCTTTGAACAAATATCCCCAAGCTCTCCACTGGAAAAACACATTTTCATGCTGCCATTTTGAGGGGCTGAGGCAAAATCTTACAGAGAATTAGGGATGAAGTCAATGAAACCCTCAAGCATAAACTGTCAGATTAGCAAGCTAATTTATGAAACGCTGGTTTTTCCTCATTTTTGTTCTTTAGGTAACTGTTCTTTTAATTCTCATTTTAAACTGTCGTATCCCTTTGGATGTATGAATCGTAACTAAAGACAACACTAAATCCTGACCCTCAGGGAGTTCGATGACTGTATAAGCACCTCTGGGAGTAAGATCACTTTAACACACAGCAAAGGGAACAGTTTGTATTACACATGTGAATGGAAATAAAAGGAGAATTATTTTCAGTCTTCGTGTGTTTGTACCCTCTTGGCTAGTGGCTGCTTGCCAAATGCCTATGGTCAGTATATTTAAAATACCACTTATTTTAAGTACTGTTGTTTCTCTAAATTTTAATTTCTTACAGCCGAGAAAAGTTAAAATAAGTAGATGATGAAATGCTTGTAGTAGGTTCTATGTCATCATCTAATGATTTTGAGCACACGCCTTCCCCTCTGTTATGGGTTGAACTGTGTCCCCCAAAAAGATACGTTCAAGTTCTAACCTCCAGTACATGTGAATGTGACCTTATTCAGAAATAGAGTCGTTGTAGATGTAGTTAGTTAATATGAGGATAAACTGGAGTAGTCAGCCCTAGGGGTCTGCAGTGCAGTCAATTACTTAATATGGCCCTTCTAGCCATAGTCTTTGTAAATCCTACCAAATGACTGGATGAGGACTATGCAAATAAGGTGCTTGTGCCCCACCAAGGAGATTGGATAGCTTGCTAATAATGTAAATAAGGTATATGGAACCCTAAAGAGGGAATTGGTCAGTTTTGCCATCCCACTAGGCTTAAAAGAGAGCCAATTCCAGAGCAGAGAGAGGATCTCACCACCATCAAGAAAGAAGAGCAAGGAGTGGAGCGCAACCTTTGGATTCGGGATCCCTGCGCTGAGAAGCTTCTGGAAGCAGGAGACCGAGAGAGAGACAGAGACAGAGAGACAGAGAGCTGTAATACCAAAGATGACGAGAAGTGGTGGCAGAGAAACGGCAGCAGCAGAGGCAGGAGATTGGCAGGAGATAGCTCTGTGGGCTTCCCAGCCCACAGAGCAAGAAAGGTGAGCCCCTTCAGGCAGGAGGCTTGTTGGAGTAGGGTGCCTCTAGGCATTGGTGGAACTAGGTTTGCCAACCCGCAGAGTTAGAGCTGAGCACCTTTGGGCCGAGGCTTACTGGCAAAAAGGGGTGCCTCTGGGTACTTATCAGCAGAGCTAAAAGAGCTTTATAACACTTGCCCGAGCAGGGCAGAGGACAGGCTAAGGGGCTGAGGGCCAGAGAGAAGTGTGCCTGCAGACACGGCTGAGAAGAGGCTGTCTTGATCGAAGAACTGTATCCTGAACATTCTGAACCTGAATTGTAACCTGTTACTTCCCTAATAAACTCCATTTAACTGTGAATATTGTCTGTGTGGCCATTGCAATGAATTATCGAACCCACAGAGAAGTAGAGAGCACTGTGTGATGGACGGTTGGTGACAGAATTTGTAAAAAGGTTGGAGGGTGGAGGCATGTCTGAACTCTACATCATAGGAATCAGCCTTGGGCTATTGATCTTGGTTCTCCTTCCCCCTTGTGAAGTTAGAGAATGCCAGATGCTGCTGTGCCACCAGTTTTACAAGGTCACACTGGGGTAAGGGAGTAGGGTGGAGTAGGATGAGCCCTAGAGACCATACTGGAGTGGTGGAGGCCCTACTGGAGTGGGGGATGTCATACTGGAGTAGGGGAGATCATACTGGAGTAGTCTGAGCCCAAGAGGTCATACTGCAGTAGGGGGGGTCATACTGGAGTACAGGACATCATGCTGGAATCAGGGAGGTCACACTGGAGGAGGGGAGGTCATATTGGAGTAGAGGAGGTCACACTGGAGTAGGGGAGGTCACACTGGAGTAAGGGAGGTCTTACTGGAGTAAAGGAGGTCACACTGGAGGAGGGGAGGTCATACTGGAGTAGAGGAGGTCACACTGGAGTACCAGAGGTCTTACTGGAGTAGGGTAGGTCACACTGGAGGAGGAGAGGTCATACTGGAGTAGGCCAGGTCCTACTAGAGGAGGGTGAGCCCTACTTCAGTATGAGTGGTGTCTTTATAAGAAGTGAAGGGGCACAGAAACACAGAGATGCAGAGGGAAGAGGCCATGTGAAAACCCAAGCAGAGATTGAAGTTATGCTGCCAGAAACCAAGGAACTCCCGGGGCTACCAGAAGCTGGAAAAGACAGTAAAGATCTTCCCCTAGAGACTTCATAGAGAGCATGGCTCTGTCAACACCCTCATCCTGAAGTTGGACTTCTAGCCTCCAGGGCTGTGAGATAATGAACTATGGTTGGTTTTAAGTCACGTAGTTTGTGGTGATTTGTTCCGGCAGCCCTAGGAAGCAAGCCCACTTTCTTTGAGTCAAGGCCTCCCCGCTCCCATTACTCTGACCAAGGCGGATTGCGGTCTGAGGGGGAGTCGGCTAGGGGTAATGGAATCTTCTATCTGAAGGCTTTGAGAAACAGCGTAGGCAACTCCAGGAGGTAGACTTCGGAAAAAGTGAATAGGCAGAGGGTCAGCGCAGCTGACATAATTACTCATTTTGGAAAGGCTTTACAGCGAGTTTCCTCTGGGTCCCTGGCATCCCTACAGCCACTGAAGGACATCCGTTTTGGCAGGCAAACAGGGAGTGCAGGATCCACCAATCCAACACTCACTTTTGATCTACATTCCTCTCCCCTCCCCTCTGCCACATTTAGCCTTTTTTTGGTGGCTAGCCACAAACCCACGTAAACATCTACGGAGTCATCCGTGACTACTAGCCTGAGAATGAAGTATGCAGTTGTATTTATCTGTGCAAATGTTTATTGTGTGCCTACTGTGTGAAATACTTGGTGCTGGGTCCTGGGGGCAAAGGGTGTGGTTTGCACTCCCTGCACTGAGCCCAGCTGCCTTTAAGGTGGCTTATGTTTGCACTCACACACACACACAGATGAAGGCACCCAGGAACCTCTGTGCTCTTTATTTGGCTCAAAATGAAAGCCCTGCTTCCTTGTGATTGGCCAACTGTCAACAGGGTTTAAAAACTCCTATTCAAGGGTGAAAATTAATTAATTCTGGGAGTCTTTAACGCATATTTAGTGCCTGGGTGGCACAAACAGTTAAGCACTGGGCTACTAACCAAAAGGTTGGAGGTTTAAATCCACACAGAGGTGCCAGACAGACCTGGCAATCTGCTTCTGAAAAGTCACAGCCTTGAAAACCCTGTGGAGCACAGGTTTACTTTGACACCTGGGGTCACCATGAATCAGAATTGACTTGATGGCAACTGGTTTGGCTTTTTGGTTGATTTTGGTGCATATTTATTTAAATTTGATATTTCAGGCATGACAACACAAAATACACACCAGTCTGGGGGACTGTCAAGCACAGTGTCACCTCCGGTCCTGGAAACAGAACCACTCTCCTGTTCAGACTGGCCAGTTGCCTCAGTTTACAGTAAGGTGCTTTCTAAAATGAAGCAGGGCAGTAGAATTATCTTTGAGCCAGTCCAGTTCAGTTACCACCTACTTCTGTCTTTTGCTTTTCTAGAAGTTTTAATCATCATAGTAGATGTTAACTACCGAGTAAGCTGATTGTGCTGAGATTCTTGTGGTTTAACACTGTTTCTGACTCTAGCATTCTTCTTTCAGAACTGTAGGTGGATCAGAGAATGCTTCGGTCTCATGCATCTAGAGGAAAAATACAAATTTCCTTCTTATATAGAATCATCAGTATTACAAAACAGGACAATTCAGGCCACCACAGTCTAATCAAACTTAGGGACGTCTGACCAAAGACCAGCCCAGATGTATAAACTGGCAGTGGAGATGGGAATAGCTGGGATAGGTGTAGCTAATTTCAACCCTTCTCTGCCCTCAGGGAGGCAATAGCCATTTTTTCTCAGTTCCAAGCATCTCCAAATTTATTGACCTAGAGCAACCTTTTCCAAATTGTGCTCAGGACTTCTTTAGCTAGGGACCAGCTATCCTGGTTTACCTAGGACTGTCTTGGTTTTAGCACTGAAGGTTACTCATTCCAGGAAACCCCTCAGTTCCAGGCAAATCAAGATGGTTGATCATCTGCCTTTAGTCTTAAGACAATACTGAGGACAAAATGGACCTGTGGTCAACAAATTTTGGAAACTGGTTCTTACTGTATTCACCTCTTGGAGATCTAAAAGACATATTAACATACTGAAGAATTCAATAAGTTCTTCAGCAAAGAAACCTGGTAAAACTCATTGTTTCCCAAACTTATTTGACCATGGAACACTTAGGTAATGCCCCTTAACACCTCAGGACATAATTGGAGAATGTTCTTGTGCTTACCCTTTTTTATCTTGTGTAGTAATAAATGTAGTGAAAGACGTTAAGCAAGTTTCTGCTTTGCAGAAGCATCTACTGGCCTTCCCTAATTTAATACAAGACTTAGAGAGCGATGGGTTTCTGATATCCAAAGTTCTAAGTAAGAATGTGTATTTTTCCTTATTAACAAGGTGTAAAAATCAACTGTTACGGGTATCTAGATCATATGTGGATTGAGTAGGACTTTGTACTTTGGCCTAGGAACCTCCCTACTGTACCTTAAAGAAAAAGAACTGGTACCCTAGAGGGCTGGCCCAACGACTGGCACACAGCAGGCATTAGAAAATATTTTTACTAAACTGAACTATCCTTTGCTTACTATCCTGCTTCCATAGGGCACAATGTTTAAAATTTCTAATACATTTGAAAATTAGAGACTACCTGTATATGTATCTAAAGATTGCTTGTGATTAAAAGAGTTTAAGAGTCTGGATTTTATCTTTTAAAACATCTCTTTAAATTTCCCAACGAAATACACCTTCTCACTTATCAACTATCCTGTTATCTGATATTTTGCATTTACGACAATAGTAAAAAGTCTACTATTCATCTATTTAACCCATTAATGAAGTATGTCTGGCAGTAAGGAACGCCAGGGTGTGAGGAGAGAGTAACGCTGGCTTTGATGGTTAAGGTCATGTGTCAACTTGGCCGGGCCATGATTGTCAGTGGTTTGGCAGTTATGTAATGATGCAATTTGGCAGCTATGCAATGATGTGATTTGGCAGTTATGTAATGATGTAGTCATCCTCCATTTTTTATCTGATGTGGTCATCCTCCAGTTTTGCATAACACTGAGTTTGCATAACAACCTGGTCTTTGAAACCTAACAATGTTGATAACTGAGGAGAGGGTGTAGTCCCACTTGAGATCATGATTTAATCTTTTGAGAAAGTGCATACACAACCTCTTAGAATTTCAGGATGTCAGAACATGGTACGTGCTCAAAAAATGGCAGCCAGAGTTACTTTATTAGTTGGAAGTTACTTCAGAGGTCATCTACCTAGGTGGCCCAAGAAGATGAGGTGATTTATCTCAGCAAATAGTAGGATGGAGGCCAGAACTTACATCACCTGAATGCTAATCCAATGCACACTCACCATACTTCATCTTCGTATTCTTCAGACTATTTCTGCCCTCAAAAACATATAAGGTAGGAACTCAATTCCAAGTCCAAAAGACTATGCACAAACTCATCTCCCGCCTTCAATATCTGGCAGTGGCTCTACATTTTCTATAAACCAATGTTGCAGCATACAAGCAGGCTTCCTGAAGCTTTACTTTTTCAGGAGCCACATCATTTGCGGCTCCTCAGAACTCTGAGACAGAGGTTGAAAGAAGGACGTTTATTAGGTAGTGCTCTTGGGATTAGCACCTGTACAAGGGAGGGGAAGGAAGCAAGACTGGACAGAGGGAGAAGTTGAGCTGTGATTTAGTCCCAATGCAGGTCTCAGCCAAGCCATAGGAGCTCAGAAGTTGGAATGGCCCTACAGAGTTGACTCATCTGAGGGCTTCGTCTTTATACCCCCATGTAGATCAGCCATTGGGTGCGGGCATTTGGGGAAAGGGGAATGACCTTGGTGAAGAAACTCTTTTCAGCCCTGGAAATCCCCATAGCAGGAAGACAGATTGAGGACTTTGGACTGGCAGTGCTGCCAGCATCTGGGGGAATAAACCTTCATCCTGGAGGGGAACCTGTGCTGAGCATCACAGGGCCACCACATGACTCATCTCATCTTTCTAGTAGTCTAGCTTTTTTCCACGGAGCCCTGGTGGTGCAATAGTTAAGCGCTGGGCTGCTAACTGAAAGGTTGGCAGTTCGAACCCACCAGTGTCTCTGTGGGAGAAAGACCTGGCGATCTGCTCCCATAAAGACAGTTTAGAAAACCCTATGGGGCAGTTCTCCTCTGTCCTATAGGGTTGCTATGAGTTTGGAATCAACTCGACGGCGTACAACCAAGCTTCCTTCCATGCAGGAGATTATGAGATTAAACCATTCTACACTAACCTCTGTAATGCATCAAAGAAAGTGGATTGCACCCAACTCAGAAATTGCTACATAGCAGATACTTCTTTCAAATGAACCCTGGGCAGATATAGCAGATTCTTCTTTCATATGAACCCTGGGCAGATAATAATAATCCTTTTAATGTCAGCCTGTTGGATGGTAACTCTGTTTACTTTAATAAAGACTTGTGGTAAAAACAGAGCCTTGGTTAAAAAAAAAAAAAAAAAAAAGGCAATAGTGCCAGGTTATGGGCCTGGTTATATTTAGCCATTTGTTCTTATTAATATTTTGTGTATTTCCATACGGTCATGTTTTGTGTACCAATTGTTTTTTGAAGTTTAAGTACTGCATGATATAAGTTTAAAATCCAGCCTTCTCCATGTCACAGAAGCCCCACTTTTCAGAAAATCCTGGAAGCCCTTGACCCTAGTGGCAGTATGGGCAGTGGCTGGCAACAGCCTTGCCGCTAGGGTCAGACCACAATGAACAACCCGTTGCTGAGTGGATTCTGACTCAAGGAAGCCCCATGTGTTGCAGAGTAGAACTGTTCCCAAGGTTTTTCTTGGCTGTAATCTTTATGGAAGCAGATCACCAGGTTTTTCTTCCGATGCACCTCTGGATGGATTTGAACAACCAAACTTTCAGTTAGCAGGTGAGCACTTAACCATTTCCACCCCCACAGGGACTCCTAAAGCCAGACTGCCAGGTCCACATTCTCCAATTCCTCTGGGCCCAGGGATCATGCCAGAAGCTACCACAGAAGGTAGTTTGAGATTTTCACTATGAAGCACTACTCAAAATGCACACCCTTTTGTTGGTATTTCTCCCCTTAGCTCATACCCTTCTGTGTTTTGTTCTCTTTGTTCATCCCCTCCCTGTTAGTCTCCATCCTAAACCTTTGGATTGGGCCATCCTGAACCTTCTGTCTGTCCACTGTAAACACTTTGCCTGTATCTTCCACCCCTTTTAGACTGATCTGTCGCCGTCCCATAGGGACACTGTTTTCCTTGCATTGGGCCCTCTCCAGTGTGGGCTGCTCTTTCTCCTATCTTGAATCTAGGAGGGGAGGTCAACATTCTCCTCAACCCCCTTTTCTGCACCTAGATGTTACTTCACTCCCCTTGTGGAGTAAAGCTCCTCTTTGTTCTGGGTTGTGCCATCTACCTAACTCACCCTACACCCCTGTGCATCCCTGTCACCTACTTACCTTCTGATCTCTCTTCCACATTCTTGATTCTAGGCCTCCTTTTCTAGGTCACTCTCTTCCTCATCTGGGGTTAATTTGACATCCAGGTAGATAATTCCAAACATGTTGATCCCTAAGGCTGCTGAACTCTTCAGAACCAATAACATTTGCCTCTACTACACTTGAGCAACTCTCTTTCACTAGCACTTCCTGCTCCCTTTTTACCCCCAATCCGATTCACCTCTGAAAGCTTGAACAACAATAGCTTACTGCCTTGATTTGAGTTCTCCAAGAAGCAGACCCTGAAAGAAGGACTCCAGTACAAGTAGTTAATGTGGGAGCTAATCCCAGCAGGGGAATGGGGGAATTGAAACAAGAAAGGGAAGGAAGCGAATAAAGAGTGTATTGCCAAACAAGTTCCCACTGTGGGCAACTGGAACTTATTCCCCCTGGGAAACTCTGGGAAGCAAAATGGAACACCTCTCACAGCTAAATCTCACCTGGGAGAGGGTGGAGGAGCTACACTAGTTATCTATCAATTCTCTCAGTCACTGGTTGAGCGCTGCTTCTAGGAGGCGTTCACTGCTCAGAACTCCTGGCCTGAAAACGCACTGAGGCCAAAGCAGGTAGGCAGTCTGGCCAGAGCAGAGTAGACATAGGGATTGCTGTGGGGCTATTGGGAGCATCAACAGCATCAACAGCATGCTTCACCTACCATTTCAGCTTGCTTAACCCTGCACTTTCCTTAAGCATGCTTTTTGTCTTTATTGAGGCCCATAATTCCTTTGACTCATCCACTCTTAGCCAAATTACTAGCCTTCTGGGAACCACACTCCCTTCCCCATGGAGCCTGGGTGCCACGGACAATTTGAACTTCTTTCTCTCAAGTTTCTCAACATCATTGTATTCTTGTTTTCTTTCTCCTTTTTCTTTTTTGACCACAATTTGGTATTTCCCAACTAAGTTCAGACTATGATAGCTATAAAGAATTGCCCACCCAGGCAAGCTGGTGCCACCACAAAATAAGTGAAGTCTGTCTCCCCAGTTCATTATTTTTTTTACTTATTCTTGGTCAGCTTTCTCTTTAATAACTGTCAGCTGCTATTCTAAAATTTTCCCTCTCTCCTCAAGGCAACTTCTCAGCTTCTACCCCTTTCATTTCTCGATAGAGTTGTCTATATTTACTGTCTCCAATTTCTCTTCTCCCACTCATTCCAAGGACTCCATCTTTCTCATACTTCAATCGCTCCCCCTTGCATTATTCCTGTCTTTCATCCAGTGATGTTTTCAAGTCTCATTCTGTTACAATCTCCTCAAGATAATAATAGCCATGCTAGCTATCACCTGTTCTCATTTTTATTGTGTTATCATTTATTCTCTGCCTTAGACTTAAGTGCTAATCTTTCTCTTGAACTCCAGACACAATACATTGCCTTCACGTTTCACGGGCTCCTCTAATTCAACCTATTACTCCCCTTCAAACCTGCTCCTCTTTCTCTGTTCCTTCAGTACTGATATAAAGTACTATCCTTTGCTCAGTTAGTGTCTTAGTATCTAGTGCTGCTGTAACGGAAATACCACAAGTGGATGGCTTTAACAAAGAGAAGTTTATTCTCTCACAGTCTGTTGTTGTTGTTGTCAGGTGCCGTTGAGTTGGTTCTGGCTCAGTAGCGATCCTATGTACAACAGAATGAAACACTGCCTGGTCCTGTGCCATCCTCACAATCGTTGTAATGCTTGAGCCCATTATTGCAGCCACTGTGTCAGTCCATCTTGTTGAAGGTCTTCCTCTTTTTCGTTGACCCTCTACTTTACTAAGCATGATGCCCTTCTCCAGGGACTGATACTTCCTGATAACATGTCCAAAGAATGTGAGACGTAGTCTAGCCATCCTAGCTTCTAAAGAGCATTCTAGTTGTACTTCTTCCAAGACAGATTTGTCTGTTCTTCTGGCAGTCCATGGAATATTCAATATTCTTCTCTAACACCACAATTCAAAGGTGTCAATTCTTCTTCAGTTTTCCTTATTCATTGTCCAGCTTTCACATGCATATGAGGTGATTGAAAATACCATGGCTTGGGTCAGGCGCACCTTAGTCTTCAAGGCAACATCTTTGACTTTCAACACTTTAAAGAGGTCTTTTGCAGCAGATTTTCCCAATGCAATGTGTCTTTTGATTTCATGACTGCTACTTACATGGGTGTTGATTGTGAATCCAAGTAAAATGAAATCCTTGGCAACTTCAATCTTTTCTCCGTTTATCATGATGTTGCTTATTTGTCCAGTTGTGGGGATCTTTGTTTTCTTCATATTGAGGTGTAATCTATACTGAAGGCTGTGGTCTTTGATCTTCATCAGTAAGTGCTTCAAGTCCTCTTCACTCAGCAAGCAAGGTCTTGTCGTCTGCATAATGTAGGTTGTTAATGAGTCTTCCTCCAATCCTGATGCCCTGTTCTTCTTCCTATAGTCTAGCTTCTCAAGTTATTTGCTCAGCATACAGATTGCAAAGGTATAGTGAAAGGATACAACCCTGACACACACCTTTCCTGATTTTAAATGACTCAGTATCCCCTTGTTCTGTTCAAACAACTGCCTCTTGATCTAGGTACAGGTTCCTCATGAGCACAATTAAGTGTTCTGGAATGCCCATTCTTCACAATGTTATGATTTGTTATGATCCACACAGTCAAATGCCTTTGCATAGTCAATAAAACACAGATAAACATTTTTCTGGTATTCTGTGCTTTTAGCCAGGATCTATCTGACATCAGCAATGATATCCCCGATTCCATGCATTTCTGTCTCTGTTGGCTCTGGAGGAAGGTCCTTGTCATCAACCTTCCCTTGGTCTAGGAGTTTCTCCACACAGGAACCTCAGGGGTAAAGGATGGGCTCTGCTCCCGATGCCGCTTTGTCGGTGGTATGAGGTCCCTCTGTCTCTCTGCTTGCTTCTCTCTTTTGTATCTTAAAAGAGATTGACTTAAGATACAACCTAATCTTATAGACTGCGTCCTGCCTCGTTAACATTACTGCCGCTAATCCTACCTCATTAACATCATAGAGATAGGATTTCCAACACAGGAAAATCACATCAGATGACAAAAGGGTGGACAGTCACACAATACTGGGAATCATGGACTAGCCAAGTTGACACACATTTTTTGGGGGACACAGTCCAAACCATAACAGCTACCAAAGCTAGGGCTCTGATAGTTATCATAGTCACCCTCAACTTATCCCCCATTCCAATTAGTCACCGTGTCTTGTCAATTATGTTTCTTAAATGTTTCTGGAATCTCTACATTAATCAGTATTGATACTCTTCTTCATTTCAGACCATGGTGAGAGCCTCTGATTGGTCTCCCAGGTTCAGTCTGACCCCACTTTGGTTTTTACACTGCTCAGATGATCTTTCAAAGGTAAAAATCTGGTGATGTACAACCCATTTCCCCCAGTCTAAACCTTTCACAGGCTCCCCAGGCTCTCCAATGTAGTGGTATAGCAAGCAAGTCCCCACGTGATCTACAGTATTTTTACGCAAATAATACAGGCTTTTTATGTTTTTTTGCCAACTGCTCCCTCTTTTAGTAAGCGTGCCACTATGCCAATTTTTTTTCACATGTTGCTGTAGAAAAAATGAGTATAGTGTGCTTATGAAAATACCTTATGGGGGGAGGGAGCCGTTGGCAAACAAACATAGAAGGCACACATTGTTTGTGTGAAAATATGGTACATCTTCACTTTCACTCCCAGCTGCTCCTCCTCTTCTCCCATTTGATATAGCTCTTTGCTAGTTCTTGTTATTCTTGTAATGCCAGCATGTGGTACAGTTTCTTATTTCTGTGCTTTTTCATACACTACTTCTTCTCCCTACAAAACCATCCCCAGACCTTTAGAAGAGTGGAGAACTCCTAATCATGCTTCAAGGTCCAGGAAAAGGACTACTTGTTTCATACAGCTTTCCTGACCTTCCCACATAGAGTTAATCACTCTAACCATTGTGTTCCCAAAGACCAATATACATATTCTATTAGAATACATGTTGGCAGAGGTGCTGCATAGGGTTGTTCAGGTTGTGGACTGCACAACTCTAGGTGCCTTGTTCACAAAATAGCGTGCAGTCAGCACGTCCATATCTTGCTTTCAGAACTGTTTTTCCTTTCTTTACTCATAAGGATCAGAGGAATGAGGAAGCATGGATGAAGAGAAGATTAGGAAGGTGATATGCAGAATATGTGTGCTGGATTGCTGTGCTTACTCAAGAGGGATGAAGGACATGGGTAAATGTGGAGTCAAGATGTTTATGTGCATAATGCAGGAGCTTAAGAGATGAGCCTTGTTGAGCTTTGGTGTACCATGCTTATGCAGCAAATTGTGCAAGAAGTATGACAAGAAGGGGCTGGTTTAGGGCAGTGATATCTGTGGACAACACAAGGGCAGGAAGAGCTGGAAGACCGTAGCAGTCTATTTAAACAAAAATGACCAATTTCAGGGGATCTGGGGGTTCCTTCATCTCTCCATGGGGTTGGTGATCGGTGTTGGAAGTTAGGATCTCTCAACGACATCTCCTCTGGGACTTGAGTTCCCTGACATGCAGGGGCTGGGATAGTTACTGCTGGAGCTTAGGTGGGTCGTTTGATTATATGTCTGCCTCCCCATACTAGACCGAGTAATTAATTGGGCCAGAAATTTAATCTTTTGTCCTTAAATCACCAGTATCTTATGTGGTGCTTGGCCCAGGTTGGGCCCTCCCACTCCCATTATAGCAACAGGGAGGAAAGAGAAGGGAGGTTTATACATTTTGATGATGATAACAATAATAATAATAATGAACAACATTAATATAATGTTTGTCATGTGTACCTGGCATTGTTCTAAGTATTTTACATACATCAACTCATTTTATCTTTGCACATAGGTATTCTGATAATCCTTTCACAGATGAGGTAACAGGCAGTTAGAGAGGTTAAACGACTTGCCCCAACTTTATACAGCTAGTAGGTAATGGAGCCAGTATTTGAACAATGTGGCTGTGAAGCCTGGCCTTTAAATACTCTTCTGTCAATTCTTGGCCAATGCACCTCATGTGCAGCCACCACTGATCTGTCGGTGGAGGTTTGTGTGTTACTGTGATGCTGAAGAGGTTTCAGCAGAGCTTCCAGACTAGGACAGACTAGGAGGAAAGGCCTGGCAATCCACCTCCAAAAAAGCAGCCAATAAAAACCCTGTGGAACACAATGGTTCAATGAAAACCCTGTGGAGCACAATGGCTCAATGAAAACCCTGTGGAGCACAGTGGTTAAATCCCATTGTGCATGAGGCCTCCGTGAATCAGGGGCCGACTCAATAGCAGCTAACAACAACTGTACCACATCTATTGTGATGGCAATTTTAATCTGAAGAGAGAGGTTGAGGATTTTTTTTTTTTTTTTTTTTTTTAGTCTTATTTATTTTCTCTTTTGTCTTGGAAACTTCCATTAGTTATTAGAGACAGTCATCTCTGGGCATTCATGAGCGTCCCCTTTTCCCTTAATAGTCCTGATGGACAAGTCAGTGGGAGAGAGGCTGAAACTTTTATTCCAGGGACACATCTCACTTCTCCTCTGGGCTCCCTACTCTGCCCTCCGGTGCTTCCCTTTAATTTGGGGAGAAATTAGGGAGATTTTTCTCCCAACATTTTATTCACTCATCGTTTGTGTTTTGATGCTGCTTCTGCGGATAGGAGGCTAGGCATTTCCTTCTGACCTTCGGAAACACTTGGGTTTTTCTGGGTAACACTTTTCACATAAATGTTGCTAGCTGCCATCAAGTCAGCTTCCACTCATGGTGACCCCATGAACAACAGGACGAAATGTTGCCAGGTCGTGCACCATCTTGGTTGCTATGCGCGAGTCCGTTGTTACTTCGAGTAATAGAATGAAGTGTCCCCTTCTCATTTGTTTAAGCACGATTGATGCTATGTATTTTCTCTTGCTATGAGTTTCCTTATTTTCTTTTGTAGCTCGAACAATTTTGAAATTTGGTTCCATTTCTTCATCTTAATTCAGAAGTCAAATAATTGTATTATTTTTTCCAGAAACATTCATAATTTAATTTTTCTTTTATCTTGGATGCATGTTCTCCAATCTGCAGAGAGAACTGAAATGCAGAATCATAATATGAGGACTGTGAGTCTGGAGTTTTCTGGCCAATGGCAAAAAAATAACTCATACCTGGCTTGCATTTGATGAGGATTCCACATGCTTCATCATTTTTTTTTTTTTTTGGATCCCCCCAATGGGCTTTTAAACATATATATATGTTAGCATTTCTTAGGGTGTATACGAGCTTAGACTTATTATTATAGCTCTGAGGGGGAAAACAGGCATTGTGCTTATTATGCACTCTATCAGGAACTATGGCCAGGTCTCAGCTTATTGCTTGATTTAGATCTTAAAGAATATTTAGCTTAAAGTCATTCCTTTCCACTCCCACCACGGGGAGGTTTCTAATTATATACTTGGTTGGCCTAAGAGTCTGAAACTGCTGGCCTATGCTATTCTTCTTATAGGATTTATCTTCTGAAGGCATTCAGGGTTCTTAGATTTCCTCTCTTTTCCTAAAAATAGAACAGCAGACACAATAATTTAACCTACACGTATATGTTAAGGAAGAAAAAGCCATGGATATCTGCCCTTAATTCTCTCTAAATTACATTTGATTTGATTTTAAAATGGCTTCAGAATGGTGCGTGGTTGTAAAACTTAAGTTCCAGAATCCAGATTTGATATGTATCTAGTAATGGTAATAGAATCCCCTTTCTTAGATTTTATAATGCATTAAGCAGAAGTGTTTTTCTAGGATTGAGTAAAGTACTGTTTGCAAGTAAGGCTATGGATCAAGTATTGTTGTTGTTAGGTGCCGTTGAGTTGGTTTCGACTCATAGCGATGCTATGTACAACCGAATGAAACACTACTCAGTTCTGTGCCATCCTCACAATTGTTGCTATGTTTGAGCTAATTGTTGCAGCCACTATGTCAGTCTGTCTCTTTGAGGGTCATCTTCTTTTTTGCTGACCCTCTACTTTACCAGGCATGATGTCCTTCTCCAGGAACTGGTCCCTCTTGATAACATGTCCAAAGTATGTGAGACAAAGTCTTGCCATCCTTGCTTCCAAGGGTCACTCTGGCTGTACTTCTTCCAAGAGAGATTTGTTGGTTCTTCTGGCAGTCCATGGTATATTCAATATTCTTCACCAACACCATAATTCAAATGCATCAATTCTTTTTTAGTCTTTGTCTTAGGCTGGGTTCTCTAGAGAAGCAAAACCAGGGAAGTGTATGTATATAAATATACAGAGAGAGATTTGTCTCAAGGAAATTGCTCACACATACCAAGTGCCAAGCCCATGGGTCAGGCATCAGGCTGGAGGCTTCTCCTGACTTATGTAGCTGCAGCAGCTGACAAATCCAGAATCGGTAGGTCAGATGGCAGGCTACTGGCTCACAGGCTGTGGAGGCTGATGAATCTCAAGATTGGCAGGTAAGACAGCAGGCCACAGGCTCAAGTCCCAAGAACTGGATGTCAGATAATGAAGAGCCAGATGCAGTACCCAGAGAAAGCAAGTTAAGCTTTGCCAGAACATCCATATATATATGTATTGGATGCAGGCCACACCTCCAAGGAAACTCCCCTTACAACTGATTGGCTGATCACATCAGATCACATCACGGAGGATGATCACATCATTACATAACTGAAAATTACATCATTATATAACTGCCAAACTACATCATTACGTAACTGCTAAACTACATTATTGCAAAATTGTCAAAACACTGAGAATCATGGCTTAGCCAAATCGACACACAACCTTAACTGTCATGTTCCACCTTATTCATCGTTCAGCTTTCACATACATACGAGACGATTGAAAATATCATGGCTTGGATCAGGCACATCTTAGTCCTCAAAGTGACATCTTTGCTCTTGAACATTTAAAAGAGGTCTTTTGCAGCAGATTTGCCCAATGCAATGTGTTGTTTGATTTCTTGACTGCTATTTCCATGGACGTTGGTTATAGACCCAAGTAAAATGAAATCCTTGACAACTTCAATCTTTTCTGTGTTTATCATGATGTTGCTTATTGGTCCAGTTATGAGGAGTTTTGTTTTCTTTATGTTGAGGTGTAACCCATACTGAAGCTGTAGTCTTTGATCTTCATCAGTAAGTGCTTTAAATCCTCTTCACTATCAGCAAGCAAGGTTGTGTCATCTACATATTGCAGGTTGTTAATGAGTCTTCCTCCAATCCTGATGCTACGTTCTTCTTCATATATTCTGACTTCTCTAATTATTTGCTCAGCATACAGACTGAGTAAGTATGGTGAAAAGATACAACCCTGACACACACCTTCCTGATTTTAAACTACACTATCCCTTTCTTCTGTTCGAACAGCTGCCTCTTGTTCTAAATACAGGTTCCTCATGGGAATAATTAGGTGTTCTGCAATGTTATCCATAATTTGTCTCATCTACACAGTGGAAAGTCTTTGCATAGTCAATAAAACACAGGTAAACATCTTTCTAGTATTCTCTTCTTTCAGCCAAGATCCATCTGACATCAGCAATGATACCAAAAACCAAACCAAATCCATTGCCATGGAGTAGATAGTGACCCTATAGGTGGTGCAGTGGTTAAAAGCTATGGCTACTAACCAAAAGGTCAGCAGTCTGAATCCACCAGCTGCTCCTGAAAACCCTATCGGGCAGTTCTACTCTGTCCTATAGGTTTGCTATGAGTTGCTATGAGTCAGCAATGATATCCCTGGTTAAGTGTTGCTGGGTTTCAAATATAGGCTATTCTAAGCAATTGATTCTATAAATCACTTGTACTTTTAAGACCATGTGTCCTAATTATTGGTTTGGAAAACATGGTTCCTATAAGACTGGTTAAGGCGAACTGGTGGTTCAATGGCTGCTAACCAAAAGGTTGGGGGTCCAAAATCACCAGCCACTCTGTGGGACAAAAGATCTGGCGATCTGCTCCTGTAAAAATTACAGCCTAGGAAACTCTGTGGGGCAATTCTACTTGTCATATAGGGTCACTATGAGTTGGAATCAACTCAGCAACACACAGCAAGAGAAACATAGGCCTGGTTATCTTCTGGCCCCTAGTAGGTACTTGAGGACTTGAATTTCTTCATGACTTTGTAGTCCTACCTGTTGTGGCTCATTAGAGCACTAAGGAATGATGGTGACCTCAAGAGACTGACACACTGCTTGATGCCGCCAAAGAATAAGGAGTGTTTTAGTACCAGAAAAAAATATGTACGAACCCTAAGTGCCTTTACATGACAAATCCTATAAGAATAGCTGTGGTTAGCAATCATAGAATCTTAGGCCACCAACTATGATAAATGACATCTCAGCACTTATTAATTCATTAAACTTTTTAAAGTGACACATCATTATTCATTCATCACCTATTATGGGACAGGGGTATTTTTCTACAGGAGGAAATGAATGCTTAATGACTCCTGTCCTTGAGGAGTTCCTAGTTTAGGATCTCAAAGATTCTAGGTATAGTGGAATCACATATATGCATAAACCAGGTGGGTGGTTGGGCCACCCACCACCCACTACTTAGATCTAGATCAGATCTGCTCAAACTCCTTGTCCACCAGCCAGTGGGAAGGTCGATGCTCTCCTCTGTATTTCTACACATTCTTGGGGTCACACTTTCCTCCCAGTCTCCTCTGCTTTCAGCTTCCAGCTTCTGCTAAGTTTTTATTCTCCACTCTATGTCTTACAGCTGCTCTTTTATCTTTTCCTTGGAGTCAACCCAAACATGGAACACAACCCTTCATTATTTACTCCTTCCATTAAAATACAACGCACATGATGCAGCTGTATGCCGTGGATATTTGCTGGGAATTTGAGTGTGATGACGAGGAAGATTACATTGCAGAGGCATGGAACAATTAATTCAAAGTTGAATAATAGACTTACCTATTCTTCAAAATGTTTCTTGGGCATTCCCATCGACTCTAATTCCATTTCTTCACCATGTTGCTAATACTTCTTTCTGTCTTCTCTCTTTCTCCTCCTTTTCTTCTCTCCTTCTCTTTCTCCCTTCTCTACTCTCCCTTACCTCACTCACTCCATCAATTTAATTTCCATTCTTTAATTAAACAGAACAGTTTAACTATCTTTTTGTAGTTTGCTTACAAGTGATACCCTCAGAACCTCATCTTCGACTCCCACAGAGCATCAAGTATTTTCTTGCGTAAACACAGTTCCATCCTCAAAGTGAAAGCCAAGAACTAACCAGTAATAATAAGTTTTGTTAACTTGATACTCATGCAAACAGATTCAATGTTAGCATTTAAGTGGTAGAAATTTGTATCAGTCCTGTGGATGTTTAGAGAAGGGCCTAACTGGCTTGTCCCAGGAGGAGGTGATGCTTCAATAGGATCTTGAAGGAGAAAGAGAATAGGTGGAGGGAATTCTCCACCCATTCTACATGGAAGGAATAGTATAAATGGTGAAAGGGCAGGGTGTGCTTGAGGCCTGGTGAGATATTCAGGGAAATACTCTCCGTGGCTGAAGAAAGGGCTCTAGAGATTATTATTTTAGCTGCTGTTGAGTTGGTCTCTAATTCATGGTGATCTCATGCACAATGAAATGAAATGTTGCCCAGTCGTGGACCATCCCCATGATCGATTAGGGATCTGACCATTGTGATTCATAGGTTTTCATTGGCTGATTTTCTGAAGTAGATTGCCAGGCCTTTCTTCCCAGTCTGTCTCAGTCTAGAAGCTCTACTGAAACCTGTTCAGCATCATAGCATGAAAGATGAGAATTCTGTTACTGAACCACCAATGCCCACTCTATAGCAAGAGGGCTGGGAAGTAAGAAACAGAAAGCCTGGGGCCAAATATCTGATAACCTGTGGGTAGGTTTCAATGTCAAAGCTTCCATTGGGGTTTTTATTTTTTATTTATTTGTTTTTTCTTTAGCACAGAATTTCCCTCAAAGGCTACTTAAGATCAAAGAACAAAGGCCAGAGGGATCTGGCTTCTTCAAAAAAATGTTTAGTATCCTCCACCCACAAACATGCAGCACCCCTATTTACTCAGAGAACAGAAAGAAGATGGGGAGGAGAATTTTTTTTTTTTTTTGGTTCTTTGCTTGCCTGTCAAGAGGGCACATTTACTTGTGCTATGACAAGTCCCAGATGTTTTCCTAGGTTTTTGGTGTTAAATGATTAATTTTTATAAAACGGTAAAATCATGACTCTCATGAAAATGAATACATGCCAAAGATGTTACTTAACTCACCAGTTGATGAGGAAACTGGTAAGACATTACAGCTGGTTCAAAATGAAATTCAAACAACATTCACTATGATGGTTAGTGTTATGTGTCAACTTGGCTACGCTATGATTCTTACTGGTTTGGCAGACACTATGTAATCATCAACCAATCAGCTGAAAGGGGAGTTTCCTTAGGGGTGTGGCCTGCATCCAGTAAATAAATGGATGTTCTGGCTAAGCTTGTTCTTTTTCTCTACTTTGCATCCTTCTCTTCGCCTGACCTCTGGTTCTTGAGACATAAGCCTGCAGAAGCCTCTAGCCTGATGCCTGACCTGCAGATTCTGTGTTCCTCAGCACATGCAACCACATGAGCCAGCAAAGGTCTTCAGCCTGTTGTCTGACCTATGACCCCACAATTGCATGAGACATTTCCTCACAATTGCTTGAGCCATTTCCTTGAAGTAAATTTCTCTATCTATATATTTATATATGTTTCACTGGTTTTGTTCCCCCAGAGAACCCACACTAAGATATCCACATTTTATGTAAACAATTAAGAATACTGAAAATGAATAAAAAAAAAAAAATGTTGCAAAACTGGGTAGTGTTTACTGGGCAATATTATCAATTGTATTCCCTGGACCAAGTTTATTTGTATTTGTGTTTCTGTGAAAAAGAATTATTTGCATTACTATCAGTTTTTCTACAACTTATAGAGTTGTAAAATAGTTCAAAGACAATGAAAGGTGCAGGCCTTATAGAATCAGATAACCTTGAAGGGTATGCTAGACAGGACTCTAATGAGCTTATTTATTTTTGTTCATTCAAAATCTTTCACAATTTTTCCTCACTTTGTGTCTTAGGCTAGGTTCTCTAGAAAAGCAAAACCAGTAAAGTATATAAATATATATCTAGAGAGAGAGATTTATATCAAGCTATTGCTCACGCAACTGTAGAGGTTGGAACTTGCCAAGTCCGTGGATCAGGATAGAGGTTTCTCCTGATTCACGTAGCTGCAGGGGCTGGTGAACCCAAGATCAGCAGATCAGAGAGCAGGACTCTTGCTCACAGGCTGTGAAGATCAATGAATCCCAAGATCGGCAGGTAAGCTGCTAGCTCAATTTCCAAGAACTGGAGGCCAGACGAACAAGAGGCAGCTGCAGGATCCAGAACAAGCCAAAAACCTTGGCAAAGTGAGCAGGAAAGAAGTAGGCAGCAGAGTGTGGAGAGATGAAGGCTGAGGGGGCATTAAGCCACCACAGGCCCTGCCCCCGCTGGTACCATTCAGCAGATTCCATCATGGGGGTGATCACATATCAGATTTCAACAGGGAAGTGATCCCAACATTATACATCTGCCAAAACACTGAGAATCATGGTCCAGCCAAGTTGACACACAATCTTAACCATCACACTTTGGTAAATCGGCAGATCATATGGGTTTATCTTGGTGAAATTTGAGGTGAGGTTTTCTCAATTTGCTGTACCTTGTGTTGGCTTGCTCAAAGCTTTCAACTACTAAGTGGATGTAGCCTGATGTAGGATGATAGTCCTATTTTTAATAAAAAATTTAAAATCCAATTAAAATTTTTAATTTAATTTAATCTTTAAAATTATATGCAGTAAAGCTGAGTTCTTATTGGTGTCCATTCCATTCTCTCCTTCCTACTTTCCTTCTATAGAGCTTGGTGTTCTGAATATCCTTGGTGTTCTGGGTTCTTTATGCTGCTAGGTGATTTTTAATTAGCATTTAGATATTTCTTTCATGGACTTTATCATTCCCAGCTAGTGCCTTTCTCTGCCATTATCTTGGTCAGTTCACAAAAGTGAATTTATAACAAATATATGTTCTAGAAAGGATCCCTGGTGGCGCAACTGTTAAGCACTCAGACACTGACCAAAAGGTTAGTGATTTGAACCCACCAGTGGCTTCATGGGAGAAGAGGCCTGGCAATCTGCTTCTGTAAAGATTACAACCTAGGAAGCCCTATGAGGCAGTTTTACTCTGTCATATAGGGTCGTTATGAGTTGGAATTGACTCAACATCACCTGACAACAATGTACGCTCTAAAAGAGTAGCACAGATAACACTGTATTTTATAATAGTTACATGTACTACGATCCATACCATCAATATTTTCATAACACCCTGCAACTGAGGTAGCATCATTACAAAATGGCTAGAAAAGTCCTCCAGTGTTTGAAGATTATCTGCTACTTATTTTCCAAGAGTAACCAGAAATGAGAGTCTAAATAGTTTGAATTTAACCATGTAGACCAGTAGTTTTCAACACTGGCTGTGCGCTATCAGAGATGTAAAAGGTAAATTAACTGGGAGTGGGCACATATGTTAAAACTATTTATTTTTTATGTCATGTCACATTTAAAAAAATTTAAATATTCATGCAGTAAAATTGAGTTTTTACTGGTGTACAGTTTTTATAATTTTTAACACGTGTTGTGGATTTGTGGAACCATCACAACAACCAGGATACAGGACAATTCCATCAACCAAAAAAGTGATACGAGAGATAATGCTGTACTTTTTATTTTATATTTTATATGTATATTACTTTACAATATATACAATATATTAGTACAGTGGTACATGTTCATAATTTTTTAATGAATAAGCATCTCTTAGAGATGTGTGCTTAACACTTTTTACTAATAGGGGCATATAGAACAAAAATGTTTGGGGATCGCGGCTATGGATGGTATGTTATGAAAGTTGGGGGAAGTGATATAAACTGGAAAAAAAAATTTTTAAGATGACTGGGCAGCTGAGCCAAAACTAGCGTGCAGAGAACCTGAAGGCTGGTGGACCACACAGGAGACCTCTGTAATGACTCAGGCACGCATACTGAAGGCCTGGATTGATTTGGTGGTAGAGGAGAAAGGCTGGATTTAAGTGACATCTGTGAGGTGGAGAGGGAACATGTTGGTAACTGGGTGTGGGTGCAAGGAAGAGTGAGAAATTGAGCACAAATGTTAGGTTTGCTGCATGAGAGGCAGGGTTGGTGGAGATACCAGCAGTGGAGAACTTGACCTACAGACGATCTGTGGAGCTGGTGGATAATGAGTTCAAGTTCTATTACATTTAAGGGAAACTGATTGAAATAATGTTAATGATGTGGAATGATGTAAGTGCTGGAGTTGTGTATTGGAATTACCTTTTGGATTTATGGTTTAATAATTAGATTTAATTAGGTCAAATTTAATGTAATAATTAGAGACTGTTTGAGCCAGCATCCATTTCCTGTCTGTCGTATAACAGAACTCGCCTCTCACTCCAGAATTTCAAAATGTTTTTAAAGGGATATGGCTTAATTATCCTGAAAAGTTGTAGTTCGGACATTCTACCAGTTAAACCTCAGGGGTATTCTCCACTGAATGACAACGTCTCCTCTGGCAGTCTGGAAACACAGTCAGGGGCAGCAATTTCTGTCTCAGCCCAACTCCATTTCTCCTCAGAGAGGCTCCTTCACTCCATCTCGGCAAGAAGTTCAGCAGGACTAGAGCAATGGGCTGGATGCAGAGGGGTGCAGGAAAGTGTGGGTCTGGGGAGTTGTGGGCTCTGTTTATCCAGATCTCAGGCTATAATGAGAGAAAAAGACCAAATCAGGAAGGGTATTGGGGTTATTTTAGAATAAAAGCTAAAGACTTTTTTTTTGCAGGACTTGAGGCAGGCTCATGGAAGCCCTGGGTGATGAAAACTGTTAACACACTTGCTGCTAACTGAAAAGGTGGAGGTTCAATTCCAAACAGAGATGCCTCAGAAAAGAAAGGCCTGGTGATCTACTTCTAAAAAAATCAGCCACTGAAAACCCTACAGAGCATAGTTCTACTCTGACACACCTGGAGTCACCATGAGTCAGAATTGACTCCACAGAACTGGTATTATTTCAGGAAGTTTGCTCTGGTGGCTCTACTGAGAAGTGTTATCCCAACTAGCTGGGGAGGCTTGCACTGTAAAAAGTATGCAAGAAAATATTAAAAGAAAATTTGATGCTGATTTATTTTTTAACCTGAAAAAATTTTAAGAAAGACATTAAGCTTTCCCGCTATTTAATACACGACTTGAGAGTTGTAGGTGTGGGGGATTTATAAATAAATATATACATTTTGGGAATGCCTGCTCAGAAGTATTTTACTGGTAAGAAATGTATGATCCATAAAGTCTGGACTTTATTGGTGTATCAGAATGATGAGAAGCAGGTGGGCTTGTTGGATGCACATAGGTTATTGTGGTAATGGGGAGTGCAGGGAGGAGAAGAGGGAGAGATGAGGCAGTTGGGATAAAGTAGAGGCAAGTGGGAATCGTATTTAGGAGCCAGATTCTATAGGAATGCGCTGACTGAGGGCTTGTGAGTGCGTCCTTGATAAAATCTTGTCCCTCCCTGGGGAACTTATTATTTATTGCCTCCTAAATATTTCCAGAGAACTGCCACTATTTCTGTCATGACATTGTAATTTAACCAGCTATTTACCAGTCTTTTACCTCTTGGTCTTTTGGAGCTATATCCCCGGTAGTTTTGTTGTTGTTAGCTGTCATCGAGTCGGCCCCGGACTCATGGTGACCCCTTGCACAAGGAAACCAAATGCTGCCCGGTCTTGTGCCATGACTGATTGGGCATCCAACCATGGTGATCTACCGGGTTTTCACTGGCTGATTTTCTGAAGTAGATCGCCAGACATCTCTAGTCTGTCTCAGTCTGAAAGCTCCCCTGAAACCTGTTCAGCATCATAGCAACACACAAGCCTCCACTGACAGATGGTGGTGGCTGCATTTGAGTTACATTGGCTGGGAATCAAATCGAGTGTCCGGGGTAGAAGATGAGAATCCTACCACTGAACCACCACTGTCTCCAATAGTTTGTTGTGGTTGTTAGGTGCTGTCAAGTTGATTTTCACTCATAGCAACCCTATGTGACACAGTAGAACTGCTCCATAGAACTTTCTAGGCTGTAATCTTTTTGGGAGCAGATCATCAGGTCTTTCTCCTGTGGATCGTCTAGGTGGGTTCGACCACCAACCTTTCCTTCAGGAGCCAAGCCCTTAACTTTTGTACCACCAGGGCTCCTTCCCAGTAGTTTACCCAAACCCACTGCTGTCATTGTTGTTGTTGTTACGTGCCGTCGACTCGGTTCCGACTCACAGCCACCCTATGTGCAACAGAACAAAACACTGCTTTGTCTTGTGCCATCCTCACAGTCGTTGTTACGCTTGAGCCCATTATTGCAGCCACAGTGTCAATCCATCTCTTTGAGGGTCTTCCTCTTTTTTGCTTACCCTCTACTTTATCAAGTATGATGTCCTTCTCCAGTGACTGAGCCCTCCTGATAACATGTCCGAAGTATATGAGATATTGTCTTGCCATCCTTGCTTCTAAGGAGCATTCTGGTTGTACTTCTTCCAAGGCAAATTTGTTCATTCTTTTGGCAGTCCGTGGTATATTCTATATTCTTGAATTCAATTTTTTTTTGGTCTTCCTTATTTATTGTCTAGCTTTCATATGCATATGAAGTGACTGAAAATACCATGGGTTGGGTCAGGTACATCTTAGTCCTCAAAGTGACATCTTTGCTTTTCAAAGCTTTCAAAGGGTCTTTTGCAGCAGATTTTCTCAATGTGAAAGGTCGTTTGATTTCTTGACTGCTGCTTCCCTGGGTGTTGATTGTGGATTCAAGTAAAATGAAATCCTTGACAACTTCAGTCTTTTCTCCGTTTATCATGATGTTGCTTATTGGTCCAATTGTGAGGAGTAATCATGTTTTTTTTTATGTTGAGGAGTAATCCAACTGAAGGTTGTGATTTTTGATCTTCATCAATAAGTGCTTCAAGTCCTCTTCACTTTCAGAAAGCAAGGTTGCATCATCTGCATATTGCGAGTTGTTAATGAGTCTTCCTCCAATCCTCATGCCCGTTCTTTTTCAAATATTCTAGCTTCTTGCATTATTTGCTCAGCATACAGATTGAATAAGTATGGTGAAAGGATACAACCCTGATGCACACCTTTCCTGACTTTAAACCACACAATATCCCCTTGTTCTATTCGAACAACTGCCTCCTATTCTAAGTACAGGTTCCTCATGAGAGCAATTAAGTGTTCTGGAATTTTCATTCTTTGTAATGTTATCCATAATTTGTTATGATCCACACAGTCGAATGCCTTTGCATAGTCAGTAAAATACAAAATGGATGTCAGAAAAGACTCTAAAAGTTGCTCTGGAATGCAGAGTAGCTAAAGCAAAAGGAAGAAATTATAAAGTAAAAGAGCTGAACGGAAGGTTTCAAAGGGCAGCTTGAGAAGACGACGTAAAGCATTGTAATAAAATGTGCAAAGACCTGGAGATAGAAAACCAAAAGGGAAGAACACACTCAGCATTTCTTAAGCTGAAAAAACTGAAGAAAAAAATTCAAGTCTCAAGTTGCAATATTAAAGGATTCTATGGGGAAAATATTAAACAGCACAGGAAGCATTCAGAGAAGATGGAAGGAATATACACAGAGTCACTATACCAAAAAGAATTGGTTGGCGTTCAACCATTTCAAGAGGTAGCATGCGATCAAGAACCATGGTACTGAAGGAAGAAGTCCGAGCTGCACTGAAGGCATTGGTGAAAAACTAAGCTCCAGGAATTGACAGAATACCAACTGAGATGTTTCAACAAACGGATACTGTGCTGGAAGTGCTCACTGGTCTATACCAAGAAATTTGAAAGATAGCTACCTGGCCAACCAACTGGAAGAGATTCATATTTGCACCCATTCTAAAGAAAGGTGATCCAACCGAATGCAGAAATTATCAGACAATATCATTAATATCACACACAAATAAAATTTTGCTGAAGATCATTCAAAAGAGGCTACAGCAGTACATTGACAGGGAACGGCCAGAAATTCAAGCCAGATTCAGAAGAGGACGTGGAACCAGGGATATCATTGCTGATGTCACATGGATCCTGGCTGAAAGCAGAGAATCCCAGAAAGATGTTTACCTGTGTTTTCCCAGTAATTTTTGTTGCTGTTGTGTCTCAGTAGTTCAGTGGATGCTAAACAAACGTTTCAGTGTGAATATTGCACTATATGTTTTAATAATTTGAAAATGGAAGAGATACATCTTTTTGAATAAGAGAGTGTTTCATATAATTGTAGGTGCTCTTAACCTTTTGCTTCAGGAATAAAATAATTATGTGTTATGATGTGCTGTGGAATCAGGGTTGTTAAGACCAGTCTGTGATTCCATGTTACAGTTTGGAAATTCTTGGGGTTAGTCATCTGTTAATGCCTGTTACAGGTGATTTATGTGGTGATCAAAACCACTATAAAATGCACATATTTTATGAACTGCAAGTGTAAGAGTCAAAAGTAGCCATAAAAGTTACTTTCAAAGCATTTCCTTTCAGACACGTAAGGAATGCTGACTATTCAACACACAGTAGTTGCGTAAAGAAGATTTTTGGTCCCATGATCTGGCTGAAGCTTTGCAAGAACAGCTGCTTATCTCATGAGTGGAATTTCCTGTTAATATTCTTCCAGGCTAATTGTTCATCAAAAGTATAACAAATGTCAACAAATATCACAAATGTGTTGCCTTTTAATATATATTTAAGCAACATCAGAAATAGCTCAGATGTTTAACTTAGTCGTGCTTGCTTTTAAAAGCAACAGCACAATTTTTTTAGCTTCTGTCCCAGATTTCCCCTTGATGGGATTAATGCTATTCAGAGAAACCATTTGGTTTGAATGCCTTCTTTCTTTTAATTTACAACAACATGTGGCTTAAGAAAGGGACCAGCTAAGGGAAGAAACAAAACTGTAACTTCAAATAGTGTGTTACAAGGCACCTTTGCTTTGAATGGATTTCATATCGTTTTTACCCCAACTACATATGGATATCAATTTTCTTAGACTAAAAATGCTTCAAATGGCCTATTAAATTTCTTGGCAGCAACCACAAAGACATCTACTTTTGCATGTGAGAAGTGAGTTGCTTGGGGTGGAGAACTCATTGGTAGGAAGTAGCATCGCCAGGAGACTAGAGGTGGAAATTTAGTGGCAGTGGAAACTTCCTGGCATACAAGACAACAGATTTCTTTTTTTTTTTTTTTTAAGTATTTCCATTTTGTTTCTCTTAGTAAAATTAGCATTTTGCACTAAGGTGTAAATTTGAGGGGCTGTGACCAGGAAGGTGCTCAGGGAGAAAATTTAGCACAACCCTCTGTCCTCCTTCTTGGTATTAATCGTGCCCTATTTTCATTCTTTCCTTTTTTTTTTAAATAGCTCTGACAAACTCAGTATTCCTAAGCACTGGAAATGAGTTACAGGTGTTTTTCTCTTTCCTTCCAGATTGTTTCAATCTTTAGTCTCCTTTCAGACACAGGTGATAATGGAATCAGGCTTCTGGAACCCAAGGTTCTCTTATCATTTCTCGTGTTTTTTTCCTGGGGGGTGGGGAGCTGGGTAGTACCATCACAGGCTTTGGGAACCACTTGTGGGTTCCAAGGCAGGAAGTTTAGTTACTCCCACCTCTGCTATCCTGTCTGTTCGGCTACATTTTTTAGCTGTCTCCTCTCTCCCCTGGGCACTTGTGTTTAGTCCCAAGGACTTCTGAGTCTGGGATGATCAACTCCTGCATGCCATCACCGCCATCTTACCCCCCTGGACGAAGACTAGGTAAGTGTTATTTACATGTCACTGTCTGTAACTGATGCTCTGTGTTTTTACATGGTGTTCTTATAGTTCTGTTTAGATCAGTCTTCTGCATTAATAGAAAATTCTTCTTGAAAAGGAATCAGGCTTCTTAGAGAAATGGCTGATTCTAGGCCTGATTCAGGGAATGTTAAGGTGAGAATGAAAATCTTGCGCCTGAAAGCAAAAACATGTCAAAGGCTGATGGAATCATGTCAAAAGGACGTTAGGGAATTATTGTTATTTTCTTAGATGTGGTAATGGTATTATGGTTCTATAGAAAAATGCCCTTATAGAAAGATTAGTCTGAAGGACTAATGGACCACAAGTACCACAGCCTCCACCAGACTGGTCCAGGACAACTAGATGGTGCCCACTACCACCACTGACTGCTCTGACAGGGATCACAGTAGAGGATCCTGGATAGAGCTGGAGAAAAATGTAGAACAAAATTCTAACTCACAAAAAAAGACCAGACTTACTGGCCTGACAGAGACTGGAGAAACCCTGAGAGTATGGCCCCCAGATACCCTTTTAGCTCAGTAATGAACTCACTCCCAAGGCTCATCCTTCAGCCAAACATTAGGCAGGCCCATAAAACAAAATAAGACTTAAGGGTCACACCAACCCAGGGGTGGACTAGAAGGCAGGAGGGCACAGGAAAGCTGGTAATAGGGGACCCAAGGTTAAGAAGGGAGAGTATTGACATGTTGTGGGGTTGGTAACCAATGTCACAAAACAGTATGTGTACTAATTGTCTAATGAGAAGCTAGTTTGTTCTGTAAACCTTCATCTGAAGTACAATAATAAACATAAAGAAAGAAAAATGCTCTTATATTTGGATAAATTCTTAAGTACTAAGGTGTCAAATGTCACGTCTGCAAATCATTTTGAAATATTCTATAGATCTAAACTATATGAAAATAATTTGCAGACATGACAATTGACCCCTTAGTACTTAATATATATGTTGTATATATATTACATACTTTATATATATGTTGCTAGTTAATTAGTTGTTGTTGTTGTTAGCTGTCATTGAGTCAACTCCAACTCATGGCTATCTTATGCACAACAGAACAAAACATTGCCTGGTCCTGCGCCATCTTCGTGATCCTTGGTATGCTTGAGTCCATTGTTGTGGCTGTTGCGTCAATTTATCTCATTAAGGGTTTCCCTCGTTTTCATTGACCCTTTACTTTTACCAGCCATGATGTCCTATTCTAGTGATTAGCCTTTCCTGACGATGAGTCCAAAGCAAGAGAGTCTAATTCTTGCTATCCTCACTTCTGAGGAACATTCTGGTTGTATTTCTTGTATAATTGATTTGTTCTTTTGGCAGTCCATGGTATGTATATCATGTTTGCAATATATATATATATATATATATATATATATATATATAAATTTCTGTTATGTATATATATATGTAGTATTTCTTTCATCTAGCTAACTAACTAGCTAGCTAGCATACTGCAAAATACAAGTAGTCCCCAACTTACGATGGGGTTCTATTCTGATGACTCTTTTGTAAGTTGGTTCTGACATAAATCGAGTATCTCATGTTCTTTTTTTAGTTTTCATTATTATTGCCTTTTATTATCAGTATCTTTATAAATCCAATCTTTATTTGTCTTTGGGGGTTGGAAACATTACATATAAACTTCCAGATATATTTTAATGCACGCATACTGTCTGAGGTATCTAGTGCTGCTATGACAGAAGTACCATAAGTGGATGGCTCTAACAAATAGAAGTTTATTCTCTCACAGTCTAGGAGGCTAGAAGTCCGAATTCAGGGCATCATCTCCAGGGGAAGTCTTTCTCTCTCTGTCAGCTTTGGAGGAAGGTCCTTGTCATCAATCTTCTCTTGGTCTAGAAGCTTCTCTGTGCAGGAACCGCTGGGCCCAAAGGACACGCTCTGTTCCCAGTGCTACTTTCTTGGTGGTATGATGTCCCCCTTCTCTACGCTTGCTTCTCTCTTTTATATCTCAAAAGAGATTGACTCAAGATAAAGTCTAATCTTGTAGATTGAGACCTCCTTCATGAACATAACTGCCTCTAATCTTGCCTCATTAGTATCATAGAGGTAGGATTTACAACAAACAGGAAAATCACATCAGATGACAAATCACACAATACTGGGAACCATGGCCTAGCCAAGTTGACATACATTTTTGGGAGACACAGTTCAATCCATAACACGTACATATATTTAAAAAAAACACAAATCATAAAAATTTACTCTGACGATGAAGAAGAGTTGGACGATGTTGGCATCTTGTCAGTTGCGGTAGTCACTCCACTTGTGGAAGGTTCTGGATCATCTGAATTATCTCAGGGAATGAGGATGGCATTTTTAGTCAGAAAATTAGTGAGAGTTGTCTGTATGGTCCTTTTCTTTTTTTTCTTCATATGGTTCTCCCATAGCTAGGTGGTTTTGCTGCTTTAGTTGAAACATGTCTCATTCGTCTAAGCTCTCGGAACTTTTTACCTCAGGAGATGATTATCTGGGTATAGAAATTAGATAAATTTCAGATGATCTTTGGCAAAAGACCTCTTTAAAATCTTAAAAAGCGAAAATGTCACTTTAAAGACTAAGGTGTGATTGCCCCAAGCTGTAGTCTTTTCAACCGCCTCATATACATAGAAAAGCTGCACCACGAAAAAGGAAGACCAGAGAAGAATTGATGCGTTTGAATGATGGTGTTGAGGAAGAATACTGAATGTATCCCGTGGACTGCCAGAAGAATGAACAAAGTCGTCTTGGAAGAAGTACAGCCAGAATGCTCCTTAGAAGTGAGGATGGCGAGAGTTCATCTCACGTACTTTGGCCATGTTATCAGGAGGGGCCAGTCCCAGGAGAAGGACATCATGCTTGGTAAAGCAGAGGGTCAGCAAAAAAGAGGAAGACCTTAACCAGATGGATTGACACAGTGGCTACGAAAATGGTCTCAAACACAGCAACGGTTGGGAGGGTGGCACAGGGCTGGGCAGTGTTTTGTTCTATTGCACATAGGGTCGCTGTGAGTCAGAACAAACTTGATGGCACCTAACAACAATAACAAACGAGAGAAGCACAAGAGAAGCCTTTTGTCCTTCTTGTCCCCCACCCTGTCCCCCTCTCATACTTTCCTCCTGCCTTGCATGCTGTTGTGTGCGGTGTCAGAACCATCTTGTGACAATAAAGGGATAATGTTAATAAATAAAAATGGTAAGAACTACACTTAGATGATGCTTTTTATATGCCAGGCCCTGGATAAGCAGTTTATATATAGTAATTAATTTATGCTAACATCAAGTCTATGAGAAAGCTACCATTATTATCTCCAGTTTAAAGATGGTGAAACTGAAGTTCAGAGAAGTTAAATAACTTTCCTGAAGTCACACAACCAAGAAATGGCAGAGCTAGGATTTGAATCCAGGAAACCAAGGCAAAGGCTGCACTCCTCATTGCTACACCATACTGCCTTTCTAGATAAGAGAATTACAGAGAAGCTGCATAATCCTAGAACTACCTATCGCTAGACTTCTTGTTATGTAAGATTAATAAACATCTTTATGTTTAAAGCCTTGAGAGCTTATTTGGAGGTTCTAGAATGATCCTCTTCTATCTGGGAAGGTTGTCCTCGTTGACTGAGCATGGAGCATGAGGGAGGAAGGGGACACCCACCTAGCCAGCCAGATCAGCCGAATCAACCCTGGTGATCAATGGGGTGATAGATGTTGTAGGCAGATAGTCCTCACATGCACCCGTCTGTCAGCGTGTTGTACTGTGATTGCTTGCATGTTTCTGTAATGCTGGAAACTATGCCACCAGTTTCAAATACCAGCAGGGTCACCCATGTTGGACAGATTTCAGCAGAGTTTGCAGACTAAGACAAACTAGGAAGAAAGCCTAGAGATCTACTTCTGAAACACAGCCAATGAAAATCCTATGGATCACAACAGAATATTACCCAATGTAATGCTAGAAGATGAGCCCCCTAGGTTGGAAGGCACTCAAAATACACAGTGGCCACAGCAATGAACTTGAACATCCCAGGATCGTAAAGATGGCACAGGACCAGGCAATGTTTCATTCTGCTGTACATGGGGCCACCATGAGTAGGAGGCAACTCAAAGGCCACTAACAGCAGCAATGTTTAAAGCCACTTTAGGTTGGGTCTTCTATGACTTGCAGCCTGAAACATCCAAGTGATACAGTGTTTATGAGTGTGTCTTCTTCATCTGGATTTTCTGACTATGGTAGTCTACTGAATCACTCTTCTATCAAGAACTGATTCACTACATTCCACCCCTTCTCCACCAGTCATAGATTAGGAATCCATCCCAACGTTAGAGGAAGAGTAATCCATGTATGGCATGGAAGGCTGATGTTGAAATACCTAGATGGTGACACAACAAGGCAGTCCAATTCTGCCAGCATTCCACACAGAGCGTATAGAAAAGGCCAATCCCTCAGCATCTGCCCATTTTCTCTGATATGAAGAATGAAAGGTATTGTGGGAATAAGAAGCTCAAAGATATAGGGAGACTTCTAAAAAAAATCTATAAAAGGCTGCAGTGCATATACTTAAAGATTCAGCTCCTATTATTCACTATGTTCTCATCATGTACTCAGCGTCTGGACTGCCCCAGTACCCAAAACCCTCTTTTGTGACTAAGCATTCAGGCAGACTTGAAGTGTTAATTCACTGATAAGGTGGGCTGTTTGCCCTTCCTGGTTTAAGAAAATTTGGAAACATATGAATGTTCAATCCTTTCTGTCAGTGATAAACATAGATTTAGGGAATAATGCTGGGAACTCTTACTCACTGAGCTTGGGACAGAATGGACTCCCATTCACAGAGAGCTGCAGGAAGTCCTCTTACATCTATGTAGCCACCCTTCTTCCTTCCTTGCTGCTGGGTGGCCCACTCTCCCTCCCTACCTTTCTCCCTCCACGACTTTGGCTCTTATGTCTTACTACATCCTAGGGTTAAGTAGAGCCAGGTCTGCAATGGTAGGACAAATGGGTGATCAAAGAAGAGGAAAGAGCAAATCCAAGTGGCAGACAGTCCCTGGACCTGTCACTCATCAAAGTCTGTTTATCCCTTCACTCACTCAGCAAATAATTACTGAACTCCTGCTATATACTGGTGATGCCATGTGTGTCAGAGGAGAACTGTGCTCCATAGGGTTTTCAGTGGCTGATCTTTTGGAAGTAGGTCACCAAGCCTTTCTCCTGAGGTGCCTCAGGGTGCACTTGGACCTCCAATCTTTTGGTTAGCAGCCAAGCATGTTAGCCATTGTGGCACCCAGGTTGCCTTGAGTTGGAAGTGACTCCACAGAAACTGGTTTTTACTACATAGTGAGTACTGGAGACAGAATGGTAGAAAATCTCTTTCTGGGAGAAAAAGGAACTTGACTGAGAATTCTCTGGGGTTTTATTTCTCAATCTTATTTCAGTATTCAGTGTATGCAAACACCCAACATTATAATTTTATCAAGACTGTGAGATAAACAGTTCTGGTGTTATGGTCTCATTTCACATGTGAGAACAGCAAGATTAAGGTCAAATGCCCTTGTGATACGAGATGGGTAAGTGGCAGACCCAGGCCTCAAACACACATCTTCTCACTTATTTTCACCTGTGGAGCCCTGGTGATGAAATGGTTAAGAGCTTGGCTGCAACTGCAAGGTTGATGGTTCAAACACACTGTCATGGATTGAATTGTGTCCCCCAAAAATATGTGTATCAATTTGGCTAGGCCATGATTCCCAGTGTTGTGTGATTGTCCACCATTTTGTCTGATGTGATTTTCCTATGTGTTGTAAATCCTACCTCTATGATGTTAATGAGGTGGGATAAGCGACAGTTATATTAAGGAGGCAGGACTCAATCTATGAGATTGGATTGTGTCTTGAGCCAATATCTTTAGAGATATAGAAAAAAGAAGCAAGCAGAGAGACATAGGGACCTCATACCACCAAGAAAGCAATGCTGAGAGCAGAGCACATCCTTTGGACCTGGGGTTCCTGCTCAGAGAAGCTCCTAGTCCAGGGGAAGATTGATGACAAGGACCTTCCTCCAGAGCCAACAGAGAAAACCTTCCCCTGCAGCTGACACCCTGAATTTGGACTTCTAGCCTACTAGACTGTGAGAGAATAAAATTCTGTTTATTAAAGCCATCTGCTTGTGGTATTTCTGTTACAGCAGCACTAGATGCCTTAGACACCCACCTAGTCGCTCCATAGAAGAAAGATGTGGCAGTCTGCTTCTGTAAAGATTACAACCTAGGATACCCTATGGGGCAGTTCTACTCTGTCACATGGGGTCACCATGAGTCAGAATTTACTTGATGGCACAAAACAACAACATGACACCTTAAACCAGAGTCTGGCCTGGGCAGAACCAGCCACTGCAGTTGTCCTCGCTGTTGCAACACAGGCCCTCAGAAAGTCTCCCTTCCTGTGATGCCTTTCTTATAGGGAAAGGAGGGGGCCACTGGCAGCTTCCAGCTTGATCCTGCTAGTTAGTCTTTGAAATAAAAAATCTCAAGTTCAAAGGAACTGTTTTGTTCAACTCAGCTATTTGCCCTTGATCTGCTAGAAACCTTAATTTAATTAGTAATATAAACTTTGTAAAGACTTTGCTTTCCCATCTTGGTTTAACTTACAGTCTTTCTTTTATTCCTAAGTGACTTGGAACAAATGAGGAAAAAAGTCTTAAATAATACGTGGCCTATGCAATGCTTGGAGCCCTGGTGGTGCAGTGGTTAAGAGCTCGGCTGCTAATCAAAAAGGTCGGCAGTTCAAATCCATCATCGTCTCCCTGGAAACCCTATGGGGCAGTTCTACTCTGTCCTGTAGGGTATGAGTTGGAATCGACTCATCGGCAATGGGTTTGGGTTTTTTTAACGCAATTATTCTATCCATGAATAGTTTCCAATGGTACTGACCCAAATTTGTGTACTTCTCATGCTCCAATGAGTAATAAGTTGTAGTGAGAAATATTTTGAACTAAATTATCTAGCTATTATCCAGAAAGGCAAACTTCCCAGATTCCTTCATGTTTGAGATCATAGCATTTTTAGAAAGGAGGGTACTAGCATGTACTGACATAATCCATAATCAGACACTTGATATATGTTTAGAGGATTCAATCCTTACAAAAACCCTATGGTAGAGATATTTCACTCTCTACTTTGTGGATTAAATCAGCTGACGTTCTTAAGCTCACACAGCTGAGAAATGTGACGTTAATGCTTGTCTCAACACCTGGTGGATGCCACATCCTATTCTATGTTGTATTTGGGTGATGCAAACCACTGCTAACCAAGAGGATAGAGGTTTGAGTCCACCCAGAGGTGTCTTAGAGAAAGGCCTGGCCATCTACCTCCGAAAAATGCAGCCACTGACATCCCTATGGAGCACAGTTCTACTCTGACACACATGGGGACTCCATGAACTGGAATCAACTTGACGGCAACTGGTTTTTATTCTGTGTTAGTAGTTCACTATGCTTTTTGACCTGCCTTAGGCCTTCAGAAACCACCTGGTCCGCTTCCCCTTATTTCAGAGATGAAGAAAATAAGACTCTGAAACCTAGGGTACCTGCCCATGCCTGACGGGGTAGACATAAAACCCAGGCCATGGACTGTCCAGAGGGCAGTCTTTCCCCGTGCAATTTTGAAGATGAATGATGATGGGTAAAACTGTTCCAGATGGATGCACTTCCCCTCTGGGTCCTAGAGAAGATCTCCCATTCCAGGAGATTTGGCTTAACTGTGA
The DNA here is from genome assembly GCA_030035585.1 of Dugong dugon. Lineage (NCBI taxonomy): Eukaryota > Metazoa > Chordata > Mammalia > Sirenia > Dugongidae > Dugong > Dugong dugon. Next base: position 20,128,137 of record CM057460.1, read on the forward strand.
GCACAGGGCAACAATGCTGCCAGTGATAAGGGCATTCATGCCATTTCCATTTGTGTACGGTATGTGTCCAACATCTGTCTGTCAGTTTGTCATGCTGCAATGGCTTGCACGCTGCTATGATGCTGGAAGCGATGTCACTTGTATTTCAAATTCCAGCAGTGTCACCCATGAGGGACAAGTTTCAGCAGATCTTCTAGACTAAGGTCAAAAAGAAAACCCTGGTGATCTACTTCTGAAAATTAACCTATAGAAACCTTTTGGATCACAGCAGAACATTGATGCTCTTACACTGGATATGTCATCAGAAGAAATCAATGACTAGAGGAGGGCATCGTGTTTGGTGAAATAGCGAGCTAACAAGGGTGAAAGAGACCCTTGGTGAAATGGATTGGCACAATAGCCACAATGATGGACTTGAACATCCTGGTGATTGTAGACCAAGCAATGTTTTGTTCTGTTGTACATAAGATCACCATGAGTCAGAGTCAACTTGACAGCAACTATCTATTTGTCTGTCTGTCTATCTATTGTGTGTATGTGTGTAAAAGTGAAAGCTATGGGTTTAACTCTCTTCTGTGTGACTGTATCCATTTTAGAAAAATATCTGCCTCAAGCATCTTATTCCAGGGAAGACCCCACGTGGAAGTGGAGATACCGCCCACCAAGATTTCAGGCCCTAATCTCTTTCATGCCAAACCTATTGTTTGCTGTTATGTAGACGTGGTCAGTATTTTTGGGCAGTCATTTGAGTTTGCCAAATCCCACAATGGTTGGTGTCAAATGATGCTGGTAAGAAAGAACATGGCTAGGTCTTGAACTAAAAATGGTACCCACTGCTCATAATTTTTTCCTTTCATTTTCACCTAACAGAAAACAGTAGATGTGGACAGGTGACTGTGGGACTGTTAATATTGATGATATAAGTGCTCTTTTTCTCAATAAGGTCATAGGCATGCTCCTTAAAATTAACAAAAAGTTTGAAGAAGAAGAAGGAAGAGAAATCACACACTACCTTTGAGAAACTTCCAACAGATAGGTCAGTGTCTCATCCTTAATCAGGAATCATGTCTAGTTCTGACTCCTTCTAAAATTGTCTCCGTTGACTTACCCTAAAAAGAGCTCCCATGGATCCTTTTTTTTTTTTTTTTCCAAGCCAAAACCCAACCCACTGCCGCTGACTCATAGTGATGCTGTGAGACAGAGTGGAACTGCCCCATAAGGTTTTCAAGGCTGTAAGTCTTTACGGAAGCAGACTGCCACATCTTTCTCCCATGGAACAGCTGGTAGGTTTGAATCTTTGGCCTTTCAGTTAACAGTGGAGCTTTTAACCACTGCACCACCAGAGCTCCTCCATTTTCTTTGAACAGTCTGAAATGCATACTTCCATTACGTGGCTGGAGTTTTCAGAAATCAAATGTTATTTGTGTCACTCCCTTTTCCTTATTCCTGCTCCCACCCTCTACTCCCCACTCACACCCCCACCCCCAACCCCACCATCTCTTTAGCTGGGAAATTTTTGTAAAGCCTCTTACGGGAATTTGCTGCATGTGGTTAAAATCACCAGCAAGTAAAATGTGAGCTTGGCAGATATAGTTTTGTTTTAGAGTCACATTTGGAGCAGTAAGTGAAAATGAGATAAATTCCATTTTCAGGCAGCTCCTGGTAGAAAATTCCTAATTCATATAACCTACTGACTTCTCTGAAATCTAATTGAAATTCAGAATCCTGACGAGTTTTGCAAAGCAGATAGTAATTTGTACTGAGAAATATTTCCATGTAGGTTCTAATGTAAGAGGAAATATGGAGGGAGTGAGGAACACACTCCAAATTTTATGTGCCGTTTTAATGCATTGTTTCTTTTGCTTTGCTTTGCTTCACTTTCCTTTGCTTTTGTTCCCTTCCCTTTCCTTTCTGGAACATCATCAACAGAAAGTAGTGGCCAAAACGAGTTGATAATTGTTGAAGCTGGGTGATGGGTACATAGGGTGTCTTTGTTTCATACTTCGTGTATGTTTGAAAATTTTGATAATTAAAAAGAAAAGAATGGCCAAGATAAATTAGTATGGCTGTAATGGTTAAGAGGTCAACTGCTAACCAAAAGGTTGGAGGTTCAAATCCACCCAGTGGCTCCATGATCTGCTCCTGTAAAGACTAAAGCCCAGGAAACCCTATGGGGCAGTTCTACTCTGTCATATTAGGTCATTATGAGCTGGAATTGACTTGATGGCACACAACAACAAGAACAACAACATCAGTATTGGGCTGTTCTTAGCTTGGAAGAGCCATTGGAGAGAACTAAACAGAAGCAGCAATTACGCTGGGCTCAAACTTATTTTCCAAGGAGGCCTTTTTTAGTGTTTTCCTGGAATCTTTAGAATGATATACTCCCAAACTGTTTCAACATGACCCAGCCTGGCGGGGGTCAAAGATGGCATGAATACATGACAATTGAGAAAGCCTGTGACATAGCTAGTGGCTGGCTGAGATAGTTTCCAAATAGAAATATGACCAAATAGATGGTTTTGCAATTCGAAAAGTAGACTGAAGCCAGTGATCCTGAGACTTCAGTGCTGTGACTGCCACATATGTTCTATTTATGTGGGGGCCAGAATGTAGTGTTTCACTTTGAGGTTCTCCATAATCATAATTGCTACAGGTCTTGCTCTTTTGGGTCACTCCCTGCCCCACACCTTTCAAACAAGCAGAGTATACAATCAAACTCAGAGCAAATTGCTCTGTTTTAGATTTTCCAGTGGAAAGAAGGAATGTATATTAGGCAGATTATTTTTCTTCCCTTTCACCAAGCCAGGGTAAGCCTCCTAGACCAGCTAATTCCCCTTCTGCAAGGTCTGGCAGCCCCCAGGCATTAGCTGGGTGAAGCAGAGCTCCTTCTTTCTCCACTATATCTGTGGCTCCAAAGATTCTGCTTTTTACCTCGGGTGGAGACCAGCTGACCACAAGTCCAGTGTGCCAGTGCCCTGGCAGCTCAGAGGACAAGGGAAGGACTGGATGTGTGTGGGGCCCTGGAGGCTGGCAAGGTCCATTCTGACTGCCAACCTGTCGTTACTAGGGAACACCCAAGTTCTGGGCCCTCCAGTAATCTGCCTCCCTTATACACGCTCACTCCCACCCTTGCTGCTCTGTGGGTCTTCCTCACTGACTCCTGACTCCTCTTTAAATCCCATTCCAACCTTTTCTACTGGACCTCCTGGAAGATTTGTTCCATGATGGATAATCCCTTCTATGTGCTCAGAGTCTTCAAGAAGGCTAACCCTAACTGAAATCTGGCTCTCTCCAGATTATCCTGGTTTCCCATATTTCCACATTTCATCTCCGGTGTTGGGGACTCAGCGTTACACTGGCACTCCATGCTCACTTGCAGACCATTACTCCTCCTCCTTTTGGAAAATATCCCCCCTCTGTAGAGTCCTTGACAGTCTTTCATTCCTCTTCCCACCCGTTCTTCCATGCTGCCCTCTGTTTGATCTCCTGATGACTGCTCCTTCCTTCCACCTCTCCAGTTCAATCAAGACACCAGGGAGTGAGTATGAGCGTGTATGTGTATATATGTAGTGTTAAGTACTCTGTTGGCCATACCCATGACTTAGGTTCTAATCTGGGCTCTGTACTCTCTAGTTTGTGTGACTTTGGCTAAGTTATTAACCTTGTTAGTCATGTTAAGTCTTCCATAAAAGGAGGATAATAGTCGTTCCTATAGCATAGGATTGTCGTGAGGGTTAAATGAGAAAATGCATATAAAGCCATTAGCCTATTTCTGCATAACTCAGTAGATGTTTAGCTAGTATTATATTTGTATTTGGGCTGTTTGTCTTCCTTCTCAATTTCCACCATCATCTTGGGAAACTTCGGTGTTCTTTTGGACTATGCAACGCACTCTCATCCAGAGTTCCCTGCCTTCCTTAACTCTACTACATGCCAATGCCAATGTCTTACAACAGCCTTCTGGTCTACCTTTTCTCACAGGCCACCTTCTCCCTGCTAGTGTCACTGCCTATCTTTTCATCATTTCAACCACACCCATTAAAATTCTAAATGCTGTTGCTTCTTTTTATTTTTTTCTGTAGTGCTAGCCTGGAACCTTCATTCTTGGTCAGATGGTTTACTCTCACTACAGTCTACACAGGCTGTGCTAAAATGTGTATGCAATTCATCTTGTATGAATGTCATGTTTATTATATGGTTATATTTTTGTAGCTTTCCCATTATAAGGCTCTGTATGGAGCAAAACGACTCCCTGTTGCCCAACACAAGCCAGATGACATCTGAAGAATGTGGTCATCTACCACTCACCTGGAGATTTGGGCTTTGCTCAGTAATGACCTTGATTTCACAGGGCAGGTTGTCTAGGATGCTAGCTTGGCAGGGAGTTAGGATGGCATCTTTTACATGGCAATGACTGAGTAGCTGGGAGAAAAGGAGTCTCGATAGGGAGGCAGTGAGGTTTCCATCTGAGGTTGTAATTATTTGAACTGAGTCTTTGAGCTAGGATGAGGAATAAGATAGGACCTGTGAACTTGTGAACTATAGGATAAACCCAGTTATGTTCCCATGCTTCCATGATTTTCTTTGATTTCCGTTTAACTTTTCTTTAGTATTTTTGGCTGTTTCAGCCTGTCTCAATCCTGCTGAGACAAAACAAGGTAAAGGATTTTGTCCTGGCTTGGACCAGATCTTTAAGATGGAACTCATCTTTTGGGGGGCAGAATGGTGGTGGCAGAGAACCAGCTAAGGCTTTCTAAACAGCTGTGGCCCATGGAGAATGCCTGAGGTGGTAGATTAATAACCATCCTGTCCCAGGGACACATAAACTCCGGAAACTTGGAGAAAAGGTTTCGTTGTGTGTGTGCCTGGTCTTCCCCATCATGCTAAGAGGTGAAGTGGCCCTTACTCAGGATGGAATGGGGAAGAAGGGAGAACCCTTGTGGGTACTGGGAAACTACAATTTGTCAATGTCCTTGTAGTATTTTGTGTGAGGTTTTATGAATTTCCAGAGAATCAGAGACATTTCTGTCCAAATTACAGAAAAGGCCCCCCAAAAGACAACTCTTGATTTATCATCATGTGGAGGATTTATTCACTCTTCTGTTGTTATTGTTGTTGGATGCCGTCAAGTCAATTCCAACTCATAGTGACCCCATGTGACCGAGTAGAATTGTCCCATAGGGTTTCCTAGGCTGTAATTATCACAAGAAAGGAGTTCTGGTGACACAATAGTTAAAGGGCTCAGCTGTTAACCGAAAGGTTGGTGGTTTGAACCCACCAGCCACTCCTGGAGAGAAAGATATGGCAACATGCTTCTGTAAATATTACAGCCTTGGAAACCCTATGGGGAAGTCCTATTCTGTCCTATAGGATCACTGTGAGTCAGAATCAACTAGATGGCAGTGGGTTTGGTTTGGATATTTTAAAAATATTTTTGGGAACAGATCACCAGGTCTTTTTTCCCTCAGAGCTGCTAGTAGGTTCGAACCACTGACCTTTCAGTTAGCAGCTGGGCGCTTAACCACTGTGCCACCAGGGCTCCTTCTCTTAAGGGTAGATATTTAATAATTAACTCTAAGTGTGTGGTGTTTAAAGGAGGCTGTACAAATTGTTGGGAGAGCTCCCTCCGCAGAGCGGTTAACCCACTGAGGGCTATGTGATTTAGCACAAGCTGCTTAACTTTGCTTTGTATTTCCTGAGGTTGAAAATAACTCTTCCTTTTCTTATCTTTTCCTTTAAGAACTCATGGAGAATAAGGGAACGTATCTGTCAAATACTTTAAGCAGGTCAAGGGAGCAAAGTGGTTTAAAAACGTCAAGGGGACTATGAGGCTTTTGGGCATTTGAGAAGACCTACAAAATGCACTAGAAAAAATAGACACGTCACCAGAATTCACTAAGAGCTGTGCATTTAAATAGAAATAAAAATAAGTTTTATATTAAAAAATTGGAATATTGGAGGTGGATGTTGTTGTTGGTTGCCATCACGTCGGCGGTGACTCTTGGTGACTTTATGAATAACAGAAGGAAATGGTGCCTGGTCCTGCGCCATCTTCATGATCGTTGGGATGTTTAGTCCGTCGTGGATGGTTTTCCTCATCTCACTGGCCCTCTACCAAGCATGATGTCCTTTTCTAGCAACTGGTCTTTCCTGATGATGGAGGTAGGTAGACATGAAAAAAGGGGGTGAAAAGGAAAAAAATATAGAACACCGCAAAAATTCTTTAAAACCTGTGTTTCTCTTTGTTGCCATTCTCAGAATTCCACTCCGATGTTTCTGAATTTTGTCATAAATAATCAGGAAAATTAGTTGACCAGGGGGAAAAAAAGAAGCCTCTTACTTTGCCAGGGTAACCCTGCACTGGTAACTTGTCTGTATAGATAAGGTCTCTTAGTGGCCTCCCTCATAGGGCAGGTGACGAAGCCCAGGGACCAAGAGCTGTAGGCACATGAATTGTAATGTAAGCGCCTTGATGTTGTCTTTCTTGTAGCTTCTTCCATGAGTTCTCATTGCACCCTCTCCTGCTCCATTTCCCCCTGTGGTTCCTCAACTCTCAGTCTGACAATTTTGGTTTTAGTTTAATCAATGAATCAAATGCATTAAAAAAATGAAGTTCGTCTCATGAATAAATCAAATGCTTTAAAAAGTGGATCACCAGAAGAAAGGCCTGGTGATCTACTTCTGAAAAAACAGTCACTGGAAATCCTATGGAACACAGTTCTACTCTGACACCCATGAGGTCACCATGAGTCAGGGTCGATGGCAACTTTTTTTTTTTTAAGATGATATTGGCCATTGCTATTGAACCACAACTGTAATGAAGAAGCCAGCTTTGTTAAAAAAGCAAACAAAGAAAAAACTGGATTGGAACATATGTTTCTAGCCTCTTCCACTCCATTTTTCCTCTTCTCCATTTGCTACAGCCACGGAAAGGGCACGTACTGACCTTATGTAGCAAAGGGACCACTTCTCCTAGGAGATTCTGACCTTGCTTAGTTGAAGTCAGCTGGAGACACACTGGATGCATTTTAAAATTAAATGTCCTCCACTCCTAAATCTTGTTTTAAAGCTTGTGAGTTGTCTACGTTTTACTGCCTATGAATATCAGTAGGAGTTGCGGGGTGAGGGCAAATTTAGGGAAAGGGAGGAGGGCACTTTTCAGCAGAGCACAGTTTGACATTTACAAGACCTACATGTTTTCTCTGACCTGGCGTCTTGGTTCACATTCTTGTGTGGATTCGGGTTTCCTGAGCACGTGTATACAATATCCCCCGCTTTACGCCACTTCGCGTTTATGAAAGACCTACATCAGTACAGGTATCCCCCACTTTTCGAAAGTTCGCTTTACGCCACTCCACTTTTAGGAAAGACCGATATTAGTACTTGTTTTCTCTAATCGAAAGAAATCGGAAGAGATTTTCACTTTTACAAAAAACGTCAAGAAGTCAAACTAGTGTTCAGTGTTTGTTTCGCCGCCAGCTGTTAAAAAGGCAGTGCACACCGCGAAAAGCAAGAGTGACATCGCCAAACTTCTGGGCATTTATCGTATCTTTCCTGCTTTTATTACACTTGAGTGTTATTTTAGGTTTTATGTATTATTTCGTACGATTTGGTAGGTTATTTTTTGGGTCTGGGAATGCTCAAAAATTTTTCCTGTATAAATTTATGGTAATTGCTGCTTCACTTTATGGCATTTCGGCTTACGAAAGGTTTCATAGGAACGCTCTCCTTCTGGATAGTGGGGGAAACTTGTATTGACCTTCTAAACCAAAAAAAGCTCCTTGCCCCCTAGTTAATTCCAACTCTTACTGACCCTATAGGACAGAGTACAACTACCCCATTGGGTTTTCAAGGCTGTAATGTTTATGGACGCAGACTGCCACATCTTTCTCCCATAGAGCAGCTGGTGGGTTTGAACCACCCACCTTTCCGTTAGCAGCCAAGTGCTTTAACCACTGCACTGCCAAAAAAACCCCGTTGCCGTCAATTGATTCCGACGCATGACGACCCTGTAGGACGGAGAAGAACTGCCCCATAGGGTCTCCAAGAAACACCTGGTAGATTCTAACTACCGACCTTTTGGTTGGCAGCCGAACTCTTAACCACTGCGCCACTATGGTTTCCACTGCGCTGCTGGGGCTCCTTATATTGACCTTAAAACCCAAACCAAACTTGTTGCTATCGAGTGGATTCCGAGTCATAGCGACCCTGTTGGACAGAATAGAGCTGCCCCATAGGATTTCCAAGGAGGGGCTGGTGGGTTCGAATTGCCAACATTTTGGTTAGCAACCGAGGTCTTAACCACTGTGCTACCAGGGCTTCATACTGACCTTAGTATAAGGCTAATTCTGGATGCCGTGAGTCAGCTACTTTTTAGCTTCTGCTGTCCTAAAATAGATATTTTTTTCTTGAGCCAAAAGCGCCTTGTGCAATGTTTACCCAAACACATCTTAAAAAATAAGAGGGCTTCTTACTGTTTAAAACAATTCTCTTTTGACAATATTGAAAAAAAATGAACCAAGTTTAAGCAAATTAAGGGTTTGAGTCCATTTCTGCGTGCTTTGGCTGCAGTGCCCCCTAGTGGATATTTTTTATGCTGCACAAGGTTCTCGTTTTTGAGCCATTTTCACAGAAACATAAGAATCCACTTCAACAAAATCAACTTTCTAAGGCGAATCTGTACTTAGTTTTTTGGTTTTTCGCCCAACTAAGGTTCACTTCAATATATCACCAAATTGTGTATAGGAAGGAGCCCTGGTAGCACAATGGTTAAAGCACTTGGCTGCTAACAGAAAGGTTGGTGGTTCGAACCCACCCAGCGGCTCCGCAGGAGAAAAGACCGGGCAATCTGCTCCGGAGAGATTACAGCCTAGAAACCCCATGAGGCAGTTCTACTCTTTCACATGGGGTTGCTATGAGTCAAAATCAACTTGATGGCACCCAACAACAACAAATAAGTCTAATTGTTCACACACAATTTTCTCCGCAACCTCTCTTCCTCATCTCAGGAGAGAAAGGAGAGAAGGTTGATGGAGTAAAAAATGAGCATAAAGAGAAATTGCCACAAGGGCTTTTGAACATAAAGTGTACTGAGAAAATGAAAATGCCAAAAGCATGACTATTGTGAAGCTTGGAAGAGATTATTATGCTTAAATTTTTTAATAAACAATATAGGCATATGAATTTATTGGCATCTATTTTGTGCTGGAGAACTTGTGACAAGCTGGAGGGGAGGAAAAGGCAGGTCCTGAGATAAAGCTGGATTTGTGTTACTGCTTTGCATAAAATGTGTCCGGCCAGTAGTGACCTTAGTCCGGATTTGTTCAGCCAAGACCAGGATCTCCAGCTGTTGGCACGTTCTCACTCGTTCTGTTCTGAAGTTTCCGTAGAAGGGAAGGACCTGGCCTCTCTTCCTTGCACTGTAGCTGCCAGGAGATTGCAAAGCATCACAGTCAAAGTCATGGTCTTGTACAGTACACAGATTTGAAGGGATTGCAAGATTTCTCCAAATTAATTGTAAAGTTATTGCACAGATTCCCAGATTTTACTGAAAAAAAAAAAAAATTAACGGGAGAGTGAAAAAGGACATATCTTCCAAGTAACTGCATTGAAATGAATTCATTAATAATTAAGCAACTGCTATCATCTATCACCCCACCCATCTGTCAGTTTGTTGTGCTGTAGTGGCTTGTGGTGTGTTGCTGTGATGCTGGAAGCTATGCCACTGGTATTCAAATACCAGCAGGATCACCCATGCTGGACAGGTTTCAGCTGAGCTTCCAGACTAAGACGGACTAGGAAGAAAGACCTGGCAGTCTACTTCTAAGAAGAATTAGCCAGTGAAAACCTTATGAACAGCAGCAGAACATTGTCTGATATAGTTCCCAAAGATGAGCCCTCAGATTGGAAGGGAGTCAAAAGCTGCCTCCTCAACGTAGGGTCGACCTAATGCTATGGATGGAGTCAAGCTTTCGAGACCTTCGTTTGCTGATGTGGCCTGACTCCAAAAGAGAACAGCTGCAAACATCCATTAATAATTGGAACGTGGAGTGTACGAAGTATGAAGCTAGGAAAATTGGAAATTATCAAAAATGAAATGGAATGCATAAACATCAATATTCTAGGCATTAATGAGATGAAATGGACTGGTATTGGCCACTTTGAATTGGACGATCATGTGGTTTGCTATGCCAGGAATGACAACTTGAAGAGGAATGGCGTTGCATTCATCGTCACAAAGAGCGTTTCAAGATCTATCCAGAAGTACAAAGCTGTCAGTGATAGGATAATATCCATATGGCTATAAGGATGACCAGTTAATTCGGCTATTATTCAAATTTACACACAATCCAGTAAGGCCAAAGAGGAAGAAATTGAAGACGTTTACCAACTTCTGCAGTCTGAAATTGATCAAACATGCAATCAAGATGCATTGATAATTACTGGTGATTGGAATGCTAAAGTTGGAAACAAAGAAAAAGGATCAGTAGTTGGAAGATATGGCTTTGGTGATAGAAACGATGCCAGAGATCGCATGACTGAATTTTGCAAGACCAACGACTTGTTCTTTGCAAATACATTTTTTCAACAACATGAAGGGCTACTGTACATGTGGACCTTGCTGAATGGAATAAATAAGAATCAAATAAAATACATCTGTGGAAAGGGACAATGGAAAAGCTCAATATCATCAGTCAGAACAAGGCAAGGGGCAGACTGCGGAACACACCATCAATTGCTCACGTGCAAATTTGAGCTGAAGCTGAAAAAAATGAGAACAAGTCCATGACAGCCAAAGTACAACCTTGAGTATATCCCACCTGAATTTATAGATCACCTCAAAATAGATTTGATGCATTCAACATTAATGACCAAAGACCAGACTAGTTGTGGGATGACATCAAGTACATCATACATGAAGAAAGCAAGAGGTCATTAAAAATACAGGAAACAAAGAACAGACAAAAGTGGATGTAAGAAGTGACTCTGAAGTTTGCTCTCGAACATCGAGTAGCTAAAGTGAACGTAAGAAATAATGAAGTAAAAGCTGAACAGAAGATTTCAAAGGCGGCTCAAGAAGACAGACTATAGTAGTATAATGAAATGTGCAGAGACCTGGTGTTAGAAAACCAAAAGGGATGAACATGCTCAGAATTTCTCAAGCTAAAAGGACTGAAGAAAAAATTCAAGCCTCAAGTTGCAATATTGGAGGATTCTATGGGGAAAATATTGAACGGTGCAGGAAGCATCAAAAGCAGATGGAAGGAATACACAGAGTCAACTGTACCAAAAAGAACTGGTCGACAATCAACCATTTCAGGAGGTAGCATATGCTCAAAAACAAATGATACTAAAGGAAGAAGTCCAAGCTGGACTGAAGACACTGGCAAAAAACAAGGCTCCAGGAACTGACAGAATACCAGTTGAGATGTTTCAACAAATGGATGCAAGGCTAGAAGTGCTCACTTGTCTATGCCAAGAAATTTGGAAGATAGCTACCTGGCCAACTGACTGGAAGAGATCCATATTTCTACCTATTCCAAAGAAAGGTGATCCAATAGAATGCAGAAATTATTGAACAATATCATCAATATCACATGAAAGTAAAATTTTGCTCAAGATCATTCAAAAATGGCTGCAGCAGTATATCGATGGAGAACTGCCAGAAATTCAAATTGGATTCAAGAGGATGTGGAACAAGGCATATTATTGCTGATGTCAGATGGATCCTGGCTGAAAGCAGAGAATACCAGAAAGATGTTTACGTATGTTTTATTGACTATGCAAAGGCATTCGACTATACGGATCATAACAAATTATGGATAACATTGTAAAGAATAGGAATTCCAGAACACTTAATTGCGCTCATAGGGAACCTGTACATAGACCAAGAGGCAGTCGTTTGAACAGAACACGGGGATACTTCATGGTTTAAAGTCAGGAAAGATGTGTGTCAAGATTGTGTCCTTTCACCATACTTATTCAGTCTGTATGCTGAGCAAATAATCTGAGAAGCTGGACTATATGAAGAAGAATGTGCATCAGGATTGGAGGAAGACTCATTAACAACCTGTAATATGCAGATGACACAACCTTGCTCGCTGAAAATGAAGAGGACTTGAAGCACTTACTGATGAAGATCAAAGACCACAGCCTTCGGTATGGATTACACTTCAACATAAAGAAAACAAAAATCCCCACAACAAGACCAATAAGCAACATCACAATAAATGGAGAAAAGATGGATGTTGTAAAGGATTTCATTCTACTTGGGTCCACAATCAACACCTAGGGAAGCAGGAGTCAAGAAATCAAACGATGCATTGCATCGGACAAATCTGCTGCCAAAAACCTCTTTAAAAGTGTTAAAAAGCAAAGATGTCACTCTGAGAACTAAGGTGCACCTGACCCAAGCCATGGTGTTTTCAATCGCCTCATATGCATGTGAAAGCTGGACAAAGAATAAGGAAGACCAAGGAAGAATTGACTCCTTTGAATTATGGTGTTGGCGAAGAATATTGAATATACCTTGGACTGCCAGAAGAACAAACAAATCTATCTTGGAAGAAGTACAAACAGAATGTTCCTTAGGAGCAACGATGGTGAGACTATGTCTCATATACTTTGGACATGTTATCAGGAGGGATTAATCCCTGGAGAAGAACATCATGCTTGGTAAAGTGGAGGGTCAATGAAAAAGAGAAAGACCCTCAATGAGATGGATGGACACACAGTGGCTGCAACAATGGGCTCAAGCATAACAACAGATTGTGAGGATGGCGCAGGACTGGGCACTGTTTCATTCTGTTGTACGTAGAGTTGCTATGGGTCGGAACCGACTCGACGGCACCTAAGAACAGCAACAACAGTTGCTCCACAGAAGAAAAGATCTGGTGATCCGCTTCTGTAAAGATTACATCTTAGGCAACCCTGTGGGAAAGTTCTGCTCTGTCACATGGGGATGCTATGGGTTGGCACCAGCTGGGTGGCACACAACAACTGTACATTTATAAGTATGAGTATATATTCATTCCGTGGTAAAATGAGAGAAAAGTGAGGACTATTTTATAATTATATATGCATATTTTTATCTCAAACCCTTTGCTGTCTAGTTAATTATGACTCATAGTGTACAGACCCTATAGGACAGAGTAGAACTGCCCCTTGAGGTTTCCAGTGAGTGTCTGATGGATTCGAATTGCCGAACCTTTTGGTTAGTAGCTGAGTTCTTAGCCACTGCGCTGCCAGTATACATATATATCTATATTTACAAATCGAAAAACCAATCCCATTGCTGTCCAGTCGATTTCAACTCTTAACGGTTGGCAATTTGAACCTACCCAGAGGTGCCATGGGAGACAGGCCTGGAGATCTGCTTCTTAAAGGTCACAGCCTTAAACACCCTATGGAGCAGTTCTACTCTGCACACATGGGGTCGTTATGAGTTGGAAATGACTTAACAGCAACTGACGACAAACATACATACATAAATGCATATGTATAAATACATGTATAAAATATTATATACAGTGTATGTGTCTAAAATATATAAAATTGTCCTTACTTTTCTCTCAGTTTCCCATGGAACAAGGAAAAGTTTGTCCTGAACGGGCACCAGTCCGTGGACTGCATTTGAAGACTGGTGGGAGCACTTTACATCTGGATTTCATGTTCCTTGGGGTGATTTGAAGAGCACCTCTACTAAATTAGTTCTTTGAAATTAGGAATCAGGACTTTATTGTTGTGTAATGACACATAAACTCTGAGAAATTTTGCCCTCTTGAGTTACAGGACTTGTTTGCTTCTGGTCTCTGCCTGTTTCGGAAGACACGTGAGAACATCGGACCTTATAGAATCTCAGGTACAATAATACCTGGGGGAACTGCCTGGTTAATCCCTCTGAGTTTAGTGCAGGACTATGAGTGAATCATTCTAGGCATATGGGATTGTCTCCTCCTGGTTAGGGCCTCAAAGGAAGGGATTCCAGAACCTCCCTTGACAATGCATTCCAACGTTCAGGAATGCTCCTTCTCAAAAAGAAAATTTACTGATGCTTAGAATCAGCAGTTTAGAGCTGGAAGGGGCCTAAAATCACTTGGTTGAATTCCTCCAAGTTTAAGAGTCACTAATTAGCCTCAAAGAGACAAAGACAAGCAGAGCTTTACCAAAATTGTCTTTGGGGGAGGTCAATGCTTCTCCCTGCTACCCACACAGCTAAACACTAGGGCCCTGCATAAGGATGCTTATCTCAGAGAGTGGGGTGGGGGAGGGACCTCCCAGAGGGCCTAATACCACACCTAACCCCAACCCCCTGAGGTACAAAGTTAACCTCTTCCTACTCTGGTGAGAGGAAGAAAAGGCCACGTCAGTTTCCCTTCTCCAAAGCCTTCACGTTCTGGGCTTGGACTTTACCTCTTTATTTTGTTTTCCAAGTATTCTCTTACCCATGCTCAAAGTTTTTAGCCTTTATTTAAAAGTCTTATTTCTCAAATATTTAATTGCTTAATTTTTTTCTTTAGATTCTTATTTCCTTTTTCACACTGTATTGTCCCAAATAAGCCACAACATTGTAATTCCAGTCAATATTGAACATTTACATGCCATATGCATTCTCCTATTCTGTACACTTCGGGGTCTGTACATCACACACTCTCACTCATATATGCATTTGCTGTTGTCTTTGATTTGCTTCATTCTGTCTTCCTAATTTTGAATGAGGTATATACTTCAACTATTTGACTCGGTTTGTTGGTTTTTGATAATGTCTTTGTAGTAAGGTGTCAGAGAAAAATTAGTAACAGACATCTTACTTTGATTTTTGGAAACCCTGGTGGTGTAGTGGTTAAGAGTTTGGCTGCTAACCAAAAGGTTGGCAGAATAGAACAGCCCCATAGGGTTTCCAACAGGGCACATCCAAAAACCAAACCTGTTGCTGTCAGGTCAATTCCGACCCATAGTGACCCTAGAGGACAGAGTAGAACTGCCCTACAGGGTTTCCAAGGAGCAGTTGGTGGATTTGAACTTCCAACCTTTTGGTTACCAACTGCATCGCTTAACCACTGCACCACCACCAGCCCCTTCCTGGATGCGCAGAAGTCGAGAATTCTTCCGCGGAACCACCAATGCCCTCAGTATTTATTGTGTTATGGAAATCAGCCATCTGGGTGACACTGTGTTTTCTTGAAGGAGTCTGCCACCTTGTGGTTGTTTGGAAAATTGGCATGGCAAAAACTAGGCCTCTGTAGTATTTTTCCTTCAATAAACATTTATTGAGCACCAACTGTGTGCTAGGCCCTGTTCTAGGCACTGAATTTACAACTGTGAATGAAATAGACAAGAGTCCTCAGCCTCATGGAGCTTACATTTCATAGCATAAGAACTTGTGTGTATAAGTTAATATTTGCAAAGGTGGTCCACCTTCATCAGTCTGCTAAGCAAATAGCCTACCTACATGTGTGCCCACCCTCTCTACCATTCTTTCTGCTACGTGTGGGTGAACTGTCCCTGCTCCTGTAAAGGCCAGCCCTTCCACTTGTGCTCCCCGTCCAAACACCTTGTCTTCTCAAGGACTTTGCATTTGTAAATGTCACTGTCCTCCTACATCATTTCAAGCTGCCTCCCCTGGTACACCCCCATCAACATATACATGCTCTAACGGCTTCCAGAGAAAAAAGAGTCCTTCTTTAACCTCGAGTTCTCTCTAGCTAATGCTCCATTTATCTGCTTCCGTTCACAGGAAAACTTTCTGAAAGTTATCTAGATTCACTGTCTCCACCTCTACTCCACTCGCTTTAATTCAGGGCCTCTGATATCATCTCTCCCCTGGAACCACTCCTGACACAGTTACCCACTACCACCAGACACACAGGGCCCCTCTCTGTTCTCAGCATTCAACACAGCCTTTCTCTATTTCCAACATGCCTTAATCTGGTTGCTAGTGAGTCATCTCCAACTCATGGCAACCCCGTGTGTGTCCGAGTAGAACTGTGAGCCAGAGGGTTTTCAGTAGCTGATTTTTCAGAAGGAGATGGCCAGGTCTTTCTTTCTAGGTGCCTCTGGGTGGACTCGAACCTCCAGCCTTTTGATTAGCACCTGAGCATATTAACCATTTGCACCACCTGGGGACTCCTCCAGCATGCACTAAAACCATGGAGTCGATTCCGACTCATAGTGACTCATATAGGACAGAGTAGAACTTCCCCATATAATTTCCAAGGAGAAGCTGGTGGATTTGAACGGCTGACCTTCTGATTAGCAGCAGAGCCCTTAACCACGCACCACCAGGCTCCCCAGCATGCCTTAGGGGTTCCGAATTAGCTGTTGCTTCTACCCTGTACACTCTTCGCCCCATTTTTGCATGGCTGGCTCTCATCATTCAGTCTGAACTCAAAGGCCCTGGCCACTCAGTCCAAAGTGGGTCCCCATTCCCATCCCATCATTCCGTATCAATTCTCATTACATTGTTTTCCTCCGAGGGGAGTTACTATTAAAAGTACTGTCTTTCAAGTAAATACATGGAGACTAAATGGGCAGCTCCTGTCCGGAGGCAAGATGAGAAGGCAGAGAGGGTCAGGAGCTGGTTGAATGGACACGGGAAATCCGGGATGGAAAGGAGGAGTTTGCCATCACAGTATAGGGAGAGCAACCAGGGTCACATAATAATGTATGCATAAACCTTTGTATGAGATACTAACTTGAATTGTAAACTTTACTTAAAGTACAATAAGAAAAAACATACAAAAAAAAGTACTGTCTTACTTATCTAGTGCTGCTGTAACAGAAATACCACAAGTGGGTGGCTTTCACAAACAAATTGGTTTTCTCATAGTTAGGAGGCTAGAACTCTGAACTCAGAGCG
This sequence comes from Dugong dugon, assembly GCA_030035585.1. Classification (NCBI taxonomy): domain Eukaryota; kingdom Metazoa; phylum Chordata; class Mammalia; order Sirenia; family Dugongidae; genus Dugong; species Dugong dugon. The sequence goes on from CM057460.1 coordinate 20,144,998, forward strand.
CTGGCTCCAGGGGAAGGCTTACTCTCTCTGTTGGCTCCAGGGGAAGGTCCTTGTCTCTTTCTGTCTTCTCTTCCTTGGGTCCTCGGTGATGTTGATGTGATATGACATCTATTCTATCCCATCTCTGCTTGCTTGCTGCTTGCTTAATCTGCTTTTATATCTCAGAAAAGATTGATTTAAGACACACCCTAGACTAATACTGCCTCATTAACACAACAAAGAAAACCATTTTCAAATGGCATTAAAACCACAGGTATAGGGGTCAGGATTTACAACACATATTTTTAGGGGATGGAGCCTTGGCGGAGCAGTGGTTAAGAGCTCGGCTGCTAACCAAAAGGTCAGCAGTTTGAATCCACCAGTTGCTGCTTGTAAACCCTATGGGGCAGTAGTTCTACTGTGTCCTATAGAGTCTCTATGATCAGAATTGACTCAATAGCAATGATTTTTTTAATTTCGGGGGGGACACAATTTAATCCATAACAATACCTTATTTGCTTCTTTTTATCCCTCCCTCATCCCCACAAGAACCTCCTCTGCCTTGTTTATTGCTGGATTCCCAGCACCTAAGAACCATTTCTGGTAGGAAGTAGGTGCTCAATAAACATGTTCAGTTTGCATATGGATTCATATCACATGAATAGTGCCCCCAACCTGCCCCAATCTACGAGTAATACGGTATTTTTGGAAAACTAGAGAAGTAGAGAGGGCACCAGACGGACAGGAGAATTTCATTTAGCCCTTGAGCAGATCTTTTAACTTTACGGTGACTTAGGTTCCTATCTTAGTCTCCTAGTGCTACTGTAACAGAAATACCACAAGTGGGTGGCTTTAAAGAAGACACTTTCTTTTTCTCACAGTTCTGGATGCTAAAAGTCCATCAGGGTCTCAGCTGTGTTGATTCCTAGGTTCGTGTGTCCTCTGGTGATCCTTGACTTTCCTCAGCAGCTGTCTTTCCCCTGTGTACATCCTTGTGTCCACGCTGGTCTCCGCACAACTCAGAAGTGATCAGGTTCAGGACCCACCCCACACTGGTCTGGCCTCATTAACATAACAACAGAAAAATCCTATTTCCATACAAGACCACATCCACAGGTACAAGGGCCAGGAACTCAACACATATTTTTGGGACATACAAATCAATCCGTAATACCAGGATTCATCTGATAGCCTGAACACGAAGGAAAAGTATTTTATTGTATAATATGTAAAAATATTCCTTTCTAAAAAATGTCCTGCAATTAGTCTGTTATTTATTAGGCTTAATATCTTATTTCCCTTTAAGATACATTGTCCTTCCTTCTCTTCTAGTTGGTTGACTGAACTTGCTTATTGCTCTCATTTTGCTTGTCCACAAGGAGATCATTCTTGGCTGGATTGACAAATATTGCAAGCTGTTTTTCAATTAAACCAAAAAACCAAACCCATTGCCATCGAGTTGATTCGATTCCAACTCATCGTGACCCTATAGGACAGAGTAGAACTCTCCCATAGGATTTCCCAGGCTGTAATCTTTATGGAAGCAAACTGCCGTATCTTTCTTTTGAGGAACGGCTGGTGGGTTTGAACCACCGACCTTTTGTTTAGTAGCCAAGCACTTAACTGCTGTGCCACCAGGGCTCCTATATTTCAATTACTGGATAATAAATGTAAAATTAATGAGATTAAAAATAAAATAAACCTCAGGAGGGCATGTAAGACCCTTTTAATGAAAGTCAGGATTAAATGCAAATTATTCATCACTTTATGTGTCAGATTTTGAGTGGATGAAAACTTAATGTATATAAAAGGAATTTCAGTGTTTTGAAGGAAGCTTAAAATTCACTTTATTATAGTTCAGGGATGATTTCAGCAGGAGCAAACTATTAATGATGAAAATAAGGGGTCTACCACACATCGGTCAGTTTGTCATCTTGTGGTGACTTGTGTGTTGCTCTAATGCTGGAAGCTTGCCACTGGTATTTTAAATATAAGCCAAGTCACCCATGGTGGACAGGTTTTAGCTGAGCTTCCAGACTAAGCCAAGTCTGGAAGGGCTTGAAGAAGGCTAAGGAGAAGGGCTTGTTGACCTACTTCTAAAAAAACTGACAAGTGAAAACCTTATGAATAGCAGTGGAACATTGTCTGATATAGTTCTGGAAGATGAAACCCTCAGGTTGGAAGGCATTCAGAATACAACTGGGGAAGAGCTGCCTTCTCAAAGTAGAATGGACCTTAATGATGTGGATGGAGCAAAGCTGTTAGAACTTTCATTTGCTAATGTGGCATGACCCAAAATGAGAAGAAACAGCTGCAAACATCCATTAATAACTGGAATGTGGAATATATGAAATCTGGATCTAGGAAAATTGGGAGTTGTCAAAAAATGAAATAGGACATATAGAGATCGATATCCTAGGCATTAGTGAGTTAAAATGGACTGGTATTGGTCATTTTGAATCAGACAATCATATGGTCTACTATGCCTGAGATGACAAATTGAAGAGGAATGGCATCACATTCATCGTCAAAAAGAACATTTCAAGATCTATCTTGAAGTACAAAGCTATCAGTGATAGGATAATATCCATAGGCCTTCAAAGAAGATCAGTTAATACGACCACTAGAAATTTACACACCAACCACTAAGGCCAAAGATGAAGAAACTGAAGATTTTTATCAACTTCTGCAGTCTGAAATCGATCAAACATGCAATCAAGATGCATTGATAATTACTGGTGATTGGAATGTGAAAGCTGGAAACAAAGAAAAAGGATCGGTAGTTGGAAACCATGGCCTTGGTGACAGAAATGGCGCCAGAAATCGTGCGATAGAATTTTGCAAGACCAATAACTTCTTAATTGCAAATACCCTTTTTCAACAACATAAACAGCGACTATACACATGGAACTCGCCAGATGTTAAACACAAGAATTAAATCTACTACATCTGTGGAAAGAGATGATGGAAAATCTCAAGGTCATCAGTTAGAACAAGGCCAGGGGCCGACTGTGGAACAGACCATCAATTGCTTATATGCAAGCTCAAGTTGAAGCTGAAGAAAATTAGAACAAGTCCACGAAAGCCAAAATATGATCTTGAGGATATCCCACTTGAATTTAGAGACCATCTTAAGAATAGATTTGACGCATTAAATACTAATGACCGAAGACCAGACGAGTTGTGGAATGACATCAAGAACATCATACATGAAGAAAGCAAGAGGTCATCAAAAAGACAGGAAAGGAAAAAAAAGACCATAATGGATGTCAGGAGAGACTCTCAAACTTGCTTTTGAATGTCGAGTAGCTAAAGCGAATGGAAGAATGGTAAAGTAAAAGCTGAACAGAAGACTTCAAAGGGTGACTGGAGAAGACAAAGTGAAGTACTACGATGAAATGTGCAAAGACCTGGAGTTAGAAAAACCAAAAAGAACACACTTGGTATTTCTCAAGCTGAAAGAACTGAAGAAAAAATTCAAGTCTCAAGTTGCAATACTAAAAGATTCTATGTAGAAAATATTGAACAACACAGCAAGCATCAAAAGAAGATGGAAGGAATACACAGAGTCACTGTACCAAAAAGAATTGGTCAACGTTCAACCATTTCAGGAGGCAGTATATGATGAAGAACCAATAGTACTGAAGGAAGAAGTCCAAGCTGCACTGAAGACACCCACAAAAAACAAGGCTCCAGGAATTGACGAACTACCAATTGAGATGTTTCAACAAAAGATGCAGTGCTGGAGGTGCTCACTCTTCTATGTCAAGAAATTTGGAAGACAGCTTCCTGGCCAACTGACTGGAAAAGATCCATATTTGTACTCATTCTAAAGAAAGGTGATCCAGCAGAATGCAGAAATTATCAAACAATATCATTAATATCACACGCAAGTAAAATTTTGTTGGTGATCATTCAAAAGCAGTTGCAGCAGTACATCGACACGGAACTGCTAGAAATTCAGGCTGGATTCAGAAGAGGACGTGGAATGAAGGATATCATTGCTGATGTCAGATGGATCCTGGCTGAAAGCAAGGAATACCGGAAAGATGTTTACCAGTGTTTTGTTGACTATGCAAAGGCATTCAACTGTGTGGATTATAACAAATTATGGATAACATTGTGAAGAATGGGAATTCCAGAACACTTAATTGTGCTCAAGAGGAAACTGTACACAGATCAAGAGGCAGTTGTTTGAACAGAACAAGGGGATACTTTGTAGTTTAAAGTCAGGAAAGGTGTGCATCACGGTTGTATCCTTTCACCGTATCTATTCAATCTGTATGCTGAACAAATAATCCGAGAAACTGGACTATAGGAAGAAGAACGGGGCATCAGGATTGGAGGAAGACTCATTAACAACCTGCAGTATGCAGATGACACAACCTTGTCTGCTGAAAGTGAAGAGGACTTGAAGTACTTACTGATGAAGATCAACGACCACAGCCTTCAGTATGGATTGCACCTCAACATGAGGAAAACAAAAATCCTCACAACTGGACCAATAAGCAACATCATGATAAATGGACAAAATATTGAAGTTGTCAAGCATTTCATTTTACTTAGTGTTTTTGTTATCTAGTTCTGCTATAATAGAAATACCACAGTGGATGGCTTTAACAAACAAATTTATTCTCTCACAGTTTATTGTTGTTGTTAGGTGCCGTTGAGTCAAATCCAACTCACAGCAACCCTATGTACAACAGAATGAAACACTGCCTGGTCCTGTGCCATCCTCACAATTGTTGCTATGTTTGAGACCATTGTTGCAGCCACTGAGTCAATCCATCTTATTGAGGGTCTTCCTCTTTTTCAGTGACCCTCTCCTTTACCAAGCATGATGTCCTTCTCCAGGAACTGGTCCATTCTGATAACATGTCCAAAGTATATGAGACGAAGTCTCACCATCCTGCTTCTAATGAGCATTCTACCTGTACTTCTTCCAAGACAGATTTGTTCATTTTTCTGGCAGTGCACGGTATATTCAATATTCTTCGTCACCACCATAAGTCAAAGGCATCACTTTGTCTTCAGTCTTCTTTATTCATTGTTCATCTTTCACATGCATATGAGGTGACTGAAAACACCATGGCTTGGATCAGGCGCACCTTACTCCCTAAAGTGACAGATTTGTGCAAAGCAATGCATCATTTGATTTCTTGACTGCTGCTTCTATGGGTGTTGGATTGTGGATTGACGTTTATTGTGGATCATAGTTTAGGAGGCTCTAAATTCAAATTCAGGGCACCAGCTCCAGGAGAAGTCTTTCTCTCTTTTCAGCTCTGGGGAAAGTTCTTTTTTTTTCTCAGTCTTGCCCTGGTTTAGGAGCTTCTCAGTGCAGGGACTCCAGGTCCAAGGATGAGCTCTGCTCCTGGCTCTTCTTGCTTGGTAGTAATGAGTTCCCTCTCCTCTCTTCTGGCATCTCTCTTTTATATGATGAAAGATACATACATGACTGAAGATACAAACTAATCCTGTAGATTGTGCCCTGCCTCATTAACATACTGCCTCTAATCCTGCCTCATTAACATCATAGAGGATAGTATTTACAAAACATAGGATAATTACATCAGATTACAAAATGGAGGACAACCACACAATACTGGGAATCGTGGCCTAGCCAAGTTGGCATGCATTTTTGTGGACACAATTCAATCCATAATGCTTGGATCCACAATCAGTGCCAATGGAAAATAGCAATCAAGAAATCAAACAAAGTATTTCATTGGACAAATCTGCTGCAAAAGACCTCTTCAAAGTGTTGAAAAGTAAAGATGTCACTTTGAAGTCTAAGGTGCTTCTGACCTTCCATGATATTTTCAATCACCTCATATGCATGTGAAAGCTGGACAGTGTGTAAAGAAGACCAGAGAAGAATTGATGCCTTTGAATTGTGGTGTTGGTGAAGAATACTGAGTATACCATGGACTGCCAGAAGAAATTACATGTCTTTCTTGGAACAAGTACAGACAGAGCGCTCCTTGGAAGAGAGGATGGTGAAACTTTGTCTCACGTACTTTGATCATGTTATCAAGAGGGACCAATCACTGGAGAAGGACATCATGCTTGGTAAAGTAGAGGGTCATCAAAAAAGAGGAGGACCCTGACGAGATGGACTCACACAGTAGCTGCAACAACGGTCTCAAACATAGCAACAAGAGTGATGATGGCGTGGGACAGGGCAGTGTTTCCTTCTGTTGTAATAAGGTCGCTATGAGTCAGAACCAACTCGATCGCACATAACAACAACAGATCAGGGGTCAGCACACTACAGCTGTGGGTCAAACCAACCTGTCATGTGTTTTTATAAATAAAATTTTATTGGAACATGCTGTACCCAGTTGTTTACACACTGTCTATTATCTGCTTTCCTGCTACAATGTCAGAATCGAGTAGTGGTGACAGAAATATTATGGCTTGCAGAGCCTAAAATATTTACTATATTTACTATTTGACCCTTTAAGAAAGTGTTTGCTGGCCTCTGATCTAGATTATAAGCTTCTCCATTAGACTTTATAATTCTGGAGGCAGGGACTATGCTTGACCTGAGTTTTTAATTGGTTTAAAAGAACGTATTAGCCCATCAACAAAAGAATGGATAAATAAAATGTGGTTTATACATACTATAGAATATTACTCAGTCATAAAGAGAAATGAAGCTCTGATATATGCTATGACATGGATGAACCTTGCAAGCATTAGGCTGAGTGAAACGTCAGTCACAAAATGATACATATTATATGATGCTACCTATATGAAATATTAGAATAGGCAAGTGTATAGAGATCAAAGTGGTTACCAGGGATGGGTGAGAGGAAGGGGAAAAGAGGATGTGAGGGTTTCATTGCTTAGGGGACACTGAGCTTCTGTTAAGGAAAAATTTGGAAATGGATAGAGGTAATGATTAAACAACATGATAAACATAATTAATATCATTGTATTGTACATTTGAAGAACGTTAAAATGGCAAATGTTTTGTTACATATGGATATACCACAACTAAAATAAATGTATCAGTCCTTTGCGATTATCGGTTAACAACAGCTTTAAGAAATGAGGACACACGTTTATGCAGTGGGTGGTATTTTTAAACTTTTACATCTGACAGCTACAAATAGGCCTCCTGTATTTTTCTCAGCCCTTGGAGAAATGCATGGCCTCCACTGCTCTGCCCACAGCTGGGTTTCATTAGCATCCCCCATAGCACGGGAAGGGAGCTGGACGTCTGGCCCATAACCTTCCTGCTTGGATCTCCTCCCAAATACTCCCCGGGAACCACTTATGGCATTTTTTAGTTCATCCTGGTGGTGATGATAACAACTGCCCTCACCAATCTTCCTGGATAGTTGGCTTTTCCATCCTCAGTGCTTCTGAGCCTCTGGGGCTTCCACTCAGCAAAGTGAAAGCCCTTGAACAGATTTTAAGCAGCTACCCAATAGGATTTGGGTACTCCCACAGAGCCCTCAAGGTGAAATGTGGGAGCCTTCCACCTGGGCCAACACCTAAGCCTCAGTCTTAAATTTAAAGAAGACACAAAACAAACTTAAAATACAAATAATTTGTATTTTTTGTCAATACAATGCTTGAGATATCCATTTTTGGTCTGCAGTTCTTCTCTAAAATTCACATAACATGTTTGGCATTTAGTAAGAATCTGAGAGAGGGGGGTTATATTAGCTTCCTAGGGCTGCTGTAAGGAAGTAACACAAACTAGGTGGCTTGAAACAACAGATATTCATTGTCTCAATATTCTGGAGTCTAGAAGTCCAAAGTGTCAACAGGGCCAGGCTATTTCTGAAGGCTCTAGGGGAAGGTCTTTGCTTGACTCTTCCAGCTTCTGTTGGCTGCTGGCAGTCCTTGGCTTGTAGCTGCATCACTCCAGTGTCTGCCTCCGTCTTCACATAGCCGTTTTCCCTCTGTGTCTCTTTTCCTCTTCTTACAAGGATGCTAGTTATGTTGGAACAGGGCCCCCTCTACTTCAGTATGACCTCATGCTAACTTAATAATATCTTCAAAGACACTTTACAAATAAGGTCATGCTCACAGGCACCAGTGTTAGAATTCCAAATTATCTTTTTTGGGGGATATACTTCAACCTTCAATGAAAAAATAAAAACACAAAAACAAAAACCCGAACCCATTGCCATCGAGTTCATTCTGACTCATAGTGACCCTATAGGACAAAGTAGAACTGCCCCAAAGGGTTTCCAAGGAGCAGCTGGTGGATTCCAATGGCCAGACTTTTCGTTAGCGGTCAAGGGCTTAACTACTGTGCCACCAGGGCTCCAGAGGTTAAAAATTCCCTGAGGTCCATTCTTAAATCTCCTAAGATTCTAGGGTCCTCAGATTGAACAAGCTTTGCTTGAGATTAAAGGGAGAAGCAATTTCAAAGATGGGGGAGCCTCAGACTCACTTCCCCAGTGGAGATTCCGGCACAGTTCCAAGGAGAGGCTTCCTGCTTCTTCCCTCCCCTGCATGGCCAATCCCTGCCAAAAACCTACTGCAAAGTTGCCTGTCTGGACTACATTATTTTTTCCTTCTCATAAAAAATGCTTTAGCATAATTATAATATGATGGTCTCTACAGTTATGGAGATTGGTATAATAACGGCCTCATGAGAAAATGTTTATATCTGCAGTAAACATCATTATTGAAAGACCGTCCTTTATGAAATTCAGTATCCTTTATGTAAAAGGACATATCAATACATTCTTCTCAGAATTGACTGCTAGGAAGATTTATCCCTCCTGACATATTGGAAACATTTTCTCTTACTAGATAATGGGAGTTAAATAATTCATAATATTCCCTACCCCTCTCTCCCATCTTGGCTGCTAGAAAGCTTAGAGCTAAATTCCTTGTGCAAACGTTAGTGACTGTGATGGTTAAGATTGTGTGTCAACTTGGCTGGGCCATGAGTCTCAGTGTTTTAATGTAATCACTCCCATGATTGAATATACTGTGAGTAGCCAATCAGATGAAAGGGGGTCTCCCTGGTGGTGTGGCCCGCATCTGTATATAAGCATATGTTCTGGCTTTTTGCTCTCTCTGGATCCTGCGGCTGCTTCCTGTCGTCTCATCTACCGTTCTTGGGACTTGAGCTTCAGCTTATCTGCCGAACCAGGAATTTGTCAATCTGCACAGCCTGTGAGTGGAAGCTTTCTGACCTTCCGATCTAGAGCTTGCCAGCTTCTGCAGCTGTGTGACTTGGGAGAGGCCTCCACCCTGATCCACAGACTTGGGATGTTCTAGCCACTACAATCACATAAGTTGTTTCCTTGATATAATCTCTCTCTCTATATATATATTTATACACTTTACTGGTTTTGCTTCTCTAGAGAACCCAGCCTAAGACAGTGACATACTTCAGGTTTTCCATTATTGCTCTCTTTGCTCTCCCATCCTCCCTAAGTCAATACTTAGTTCTTGTTGCTTTTATCTTTTCCTTAATGGTCCTATTGGCGGTGCTATAAAATCCACATCTGTAAGACACATTTTTATGAGTGTGTCTTTTGAATTGGGTCCTAGGCTAATTGGGTACTGTTTCTTATATAACCCTCAGAACAACCCAGTAAAGTTGGTAATATTCCCATTTTCCAGATTAAAAGATTAAGACTCAGAAAGTTGATGGAATTTGTTCAAAGTCTCCAAGCTAGAAAGTGGAGACAAAGTCAGGATTTCAACCTGCTCTGCTAGAAATTATAACAAATAGTTTTATTGAAGAAAAAACCACATAAGATCATTTCATAAAATGGAGAATCACATGGGCACTCAAACAAGAGGAAGTGTGTGTTCTAGCTTGCAGGGATAGCAGTGAGGTATTTATCAGGCAGAGCAAACAAAGGCAAAATGGTTTCACATCAAGGGGCGCATGGGAAAGGAAAGAAAATTTACAAGGGGTTGTCAAACAACAGACTTTCTTAACATCAATTTCTAGCCTAACATCAATCTCTTATTTCCTGATACAAATTGTCTAAAGCATTATTTCTAAAGCAAGCCATGTAAACCTTCTTGATGTGGGGGTTTAGTGATTGACGGTAGGCTGCTTCAACCTTGGTAGGAGTTCTTGAAATGTACAAGTCAACCATCTGGTTAGGAAGGAAAGTAAATCTTTTGAAATGTAAACATTGCCCATCTGGCTAGGATGGAGTGACTTAGGGCCTAGGCATGCCTCGGATGAATTGCCTGAGAGCAGTTAAAACAGCAAGATTATTTACATAAACTAAGGCCTGTATCTCTATACTCTTTATGTCACAAGCAATAAAAACTTTCACAGGAAGCCAACTTGTCTTTTGTAGAAGGCAGAGGCAGCCTTCAAACCTAGCTGCAGCTTAATTTAAAAGAGAATTTCAATTTAGGTCTGGGATTAACCATTTCAATCATGCCAAGCAGCCCCAATTTTAAGGTTTGCTTATTCACTACCCAACACCTAAGCTTGTTCATTCAGTAGCTAAGATTTACTATCTTCCCTAGCTCTGTTCCAGTGGAGTTTAGCAGATGTTGAAGAGAACTAGTCTTCAAGTGTCTTAGTTATCTAGTGCTGTTATAACAGAAATACCACAGTGGATGGCTTTAACAAAGGGAAATTTATTTTCTCACAGTCTAGTAGGCTTGAAGTCCAAATTCAGGGCATCAGCTCCAGGGGAAGTCTTTCTCTCTCTGTTGGCTCTGGAGGAAGGACCTTCTCCTCAGTCTTCCCCTGGACTAGGAGCTTCTGTTCACAGGAACTGTGGGTCCAAGGATGAGATCCACTCTAGGTGCTGCTTTCTTGGTGGTATGAGGTCCCCTATCTCTGCCCCCTTCTCTCTTTTATATCTCGAAAGAGATCAGCTCAAGACATAATCCAATCTTATAATTGAGTCCTCCTCCATTAACATAACTTCTGCCTATCCCACCTCATTAACATCATAAAGGTAGGATTTACAACACACAGGAACATCACATCAGATGACAAAATGGTCGACAATCACACAATACTGGGAATCATGGCCTAGCAAAATTGATACACATATTTTTGGAGGACACAATTCAATCCATGACACTAAGCATTCATTTTCTCATGGAAAAAAGGATCAAAATAATGAACAGAAGACTTTTATCAGTAGAACTGATATTAACCCTTTCATAGGAGACTGAGACAACTGTTACCCCAGAAGAAACAAAAACAGTGAAATAACATTTGGAAAAAAAAGCCTTATCTTATGGGTAATTAAATATATGCAACTGGAAACCATTCTGCACCTCTTAAAAAATTTAAAATGCATTGGTGTTGGAGCTCTGGGCAAACAAATTTCTCTCAGTTTCTTTTGGTTCCACTGAAGTTATTAAATCTCATTGGAGAGCAGAAGTCATAAAAATGAGCATAGCCTTTGATTGATGGACTCCATTTCTGGGAACTTATACTGAGAAAATATTTCAAAAGCAGAAATCTATGTGCTTAAAGCTGTCATAGTAGCATTATTAGGAGTAAAAAAATGGAAAGGAAGATAATTGGCCTCCAACAGAAGATCAAATGCTCAAGTGATTTTGACTCAGCAGTAATGCTGTGTAATAGGGAGATCATTCAGATATACTGAGAAAGACACACTGTGTGGAAAAGTCAAATCAATTCCTTAACAGTTCTGTTCCCCTCCGTTCCACTTCTGTTCTGACCCTAATCACCTGGAGCTAGGTCAGACTTCACAAATTAAAGGGCATACATAGTTCTCCAAACAGCTGATTTTGACTCATAGTGACCCTATAGGACAGAGTAGGACTGCCTCATAGGGTTTCTAAGGAGTGGCTGGTGGAGTCAGACTGTCAGCCTTTTGGTTACCAGCCAAGGTCTTTACTGCTACACACCACCAGCGGTCCAAATGATGTGTAGACTCTGAAACTTGCTCTTGTATATCGAGTAGCTAAAGCAAAAGGAAAAAATGATGAAGTAAAAGAGCTGAACAGAAGATTTCAAAGGGCGGCTCGAGAAGAGAAAGTAAAGTATTATGATGACATGGGCAAAGACCTGGAGATAGAAAACCAAAAGGGAAGAACGCACTCAGCATTTCTCAAGCTGAAAGAACTGAAGAAAAAATTCAAGCCTCGAGTTGCAATAGTGAAGGATTCTATGGGGAAAATGTTGAACGAAGCCGGAAGTATCAAAAGAAGATGGAAAGAATACACAGAGTCACTATACCATTTTAGGAGGCAACATATGATCAGGAACTGATGGTACTGAAGGAAGAAGTCCAAGCTGCAGTGAAGGCACTGGCAAAAAACAAGGCTCCGGGAATTGACGGAATACCAACTGAGATGTTTCAACAAACGGATGCAGTGCTGAGAGTGCTCACTGGTCTATGCCAAGAAATTTGGAAGACAGCTACCTGGCCAACTGACTGGAAGAGATCCATATTTGTGCTTATTCCCAGGAAATGTGATCCAATTGAATGCAGAAATTATCAAACAATACCATTAATATCACATGCCAGCAAAATTTTGCTGAAGATCTTTCAAAAGCGGCTGCAGCAGTATATCAACAGTGAACTGCCAGAAATTCAAGCTAGATTTAGAAGAGGACGTGGAACCAGGGATATCATTGCTGATGTCAGATGGATCCTGGCTGAAAGCAGAGAATACCAGAAAGATGTTTACTTGTGTTTTATTGACTATGCTAAGGCATTCAACTGTGTGGATCATAAATTATGGATAACATTGCAGAGAATGGGAATTCCAGAACACTTAATTGTGCTCATGAGGAATCTGTACATGGATGAAGAGGCAGTTGTTTGAACAGAACAAGGGGATACTGTATAGTTTAAAGTCAGGAAGGTTGTGTGTCAGGGTTGTATCCTTTCACCATATCTATTCAATCTGTATGCTGAGCAAATAATCTGAGAAGCTGGACTATATGAAGAAGAACGGAGCATCTGGATCTGTGGAAGACACATTAACAACCTGTGTTATGCAGATGACACAACCTTGCTTGCTGAAAGTGAAGAGGACTTGAAGCACTTACTGATGAAGATCAAAGACCACAGCCTTCAGTATGAATAACACCTCAACATAAAGAAAACAGAAATCCTCACAACTGGACCAATAAACAACATCATGATAAATGGGGAAAAGATTGAGGTTGTCAAGGATTTCATTTTACTTGGATCCACAATCAACACCCATGGAAGCAGCAGTCAAGAAATCAAAAGATGCATTGCATTGGGCAAATCTGCTCCAAAAGACCTCTTTAAAGACTGAAACTCTGAAAGCAAAGATGTCACCTTGAGGACTAAGGAGCACCTGACCCAAACCGTGGTGTTTTCAATCACCTCATCTACATGTGAAAGCTGGACAATGAATAAGGAAGACCTAAGAATTGATGCCTTTGAATTGTGGTGCTGGTGAAGAATATCGAATATACCATGAACTGCCAAAGAACAAACAAATCTGTCTTGGAAGAAGTACAACCAGAATGCTCCTTAGAAGCAAGGATGGTGAAACTGTCTTACATACTTTGGACCTTTTATCAGGAGGGATTAGTCCCTGGAGAAGGACATCATGCTTGGTAAAGTAGAGGGTCAGCGAAAAAGAAGACGACCCTGGGCGAGATGTATTGACACAGTGGCTGCAACAATGGGCTCAAGCATAGCAACAATTTTGAGAATGGTCCAGAACTGGGCAGTGTTTTGTTCTATTGCGCATAGGGTCGCGATGTGTCGGAACTGACTCGACAGCACCTAACACCACATAGTTCTCCAGTCTGCCAAATCTATCGAAGACCTCAGATGCCAGCTGCAAGCTTGGAAGTCCCAGTAATGCCCTTACTTCTGACCTGCTGGCTACAAATTGGAGTTTTTCCACTGCCCCTTTGGAATGCCAGTTGTACGATTGGGAGTCCTCAGGCACACCCTCATTTCTGACCTGCTGGCTACAAATATGGGGGCTGCTTCTACACCCTCAGGATATCAGGCGTAATCTCAGGGATCCCCAGCCTCCCTCACTTGAGTTGCTGTCTCCCACCATTCTCTTGGGTTTGATAATTTGCTAGAACAAGTCACAGAACTCAAGAAAAGTGCTACACTTATGATTATAGTTTTATTATAGTAAAAGGATACAAGTGAGGAAACAGAGGTTGAAGTCTGGGAGGGTTCCCAACGCAGAGCTTCCATGTCTCAGAGAATTTACTGGGGCTTCATTAAGCAGTCATGATTGATTGAATCATGTCCCCACCACCCCCAGGTTGGCTGATATGGTGGGTCGGGCCTGGCCAGCCCCTTCCTGAGTCGTCTCGTTAGCATAAACCCTGAGGTGTGGTCTGGAGGCCTCAACAAAGACACTAATCATGGGGGAAATTCCAAGGTTTTAGAGGTTATCTCTCAGGAACCAAGGACAAAGACCAAAGTCTTTGCCTAAAGTTAAATTCTTTACCCCACACTTACAAACAATGCTATACAGATAGAAAACAGAATGCGGATTTTGTGTGTGTGTTATTATGGGCCCATCAATACATAAACTAAGCCAATGTGTGGATAGAGTAGGTAGGGCTGACTACAGGCTGAAACTGTCTTGTTCCTGTAATCACTACTCATTTGATAAACCAAAAAACCTGTTGCCCTCGAGTCTATTCCAACTCATAGCGATCCTATAGGACAGAGTAGAACTGCCCCATAGGATTTCCAAGGAGCAGCTGGTGGACTGGAACTAATGACCTTTTGGTTAGCAGATGTAGCTCTTAACCACTGCATCACCAGGGCTCCACTCATTTGATAAATCAAATGAATAAAGGAATAAAGCTCTTGGGAAGAGGGAGATCTTTTGTGCTAGAAGTGGGCTGGGGAGTGGCATTCCAGACACCAGAGCCAGGAGTGGAATATCTGCTTGCTCTCAGATCAGAATGAGTAGAGATAAGGCTACAAAAAACAGACAGAATGTTGGAGCTGGAGCCGCGTACTTCATGTAGTGGAGTCACTAATTAAAAGATGAGGAAGCAGAAAGATGAGCAGGAAGCAGAAGCATGGTGCTCCCAAAACAGAGCCCAGGTAAAGATGTTGAGAAGGCAGTCTCCAAATAGTGATTTCTTAGCCTGGAACATGTCTCCTGAACAACTTTCAAAATTATACATTTTCATTACCAAAGTAATAAATGGTTGTTGTAAAACATTCGTTCAGTGCAGAAATTTATAACATGATTAGAAAGTGGAACTACTCTTCATCCCATCTCTAAAATGCCACCAATTCTCAGCAAGATCTACTATTCAGTCTGGGGTAAAATCCTACATTTTCCCATATATTTATTTATAACATAAATGGGATAATATTCTATGTATTGTTCAAAAGTTTGCTTTAGGCACCTAAAAAGTTGTTTTTGACATCTTTCTTATGGTTTTTTAATTGTGGTAGAAATATAATTCCTTCCATCTTCTTTTGATGCTTCCTGCATTGTTCGACATTTTTGTCATAGAATCCTTCCATATTGCAACTCGAGGCTTGAATTTTTTCTTCAGTTCTTTCAGCTTGAGAAATGCCAAGCATGTTCTTCTCTTTTGATTTTCTAACTCCAGGTCTTTGCACATGTCATTACAATACTTTACTTAGTCTTCTTGAGATGCCCTTTGAAATCTTCTGTTCAGCTCTTCTACTTCATCATTTCTTCCATTTGCTTTAGCTACTCTACTTTCAAGAGCAAGTTTCAGAGTCTCTCTTGACATCCATTTTGGTCTTTTCTTTCTGTCCTGTCTTTTTAATGACCTTTTGTTTCATGTATGATGTCCTTGACGTCATTCCACAACTCGTGAGTCTTAGTGTTCAATGCCTCAAATCTATTCTTGAGATGGTCTCTAAATTCAGGTGGGATATACTCAAGGTCGTATTTTGGCTCTTGTAGAATTGCTCTAATTTTCTTCAGCTTCACATACTTTGGATATGTTATCAGGAGGGACCAGTCCTTGGAGAAGGATATCATGCTTGGTAAAGTAGAGGGTCAGCAAAAAAGAAGACCCTCAACGAGATGGATTGACACAGTGGCTACAACAATGTGCTCAAGCATAACAAAGATTGTGAGGATCGCACAGGACCAGGCAGTGTTTTGTTCTGTTGTACATAGGGTGAGAACTGACTTGACGGCACCTAACAACACAAAAATATATATAACTTGCCATTTCAACATTTACTTAGTTTTGATTTTTTATTGTACTTCAGGTGAAGGTTTACAGAACAAATAGTTTCTCATGAAACAATAGTATACATATTGTTTTATGACTTTGGCTAACAACCCCACAACATGTCAACCATCTCCCTTCTTGACCATTTTTTTTTATTTTGGTGAAAATATACATAGCCAAAGATACACCATTTCAAAAATTTCTACATGCACAGTTCAGTGACATCGACTACGCTCTTCCAATTGTGCTGCTATTCTCACTTCAGATGAAAGTTTACAGAACAAAATAGTTTCTCATTAAACAGTACACATGTTGCTCTATGACAATCATTAACAACTTCACAACACATCAACACTATCCCTACGCAACCTTGGGTTCCCTATCACCAGCTTTCCTGTCCCCTTCTGCCTTCTAGCCCTTGTCCTTGGACTGCTGTGCCTCATTAGTCCCATTTGGTTTTATGGGGCTAACCACTCCCCGGCTGAACAGTGAACCTCGGAAGTGACTTCATCACTGAGCTAAGAGGGTGTCTGGGGGTCATATTCTCCAGTCTCCTTTAGGCCAGTAAATCTGGTCTTTTTTTTGTGAGTTAGAATTTTGTTCTACATCCTCCAGCTCTGTCCAGAACCCTCTGTTGTGATCCTGGTCAGAGCAGTCAGTGGTGGTAGCCGGGCACCATCTAGCTGTACTGGACTCAGTCTGGTGGAGGCCTTGGTAGCTGTGGCCCATTAGTCCTTTGGACTAATCTTTTCTTTGTATCCTGTTCTCTTCATTCTCCCTTGCTCCCAAAGGGATGAGACCAGTGGAGTATCTTAGATGGCTGCTCACAGGCTTTTAAGCGCCCAGATGCTACTCACCGAAGTAGAATGTAGAACATTGTCTTTATAAACTGTGTCAGGCCAATTGAGCTAGATGTTCCCTGAGACCATGGTCCCCACAGCCCTCCGCCCAGCAATTCAGTCCCTCAGGGAGTTTGGATGTGTCTATGGAGCTTCCATGACCTTTCCTTGTACAAGTTGTGCTGGTTTCCCCAGTATTGTGTACTGTCTCACCCTTCACCCAAGATACCACTTATCTATTGCCTATTTAGTATTTCCCCCCCACCCCTCCCATCCCTCATAACCAACAAAGATCGTTACTTTTTGTGTGTGAACTTTTTCATGGGTTTTTACAATAGAGGTCTCATACAGTATTTGTCCTTTTGTGATTGACTTATTTCACTCAGCATAATGTCCGCCAGTTTCATCCATGTTATGAGATGCTTCGCAGATTCATCATTGTTCTTTCTAGTTACATAGCACTCCATTGTGTGTATGTACCATAGTTTGTTTATCCATTCATCTGTTGATGGGCATCTAGGTTGTTTCCAACTTTTTCCTATTGTGAACAATGCTGCCATGAACATAGGTGTGCATCTGTCTATTTGAGTGATGACTCTTATTTCTCTAGGATATATTCCTAGGAGTGGGATTGCTGGATCGTATGGTATGTCTATTTCTAGTCAACATTTATTACATGTATAATTCAGTGACATTAATTACCTTCATTATGTTGTACAACCATCCCCACTATCTGTTTCCAATTTTTCCATCACCCTTAGCAGAAGCTCAGTGCCTCCTAAGCAATAACTCTCCCTTCCCTGGGGAACCATCAATAAACTTTGTCTCTATAAATTTGTCAATGTATATTTCATGTAAGTGGGATCATATAACATTTGTCTTTTTGTAACTGACCTATTTCACTCGGCAAGATGTTTTCAAGGTTCATGCATGTTGTAGCATGCATCACGACTTCATTTTTCTTTATGGTTGAATAATATTCCATCATGTATATACGTATGTGCCACATCTTGTTTATCCATTCATCTTGATTTTGATAAAATTAATATTTTAATTACAATAAAATAGCTTTTCCTTTTTGTTACAAGTCTTCTAGTAACCCTGATGTTTCAACAAGAGAACTCTGATTTTCTTTCTTTCTTTTTTTAATTTCTTAGCATTTTATTCTGCTTCTGCACCTGGGTTTTGTACTTTTTTGCAGTATCTTATTTAATCCTCACAGCATCTTTACAAGTAGATATGTTTACTCACTAATAAGGAAACAAGTTCAGAGAGGTCTAGTAATTTAGGAATTACGATTTTCTTGTTGTGTCAATTACTCTGGAAGAGACTGTGATAATCTACCTCATTTTTATACATGGGCATTCATTCTGTCGTCCTTAAAACTACTAACACAATATGTGTAAGGTTTTTTGTATTTTTGCTTTTATTATCATTATTTTTAAATATCTTCAGCTGTGTATGCCATCTTTTTCCTTAACACATTCTAAGTCTGACTATCTCGTTTCTTATTCTCTTACCTTTTTGTTTGGGGAGAAATCACTCTGACATTGAGCTTAGCTTATCTGAGTAGGAGAATCGTGGGCGTGAGAAGCAAGAAGGTTATGCTAAATATTTGGGAGTCTTAGAGAATTTCTCAGAAGAGCAGAGTGAGGTAGAAGCTGGAGTTTGGACATTATTTGCACTTGGAGAAATAGGCAAAGCAGCACCTCTTTTTTTTATTTATAACAAATTTGGCATACTTTGCATTCTGTGTGGCAACTTGCTTTTTGCACTTACTAGTTTATTTCGGACACCCTTCCTTGGATTGGATTTAAAGTAAAAATATTTTATTCCCCAGTAGTGGGATGATCTAAGAGTAGAAGCTGATGGCACAAAGGAGTGGGTGCAGACTTAACCCTCAGGCTATTCAACACCAGAACCTTCACAGTCTATTTAACGTGGAGCCACGTGAATAATCTGTTCTCCAGCGTCCTTATGTCATTGTAAAGGAACTTGTGCTCTGCAGGGTTTGGTCGGTGATTATGGAGGAAGCGTAGCCAAAGAATTCAGGACTGATTTCCCAGGGCCGGGTTTATCTGCTCTAATCCCTTTCCTGGTGTCTGGAGAGACGGAAAGGCATTGCTGGAAAAAGCCCTTGCTGGGTAGGGGTGCAAACACTTGTTTATCCTCAGCTCTATTTGTTTTCTTAATAGAATATACTGGTGAGTAGAAGAGTACTAAGGAGCCTTGGTGGTGCAATGGTTAACTGCTCGGCTGCTAATTCAAATGTTGATGGGTTGAACCAGCCAGCGGTCCGTGGGAGAAAGACCTGGCAATCTGCTCCTGCAAAGACCACAGCCTTGGAAACCCTGTGGAGCAGTTCTCCTCTGTCATATAGGGTCACTATGAGTCGGAATTGAGTTGATGGTACTGGGCAAAAGGAAAGTACTTTGGGCTAGGAAGGACAGAGAGGGTTGGTGGGGAAACCACCGGCTATAAGATGGAGAAGGGAGTTGGAAATGAGAAGTATGTTCCCAGCACAGCGTGAAGGTCTTCCGTTTCAACTTCTTAGTAAACAAATGTTTGCGCTGGTTTCCGAGCTATCTTTCTACAGAACAGAAAGAGGAAGGTGAAATAAGGAACTGAAGTTAAGCTGTTTTCTTCCAGTTACTCAGCCTGTAGTAACAGGGAATGGAATTTAAAATCCCTGGTTTTAATGGTTTGCATTGCTGTTGAAGTGACCACGTACATTTGTGTTACAAGGAGGAGCGTGGTCAGGGAAGGGTCAGGGTGCATGAAGCCTCTCCCAAAAGGGAAATCTCTGTGAAAGTTTTGTACTTCCATATCTGAGGTCTTTCTGCAAACACATTGAACCACAGCAGGAATGGCTGCACCTTGTAGCATGTACCTGTGAAAAACGAAAATCAGGCCTTTTCCAGCTGGGCACTAAATTCATGCCCATTTGAACCAGTTTCTCAAGTTTGGCACTACTGCCATTTTGGACAAGGTAATTCTTTGTTGTGGGAGCTGTCTTGTGCATTGTAGGGTGTTTAGCAGGATTCCTGGCCTCTATCATTAGACAGTTATCAGGACGGATTAGTCCCTGGACAACAACATCATGCTGGGTAAAGTAGAGGGCCATCAAAAAAGAGGGAGACCCTTGTCTTAGGCTGGGTTCTCTAGAGAAGCAAAACCAGTAAAATGTATAAATATATATAGAGAGAGATTTATATCAAGGAAAAAGCTCACGCAATTGTAGAGGCTAGAACCTCCCAAGTCCGTAGATCAGGGTAGAGGCCTCTTCCAAGTCACGCAGCCGCAGAAGCTGGCAAGCCCAAGATTGGCAGGTCAGAGAGCTGGGCTCCCGCTCACAGGCTGTGTAGATCGACGAATCCCAAGTTCGGCAGATAAGCTGACAGCTGAAGTCCCAAGAACTGGAAATGAGGCGACAGGAAGTAGCCGCAGGAACCAGAGAGAGCAAAAAGCCAGAATGTCTGCTTATATTCAGACGTAGGCCACACCCCCAAGGAAATTCCCTTTCATCTGATTGGCTACTCACAGTATATTCAATCATGGGAGTGACTACATTAAAACACTAAAACCCTGAGACTCATGGCCCAGCCAAGTTGACACACAATCCCAACCATCACAACCCTCAACGAGATGATTGACACAGTGGCTGCAACGATGGGCTCAAGCATAACAACAATTGTGAGGATGGCGCAGGACCAGGCAGTGGTTCATTCCATAGTAGAACAGGGTCGCTATGAGTCAGAACCAACTGACAGCACCTAATAACAAGAACAACAACCATTAGATAAAATCCGTTGCCGTGAGCCGAATCTTCAGCTATTCAGGTGGTGCAAACTGTTAATGCTCTCGGCTGCTAACCAAGAGGTTGGAGGTTCAAGTCTACTCAGATGCACCTTGGAAGAAAGGCCTGGCAATCTACTTCTAAACAATCAGTGATTGAAAACCCTGTGGACCACTGTTCTACTTTGACACACACAGGGTAGCAGTAAGTCGGACAGGACTCTACGGCAACTGGTGGTTACCCCTAAATGCCAGTAGCATCCTCCCACCCCGCAGCTGTGACAACAGACAATGACTCCAGATATTGTGAAATCGCCTCTTGGGGGCAAAATTTCCCCTGGTTGAGAACCACTGATTTAAACTGAAGTTCTTTCACTTGCTATGAGATTGTCATAATTGGGGGATGGGAGGGCAGGATGAAGAAAGATGAAGCAAATCTACTGATTTCAATATTTTCCTCTGATTAAAAATCATAAATATAAATATATTTAAGGGGAGAAAAGGTGTACACATTATGTAATATTGACTGTCTGGCCTTTAGTTGGCAATTTGTAGAGAAGCCTTTGTGAACGAATTGCAGCAGTCGAGAGGAATTTGCCTTCAAACTCTATAGATGGTTCTCTACGAGTCTGGAGTAATTCAGTGGCTTTGAACAGACGCTATTTATAAAGGTGTCAAGCAAAGGTGGCTGGGATAAGGCTAGGGTGACACCACTGTCATTATAAGTTTGCTTTTGTGCCATTCACGTTGGTCTGCATCTTTTATTTGGGATCTTAACCTCTTTCTACTATTTAGGAAAAGAGGAAGAGGAACTGAAGGAAGATGCTGGGCCTCACAGGTAATATGGAGGGTACAGAAAGGAGAGTCCTGGGGTAAGATTTGGAGGAGAGGTGAGGTTTATGTAATAATCTATTGTAGGTGTCTCATTAGACGCAACAGATATGATTCGAAAAGCTGAGCATGCATTGAAGTTTTTGTAAATAGACAAGTAATATAAGTGATAGTGAGTCCATTATTTTGCAAGCAATTCTATGGAAAGTCTTTTGACAAAATGAGTAATCACTGAGTAATTTGTCTTTTTTGGTAAATATTTTCATAAGGCAGGTTTTGTTTTACTGAAGCAAGTTATGCAGGCAATTAAAAATAACAATGGAGTTCATTTTATAGCCTATGAAGTCCAGCTTTGTTTATTGAAAATATATTAATTTCTTTTGGATAGTAAAGCAGTTTTTTTATGAGCCAATTAAATTTTGGCATAAATTATATCTTTAACAAATGCCCCCAAGTCCATTAATCTATAATCTAAACAACTATGTGACATTTTCAATATTAACAATTAATATTAATATAACAATTTTCTAAACTCCAGAGCTTCAAATGCTTATTCATTAATTCCCTAAGTATGCGTGTGTGTTTTAATTTTCAAGAGCATACACCCTAAAAATGTTAGATGTTAGAATGAACAACTAAAAAAGAGACTAAAACAGTCACCAAATTGGATTTTATATAATATTGAATTTGTGACGAGATGTAACATTTTGGTTACCATTTGACAATTTGGTGTCTACAAATTCTGGAAAAGCTTCCACTCTCAAGATTAGTGGAACTATCAGTCAGTTAAATCATTATTTCATTAAAATAGAGGGTTTTTTTTTTTCTTCTTTTTTACCTCTAGGACAAGTAAATCCGATGTTAATCAAAATTGAGGAAACCTGCAGTTATTCTCTTTGGCATAAACCTTTACCATCGGTTTCTATGGTAACCTGTGATCTGTATTCCAGTCACACCTTTGAAAGGCTGGTTTTCTCCATCATGAAAATTTAGCCGCAAGCACTGAAGGTACTGAACATTAATTTTTATGTTGTCCTTTTTTGGAAAGATGGGGTAAAGAAAATAGAAGTTAACGCCCACAGGTGTATCATTTAAACACAAAAGGAACATACATTTATTAATTTTAAGATAATTTACATGCCTAGAAGATCAGAGAAGATCACTGGATGCTAAATGAAAAACTTCTTAGCTCCCCTAACAGACACACTTAGTAAATGTTTTGGGCATAAAATTGCAAATGTTCATCTAATGGGGTAAAAACCTAGTGACTTGCTCACAAAGGTTTAAAGATTGCAGCCTTGGAAACCTTGTGGTGCAGTTCTACTCCGTCCTGTAGGGTCGCTATGAGTCAGAATACAATGGAAAGCAATGGGTTTGGTTCAGGTTTGGTTTGGTTTTGTTCTCAACTGGGAGTGATTTGTCTCTCAGGTGACATTTGGCAATGTCTGGAGACATTTTTAGTTGTCACAACTGGGGAGGTGCTACCGGCCTCCAGCAGATAGAGGCCAGCCGTGCTGCTGAACATCCTACAGTGCACATGACAGCCCCCCACAACAAAGAATTATCAGCCCCCAAAGGTTGATAAACCCTGCATCTAGCCTCATAAACAGTGTGCAAGTAAGCGTTTAAATAAAGAAAATGATTTGGCGGCACGTTTATTTGTAATTCGCTTCCCTGTTCTTGTATCATATTTACTTCTGTATTATTTCATTTAAATGGCAAAAAAAAAACCCAAAAAAAACCCCAAAAACCAAAAAACTCACTCTGTTCCTACGCTTCGGTTAAAATGTAAACATTTTCAGCTTGCATGTATTGAACCAATTTTATGTGGCCGCATAGAAACTGTTAAGCTGGGTAGTCAAGGCTTTTTCTACTACAAAAATCGCTAGTATAGTGGGCCAACATCGCCACATCGCTTAAATGAAATACAGTTACCTTCTGAAGAAGCCCCGGTGGCACAGTGGTTACTTAAGTTTATTTTCCTGTTAAGTGAAAATGGACTTACCTTTCCTCATTTGGATAAGGATTCAGTTGTCCTTGTCGTCTGATTCCTCCCCCCCCCAATTCATTTTGTCACCTCCATTCTGGAGGGCAACCCTGCCCCAAATCCACCTCCAGGTAGGGGGGCAGATCCACCCTGGAGAAGAACTCAGTCGGATTTTGTGCTGGGATGCAGGCAAGCATGAAAGTAATCCAAACACAGCCAGAGGGCGCTAAAATGCTGCATATAAAAGTTAAAGTTCCCAAGGTTCAGGCGATTTTTGCAGATTGTAAAATTGGCTTTGTCTAATGGAAAGGCTACCATTGCAAGCGATGTCAAATTGTGTTATTTTTGCATTTCCCTCTCGCCAACAGGTAAGCAAGGTGAGCAGGACTTCCCAACTTTGGTGGTTGTTTTGTGTCCTGGTGTTACACACAGTAGTGGCCCCTCAGGACACCCAGCACCCCGCAATTGGCCCCGACTTTGGCCCGTGCGCTTCCGAGCAGCCCCGCGCGGGCTGACTCGTCTAATCCTGTCTTCCGAGATCTGTGGCTTCCATCCAAGCACATCCATTCAAAAATACTATGGCCCTTTTCGTAGGGTTCTTTTCTTCCCTCTTTCCTCTCCCAAGTCCCGAGAGCATCCTTGCTGGGCCGACGCCACCCGCCCGGCAGCCGGACTTTGGCGCTCGCGGGTCCCCGGCCCCGCAGCCTTCTGGGCTCAGCCCGCCCGGCGCGGAGCCGCCTACCGTGCGCGTCTCGTCCGCCGAGGGGCCGAGCAGACCTGTTGGAGGCCACCCTCACCCCGTGGACATCTGTCCCGATGGGCCGAGGGGAGCCACCAGATCACCCCCAACACTATTGGCCTCGGTGGGAGAGGCCACCTCCCTGACGTTGGGGGCGGGAGGGATCGGGGCGCTGAGAAGGGTGGCTGATGACAGGGTGCGTCGTTCCACCTCGAGGCAGCCCTCAAGTCTGGGAGAGAGCCCCGGCACTTCATACCAATCCTTCCAAGTGAGAGAGAGGGAGACACAGAGAGAGTGAGAGGGAGACAGAGAGAGGGAGAGGGAGAGCGAGAGCGGGAGGGAGAGAAAGAAATGCCCACCGACAGCCTTGGAGCGGCAGGAGGGGGAGAGGGTGGGGCGGGGGAGAGAGCGAGAGGCGGGGGCGGGGGGCCGCCGAGGTGCAGAAGAGGGGAAGGGAGGCGGGGGGAGGGCTATGATGTAGGGGATAGGAGGAAAGAGGGGTACGGGATGGAGGGGAGGGGAGAAGAGGATAGTGGAGGGCTGAGATGTGGGAGGGGGCTGGGGAGGCCAGGCGGGGGCGAGATGGAGGGGAGGCTGCGGGGCGGCCTGGGGACGGTGATGGAGGGGAGGGTTGGGGAGGGAGGCTGGGCAGGCTTGTGGGGTTGGCCGGGCTGGAGGGGAGGGGAGGGGAAGCGTTTGGGGGACGGTGGTGGAGGGGAGGGGAGGGGAGAGCGGAGGGCGGGGTCGGGGAGGGAGGTTGGGCGGGCAGACGCTCCGGGGGAGGGCGCTGGGCAGGAAGGGGAGGGGGAGCGCGAGCGGGAGAAATGCAGAGGCTGCAGCGGCGGCGGCGGCGGCAGTAGCGGCAGCGGCGACGGTGGCGGCGGCAGCGCTCCGACTCGCTCCTAGCTCCGGGCTCCGCCGTCGAGCCGGGGAGAGCGCCTCCGCCAGCAGCCAGCAGCCGGGCCGACGACGCCAACTACCCGGCCCTTTCGGTGGCACCGCGCGCACCCCGGGTGGTACACGCACCCAGATCCGGTAAGGAGGGGCGCCCAGGTGTCCCCGCTGCTACCGTGGACCCGGGGCGCAGGGAACATCGGGGACCCGTCCGCCCACCTCACCAGTCTTGGTCCCCCTTCGTTGCCCCCCGGGCAGCTGGGCTTGCGGGGCCGAACTGGACGGCAGCGGGCTCGGGGTCCCTCCCAGAGGGCTCCCCAGCGCTTCGGGGAGACGAGGCGATCCGGGGCACCGAGGTGGGCGGCTGCGGCCACTCGCTGGGGGCCGGGGCGAGGTTGGTAAGAGGAGTTGGGGGGTGGGCAGCAGGGAGGGTGGCTACTGCTTAAGGAGGAAATGTCGAGTTCGAAACCTTGAAGCGGATAGAGTCCCAAGGGGACGGCTTTGTGGGGCTGAAGGCAGCGTGTCCGTCATCCGAACGACTCACAGCCGAGAAGAAAGCGCTCGGTGCGAGGGGCACAGCAGCAGAAGATGGAGGATGGGGGTGGGGTGGGGCGGGAGGAACCCGGAGCAAGAAGAAGGAGGTGGCCCACGGTGGCCGCGAATCTGGTCTGACCAGAAAAAAGGGAGTGGCTTTTGGGTTCGGCAAATGGGGACCCTTGACCCGTGGGGCTCCTGAATCTTGGCTTGGGGTGGTCAAGGAATACGAGGTTCACACGACAACGTGCATCCTTCCAGAAGCACATCCTGATCAGATCAAAGCCCCAGCCTTGCCCATGGCCGAATTCCCTTCCCGCTAACCTGTAGGTTCCCTCTGTACGTTTTATCTTCTCGAGCCTTCGGTTAAAGGATTGCGCTGGGCGCCTCCGCCAGCGGCCCCCGCCCGGAGGTGTTAGCTTGAACGTGACAGCGCGCGGCCCCGAACGGGGCTTGGCCTCGCTGCGGGCCAGGGTTTGGGGTTTAGCAGCTTTTGCCTAAAGCGCTCAAGCTGAAACCGCACACCCCATTCCTGACCCCTACTTCCCCCACCAACAGAAAAATAAAAATTACAGAGTCCCTGGAGCCTATCGCGCACACAGTGCAAGGCTACGAACCGCATTCTTTTCATGAATATTCATCGAGCGCTTAGCTAGGCTACTTATCTGCTTCCCCAGAGACGTTTCCTCCTTGAAACGGACTCCGTGGTCAGCCTTTGCCCGTGTAATTTTCACTCGGCTGAAATTAGCACAGCACACGTGGGTGATTTTTAGAACGTTGTAAAGGGTTGACACGCCCCGGTCTCTCCCGAGGTCACTACCACTCGTGTGGCAGGTTAAAATCAAACACTAGAATCAAGGTGGCCTTCCGACTATAGAGGTGTGGATCAGCCCCCCGGGATTACAGCCCAGGCTCACAGACCCCCAGGACTGCGGGGAAAATGAATGAATCGGGACTGTAATTACCTAGTCCTTTGTCTTGGCTTCGCGCATGCGCTGGAGAGCAGGGTGTGGAGGGCCCGGGCAGCCCCATCTGATCTCTCCATCATCCACCCACCCACCCACCTCCCTTCCGAAGCCGAGGAACAAAGGCGTTTGCCCTAAATGTTGCGTGAACCCCTTGGACGCGAATGACAGTTTCCCCCGTATGTGTGTCTTTTTTCCCAGGCTGTCTCGCATCTTTTGCTTTCTTAGTGATTTCAGTTCACCAAAAATCAGACTGGCCTTTATGATGAGGGCAGACTGGATTTAAAAAAAAAATTTTTTTTAACTGCACTTTCCTATTTTCGTCTCTAGTTCGGCCCATTGTTCTTTTTCCTGTAACATACTGCATTGCAGCGATGGTGGCTCTTCTCAATTTGCGTCAGTTAACTGACAGATCTTTGTTGCTGGACAGTTGGTAAGGGACATTGGGCTCAAAACTGACAGTGGGTGTTGCCCATAGTGACATAGTTGGGGAAAATGAAGACATCTGGGCGTTTATACCAACAAGATGGCCTACAAAAACTGGAGGAGGGAAAATGGTTACCGTTCAGCATCTTAACCCTATCTGTTTCCTCTTGAGTCCTACCTTATTGTTTCATTAAGAATCCCCAAAGGCAGACTCCATGGAGATGGAAATCCACTGGCCTAGGAGGAAGAAGGCAGCCTGGCCAGCTGGGGTGAAGATGGTTGATTAAGTGCACAAGGCACAAGGCTTCCTTTTTTTTAATGTTTTTTTTTGCAATATCTAACGTAGCCATGCTACCTATCACCTTGATGGCTGATTTTCCTTTCAATGGTGTATTATCCAGCTTGTAGCCCTTTACGTTTCTTTTGGGTTGGTTTGGTTTTACCATCCAAAAGACGACTTCCTGTGTGTATAAAATAGGAGTTAAATGTTATGTTTTTTTAATGGTGGGTTATATTTAAAAGAATTTTATGCTAAGTATTCTCAGTAGACCCTGGTGGAAAACCACGTGGCAGCAGATGGAAATCATCTTTTGTTCCTTTTAATAAAAACTTGGTATTGACCGAGTGTAATATATCAGAGCCTATACTTGCGTTGGACATAGGGGGCCGGCTTGAGGGCCTTCTAGGTGCCCTGAATTATACCCTCTTTGCTACTTAGTATCGAGTGGTTTATTATGATTTAGAAGCTAATATATACTTCTCTCTCTCTCTCTCTCTTTCTTTGTGGTATTTTTTTTGGAGGGGGAGTGAGTTGAAATATATACAAAATTCAGTACCAAATAGATATCAGTATACTCCAAATTCAATGAGTCTTGGGTTTTTGAGCAAGATAATTAAAAAAATTTTACATCAAATTAAAAAAAAAACACATTATCACTAATCTTTTTCCTTTAGCTAGCTAGTTTTTTGACAAACCTTAGCAGGTAGAGAAAAGCAGCTAATTAAGCCTTTTGACAAAATACACCAACAATGACTATTGACAGTGGCGGTTCTGTCTTTTAACCCAGGCTTTAATTGTGGTATGTCGATAACCTCCCCCCATCCTAATTTAAATATTCAATGGAGAAGCGCCCCGAGAGCTTAGGCTCACTGCCCTTTTACGCATCTTCACTTAGATTTCCCAGAACAAACCATAAGATGGTCTAAGATGGGATGTGTTCTGTTTGCTTATTTATTTATTTATTTATTTATTTATTTATTTATTTATATTTTACATTAAGAACAATGTTATTCCATGGTCAAGATAAGTGGTGTATGATAGCAGGTAGAAAGTTAGGTTTGGGAGATGGGGGGGCGGGGCTGGCTACTGAAAAATGGATGCCTGAGTCTCTTTTGCAAAATCCAAAACTATTTTGTAAAACAATTAGGCTGACAGTTCAAATCCACCAGGTGCTCCTTGGAAACTCTATGGGGCAGTTCTACTCTGTTCTTTAGGGTTGCTATGAGTTGGAATCGACTAGATGGCAATGGGTATATATGAAGTATATATTATATATATAATATATATACTATATTATATAGTGTATATATATTATATATACTATATCATATTCAGCTTAATATATTATATAGATATATTAATACGTATTTATATTTTATTAATAACATGAAACTAAGCTAGTTGTATAGAATATTTTATAGTTTCTTTATTGGTCTTTGGGAAGTAATCAATTTTTCTTCTTCCTAAAACCATATTTAAAAGGGAGAGTCTAGCTAATCTACCAATAAGCTCATGTCCAATTTCTACCAATGTACTCCTAAAATAAATGAGTTGCATTGAACATTGGAACCTAGTCTTCAATTAAGATGTTCATTTACAGATTAAGCACTACTGAACTTTTAAAGCTTGAATACACAATGAATAAAGGATTTATAAAATCATTTTGTCTTATTTTTTGTGATCTCATGAAATTTTGTTTTCAAAAATGTCTGCAAGACTTATAAACGATTATTTGCCAAAAGCAGCTGCCTTTGGTGTCTGATTCTGTGGAAAGAAACACTTTGATTTGCTTAGGCCTTTATCTTTCCTATCTGTAGTTTTTACCTATTCATTTTCCACTTTTCTTTATCAAAAGATTAACATCATTTTTTAAATTTAAATTTATTTTTTGTTGTTGAGAATGTGCACTGCAGAACACACACCACACCAACTCACCAATTTCTGCTTGTGCCTTCAGTGACATTGATCACATTCCTCAAATTGCGCAACCATTTTCACCCTCCTCTTCCTAATTGTTCCTCCCCCATTAACATAAACTCACTAATTTCCTTTGTAATCTTTCAAATTGCTGTTGTCCGTTTGAGCCCCTGTAGATAGCTCTCAAAAGAGCACAGTGCTCAAGGCAGACATTCTTTACTAGTTAAGCTATTGTTTGATGATTAATATCTTCATGGGAGTAGCAGTCAGGAAATCAAATGACTATTGCATTGGGCAAATCTGCTTCAAAAGACCTCTTTAAAGTGTCAAAAAGCAAAGATGTCACTTTGAGGACTAAGGTGAGCCTGACCCAAGCCGTGGTATTTTCAGTTGCCTTTTATGCATGTGAAGACTGGATAACGAATAAGGAAGACCGAAGAGTCGATGCCTTTGAATTGTGGTGCTGGCCAAGAATATTGAATGTACCATGGACTGCTAGAAGAACGAACAAATGTGTCTTGGAAGAAGTATAGCCAGAATGCTCCTTAGAAGTGAGGATGGCGTACTTTGAACATGTTATCAGAAGGGACCAGTCTCTGGAGAAGGACATCATGGTTGGTAAAGTGTAGAGGGTCAGCAAAAATGAGGAAGACCCTCAACGAGATGGATTGACACAGTGGCTGCAGCAGCGCGCTCAAACATAGCAAGGATTGTGAGGATGGTGCAGGACCGGGCAGTGTTTTGTACATAGAGTTGCTATGAGTCATAAGTAACTGGACGTTACTTCACAGTAACAATGATTGTCTTAGCTGGTACAACTGGAAACCAGATAACTGCTGAAAAAAAATCCTGAGTACATAGACAAGTTGAATGTCCTCAGTGGTTGTGAAATCTTTGTCATTTTATAAGTGTTCTCAGCTCACCTAACCCTTTTCCAATTTCTCTCTTAAGATCTTAAGTAACCCAGTGCAACAGGAGCTTTTCTCTTTGGCTTAATTAGGGTGGACAAACATCAGGAAATAACTATGAGTTGCAAATAGAATTTATTTTTAAAGATAAAAATACTCTCTGTGGGGTGTGTATTGGGAAAAGGTGGAAAGAAACTGAGTTTGAAAATCTCTATAGACACTGGCTAAACCACTTTGGACAAATTACTTCACTTCAGACCTCTCTGAACTCACTTTAGTTAAAGAAGTGGGATAGTAATTCTTATTTTCAGTTTCTAATCAGGACCATACATAATGTCTGAAATGACGAAGACTGGCTCTTAAGGACCCCCAGTACGTGCCAGTTTACTTTTCCAACACATTCATTGTGATTGACATCACTGACTAGTTTCTGCATGTTGAGCTCCATGTTGAGGAATGAGGATCTGAGAGCCTCAAGTGTGTTCAGTCAGAAGTAGGCCATGTCAGTCTCAAAGAGGCCCACTTATCGTCATTCCTAACTTCCTGTCTTTGTGTATATACATATTTGAAATTCTCTGAGGCACCATGTGGAAATTTTGTCCAAAAGCATGTGAGGAAGTATGAAACAGGAATAGCCAACCTCAGTGAATTTCCCAGGGCTGCTTATGGAACCCAAGAGATGGCATCTAAGTTCTTTTGAGAAGCTATATGGGGTGGGGGTGGCGTGGGGTGGGGTGGGGTCTTAAAACCACAGCAGTTCACAGCTTGCCAAAGGAAGGTAAGATCATTCCTTACATGGCTATAGCTATTAAGACAAACATCTAGGTAAGTGTCACGTGAGACCAGTTGTCTGGTGAACCTTCTCAAGAGCAAAAGACAGTCATGTAGAATCACATTCTTACCAGAATATAGTTAAATTGTAATTTTGAGAAGACTCAAGCATAAGAAGCAGTATGATTAAATAGCAGTTGCTTTTTTTCTCTCTGGAAGTCAGAAATGGATGAAATGGGATGAAATAGGGTACAAAGACAGTCTCATGGTGAGTTTTTCTTTCTTTGTACCCTAAGGATTTAAGTAACTTAAAAAAAATCAGACTTTCCAAAGCCAGTAGGTTTTTGAACAAAAACAGGGAAAGCAGAGATTTTTTGTTTTTTAGCTAGCCAAGGCCATCCATGCCCTGAAGGTGCTATTGTGGCAGGCTTTGGAATCTAGGAATAAATTCCTGAAAGCATTAGAGATAGAGACATAGAAACCATCTGCAAGCACAACAGGGGCTCCAGGCATAAGGAAACACTTCAAAATAATATAGGAAAATGGTGTTCAGTGGGGAAGGCCAAGCATTTCCATAATATTTTCTCCTATTACTTAAAACATTTTATAAATTCATTTTTCAATTGATTTTTTGCCCTCATTTTGGATGAAGGAGGAAGGACTGGTCTTCTTTGGTTAGTTTTATGAACTTCTGTTTGAAACATATGTCTCAGTGATTGTTTATTCATTGTATAGGGAATATGGGATTTAGAAAGCATGATCTGGAGGGTGAGGTGTAATGGAATTGGACTTTGGAGCCAGACTCATTGGGTTAGAATCTCTGCTATTTACTAGCTGTATGACCTGTGGCAAATTGCTTAGCTTCTCTGTGCCTCGGTCCCCATCTTATAAAAGGGATTTTAAAAGAGGGTTATTGTAAGGATTAAGTGGTATTGTCACATGCTTAGGACAATGCTTGACACCTATTAAGTGCATATTTTTTATTTGATTTTTAAGGCACATTTATCATAAAGTGGTGAGAATACCAGTTCTCTCTTTACTTCATCTTCTCTCTCTATAGCTATTCATATGCTTATCTCAAAGAGATCACTACTGCAAGACAGGCCAGTGGTGGTGCCTGGGACAGTAGTTGGTAGAACATTGACGTTTGTGTAGAAAGCTCCTCCAGGTGTAGTTATGATATCTTGAATATGTTGGAAGGACACTTGTACCAGTTTCAAAGTCCAAAGTGGGTAGGAAGTTAATACAACCCCACCCCAGCCTCTATGCTCAATTGGTATTTATTAAAATGAAAAAATAATATGAAAGTCCTTGGAACTTCAGAGACCTTCAGAGAAAGGCCCACTGTTTTGATATGTTGAGTCAGGACTCAACTTGATCAGTTGTATGACCTTGATGATAAAACATGATTCATTCAGATTCCTGAAATCACTTAGCTTTGTTGTGTCCCAAATCTGGCCACATTCATTAGCATTTAAAAGAAGTATCTTTGTCATTAGTACTAAGATCAGCCAACTTAGATTTGTCTAAAATTCTAAGATAACAGTATCAAGAATCTAGTGACATTCCAGCTTATCTACACACACACACATACACACCTATACCCACACCCACAAAGTTGATACACCTTTGTTTATTTTCCCATGTCCTCACCACTTGCATACCAGGAGTAAAACAGAAGCTAGCATTATGCAAGAATCTAACAAAGATGTTGTCACCTTATGGACAAATCTTGGAAAGCAATTTTCCCCATGGAGACCTTAGTCACTGTGGTCTCTTAAAAACAAAAAAGAAGTTCCTTGGAATTTCAGATATTTGGGGTGGATCAGTCCTGTGACAGCAATGGGTTTGTTTGGTTTAATTGTAGAATCAGTCTTAATGGTTCAGGCATTTAATTCAGAGATATGCCCAAGAAATTTCTTTTTTGGCTTCTGGACACTTGTTTTTGTTGTTGAGCAAAGGTAAACTCATTACAACTCATTTACATTTTGTATAAATTCTTTTTTTTTTTTTTTTTTTAATAATTTGAACAAGTTTTTGAATTATATGGTTTCCGGAGGGAAATTATATATTTGCTTTATCTATCTGTCAGGTGCTCACTGTGAGGAAAGGAAGTTTTGGATATGGTAGTTGCATTTTTTTGAAAGCTTCCTAATTCAGGTGTGAGGATGAGATTGGAGGTTTATTTTTTTAGTTTTTGAAGGAGGGGGAGTGGAAATTGAAAGGATGAGAATGGACATTTCTTGACTATATATTGTACATCACATGCTCTAATTGAATTTTATCCCCTCAGACACCTTGAAAATGCATTTTACCTGTGAAGAAATGGAAAATGTAGGGTTAAATAATGGCACTCAGATCCCATAGTGAGTAGAAAGTAATGGGATTTGAACTTCTGTCTGATGGTTTTCAGGCGTATTCCATTGGCCAGTGCTACACTGTACTTCCCATAAGCCTGACCATCTTATGTAACATAGACCCTTGAGAAAACTGGTAGCCTTCTAACATAGTAACATCTTCAATATTCATTTAGAGAGAGTTGTACTAAGGTCTCCAATTAAAAAATAGTTATCATGGAAGACATGTAGAATTCAAACATTTAATCAGTAAATACACTTTAGTTACCTATGGACCAGTGGGGATTCTTGTCATAGTGAACATGGGCTAATATTCTTTCCTAGGATGATGATGATGATGATGATTGTTAAGGCTCATAGATGGATGTAGGTTGGTTTGTCCTCTTCACATTGCTCCTTACACTTCACAGGTTGAAGTAATCACCGAAATGCCTTAAACATAATTCTTGCTTTTGGGATACTAGTCATGAGATAACTGGTAGACCCTCTTCCAGCTGTGTAGTTAGGGTTGCCTGACTAGAAATAAGCCAAGTACTAAATTTGTGAACCTGTTTTTGTTCTGTCTCCATGTAGGATTCACTTACAGATGGGGTGGCTCCTTTAAACACTGTCCTAAGTACAATTTCAGTCTTTTGTAAATACTTGGGTCATCGTGACAGAAGGCTTCAAAGCTTATCACTGAAACTCTTATTTTTGAGCTGAAAAGGATCTTAGAAAAGTTCGTGCCTGTTCAGGGTCACATGCGCTGGTTAGTGGCTAAGTGGAAACCCAGGTTATTTCCCAATAAAGCCTCACACTTGCACACCCCCCTCCTGAGAGAGAGAGAGAGAGAAAGAAAGAGAAATAATCACAGAATGACTGATTAAGTCAAACTCTTACTGTCTGCAACTTTAAAAAAAAAAAAAAAAAATTCCTACCATTCT
Source organism: Dugong dugon (assembly GCA_030035585.1). Taxonomy (NCBI): domain Eukaryota; kingdom Metazoa; phylum Chordata; class Mammalia; order Sirenia; family Dugongidae; genus Dugong; species Dugong dugon. The sequence continues at coordinate 20,179,272 of CM057460.1, forward strand.
TTTACCCCGGCAATAATTTTTGAAAATCTAGTCTTAGTTCCATGAGCTCCTCCCTGCTCTCTCTCAGCTTCTTGCTCTAATGCCTTCTAATCCATCACATGTGCCTCTCTTTGGGAACTCGTCAGTTACTACCTGTTGCTTGTTCACATGTCGTCTGTTCCCCTCAAATTATTTCTCTTTGCTTCCTAAATTATATGCACATGGTTTCCTTCATATGCCAGAGAATAATTGGAGTGCATGAAAAGTATCTTTCCTCATAAAACCAAATTTTAGTGTTGTATCTTCATTTTCCTCCTCAAGATGAACATTGGTGCAGGGCCGGGGGGCTGCGAATGGAGGGTACCTGTTACAAAAGAAAGGCAATTGGTTTTAGATTTAATTTCAGAGCTGTAGAGGGAGGTGCAGAGACCCTGGGTGGAACAAATAGTTAATGTGCTTGGCTGCTACCCAAAAGGTTGGAGGTCTGAGTCCACCTCGAGGCATTTCAGAAGAAAGCCCTGATGACCTGCTTCCAAAAAATCAGCCACTGAAAACCCTATGGTGCACAGTTATACTGTGACACATGTAATGTCACCGTGAGTTGGAGTCGACTCGAAGGCAGCTGGTTTCAAGAAAAGTGCAGTCCAGCATCCTGCCCCAGATATGCTCTAGAACCTCTTGGAGGGTCCAGCATGTATTGATGTGGGGGCGTGATGGATGGTGATGAGCTATTATGTGATTAGTAGTGTTATTTGGCTTACTGGTTTGAAATCTCCATGAAAATAATGCTTAATCTTTTTTTCTTGAGAATCATCATCTGTGGTATTTGGGCCCATTTAGAGGATTTAAAAAGATCTGTAAATTTCTGAAATAGTCTTTCAAATACGGGACTTAAGTACTTAAGTTGTTGAAGCACACTTTATATAAAGCTTAATTTTGGGATGTTGAAACTGATGCCCGCAATGTAAGCTGTTTATGTGAATTTGGGTAAATTGTGATGTTTAGTTTTAGGCAAGACATGGTTTTATTTTCACTTTTTAAAAATTGTGTTTTGTTGTTGAGAATATACAAACATACACAGCAAAACATACACCAACAGTTTCTACAAGTACAATTCAGTGATATTGGTTACATTTGTAGAGTTGTGCGTCCATTCTCTACCTCCTTTTCTGAGTTGTTCCTCCCCCATTAACATAAGCTCCTTGCCCTTAAGATTCCTATCTAATCTTTTGAGTTGCCCTTGTCACTTTGATCTCATGTAGATAGTCCTTTATTTTCACATTCAAAATGATCTATTTAGAAGTTTTTTAAGTGGAGAATAATATATTTTTCCAATGAGTGACTTAGCAGATTTCATAATTGCTTTTACTAATTAGTTATGCAGATTTAGAAATGAATACATTCCTTGAACAAACCCCAATAAAAACTTTTCTGTGTTTGTGAAGTATGTTAGAGAGTAACTTTTCCAGGTTGAGCTGTCTAAATGACAGGTTTCCTGTATTGCTTGGTGAAGTGATTTTGAATAGCCCCACATCAGTTTACCCTTTTACAGCCCATTCAGAACACCATTACCACATAGAGTAATACAATAACCAAAAATAACCAAACCCATTGCCATCGAGTCGATTCCAACTTAAAGCAACCCTATAGGACAGAGTAGAACTGCCCCATAGAGTTTCCAAGGAGCGCCTGGTGGATTCGAGCTGCAGACGTAGCTATTAACTACTACACCACCAGGATTTTCAGACTAATGCAATAGGGAAGTTAAATAGTAACAAGATTTGTTTGGGAAAATAGTCTATCAAAAGGGAAAACCTCAGCAGTTACCTACCAACTGTGACAACATCCCTATTCTTCAGTACATACGAAAGAAAGGGCTCCTTAGAATTGTGGGTCTTCAGAGAGTAGTTTCCTAAGCTTCTCTGAGCTTGCTTTGGAAACTGCAGAAGCTGTAGGAATATTTGCTGTCTTTGATCTTTGCAAATGTTCTTGCCTATTTTCAGTAAAGGGTAACCACGCCAGTGCTTTACTTCAGGCATGTTGAAGATGATTGGGGAAGAGGAAAACCTAGAGACCTCAGTGATTTTAAAGGTGGGAAGATTTACTCTTTCTTCTCCACTTGGGTATTTACTAAAGACATTAATATGACTAGATAAACTAACCTGGAATCTTCTCTCAATAACTCATTTTCCTGAGGAAAAATGAAAGAATCTCCTTAGAATAGTAGTGACAGTAGGTCCTGGGGTTTTTCACGATCACCCAACCTCAGTGAATACCATTCTATTGACGGGAAGTTTATTGTGGCCCTAGTGTTTCTTCAGTAGCCCTGGAGATCTTTTGTTGAGACCTCCAGCTCTGATTTGTCAGGACTCTTCTGACTGGGCTTTTAGAAACCTGGTTCCAGACTTGTCCATGTTAGGTTTTCAGACACATAGTAACAAGTGTTTGTTCCGGAGTTCTCCAGAAGTTTGTTAATACAAGATTGATAGTGGTTTCCCAGATAGGTGTATCTTTTTATAACTCACACCTGAATGTTCTGTATGTTACTATCTTCCTTCATCCAGCCCAATGGTTGACTAATGAAAAGTCTTATTGAAGGTTTGGTTATTTTTTCATTGGTGTAAGGGACAAAATGCACACATACATACATAAAACATTAATAGCTCACCAGATTCTTCTCCATCCTTTCTATTCTAACTGGTTTTATTTCCACTGTCCAGAGAACTTGGCATTGATTTTATTTGTGTTCAAGTCTCTTGGGTGAGTAGGTGGGGATAGTCGGAGGAGAACTGAACTTATCACAATGCAGAGAGAAGTAACTACAGATTGCAAAGATAACAAATGATTTTATTAAGGTAAGAGTAGTTGTAGATGGAATGAAAGTCTAAATGGGAAAGTTTTATTGCTATTTCTAAGGTATATTGTATTTAACTTACTTCGAACTTTGAATGCAGACAAGTGAACAAAAAGAGAGTTAAAAAAAAGTGAATTGAAATGTCAACAAGCTTAACGTCTTCTCCACCCACAACGCCCCCAGACATGTTGATTAGCCCTTCCTGCTTAAAAAAATCACTTGGTTGCACTTTAGACTTCGATGCTGTCAATAACAACACATTCTTTTACTATATCCTTGTATCCAGCAACAAACACTACAACGTTAAGGGGAGAAGGAAGTCGCGGTTAGAGAGAGCAGTTGTGAAACCGCAATTATTGTACTCCTGTAGTTAAGAGCTCGGCAGCTAACCAAAATGTTGGCAGTTTGAATCCACTAGCCACTCCTTGGAAACCCTATGGGGCAGTTCTACTCCGTCCTGCAGGGTTGCTATGAGTAGGAATTGACGTAGTGGCAATGGATTTGGGCCACCCCTTAAACTTGCTTTCTTTAGAATAAGAACTACTACTTGTAGATCTTATTCCTGTATTGATTCCCACTGACTAGGTGGATGACGCAAAGGAGTATCCTTTGTCATTTCTGTAGTGGACTTGCCAAGAATTTCAGGTAATAGACAAAGAAGTCCAGAAAGATGTAATACTGCCAAAACCGTTCCTGCTGTTTCTAAGACAGGTGAAAGGCATTGATGCCAGTTTTGAGTTGGGTGTGATTCCTGTTGGGAGATGGCGAGCACTGGGGGAGATGCATTTTTTTTTTTTTTTTAAACCCCTAGGGTATTGTAGACAGTTGTTAATATTAGCACATAGCATGGCAAACCAGCAGGCCCTGGCATGTTAACAATTGTTTGCATAGTTTACCTGGTAGAGAAAATATCTTGACTGATTGAACAAATGTTTTAGAATACTATAGCATGCACGGTGGTTCCAGTGTGAGGTTAAATAGGCTGGGGAAGCATTTTTATTTAAATTGGATTCTGATAACATATTTAACCACTCCCCTAGCTAATTAAACAGCCCAGTCTTCCTACAGGGAGAGGCATTTGTGAACAGTAGCGTTTCTTGTTAAGTACCGTGGTTGGTAAAACCCTTCTTAAAAGGAAGAAACAGCTGTACTTCAGGGGGTTTCAGCAGGGTGATTTTGCAGCCAGGTAAGTCCCATGTTCCTGTGCTCTTGGATGGGGAGAGGGGAAAGTCACTTCTGGGTTCTTCGGAGGGTCTGGCTTCCTCTTAATGTGGGCGGGATTCCTGGTAATTGCAATACAGGAAGCAAAACTCCCTTGTTCAAGGTCAGCAGTTTGTTTCTGAGCCCTGCCACTCTCTGCAGAATTTTTTAGGGGAAAAAAGGGAGAATCAAGCATGAGAGGAAGAAGGGGAGGGGGAGGAGAGGGTGGGAAGATACACATGCAGTAGAAGTGGTAGAAGGGCAAAAGCCAGTTGCCATCCAGTCAATTCCAACTCATGGTGACCTCATGTATGTCAGAATAGAACTATGCTCCACAGGGTTTTCAATGGCTGATTTTCTGCAAGTAGATCTCCAGGCCTTCCTTTGGTAGAAGGACAGCAGTGCTTTCTTCCTGTTTCACATTAGAAAAGATAGGCTCCGGTGCCAAATGCTGCTTCGCTAGGACCTGCCCCTGGTTTATTCCTCACAAATCCATGTGAGGCAATCATTATACCCTATACCCCGTGCCATCAAGTAGATTCCGACTCATAGTGACCCTGTAAGGCAGGGTAGAACTGCCCCATAGGGTTTCTAAAGCTGTAATCTTTACGGAAGCAGACTGACACATCTTTCTCCCTTGGAGCAATTGGTGGGTTCAAACCGTTGACCTTTTCAGTTAGCAGCCAAGCGCTTAACCACCGCGCCACCAGAGCAATCATTAGGGCCCCCATTTTGCATATGAGATGCAGAGAGGTTCATTTCCCCAAGATTCACATAGCTAGGAAAGGTAGGACCTGATCTGGGCTTCAAAGTCAGGCCTTTCATGCTCCATTGTACCAGAGTTAGCCAAGGGAGCATGCAGCTACTAGTCCCTTTTTTGTGCTCATGATGGACATGGGGACATGGGTGAGGCCTCAGAATCCTTCTCAGCACAGTGATCTAGGCAACCCCTGCCAATCAGTAGACGTGAGCGTGGTGACACCTCTTCTTCACCCTATCCCTATATATCATGAGGCATTGTGTCTGCAAGAAGACTTTCCCAACTTGGACGAGAGAGTGAACAAAGGAAGACAGGAAGACTGGCTTAGTGTCTGTAGTGTGAAGAAGTAGCCAGTCTCAAGTTTTCTAAATTAAAATGAAGTTATCTTGGGGAAGGACCATTAAAAAATCTCCTACCAGCAATGGCAGTGATACAGTGTGCTTCTTGTTCTGGATGGAAGTGTTGACCAGGTGTCTAGGCCAGTTTAAAATCCTGTTTTAGTGACTACACTTATTGGTAGGGATTCACCAGACAGACATTTACCTTGGAGTAGGTTTTATTGGTTGGAGGGCTTGGAGTTGAAGACATTAGAAGACAGGGGCTGTCAGAAAAGTAAACGTGGAAAGAGTGGTTGGTGTTTGGATAGAAGGTACGTGATACAGCGGGACACTAAGGAAGGGAAATTAGAGGTGCCAGGAATCATATGAAGTCCTTGGTCACTACAAAGTCAAGGTGAATGAATTTTCCAAACAATGAAACAAGTAACGGTGCTTAAGGGTTTTTTTTTGAGGGCTATTTTCAACAAGTGTTGTTGTGGGTATATCTATGTTTTAACACTTTTAAGAGGCTCTCTAAAAAAAAAAAAAAAACCAGTTAACTTTGTGGGTGTGCACTCTCAATTCAATCACTGCTGTTTCAAATTTCAGGTCACATCATGTTGTGTTAATTGTGGCCATAAAAATGTCACTTCATTAACAGTGAAATTGAATAACAATTTGATTTTACCCCACCAGATGAACCCTTTGGCCCCCAAAATGAAAGCTGGTACTGTTTAATATCTTTTATAAAAAGTTCCACTTGTGAATTATTTTGTACATACAACAGCTGATGTTATTGTAGAATTAAAAATTTTTAGTTCTTTAATACACGCAAGTTTGTCTTAGCTAGTGCAGCTGTAGCACAAATACCACAAGTGGGTGGCTTTAAAGAACAGAAATTTATTTTTTCAAAGTTCTGGAGGCTAAAAGTCCAAGTGAGGGTCTAGCCTGTGTGATTCCTTCCTTGTTGGTAGCCCTGGGTGTTCCCTGTTCCTTGGTTTTTGGTAATCCTCACCTTGGCATCTGTCTTCCCCAGTACGTGCTTGCCTCTGTCTAATCTGTTCTTTCATAACTCAGAAATGTTTATAGGTTTAGGATCTAACTGACACTGATATGACCTCAGCTGGTGGATTGATTAGATTGCGCTGTGGAAGGTGATCTGTTCTACTTCAGGCCAACTGATTTAATCTCATGATCAGATTAGAATAGCATATGGACAGGATTTCAGTACATATTTTGGGTAGACACAAGTCCATCCATAACAAACTTGTATTTTCAAGCCAAACTCAGTGGTCTTCTTTCAGTGCTTACTTCCTTGGTCAGTAGCACCTGCCACCACTCATACAAGAAAACTGGGCATGTCTTTGCTAATTCCATCTATTGCCCTTCTTGGGTAACAAAGCTCTAGCTATTATTCTACCTTGAGGAACCCTGTGGCACAGTGATTAAGCATTTGGCTGCTAACTGGAAAGGTCAGCTATTCAACCCTACCAGTTGCTCGATGGGAGAACGATGTGGCAGTCTGCTTCTGTGAAGATTACAGCCATGGAAACGCCATGGGGCAGTTCTACTCTGTGGTGCAGGGTCGCTATGAGTCAGAACCTACTCCACGACAGCGGGATATCCCTCACATGTCCATTTCCCTCTCTACTCCAAAGCCATGGATTTAGTCAAAGCTTGTATTCCTACCTGGATTACTGTGCTAATATTCTTCTACATGCAAGCATGGCATTTTTCTACCTAAGACTTTATATAATAACTTTCTGTTACACTTAGAATTCACTGTTAAACTTAGAATTCAAATCTTTTTCTGATCTGAAAGGTCTTGTGTGCTCATCTATTTTCCTCTTCAACTTCCTTTTCACACTCATTCTCTCACCCACCCTCTGTTCTCCAACCACACCTCCATCTTTCAGTTCTCCCAAGCTCTTTTTTACTGTTTCTTCTGCCTGGAATACTCTTTTCTCCACGGTTGAGATCCTCCTAGTTTAGGTCTCAGCTTAAATGCCACTTTCTTAGTGACCTCTTCCTGACTGCCCCCACATCTCTCAAAGCACTTGGCTTTTTTGTCCCTGCACTTATCAAAGTTGATGCGATTATTTAATGTCATCGCCCCCTCTAGATGAAAAGACCCAGGAGGCAGAGATGTGTCGGCTTTGTTGACCTATAATAGTTCCGGGTAACAGTTTGTGGTACATTCCAAGCACTCCATATTTGTTCAACGTCAAAGGTTGCCTGCGGTACATTATACTCACGGAGGGGAGGTCACACATGTTTTCTGAAAGTCACCTTTGGCAGCTGAAGTGACTTCCATGCGTAGACATTAAATTTCACCTTCACTCATTTGTGCTTACTATGAAGATGAATATTTAACGAGCTGCAGTTAGTGCAATTATATTGTTTCCAGGCAGTAACCTTAGTAGTAATTGTTCTAAAGCCCTGAGACTTCACAAATAAATAGTACTAATGGCTCATGCATGCAAGCTTCCTTCCAATGTAGGATCTCAAAGGAAGAATTACATTGTGTATTATTGGTGGGAAACAATATTACATTGTGGGACCTTTTCAGAAATACACCACAATGAGTAGAAGCTGGAGCTGATTGTATTCCTTCTCCATTCTTCCATGTTGTCGAATGTCGTGGGTCCTGCTCCAGATCAGTTATTACTGAGCACCTTAACCGTTCACTGCATTTAGTAAATGAGGCTCTGTGAAGTCAGGAGTATTAGGCGGCTAGAGGAATATGTGGTTTTTAAATCTTTACGCATTAGGTAACTGTGAACCTAAACAAAGTAAAAGCGAATTTAGCTCAGATTCCTTGCTGTGACTGCTTACTCTAAGCTGTGAGTTCCTGGAGGCCAGGACCTTGCTTGGTTCATCGCTGTTTCTAGCACAGAAGCTGTGGTTGGCCTGATGAAGGGCTCAACGTGTGGAAGGGCAGGTTTCCTGGCCCTTTGACATCACACTATACCGATAAGGCATATTGCAGAATGTTGTGCTTTTTTGCAATGCTTCCACATTCAGGAACTAGCTCTTAATGAACCTTTAACAAAATCCAAACCTGTTGCTGTCTAGTCCATTCCAGCTCATGATGACCCCATGTGTTACGGAGTAGAACTGCTCCAGAGGATTTTCTTGGCTGTAATCTTCTTTTTTTTTTTTTATTATTGTGCTTTAGGTGAAAGTTTACAGCTCAAGTTAATTTCTCATTCAAAAATTTATACACATACTGTTTTGTGACATTGGTTGCAGTCCCCACAATGTGACAGCATACTCCCCCTTTCCACCCCAGGTTCCCTGTGTCCATTTGTCCAGTTCCTGTCCCTTTCTGCCTCCGGACAGGAGCTGACCATTTGGTCTCGTATATCTAATTGAACTAAGAAGCACGTTGCTCACATGTATTATTTTTTTGTTTTATAGTCCTGTCTAATCTTTGTCTGAAGAGTAGGCTTCGGGAATAGTTTCGGTTCTGGGTTAACAGAGTGTTCAGGGGCCATAGTTTTGGGGGTTCCTCCCTTCTTTGTCAGACCATTAAGTCTGGTCTTTCTCTACATTTTTCTCCTGCTCTGCCTGGGACTCTGTTGTACTCTCTGTCAGGGTGGTCATTGGTGGTAGCCCGGCACCATCTAGTTCTTTGGCTCTCAGGCTGGTGAAGTCTCCGGTTCATTTCTTGGCTATGTAATCTTTACAGAAACAGATCACCAGGCTTTTCTTCTGCGGTGCTGCTGGGTGGGTTTGAACCACCAATCTTTTGGTTAGTAGTTGAGAGCAAACCATTTGCGCCACCCAGGGACCTACAAGTAGGACATTTGTGATTTATACCCCCCCCCCCCGCCCCATTGTCTTGTGCACCTTGATAACCACTGTTCATTTTTCACTGTCTCAGCCCTCATTGGACTTGGTTTGAACTAAGGTTATGAGAAATAAATATTTTCATGTCAACCCTGAGATCTCTCATTAGGTCAGCGTCTAGTTTTTTCTAAGGCTGACATTTATTGATGGAATTCTTATTAAAAAAAAAAAAAGATTATGTTTTTCACAATGATACGAAATTGATTTTCTGAAGTAATCTGTAGTTAAGAAATAATAATAATACAGGGCCCCAATCCAAGCCAAACCTGTAGCTGTCGAATTGATTCTGACCCATAGTGTCCCTGTAGGACAGAGTAGAACTGCACCGTAGGGTTTCCAAGGCTGTAATCTTTAATGGAAGCAGACCGCTACATCTTTCTACCATGGAGTGGCTGGTAGGTTTGAACTGCTGACCTTTCGGTTTGCAGCCAGGTGCTTAACCACCGTGCCACCTGGGCTGCTTAGGGTCTCAATAAGCAAGCTTACTCTCGCAATATGATTTACTCATTCTAAAACATTTCTAGTTATTGATGACTTTTTTTTAAAAATTGTGGTAAGTATGTATGTAACAACATATTTGTTAGGCCAACAATCTTCATATATACAGGTAAGTGACGTTAATTATGCTCATCATGTTGTTCAGCCATCACCCTTGATGCCTTGGTCACAGGTTTTTTTGCTTTACTCGGTTTCGTTTTCACATATGAAAGGTAGTTTTAGCTGAGGTCGTTACAGGCTTGTAATTGTCTGCATGCGTGAGGTGGATTGGCGCATAGTCAGTTCTCATAGTAGCTACATAATATATACCATAAACAGCTGCAGCTAACAACAACATTTTACTATTAAACTATTTTGTCTTTAAATTGTTTCACTTTAAATAAGTTCATTTTATAATTTAGCCAGTGGCGTTCTCTTTCTCTCTCCCCTAATCCCCCTTTTCCCCCAGGATACAAGATGACACTTTCATAGATAAGGTTTAGGCCTGGGGATCTAAAGGACCTAGCCACCAGGCAAAAGGAGAGCACAGCTGTGAAATATCCAATTCATAAAGTCAAATCAGTTTGGTTTAAATTGGATAGAGGAACAGAAAAAGCAGCCTGGGTGGCGCAGACAGTTAAGCACTCAACTACTAGTTGAAAGGTTGGTGGTTTGAACCCACAAGAGGCGCCTTAGAAAACAGGCCTGGCGATCTGCTTCTGAAAGACCACAGATTAGGAGGCAAGTGACTGGTGAATTAGGAACCCTAAATATGGTCTAAGATAAAAAATGAAATGCCTCTTGATTTTTCATATACCAAACTGAAGGTTTTGTTTGGAAGTCTTAGCTCATGTTGTATGGTATGTACTTGGAATGTATAATTAGCCAGAATGATATGGTGTCAGCGGCTGAGCAGCACTTTATGGCACAAATGTGTAACGGGGGTGACTAATATACCTTTTGTTGTGTAGTTCCAAGCAGTTCACTAGATGATATTTTCCTTTTCTTTTTTTAACCATTCTCTAACGTGACTCGCTAGGATTATAGTGTCATTTTGGTTTTAAAATTGGGGAATACAAACAGAAAGTTGCTGTGGCTGGAATGAGGACACTCGAGAGATGATTGGGATAGAATGTTTAGTTTCTACCATTTTTGAACTCCAGGAAACATTTCACATGGGCCTCCGTCTTCTGCTGTTGTGGGTACCTACTTCACCCACCTTGAATTGTTGAAGATTCTTCTATTTCTGCTGTATAAATAATGCTATTAGGTTAGAAGCACATGGTGTACACTTATACTTTTGAAGCCGTAAGTAAAAAAAAAAAAAAAATTATATAGTTGAAAGGAAGCTATAAGTCCTGCTTTTGTGAAGATCCGTTCATTATTGAAAGATCAGTGGCATTTGTAACCATATTTCTTAAGACTGAGCTCTTTAAAAGCAGTTCGAATGGCTCAGAAACAGTCTCCAAAAGTGTGCTGAAAACTTGTTTTTCTGCATGTGAATTAGCAACTGTCATGGGGTTTATCTACTCTATTAAATGCAATATGGGAACATTGAAATCACATCAAAATCTAGCAGAAGTAATATTTATTTATTTATTGAGCCGAGAGATGGCAACGACGTGTTTCCTTCCTTTAAGGAGCTTACAGTCCAGTGAAGGCAAAGACGTAGACCAGTAATTATGATGAGACAGGTGTTGGTATGCAGGTACATGGGGCTACCAGGGAGAAGGACGACTTTGGAGCTATTAACCGGCAGAGTAGTCATTAAATTGATTCTTCAAACCAGTCGTCACCACTCTTTCTTCCCTACTCTGCTGACTTCTCAGTACATCAACTTCTTTCACTTAACTAAGCCATCGGAGATATCCCAAGTTCCGTTGGATGTTATGTGAAGAGTTTTATATAAATATCACTTTTGAGATTATGGGAGAATTCAGGATTGATTTAATTAAGTTCAAAGGTCTTAATTGCTAGATAGAAAAGACATTGACATAACTTAACATTTCCAAATACCAAGTAGTTTGGAATTAGAAAGTGAAGGAAAAGCCTTCTAAGAATAGCTCGTTCTTAAACTATAGTCAGCATGTGCTTTAGCTCTCAGGCATTATCCTTACAGGGACTGTCAGACCTCTTGGGGAACATTCCCCTGCAGGTGCTCCCTCAGGCTAACATACCTGTGTTAAGACAGGTTGGTCAGCTTGGGAAACAGAGGGAAGAATTGCTATTGCTCCCATCTTCTAGGGAAGGTACTCCCTGAATCCAAGGAATGAATGGTCTTTTGTCCTTTGTTCCAGAGAAAGATGTAATCTCTAGGAACGGCAAGTTGGAGATGCCTGTAAATCTTTTTGAAATCAAATGTGACATACAGTGAAAGACGGTGTCTCTATACCAACAAAACATTTTATTTTGATAACTTGCTTTGGAAAATGTTAGTTCCGGAGTTTCTTCGGTGGTTTGGTAAGGTGGCAGTGCTAAAGCTGATAATAGCTCATTTTTTCATTAATGTTTTGCCATAGGAGTTACATTTCCCTACCACCTAGTCAGTTACACCTGTCACTTTTGCCCTAACTTGGTTTCTCGTGACTCCTGAATTGCAAATAGGTTACAGAGGTATCTGGGACTCTTCAACAGAGTCTTTTCTTTTTGAAATGGAATGTTTTTTCTGAATTGAAGGATGGGCTAAAAATCTGTTCTTAATATTAACTAGTTGCTGTCAAATTGACTTTTCTGTTTTGTATTCCCCAATTTTGAAACCCAAAGGACAATGTAATGCTAGCAAGTCATGTTAGAGAAGGGTTAAAAGGGTCGTATGTTTATGGCAGGGTTGGTAACCCCATCCTTATTCTGCTAGCCTTCACACAGTACTTGACCCAGAGTAATTGCTCAGTGTGGATTAATGCATTCATCTTTGAGGCTTTTCTATTTCTGAGACTAGCAGACATTAATTTACCACTGCATATATTTAAACCAGTGTTTATATTTGTGAGGATCTTGGCCAAATCATTTCTCAGTTGTTAAATGAGAATTATTTACTCTGTTGCTGTTTTCTCCTGTATAGTTAGATGGCTAATATGTCCTGAGAGCATATGGCCCAAGAGTTTCGTTGTCATCTCATTATTTAGGAATACAGAAAAACTTTAGTAAGAGGAATTCAGGATTTATATGAAGTCCTCATAGACCCAGACATGCAAAAGTTGAGTGGTACAAATGTGGTGAGTAATATAATCTTGATTAGATCCATATCTTAAGAAAAAATTCTTAATAGGCAGCCCTGCTATAAATAAGTCACAATTCTAAGTATTAAAAAAACTGCTTGTGCTACTGAGCAATTCCCTTGAAATCTTCAAAAGCTGGGATTTCTCTGTGTACCTTGCAAGCTTGCAAATGGAATCTTCAGGTCTAAACTGAAGTAAACAACTGAGAATTCTTCGTGGAGGTGTGGTATAAGGAAGGCTGATATGACTCTGATTAGGGACCCAAGGAATCCTCCTTTCAAACTCTAGCTTGTTTGGAATGTTTTTTCTGGATGGAAGGATGGGCTAAAAATCTGTTCCTAACATTAACTAGATGCAGAGTTGACTCTGCAGCATGGCGACCCCACGTGTGTCAGAGTAGAACTGTGCTCCATAGGGTTTTCAGTGGCTGATTTTTTGGAAGTCGATCACCAGGCCTTTCTTCCGAGGCACCTCTGGGTAAACTCGAATCTCCAGCCTTTTGGTTAGCAGCCAAGATCATTAATCTTTTGTATCACCCAGGAACTCTGTTTTTAACGTTAGTGACTTGGGTGTTTTTCATTTTGAAGAAGGAAAACTACCTTAATCTATGGTTGAGCTTGCACACATCACAGATGTAGGCCTCTGGAAATGAGGTGCTTAAACTGGTTCTGTAACCTGGCCCTTGCTAGGTAGGTGACCCCTGATATTGTTACAAGTCAGAGTCCTTGGAGTTCTCAGTGTCACCAAGCCAGTGACAAATATAATGGGTATATTAAGAGGCTGTGAAGTTGTATAAATGCTTATTTGGGGGATTATTGTCTTGTCCTGTTCTCAGTTGCTTTCTTTTCTGGATACATCTAAGCAGTTGGACACTTCTGCTGACACTTTATTGGATTTGCGACTTGAAATATTTTGGTGGAATTATACGTGTGTTACCCGCTACTGTGCCTTTCTATTTTTTTTTTCTTTCTCTACTTAAATTGGTCTCTTTTTCCAGAACAGCACTAGACTTTCCTTTCTCCTTCAAACCTCATCATCTTGGCCTTTTTTTTTTTTTTGTGGGAAACGTGGTCACTTTTTTGGCCAACTGAATTTATGTAACTGGGTATCTGAGTTTCTATTGAAACCAAAATAAAACTTCAAAGAAACTGAAGAAGCTTGAGCCTCCCTTCTCTCTCTCTTAACTAACACCTACCAATGTTTATCTTGGAAATAATTTGATGTTGATTTGATGAAGCACGTAGTAAAGTGTTAATGGAGACTAATGTCAACCTTCTGAACATTCTGGAGTCATCCTTAATATTCTGTGCTGTGTGTTTGATACCAGTGCTCTATGGAGCCCATGGGTGCTAGCAGTAAAACTGTTTTCTTGACCCCAGATAGTCTCAACTGAATGGAGCCACAACCATTTCAAACCCAAACTTGACCCAACTTTTCATTGTCTGTCATCTCTTCATCCTGCCTTATGGCACCTCCAGCTTATCCGTCTATTTTTCTAGCACCATTACCTGTTCATAATTTCTGGTAAATATCTGTTGTGTGGCATCAATTATATGACTATTTGATTGATTATGAATTGTATTGAAATATTGAGGTTAGTAGTCATCGAGTCAACTCCAACTCACAGCAACCTTATATATAAACAGAATGAAATGTTGCCCAGTCCAGCGCCATCTTCATGATGGTTGGTATATTTAAATATTAATCACTATTTTCTATTCAACTTTGGTTATCTTGGGTAAACTTTTAATATCTTTTCACTCAGATGGGTAATTGGTTTAATGCTTGCCATGTTTTAGCCACGTAAAAAGCCAGTTTAGCTGGGTTCATCCAATTAAAAAAAACCCCATTGCCATCAAGTTGATTCTGACTCATAGTGACCTCATAGGACAGAGCAGAACTGCCCCAGAGGGTTTCCAAGGCTGTAATCTTTACAGAAACAGATTACCACATCTTCCTCCCTCAAAGTGGCTGATGTATTCAAACCACTGACCTTTGGTTAGCAGCTAAATGCTTAATCACTGCCACCAAGGCTTCAATAGAAATTATAAATGAATTGGGAAAGGAAGCCACACAGCTCTTTCTCCTTAGCCTGAATAAAAAGCATTTGACTAAATATTACACACTGCCTTCAACTCTTTCTGAAAGATAGTATGGCAGACATGTATGAAAAGTCTCCTTATTCATTATGTCTTTTCTCATTAAACCATTTTTGAGATCACCAAACTCGGAATCCAAATGAAATAAGTCAAAGTTAGTGCATGTAACAGAACGCAGCATATTCAGTGATAACCGATGACCTCATACCTACCCTGTGGTCCAGGCATCAGTCTCCTGAAGGACAAGCTGAGATAGCTGGAGGTCATCTGCCTTCATTAAAGCTTCAGCTATCTTCCTTCCAGGGCCTTGCAAAGGAAAGCTGGTCCTAGTTAGGGCCCAGTTAGGAACTCAGATACGGGTACATATTAGAATCTGACACCGTCCTTTTATGGTTGAGAACAAGCTTAAAGTAATGAAGCGAGACTCTACTAGCCCCAAATTATCTGGGAGAGCCTAGATTCCCCCTAAGATCTGTGAATTTGTACTGCGAATTTTCCAAAGCCTTATTACTGATCACTCCAGTAGTGTGAGGGTGTTTGCTTTTTCTCTTCTTTAGTCTGTAGTCTTGTGGTCGGTACTGATTATATGGTTGTTGTTAGTAGCCATCGAGTTGACTCTGACTCGTGGCAACCTTATGCATACAGAATGAAAGGTTGCTCAGTTCTGCGCCATCTTCCTGATCGTTGGCCAATACCTGTGCATGTTTGCTACTGTTATTTCTCATTTTGAGTCATGCACATCAGCAAGTGAAGGTCCTGAAGGCTTTACTTTCTCTGCCTCATTGAGATCGACTCTATTTTGAGGAGACAGCTCTTCCTCAATCATATTTCAAGTGCTTTCTAACCTGGGGGACTCATCTTTGAGCCACTGTACTGAACAATATTCTGTTGTGATCCATAGGGTTTTCATTGACTGAGTTTTGGAAGTAGATTTCCAGACTTTTCTTCCTAGTGTGTCTTAGTCTGGAAGTTCTGCTGAAACCTGTCCACCATGGGTGAGCCTCCTGGTATTAGAAATGGCATAGCTTTCAGCGCCATTGCAACATGCAAGCCACCACAGTAAGATAAACCCACAGACAAGTGGTGGAGTGATTATAAAGACGTAATTTTAAACATCTACTAGATAAAAACACTGTATTGTGATTTCAATTTTAAGTTGATAACATAAACCAGTATTACATAGAAAGTGAAACTATGCAAAGGTTTATTAATTTGTTGCTGAGAATATACACAGAAAAACGTACACCAATTCAAAAAATATCTACGTGTACAGTCAGTGATATTGATTATATTCTTCAAATTGTGCAGCTGTTCTCACCCTCCTTTTCCTGATTGTTCCTCAGCAATTAACGTAAACTCACTGCTCCCTAAGCCTCCTGTCTAATCTTTCCAGTTGCTATCAATTTGATCCCATATACCAAACCTATTGCTGTTGAGTTGATTCCTACTCACCGCGACCCTATAGGACAGAGTAGAGCTGCCCCATAGAACTGTTTCCAAGGCTGTAATCTCTATGGAAGCAGACTGCCACATCTTTCTCCTGTGGAGTGGCTGGTGGGTTCAAACCACCTACCTTTTGGTTGGCAGCTGAGTGCTTATCCACTGAGCCATCAGGGCTCCTTGATCCCATATAGATAGTTCTTTAAAATGTCATTTTCAAACCTTAATCTTTAAATCTTAACAAAAGTAACCCCTGAAGTCTTTTTTAAATCAAACAATCCATTGCCATAGAGTTGATTCTGATTCATAGTGATCCTAAAGGACTGAATAGAACTTCCCCGTAGGGTTTCCAAGGCAGCAGTCTTCACGGAAGCTGACTGCAACATCTTTCTAAGAGGAGCAGGCTGGTGTGTTCAAACCACTGACCTTTTGGTTAGCAGCCAAACACTTTAACCACTGTGAGCCACCAGAGCTTCTTAACCAAACAATACTTTAGCTTGATTAGTAAAGAATGTCTGCCTTGAGCTTTGTGCTCTTTTAAGAACTGCCTACATAGCACCACCCAGGGACTACAGCTTTTCTTTTGCTTCCTTAAATGAGTCTGTACCATTGGAAAAGGAATGTTTTCATAGGTCTGCACCTAATCCAGAGTGGAGCCAGTGTGCACAGCAGTCACAGTTCCTGTGAACCCCTGTGTGCCTTGGGTGTTCCATCCTTCAGTCCTACAAGGATAGTTCTTAAAAGAGCACAGTGCTCAAGGCAGACATTCTTTACTAATTAAGTTAAACTATTGTTTGGTTGTCCTGGTGGTGCAGTGGTTAAGAACTCGGCCGATGATCAGAAGCTTGGCAATTTAAATCCACCAGCCGCTCCTTAGAAACCCTATGGGGCAATTCTACTCTGTCCAACAGGGTTGCTATGAGTCGGAATCGCCTGCGTGACAACTGACTGTTT
Source organism: Dugong dugon (assembly GCA_030035585.1). Classification (NCBI taxonomy): domain Eukaryota; kingdom Metazoa; phylum Chordata; class Mammalia; order Sirenia; family Dugongidae; genus Dugong; species Dugong dugon. Next base: position 20,196,422 of record CM057460.1, read on the forward strand.
GGTTTAAAGAAGACTTCAGGGGAAGTTTTTGTTAAGATTTAAAGATGAAGGTTTTAAAATGACATTTTAACATGTTTTATAATCTATTTCTAATGATATTATAACATAGCAAAATAAAACCTTTTATCGTACTGAGCTTACATAGTTCTTACCATGTGCCAGGTGTGCAGTGTTCCAAGTCTTTACAAAGACTGACTTTTAAAATACACCACCCTGCTATTCTCCCATTGTACAAATGGGCAAACTGCAGCAGAGAGAAATAACTTGCTCTGGGTCATGTAGCCAGTGTGACCCAGGCGTCTTGGTCCACAGTCCATCATCTTAACCTGCCTGAGCATTTCAGTGAATAAAAAAAATTAATTTGTTGCTTTTACTTGGTGTAACTTTTCTTAAAGAAAAACAAACAGTTGCTGAGTTGATTCCAACTCACGGCTACCCCGTGCATGTGTCAGAGTAGAGCTGTCCTCCATAGGGTTTCCAGTGGCTGATTTTTTGGAAGTAGATCACCAGGCCTTTCTTCTGAGGCACCTCTGAGTGGACTTAAACCTCCAACCATTCAGTTAGCAGCTGAGCATGTTAACTGTGTGCACCACCAGGGACTCCAACTTTTCTTTGGCTTCTTTAAATGAGTCTGTACCATTGGAAAACGAATGTTTTCATAGGTCTGCCCTGGACCCAGAGTGGAGCCAGTGTGCACAGCAGTCACATTTCCTGTGAGCCCTGTGTGACCTGGCTGTCAGACACTCCCTCCTTCAGGCTGTCAACTGCACTTGGTGCTCTAGTCCATTACACAAGAACAAAACAGAGGCCCTCATGGTGACTTGCAGGATTCAGGGGCAAGTGCAAAAAATGATGGAGCCAGCATGCACACTTGGACTTTTCTGAGATTCAAGCTTTTTATTTTCATTTTTGATTAAGTAAGTTCCCTTCATTATTATACTGAACCATGCTTAGGTCTTCCCCAAAATGCAAGGTGGACCACGTTTTAAGGGTAAGAGCTTATCTCCAGAGGAAAATACTTCTCTGTGTCTCACTCGGTGGCATTCTGTATGCTTTCTTGAGTGGCAGAGAAATAGTAAAATCACTTTCAGATGCTATCCTCTTGTGCTGTTCCTGGAGTGAAAAGGTATTCTTTGATGCACCGTTAATAGTTTTAGCAGTTATTATAAACTGCAACGAATATGTAATTCCTTTTCAAATTCTATGGATGACTCAGTTTTTAACCAAAAGGCAGGGAGAGGTAGAAGAAGGTTGTATCTACATCCATATCTTCAATAAGTGAGGTGAACATGATTCTGTGGCTGTCTTTCCTCTTAAATGCTCATGTCAGCACTTCTCATTAAGGAGGGGATTAAGTGATTGCACATACATTTGCACTGTGAGTAGTCTAATTAATAATATGTTTTAAGAACCTGTAAATTCTACCCATTATAACTTTAAACAACAACAAAAAAGTTAATGTTATTCGTAGCAGTACCTTCTCGCTCAGTTTATTAATATCCCATTGGAGTGGATGTCTAGAAAATAACACATCAACTCAATTAAGAAAATTAAAGTCAGCAAAATTTTTCTCCTGAAAAAGGTTGCTTTTCTGAAGGTGAGTGGGATATCTTTAGATAAATGAACACAATCTTGTAAAATGACGTTTTTACAAGCCCTCCCATCCCCATAAATCTGTGCATTTCTTAAAAATCTGGGTATGAGGGCAGGTCATGTGTATAAAGGGAAAGAGAACATTCTGGAACATCTGTAGTATACAGCTTCCAGCATCCCCCCGTGGTAAATGATCAAAGGGCATCATCATGGGAGAACCACTTGGGCTGAAATCTTTGTTCCACCTCTTCTATAGATCTACCTGGCATGGGTAAATTCCTCACAGCTTCTGAGCTTCAGTTGCTTTGGGTCTAACTTACACTGTTGATGTCTATGTTTTACCCCATGTTATTGGCAGAACAGTTAAGCACTCAGCAGTAACGTAACGTAACGTAAAGTAACGTAAAGATTGGCAGTTCGAACCTACCCAGTGGCCTTGTGGGAGAAAGACCTGACGATCTGCTCCTGCAAAGATTTCAGCCTAGCAAACCCTATGGGGCAGTTCTACTCTGTCACATGGAATCACTATGAGCCAAAAATCTACTCGATGACACCCAATAACAACATTGTAAGGATTAGCCAAGCTCATAGTAGCCTTTCAGTAAATGGTGATTGTCACTGCCATTCCCCTCCCCCTCTATTCTAGATTCTTGTTTGTTTCCTAAGTAAAAAAAAAAAAAAAACCCAAAAAACCCATTGCTGTTGAGTTGACTCCAACTCGTCATGACCCTATAGGACAGAGTAGAACTGTCCCATAGAGTTTCCAAGGAGTGCCTGGTGGATTCGAACTGCTGACCTTTTGGTTAGCAGCCAAAGCACTTAACAACTGTGCCACCAGTTTCCTTTATAACATTTATAAAAAGCATAATTATTTTGTTTATGAATTTTTCTTATTTGTGGACTCTGTCTTACTGTATGATCTTCATGTTTATGAACATATCTTACTTATGTGTGACCGTTTGGGGTCAACTTGCATCTCTAACTGGATGTAGACTTATAAGGATATTTAAAACTTAGAGAAATCTGCATTCCCTAACTGCCTTTCCCAATTTGCTTTAAAACCTTTCTGACATTTCCTCTGGTGACCTGCATTCTTTGGCTGAGGCCACTGAGAAGCACCTACCTTCTATCACTTATGTTGCTTGGATTTCTGAATGTGGGGTTCTCACTTAAGTTAAAATTCTGAACCTATAAGGTGCTGACTACTGGATCTGAGGGGCTTTTGATCCACGGGCTCACAGTGTAAGAAAGCGACATAGAATCTATGAAGGACAGGGATCCTGACTTCATGCACACCAACAGCTATGTGATGTTTTCATTTGATATAACCTGTTGCTGTTGAGTCGACTCTGACTCATAGCGACCCTATTGGACCGAGCAGAACTGCTCCATAGGGTTTCCAAGGCTGTAATCTTTACAGAAGCAGACTGCCACATTTTTTCTCCCGTGGAGCAGCTGGCGGGTTCGAACTGCTGACATTTTGGTTAGCAAACAAGCGCTTAACCAGTGCACGCCAGGGCTTCTGTTCATGTGATATAGAAGACTGAAATACATAAAAATTATTATGCCTTTATTCAGTTACAAAAGAAATCAATTGAATACCAGATTGCTAATAGATATTCGCTCCCTATACTCTCAGACTTTGAAGACCGAGCCGAAGCTTTAAATCTCCTTCTCCAGAAGAGACTAGTGGTTGGGCAGTCAACTTTGATGTGGCTGGTAAAGCTCCTGGGCCAGGGCTTAAGCCAGCCTTGGATAAAATAACCACCTGGTAAAAAAGCAAAACAAGCCTAGTTGCTGTTGAGTTGATTCTGACTCATGGCAACCCCGTGTGTGCAGAGTAGAATCGAGCTCCCTACAGTTTTCAAGGCTATGACCTTTCAGAAGCAGACCACCAGGTCTTTCTTTGGAGGCTCCTCTGGGTGGGCTTGAACCACCAATCTTTTGGTTAATAGTCAGGCACTTAACCACACTTGTGCCACCCAGGGGCTCAAGTGCTCAGTAGGATTTAAGAAATTGTATCTCTTTCAATATTAGGCAGTGGCAGGAATAAAGTATGGCCATATCAATGCACTGACACTTTTTAAGTAAATTCATGTTCCAGAGTTTACTTAAAAGAATCGATAGACTTCATGTTATGAGACTCATGGAATAAGTGTGTTGTAGAGGATTTGGAAAATCTTCTGCAATTTATGTGTCTTATTAGCAATGCCTCAGTCTTTTTTGGAAAAGGACATTGATACCTGGAAAAATTGTGAATCTCTACATTTGGGCCACTATGAAGTAGTTTTAGGCATAGGCTGGCCAATAGTTCTCGTTCTCAGTTGCTTATGGGATTATCTTAGTATCTCAGACATGTATATTCCAGATCTGGGATAGTGGACAGATGGTTTCATGCTAGTCAATATTCTACAATATGTATTTTAGACTCTTCTTGTAGACAAGTTAGAATCCTCACTTCAGCTATAAATGCAGCAATTCCTTTGCACATCGTTAAATTTAGCCCCACTGCTTGTAAACTGTTGTCATAAAAGGACCTAGTTCCCCGTCCAATGTCTATTATCTGGAGAAAATGCCCAACAAGGGTGTGCTTCATGGAAGCTTGTGTGTGAGCTGAATCTGTTTAATTTGAGAACAATTGTGTCCTACTTCAAAATTAAAGCTTTTTTCTCATCATATACTGTTGCCGTGTATGGTAGATAAAGATTTTGTAACTGTAATAGATTTCTTACTGTTGGTTACATATGTGGCATGAATTCTATGGTTGACTTGCTAGTTGCTATCAAGTCCGCTCTGACTCATGGCAACGCCATGTACAACAGAACAAAATGTTGCCCAGTCCTGTGCCACTTTCATGATCGTTGCTAGGCTTGGTTCCGTTGTTGTGGCCAATATATATTTTGGGTGTCTTCCAACCTAGGGGGCTCATCTTCTAGCATTATATTGGACAATATTCTGCTGTGATCCATAGGGTTTTCATTTGCTAATTTTCATAAGTAGATTGCCAGGCCTTTCTTCCTAGTCTATCTTAGTGTAGAAGCGCCTCTGAAACCTGTCCACCATGGGTGACCCTGCTAGTAGTTGAAATGTCCGTGGCATAGCTTCCAGCATCATAGCAACACAAGCCACCACAGTAGGACAAACTGACAGACAAGTGGTGGATAGTTGACTATGCTGTGTTAATTTAAATGAGAGATTACTTCAGCAGAACCATTGAAAAGTATCTGCTTCAGCTTTAGTTGGACATTAGTCTATGGCATTGTCTTAGTCTTCTAGTGCTGCTATAACAAAAATCCCACAAGTGGATGGCTTTAACAAAGAGAAGTTTATTTTCTCACAGTCTAGTAGGCTAGAAGTCCAAATTCAGGGTGTCAGCTCCAGGGGAGGGCTTTCTCTCTGTCGGCTCTGGAGGAAGGTCCTTGTCATCAGTCTTCCCTTGGTCTGGGAGCATCTCAGCACAGGAACCCTGGATCCTGAGGGCACGCTCTGCTCCTAGCACTGCTTTCTTGGTGTGGTATGAGGTCCCCAACTCTCTGCTTGCTTCCTTTTCCTTTTATATCTTGTAAGATAAAAGGTGGTGTAGGCCACACCCCAGGGAAACTCCCTTTACTTGGATCAGGGATGAGACCTGAGCAAGGGTGTTACATCCACCCTAATCCTCTTTAACCACAGGCACAGATTATGATTTATAACACAAAGGAAAATCACAAAATGGAGGACAACCACACAATACTGGGAATCATGGACTAACCAAGTTGACACATATTTTGGGGGGACACAATTCATGACAGGTATGATGGTGTTAATAATCATTACCATAAGATGGTTCAATGTTTATTCTGTCACTGAATGTGCTTGTTGCATAAACATGAGAATTAATAAATTCAAGTTTAAACTCAGAAGGACGGGAGGTAGCGTGCTCCACTGTAGGATGTGTGACTTCCAGCCTGCAGTGTTGCGATGTGTCCTAAGTCACGGTTATAGGTGCTCACTTTAACAAGATGGCACCTGATGACTCTTTCCTTAACTCCATACTTTGCTAAAACTACATGCCACTTTGCAATCATGCTAGCTTTTAAAGTACTTTACATATTGGTGCACCTGTCTTAAGGCTCCTTGATTATGTTTTCCCTTCATATACTACCATTCCACAGGCTTTAACCAAAAAAAGGCGTTTGCTGTCGAGTCAATTCTGACTCATAGCAACCCTATTGGACAGGGTAGAACTACCCCATAAGGTTTCCAAGCAGCGGCTGGTGGATTCCAGCTGAGCTCTTAACCACTGCGCCACAGGCCATAGCATCTCTTAATTATGGAGGCCCTGGTCTATGTCATATTAAATATTAAAACACACTTGCATTCCGTATTAAATATAATTTAAACACCAAAACCAAGCCAGGTGCTGATGAGTCAATTCCAACTCATGGTGACTCCATGTGTATCAGAGTGGAACTTAACTCCAGAGGGTTTTCCAATGGCTGTGACCTTTTGGAAGTAGATCACCAGGCCACCTCTGGGTCTGTTCAGACAGTCCAGCACTTAACCATTTGTGCCATCCAGAAACTCCTAAATATAACTTACATCACTATAAATCTATATGAGTTGTACAAACTCGTTGGCAGTAACTATTATGGAAGACGGTTATCACTTATGAATTAAAATGTGAAGGTCTCCTTTTTGTGTTTTGGATGCACTATACTATTTTTTTGAGATCTCAACCTTTCGACTTTCCAAGACCCTCGTGAGCTCAGATGCTCTTGCTCTGTCCTTGCAAGGCCGGTTGTTGGAACCATCCCCGTTCCTGGCCCTGCCTGGCTTCACCTCTTGGCAGGTCTGACCTGTGTGGCACGGTAACTCCTCCTGCAGCCTGTTTTTTCTCTTGCTTTCACTCAGAAGTCAATTTGGTCAAAGGTAAGTCTCCATCTGCTCCTGCCTTGTGCATGCCTGTAGCGGTGAGTCAGGGTTTTTATCTTCTGGATTGCAATGTTCTGGGTCTTCTGCCTGGTAGCTCCCTGCTGAGCTGCGGGTCCGGTAAGTGTCTGGATGGTTATGATTAACTGGTGTGGAATTTGAAAACTCAAGTTTGGTTACTACTTCCATGAGATTTTTTTCAGTCTTATTCAATCACTGTCAGGGCATTTTCCCAACATGAATTTTTTTGCCTATTGAAAATCTCTTGCTACATACAACCTCTTCACCTTTTTTAAACTTCACTTTAGACTCTAGCATATTTTCTGTTGTTGGCTTTCTTCTCCCTCGTATTCTAACATTTCATTGTCTTTGCTTGTGTTGCACCTTCCTGGTTCATTAATTTTTTCTTCAACCCATAGGTTTTTTTTCTTGATCATCTCTAAGGCAGCCTGTCATCCTAATGAGTTTTTAGGGTTTCCTACTGCTGAGGTTTACTCTTGCTAGTGCTGTCTTGTCCACCTATATTAAATGCATCTTCTGTTTTGATTTGGTGTATGTTCTGGGTAACTATAAATATAAGTCTGCTCTTTGATTAACTTGTCTATTGTGAAATTATCTGCGTTGATTTCACAGTAACTATTAAAAAATCAACGTGATTTTTTAATACTATTTATTTTTTTATGACATCAGTGCATATTTTATATGAAGAAATTCATTTAGTGGACGTGACATTTTCAAGTGATAAAATACTCTGAACCCTCATAATTGAGAAATTCATGTGTTTTTATGTTTGAGAGTAGATAGGGAGCCATATAAATGATTTATGGCCAAACGTACTGAGTTAGTTTAATCTGAATTTTTGGCATTTGAGCAGTTGCTATAAGAAATCTACTCTCTGTTAGAATTAGGTTTTGCTCCATAGAACAGAAAATCGAAAATTATAGTGGCTTAAATGAGAGAGAAACTTAATTTTCTCTTACATAAAAAGTAGAGGTGGACTCTAGGGCTGATGTGGCAGTTTAGTGGTGTGATCATGGTTCCAGGCTCCTGTCTTTCAGCACTTCCATCCTCAGCATTGATTTCCATCCTCATGGTATAACACGGCTGCTGGGGCTCCAGCCATCTCTTTGCCTAGCAGAAGTAGGAAGCGTGGATGAACAAAAGCTTTCTCAGAAGTACATGCAACACTTTAGCTCATGCTTTGTTTGCTAGAACTTAGCAATGCAATTATTAACAGATTTTAAGGGCACAAGCAATGGGGTGGTGGTGTAGGTTGGTCCCGAAGGAACCTCATGTTTTCTCGGTGAATGGTGGTTCTAGTCTCTTGGATGGGAACACGGGAAAAGGAGCAGGTCCAGGTAGGTGGTATAGTGGTGAAGAGCTCCCTTGGGGAAATGTTAAGTTAGAGGTACATGAGGCACATCCATGTTGGTCAGTGGTAGATCACGTTGTTCACAAGTCTGAGGCTCAGAAGATAAAGTCACTAGGCTAGAGAGATTAGACAAATCCTCAGCATCTGCATTAAGTAAAGGGCAAAGTGGGCAAATCCAACCTTTGTTGCTATTTGCATGGTAATGATCAGCATGAATCCAGTACCCAAAATGTGGAAATGGATCCAGTGCTCACCTTCCCATTTCTCCATCTTCATCGCCAGCTGCCCAAGTGACACTCTCTTGGACCTTAGCCACCTGGAGGTTGGATCAGAGCTCACAAGTTAGATGGACACCATCCTTCAGACTGCCAAACAAGCAGATGCCAGCCCCTGCTGGCTCTTACTGCCCTGGTGGGTTTGTTAATTCCCTGGGATGCCTCACAGAATTCACAGAGAGTATGCTATATTTATGGCTATAGATTTATTACAACCACCAAGGTTACAAACAAAGAGATGTACAGGGTGAGCCCTGGGAGAGGTCCCAGCACAGAGGGACCTCTGTGTCCCAAAAGAGGGAAATGCTGTCCTCTCCTGTGCCTGGTCACCAACCAGGAAGCTCGTCTTAGCCTTAGGGCTCAGGGCTCTTAAGCCCTATGGCTATGATAGATTACATCATGCCTCTTGAAGCTTAGTCAGCATCAGGCCCCCAGGTAGTCCCTCTTGGTCTGGTCAGCCCCCACTCATTAGCCTCAGGTGGTCCGGCTCTCAGGAGCCCAGACCAATGGCCAAGTTGCTTTTTGCCAGGTCACTCATCACCTTACAGCATCCCAGAAGGCTCCTGAAACTCAGCTTGGAGAATTAAAGAGAAGCTCTGACTTGAGGTAAACTAACAATTAAAAAACACTATTTTCTTTATCTTCACTTTTACTATTGGACTATAGGTTGATATTATGGGACCGTCACAAGGATGAACGTTTTATCTTCAGAGAAGGCCAGGTGTGATATAATCTGAAGGGCATCCCAAGACCACCTGTTTGCTCAAGTGGAGCATTTAAGTATTATTTATTTTTGTAACTCCTTTCACATATGGGTATTATTATCCCCATTTTAGCTTACAAAAAAACAGACTCAGAGGTTAGGTGACTCACTCTACACCACAGAAAGAGATGGAACCCTTGCTTTGGTTCCAGGTTTTTGTGGATTTAGTCAGTGGCATCACTGGGGTTGGCGTCACTCAGTGTGGTAACTCATGGTATCACCTCCCCCCATGAACCTCCGAAGTAACGAATTGTTTTGTAAAATTTTTCTACATTGAATTGCAACATTATTAGTAACTGAGCAGAAGCCCTTTTTGATTTTTCTCCTTTTCCTTTAATTACTACTTCTGCCTCAGAAATTATTGATGCAGGTTCACAAATACTAATTACCAAGATCCGCGACTATAAAAACACCTGCAACAACGAAAACAACAGTGCGTGCTGGTGATAAACCACGTGATTTGAAGCGTCGTTGTAATTGGATAATAATGACAGCTCTGTCTAGAGCGTATTAGAAGATTCCAAAAGTATATTAGCATAGCGTTTTAGCCTTGTAGATATGTGGATACATGTAAGCTGGGCTTACAAAAAAAAATGTTTTTGTTGTTAAAACTAACTGCGGGGATAATTTAATAAAAATAATAAATTTTTGCTGAAACACCACAAAAATTTTATAGACAGTAATTTTAGTGTCACCCCCACTGACAGTGTCGCCCAGTGTTGTCCACACCCCTCAAATCCCTCTAGTGACACCATTGGATTTACTGCTGGTAGCAATGGGCCTTCCTGAGAGGTTAAGTAATTTGCCCATCTGGAGTTTTTTTTTTTTCCTTTTATTACTGAGTCTTTTTTTAATTGTGAGAAATACATATACAACAAAACATTTGCCATTTAAGCATTCTTCGCCCGTTCAGTTCAGTGACGTGGACTTACGTTCATCATGTTGTTTAACCATCACCCTTATTCCTTCCCAAATGTTTCCATCTTGTCCAGAGTTTTTGTTCTGGTAAGTGTTGCTTTGATGCTTCAACCTATCGTTTTACTCTCAGGCAGTCAGAATACACATGATAAGTGATTAGAGTAAAAGAAAGACCGTTTTTGTTTCCCAATCTTAAAACATTCCCGTGACATTCTTTTTTTTTTAACTGATAATGGTGTTGCAAACCCAAAGGAGCCTGATTAATCTTTACAACATCCTTTAGACTTGAGTCAGTCACACTATCATTTGATAGTAACAACCGAGTCACTGCTTAAATAGGTTTATCTAAGACTCTAGAACAGAGGTGGACAGACTTTTATTTTTGAGGACCAGATAGTAAATATTTTAGGCTATGCCAGCTATACAGTTTCTGATGCAATTACTCAGCTCTGCTGTTGCAATGTGAAAGCATTCGTAGGGAATACATAAACAAATGGACAAGGTTGCATTCCAGTAAATCTTTATTTAGAAAAAACAAACAAGCAGCTGGCCCAATTTGCCAACCCCTGCTCTAGGGGGAAAAATAGTGCTAAATTTTAGAATTTCTGACTAACCCTTCAAGTAAAATCATCCAACAAGATTATGAAAAAAGTCAATGGTTGCTATTCTTTTTTGTTTCTAGAATTCAAAATATTTTAACTAATTTCATTTTTAAAGTGACTTCTCTCTATAACGATCCTTTATAAACGTAATGACAGTTTCAGGGGCACTGCTGCAAAGAATAAAATCAGATTCCCCACTTTGTTCTCTGTTTTATCTTCTCCTAGGTAGAACTGATAGACTTCCAAGTTATCAAGGTCCTTCCCAATCCCTCAAAAATAATTCCTACCTTTTATTCCTGCCCCCTAAGTCATGGAGATCTTTGACTACCAAGCTGAGAATTTTGGGCAGCTTTGTTTACCATGCTTGAGCACACTTTACACCTGTGGGGTTACAAATTGGATTCTGTGGATCTAGAAATAAAGCTTGGCTAATCACCTTAGTAGCTAATTTGCATATATTATGCTTGCCAATGAAGAGATCACGGGTACATTCTGGAGGCTTTATGGAACAGAAAGACTTTCCAACATTAATTACTACAGCTGGTGTTTTTTATTTGTGTTATGCAGAAGAAACAGATATCAGATATATATAGATCTTAGAAAAGCATTCTAAGTGGACTTTGCCTGTTGCTAGTTTTCTGATCAGATTGCAAATCACCATTTGTGTGCCAGTTGAGAGTTTTTTGGCCATTTGCACTGGACTGGATTTTCACGGCAAAATACTTTTTACTCATTAAAAAAAACAAACTAGGGGGACTTTAGCACTTTGTATGCAAATCAGTGGTAATGAGGATAGATGAGCATAAGTAATTTGCAAGAGAATCATAAGCAGGTTCTCTCTTCTTTTTAGCCGTTGGTTTGGATTTATTTGTAACTGAAAAAACATTGTGCTGAAATAATTGCAATTCAGACTTTGTGTTCACTTGAAAGTGCCCTTCACCCAGCCCCCCAGACAGGCTGCATGCACTGTGGTGATACAGAGGTACCCCTGTAACAAATGAACCTTCTCCCCGCTGTGATCTTGTACTGGTTATTTGTTTGACCTATGGCTTTTCTCAGGCTACAGGGAATAAAATATTTCTCCTGGTGTAAAAGGTTCTGTTAATTTTAGAGTGACATGGGGAGTTGGAAAGGTTTGGAGAATCTTCTGAATCTGTAATTATCACCTATAGCAGTCACATTTCACTAATTCCAAGTAAAGGGTGACAGTTTTGCCCCACTTACAGGATGGTTCTGCAAAGTTTTTTAGGAAATGCAGTTCTGTGACTTTCAAAGCTACGTTATGAACAGGATAAGTTTGTGTGAATAAGTAAAGTGAGATGAATTAACAGAAATATTCAATTTGCAATTGGAACTTCGTTATAGAGTGAAGTACTCAATGAACTTGTTTATTGTTGTGAAAATGGAGATAGCGCCGCATTTATCAACTCAACGTTTTTCACATACTCACTTCAGTGAGATCGATTACGTCAGTCGTGTTGTGCAACCCTCACCAACGTCCTTTGCCCAATCTTCCATCCCCACAAACAAAAACACAATGCTTCCCAAACAATAATAGCCTCCGTTCCCCCGCCCTCACACCTTTGTGATGACTGTTAAACTCTGATCTCTATATATTTACTTATTCTATGTGCTTCATATGTGTGAGATTGTACAATATTTGTCCTTTTGTGATTGACTTGTTTCCCGCAACATAATGTTTTCAAGGTCCATCCCTGTTGTGGCAAGTATCAGGACTCCGTTTCCTGAATTTTTGAGAAACCACGTTTATTCCTCAAATTTTAATTTGATAAGAATTGCAAATCCCATTTTTGAGTCACTATATAGTGTGAATCCTTGTGACCTAGAAAAATGAACGTTTACGGTAAACTGTGCTTGGTACTGATCCCAAAGACATTTTAGGTTGCTGTTAGATAAGAGGCCAACATAAATGGAGAGACCAGATCTTAAACAGCACCGTTTACCTTGGACATCCTATTTCAGTCGACACCAAAGGAAGTAACAAGGTTCTAATATTGATCTTTATCGTGGTAGGTGCCCCCACTTTTATTGGTGGTCTTAGGCAATTTCAGTTTACTGCTTGTTTTTAGTTTTCCAACTGACTGAAGGTAATTAGTTTGATTTTTCTCATGTTACATGTTACCTTATTCTGACCAGCATCATTTTTATTAATTTATTTATATATTTTGGCCCATTGTTCAAAACATGTCAACGGTTTTGAACATGCAAATTTTTCTATATTGGTATTCATTGTATTTGTGTTAAATACATGTGAAATGTTAGAGGCGAAATTGCAGAAACCTTGTAGGCTTAGGCTCAGAGATGTGAGGGCCTGATGTTGGGGTCACGAAGCCAGGAGACGCTGTTCTAACAAAGATTCTCCTTCCCTTCGGTTCAACTTAACATATTTTAGGTCCTTCCGCCTCATGCTAATAGCAGAGTAAAATAATCTACCCACTTAATACTAGAATAAATTCACCAGGTTTTCCCCCATGAAAACACATTGATGACTCATAACATACATACTATTACCTTCCAAGCTTTTATTAACTACTCTCCTCACCATCCACAAGTCTGATGGAATCTGTGATACCTGTGCCGATTGTGAGGTTGCTGTGTGTTTTGAAATCTCTTGCCTCACATTGGATGCCTAATGTCAATCAGGAAATGAAATTTGTAACCCACTGCCTGTGACTATGTTACAGGGTGTGGGAAGTTGTGGGAGTGTGGGGTTGGCGGTGGGTATGAGTAATCGAACACTCAGGCTCATCTGCACTAGGCTGAGTTTTGCCAGCTTGTGTAAATGAGATAAATATTCTCGTTTTAAATGCAACCTCGCCATCACTTTCACCTTCTGTTTTAAATTGAAAATGTTTGCCTTTGACTTTCTTATTTAGCACATGCAATCATTATGTATGCCTCTCCTCAAGCCACATCTTTTGCAACTTCAGAATTGCTTAAGACTCACACTGTCACTGGTATATTCCATTTAGCAATGTCCTATAGACCAGAGTAGATTTATAGGCTGGGAACTGAAGACAACTACATATAGTAGAAATGGATTGAGTGTGTAGAATAGGCCACTAGGTCTACCAGATCTACCAGTCGGAAGGAATTGGTGCCTGGCTGAACCTTGAGGTGTCTATTAATGACATCTGAGGTTTAATGTAACCTGTCCTCTTATCTGTCTGATATCAGCACGAATTCCTTCCCTTGTCTTTTAGCACCCCACTTTTTAGTAGCTCCCACCTTGGTCCACATCTCAAGACAGTGCAAAAAATTGAAGGCCATCCCAAGGAGAGCCCAGAAAGATTTGAGTCCCTGCCTATGTATTTTTTACTCTAACTCTTGCAAAATAAGTTGACATTCTTTTGTTAGAATTGTATAAGCCACACTGCCAGATTCGAGCCCCCAGGCTAGCATTTGCTCTTTTACCATTGACCCTTTTAAGAGGCAACATTTTGTTTTGTTTGTAAATTATCTAGATTGGAAAGATCTATGGAAGATTCTCCCATTCCTTTTGACCCTTTTAAGAGGCAAGATTTTGTTTTGTTTGTAAATGATCTAAATTGGAAAGCTCTATGGGAGATTCTCCCATTCCTTGTTTCTCATTGGCTGCTCTGGCTTTCCTGAAATGAATGAGCAATGGAGTTGGGTGCTCAATAAAACCTTATTAATTGTATGCATTATTACTGCACGCTTGTGGAAAGACTCAATTATGGACCTAAGGATACCATTCTAATCATTTATATTGCAATTGAAACGACTAAGGTCTGGGGAATTGAAAGTGGCTTGTTTAACATAAACAGCTAGTTAGTGACCATAGTAAGGCTTAAACTCAAGATGGAAAGATATTGTTGAAGGATTCAAGTTCACAGAAATCATGTACAGTGGTGTTAGCTCCTTTCCTGAGGACATTGATTTGGGTGAATTATTACATGGCTTAAACATCCAAGAGGGACTCCACCGAACTATTAAATTGGTGCCTGATTCACAGTTTGATATGTTGAGATGGTACTTAACACTGGGTCAACAAGGTGATACCAGTGTGCTACTGGTAAGGCTTGGAATGCAAAGCCACCTTTCTAGTTTTCTTGACCTCCTTTCTCTGAGCCTATAGGAAAAAAAATAGTCGTAGTTGACTTCTTGTTTATAATGTTACAAGGTTCAGGGAGTTAGTTACTGTCAAATCGATTCTGACTCATGGTGACCCCATGTGTGCAGAGTAGAATTACTCCATTGGGTTTTCAAGGCTGTGACCTTTCGGAAGCAGATCGCCAGGCCTGTCTTCTGAGGCATCTTGGCTGGATTTGAACCACCAACCTTTCAGCTAGTGGTTGGGCACTTAACAATTATCGCCACCCAGCAACTCCTAGATTCGGGGAGGGTATGGGGTAATACTTCCCTTTAACTTGAGTTTGAGTATATTATTTAGTAGCTGTAGGTGGAAAGTAAAATATTGTTAGGGAAAAGGTTTTCTGATATTTCCAATTTTAAAACTATTTCTGAACACCAAAGATATGAGCACCAAAGTTATGGCACCTAGTCCTTTGCCATAACCTCTCAATTTAATTTAAAGCAAGTAAGATAGACATAAAGGTTGGAATAGATGTCCTCTCTCTAACGGTCACACTTTAAGGCATGTTCTCCCTTTCGATTTTCTCATTTTCCCTGGAAGCATTTTCCCACGTGTGCTTAGTCGTTTGGTGTTCTTGGTTGGCATTCATCTTTCTCCAGTGTGGCGCATCTGTTATTATTGTAAGATTTTGCCCATTTGGTAACGTTTACTTGCTCTTAACATATACGGATTATATAATGGATATTCCAGGTTTTAATCTTCAACTTAGATATTAAAGGAAAATAGTTATTCTTTTTATTATAATTGAGTCAACTTCCATTTGTTTGCCAGTGTTGAACACAGTGATTCGTTCCACGTCTGTGCTACATAAGGAGTCATGGTGGCATGTTACTGGTGCAGCTGTTAAGTGTTCAGCTGTTAACTGAAAGGTTGGTGGTTTGAACTCACCCAGCAGCTCCATGGGAGAAAGACGTGGTGATCTGCTCCCATAAAGATCACAGCCAGAAAACCCTATGGGACAGTTCTACTCTGTCACATGGGGCCACTATGGATCAAAATTGACTTGATGGCATCTAACAACAACTATGCTACTTAATTTTTAAATTGAAGATTACTTCCTATCACATCTTAACAGGGCTGAGTAATAGTTTTAGGTAAAGGAAGGTAAACAGAAGTTTTTTTGAACACCTACTGTGTATCATGAACCTGAACTATGAGCTTCTGCGCAAGTATTTCATTTAATGCTGCTAACAACACCCCCCCCCCCCCAATTTTTTCTTTTATAGGTGAGGTTGAGTGTGCTGAGACTGACTTCCCTGTCCAAGTTCACACAGCTCCACTTGGCCTGCTGACTGCATTGCCCATATGCTTTCTCCCACAGAGTATAAATTGGATCAGGGGCTCAAAACTTGTTGGCAAGCCATCAAAGTTCCATTTGCACTAAAAGAGAAAAACCTGTTTTCTGAAACGTGAACTCCAATTACATAAAGTGGACGCTTCTGAAAACAGTATTGTCTCACAGGACAGGCTGTAAACGTTGAACAACAATTGCAGCTTCATGTTATGTAAGGAGTTTATTGAGCCCAATAACGGCAATGCTGTTTCCCCTATCACTGACAGCAGTCGCTGGGATAAGAAGGGTCTGGCTAGGCATGGGGTGAGGGGTGTCTCTGCAGTTGATGTAACTGCTGTGTGGTCAGGAGCCTTGCTCTTCTAAGCAGGCTGTTTATAGCTAAACGATGGCCCTAAGGTGGAGGATAGTAGTAGGGGGGTTTTGGGGAGGGTAGTAGGGTGATACTGGGGGCAATTGATAACCACAGAGTTTCTGGTAGGGAGAACAAAAATAAACCGATTGCTGTCGAGTCAACCCTGACTCATGGTGACCCGATGTGTGTCAGAGTAGAACTGTGCACCATAGGGTTTTCAGTGGCTGATTTTTCAGAAGCAGATCACAAAGCCTTTCTTCTGAGGTGCCTCTGGATGAACTTGAACCTACAACCTTTCAGTTAGCAGGCAAATGCATTAACCATTTGCAGAACTCCAAGCAGGGAGAATAAGCCCTTATAATTCAGATTTTTTGTAGCTCTAATAGCAAAAAGAAATTATAGGCAAAATCTCAATAGTTGATGAGATTTCATTGGGGCTGACACCCTCCTCTTCTGTCCACCCCCACCTCCAGGTTAGAACGAGCTAGGTTTTCTGCCATGCTTGTTTTTAGTTTTATAACCACCACTAATCACATTGATCTGTGGGATTTTCATGTGTAATAGTTTTTATAGATAATGCAGAAGTGTGAACTGACTCCATGTATCCACAAACTTCTATGTATCTGTATTCCTCAGTGTTCCCTCAACCACCTGCTTTGGCTTTACCTGGTCACCTTTTTTTAAAAAACAGATTCCTAGGACTCACCGTAAAAACAAAACAAAACAAAACCTGTTGCCATCGAGTCCATTCCCACTCATAGCGACCTCATAGGACAGAGTAGAACTGCCCCGTAGGGTTTCCAAGGAGCTGCTGGTGGATTTGAACTGCTGACCTTTGGGTTAGCAGCCAGGCTCTTAACCACTGTCCTACCAGGGCTTCAGGTCCCACTCTAGACCTGCTAATTAATCTCTGAAAAGAGACCCTATCTGCATTTTTAACAAGTTCCTCAGACGATTTCTCTATGCACGAATTTCATTACTGCACATTGTACAGAGATGTAAACAGTTTGGAAGAAAATAGAAGGAGCCCTGGTGGTGCAGTGGTTAAGCACTCAGCTGCTAACCAAAAGGTTGGTGGTTCTAACCCAGCCAGCAGCTCCACAGGGGAAAAACCTGGTGATCTGCTTCTATAAAGATTACAGCCTAGAAAACCCTGTAGGACATCTGCTCTGTCACAAAGGGTCACTATGAGTCAAAATTGATTCGACAGCACCCAATAACAACAACGACATAAATAAGAGAAGTTGAGTGACTTTGCTCCAAGTCACAGCATGAGTGAGGGGCAAATTGGTATTGAGTTATAGTTCGTTCTATTAGAATTCATTCCCATTCATTCACTCAGTGAAAAAATACACATTGAGTTTTTACAGTGTGCCAGGTCTGGGGATGAAAGACCTAGTCTTTCTTCTCTAGGAGTTCCACAGTTAGAAGGAATACTCTTCAGAGTTGGTTTTAAATCTCAAAACATTCTGGGATTCAAGCCTTCAGTGCTTCCTCATTGCTGAGTCTCATTAGTTAGTCAAGAAGCTTGAATGTGAAGAAGGTAAAAGTATGGGGGATGGGGAGGAGAGGGAGTGCTAGCATGGACAGCTTGGGGTGGAGTGTTTGGTTGAGAAATCTGAGAAGATAAATTTGGATTTTGAAGGATGTGTTGGATTACAAATGGTGTTAAAATGTTACCCTTGTTGTTTGAGGAGTACCTACGTAGTGCAAGCAGTTAACATGCTTAGCTGCTAACCAAAAGGTTGGAGGTTCGAGTTCACCCAGAGGTGCCTCAGAAGAAAGACTTGGCAATCTACTTCCAAAAAATCAGCCATTGAAAACCCTAGAGAGCACAGTTCTACTCTGGCACACACGGGGTTGCTATGAATCAGGATCGACTTTATGGCAACTGGTTTCATGTTGTTCGAACTCAACATCGCAGTAGACTCTTGAAGATAGACACTTCATGTAGTATTCACCCGTGAATTTAGCACATTATTCCATTAAGTCAGCAAGCATTTATTGAACCCTGCTTGTGCTTACATGGCACCAAGAAAAAACCAAATTCTTCGTTTAATAAATCAAGGACGTGTGCAATGAATTTTAGAATGATTTTCTTTGAAAATTATTAAAATATGAAATAGCTTTTAGACTAGAAATACTACATTTGCTGTTGGTGCTAGAAACAAATGACACATTAAAATGTCAATATGTAGCAACCTTAGGTGGTTATTAAAAAAATGTGAACTAGCCCTTCATGCTTGGACATAGAAATTACCAGAAATAAAATTGCAGTTATTCCTGATGTAGGTGGACCTCTCCTCTTCTCCTTGGCCATGAGCCTGTCTTTGTCGGTGTCTTTGTTAGGTGGGCTACACTGAGCGAGTCTCTCAGGGCTCCAAATCCCATCATGGTCTGTCTAGTCCATTAATAAGCAGCAAAAACATCTCAATTGCTTTGAGTTTTTTCCCCCATGCTTTACTTTGAATTCCGTTTTGAGAGTTCTAAATTAGCTGTGGTGATAGGATATATTAGCTTCCTGGGTCTGTGGAATAGGAATAGTTCAGAAATGATCTCAGCAGCTTCCATTTCCTGAGCTGGTTGTGGTTCACTTACTAGCTTTATTGACGAAAAGAGCAGGTGATTCGTGGAAGTCATATATTAGGATGCTGCAGCCAGGGCTTTTGAAAGGACCACCCATTAAGTGCAAATAAATAATGATGTGAACGCACAACTGACTCTAAAAGCATGCTAGACTATCGATGAGAATGAATAATACATGTTTTCTGATGATGTTTGCTGCATGTGGCAGGAAACTTTTAAAAGAAGAAGAAACCCTGTATAGTGTGTATATTCAGTCAACCATTGCATTCAAAGACAAGCTGAGTTATCATCTGCCATCTCTACAGCAGCATCAATTCAGAGTTTTATGGTTAAAACGTACAAAAATCAATCAGGAGCTACACTTTGAAAAATTGGCCGCTATGATATGCATGAGGAGCCCTGGCGTTGCAGTGGTTAAAGTGCTCAGCTGCTAACCAAAAGGGTGATGGTTCAAACCCACCAGCTGCTCCACAGGAGAGAAAGATGTGGCAGCCTGCTTCCGTTATGATTATACCCTAGGAAACCATATGGGTCAGTTCTACCCTGACCTATTGGGTCACTATGATTCAGAATCGATTTGATAGCAGCAGATAGGTTTTTTTTTTTTTTTTAATGATATCCATATAGTAAAGTCTCACAAGTATCATTGCATTGATTCCTGCATTCTCATCTTTAATTATATGATGGGCCCTAATGGCAGAGAATTTGTCATTGTGGATGACGCCTGGGACTTGGCCATGTCTCATTTAATGGAATGGAAATTTCACTTATACTTTAGCACAGTTATTTTTTTCTACTGTTAAGTGAAAGCTGGGTTTATATAACTCGATTAGTAGTCATGGTTGTATTGACTCATCTTAGAAGTTTATAATTGGAAAATTGCGTTGTTGCAGTGCACAGCAAGTCTGTGACGTTATAGCAGTGCACCGCAATCTGTAACACTGTTGCGGTGTCTAGCAAGTCTGTAACGCAGTGGTGTATAATAAGTCTGTAACCTTGTTGCAGTGCATAGTAAGTCTGTAAAGTCTAACATTGTTGCACTATATAGTAAGTCTAACATTTGGCAAGTACCCATCATGCATTACCAGCCATAAAACATCTTTGTCATCTAATACATGTTCGAAGGCTTTAAGTCAATATTCAAGGGAGGTCAGCTCTATTTTACTGCCAGGACTTCCAGCATAATGCAACAGAGTAGAAAAAGATTCAAGAAGGATGATGGAGATACGCGATCAAAGATGGTTGGTTTTGGCTAAAGGTTAAGACCAGATTTCATAATAAGGAAAGAATAAGGATAAAAAAGGAGTTTTCTAATATTTACATTGAGAATATATGTGTAGATAACAACTTATCTAAGAAGCTCATACAAAGTTTCATAATGCAATAAACCTATTTGCTTTACTTTTGCACATCAAGTTATTTCACCATAAGAACTCTCTAGGTTTAGTGGTAACTGTGCTAGTCCTTTAGTATTGTAGTTGGTGAAATACCTGTCATTTTCTTCTCAGTATTTAAGAAATCCAAAGTGATGTAATATGAAAGAACTGAGAAGTTAAATGACTGGACAAACAGAAACCTAAAATACTGACAGATAAATGACCATTTCAAACATACATGCTCTTAACATTCACTATAGAGAGATCTTATTAGGGTCTTTACACTGGTACTTTGCTCTGGAATAGCTCAGATTGGACTGTATTCAGTTAAAGGAGAGCGCCATCGAATCAGGGAATAGTCCTTGGATTTAGAATTTATCTTTCTCCTTTCCCTTCCTCCCCCATCTAAATAGAAAGTATCCCTCTTCCCCAAGCTTAATCTTGACCTACTTTTCGGAGTCTTCCAGAACCTTGTTCTGTTGATTACTTCTCCCTTGTCTTTCCACTTTAGTTCTTTCTTTATTCTTTGTCTTATCCCTTTTTCTCATATATATTCTCAGTTCTCCCAAATCCTCATAAACGAATTAAACTCAGTCTTACCAAGGTCTTGCAAGTTCCTGTCTTGGCCTTTAACCTCAATTTACCAGCACTCTTCCATGCTGACCGTTGTGACTACCTGGCCCTTCTGGTTCCTCATAGGCTCTGTGAGCCCCTCCCTCCAAAGAGGCAAGTGTCTTCACCCCTCTACCTAAGTCCCTCCAGAGTCAGCAGTGACAGCTCATCACCAGATCAAAATGCAGTCTCTCTCTTCTATCTGTCTTAGTCTTTTTGTATATGACTCTACTTCCTAAAGTTCTCTCTTCTTTTACTGATGATAGGCACTTCCGATACTATTCGCCAGTGAATTTGGCACACTGTTTCACTAATTCAGCAGACATTTGTTGAATCCCTGTTTGTGTTCATTTTGATTTCTGAGATATAATTTTTTTCCTTTCTAACTACTTTAAAAGCTACTTTCTGTTCTCTACTGTCTAAATATAGACATTCTCCCTTTTAGGTAACCTCTATGGATTTGTATTTCACCATCCACTTACTCCAAGTCAGTGAGAATCCTTACCCACTCCTAAATGTGAAGAGGGTTTTCTTACAATCTTAAACGGACACCTTTTATTTGTTCCCTCTCACATAAATGCTCTGCTTCTCTGTCTTTATCTGTAGAAAGTTTATCCATCCTTCAAGGAAGCTTATCATGATGGTTCAGAGACCTCACTCAAAAGAGTCGAGTGCCTGGGTTCAAATCATGTCTTCCCAAGCTACTAGTGATATGATCTTGAGTATGTTACTTACCTCGTATGAAATTTAGTGTCCTCGTAGTCAAGTGGGGAAAGTAGTAATTCCCTCCTCGTAGGGGTGTTGAGGAAGTTAATGGGATCATATGTGTAAAGATCAACTATTAAAACTCTTAGACATGGTAAATACTATATATGTAAGTACTCTTGATATTTCTGCTATCTTCTTTATAAAACCTTTCCCAATCCAATAGAAGGTCATCACTTCTGGTGAAACCCTATTATTTCTCACTCTCTTGTAACACTTGCCTGCTAGACAACTGTTGTTGCTGATAGGTGCCAAGGTGATTTCGACTCACAGCGACCCCATGTGACAGAGTAGAACTGCTCCATAGTGTTTTCTAAGCCGAAATCTTTATGGGAACAGATTGTCAGATCTTTCTCCCATGGAGCCATGCTGGATGGGTTTGAACTGCCAACCTTTTGGTCAAGAGCCGAGTGCTTAACGACAGTGTACTTTTTGCACACTTATGTGTCCTGTCATGACTTACACTTAGTTGCTGTTGTTAGTTGCTGTTGTGTTGGCTCTGCCTCGTGGCAACCTTTTGTATCAGAAAACTATACATTTAGCCTGGTTCCACTTGGTGCACACTTCAAAAAAGATTCTTTTCCACTAAGGTCCAGTCTGTTTTTCTAGAGTAACTTGTGAACACTGGATATTCTTAGGCTACTCTGCAGGTGGGCTTTTGATCAGAGATCCCCAAAGACACTTTGAGGGTGATTCTGTAGGGTCTTTCGTAAAGGAGAAAAAAGGGGAGTCACTTGGAATTAATCCTGTTTTACTGGGGTTGCTGGTTATGCCCCCAAAGAAGGAATAATCAGGAGGACTTTCTGACTTGGTAGGACAACTCATCTTAACACCTCTTTGGGAAAATTGGGTTGTAGAAGTGTGTGTGTGTGTGTGTGTGTGTGTGTGCTCACGTGTACGTTTTCCACATACTTCTTGCACATTTTTACAGTAAAACACAGTACTGAAATTTTTGTTGTGACGGGAACAAATAGTCTTGAAAATGTTTTCTCTAAATTTTTATTCATGATATTTAACAGGTTTAGGTTTGCCTTAGAAACTTAGACGTGAGCTGACAACTCTTACTGTAGTTCTCTCTCCCCAGAGAACACTTCCAGCCTCTAAATGTTGATAATGTTTGAATTGCTGAATAGAAGCTTTGACTGAGTCAGACACTGATAGCAGTAGCTCCAGCAATGGAAATTATCACCAGGCATTGATGAAACCTGACGGCCAATCATAGGAAAAGACCTGTGCCAGAGAGTGTACTGGTGGGAATGCCAAAAATACACATAAGCTATGTTATCTTTTAGTCCATGTTCCCCTACTGTTTTTGAGAATACTAGTTTTGTCCATTTGAAAGAAAAGGGCCAGTCATTTCTGGAAAATTAGACATTGTTGGATATAACCAAATGTTACAGGCTGCTCTCTTTTTATGCTTACCGGAAACCCTTTTTGAAGGTAGTTGTGCCTCTTCATTCTCTGTAATAAAGGTGATTTTTTCTCTTTTAGGCCAACATTTGCTTCAGCTGGGTTTAATCAATAATTTGGATTTTTCTGGCCTGAGTAATTATTACCCCAGCTTGTCTGGTGTTGAGTTTGCCTGCAGATGTGACTCATGAGTCACTTGTAACACATATGTTACTTTAAAAAAACAACTCAACAGTGGAGTGCCTGGTATATTCCTGTTTAACATTTGCAGCCCTGGATTGATGAAAGCAAGAGCCCCCCCAATACATTCTTGTCTGTTATACTTACTGTAGTGTGCAGAGGCCAAGTTTAATAGCATAATTTTGAATTTTATGTTATTGTGTTGTGATCTTGGCTGATTGCTATCTGAGTAGATGCTGCCGACTTTCTGATATATCCTGATTTTTTTCTTTCCAACATTAGTGAATGGTAGTTTAGTTGAAATAAGAGATCTAAGAGGAATCAAGCTTTTAAATTTACTGAGTATCTACTAACTGATTGGTAAGTGAACAAAACTGGATCCCTCTTCTTAATATTTTTATAGTCCAGAAGGGCTGGTGACACATACATAACCAGTTGCTTTCGAATTGATTTTGACTCATGGTGACCCATATGTGTCCAAGTAGAACTGTGCTCCATATGGTTTTCAATGGCTGGTTTTTTGGGAGTAGATTGCCAGGGCTTTCTTCCAAGGCACCTCTGGGTAGACGCAAACATCCAGCCTTTTGGTTAGCAGCTGAGTGTGTTAATTGTTTACACCACCCAAGGACTTTGACACATACATGGTAAACAGTAATGAGAAGTGGAATGGCGTAAGACTGATACAAGAGGGTTCTGCAAAGGATACAAGTTCTTGTTATTTCCTGTGAGTTTAGATTTCCCAAGCAGATTGTGAACTTGAGGAACCATAGTTTTCTATTTTAGAGCCCAGCACTTTACTGGGCTTATGCTGAAATAGTGATGGCAGGAAGCCTGTTGTCGTTGTTGTTAGGTGCCATTGAGTCGATTTTCTACTCATAGTGACCCCAAGTGATAGAGATGAGATGAACCGCCCCATAGGGTTTCCTAGGCTGTAATCTTTACGGAAGCAGATCGCCAGGTCTTTCTCCTGCAGAGCTGCTAGGTGGGTTTGAACTGCCAGCATTTCACTTAGCAACCAAGTGCTTAACCATTGCACCAGCAGGGCTCCTTTGGAGGAAGCATAAGACATTGCAGTTGAGGAAAATGAGGACTTGAGGTCTGGGACCACAGTTCTAGGGCTAAGCTGGGAAAGGCAGACTTTGGGAAAGAGGAGAACAGTGTTAGAATACTGGAAGGGGTCTCCCTATCATAGCTGCAGCTCCCCAGTTTGTTTGTTTTTTTTTTTTTTTAAGCTGTCTGCCGTGGCCTCCTCTGGCTTCTACATTATAGAAGGAGCTTCTTTAACCACCCAGATAGTTTAGTTTTAACCGAAAAGCTTGGGGTGGGAAAGAACTGAAAAGATCTTAGATACTCTGCCGCTCTTCCACTTTAGTCTAGAAACCCTCCAGTCTAATCTACAGGCTGCAAGTGCACGGTAGCTGAAAGCCTGCAAAAGCTTTTCCAGCATCTTCCAGCATCTTCCAGCTGCACATCCCATCTTCCCTGTTGAAAATAAAGATGAAAGAATGTTTGCTTAAGTCCAGGCTAATAAGACATCTCTTCTACTGGAAAACACAAGAAAAAAGCCACTTAAACCACTTAAAATCCACTTATTTTTTATTCTTAAAAAAAATCTGCATTGATAGAAGTTATTAATTGCTTTATGGTTTCCTACCGAGCCTTCCAAATTGTAAGTTCCAGGTTACCATGATTGAATAATATCTCATATTTTATTTTTTTCAAAGCATTACTTCTTAAATTGTTTGAAGTGTTACATTTCCAGTACATGAAGATAGACCTAATTTTGTGTTTTCCTGCTGGTAAATGGAGTACCATTTTGTTCTTGTACTGAAATGATTAATTGCCTCCCAAAATACCAGAGAATTCCATGTGCCGAAAAGGACATTCACCTGGTGATATTTTATGACCATAAATGGTGATGGTGAAATGCACTTTGCCCAGATTGAGAACATAATTTTGCTTAAAATGAGGACAAACACAACAGTGTGTGGTTGCTGGGTTAGGCTTGAGTTTTGTACCTGAATTGGAATCCCTGCTCAGCAGGTTACTTGCTAGAGGATTTCGGACAAGTTCCTCTTTCCCCATCTTTCAATAATACCTGTGGTGTGAGTGTTCAGTGAGATCACGTGTCAAGTTCCCGCCATATAGGATAGATGCTCCAAAATGATTGTTTTTTAAATTCACTTAGTTAAGGTTGTCTAGGCTAGTGGTGTATTTTTCGTTATTGAAAGTAGTAAATTCAAGAGCAGTGACCCGTGTCCAGGCATGCATTATACTACATATCTTGTTTGTATATTATCTCGTTTAATCCTTGCAGTAATGCCAGGAGACACCCCAGAGTGACAGTCACATATTTAACTTTGTCAGGGAATGATTCATTACCAACATCCTTGTAAGACACATGTATTTCCTTCTGATTCTAAGATGGAAACAATCAAAAGGAGGTCCTGATCACAAAGCAATCAAAGCAGAAACCAGACTCCAGTTTCCGACACACACTACCTGCTACATATTCATTTTAGTTTTGCTGTAGACTTGCTGACATCTTCTCCCAGGAAACCTGTTTGATGCCATCTGCTATAGATTGAATTGTGTCCCACCAAAATATGCGTCAACTTAGCTAGGCCATGATTCTCAGTATTATGTAATTATCCTCCATTTTGCGATCTGATATAATCGTCCTATGTGTTGCAAATCCTAACCTCTATGATGTTAGTGAGGCGGGATTAAAGGCAGTTACAGGATTAGGTTGTATCTGGAGTTGATTTCTTTTGATATATAAAAGAGATTAAACAAATAAGCAGAGATCAAGGGACCTCACTACCACCAAGAAAGAAGAGCTGGGTGCGGAACGTGTCCTTTGGACCCAAGCTTCCTACACTGAGAAACCTCTAGACCCAGGGAAAGATTGATGCCAAGACACATGGAGATCTCCAAGGAACACTGGTCCTACAGTTGTTGAAAGGAGATAAGGACCTTACCCCAGTGCTGACAGAGAGAGAAGGCCTTCCCCTTGAGCTAGAGCCCTGATTTTGGTCTTCTAGCCTTCTAAACTGCTAGAGAATAAATTTCTGTCTGCTAAAAAACCAACCACTTGAGGTATGTCTGTTAAACCTGCACTAGATAACTAAGACACGATCCTTAATAATGCTGTTCTGTTGGTTCTAGATGAAATAGCAGGGTTGGTTGGTTATTAATTAATCTGCTGTTGTATTTCAAGATAGAAACTTGGCAGTGGATAGGACCTCTGTATAATTCAAACTGCCCAATATAGAAAGTGCCTAGAGTTTTTTAGTGCAGAGAAAGAAGACATAAGTAAGAACAGCATGTGAAGTAGTGAATAGGGTAACTTTCAGATCATATGGAGAAATTAGATATCAATTATTTTTATGTTTTGTTTTACTCATCATATAATATTTGCCAGTGATTTTTCATTAAGTCACTGAACTGGGTTGTCCATTCATCGACAGCGATATAAATGTACAAACATGCTAATGAGAAATAGAACTGGGAGGTGTCACGGAGTATGTAGTAATTAAAGGAAGAATACAATGCTTGCCATCCCCATGTTTTTAGGGTAGTTAATTCCTGGAAACTGTGTCATTATGCAAGACTGCATTTTCTGAATAGGGTCAATGTTGTAACTGGGATTTGCATTTTTTTTAATCCAAAGTCATGGGCAACACTGAGTAATGGATATAACCAACAAAGTGTTATCAAAATGAAGACTCAACAGTTACAAATGATGATCCCCTGAATATCAAAACATCTAAAGTTCGATAAGTGGGCAGGGATAAACATGAACATTTAATTAACAATAATGTTGCTTGCTACCAAGTTGCAAAAGGGCTCTTGAAAGTTACTTGGTTATTTGGATGACCCAGGTCTCCAGAGGAACTCTTCCAGGAAGCCCATTGACAACACCGTTACTAAGACCTGCCTCAAAGGACCAGAGTCTTTTTCAAGTAGGTGCTGACAATGCTGTTGTTGTTTCTCCTGCTTAGAACTCTTTTGGATCCAATAGTTCTTCCTTTCTCCCTCACCTGTACCTTACCAGACTATTGAATCATGGTTGGTTTAAAGCACTAAAGAAAGGAAGTAATGATAGTTCATAGAGGCCTCACATTTCACTGGAAAACCATACAAACCATAATGATTACAGTGTTCACTGGGCACTGTCCTGCTGTGTAGGGCTGTGTTTTGGGACATTCTTGGTGGAATCCAAAGGAATGTAAGGGCAATGTGGACAAGGATGTGTTCTCACCTGGTACCAGCAATAGAATTTCAGAACCTCAGTCAACATAGAACTGCCTTTAGTGGAGGACATGATGAGAGTGTTCTTTTACTCCCAAGGATGATGGGGTCCGCTCAGTGGCCCACCCACCAGAGCAATTGGTAGCCGCCAAGCTGGGCTCCTTTGGTAACCTTGGAGGACACGGGCAATCATGTCAATGGGCTTCCTGAGTGCTCACACCGTCGCTTTCGCTATGGTGCAGAATGGGGTCAGGGTTTTAATCTTGTACTTCTGCATGCTCGCACTCCCGTGCTACTTCTGAAGAGGTCCTGTTACAGAAACTTATGGAACAGAACATTTGGCTTCAGTTTCCATAAGTTAAAAATGCAGAAACAGATTGGGTCCAGCGGAGGAGTAGATTTCGAGAAGATGAGCAGCAGCACAGAGAAAGTGAAGAGAGACTTTATTAAAAATGAGAAGCCTTCTCTCTCTGTCTCTCTCTCTCCTTTTGATCTCTCTTTTATGTAGGGGTAATGAATCTTTGGCCTTCTTGTGTTTAAAGTCACCATGACCTCTTGTTGATATTCCCAAAGCAAAACTGTTGGCATTAAAAACTAGAACTGCCCCGAAACGCTTTCCCGACTTAAAACTCCAAACAAAATCTTCTAAAATATTGCATTCCAATAGGTCAGTAAAAACGGTGATGTGTTCCAGTTTTTGTTTTGTGTGGCTTTTCCATTACAGTGAATGTCAAAAGAAATTGTCCCTTTATTTTGAGATAAAGCAATTCATGACAGATTTCTTAGTTAAGACTTTTCAACCAGATTCTGAACATGTAAGAGAGTCCAGGAAATGGTATTGGCTTTTATGAACAAATTTTAAAAAATTTTGTTTTCCCTGAAAGAAATGCTCCATACTAATAAACTTAACTGAAAAACAAACAGAAAAATATTCCTCTGAAAATAAGTGCTGTAACAGTTTGGTGATAACAGCGTTTATGTGTTGAGCCCCTCAAATTTGTTGAAGGTAAAAGGAGTAAGTTAAATCCTTCAACTGTGGCAAAATTTAGACCATTTTTTTTGGTACCAAACAATCTTAACATGTATTCTGTCTCAGGAATTTAATCCACTTTCTTCATAAAATTCAAGATACACATACTTTATCTTTTTTCTGAGGTTAACCTACACATAAATAAAATTGCCCTGTATATTTTAAACATCTCTTGCCAGCTCCTGAGGGCAAAGGAGTCTGCGATGAGGAACTTAAGAACATGTTAGCATTTATTGAGGCGGAAGTGAAGTTTGCCTAGAACGTAACTGCTTTTACTTGCCAGTAGCAAGTGGGAGGAAGCAGATTTCTGGCAGAGAAAATACCCTGGGTGGGAGGATACACATGGCTCAGTTCTCACTAATAGAGTCCCTGGGAAACAGCACTGTCTTGCTTTAGAAAATAGGCAGGTTCTCCCTTTGCAACTAGCTCGTGCTGGAGTCCAGGTGGCACGGTGGTTAAGAGCTCAGCTGCTAAACAAAAGGTTGGTGGTTCAAATCCACTAGCTCATTGGAAACCCTATGAGGCCGTTCTACTCTGTCCCGTAGGGTTGGAATCAACTCGACAGCAATGGATTTGGTGTTTGTTTTTTTGTGTGTTCCTGCAGGATTTGAAAATCCTGTCTGCAATATCAACTACTTCTGGATGAGGCAGCAGAGATGGTGGCAAGAAAATAATCTCCACACTTATATGAGTTCACTTATGGTTTATAAATGGATTTGCTATATAGGGAACACATTACTTAATTAGTTTTAGATTACTGAGTACTGAGCTTATATATTTAAATGGCACTTACTTGATATAGAGTGGGGGAAAGTTTTAGTCTAGCTTTACAGGCTTGGCAATTGTTGTAACATCACTATATTTCTATTTAAGAAGCCCTGATAGTGCAGTGGTTAAGCACTTGACCGCTAACAGAAAGGCTGGCGGTTTGAACCCACCCAGCAGCTCCATGAGAGAAGAGACGTGGTGATCTGCCCCCATAAAGATAACAGCCTAGAAAACCCTGTGTGACAGATCTACTCTGTCACATGGAGTCACTGTGAGTTGAAATCGATTTGACAGCACCTAACAACAGTAACATATTTCTATTTAAATTAGAATGTCATATATACATATATATATATACACACCCATATATATATATGTATACACACACACACACACACACACACACACACACACACACACACACACACACACACACACACACACATATATAGTTAGATGCCATCCAGTAGGTTCTGACTCATCGCAACTCTGTACAACAGAAGGAAACACTGCCTGGTCCTGTGCCATCCTCACAATCATTGCTGTGTTTGAATGTTTGAGCCCATTGTTGCAGCCACTATGTCAATCCATCTCCTTTAGGGTCTTCCTCTTTTTCTCTGACCCTCTACTTTACCAAGCATGTTGTCCTTCTCCAGGGACTGGTCCCTCCTGATAACATGTTCAGAAGTACAGGAGATGAAGTCCTTGCTTCTAAGGAGCATTCTGGCTGTCCTTTTTCCAAGACAGATTTGTTCATTCTTTTGGCAGTCCGTAGTATATTCAGTATTCTTCGCCAACACTATAATTCAAAGGTGCCAGTTCTTCTTTGGTCTTCTTATTCAGGGACTTGAAACTACCATGGCTTAGGTCAGGTGCACCTTAGTCCTCAGAGTGATATATAATCTATCTATCTATCTGTCTCTCTGTCTCTCTGTCTATCTGTCTATCTCTCTCTCTCTCTCTCATTCCCCTCCTCCCCCAAATGAGGATGAACTTTAAAGATAACCTGGTCCAATGGCTTCATTTTGCAGGTTAGGAAGTTTGAGGCCCAGTAGGGGAAGTGACTTGGTCAGAGTCTTACAGCAAATTGTGACAGCAGGCACCAGCACCCAGCACACTTGCCATTTTCAGCAAACCATCACACTGAGTGCCAAGTGGCTTGTTTTTGACACAGGTCTTAAAGCAAATATTTTAAAATATATTTAATTTTTCCTAAATGACTTATTGTCATTTTCCCTTTCACCTGTATTTTTTCAAACTAAAAAGACTAAATTTTAATTCATTAGGCTATGTTGACAGGTTGGCTTCTTCTAAGGTGTCTTAGTTATCTTAGCTGCTATAACAAGAAATACCACAAGTGGACAGCTTTAATAAAGAGAAATTTATTCTCTCACAGTCTAGTAGGCTAGAAGTCCAAATTCAGGGTCCCAGCTCCAGGGAAGGCTTTCGCTCTCTGGGCTCTGGGGGAAGGTCCTTGTCATCAATCTTCCCCGGTCAAGGAGCTTCTAAGCACAGGGACCCTGGGTCCAAAGGATGTGCTATTCTCCTGGCTCTTGTTTCTTGGTGGTATGCGGTCCCCATGTCTCTCTGCTGGCTTCTGTCTTTTATATCTCAAAAGAGATTGGCTTAAGACACACTCTAATCTTGTAGACTGAATCCTGCCTCATTAACATAACTGCCAGTAATCCCATCTCATTAACATCAAGTGGATTTTGACTCATAGCGACCCTATAGGACAGAGTAGAGCTGCTCCATAGGGTTTCAAAGGAGCGGCTGGTGGATTCTGACTGCCAACCTTTTGATTAACAGCCGTAGCACGCTGTAGCTCTTAACTACTATGCCACCAGGGCTCCATAGAGATAGAATTTACAACATATAGGAAAATCTCATCAGATGACAAAATGGTGGACAATCATACAATACTGGGAATCATGGCATCGCCAAATTGATACACATATTTTTGGGGGATACAATTCAATCCATGACATAAGGCAAGAAAAAATTTAAATGCGTATTAAGAAAGTCCTGGGTGAGTTGATCATGTCAGAAGCCAAATCATATTATTAAAAAAAAAAACTAGTAGCCATTGAGTGAGTTCCAACTCATGGCAACCCCATGGTGTCCGAGTAGAACTGGCTCCACAGGGGTTTCAGTGGCTGATTTTTTTGGAAGTGGTTCACCAGACCTTTCTTCTGAGGCACGTCTGGGTGGACTCGAGCTTCCAACCTTTGGGTTAACAGCCAAGTGCATTAAGTATTTGCATCACCCAGGGACTCCAAATCATGTTATAGTTTTAAAGATTTGTGATTGTTTAATGATATTCTATAATAATTCAGTTTGTAAAGCAGTGAGTTTGGCTTTGTTTGTTCTGTGGATCGTGTGCACAAAATAAACACTGCTCCGATGATCTGAGTGGCTCAGGAACCTCTTTTGTTCTTTCTTGCTCCCTGATAGGTTTCTTGGAGCCAGAGGAACAAAGAATTGGAAGAACTTTCAGAAAAGATCATCTCTGTCTTTTAAACACTATCTTGATGACAAAATTCCTAATTATTTTTTTATCCTTAATCGCCCAAAGAAATTGTTTATATAAAGTTTAAGCTCTCAGTAGTAAGAGTCAGTTTATCTTTTTTTAGGTTTACTGTGGGGTCGCTATGAGTCGGGATCAATTCAGTGGCAACGGGATTGTTTTTTTTTTTTTGTTTATAGTGGCACTATGTAGGACCACTTTTTTTTTTCTATAAAGTTCGACATTAGCTTGTAAACAGGCTTTCCTTCTAAGAAAAGAAATATTTGTAAGCCCCAAGCCTGAGCAGAAGCCTTCTAATACTTGTTTTGAAGGAAGAATGAAAACCTCATTTTTAGACCATTTATTACTGACTTTATGCAGTTGTTTCTGAAGTCTCAAAAATCTTCACCCTACGTAGCCTCCCTAGCTGGGAAATTGCTATTTTATGTGCCTTTCTAGGCATAAAGAAGTTTAGAGAAATGTCCCTCTAGAAGTTTCATGAAAGTTCATAAATACACACTTTCATTTATTATAGAAAGTTAATTTTCAGCCAATAAAGAAAGAAAAGTTTGTGTGCTGGGAATGAGTGTATGGTGTCAGCTAACAACAATTCTATGAAGTCAATCTCCAGAGGTGGGTGTGTATTACATGTATTATTACACCTATGCAAGCTCTTTCTGAGTTACGTTATAGAGGTGTAGGCAGAAAAGAGACCCGGGCTGGTATGATCCATGCTGCATTGATCTTCCCTCTAACCTTCCATGGCCTCCCCCTCTTCTGCTTCCCCTCCCACTTTGCTTTGATCAGCTAACAGTCATAGAATGACGTGTCCTGTCTTCTCTTCACCAAAAAACAAAACATTAATCCATTTCTTCTGCAATGTTTGTTTATTCTAGTATCCAAACCAAAAAACCAAACCCATAGCTGTCAGGTCAATTCCAACTCATGACGACCCCATGTGTTTCAGAGTAGAACTGAAAAAACTCCACAGGGTTTTCAAGGCTGTGACCTTTTGGAAGGAGATCACCAGGCCTGTCTTCTGAGGTGCCTTTGGGTGGGTTCAAAGTGCCATCCTTTTGCCTAGTAGTCAAGTGCTTAACTGTGCCATGCAGGGCATCAGTTAACTAGCTATAAAACCAAAAACCAAACTTGTTGCCCTGAAGTGCTAGAGTAGAGCTTGTTCCTTGGGGTTTCCTTGGCTGTAATCTTTAAAGCAAATTGCCAGGCCTTTCTTCCACAGTGCTGCTAAGTGGGTTCAGACCACCAAATTTTAGGTTAGTAGTTGAGCACAGTTAGGTTGGTAATTAAATGGAGAAAAGATTGAAGTTGTCAAGGATTTCATTTTACTTGGATCCACAATCAACACTTACGGAAGCAGCAGTCAAGAAATCAAATGACATATTCCATTGGACAAATCTGCTGCAAAAGACCTCTTTGAAGTGATGAAAAGCAAAGATGTCACTTTGAGGACGAATGTGCGCCTGACCCAAGCCATGGTGTTTTCAATCGCCTCGTATGCATGTTAACGCTGGACAATGAATAAGGAAGACTGAAGAAGAATTGATGCCTTTGAATTGTGGTGCTGGCGAAGAATATTGAATATATCCTGGACTGCCAGAAGAATGAACAAATCTGTCTTGGAGGAAGTATAGCCAGAATGTTCCTTAGAAGGAAGGAAAATGAGACTTCGTCTCATGTACTTTGGACATGTTGTCAGGAAGGATCAGTCTCTGGAGAAGGACATCACGCTTGGTAAAGTACAGGGCCAGTGAAAAAGAGGAAGACCCTCAACGAGATGGATTGACAGTGTCTGCAATGATGAGCTCAAGCAGAGCAGGGGTTGTGAGGATGGCGCAGAACCGGACAGTGTTTAGTTCTGTCCAGAAAGCAGGGTCTCTATGAGCTAGAACCAGCTTGACGGCACCTAACAAGAGGTGATCGCAGACTGTGCCACCCAGGATCTTAATTGACAGCATAGAGTCTTGGTTTCATAAGAAGGGTGCAATAGGATTAGTCACAAAACAGTTGTGGGAGATTTAAAATACAGGCAATCCCTGGGCTGAGCACCTCCAATTTACGGACAACTATTATTTGCACTTTAATGGTACGTAAATTTGCCCTCACTTTGAAACGATTGAACCAATCCTTACTCGCAACAAATTCTTCATCACAATCACCTTCACTGGCTGCGTATGCAGCTTTATATCATTGAAAAGGATCTGAGCCTTTTCTTGCATGAAAACCCAAAACCAAACCCTTTTCTGTCGAGTCGATTCCGACTCTTAGCAACCCTATAGGACAGAGTAGAACTGCCCCATACGGTTTTCAAGGAGAGACTGGTGGGTTTGAACTGCTGACCTTTCTGTTAGCAGCTGAGTGCTTAACCACTGCGCCACCAGGGCTCCTCCTTGCACTAAAGTAAGGCTAAGTAAGATCTAAAAGCAAGCACCTGTTCTGACTTACCTACAAATTCTAAAAGACACTCAGGAACAGATCTCCTTCGTAACCCAGGGACTGCCTGCACTGTATGTTAAAAACCAAACCCTTTGCTGTCAAGTTAATTCTAACCCAGTGACACTGTAGGACAGTGTAGAACTGTACCATAGAGTTTCCAAGGCTGTAATCTTTATATGGAAGCTATCTGCCACATCTTTCTCCTCCAGAGCGCCTGGTGGGTTCAAACCATGGACCTTTCAGTTAGCAGCCAAGTGCTTAACCACTGCACCACCAGGGCTCCTTAACTGTATGTTAGTACCTTAAAAATATTAAGCTATTTGATATTTTATAAAAGAAAAAAATTTCATTTGCAGAAAGTAGCAAGGGGGAAAAAAAGGCATTTGGCAATGTTACCTTTCCACATACACATCCTATGTTTAGACTGTTAGCATAGGTAAAATGCAGATCAAGTTTTTCACCTTTCCTGTATAAAATTTGAGGGAGCCCATGAGTCTTAACTAAAGAATTTGGATTCTTTTTCTGCCCTGGTGTCTGAAATGATGTTTTCTCTGGTCCCCTTGCACTCTGTAATGAAAAGGCCGTGAGAATACAATAAAAGATAAAAGGATATTTTGGCTGTGTTCACTCTCTTAACTAGTTCAAGTGAGGAGGAAGCAGATTTGATGACTAATCTAGAATTATCTCTGGAAAATTATTTGTTGGTATAATGTTCTGTTAATATAAAAAAGAAACACTTGTAACCTCTTGTGAAGTTTTTTAAAGTATATAAACCATTCAAGTAAAAGAAGTAGACCAGTTTTAATACTAGCAATACAGTGACAAATTTCTTATTTTTAACATACACAGAATCAACAGCAGCATGCTCAGAGCACGCATACCAAAGCATCTTTTTGATGATGTATTCTTTCAATTACTTAGTTCTTCTTTGTGATTCTTACAGTTACTTATAGTGCCAGATACTAGAACTTGAGGGGCTTGGGAGGTGTACCTGTATTCTACTATTCTGTTAGGGTGTATTAGTGTCCTGCAGCATCTGTAACAAATTACCACAAACTGGGTAGCTTAAAACAACAGAAATTTATTGTCTCAGAATTCTGGAGGGCAGAAGTTGGAAACTGAGGTGTCGGCAGGGCATTCTCCCCTGTGAAGGCTCTAGGGGAAAATTCTTCCTTGCCTCTTCCTAACGTGTAGTGGTCACTGGCAATCCTTGGCGTTCCTTGACTTGTAACTTCATCCTACCAGTCTCTGCCTCCACTTTCACATTGCCATCTTCCCTCTGTGTGTCTGTGTGTTCTCTCCTTTTATAAGGACACCAGTCATATTGGATTTAGAGAGACCCAGACCCTGAGTGCTACAGGAGCCCTCGTGGCGCAAGTGGTTAAGAGCTCGACTGCTAAGCAAAAAGGTCAGCAGTTTGAATCTACCAGCTGCTCCTTGGAAACTCTATGGAGCAGTTCTACTCTGTCCTATAGGGTCACTGTGAGTCAGAATCAACTCGACGGCAACAGGTTTGGTTTTTGGTTGGGTGCTACAAATCATTAACATGCTCAACTGCTAACCCAAACGTTGGAGGTTCTGGTTCGCTCAGATGTGTCTTGGGAGAAAGGCCTCATGATCTACTTCTGAAAAATCAGCCACTGAAACCCCTATGGAGTAGAATTCTACTCTGACACATGTGGGGTTGGCGTCGGATGTCAACTTTTTTTTTTTTTTTTTTCTTTTTTAATTCAGTATGACTTCATTTTAGCTCATGAACATCTGCAAACACCTATTTCCAAATAAGGTCACCTTCTGAGGTTCCAGGTGGACATGACTTTTTAAGAGACACGATTCAACCTAATACATAGGGTTCACCAGTACAGAATCATCTAAGAATTGAAAAATTGGAAGAGAAGGAAAGCAACTAGCATTTATTGTGGGACTGGGAAATGTCAGACGTTGCACTGATTCCACTCATTAAGTTCTCACAAGATTGATGTTTTTTATTTTATGGGAAATGGAGGGACAGTGAGGTTAAGTAACTTGCCCAAGGATTCAGGGTGTGTCTGCTGTGCCACTGAGATTCATATTGACATCTGATGAGTCTACCATGCCCCATAATGCAAAGATTTCTTGAGATAATACTTTTCCAACAGTTCCCAGATTAAACACACTGAAGTTTCTGTTTCTACTGCTGTATTTCTAATTCTTTTCAGTGCCAATTTTCAGACATAAGTCTATTGTTTCAACTCTTTGGTGTAAAATTTTCTTGTAATTGTGAAGAACAGTTCTTGAGTTTACTTTCCTTTGAAATGTCATGACTAAGAAATCAACTTTAGTATTTGGTTATTGTATAAACAAATAGAATTTGGCACAGTGCAGTCCGCATTGTTCCGCAGATTTACTTGCTGTGCCACAGAATGACCACAGAATGGCCATGGAATGCCCTGAATGTGGAGAAATCCAAAGGCAGTCACGGCCCTGGTATACTGTACGCTGTAGCTTAGGTTACGTTTAAGTAACTTCCAGGGTGGATCACTAGTTGCCGTATTTTTTTTTTTTTTTTTTTTAAATTCTCTTTTTAACTTAGCAGATCCAATTTCCAAGTTTCTACATGGAATGAATTCTTTTAAAATTGGAAGTCATAGAAATGAGAGAAATAAATAAGATTTATGCCCTTGTCTTTCTCTTCCTTCTTAAGGATCTTGATACAAAGTTTCACTGGCACATAGGAAGATGAAAGGTTGAGGAGAGTTCCTGACGTACTAAATCTCTTCCTTATCCTGGCAACATCCTGAGTTCTGAATCATCCCAAGCTGCATCAGCCTGTAACCCATGGTGGGTTACATTCTGGGGACGAAAGCTCTGCCTCCGTTGCCTGGTTCTTAGTGACGTTCTGTCTGACCGCCTAGCAGGTGCCATCCTGCCTTAGCTAATTCTGTTGGATTTGGCCTTTTGCTTATAGCGTCTGCTCTATGAACTCAGCTAGTTAGAATTTCCTTATCAGTGAAAGGAAGAGGCTAATGGTATACTACTTCATGGTACTACTGAGAAGGTTAATTGAAATGATTTAGGGTAATGTGTTTAGGATTAAGATGGTGCCTAACACCACTTAAAAAACCAGACCAAACCTGTTGCTGTCGATTTGATTCTGACTCATGGTGACCCCATGTATGTCAGAGTAGAACTGCTCCATGGGGTTTTCAATGGCTGTGATCATTTTTCATACATAGATCACCAGGCCTTTCTTCTGAGGTGTCTCTGAGTGGATTTGAACCACCAGCCTTTTGGTTGGTAGACTTAACCGTTTGCACCGCCAAGGGACTCCTAACACCTCCTAGGAAACAGTTAATAGATTTAAAATTATAAATATTATTTACCCCTGGGTCTAGGCAAGATCTTCACCCAAATCATCTTGGCAAAGGGCCAGACTACCCTGCTTTTGCAGAGTTCTAGGGGATTCTAAAACCCTCTCTATGATACGTCATTATAACTAACACTGTAAATTAGTAAAAGCAGGAGTGTCTATCAACTTCCTGTTTGAAAAACAAATAGGTTTTGAGACAAAGTATGTTCACTTTTTACCCGGAAACTAATCACAGCTGGGCGTGAAACAGAGTAGACTGTGACCTTAACTGTATTTCAGAAAACCAGTTTTAGTAACTTAGATTTTAGGTTTGTGAACTTTAAACCTGTGGGGATAGCTATATAGAATTTCATGCTGGGTATGCCTGAAAGCAGTACTCTGTTGTGTAGGCAATACACACTATATTTAAACTGCCTTTTGTTCTGTAATTTCGAAATTGGTGTCTGGGTTTCTATTATGGATTTGGAAGAGGACAGTAATGGCCGACGTGTCAGTGTTTCTATTTTTTAGCTCAACCTCATGTAGCAAAGTGTATCTTAAAATATCAGAGATGGAATTATATTTATTATAGACCATTCATGCATACCAGCCAATTTAAAAAAAAAAATTACAAACTGCAATGTAAAAATATTGGTCCAATTTATTTCTTTATGTTCATCTATTACTTTGTGACTTCTTGTGGGATAAACGTATTTATAATTGTATTTGTACCATATATGTTCGCTTTCATTTCTGAGGAACAGATGGCCAAAATTTACATCAGTTAGAGCCTATTGGTTGTCTAAAATGAATTATGACCAAAATCCACTCCTTTTTTTTAAGACGTATAAGAGAAATTCTTTCTTAGATAGATAACATAATAAAAACTTTGCTTGAGAATAGGAACAGTGTTTTAATTACTTTTCAGTATATTGCTTTTTCTGTCCCCAGCTATTAAAGTCATTCCAGAAACAAAATTAGCGTATAGAGCCGTGAGACAAATTTTGAATGAAGAATAGTGCTCTCATACCCAACACCCAACTTTTAAATAAGATAAATGTAGGTATTTCACTATCATGAATCATAATTGCGAGGAGTATAATGAATCAACAGCAAATTTTCTGTTCCAAATGGGTGACATTATAAAAAGAGAAAGAAAAAGATGACTGGAGAAGGAGTATGTTTTAGTTTGCTAAGTGCTGCTGTAACAGAAATACCACAAATGGGTGGTTTAAAGAACAGAATTTTGTTCTCTCACAGTTTTGGAGGCCAGAAGTTCAAATTCAGGGTGTTGGTTAGGGCTATGCTCTCTCTGTGTTGACTCTAGGGGAAGATCCTTCCTTGTCTTATTCAGCATCTGTGTTGTTGTTTTTAGATGCTGTCGAGTTGATTCCAACTCATAGCAACCCTATAGGACAGAGTAGAACCGCCCCATAGGGTTTCCTAGGCTGTAATCTTTACAGGAGCGGATTGCCAGATCTTTCTCCTGTGGAGCTGCTGGGTGGGTTCGAACCACCAACCTTTTGGTTAGCAGACGAGTTCTTAACCATTGCGCCACCAGGGCTCCTCTCAGCATCTGTAGCCCTGGGTGTTTCTTGGCTTGTAGAGGGATCCTCAGATGGTGTCTCTCTTGTTATAAGGCATCACTCAGAAGGGATTAGATTTAGGACTCACCCTACTCCTCTCTGACCTCATTAACATAAGGAGAGAAAAATTCTATTTCCAAATGGGGTCATATTTACAGATACAGGGGTTAGAGCTTCAGCGTAACATTTAGGAGGACACAGTTCAATGCATAACAGAGTGCTTTCCCATTCTGCCAGGGGTAGACCCTGACTGGGACAGAATCAGGTGGTCTCACCTGTACTCTATAATCTCCACTGGGGCCCAGGGAAAGGCATGCGCTGTCTCTCTACTGGACTTTGCTTATTTGTGGGGACTAAAGGAAAGAATAGAATGTGCTTTCTACCAGGCTGAACGTCATGCTTTATCATGGATAAGCAACAAATTTTCCTCCCAAGTGCGATGTTTCAGTGAGTTCTTACTGATATCTGATGCCATCAAAATGCACTTGAAGGAAAAGAAAAGCCATATGTGTTTAGCTCTGGCAACAGTTGTGGACTGACGTGGATTTATGCTTTGATACCAGAGAAGAAAAATTCAGGATTCAAATATAGTCAGATTCTTAAGCCAGAATCACAGTGGCAGCCTCAAGGGAGTTGGAGGCTTCATGTTGAGTGAAAAAGCTGTTAATGACAACCCAGCTTGCATATATATAGTTTGTATTCTAATCAGCAAAGTAATAACAGAGAAGAATTTTATATTACTATGGAATTTCTTTAAAACCAAAAACACATTTAAAAGAGCACAAGTCAAACACAACTTATAAAACATAGCAGGAAGCTATGCTTTTCATGGCTTGGGCAATAGTTTTCCTTTAACTGGTTCTGCTTCCTAAAAATGTAGATGGAATCCTCCCCGACTTTGGTCTTTGAAGACATGTTTGCTTAGATGGACTCATATATAAATAAGAGAGTTTGAAAACAGCTTGTATTTTGAGATTATTTTCTAGAAAATTGTGATGTGTGCTTTATCACAGCTGTTCAGTTTCTCTGGACAGTATTTTAAAATTATGAAGCCGTGCTGACTAGTAGATTCTAGATGTAAAATGGCTGCCACCACCATTTTGTATATGAGTGTTCAACACTTGGAGTTTGAATTAGAGGTAGGAATACAGATAAGAGACAAATACTGCTCCACCTCTCTTTACTTGACAGACAGGCTTCGTCTCTCATCACTGATTCTTTGATTTCGGCTTATTATTTCTTAACCTTGTTGCAATGAAGTGCTCTGCACTTGAGCTTTTTTTTTTTTTTCCCCCAACTGCAGCCTCCTTAGCCTTCGTGGGTTTTGTTGTTGTTGTTGTAAATATATATATAAATGTATATAACACAACATTTGCCAGTTCCACGTTTTTTCAGGTGTACAATTTAGTGATCTCAATTACCTTAGTCATGTTGTACAACCACCACCCATAATTGTTGCCAAGTATTTAGTCTTCATACTTGACCAGTAACCCCTTTCTGTTTTGTGTTCCTTGGGTTTCGTTACAGAACTCCAAGATGGGAGGCAAGCTGAGCAAGAAGAAGAAGGGGTACAGTGTGAATGATGAGAAAGCCAAGGACAAAGACAAGAAGGCTGAAGGGACAGGAACCGAAGAGGAGGGAACCGGGAAGGAGAATGAGACCCAGGCGGCTGTGGAGACCACCGAGGTGAAGGAGAGCAAGGAGGAGAAGCCGGAGGACACCCAGGACGCTGCGAACAAGAGCGAAGAGAAAGAAGGTGACAAAGGTACAGCCGTAGCCAAGGAAGAAGCGCCGAAGGCAGAGCCTGAGAAGACGGAGGGGACGGCGGAGGCCAAACCCGAGCCCCCGAAGGATACAGAGGAAGAGCAGGCTGCAGCCTCCGCGCCCGCTGCCGGCGGTGATGCCCCGAAAGCATCTGAGGCCCGTGCTGATGTCAAGGCCGAAACCACAGCACCCACTACAGTGGATGACAAGAGCGAGGAGGAAGGGGAACCCAAAAAGACTGAGGCTCCCGCAGCTCCTGCCGACCAGGAAACAAAAAGTGACGGGGCCCCAGCTTCAGACTCAAAACCTAGCAGCACTGAGGCTGCCCCAGCTTCCAAGGAGCCCCCCGCCGCGACGGAAGCACCTAGTACAACCCCTAAGGCCCAGGCCCCTGCAGCCCCAGCAGAAGAGGCTAATGCTGACACCCCAGCAGCTAATTCGGATCAAACCGTAGCAGTGAAAGAGTAACAAGGACAGCCTATGGGAAAAAAAAAAAATACCACTTACAAAAACAACCTGTCTCTCTCTGTCTCTCTCTTTCTTTCTCTGCTATACTAACTTGTTTCAAATTGATTGCAAGTAATGATATGTATTGCCCAAGGAGAAAAAAAAAAAAAAAGAATGTTGTCCCATCAAGGGAGGGGAGGGAGGGGGTGGGGAGAATCCAAATAGTATTTTTGTGGGGAAATATCTAATATACCTTCAGTCAACTTTACCAGTCAGTCCTGGATTTTGAAGATAAATGTCTGAAAGTAGGGTACATCTTTTGTACCTGAACTGCTGTTCCATGCACCCCACCGCTAAGATCC
The DNA here is from genome assembly GCA_030035585.1 of Dugong dugon. Classification (NCBI taxonomy): domain Eukaryota; kingdom Metazoa; phylum Chordata; class Mammalia; order Sirenia; family Dugongidae; genus Dugong; species Dugong dugon. The sequence goes on from CM057460.1 coordinate 20,238,068, forward strand.
CAGTATCTTCTTCTACAACGGGGGTTGGGAGCGATGCATTTGATTCTGCCCACAGGGGCCTGTACCAAGGCACTCAGATCTTTATGAAAGCAGTATTTTCTGTGTTTTCTTTTTAATTTACAGCCTTTCTTATTTTGATATTTTTTTAAATGTTGTGGATGAATGCCAGCTTTCAGACAGAGCCCACTTAGCTTGTCCACAAGTATCTCCATGCCAACCCCCCATTCTTCTCTCCAGATATTTTTGGGAGTAACAAACATTCTGTCATCCTACTTAGCCTACCTAGATTTCTCACGACGAGTTAATGCATGTCCGTGGTTGGGTGCACCTGTAGTTCTGTTTATTGGTCAGTGGAAAAAAAAAAAAAAAAAAAAAGTCAGCGTTCATTGCAGTTCCAGTTTCTCTTCCATTCTGTGTCACAGACACCACCAACACACCACTCATTGGAAAATGGAAAAAACAAAAAACACACAAAAAAATGTACAATGGATGCATTGAAATTATATGTAATTGTATAAATGGTGCAACAGTAATAAAGTTAAACAGTTACAAAGAAGTCATAAAGACTATTGGTTTTCTTTTACTTTGTCCCCTCCACCCCACCCTTAGAACTACCTGGGTTGACCACAACACTCTGTACTGGACATTTTCTTGAATATATTTGGATAGAAAGTATAAAACTGGGGTCCTTCAATTTTTGTGAACATTATCTGTTTAAAATAAATAGCTGGTGGATCAGCGTCAGTAAATTATCTTGGAAGAGGCTAAACCAAAAACTTACTGTATTTACAGATACGCACTCTGTAAAACTGTAGGTGCCATGGATTGATTTAAAAACAAACGTGTGGAATAAAACACATTAAAGACAAATAGAATTGATTTTGAAGGTGAGGAAGAAAAGATTTTATGGAAACAAACCAGATGTGTATAAATTGTGGAACTACTGATGATCATTTTATTCTACGCCTTGATTTATTATTTATTATTTTCATGACAGAGTGAAGAAAGGGGACCCCCAAGTCTGTGAGGGAGGCAATGAGACAGCCACCATATGAAAGCAAGCATGGAATTGGCTTCTGTGGTGACCTGATTCTTGTTCTGGTTTTGCCACTAATGACTTGCATGGCATTTAAGTCACTTCTGACTTCTCCAGTTGTTCCTTGCCTTAAATACAAGGGTGCTTAGTCTTTATGGTCTAGAAGGCAAGGCCCCTTTTGATTCTGAAATCTTCAGTAGTTTCTGTACACGCCTGGTGACAATTTCATATGATGATGGATAGGTATATACCAACAGATAGATGCCACCTCCCTTCTTTAATTTCTCCAAAGCTTGAATAGTGACCATAAGTTTGCTCAAGTTCCAAGTATGCTGTCGATGGGGATGGGGATGGGGTTAGAGAATTGGTGTCAGGGAATTTCATTTCCAACTCATGGTGGCCCCGTGTGTGTGGACTAGAACTGCTCCACAGGGTTCTCCAGGCTATAAGCTTTTGGAAGCAGATCACCAGGCCTGTCTCATGAAGTACCTTGGGTGGGTTTGAACTGCCAGCCTTTCAGCTAGTGGTTGAGTGCTTAACTGTTCGTGACACTCCTGGTTCCTTGAGCTTGACCTTTTACCACCTCAAAGTTTTCCTATGCTTGAATCTGCTAAGCGTCAGGATTTGGGGGCAGTGGGTGGGGGGTGGTAATTGCCCAACACTATTTAAAGTTACCCAACACTCAAACACAATTTCACACTTTAGAAAACTTACATAGGAAATTTCTTATGGAATTTGTGAAATAGAATTAATTTCCAAAGGGTTGTTTGTGACACACTGGATGAGGTTGCAGCCTGTTCCATTCTTAACAGGTTACATCACACACGGTTAAACAAACACGGAGAACACAATCCCCCCCACCCCCGCCCTTCTGCCTGAGCAGTCTGTAGTCTGGACCCCTCCTAAGATGTTGCCAGTGAATCCTCTTGGGGAAATGGAGTATTAGGCAAATACATGTCCGATTCAAGGTCTATGATCACCTCTTGGCACTTTAGAGTGAAATCAATTTGAACTCTTAATGCTTGAAAGCCCAGCAAACAAGAAGTATGTAAACTCATTAACCACGAAGCAACTGCTTTAGGTAAGAAAAATAGCAGGGAATGTCCAGGTTATTGCTGATATGCATATGTAAAGTAGCCTTGGGGTGGAGGTGGGTGGTGAGAGATAGCAGGGATTCAGTGAACCACGGAGAACATTTATATAGTTATTAATAGTTAATGGAAACCCTGGTGGCGCAGAGTTAAGAGCTACACCTGTTAACCAAAAGGTCAGTGGTTTGAATCCACCAGGCACTCCTTGGAAGCCCTATGGGGCAGCTCTACTCTGTCCGTTAAGGGGGTGGTAATCAACTTGATGGCAACCAGTTTGTTGTTTTTTTCAAATAGTGAATACCATGTATTTCTTGCAGAAAACTGTTTGATGGAAGTAGTAAGTTACATATTCACTTTTGTTTTCCCACTTTAAAAAAATCACTAGGCTTTTTGGTGACAACAATCAAATTAACCTCCGGGATTAGCATTTATTACTATAAATCTACATTTAGCAATAACTGATGGACACTTACACATTTTCCTCAGTTTATTTACACTTAGGGTTGTTGAGTAGGATGTAGGAGAAGCAAAATCATATTTATGTATCGTTGTGTGCCGCTGAGTCGATTCTGACTCATAGCGACCCAGTAGGACAGAGTAGAACTGTCCCGTAGGGTTTCCTAGACGTGGAAGCAGACTGACAGCTTTTTTTTCTGCTGCGAAGCCACTGGTGGGTTTGAATCGCTGACTTTTTGGTTAGCAGCCGAGTGCATAACCATTGTTCCACCAGGGTTCGTATGTATACAAAAAACCAAACCCGTTGCTGTTGAGTCAATTCCAACTTACAGCAAACCTACAGGACCGAGTAGAACTGCCCCATAGGGTTTCCAAGGAGCAGCTGGTGGATTTCAACTGTCGACATTTATGGTTAGCAGCTGAGCTCTTAACCACTGCACCACCGGGGCTCCTAAAGCTCTGTGAAAGCCAGCCCCTGTGTAAGGCAGAAACCTACCAGAGAAGGAAAAGTAAAATATTTTCCACTAAAACAAGTGATAGAAAAGTGATTAAAACTCCACCCTGTCAAAGGTAACAAGGCAGTGGAGTTTCGGCTCTTACAGGTTTCACTGTGTGTGTATATATATATAAATTAATCCGTCCAAGCAATTACAGATTACCAGAAATGTGATCAGTAAGATATTTAAACCAGCATTTTAACCTAGACATGGTGCATGACATTTAATTTTACCATACTTAAGAAAAAACACTTAACTTGTAGTTTGAATTGGCTATTAAGCAGAAAATCTAGTATGTGTGGGCGTAAATGGCTGAGCTAGGAAGGTAACAATGTCAGGCGCCCATGTTAATTTTGGATTAACCTAGATTCTTCCCTTCTGAGCAAGGGAAGGAATGCACAGGCCATGCTAAGCAGGCAAGTGAGAACTATTCGGGAAATCATCACCTCATCAGCTCACTAACTCAAGCGTGTAGTGTCTCTCCCATGGAGAGTGAAGGAATTGGCATCTAATCTTTGTTGGGTGCATATCGCGAAGGGGAAACTCAGAGGGATCAGCATTAACTTGTCCAAGGTCACCAACTTGTTACTCCGCCTCAGGGGTCCTGTCCGGTGACCGATGCTGCCTCCGCATGAGTGGAGTTCTCCTTGCAGTCCAGTGTGGCGCTAGCTGGCCTCACCCGTAAGAGAAGATTGTCTTCTGCCTATTCCTGGCCAGTGACGCAGAGGCCACACACGGGCACCATCCTGGAGTGCCATCTGCCATTCTTATAGTCTCCCTTCTCTCAGGGGGGCCAAGGTCCAGGTCTAGTGCACAGCAAGGGACTTGGTCGACAACCATCTGGTGCTGATGAGATTTAGACATTCTTCAGTTTGGCAAGGCGTCCCTGGGTGGTACACATGGTTAATGTACATGCTCTGCTGTTAAGTTTTGAAATTTAAGTCCACCCAGAAGTGCCTCAAAAGAAAGACCTGGTGATCTACTTTTGAAAAATCAGTCACTGAAAACCCTACAGTGCGCACAATTCTACTCTTAACACACATGGGGTCACCATGAGTCAGAACTGACTCAATGGGGACTGGTTAACTGGTTAAATTGGGCAAGTTATTATGTGCTAGCAGAGTCAAGAGGTCTGCATTGTTACACAAACTGGTTTCATAAAGCATTCCTCTGAAACCTTAATTTCCATTAAATGAAACATCCTGGCATGCTGAGACATAGTATCTTCACTGAAATATGTACAGAACATTTCAATTAACGTCTGCTGTTTACGAGCTGATTATTATGATACTAATCTTATGTTGTTCCTGTACAGAAGAGGCTTTAAAACACGCAACAAATTTCAGCCAAGTTTCATTTATAGGAAAAATACCTTTTACTTATAAAATTTAGAGATTTATAAAATTTTATATTTTGGTGTTATACAACATCTTGTTTCAGGATTAATGAGATTCATTTCCATTCTGTTGATTTCTATCCTGCTTTTCAAGGGTAACTGCAGTTATTTGGAACTTTATATTTAACTAATTTGCACAATAATAAAGAATGGATGCTGGCAAGGTAATTTTGAGAATTTACCAAATAGCAGTACCGCCAGTAATTGTGGGATGGTTCATCAGATGAACATTTACGCGCTTCCTTGTAAAAGAGGCAAACTTTGCTTAACTTAAAACTGACTCTGTTTTGGTCTGCTAAGTAGTTTATATTAAATATTTAGTACAGAGATTGCTATTTGGCAAGGGTGTGACAATGTTTAGTGGAAAAATCAAAAGGGCAATATGGAAGGAGTTTTTCATAAAGGTGTATCTCTGTGATTTAAAAAAAAACCAACTATTTCTTATTAGTACCATTTTTATGTCAGTCTGTTGTACCGTGGTGGCTTGTGTGTTGCTATGATGCTGGAAGCTGTGCCATCAGTATTTCAAATACCAGTGAGGTCACCCATGACGGACAGGTTTCAGTGGAGTTTCTAGACTAAGGCAGACCAGGAAGAAAAGCCTGGCAATCTACTTCTGAAAGTTAGCCAATGAAAACCCTATGGATCATAACAGAATATTGTCCAATATAGTACTGGAAGATGAGCCCCTAGGTTGGAAGGCGCTCAAAATACACAGTGGTCACAACAATGGACTTGAATATACCAACAATCGTGAAGATGGCACAAGACCAGGCAACATTTTGTTCTGGCAGCTAACAACAGCAGCATCCCTTATTAGAAGCCTAAACACTTTTGGAGCCCTGGTGGCACAGTGTTTAAGAGCTTGGCTGCTAACCAAAAGGTCAGCAGTTTGAATCTACCAGCCACTCCTTGAAAACCCTATGGGGTCTACTCTGTCCTACAGTGTTGCTATGAGTCAGATTCGACTTGACAGCAATGGGTTTGATTTTTTTTTTAGCTTGCTTTTGGTACAGGAGAGGATCAATGAAAAAGGAAGACCCTCAAAGAGCTGGATTGACACAGTGGCTGCAACAGTAGGCTCAAACACAGCAACAATTGTGAGGATGATGCAGGACCAGGCAGTGTTTTATTCCATTGTACATAGGGTTGCTATGAGTCAGAACCCGCTCAACAGCCCCTGACAACAACATACGCCTCCTTCCTTTTTAATGGCAGAAATTTTCTTAGTGTATGCAATTCCGAAGTCCAGGACCTATTGTTTTAGCATATTTCTCTGAGTGTTTCTCAGTCTTCATTTTATCAAGAATAATTTTTCATTCTGAAGCTGTATGCTTCCATTCACCTATATATTTATGTGCATTCCTAGAGGGAATATCTTTTTGCAAAAACAACTCTAATCTTATAATAAAAATTAAAAAAAAAAGAACTATAATCTTTAAGAAAAGTACTCAGTGTAAATGTGCACATGAAATAGAAAAATCAAACAAAATATACAGACATGTCTATCGTATACATACGATGTTCATATAGATCATACATATATAGCTGTATCATATATGTATGAGGCTTATATATACCATGTATTCTTGACCTTCGTATCCACAACTGTTCCTCCTTTTGTCTTCTTTATGGTAGTTTTTTATTTCCTCTAAGAATAGGGAAAATCCACTTTTAATATCATTCATTTATAAATTAATTAGAAGTCCCTGGGTGGCGAAAACCATTAAGCACTTGACTACTAGCCGAAAGTTTGGTTGTTCGAACTCACCTAGAGGTGCCTAGGAAGACAGGCCTGGTGATCTGCTTCTGAAAGGTCACGCTCTGGAAAACTCTATGAAGCAGTTCTACTCTGCACACATGGGGTCGCCATGAGTCAGAATTGACAGAATGGCAACTAACACCACCAGCAGCAGCATAAGTTAATTGGCCCTTAAATAATGTGTCCATTTCTTTTTGATTCTCTCAGGTCAATGTAGGAACTGTCAAAAGACAAAATAATGGGATAATATACACCAATTTTGATTTATTTAGAGAGCGCTCATATTTGTTTTCTTCACATATGTTTTTACTTATGTTGTTGTTATTATGTGTCATCGAGTCAGTTCCCACTCACAGTGACCCTATAGGACAGAGTAGAACTGCCCTATAGAGTTTCCAACAAGCAGCTAGTGGATTTGAACTGCCGACCTTTTGGTTAGCAGCCAAGCTCTTAACCACTGTACCACCAGAGCTCCATTTTTACTTATATGGTCCCAGATTTCAGAGATTAAGGGTAAAAGAGTCTCAACAAAGGTACTCTTTTGGAGAATTCTCATCTTGCATATGCTTTTTACATACATTTCAGTGATTCTGTAGCAGAGAGTTTCAGGTCATAAAAAGAAAATCTGGTTAGGCTACAGGCCTCCCTGAAGCCGTGGGTGTGGAAACATATACTAAAGCTTAAAACAAAACAAAACAAAAACACTCTGTTTTCTAAAATTTAAACAAATATTCTGATAAGTTTAAAAAAATTATCTTAAAGACTGAGTCCCAGTGATTAGAAAGGTAAGATCAATACTGGCTACGTCCCTGTCTTCTGGCTTCGCAAGCTGTGAACTCATTCAAGTAGAAAATACGATCGAGCGTGGAGTAAAGGCTCGAGGCTTGTAACTGAATGGATTAATCCTTAATGTCGATTGGATCTTGGTTAAGAGCCACACAGCCAGAAAGTCAGCCATGTCATGTTATTAGTCAAAGGAAAAAGGCTCCCGTTTTACCTTGAGGAAAAGAATTCACTCACAATACACTTTTGTTAACAAAAAGGATGAGGAGGAAAAATCTAAACCCCCCACCTCCAAGTAAAGAAACCAGTTTTTAAGTGGAAAAGATTGCATTTCTGTGCTTTTATGACTGTAACAGCTCAATCCGAAGTTTTCCATGAAAAAAATATGGGGTGACATGTTTGATTACCAGAGCATTTTACCCAGGTTTGGAAAATTTGATCCTTACAGGTGAACCCCATTGAAAAGAACTGACTATAAGATCCTATAGCAACGGTGAGCAATTTCCATCCTACTCTGCCTCAGCACATACATCTAAGAATAGAGCTAGCACCCAGCCGGAACCACCCACTGCTGCTGGCAGAGTCTGACTAGTATGCAAATGCCCAGGGTTTGTGTTTTTTGAGCTGGAGGGTAATAGAGATTGTATTTTGCTTGCTACCTATTCGGCTGCTTTTCCTTTCAGGTGCTGAAATTACCTTGACGCTGAGAGCAAATTGTACCTTTTCAAAATAAAACATGCACACACACACACACACAGGGAACACACACACACTATAGTAAAAACAACAAAACCAAAAATAGACACAGTTATAACACAAACTAATTAGAGTACGTAAAAAAGAGTTGCTTATACTTCTGATGCTAGTCAGAACTCTATTAAAACTTTTTTGTCTTTCTTCCCCCTTTCTATTCCTTATCCTGTTTCCCATGCTTTCTTTTTCTTATCAAAATCCCTACTTCTACTTATTATTTTTGGGGGGGAGTGGTCAGCTAATTAATTTCTATAGCAATAATGTCACTGTATTCCCTTCCTTCCTTCCTTCCTTTTTAAACGTCATCTGTGAGATCAAGTTGGTTGATGGTGGCGTTTAGATCTTCTGTGTCTTTATTGAGCTTCTTTCTGAATGTTCTGTCCTTCACCCAAAGTGGTGTGTTGAAATCCACTATTATCGTGGAGCTGTCTCTCTCTCTTCTCGGTGCTGTTAGAGTTTGTTTTATGCATTTTGGAGTCCTGCTGTTGGGTGTGTAAGTATTTATTATGGTTACGTCCCCCTGGTGTATTGACCCTTTAATCATTATATAGTGTCCTTCCTTATCCTTTATGGTGGATTTTACTTTAAAGTCTATTTTGTCAGAGATTAATATTGCCACTCCTGCTCTTTTTTGAGTGTTGTTTGCTTGATATATTTTTTCCATTCTTTGAGTTTTAGTTGGTTTTTGTCTTTAAGTCCAAGTTGTGTCTCTTGTAGGCAGCATATAGACGGATCATGTATTTTTTATCCATTCTGCCACTCTGTGTCTCTTTATTGGTGCATTTAGTCCATTTACGTTCAGCGTGATTATTGATAGGTATGAGTTTAGTGCTGTATTTTGATGTCTTTTTTTGTGTGTGGTTGACAGTTTCTTTGTTCCACTTAATCTTCTGTTCTTAGTTGTTTTTCTTTATGTATTTTCTTTTCATCTTTTTCATTGTTGTTGATTTTGTATTTGCTGAGTCGTTACGTTTTTCTTGTTTTTTTATTTTGATGTGTAGGATTGTTAGTTTCCTTTGTGGTTACTTTAATATATACACCTATTTTTCTAAGTTTAAACCAGTCTTTTATTTCTTGATATCATCTTGATTTCCTCTCCATATTAAAAATCCATGACTACATTTTTCAGTCCTTTTTTATTTTAATGTTGTCATCTTTTACATATTGATGTCTTTGTTTCCCTGTTTTCAACATTTTAGCTTTGATTTCTTTTTGTGACCTCCCTGTCTGGGTTGATATCGGGTTGCTCTGTCCTGTGTTCTAGTCTTGGGTTGTTATCTGATGTTATTGATTTTCTAACTGGAGGACTCCCTTTAGTATTTCTTGTAATTTTGGTTTGGTTTTTGCAAATTCCCTAAACTTCTGTTTATCTGGAAATGCCCTAATTTTACCATCATATTTGAGAGACAGCTTTGCTAGATATATAATTCTTGGCTGGCAATTTTTTTTCCTTCAAGGCTTTATAGATGTCATCCCATTGCCTTCTTGCCTGCGTAGTTTCTGCTGAGTAGCCTGAACTTAGTCTTATCAACTCTCCTTTGTAGATGACTTTTTGTTTATCCCCAGCCACTCTTAAAATTCTCTCTTTATCTTTGGTTTTGGCAAGTTTGATTATAATATGTCTTGGTGACTTTCTTTTGGGATCTACCTTGTGTGAGGTTTGATGAGCATCTTGGATAGATATCTTCTCATCTTTCATGATATCAAGGAAGTTTTCTGCCAACAAATCTTCAACAATTCTCTCTGTATTTTCTGTTATCCCTCCCTGTTCTGGTACTCCAATCACTCGTAGGTTATTCCTTTCATTAGAGTCCCACATAATCCTTAGGGTTTCTTCATTTTTTTTAATTCTTTTATCTGATTTTTCATCAAATAAGTTGGTGTCAAGTGCTTTGTCTTCAATCTCACTAATTCTGACTTTCATTGCCTCAGTTCTGCTCTTATGACTTTCTATTGAGTTGTCTAATTCTGAAATTTTATTGTTAATCTTCTGGATTTCTGATTGCTGTCTCTCTGTGGATTCTTGCAGCCATGAAATTTGTCATTGTGTTCCTCTATAATCTTCTGAAGTTCCTCTATTGCTTTGTCTGTGGTTCCTTGGATTTTTCTGTGTTTTGCCAGATCTCCTTCCTGATCTCTTGAAGAGATCTGTGTATTAATCTTTTGTATTCTACCTCTGGTAATTCCAAGAAGTTCTCTTCCTCTGGAAGATTTCTTGATTCTTTGTTTTGGGAGCTTGCTGAAGCCATCATGCTCTGCCTCTTCATCTGATTTGATATTGACTGTTGTCTCCGAGCCATCAATAAGTTATTATATTTATTTATTTTATGTTTGCTTACTATGCCCTAGCTTCTTGCTTTGTTTTGTTTTGATATGCCCAAAAGAAGATGGAAGGAATACACAGAAGTTCAACCATTTCAGAAGGTAACGTATGATCAAGAACCAATGGTACTGAAGGAAGAAGTCCAAGCTGCACTGAAGACAATGGTGAAAAATAAGCCTCCAGGAATTGACGGAATACCAGTTGAGATGTTGTAACAAACTGATGCAATGCTGGAGGTGCTCAACCACCTATGCCAAGAAATTTGGTAGCAACTACCTGGCCAACTGACTGAAAGAGATCCATATTTGTGCCCATTCCAAAGAAAGGTGATCCAAAAGAATGAAGAAATCATCAAACAATATCATTAATATCACATGTAAGTAAAATTTTGCTGAAGATCATTCAAAAGCAGTTGTAGGAGTACATCCACGGGGAACTGCCAGAAATTCAAGCTGGATTCAGAAGAGGACATGGAATGAGGGGTATCATTGCTGATATTAGGTTTATCTTGGCTGGAAGCAGAGAATATCAGAAAGATGTTTACCTGTGTTTTATTGACTATGGAAAGGCATTCACCTGTGTGGATCATAATGAATTATGGATAGTATTGCAAAGAATGGGAATTCAAGAACACTTAATTGTGCTCATGAGGAACCTGTACATAGGCCAAGAGGCAGTTGTTTGAACAGAACAAAGGAATACTTCATGGTTTAAAACCAGGAAAGTTGTGCATCAGGGTTGTATCCTTTCATCATATTTATCCAGTTTGTATGCTAAGCAAATAATCCTAGAACCTGGACTATATGAAGAAGAATGTGACATCAGTATTAGAGGAAGACTCATTAACGACCTGCAAAATGCAGATGACACAACCTTGCTTACTGAATGGGAAGAGAACTTGAAGCACTTACTGATGAAGATCAAAGGCTATGGCCTTCAGTATGGATTCCACCTCAACATAAAGAAAACAAAAATCTTCACAACTGGCCCACTAAGCAACATCATGATAAACAGAGAAGATATGAAGTTGCCAAGGATTTCATTTTACTTGGATCCACAATCAATGCCGATAGAAGCAACAATCAAAAAATCAAATGAAGTATTGCACTGGGCAAATCTGCTACAAAAAAACCTCTTTAAAGTGTGAAAAAGCAAAGATGTCACTTTGAGGACTAAGACGCACCTGACCCAAGCCATGGTATTTTCAATTGCCTCATATGCATGTGAAAGCTGGATGATGAATAAGGAAGACCGAAGAAGAATTTTTGAATTATGACGTTAGCAAGGAATATTGAACATGCCGTAGGCTGCCAGAAGAATGACCAAATCTATCTTGGAAGAAGTACAGTCAAAATCCTCCTTAGAAGCAAGCATGGCGAGAGTTCGTCTCACGTACTTTGGACGTGTTTTCAGGAGGGATTAGCCTCTGGAGAAGGATATCCTGCTTGGTAAAGCAGAGGGTCAGCGAAAGAGTGGAAGACCCTCAATGAGATGGACTGACACAGTGGCTGCAACAATGGGCTTAAGCATCGCAACAATTTTGAGGATGGTGCAGGACTGGGCAGTACTTCATTCTGTTGTACACAAGGTCACTATGAGTCGGAACAATTTTGAGGATGGTGCAGGACTGGGCAGTACTTCATTCTGTTGTACACAAGGTCACTATGAGTCGGAACTGAATCCACGGCACCTAAAGACAACCACAGTTCGTTCTTACTTTGCATGACTCTTATTCTTCGTTTGTTTAGGAAGGTAGTTGCAATTGCTTGGAACTTGTCTCTTCCTTACTCGTCTTCCTTCCTTCCCTGTTTACCTAGGGAATAAGGATAAGGGAGGCTATGTTTACAATATAAGGTAGCAGCCAAAGTCTTAATCACTGCACTCCCAGGGCTCCATGTTTAGCATATAAGGTAATTTGAAATAGTCCTTGATGTAGAGTGCTTATTAAAAGTGAATCTTGAAGGTCTTGTGACAGAGAGCTAGATTCCAGAAGACAGGGCAGAGCTTCCTAAATGCCATACAACCTGGCTACATAAGAATATGGTTGGATATTAAAACAAAAAGACTATGGGCCCCAAGCCAAGATTCTGATTTAGGAGTCCTTATGGTAGGTAGAAGAGTCCCTGGGGGGTGCAAATGGTTAAAGCCCTCAGATGCTAAATGAAACTTTGGAAGATCGAGTCCACCCAGATATACCTCGGAAAAAAGCCCTGGCAATCAATTTCTGAAAAATCCGTTTTTGAAAACCCTGTGGAGCACAGTTCTACTCTGATGCACATAGGGTAGCCATGAGTCAAAACTGACTCTACCACAACTGGTTGGTTATAGGATGTGGAGGGTGGACAATACTTTCATAAAACCCCTCTTTAGGAACCTACTTGTGTAGGGTAGAGATCACAGGCTTGGAAATCAGACATTTGAGTAACAATCTGGGTTTTAACAAGCCTTTATTAAAAGGCTTATTCTTTGACCTTCAGTAAGTTATTTATCATCTTTGAGGCTCACTTACTTCGTTAGAAGAAAAGGAGATAATGATGACAATTGGGTTGCTGTATTTTCAGTAAGGCATGGCAGTAATTGGCTTATGATGTATACTCAATTAACCAGAGCTATTCTAGCTGAGACTTCTGCTCCTGAAGAAAGCTGGGATCGTAAGCTCTGGTCTGCCTTTCCTACTTCAATTGTAAAGGCATATGCAACGGGAAGACATTTCTTAATGTTTCCTTGGAAATACAAGAAAATAGCCAAGACCCAGAATTGAGACCCAATTATCCTACAGGACCCCTACAGGATCCCCCAGTTTGTAGGAAAAGAATAAAAAACACACACAACGCTTGGAAACCAGTTTTTTTTTTTGAAGGGGTAGGGGTGGGGGGTGAAATTCAAGGTGCTTTTCCTGAGAAGATTCAAATTAACTGGGAACTAAGATGTGACACAAGGTGGGAGAACAAACTGCCTTTACAGAAGGGAGATGAAGTAGCTTTGTTAGCTCTGTGGCCTGGGCACAGAATGAACTTCTCAGAGCTTCAGTGTGGTTGTCCAAGGAGTGGACAGTGCCTGGCTCAGAGTAAGTTGTGGTTATGTGGATGTACTATTGTGACGTTTGTTTCCTTCTGAAACAAGTGAGCAACTGAGACAGAGGCCATTTCACTTTCATTTACCCTGATATTTATGACCAGTTTCTCTTTTAAAGAAAAATCCTATTTTATGAATTAACTGGGTTTGGACTTTATTCATTCTGTGTGTGTAGCATTTTTCATATATGTCTGCTCTCCTAGTGTGTCTGTCCTCCCTCCCTCCCTCCTTCTCTCTACATTTTACATTACACCAGTGAGTTCTAAAAGAGGGGCTTTATAAAAGTCTTGCCCACTTCACTTCATCAAATATTTATTAAGTAGCTACTATCTGCCAGTTGGAATCCCTGGGAGCTGCAGATGGTTAACACTCCTGGCTGCTAACCAAAAGGTTGCAGGTTTGAGTCTACCCGGAGGTGCCTCAGAAGAAAGGCCTGGTGATCTACTTCCTAAAAATCAGCCATTGAAAACCCTATGGCACACAGTTCTACTCTGACACACCTGGGGTCGCCATAAATTGGAGTTGGCTCAATGGTAGCTGATTCGATGTGCCAGGCATTGTATTCCCATAAGTGCTAGAAATGCAATGGGGCATAAAAACAGAGCCCAGAACTGTCCCCTGAACTCTGGACTCCAAAATACAACTGCCTTCTGTACCCTCCACTTGCATGTCTAATGGACATCTCAGTGGTAACACGTCCAAAAGTGAACTTCTGATTTTTTTTCTCAAACCTGCTCCTTAAACCTTTCATGGCTCAACTAATGGCAAGTTCATCTTCTAGATACTCAGACCAAAAACACTAACCTCACCTTTGACTCATCTGCTTCCGCCATGCCAGCTATCTCATAGGTCAGCAAATTCTACAGACTCTAATGACCACTACAGTGAGGATCCAATCACTCATACCCTCCTGGCCCAAGTCCCCATGAATCTCTTATTCTGATTATTGCGATAGCCTCCTAGCCAATTTCTCTGCCCCATTCTTGCCCTGTGACGCTCTTTTTAACAGAGCAGCTGGAGTGGTCCTGTTAAAATACAAGCACAGGTTATCTCAATCCTCTGCTCAAAGCCTTCAACTGGCTCTTCATATCACGCAAGAGGAAAAGTCAAAGTTGTTGCTAGACTGGATTATGCAGAAGAAACAGTGGCTCACTAGATCCCACAGGCAGGACCGCCAACATAATATGTGAGGCTCAGTGCAAAATGAAAACATGGGCCCCTTGTTCAGATATCATTAAGGATTTCAAGACAGCAGGAGCAGAGCATTAAAGCAGGCATGGAGCTCCAGAGCAAGGGGCGCTATGTGACTGCACAGGTGGCACACCCATGAAGCTGGCCCTGCCTGCAGGTTCCCCATCAGATGCCCCTCTATGCCTCTGCCACCGCCTCGTCTCTCTGACTCACCGCTCCCATTCAGTCTGCTCAGCCAGGCTGGCCTCTTGGCTGTTCCTCCAATAAGAACACCCCAGGTGCCCTGTTGCCTCAGGGTCTTTCTGCTTGCTAGTCCTTCTGCCTGGACTTTTTCTGTACCCCTCCATCTCCCTCATGACTTTGCTCAAACGTCCCATTCTCAGTGAGGTCTTCTCTGACCACCCTATTTTAAATTGCAGCCCAACCCCTCATGCCTTTTTTCTTCCCCTCCTTCTTACCGATAACCATTAAGGTATGATACATTTTTCTTAAATAATTTATTCTGTGTCTCTTTCCCCTACACTATAAGCTCCATAAAGACAGAGACTTTTGTCTTTTTTGTTCACTGCTATACCTCCAGTGCCTATAACAGAGTAGACAGTCAATATACCTTATTTGAAGGAGTGAAGGAGCGAATAGCAGAATTAAATGGTAGAATTGTAGAATTAAGTAAGTAATCACCCCCAACAAATGTATAATTAAATCTGAGTTGTGTACTGCTAAGGAAAGTACCCAGTTCCATGAAAGACAGTACCCAGGAACAGGTTGGGGAGAAGGAACAGTGTTGCAGTCAGAGGGAATGGCATGAACAAATGATCTGTGTGCTAAAGGAACAAGGAACATTTAAGGAACTGAGAGAAGGGCACGGTAGCTGGAATTCAGAGAGAAAAAGGAAGGAGAAAAAGAGGGATCTGGATATGTTGCTGAGGTCAGACCAAGTAGACCTTTGCCAGCCATGCCAGGTATTCCATCTTCATCCTACGGGTAATTGGAAGCCACAGAATGGCCGCAAACAGAGGCGAGGGTAGGGGCAGGAAGGAAAATACTATTCTAGGCTCAGTGAGGAGAGTAGGTGGGGGCACCGGCTGGATTCCCTGCAGTCTGAGGGGGCTGTTTGCAGCCATCTGACTGAGAGGTAATGGTAGCTTGGGTGACAAAGGTGGCAGAAATAAGATGGAGAAAAGTGGGCAGATAAAGAAGGTAATACTCATAGTCTGAGGCAATGGATCGGTTAAGGTATGCATTCTCTATAGGGGCAATGTTGTTATCAAGGGGTGAAATTGGTTTCCTGAGGAGTGAAAAACTAGTTCTCTGGGGGTAATGGTCTCCCGGATGACTAAGGAAGGAAGAAGGTGGCTGACGTGATGTGCAAATTATTAAATAAGAGGAAGTCAAGACGCTGAGATGCCTGGACATGAGATAAGTGGTCCACATGGAAGGCAATGTCATACAGGAGGCTGGTGGTCGAGACTGGGAAAAAGAGAAAGAGTGACCAGGAGCCCCCGACCATAGTTAGGAGGAGAGGATGGTCTGGTGGGATGGCATTAAAGTCTCAAAGCCTACTTGGTCTGGTCGTTGCTGTTTTTACAAGAAGGCAGGGGAATAAATTTCTGGAAATGGTGGTGGGGAGCCCTTGAGAATCCTGCTGGGGAAGTGAAGCCCTTATTGGCTTCAGTTAAAACAAGGAGATGGAAAGGGTACTCTGAAAAGAGGGTTGAAGGTAAAAAGGAGTTTGTCATGATGAGGCTGTGCTTCCGGAGGGCATAGTGGCAGGTTTGGGAGGCGGGGAGTAGGACGCAGGGGACAAGGAAATATGGAGATGATGGTGTGGTAGTGACTGGGAGCCCGCAGTGGCTTACACTGGGTGCCGATAGGTGATCACTGGAGATGAGACATGGAGGAGGATGATAAAGAACAAAGGGTTTTGAGCAGGGGTCTGCAATCTCCTTCTGGAAAGGGCCAGACAGTAAATATACTAGGTTCTGTTGGGCCATATGATCTTTGTCGCAACTACACAACTCTGCTGTGGTGTGAAAGCAGCCACAGACAATCCGGAAATGAATGGGAGTGGCCAGGTCCCAATAAAGCCCTATGTATTGTCACTGGAATATGAATTTCAAACTATCTGCACCTACCACGAAATATTACTCTTCTTTTGCTTTTTCTCCCCAATCATTAAAAAATGTAAAACCTGTTCTTACCTGACCAGCCATACAAAATCAAGTAGCAGACTGGATTTGGCCCATGGGTCATGGTTTGCAGATGGCTGGCTTAGAGCGGCAGTTCTCAAACGTGAGTGTGCATCAAAATCACCTAGAAGATGTGTTAAAACAGATGATGGGGCCCATCCCCGGAGTTTCTGATGCAGCAGGTCTGGGGTGGGCCTGGCCATTGCATTTCTCACAGGTGCCCAGATGATGTTAATGCTACTGAGACTATACACGGAGAAAATAAAACAAAACAAAAATGCAAACCCATTGCCTTCTAGTTGATTCTGACGCATGACGACCCAGAGTGTTACAGAGTAGAACTGCTCCATAGGTTTTCTTGGCTGTAATTTTTACGGAAGCAGATCACCAGGTCTTTCTCCCGTGGAGACGCTGACAGGGTTCGAACTGCCAACCTTTTGGTTACTAGCCAATCTCAAACCACTTGCACCTCCAGGGACCTTTGTACACAGAGAACCACTGGTTTAAATAGAGGAGAACAAGACTGAGGAGGGATAAGGAAGTGTCCGTGTTGGGCCAGGATAGGTTAGCAATAGTCACTTGATGTCCCTTAAAAGCCTGTATAAACTTTGAACACAAATTGTTGCTGTTGTGGCAGCGTAGAACTGCCCCATAGAGTTTCCAAGGCTGTAATCTTCATGGGAGCAGAATGCCAGGTCTTTCTCCTGAAGAGTCTCTGGGTGAGTTCGAACTGCCAGCCTTTTGGTTACCAGCCAAGAGCTTAACCGCTGTGGCACCAGAACTTCTTTTGAACACAAATTAGGAGGCAGGAAATAGTGCACATAATAGAGTTTCAACAACCAATAAATAACGTCTGTTCCTCAGGCTGAAAAATTCTACCCTCAGATATCGACAAGGCTTACTCCCTCACCTCCTTCAACTTCTTGCTCAAATGATACCTTCTCGGGAAGGCCTACAACCCCTGTCACCTATTAACATCGTGGTCTGTGCCCCCTGCTCACACCTCCCCTAGCCCTCCTCCTTTATTTCTCAATACTTAACATCTTCTATCACGCTATATAATGCAGTTTGTCACTGTGTTTATTATTTGTCCCTCAGCCTCCTCCTCTAGAATATGAGCTCCATTAAGGCAGAGAAAGCAGACAAGTGGTTAAAGCGAGTTACTGCTAACCAAAAGGTTGGCAGTTTGATCCCATCAGTCGCTCTGTGAGAGAAAGATGTGGCAGACTGCTTCCGTAAAGATTACAGCCTTGGAAACCCTATGGGGTAGTTCTACTCTGTCTGGTAGGGTCACTATGAGTCAGAATCAGCTGGATGGCGGTGGGTTTACATCAAACTTGTTCATAGATGTATACCCAGGAGTTGAGAACCATTTCCATGCCCAGGTCTTTGGAAGAACTTAAATATTCTTGGATGAATGGATGAATAAATGATACCAATCTATTTGGGTTTAAGTAAGAAAATGTATGAAGAGAGCCTGATACTTTCGAGAAGTTTGACACAACTTTTACTTGCTCATAGCGCATCTCAGACATCACAAGAAATTGAGGATGCATCTTTTCATAAAATGTTATAATCCTGGAGCTGCAGGCTGCAGTCTCAAGAATCACAATTTAGCATTAAAAAGATCCTAAACAACCTACTCATCCAACCACTTCCTGCTACAAAGGAACAGACCTTATCATTATCATTAACTTCAATACACCCAAAAATCGTAATTTTATGGAGCCCATTCAGGATCACCACATTCTATCTTTCCACCCTTCTGCCTCGAGTCGTTGTTAGGTGCCGTGGAGTCAATTACGACTCGTAGCAACCCCATGTGACAGAGTAGAATTGTTGTCAAAATCATAGGCTTTTCTTGGCTATAATTTTTTTTTTCTATTGTGCTTTAAGTGAAAGTTTACAGCTCAAGTTAGTTTCTCATACAAAAATTTATACACACATTGTTATGCGACCCTAGTTGCTATCCCTGTAATGTGACAGCACACTCCTCCTTTCCACTCCGGATTTCCAGTGTCCATTCAACAAGCTCCTATCCCTTTCTGCTTTCTCATCTCACCTTCGGACAGGAGCTGCCCATTTAGTCTCATGTATCTACTTGAACTAAGAAGCACGCTCTTCATGAGTATCATCTTGTTTTATAGTCCAGTCTAATCTTTCTTGTTTTATAGTCCAGTCTAATCTTTGTCTGATGATTTGGCTTCAGGAATGGTTTTAGTTCTGGGTTAACAGAGAGTCTGGGGGCCATGTCTTCTGAGGTTTCTCCAGTCTCAGTCAAACCATTAGTCTGGTCTTTTGAACAGAATTAAGTTCTGCACCCTACTTTTCTCCTGCTCCGTCAGGGACTCTCTGTTGTGTTCCCTGTCACAGTGGTTATTGGTGGTAGCTGGGCACCGTCTAATTCTTCTGGTCTCAGGCTGATGGAGTCTCTGGTTTATGTGACACTTTTTGTCTCTTGGGCTAATGTTTTCCTTGTGTCTTTGGTGTTCTTCATTCTCCTTTGCTCCAGGTGGGTTGGGACCAATTGATGCATCTTAGATGGCCACTAACTATTGGCTATAATTTTGACGGAAGCAGATTTCCAGGTCTTTCTCCCACCGAAGCCCCTGGGTTTGTTCGAACATCCAGCCTTTCAGTTAGCGACCGAGTGCTTAATCCTTGCATCACTAGGGCTCCTTTCTCCCTCTAGTACCACCTCCAGTAATTATTTAACACTTGTGAAATTTACAATCCATTGATCTCACACGTTTCAATGTTCTCCTTCCTTGTGTCCTCATTTTCCTACAACGTAGCTTAAATGCCACCATCTTTCATTAAAAATATCCCCTGAAGTACATCCTCAGCCACCAGACTCCCTCTCCACCATCTTGTGAGGTAGATGTTATTATTATCCTCATTTTACAGGTAAGAAAATTGAGGCACCGGGGAAGGGCCCAGCCAAGATTCAAGCCCAGACTCCAGAACCTCCACGGCTTCTCGTTTTACTGAAGTTTACTCCACCAGGTCTTTTACTCCAACTGGTTGATTAGTAATTACACTTTAGAGGTGGTTTGACCAGTGCTACTCCAAGTAGCTCACCT
Source organism: Dugong dugon (assembly GCA_030035585.1). Lineage (NCBI taxonomy): Eukaryota > Metazoa > Chordata > Mammalia > Sirenia > Dugongidae > Dugong > Dugong dugon. The sequence continues at coordinate 20,257,703 of CM057460.1, forward strand.
GGAACTGTATGTTACCAGTCCACAGATCTGTTTAGAAAATTCAGAGTCAGTGTTTAGAGATGTAATTTGGTGAGTCATTTTATTTCTGTTGACTCTACTAATAAAAACAAGTGCTTGTATTTTGTATACCTTTTTTAGTTAATTTTTCTGGTAATTTATTTAATTGTATTTTATAGAACCAACATTCCAAGATTTAGTTACACTATGGAGCCCTGGTGGTGCAGTGGTTAAGCGTTTGGCTGCTAACCAAAGGGTTAGGAGTTCGAATCCACCAGCCGCTCCTTGGAAACCCTATGTATGGAACAGTTCTACACTGTCCTATAGGGTCGCTACGAGTTGGAATCGACTTGAGGGCAATGGGTTAGCAGGTTAACGATCCAGGATCGATCTGGAGTTTAAAACCAGACAACAACAACAAAAACACTTTTCACAGCTAATTTGTGAAACACTAATTTAAACAACTAAAAGTGCAAGTTTATTTATTCCAGTATATTCTGGATTCCAATTCTATTAAAAGAGAAAATCGCTCCTATGCGATCATTGTGGCTTTGAGCAAGTTGTTCAGATAAAATGACACAGATAACTTTAATGAACACTTAAAAATCCAAAGCCCTTTGAAATAAAGTTATTAAATATTTTTCCCAATCTTTTTCTCACAACTCTTCACAACTCCCTTATAATAAAAGTCTTTGCATCTGACTGTGTGGAGGGTTATCATTATGGAAATATTATCTACTTAATGGAAAATAAAATTATGACTTTTTTTGCCTATTCTGCTATAGCCTCCATAATTTTTTTTCATTATTGAAATTTAAAACTATGAATTAGAACAAATCAAAAGTCTATCTTATAGGTTTATTTACATCTGCACTTCTTGGACTTGAGATCATTGGAATTACCTGGAGGGCTTGTTAAAACACAGAGATTCTGGTTCATTAAGTCTGGGATGAGGCCCATGAGTTTGCCTTTCTCACAAGCTCCCACGTGGTGCCGATGCTGTGGATATACTGACCACTCATACAGATAACAGGAGTCCCTGGGTGGTGCAAATGGTTAACATACTTGGCTGCTAACCAAAATATTGGAGGTTTGTGTTGAACCAGAGGTACCTCAGAAGAAAGGCCTGGTGATCTACTTCCAAAAAATTAGCCATTGAAAACCCTTCGGATCACAGTTCTACTCTGACACACATGGGGTCGCCATGAATCAGAATCCACTCGACAGCAACTGGTTACTGATTTAGATATAAAAATAAGCCAAACCAAACCTGTTGCGGTCAAGTCAATTCCGACTCATAGAGACCCTATAGAACAGAGTAGAACTGCCCCATAGGGTTTCCAAGGATTTGATATAGATAACACCAAAAACACCAGATTGTTTTGAGAATTCAGTCAAGATACGAATTTATTCAATTATTTTTATGGTATGTATTTTTAAATGCATTTTAACAATTTAAAAATGTTGTTAAACAGATTCAGATGAAACCTAAGATATCTGAGAAAATTCTGTTCTCAAAGATGACTTAGGCAAACGGTAAACTCCACATACTCACCAGCACATAGCATTTTACACCGTGTAGGTGTTTCATAAAGGTTTGCAGAGAAGAAAAGAGTCAGGAGTGACAAAGAGGGTTGGAGGACTTACCAAGTTCAATACAACAATTGTGAATGAAATTACTGATATTTGGGATTGTACATATTCTCATTTATTCTTGTCTAACCATTGTAAATAAAGCTAAACTCTACCAAATATTGTTTTCCTTTCATTTGACCCCACTTCCAATTCAAAAATATCGCCAAGAAATCTCCTCTGATTATGTAAAAATATCATAAAACTCTCAGAGAATTGTGATTTTGAGTGATCTTCCCCATTCTCTATCTTTTCCCTTCTTCCATTGATCTTCCCAAGAAACAACCCGCACACCTTCACTGTCTTCATCTTTGTCCAGCCTTTCATCTGTAGGAAGTTGGTTACAGACTCTACTATTGAGTTTAAAACTAAAACAAACGGGTATCAGGGACTTCAACTTTTCCAAAAGGCACAATCCTCTTTCTTTCTTTCTTTTTTAAATTGTACTTTAGATGAAGGTTTATAGAACAAATACCTTCTCATTAAACAGTTAGTATACATATTATTTTATGACATTGGTTAGCAACCCCACGACACGTCAACACTCTCCCTTCTCGACCTACGGTTCCCTATTACCGGTTTTCCTGTCCCCTCCTGCCTTCTAGTCCTTGTCCCTGGGCTGTTGTGCCCCATTAGTCTCATTTTGTTTTACAGGGCTGTCTAATCTTTGGCTGAAGGGTGAACCTCAAGAGTGACCTTATTACTGAGCTAAAAGGGTATCCGGGGGCCGTACTCTTGGGGTTTCTCCAGTCTCTGTCAGGCTCGTAAGTCTGGTCTTTTTTGGTGAGTTAAAATTTTGTTCTACATTTTCTCCAGCTCTGTCCGGGATCCTCTGTCGTGATCCCTGTCAGAGCAGTCAGTGGTGGTAGCCAGGAATCATCTAGTTGTACTGGATTCAGCCTGGTGGAGGCCGTGGTAGTTGTGGTCCATTAGTCCTTTGGACTCATCTTTCCCTTGTGTCTTGTTTTCTTCATGCTCCCTTGCTCCCAAAGGGCTGAGACCAGTGACAACCATCTTTCTTTCACTTACATATTATTTATACAAACACATTAAAAAAAAAAAAATGTTCCCACCCCTGGTGACAGTGATATTTTAAGTTACCTGTAAGTAAGAATTGGCTAAGAAATGTCATAGCAAACTCTACAATCCTCTGGTATTTCTCTCCCTTGGTTTCCTGTTGATTCTGGTTGGTAATGGACGTGTTTTATTAACTGATAAGGGAGTTTCATTTCCTCGGTTATTAACCTGTCGGCTTCTGTATAAATTGATGGGAAAACTTGAAAGAACAAAAACAGCTCAAAGTTTTAATGTGTAAATCAACCCCAAATATCAACGTATATCAAAGGGACTTTTTGGCTACCAATTGCTTTGTATACAGCTGTGACCCTGTATTGGAATTCTTGGATATTAGGGAACAAGTAACTGGGCCCTCCAGTGTCTGATATTCTTTAGGCCAGGTAGATCTGTTTCCTAATCCAAGGAAAGATTTCATTAAAAACAGCTTGCACCTCATTGTGTAAAGATAAATGAATGGCTCTTTATTCAGAGTTGATTCAGTTTGACGCAGAAACATGAAAAAGGACATTTCCAGTGACTTTTGCACAGACACCCATGAGCTTTTAGCCAAATATACCTTAGGACGGGACACCTATTATCAATCTCACAGTAGTAAAATTCAATATCAAGTAATTTAACTCTTTCACTCCACCTGGGTAACATTTATTTAGTTGGGAGCAAATAATGAGTGGAGTCCCTGAGTGGTAAAAAAATTAACGCGACCTATGTACAACAGAACGCAACACTGCCCCGTCCTGTGCCATCCTCACAATTGTTGTTATGCTTGAGCCCATTGTTGCAGCCACTGTGTCAATCCATCTCATTGAGGGTCTTCCTCTTTTTCACTGAACTTCTACTTTACCAAGCATGATGTCCTTCTCCAGGGACTGATCCCTCCTGATAACATGTCCAAAGTATGTGAGATGTAGTCTCGCCATCCTTGCTTTTAAGGAGCATTCTGGCTGTACTTCTTCCAAGACAGATTTGTTCATTCTTTTGGCAGTCCATTGTATATTCAATATTCTTCACCAACACCAGATTCAAAGGCATCAGTTCTTCTTCAGTCTTCCTTATTCATTGTCCAGCTTTCGCATGCATATGAAGCAATTGAAAACACCATGGCCTGGGTCAGGCACATTTTAGTCTTCAAAGTGACTTCTTTGCTTTTCAACAATTTAAAGAGGTCTTTTGCAGCAGATTTGCCCAGTGCAATGCGTCTTTTGATTTCTTGACTGCTGCTTCCATTGGTGTTGATTGTGGATCCAAGTAAAATGAAATCCTTGACAACTTCAATCTTTTCTCTGCTTATCATGTTGCTTATTGGTCTAGTTGTGAAGGTGTTTGTTTCTCATGAGCACAATGAAGTGTTCTGAAATTCCCATTCTTCTCAAGGTTATCCATAATTTGCTATGATCTACACAGTTGAATGCCTTTGCATAGTCAATAAAACACAGGTAAACATCTTTCTGGTATTCTCTGCCTTCAGCCAGGATCCATCTGACATCCACAATGATATCCCTCATTCCACGTCCTCTTCTGAATCCAGCTTGAATTTCTGGCAGTTCCCTGTCAATGTTCCGCTCAACTGCTTTCGAATGATCTTCAGCAAAATATTACTTGTGTGGGATATTAATAATATTGTTTCGCAATTTCCACAGAGATGCCTGGAAAGAAAAGCCTGATGATCTCATTCTGAAAAATCAGCCATTGAAAACCCTTTGGAGCACAGTTCCTCTCTGACGTATATGGGGTTTCCATGAATCGGGGTCACCATGAGTCAGCGTCTACCCGATGACAACTGGTTTTTGAAAATAATGAGTGACCTGAAAGAGTTAATTCCCTTCCAGGTCCTGTCAATTAGTCCAAGGAAGTATAGAATTCTTAGAGTTGAAACTATTTAAAGTTTTCCTGGTAAGTGGCTTTACTCAGAGGTAGCCTGTCAGCTTTCCTAAGGAACTGCCCCAATTCTGATCTTTCCACACCAATCTGTGTGTTGCTCTCAAGGCAAATAGCAACCTGGAGCACTACTTGTCACCACTCAACTCCTAATCGTTTACCTCAATCCAACATACAATGGCTGTTGAGTAGGAATTTTCTTGTCTTTCCACTTACAAGCTTCTCGATGGTACTGGATTAGAACACACATTATTACTTCAATGAAGATAGCTATTTCATTCATTTGCAGTTCCTTATTTTCTGAAATTGTCTTGACATTTCTGTTTGGTGTCAATCAGGCGACACTATTGACATCTCTAGGACCTTCCAGTGATGTCTGTGGCAGTTGAGTTTCAGTAAGTCTGTAAAACACTAGACACTGGATACCACCCTGCCTTACCAGTGTAACCTGGTCTCTCGTTCAATCTCTAGTAGCACACATTCTCTCTGGCTTGTGATCATTAAGGTTGTGTGTCAACTCGGCTGGGCCATGATTCTGAGGGGTTTGGCAGTTATCATGTAGTTTGGCAGTTGAATGATGATGTGATCACTTCCATGATGCGATTTGATATAATGCGATCACCTCCAGGATGAGATCTTCTGTGAGTAGCCAATCAGTTGAAAGGGAGTTTCCTTAGGGATGTGGTCTGCATGGAATATAAGTGGGCTTTCCAGCAAGGCTCAAGGGATTTTGTTTGCTCTAGCTCCTGCAGCTGGCTCCTGTTCGTCTGACCTCTGATTCTTAGAACTTGACCTAGCAGCTTACCTGTGGTCTTGTCTGCTGATCTTGGGATTTGTTGATCTTCGCAGCCTGTGAGCCAGAGCCCTGCCGATCTTGGGTTTGCCAGCCCCTGTGGCTGTGTGAAATCAGGAGAGTCCTCTATCCTGACACATGGACTTGAGATGTTCCTGTCTCTACAGTTGCATGAGCCATTTCCTTGATATAAATCTCTCTTTATGTGTTTATACACTTTACTGGTTTTGCTCCTCTAGAGAACCCAGTCTAAGATGCTGGCCACGTCCCAAGATGTGCTGAAGCCTTCTGGATCAATTCTGGATTAAACAATTCAGTGGTTAAAAGCTTGGCTGATAACCAAAAGGTTAGCAGTTCAAATCCACCAGCCACTCCTTGGAAACCCTATGGGGCAGTTCTACCCTGCCCTATAGGGTCGCCATGAGTTGGAATAGACTTGACAGCAACAGGTTTGGTTTTATTTTTTGTTTGAGTCAACCTAGCAATAGATATTTTAAGGCATTTATTATTAGGGAATATGTAAAATACTCCCAGTCAAAAATTTTATCTTAGACTATCTTAGATTTATTCATTCAAGACCTCTTTTCCAATCCTACAACTACATCTTGTATGTCCAAAGAACTAAATATTCAATTTATGCTAATATAGAGTCAACTTAATACACCATCACCTATAAGCCATCTGAGCTATCCTGCCATCATTCTTCCTGACATCTGTGAAGTACAACTCAACCAGAGGTTCCAGCAACAAGTCAGAGAGTCACATTTCCATATTTTACTGCCTATGAATTTTATGGAGGCAATGGTGGCTTGAATTTTCACCTTCCATGTAGGAGATCTGGGTTCAGTTCCCGGGCAATGCACCTCATTGTAGCTATCACCTACCTGTCAGTGGAGGCTCGCGTGTTGCCATGATGCTGAACAGGTTGCAATGGAACTTCCAGACTAAGACAGACTAGGAAGAAAGCCCTGGCAACCCACTTTCAAAAATTAGCAGGTAAAAACCCTATGGATCACAACAGTCTGATCTGCAACCAATCATGGGGATGGCGCAGGACCGGGCAGCATTTTGTTGCACTCTGTATGGGATCGCCATGAGTCAGGAGCCAACTCCGAGGCAGTTAACAACAACAAATAAGTTTTATAGTAATGGAAGCTAAGGCCTAGGAAATTTAACTAATTTTCACAATGGAACACTGGCTGCAAGGATTATAACCCAGTTCTCCCCACTCTCAGTTTTGTTTATTTGATCGAAGTGAAAAACTGTATCAAATATTCAGCCAGACATAGTCCGAGAATCACTTTTCCACATTTTACTGCCTATGATTTTATGGGTGTAGTGGTGGCTCAGTGGTAGAATTTTCACCTTTCATGCAGAAGACCCAGGTGGGATAGGTGCAGAGTGAGATGGAGTGAATTCCTAAGGAAGGGGAAAAAAAGAAATATGTATATTTACATATAATTTTAGATAGCATAAAACAAAACTTAAGAAAAAGTTATAGTATGATGAAAGATAACCATGCATTTTTCAATAATAATACAGAAAGAGGAAAGAAAACAGTAGTCTATATAAAAATAAGGTAGAAATATTCCAAACAAGGAGAAAGGCCCAAGAGGGAGAAATGCTATTCAAATATCGGTCACATTTATACAATGACCTTTAGAATTTTTAAAAATTCAACCCCATTTTTGTTTTCACTGCAAAACAGTGTGTCTCCCAGAGTATGTACTCAATAAATGTTGAATTGAATTTAAATTACTTTTAGTTTGGCAAAATTATTTCTTTTTCATAGTGCTCTGAGAGAAAAATCATTAAATAGATTTTTATCTTGCCTTTCATGAATGTCTCAATAGAGCTGCGCCAGTTGAAATTTTTCCTTTGCAACAATATTATGTTCTCCTGTTATTTGCTTATATACAAAGAGCTCCCTTCTCTTTTCCTGTATGAAAACTGCTAGTAAGAGAGACATGTGTAGCCCACACTGTCAAATTTCAAAGACTTCAGCAAACATTTTAAGTGTCTTGAAACCAACTGGTTACTTCCAGAAGCCACCTGAATTCTGATTTCCATTGTTCGCATGATGTTGCTGTTGTTTTATTTCAACCACCCCAGCCACAGAAGAACATAATATTTGCTTGGACTTCAGTTCCATGTCTTTATTTATTTGTTGTGATTAGCTGCCATGGAGTTGACTTCCAACTCATGCACACTGGAACAAAATACTGCCTGGTCCTCCACCGTCCCCATGATAGATTGTGGATCTGATCATTGTGTTCCTTGGGTTTTTATTGGTTGATTTTCACAAATAGATTACCAGGCCTTTCTTCCTAGTTTGTTTTGGTCTGGAAGCTTTGCTGTACCCTGTTCAGCATCACAGCAACACGCAAGACTCCACTGATGGGCCGGTGGTAGCTGTGCATGAGGTGCATTGACTGGGAATGGAACCCAGGTCTCCCACATTGCAGGTGAGAATTCTACCACTGAGCCACCACTGCCCCTGTATTTATTTAGAGCTTTGCAACTGTGTTGCTCATTATTAGGAACAAGAGAATTCTTGGGGAACTTCAGAATTCCAGTTGGAGAACTCACTGTGGTGAGACCTTTCACAGGTGGGGAGGCTTAATGATCTTTTAGGATCTTATCTGCCTTCGGAATTTTTAAAATACAGTGTTAAATTTCACTGAGAAGTTTATGTTAATAAATCTAACTTCATGAACTCACCAATCTTTGAAATAAGGATTATTATTTCAAATGGCTTAGAATATATCTTAGGACTCATTCTCGTCCGTATTCCACAAAATTATACCAGGAAATAGAATTTCACATTTGGAAGAGATTTTCTTCAGCTTTCTTCTTCTTAGACCTGTCATATAATCAAGCTGGGGGAATAATAGTTACCCGATAACTTTCCAGTCTAGGGTGATTTCCCGTTTATTTAAATGAATAGCACCTATACTTCACTACACACATGGGTCATAGAGACCATCTGTTCTCACCTTCTACATTTACTGATGAGAAAATTGAGGCCCAGGGAGATTAAAATCCTCTCCTTAGATGAGTAAAAGAGCCAAAACTAGAAATGAAATCTAATGATTCCAGATGATTCTTTCTTCTACTCTAACATGGTATTATTCTCTTGCATTGTCACTTAACTTTTTGTTTACCTGTGTCTTATCTTGCCAACTAGATGGTCTTTGGTTTAGTTCCAAAGCTATTTAATGAGCATCATCTCTGTTCTAAGCACTATTCTAGATGTTGAGAATAAAAGAGAAATCAGATACATACCCTTACCTCAAGAACTTCATACTTTTGCAGTGCCCATGACGTCTAATGTCAAAGAAAATCAGGACTCAGTACTGATGTTTGTTCATTTATTTACCTAATATGTAGTTAGTACCTGACCTGTAACAACATCATGAGAAATGGAGAAAATATTGAAGTTGCAAAGGATTTCATTTTACTTGGAGCCACAATCAACGCCCATGGAAGTAGCAGTCAAGAAAACAGAAGATGTATTGCATTAGGCAAATCTGCTACAAAAGCCCTCTTTCGCGTGTTGAAAAGCAAGGATGCTACTTGGAGGACTAAGGGATGCCTGACCCAACCCATGGTCTTTTCAATTGTCTCATATGCATGCGAAAGCGGGACAATGGATAAGCAAGACCAAAGAAGCATTGATGCCTCTGAATTATAGTGCTGGTGAAGAATATTGAGTTTACCACAGACTGCAGAAGAATGAACAAATCTGTCTTGGAAAAAGTATAGCCAGCATGTTCCTTAGACATGTTATCAGGAAGGATCAGTCCCTGGAGAAGGAAATCATGCTTGGTAAAGTAGAGGGTCAGAGAAAGAGAGGAAAAACCTCAGTGAGAAGGACTGACACAGTGGCTGCAATGATGGGCTCAAGCATTAGCAACGACTGAGGGGATAGTGCAGGACTGGGCAGTGTTTCATTCTGTTGTACACAAGGTTGCTATGAGTCAGAACACGACAACACCTAAAAACAAGAATAACCTGACCTGTGCCAGGCACTGTTTTAGGCACTGGAAATAGAACAGGAAATAAAATAGTAAAATTCCTGCTCTCGTAGAGATATATTCAACTGAGTAGGGAGGCAGAAAATAAACATATAAGCAAATATATGTCAGCTGGCAAAAAGTGCTATAAAAGAAAGTAAAGGGGAAGAGAATAAAAAGTGATGAATGATAGACCAGGAAGACTTTTCTGGTAAGGTGACATTTGAACCAAAACTGGAAGGAAGTGAGAGCAATCCAACTGCTTGTTCCACTTCCATTCAGGAGTGTTGATAATTGGGAATGAAAGACGGGAGTAGAGTGAGTATACAAATTAGATTCCCTTGGTTTTTTTCTAGGTTTATTCTTTTCTAGTCCTTTTTCTTAACTCATTTCTGAGTCTGTTTACAAGTCATATTTAAACTTTTGAAAAATGTTTAAAGTGATCCCACAGTGAAGAAGGATCAAATATACTTAAGCCCCTAATAGAGTGCCTAGCACACAATAATGCTGTTATTGTTACGTGAGGTGCCATGGAGTCAGCCCCAACTCATGTCGATCCCATGCGTGTACTATGAAATGAAAGGCTGCCTGGTCCTGAGCTATCCCCATGACTGGTTGCGGATTAGCCTGTTGTGATCCATAGGGTTTTCCCTAGGTGATTTTTGGAAGTAGATTGCCAAGCTTTCTTCGTAGTTTGTCTTAGTCTGGAAACGCCACTGAAAGCTGTTCAGCATCATAGCAACACACAAGCTTCCACTGACAGGCAGGTAGTGGCTGCACACAAGGTACGTTGGCTGAGAATCAAACCCAGGTCTCCTGCAAGGAAGGTGAGGCTTCGACCACTGAACCACCATTGCCTCCAGCAATACACAATAACGCTTCATAAATCCAAACCCAACCCATTGCCATCCAGTAGATTCCGACTCATAGTGACCCTATAAGACAGAGTAGTACTGCTCCATAGGGTTTCCAAGGAGTGGCTGGTAGATTTGAACTGCCAATCTTTTGGTTAGCACCCGAGCTCTTAACTACCGTGCCACCAGGGCCTCAATAAATAGTTGTTACTATCAAGAATAGTAACTAAAAAGAACATAGCACTAAATAGCTCATAAGTGAATGCAAACTTTGGAGAGAATTGTTCCACTCTGGAGGGCAGAAGAAGTGGTGACAAGACCCTTGTGGAGAGTCAAGCTTTGCACAGCCTGCCCTCTTGAAACTGTCCACCTGCCTTATACTCTTCCAGTGGTTGGAGAAATGGACTGGAAGTGTTTTGCAGTAACTGTGCCATTTACTGTCTGCATACTAAAAATAAGCACTATTCCCCGATTTGCCAGTAGACTTGCTCTGGGTTTTGCCCTGATGTCACACAAATCTTGTTGGAAAAAGCAAACAAGGAGAGATGATTGTGTTTCTGATTGTATAAGTTGGCATTCTGCAACTCTCTAATTTACTTATTTAACACGCAACTGCTGACATCATTGCCTGATCCTTGGTCTGATCCCAGCTTGTTTGCCACCCAAAGTCAACAACATTTAAATGGATTGTGACAATAAAAATTCCATTTTTATCTAGAGCCAAATATCTGGTCAAATAGTTGCTTGGCAATGTACTTGGGATTTCAGGGATGACCTGAGAGAGAGTTGAAGAGATTCTGGGATATTCCTAGTTCTGTTTTGTTTTGTGACCCTCCCCTGACCCACACACAGCATACCCTTTGTATTATTCTAATGCTCTATTATATAGAGGTTATTTTCTCTGACTCTATGTACCTTGCCCAAGCTTGCAAGACTCATCTTGTATTTATGTTTACCGAATTGGGTCAATTCAAGCAGCCCTGGTGGCACAGTGGTTAAGTGCTCTGTTAACCAAAAGGTTGGCAATTTAAACTGACCAGCCGCTCTGTGGGAGAAAGGTGGCAGTCTGATTCCATAAAGATTACAGCTTTGGAAACCCTATGGAGCAGTTGTCCTCTGTCCTACAGGGTCCTATGAGTCAGAATCAACTTCATGGCAATGGGTATGGTTTTTAGTTTATAATTGGGTCAATTCAGTCAAAATGGCTGTGTGTTGTACAAGTCACTACTTAATTAAAACCATGTTTAGATTTGTAACATCAATTACGCTATTTTTAAAAATTTCAACCAAGGGTTCCTTCATATATTATGATATGAATTGTGACAAGTGGATTAACCTGCAAATTGTCATTCTTAGCAAAGACCACACAGAAGTGGAAACTTTAAGAAAGGTGTGTTGTTTTCCTTAATCAACCAAACATTTTTCTTAGCAGAAAACAAGACCCTTACACCAATACCCACTGCAACACTGTTCACAATAACAAAAAGCTGCAAACAACCTAGATGTCCAACAACAGATGAATGGATAAACAAAATGTACTACATACTTACAATATTACTCTGCCATGAAGAGAAATGAAGTCCTGGTACATGCTACAGCATGAATGAACATTGAAAACATTATGCTGAGTGAAATAAGTCAGTCACAAAATGACAAATATTGTACGGTTCCACTTATATGAAATAGACAAATATATAGAGACCAATGTTTATCAGTGGTTACCAGGAGTGGGAGGGAAGGGAGAAGGGGAAGTCTTAGTTTAGGGAGTACTGAGTTTCTGTTAACAGTGGTGGAACAATTTGGAAACAGATAGTGGTGATGGTTGCACAACATGATGGACATAGCTGATGTCACTGAATTGTGCATGTAAAAGTGTTGACTTGGCAAGTGTTTTGTTATATACATATTTACCACAATAAAACAATTTAAAAGAAAAGAGATCCTTGTTCACATATTTGCTATTAGAGCTTCTCTACCCGCAGAAACCAATTCAAACTCTGTTTTGAGTCCCTTTACAGCTCTACCTTCTCAATATGTCAGATTACAGACAGATGGAAGCTTTCAGAAAATCCTCCCCAAATGTTAGAAACACAGCAACAAGAGGCCTTCACTGTTTCAGAGCTGAGCGACCCAACTGTGTTATCTTCAAAACTTAGGCCAAACACCAAACAAAACAAATACCATTAGAAGCAAAATTTCTCTATAAGAAAAATACTTCCTGACCCTGCAGTCTTGTTGGCCTTGACACAGTAAACTGTACCATGCAATCAGACAAGGGGTCTGTCAAACATTGAACCTATGCATGCTGCAATGTCCACCTTCCCACTACAGGTCTTTAAGGAAAAAGATTTGTATTCCTGATGCTTGATAATTAACGTGTTGGTGAATGAAGTTGGCAAGAGTAGGTGCTCAAGTCATATTAGTTACTGAGCAAATAGGCTCAATACATCTCCTTTCCTAAAGCTTGAAAACTCAAGAAGCAGGGAGTTGCAGTGTGACAAAGATATAAGAAGTATTTTAATTAAAAAAAAATTGTTTATTTCTGTTGGCAATGTACACAACTGTTAAGGTTGTGTGTCAACTTGGCTGGGCCATGATTCTCAGTGGATTGGCAGTTATGATGTAGTTTGGCAGTCATATAACGATGTAATCACTTTCATTATGCGATCTGATATAATGGTGATCTACTTCTAAAAATACTGGCCGGTGAAAACGTTATGAATAGCAGGGGTACATTGTCTGATTGAACGAACAAACTCTGTCTTGGAAGAAGTACAACCAGAATGCTCCTTAGAAGCAAGGATGGTGAGACTTTGTCTCATGTGAGAAGAACATCATGCTTGGTAAAGTCAGTGAAAAAAAGGAAGGCCCCCCCGCCCAGGAGATGGATTGACACAGTGGCTGCAACAATGGGCTCAAGCGTAACAATGATTGTGAGGATGGCGCAGGACCAGGCAGTGTTTCGTTCCGTTTTACATAGTGTCACTATGTGCCAGAACTGACTGGACGGCACCTAACAACAATAACAATGAGGAAACTGAGCCTCAGAAAGCTTGTTTGGCCTAAGTTTCACAAGTAGGTAAGTTGAGACTTGAACGCAAGTCTTCTGATTCCTGGTCCTGTGGTCTTTCTGGTACAGATACTACAGTATTTTTTTTTTTTTCCCTTCATTTTCACACGATTGAGCACACGTAAAGCTTCCAAGAAAGATTTGATTGCACTTAGATGAAATGTACAAAGACATTCACTGCAAAATTGAGGACCTCTCCACCAGGGTAGGAGAAGATGTATTGTCTCTTCTGCATATAACTGGAATCAGCAGCAGCTCTTCTGCCCCTACCCTTCAACCCAGACAGGCTTTTTATTCTTGTGGGCTGTCAAATCGATTCCACCTGGTTGTGACCCTATATGACAAGAGTAGAACTGCTCCATAGGGTTTCCTAGGCTGTAATCTTTACAGGAGCATATCACCAGGTCTTTTCCCCCACTAAGTAGCTGGTGGATTTGAACCACCAACCTTTTGGTTAGCAGATGAGCACTTAACCATTGCACCATCAAGGCTCTTTCTCAGACAAGCTACAGGCTGTGAAAACCACTTAGCTTTGCTCTTGGTTCCTTTTGAAATGAGCTCTCTGGAAGAGTCTGGGCTATATCTCCAGAATGAGAAGCCCTCTATACAGAACTTTCTGCATGAGAGAAACCCAAAAAGAGTGAGTTCCTCCAGGAAGCAATTCATTCCAGGAAGGCACTTCAGGGTAACAATACAGAAAAGAGGACTCCTTAGCCCAGAGGTCTAGCTACATACAAACAACTCAGAGTTGTAAGATGGAGCAGAGGAAAGAAGTGAACAACAGGTTTCAGCAGAAACTGTGGCACAGGAGACAGGGGCCAAGTCACAGTATTTAAGGAGCTCCAGTGCCGATGGCAACCTCAAGACAATGGCTCAAGCCACCAACTGACTGCTAGGCTAAGATCTAAGCAAATTTGCCTCAGAACATTTGTCTATTCTTTGAAAGATCCAGAGTTGCAAGAATTGTGACAGAGTGAAGATACGAGGTTGAGAGTGTCCAGGAGGTCATAAAACTGTGTCAGCAGTGAGCAATGGCCTCCCTAGAAATGGCAGCCACCAGGGGCCAGCCACTGTGACTCCTTGGTGGTCATAGTCATGGTGAGAGTCCTCAGGGTCTCCTGGAGTTGGCATCTAGGGAAGGAGGTGTTTTCCCCCAGTAGTTAAACTAGACTGCTGTGACTCTCATGCCACAAAGCTAATCTGAAGCTCATAATAGATTCAAAAATAATATCAGCTTGAGAACCTTATTTGTTGTTGTTAGTTACCTTTGAGTTGGCTCCAACTCATGGGCAATCCTGTGTACAACAGAATGAAATGTTGCCTAGTCCTGTGCCATCTTCACTATTGTTGGTATGGTTGAATCCATTGCTGCAGCCACTTTATATTTTGAGTGCTTTCCAACCTAGGGGGCTTGTCTTAGGCTGGCTTCTCTAGAGAAGCAAAACCAGTGAAACATATATATCATATATATATATACACACACACACACACACACAGAGAGAGAGAGAGAGAGAGAGAGAGAGAGAGAGAGAGAGAGAGAGAGAGATTTATCTCAAGGAAATGGCTCACGAGGATGTAGAAGTTGGTAAGCCCCAGGTCCATGGGTCAGGCACCAGGCGTCAGGCAGGAGGCTTCTCCTGACTCATGTAGCTGCAGGGGCTGACAAACCCAAGGTCCACAGGTCAGACAGGAGGCTTCTGGCTCATGGCTGGGAAGGCTGAAAGATCTAAGATCTGCAGGTAAGATGGCAAGCTGCTGGCCTAAGTCTCAAGAACTGGAGGTAAGATGCTAACGAACCAGATGCAGGATCCAGAGCAAAGCAAAAACCAGCAATCTTTGCCAGAAAGTCCACATATATTGGATGCAAGTCACACCCCCAATGGAACTCCCTTTCAGTTGATTGGTTACTCATAACAGATCTTATCATGGAGGTGATTACATTATATCAGATCTCATCATGGAGGTGATTACATCATTATATGACTGCCAAACTACATCATAACTGCCAAACCACTGAGAATCAAAGCCCAGCCAAGTTGACACACAACCTTAACCATCACAGGGCTCATCTTGTAGCACTATATTGGACAATATCCCATAGTGATCCGTAAGGTTTTCATTGACTAATTTTTGGAAGTAGATTTCCAGGCCTTTCTTCCTAGTCTGTCTTAGCCTGGAAGATCCACTGAAACCTATCCACCATGGGTGACCCTGCTGGTATTTGAAATAACTGTGGCATAGGTTCCAGCATCATAGCAACATGCAAGGCAACACAGTATGACAAACTGACAGATGGATTGTGGGAGAACTTTATCATCCAAAGCTAAATTGGGAAATGTTGAGGGGATACAAGGAAATTATTAGTAACAGGGGTGTGACCATTCCAGTGTTTACTGAATACAAGAATTTTGCCAAAGGGTTCTTGTGAGAGACTGATGAATTCATATTTACTGACTGAAACAGATGGTATATCAAACAAAAATGTCAATAAAATATTTCTCATGACCAGTATAATCCATTCTGATTTTCCTGCTTTCATGATTTGATTAAAATATGTGTTGGTTGCAATGGGGGTCTGATTGGAACTACATTTAACTTAATCAAAATTCTATTCCCACCATCCTAAATTTGCCTCAGGCCACATTGTAATAGTTTAGAGAGGTTTACAATCACTGAAGAATATTAACTAGAGCTTTATTATGTTCTATTACGAATTCAAGATTTTAAGCATAATTTATAGAAATAATTCCACATCCTTTTTTAAAGAAAATCTTTTAATTTTTATAACTTAAATAACTGTACATCATTTTCCTCTCACTGTTAACCCTGTCTTGTTATTCCAAAGTTTTGAGATCAAGTAAGCCAGTCAAATATAAGCACCCCATATACCATTTATAACTCAAAAATATATGTAATCCTTTTGGGAAATATATAGTCATCCATGGTTATACTGTTCTACAAGATTAGTAGTGTAATATAGCCTGAAGTGGTGTCTTAATATGTATCTTTGTCCTTATACATATCTGATTGGACACAGGTTGAGGATAGGGAAGACACAGTGATGGGGTGAACTTCAAAGATAGATAAGGCTGAGGTGACCAAGTAGAAACCCAGGGCTCAGGTTTGTCCCACAAAGTTGTTTTATTTGGTCTACACATTTTTAAAATTTTACATGAACTGACATGGAAAAATCTAAATGAAAAACTGGAAAATTGAAATGAAAATCCAAATTGGAGGCTTCTTTTCAGGAAAAGATTTGGCAGCTCTGGTCCTGAATTCCCTGCAGATGAGCAGCAGCTGACTCCAGAGCAGATTTCCCCAGTCTCCACTCACCCTAAATAGCTCCCACAGGCACATGAGGTTGCAAACCCTGGAACAAAGAATGAAGTAATGCTACTGAGAAAGGAAAGGTGAGCGGTGGAGCAAAAACTAATGATGGGATGAGAGTCAGAAATGAAGTATAAATCACAAGTGATAGTTCTGTATGTTATTAGTTGGCAAACACAGTGATTTTGCATTTTGATATGGCATGAGAATGTTCTGCTTAATGCCACAGATTGCTTGGGGCTTTGCCTTGGTATCTGCAGATGTGAAGAAGGATCAAAGGTACTCCTCATTACAGCACCACCAAGGAGAACAGTGTGTATCTGGTGGGTAATTGAAAAGGGAACAAAAACCAAAAAATAAAAATAAAAAAATAAAAATAACCAAAACAAGACCAAAAAAACTGATCCGTGCATGACATTGAACATAATTTAAGTGTTTGTGATTTGGGTGTCTTTATGTACACCAGGAAGCATAAAAAGAAGATGGAAGGAATACACAGAGTCACTGTACCAAAAAGAATTGGTTCTGTTCGACTATTTTCAGGAGGTAGCATGTGATTAAGAACTCATGGTATTGAATGAAGAAGTCCAAGTTACACCGAAAGCGTTGGCAACAAACATGTCTCCAGGAATTGACAGAATACCAATGGAGATGTTTCAACAAAGGGATGCACCTCTGGAAGTGCCCACTCCTCTGGGCCAAGAAATTTGGAAGACAGCTACCTGGCCAACTGACTGGAAGAGATCTATATTTGTGCCCATTCTAAAGAAAGGTGATCCAAGAGAATGCAGAAATTACTGAAAAGTATCATTGATATCACCTGAAAGTAAAATTTTGCTGAAGATAATTCAAAAACAGTTGCAACAGTACATTGACAGAGAATAGCCAGAAATTCAAGCCAGTTTCAGAAAAGGTCGTGGAACCAGGGATACCATGGCTGACGGCTGATGGCTCCTGGCTGAAAGCAGAGAATAGCAGAAAGATGTTTACTTGTGTTTTATTGACTATGCAAAGGCATTCGACTGTGTGGATTATAACAAATTATGAATAACCTTGTGAAGAATGGGAATTTCAGAACACTTAATCTTGCTCATGAGGAACCTGTACGTAGGACAAGAGGCAGTCGTTCAAACAGAACAAGAGGATACTGCGTGGTTTAAAATCCAGAAAGGTGTGTATCAGGGTTGCATCCTTTCACCATACTTATTCAATCTGTATGCTAAGCAAATAATCCAAGAAGCTGGGCTATATAAAGAAGAACGTGGCATCAGGATTGGAGGAAGACTCAATAACAACCCATGATATGCAGATAACACAACCTTGCTTGCTGAAAGAAAAGAGGACTTGAAGTACTTACTGTGGAAGATCAAAGACTACAGCATTCAATATGGATTACATTTCAACATAAAGAGAACAAAAATCCTCACAACTGGACCAATAAGAAACATTATGATAAATGGAGAAAATAATGAAGCTGTCAAGCATTTCGTTTTACTTGGATCCACAATCAACGACCGTGGAAGCAGCAATCAAGAAATCAAAGGATGTATTGCATCGGGCAAATCTGCTGCAAAAGACCTCTTTCAAGTGTTAAAAAGCAAAGACCTCACTTTGAGGACTAAGGTGAGCCTGACCCAAGCCATAGTATTTTCAATCACCTCATAAGCATGTGAAAGCTGAAGAATGAATAAGGAAGACTGAAGAAGAATTGACACCTTTGAATTACCTGGTGGTGCTGAAGAATATTGAATATACCATGAACTTTCAGAAGAACTAACAAATCTGTCTTGGAAGAAGTACAGCCAGAATGCTCCTTAGAAGTGAGGATGGCGAGACTTCGTCTCACGTACTTTGGACATATTATCAGGAGGGGCCAGTCCCTGAAGAAGGACATCATGCTCGATAAAGTTAAAGGTCAGCAAAAGAGAGGAAGACCCTCAAGGAGATGGACTGACACAGTGGCTGCAACAATGGGCTCAAACATAGCAAAGATTTCGAGGATGGTGCAGGACCACCAGGCAGTGTTTCGTTCTATGGTACATAGGGTTGCTATGAGTAGGAAGTGACTCTATGGCACCTAACAACAACAACAGCAACAACATGCACATCAGATATTTTACTGTATGCTCTTGCACAAGGATGCTTGCAAGAGTTCCTTAGACATGTGAACTACCTGTCCCCATGCATGATGGACCCAGACTATGATGCTTCTATTTGCTTTTTGTAGATGTTCTGTCTCCTCTCTCTAGAGACAACCATCACCCATAACCTGTTCTCCATCTTTCTCATCTACTCCCTTATTTAAGGATAATTGTCTAAGAGAGGAACTGAAACCTTCTGGGGAACAGTGTCTAGACTTTGTGTCAAGAGTTTCCTTTGATTTCTGCTATGGTCTTTGTCTTGGTTTCTTAATTGTTGCCGCAACAGAAATGCCACAAGTGGGTGGCTTAAAAAAAACCCAAATTTATTTTCTCACATTTAAGGTGGCTGGAAGTCCAAATTCAGGGAACGGCTCTAGAGGAGGGCTCTGTCTCTGTAGACTCTGCAGGGGAAGATACTTGTCGCAGCTTCTGTAACCGCTGTGTTGCCCAGTTCTGTGGTGATCTCCATGTGGCATCTCTCTTCCTTCATTTGTGCTTGCTTCTGTGCCTTATCTGCTCTTTTTGTATCTCAAAAATGGTTAGGTTTAAGACACACCCTACACTGATATGGCCCCATTAACATAATAAAGAAAATCCTTTCTCCATAGGGGATTACGTCCACAGGTATGAGAATTAGGATTTACAACATGTATTTATGGGTGACACATTTCAATCCATAGCAGTCTTCTCTTGCTTATTCCAGGGTTCACATCCGATGTTTCCATAAGCCTGATTGCCAGATGAGGGAAATGTCACAGTATTACTACTTCTAGTAATTGTACTGTTCAGTACGATTGCAAAATATACTTGCCATATTTAACTGGTAACTATATATATATAATTAACAGTAAAATTTCTGGATGTAGTAGTACTCTGATATTATGTATATATAAATAAATATGTTTATATTCAGTTCATAACGGTTCATGATTTTAACTCTAAATATCTACTTAAGAAGGATGTTTCCCCAATTTATGAGTGATCCAAGATAATAGCCACCACTTGTCTGTCAGTTTGTTGTACCGTGGTGGCTTCTGTGTCTCTGTGTTACTAGAAGCTATGCCACCAGCGGTATTTCAAATATCAGCAGGGTCACTTATGGCAGACAGGCTTCAGCAGAGATTCCAGACTAAGAAAGACTAGAAAAAAGGCCTGGTGATCTACTTCCAAAAATTAGCCAATGGAAATCTTATAAATAGTAACAGAACTCTGTCTGATACAGTGTTGGAAGATGATCCCCTCAGGTTGGACGGCTCTCAGAATACAATGGGGGAAGAGCTGCCTCCTCAAAGTAGAGTCCACCTTAATGACAGAGATGGAGTAAAGTCTTCAGGACCTTCATTTGCTGATGTGGCATGACTCAAAATGAGAAGTAACAGCTGATGATTGACTCAATAACAAAAACAATGGGCTCAAACATATCAAAGATCATGAAGATGGCACAGAACCACGAGGTTGCCATGAGTTGGAGCCTACTTGATGGCAGCTAACAATAACAACAACAAAATAACAAATATATTTTTTTCCATGACTAGGCAAATGTATAATAAAAGACAAGTTTGGAAGGTCCAACCCTAGTTCCGTTGTGATTTTATGGAAAGTAACAAACAGGTTCTTCTGCAAATGACCAACATAGCAAAGATTCCCAGATTCAACCGGCTCAGGAGAGCAGAGCAGAAGGTGAAAGCGGCAATGTCACTCTGCCTGTATTGCACCAACTGTCGATCAATCCTTTGATAAGATCGCTAACTTCTCATGTTATTGTCTACTCCTTCCCTATGTTCACTTGT
This sequence comes from Dugong dugon, assembly GCA_030035585.1. Taxonomy (NCBI): domain Eukaryota; kingdom Metazoa; phylum Chordata; class Mammalia; order Sirenia; family Dugongidae; genus Dugong; species Dugong dugon. Next base: position 20,278,275 of record CM057460.1, read on the forward strand.
TTTACACCTACTTCATGCACATACATACACATGGAAACAGACAAAATCCAGACATACTCTCCATTAATTGTCGCTTATTTGCCCCACTATAAATTTTAAATAATCATAACTTGGTGTCTGAATCTGTAACGTCTCAGTCCAATTTCTCTTTCCTTTACCTATCCCTACTAAATACGGACTTATCAACCACACTTTTATCAAACCCTATTACCTATAAATAATAGTCTTTCCCAAACCACATTAGTACTTCTCTAGGAATGTTGCCCTTTTAGAGGTCTGATATAAAGACACAAGCAGGGCATGGAACGCCAGCCTTATTTCCAACATGAAAACAGCCTTTTGTTTCACATTATGATTTTTGCCAGTGAAAATGGTGAATATGATTTATGAAGACCAAAAGCATAATTCTTCAAGGCAGTAATTTAGTAATATCTCTTTTATTGTGGAAGTCAGACTCTTCAAACACAGAGCTGAATGCAAAAATAAGTTGACTGTTAGCATAGACAAATTGGGGGTGATCAAACGAGGAAGCATACTAATATTATATGCATTTATCCTGCTGCTGGCTGAACATATGCCAAGCAGGTTTATGCCCAGAACTTGTTGCTTTCCTCCTTACAATAATTCAGACAAGAGAAAAATATGTTTAAATAAAATGACTGGTTAAACAAGTAAAGTTTTAAGCCTCAGTTAAACTAAGACACTAGCCATAAATCCAGAGAGTAATATTAGAAAATAGCAAGCAACATAAAAATACATGAGTGCTGTCAAACATCCATTTGAGGTTGAGATTTCTATATAATAATAAAAAAGAATAGCAAAGTGTGCTGTACTTGCTATGGGGCCAGCACAGTCAACCCAATTTAACCCCAAGAACTCCATGAGGTAGGTACAATTATCTTCCTCATCTTATAGATGAGGCTGAGGGTAAGGCTGAGGGTAAGTAGCTCCGCCTGGATTACTAGCTGTTAGACACAGAACTAGAGTCTGTGTCAACCGCTACATCGTCTGCCAACATGGTACCAACAAGTAAGAGAAACAACACTTCTTACCTGGTAGTTTGGCTTTTTGTAAGGGCTTTGAAATGCTAAACTATGGCACATGTCGTTGTTGTTGTTAGTTGACTTCGACTCAGCCTCTGACTCATGGCAATCCCATGGACAAGGGAACAAAATGTTGCCTGGTCCTTTGCCATTCCTATGATCGGTTCAGGATGGGACCATTGTGATCCATAAGATTTCCACGGGCCAATTTTCAGAAGTAGATCTTAGGCCTTTCTTCCTAGTCTGTCTTAGTCTATAAGCTCAACTGAATCCTGTTCAGCACTATTGCAACACACAAGCCTCCATTGACAGGCAGGTAGTGACAACATGAGGCATATTGGCTGGTAATTGAACCTGTGTCTTTGTTAAAAACACTTCTGGCCTTCTGCCCAAGACTTTATATTCGATATTCAGGCAAGTTCCCTTCCTCTGCTATACAAGCACATGAAGTGAGCATTTAGGACAGATCTTATCATGAAGCAAAGAAGATCATCATCCATGCAATGGGATTTGAGGATGCCCACTTCCCAAAAATCTCTCTCCCATCCACTGATTACACCGCCTAAAGCTGCACTCCCAGGAAGTGTGTAAGAATGGCCACGTATTCACAGTTTAATGCCAATGTGGCTTCAAATTGATTTCTGCCATCCCAATCAGAGGACTGCAAGGACAGTGAGATGATGGGATGTTGTTGCAGCAGGGGTGGATGGGAGGTCGGCAAGTGTAGACAGAAGCATGGGGACAGATGAGGGAAAGCAGAGGGCTTAGGGACTTGAGACTGACAAGATGCTTAGAAGGGTAAGCTGGAGGCAGCACCCAGCAAACTCCAGTGAAAACACCTCAAAGGCAGCATCTGTACAGAAAAGTAGCCAATAATTTGTTTCTTTTTTATTATTGTCCTTAAGATGAAGGCTTACAGAACAAACTAGCTTCTCTTTGTACAGTTAGTACATATATTGTTTTGTGACACCAGGTTACCAACCCCACGACATGTCAACACTCTCCCTTCTCGACCTTGGGTTCCCTATTACCACCTTTCCTGTCCCTTCCTGCCTTCTAGTCCTTGCCCCTGGGCTAGTGTGCCCCTTTAGACTAGTTTCGTTTTATGGGCCTATTTCATCTTTGGATGAAGGGTAAACCTCAGGAGTGACTTCATTATTGAGCTAACAGGGTGTCTGGGGTCCATACTCTCGGGGTTTCTCCAGTCTCTATCAGGCCAGTAAGTCTGGTCTTTTTTTGTGAGTTAGACTTTTGTCCTACCTTTTTCTCCGTCTCTGTCCAGGACCCAATTTGTTTCTTCATTAAAGCTACGTTGTATGAAATAGTAGAAAGTTAGTGACAAAGCCAGTTAAAGGAGCTCCTTGTTGGTCTTGTTTAATAGAAGAAAGGATGTGATCAAATTCACCTTTCACTTTTCAACTGATTGAATTGACATCTTAGGTACAGTAGAAATTATGGACAAATTAACACAACAGACAGTTTCTGGTGAGCAGAGACACAGTTCAGTCATTGCTCTCCATACAGTGTGAAGTCCACACTGGGGACTGGCAGGATGGTGTTTGGTGGTTCAGGGAACCGATATGAAATAAAAATGAATCATATAGTTATTCCCTTTCGGGCTTCCTTTGCATAAAGTCCAGGTTAAAATTTCATTTTAGTCTACTAGGTCTTTAATCTCAATGTAACCAGTTGCTGTTGAGTTTACGCAAACTCATAGTGACCCCCTATGTGTTGGAGTAAAACTGTGTTCCTTAGAGTTTTCAATGGCTGATTTTTTGAAGTAGATCACCAGGCCTTTCTTCCAAGGCACCTCTGGGTGGACTCGAACCTCCAACCTTTTGGTCAGTAGCTAAGCATGTTACTTCCTAATCTCCCTACCTGAGCACGTGCATTTCTCATCCAAAACCTGGGGCAGCCCCCACTACCTGGCTAGAATTCACGTGTGCGTTCTTCCCAGGTGGCTTCGAGTTGTGGCAAGTTATACCGGTTTTTCCATTTTGATAGTGAAATGAAATTTCCTTTTTAAATAAATGTGTCAAAGTAAAAGAAAAAACTAGTAAACTAATTTGAAGACAACATTAAGTAAACAAGTCCAAATGTTACTTAAGTGCAGCAAAATAATGACGTTTATATGAGTTACTAAAAAAGCCACTAAAATCATTAGTGACATCTTTAGCATATGCATATAGTGTATATGTCTGTTTGTCTATATATGTATGTATGTATATGTGCATATATATTCTGATGGGTTTCAAAACTTAAGAAGTCTAACAAAGAATAGTTGTTTTTTTAAATTTTTTTTTGAGGAAATTATTGTTGTTGTGTTGTTAGGTACGTTCGAGTCAATTCGAGTCACAGCAACCCTATGTACAATAGAACGGAACACTGTCTGGTACTGCCCCATCCTCACAATTGTTGCTATGTTTGAGCCCATTGTTGTAGTCACCGTGTCAATCCTTTGAGTGCCTTCCAATCTGAGGGCTCATCTTCTGGCACTGTATCAGACAATGTTCTGCTGCTATTCATAAGGTTTTCACTGGATAATTTTTTTTAAGAGGTAGATTGCCAGGTCCTTCTTCCTAGTCTGTCTTAGTCTGGAAACTCCGATGAAACCTGTCCACCGTGGGTGACCCTGCTGGTATTTGAAACACCAGTAGCATAGCTTCCAGCATCACAGCAACATGCATGCCACCACAGTACCACAAACTGACAGACGAGTGGTGGCTAATTTTAAGGAAATAAACATCTAAAATTCCGAATTTTTTTCTTTTGTAGGATAAATGGTCAACTCCCATGTTAGTATTAAAATTAGTATTAGTATTAAACCTGTATTTTCACAAATATTTCTTCATAAGCCACTGAGAGTTAAAATAGTAGATGATCAAGCATATGCATGCGTAAAGAAGACATGCTTTGTCCCTCAAAGTAACCAGAAGAATGTGGCTCGAAGGTCTGAGATTCTGTCCAGTCACTAGGTGTGATGGTTAAGATTGTGTGTCAACTTGGCTGGGCCATGATCCTCAATGTTTTAAGTAATCACTCCCATGATTGAATATACTGTGAGTAGCCAATCAGATGAAAGGGAGTCTCCTAGGGGGTGTGGCCCACATCTGCATATAAGCAGACGTTCTGGCTTTTTGCTCTGTCTGGATCCTGCGGCTGCTTCCTGTCGTCTCATCTCCCGTTCTTGGGACTTGAGCTATCAGCTTATCTGCTGAACCTGGTATTCGTCGATCTGCCCAGCCTGTGAGCAGAAGCCTTGCTCTCTGACATGCTGATCTTCGGCTTTCCAGCTTCTGTGGCTGTGTGACTTGGGAGAGGCCTCTACCCTGATCCATGGACTTGGGACGTCCTAGCCTCTACAATCATGTGAGCTGTTTCCTTGATATAATCTCTCTCTCTATATATATATTTATGTACTTTACTGGTTTTGCTTCTCTAGAGAACCCAGCCTAAGACATTTGGTACCAGGAGTGGTTCTAGAGAAAATTGTAAGGATGAGTTTTCTAAATTGGTTCTCAAGTCTGGTTAGTCACAAAGAGGTTGATCACTCTGCTTCCAGCAGTAAACAGGTCACTGCTAGTCCATGGAGTGAGCTGGCGATACAAACACGTAAAATATCACCACTGGTAGAGCAAGTATTGGTGAAAGGTGAGGCTCAGGGTGAACACATGTGTGATATCTTTCTACAGCTTTGTCAGAATGAGAAATATAAGGAAGCTGGTTGGTTTGTCCTACTTTCACTGGACAAACTGATGAAGCTCAGGGCTTCAGAGTCAAGGCTCAAGAGCCACATACATGACCTCAAGGCATCCACTTGTGCTTTGAAAGAAAGCCTTATTTCTTGTAGTAACAGAGCTGAAATTGCTGAAAACTAAACCCAGAGTCTTACTGTAAGAGTGGCTGAATTACAATGCCAGCTAAATTGCAAACCTCAAGAGGTGTCTGAGGTTAAAGTAAGGGCATTGATTGGGAAGAGATGGGATCCTGAGACTTGGGATGGGGACATATGGGCAGATAATCAGGAAGCTGGGGACACTGAGCCTGTAAATTCCATTGAATCGCTCCTGCCAGCAGAACCAGTCCCATCTGAAGAGATTACTTCATGTTTGTCTGCTAAACCACCCTGTCCAAAAAAACCATTAGTCCCTCCACTCCCATCTGAGGAGATTAGCCCTAGCCCAGCTCCCTCTAAAGAGCACTTGCCTGAATCATTGCCTGGAGCATAGCCTGAGGCAGATGCTTTACAAGATAATGCTGAATGTTCTCAGAACAATTCCACACTACCGATTCTGGCTTCTAGACCTATAACTAGGCTTAAGTCCCAGCGAGCCCCAAAAGGTGAAGTACAAAGTGTGACCCAGGAGGAGGTTTGCTACACTCCAAAAGAACTACTTGAGTTTTCTAATACGTATAAACAGAAACCTGGGGAAAATGTGTAGGAATGGCTATTAAGGGTCACATTAAGGGTGTGGGATAATCGTGCATGGAACATAAAGATGGATCAGTCTGAGTTTATTGATATGGGTCCACTGAGCACAGACTGTTCCTTCAATGTTTAAGCTAGAGAAGTTAGGAAAGGATCTAATAGTTTATTTGGTTGGGTTGCTGAAGCATGGATTATGAGGTGGCCGACACTAAATCAAGTTGAAGTACCAGACCTGCCTTGGTATACTGTAGAAGAAGGTATCCAAAGGCTTAGGGAAATTGGCATGCTAGAGTGGATTTACCAAGTTAGACCCACAGACTCACACATGGAGTGTCCAGAGGACACAGCTTTTACCACAACTGCGAGGAACAAATTTGTGAAGGGATCTCCAGTATCCTTGAAGACTGCTGTGATTGCTATTTTATGTAAGTCAGACTTGACGGTGGGAACTGCCCTAACTGAATTAAGACACCTAACTACAATGGGGCTGATTGGACCCCCGTGGTAGTAGAGGCCAAGTGGCTGCACTCAATTGACAAAGACAAGGTGGGCGTGGTTATAGTAATGGACAGAGGAGTCAAAGCAGTAATCAAAATAGTCTGACTTGTATGGACTTATGGCATTGGCTACTTAGTCATGGTGTCCCTAGGAGTGAAATAGATAGGAAACCTACTAAATATTTATTTGATCTATATAAATGGATGAATTCTAGGTCAGGTGAACAGCAGTCTAACTCGAATCTCCAGCATATAGAGTCACGGTCCCTCAATCAATTCCCAGATTTGAGCAAGTTTAAAGACCCACAACCCCTTGAATGAAGGGGAGGCCAGATCCCCTTGAGGAAGGACTCCAATACACTGCCAAAAATTTTTACTGTTAATCTTTCTCCCAGCCTTCCCCAAAGGGATCTACAGCCTTTTATGAGAGTGACTGTTCATTGAGGGAAAGGAAGTAATCAGACTTTTCGGGGATTACTGGATACTGGCTCTGAGCTGACACTAATTCCAGGAGGCCCAAAACATCACTGTGACCCACCAGTCAGAGTGGGGGCATATGGTGGTCAGGTTATTAATGGAGTCTTGGCTCATGTCCACCTCACAGTAGGGCCGGTGAGTCCCTGAACCCATCCTGTAGTGATTTCCCCAGTTCCAGAATGCATAATTGGAATAGATATACTCAGCAACTGGCAGAACCCCCACATTGGATCCCTGAAAAATAGAATAAGAGCTATTATGGTAGGAAAAGCCAAGTGGAAGCCATTAGAACTGCCCCTACCTAGGAAAATAGTAAACCAAAAGCAATACCGCATTCCTAGAGGGATTGCAGAGATTACTGCCTCCATCACGGACTTGAAGGATGCAGGGGTGGTGATTCCCACCACATCCCCATTCAACTTGCCTATTTGGCCTGTGCAAAAAACAGATGGATCTTGGAGAATGACAGTAGATTATTGAAAACTTAACCAGGTGGTGACTCCAATTGCAGCTGCTGTTCCAGATGTAATTTCATTGCTTGGGCAAATTAATACATCTCCTGGTACCTGGTATGCAGCTATTGATCTGGCTAATGCCTTTTTCTCCATACCTGTTTCAAAGGACCACCAGAAGCAGTTTGCCTTCAGCTGGTAAGGCTAACAAAACACCTTCACTTGCCTACCTCAGGGCTACATTAACTGTCCAGCCCTATGTCATAATTTAGCCCACTGGGACCTTGATCGCCTTTCCCTTCCACAGGACATCACAGTGGTCCATTACATTGATGGCATTATGCTGATTGGACCTAGTAAGGAAGAAGAGTCAATGACTCTGGACTTATTGGTAAAACATTTATGTGCTAGAGGGTGGGAGATTAATCCCACAGAATTTCAGGCACCTTCCACCTCAGTGAATTTCTAGGGGTCCAGTGGTGTGAGGCCTGTCGAGTTCCTTCTAAAGTGAAGGATAAGTTATTGCATCTTGCTGCTCCCACAACTAAAAAGGAGGCACAGTTCCTAGTGGGCCTCTTTGGATTTTGGAGGCAACATATTCCTCATTTGGGTGTGCTACTCCGGCCTATTTATCAAGTGACTCAAAAAGCTGCTAGTTTTGAGTGGGGACCAAACAAGAGAAGGCTCTGCAACAGGTTCAGGCTGCTGTGCAAGCTGCTCTGCCACTAGGACCATATGATCCACCTGATCCAATGGTGCTTGAAGTGTCAGTGACAGATAGAGATGCTATTTGGAGTCTTTGGCAGGCCCCTATTGGTAAATCACAGCGCAGACCCTTAGGATTTTGGAGCAAAGCTCTGCCATCTTCTGTAAATAACTACTCTCCTTTCAGAAACAACTTTTGGCTTGTTACTGAGCCTTAGTAGAGACTGAACGCTTAACCATGGGACACCAAGTCACCGTAAGGCCTGAGCTGCCCATCATGAACTGGGTGTTGTCTGACCCACAGAACCATAAAGTTGGACGTGCACAGCAGCACTCCATCACTAAATGGAAGTGGTATATTTGAGATCGGGCCCGAGCGGGACCTGAAGGCACAAGTAAGTTGCATGAGGAAGTGGCCCAAATGCCCATGGTCTCCACTCCTGTCACATTATCTTCCATCTCCCAGTCTGCACCTATGGCCTCATGGGGAGTTCCTTATGATCAGTTGACTGAGGAAGAGAAAACTCGTGCCTGGTTTACAGATGGTTCTTTGCAATATGCAGGCGCCACTTGAAAGTGGACTGCAGCAGCACTACAGCCCCTTTCTGGGACCTCCCTGAAGGACAGTGGTGAAGGGAAATCCTCTCAATGGGCAGAACTTCGAGCAGTGCACCTGGTTGTTCACTCTGCTTGGAAGGAGAAATGGCCAGATGTGCGATTATATACTGGTTCATGGGCTGTGGCCAATGGTTTGGCTGGATGGTCGGGGACTTGGAAGGAACATGATTGGAAAATAGGAGACAAGGATTTATGGGGAAGAGGTATGTGGCTAGACCTCTCCGAATGGGCTAAAGACATGAAGATATTTGTGTCTCATGTGAATGCTCACCAAAGGGTGACCTCAGCAGAGGATGATTTTAACAATCAAGTGGATAGGATGATGTGTTCTGTGGAAACCACTCATCCTCTTTCCCCAACTACTCCTGCTGTTGCTCAATGGGCTTATGAACAAAGTGGCCATGGTGGCAGGGAGGGAGGTTATGCATGGGCCCAAAAGGATGGACTTCCACTCACCAAAGCTGACATGGCCACAGCCTCTCTTGAGTGCCTAATCTGCCAGCAGCAGAGACCAACACTAAGTCCCCGATATGACACCATCCCTCGAGGTGATCAGCCAGCAACCTGGTGGCAAGTTGATTACATTGGACCACTTCCATCATGGAAAGGGCCGTGTTTTGTCCTTACTGGAATAGACACTCTGGATATGGATTTGCCTTCCCTGTACACAATGCTTCTGCCAAAACTACCATCCGTGGACTTACAGAATGCCTTATCCACCATAATGGTATCCCACACAGCATTGCCTCAGATCAAGGGACTCACTTCACTGCAAATGAAGTGTGGCAGTGGGCCCAAGATCATGGAATTCACTGGTCTTACCATGTTCCCCATCATCCTGAAGCAGCTGGCTTGTAAGAACGATGGAATGGCCTTCTAAAGACACAATTACGGCACCAGCTAGGTGGCAATACCTTGCAGGGTTGGGGTAATGTTCTCCAGGAGGCTGTATGTGCTTTAAACCAGCATCCAATATATGGTGCTGTTTCTCCCATAGCCAGGATTCACGGGTCCAGGAATCAATGGATGGAAATGGGAGTGGCACCACTCACTATTACCCCTAGTGACCCACTTGCAAGATTTTTGCTTCCTGTCCCCTCGACCTTATGCTCTGCAGGCCTAGAGGTCTTAGTTCCAAAGGGAGGAATGCTCTCACCTGGAGACACATCACTGATTCCATTGAACTGGAAGTTAAGAATACCACCTGGCCACTTTGGGCTCCTTATGCCTCTGGCTCAACAGGCAAAGAAGGGAGTTACCATACTGGCTGGTATGATTGATCCTGATAACCAAGAGGAAATCAGACTGAATGGAGGTAAAGAAGAGTATGTCTGGAATGTAGGAGATTCCTTGGGGTGTCTTTTAATACTACCATGCCTTGTGATTAAAGTCAATGGAAAACTATGGCAACCTAATTCTGACATGACTAATGATGACACAGACCCTTCAGAAATGAAGGTTTGGGTCACCCCACCAGGCAAAGAACCACGACCTGAGCAAGCTGAGGTGCTTGCTGAGGGCAAAGAGAATACAGAATGGGTGGTGGAAGAAGGTAGTTCTAAATACCAGTTAAGGCCACGTGACCAGTTGCAGAAACAGGGACTGTAATTGTTATGAGTATTTCTACTTTGTATGTGTGCATCAAATATTTTTGTTTCCTTCACTTATAAAATGTAAGCCTTAAATGGTACTAGTGCGTTTTTGATTGTACGCATGTTAGTTGTATCATGTTAGGCGCAAGTAGGACTTTCTAATTGTCTTTCGTCAGAGATTATGTACGGTTTAAGGAGATGTGTACATATGCCAAGTTGACAAGGGGTGGATTGTGATGGTTAAGATTGTGTGTCAACTTGGCTGGGCCATGATTCTCAATATTTTAATGTGATCACTCCCATGATTGAATATACTGTGAGTAGCCAATCAGATGAAAGGGAGTCTCCTTGGGTGCATAGCCTGCATCTGTATATTAGCAGACTTTCTGGCTTTTTGTTCTCTCTGGATCCTGCAGCTGCTTCCTGTCGTCTCATCTCCTGTTCTTGGGACTTGAGCTGTTAGCTTATTTGCCGAACCTGGGATTCATCGATCTGCCCAGCCTGTGAGTGCGAGCCCTGCTCTCCGACCTGCCGATCTTTGGCCTGCCAGCTTCTGTGGCTGTGTGACTTGAGAGAGGCCTCTACCCTTATCCACGGACTTGGGACGTTCTAGCCTCTACAATCACATGAGATGTTTCCTTGATATAATCTCTCTCTATATATATGTTTATGTACTTTACTGGTTTTGCTTCTGTAGAGAACCCAGCCTAAGACACTAGACAACTAGACAAAAAACTCTTCCCTTAAACTTTCAATAATATCTTTGTCTTAAAATTATAGATCATGGTTCTTCTGTTGGGAGACAGCATCAGCAAACACCTGGAGACGTCAGGAACATCCACTTCCCTGGAAACCACACCTCATCTGAGGACATTGTCAGGTAGAGTCAGATTCATTGTGATGGAGAGACCAGAGTGGAATAATTGGCCCGGAAATAGGCCTGCATCTATAATGAGCAGCCTTGGCATGCTCTGACTCCTGCCAGTTCAGAGATAGAGCCTATTCTGGCAGCATCACCCAGTATTCAGAGAATTTGGGAAAATTTGACCTGTCTGGGCAAGTGCCATTGTTAGAGTATATACAATGGGATAATGGGACCATCTGGCTAGGAAGCAGAATGGGGTTGGGGGATCCAGGAACAGGTGCAATTGAGAGATTCTGCAGTAGCATCTGTGGAGATTCTGGGAAGCCTGTGTTGGCTGCTTGACTAGGACTCCCAATCCAGAACAGCACTAACAAGATCTACATAGAGCCTAGATCTTGGAGAAGTACAGTTAGGAGAACACATGTTCTGGGATAAGCTTTACATCCACTTGCGCTAAGTAGGGTCCCAGAGTGGATTGGGCCTCAGGACCATAACCACAGTGTCTTTATTAAGCCTCAATGTTGGGCTAAGGCTTTCTAAGCCTCCAAACTCTCTGAGGTGAGGAATGGTCCTCGATCTAGGGGGCAAAGATGAATCTTCATGTGGGGGTAAAGTCTCCCCAGCAGTGGGGAGAGGAGGAATTGACAGGATGAGGACCTGACAGAGCCTGTTCACATAATGGATGGTGTCAGGGTGATCTTCTCATTCCCACCTGGAACGATTCTTATGAGGTCCAATGATCCAGCCTTCTAAGTCAGGCAGGGTATGTTCTGACTCAGGCTTTCTTGTTCAGGGACAGGAATTGTATTACATTATATTAGAATTTATTCTCTTTGAGAAGATCACTCAGGGATGAAGACTATGTATGTCCTCACGTCTTCTGTAAGTTCCCCATTATGTACATTCCAAAGTTGTGCAGCCTTAACTTAAGCTTATTTCTATTTCATTCGTATTTGAATGTGGGTGTAGAGGGGAAGTAAAAATGATCAGTCATCCTATGAGAAAAAGAAAACAATAACTCTTAAGTACTTAAAGATACAAAAGCTGTCATTTAGCTCTCTTTTGGAGGCCAAGAAATTTCACAAAGATCACAAAAGATCACACATACACACAGTCACAAAGCTCTCTGCTTTCTGACCTCATCTACTGCCTCCATGCTCAGATGGGTTGGCAGCTTCTTCTGCATTTAATTTACTAGTTTCTGGTGGATAGGTTCTTTTCTGGTCCCAGAGGACGCTGATTTCAGGCAGTCTACAGCTATTGCCCCATAACCTTAACCTTCGTAAGTCCTCAGAGCCCATACAAGACTCTCTTCTGACTCTTCTATAAGCCTAAAATTGTCTCAAGAAACCATGCAGAGCCATAGCCTAAGATTTAGAAAAGGAGCCCAAAGCTCAGCACAACAAATCTGTCTGAATCAGTAGCAACACTTTGGCCTTCTCTTGCTTTTGAGAGTGGCAATGGTTTGCAGCTGGTAGAAAATCACTCATGAGTTGGTGTTTGCTTCCAAGAATTGGAAGATAGGGAAAATCTGCAGGAAGAATTCTGATGGGAATGTCAGAAGGACTTTATGAACTTGAGTTATCAGCATTGACGGCAAGAATAAATATACAACTAACAAAATGGCGGCCTTCAAGAAAGCAATCAAGAGACAATTTAGAAATTCAATGTTACAGGCCACCGATGGTCCAGATGTTTCCTCAAAGATTGAGATTATAAGAAGGTATCAGTCAGGTGAGGCAGATGACATGACTATTCAGAATTTCTCTCTGAAATTGACCTCCTAGGTTAAATGAAGATACTACCAGTGTCAATATATTTTTGAAAATAGAATGATCTTAAATACCTTGTAACCTTATCCAGATTATTTTCATTGCATTATAAACTTGATAATTGAGCAAGTTTATGTATCATAACAGAATTCCTTCCCTTTAAAAGTACAGCATAGTTGTAGCATCTTTTTGTATGTTTTGTATAAATGAAGTTTTTATACAAATTACTAAAATATAATGAAGATATATAAATGCACATACTAGCATGTTATAATTGAAGGAAATTATGACACACTGTATTTTTACTTCCATTAAGGAAAAGAAAACACCCTGACTAATAAAAAGAACCCCGGTGGCGCAGTGGTTAAGAGCTCAGCTTCTAACCAAAAGACCAGCAGTTTGAATCCACCAGCCGCTCCTTAGAAACACTGTGGGGCAGTTCCACTCTGTCCTATAGGATCGCTGTAAGTCAGAATCAACTCAAATGGCAAGGAGTATGGTATGGTAATAAAATCTGTAAGGGTATCATTTATGCTTTCATTAGAAGTGCACTAAATTACCATGTATTGTATTCAGAGAGAAGACAACATTTATGTTAAAGTTTCTTATAGGTCTCTGCCAGATTAAACTTACTCTCTAGTTACTTAATAACTGATGGATTGATTACACACTTTGTATGTAAACTTCTAGTTCCTTACTTAAAAAAGATGAAACTATGTAATAATTTTAATTGTCTTCAGAGGGACTTAGAGAATTGCATAAGGAAATACCACCTTTTTGAATCAGTCCATAGCAGACCACTGAGTTTCCTATGGGGAAAAGATCAAGCTTATATTCTAACCAGACCCTGGTCTGACAGAGACTGGAGGAATCCCCAGACTATGGCTCCTGGACACCCTGCTAACTCAGAACTGAGGCTACTCCTGAAGGCCACCTTTCAGCCAAAGATTAGACAGGCCTATAAAACAAACAATACCACATGTGAAGAACTTCTTAGTTCAATCAAGTATACGAGACCAATGAGGCAACACCTGACCAAAAGCAAAGACGGCAGGAAGGGAAAGGAAAACTGGAGGAATGGACACAGGGAATCTGGGGTGTAAAGGGAAAAGGGGAGAGTGCTGACACATTGTGAGGATTGCAATCAATATCACAAAACAATTTGTGTAAAATTTTTTGAATGAGAAACTAATTTGTGCTGTAAACTTAAAATTAAAACAACAACTTAGATTCTAAAATAGATGTTAAATTTCCAGGAACTTAAGAAGTGCCTAACAAATGTTACTTTGTCCAATGAACATTAAGCAATTTTGAGGCCTTTCTAGTTGTTTTCATTTTGTCCAAGTTTAAACTGAGTAGCACAGTATTTTCAGCAAAATCACTATAAGGCTATCAACTAAATTACTGCCCAATTCATTATGAAGACTGTGATGGTTAATTTTATATGTCAGCATGGCTAGGCGATGGCGCAAAGTTGTTTGGCCAAACACTAGTCTAGACGTTGCTGTGGAGGCCTTTTGTAGATGTGATTAACATTTACCTACCCAGTGGTAGAGTGGAAGAAAAGGCCTGGCGATCTGTTTCCATTCAGATGGAGCAGTTTTGCTCCGTTAACACATGTAGTCACCATGAGCCGAAATCAACTTAATGGCAATCAACAGCAACAATGAAGGAGATTACTCTCGATAATGTGCGTGGGCCTCATCCAATCATTTGAAAGCCTTAAAAGTAAAAACTGAGGTCTCCTGGAGAAAAAAAGAATTCTGCTTTAAGACTGTAGCATAGAACCTGTCTGAGTTTCCAGCCTGCCACTCGCCCTACAGATCTCAGCCTTGCTAGCCTCTACAATTGTGTGAGCCAATTCCTTAAAATAAATCAATCTCTCTTTCTCTTTCTATCTCTATGTATGTATGTGTTGTTGTTGTTAGGTGCTGTCCAGTTGGTTCCGACTCATAGCAACAGTATGTAGAACAGAAGAAAACACTGCCTGGTGCTGCGCCATCCTCACAATCATTGTTATGCTTGAGCCCGTTGTTGCAGCCACTGTGTGAATCCATCTCGTTGAGGATCTTCTTCCTCTTTTTTGCTGACCCTCTACTTTACCTAGCGTGATGTCCTTCTCCAGGGACTGATCCTTCCTGAAAACACGTCCAAAGTACGTGAGACATGGTCTTGCCATCCTCGCTTCTAAGGAGCTTTCTGGCTGTACTTTTTCTAAGACAGATTTGTTCATTCTTTTGGCAGCCCATGGTATGTTCAATATTCTTCACTAACACCGCAATTTAAAGGCGTCAGTTCTTCTTCAATCTTCCTTATTTATGTCCAGCTTTCACATGCATATGAAGCAACTGAAAACACCATGGCTTGGGTCAGGCATACCTGACCCATAGTCTTTAAGGTGACATCTTTGCTTACATATACACATATATATGTATAGGTAGATATATATCCTATTGGTTCTGTTTCCCTGGAGAACTCTGACTAATACAAAGACTATTGGAGATCCATGGAATGTATTTGGAGATAGGAAGCTCAGCTGAGCAATTCCATTCAACACCTGCATAAAAATAATGCTTGGCTTCAATTCACGGATGTGTGTTTTTCATTTATAATATTAGAATTAGGACAAGTGCTTAGATCCTTTCCAAATACAAGAGATTCTTCTATTTTAAATTCATTAAAAAGATAAATTATGTTGCTAACCAAATTCAGGGTTGACCTTATTAATTGAGGAAGTAAAAAATGGCCACCCATAATCAAATTTCATTGGTGCTAGGATGATCTGCACCAACATTACTGTCCCTTAACCAAAAGTCCCCCCAATCTTCCCCAAATACTTTCTCCTCTGTCTATTACCTCGAATAGGACAAAGGAGAGTCATTTTATAGTTTTTGTCTCTCTTTAAATGCCAAATAGGCCTGGCAGAGATAATATAAGAGGTCATATAAAGTTAGTTACACCTCAACAAATATTTTTAAAGTACTTACTAAGTGGGAAACCCTGGTGGGCACAGTGGTTAAGAGCTACGGCCGCTAACCAAAATGTCAGTAGTTCAAATCCACCAGGTGCTCCTTGGAAACTTTATGGGGCAGTTATACTCTGTCCTATTGTCTCCACGGCAATGTGTTTGGGTTGGTTTGGTTTTTGGTTTACAAAGTGGGAGGCAACCTTCAAGGTGCTGGGAATAAGAAAAGAAGGGTGGTCCTGCCCTCAAGTCACATACAGCCGAGGGGAGGGGACACACGTGGTAATGAGTCTGTGTACCATAAACCAAACCAAAACCGAACCCATTGAGTCGATTCTGATTCAAGCGACCCTAAAGGACAGAGTAGAACTGCCCCATAGGTTTTCCAAGGCTGTAATCTTTACAGAAGCAGACTGCCACCTCTTCCTTCCATGGGGCTGCTCGTTGGTTCAAACTGCTGACCTTTCGTTTTTGAAGCCGAGTGCTTTAATCACTGTGCCACCAGGCCTCCTCCATGTAACATGAGGTGATAGTTGTTTTGAAACAGTTGCCTGAGCCATGGAGGAACCTTAGGAGTATTAATACCTCAGTCCTCATGAGTCAGGAAGCACTTCAGAATGGGTAACAGGTGAGAAAGAGTAGAAACTTGGAGAAACACATTGGAAGGTAAGCGGGCAATGAAGGCAGAACACACAGAGCGGGGGAGTGTGAAGGAAAGCAATTCTAGGCATATTTAAAGCCACAGAGATGAGAACAGAGTAGATTTAGAAAAACCCAGTATGGCTGGAGTTTAGGAAACATACAGGGAGTGAGGAGAGACGAGGCTGTACATTTTTAGTCCCTACTAATTTCCAAGAGGCAGTCCTTCCAACAGAACAAGGGGATATTGCGTGGTTTAAAATCAGGAAATGTGTGTGTCAGGGTTGTATATTTTCACCGCGCTTATTCAATATGTATACTGAGCAAATAATCCCAGAAGCCAAACTGTATAAAGAAGAATGTGGCATCAGGACTAGAGGAAGACTCATTAACAACCTGCGATATGCAGATAACACAACCTTGCTTGCTGAAAGTGAAGAGGTTTTTAAGGACTTACTGGTGAAGATCAAAGACCACACACAGTCTTTACTGCATAAGACTACACCTCAACATAAAGAAAACAAAATTCCTCACAACTGGACCAACACGCAACATCATGATAAGTGGAGAGAAGATTGAAGTGGTCAAGGATTTCATTTTACTTGGGTCCACAATCAATGCCCACAGAAGCAGCAGCCGAGAAACCAAACGACATATTGCAATGGGCAAATCTGATGCAAAAGACCTCTTTAAAGTGTTAAAAAGCAAAGATGTCACTTTGAGGACTAAGGTGAGCCTGACCCAAGCCATGGCATTTTCACTTGCCTTGAATGCCTGCCAAAGCTGGATAATGAATAAGGAAGACCAAAGAAGAATTGATACATTTCAATTACGGTGTTGGCGAAGAATATGGAATATACCATGGACTGCCAGAAGAATGAACAAATCTGTCTTGAAAGAAGTACAGCCAGAATGCTCCTTAGGATGGCAAAACTTCATCTCATGTACTTTGGACATGTTAACAGGTGGGACCAGTGCCTAGAGGAGGACATCATGCTTGGTAAAGTAGAGGGTCAGCAAAAAGAGGAAGACCCTCAACGGGATGGGTTGATAGTGGCTGCAATAATGGGCTCAAACATAGCAATGATTGTGGGGATAGCACAGGACTGGGCAGTGTTTTGTTCTGTTGTATGTAGGGTCGCTATGAGTTGGAACCAAGTTGAGGGCACCTAACAACAACTAGGTCCAGCAGGAGCCCTGTTGGCACCATGGTTAGGCGCTTGACTGCTAACTTAAAGGTCAGTGATTTGAACCTACTAGCGCTCTGTGGGAGAAAGATGTGGCAGTCTGCTTCTGTAAAGATTACAACCCTGGAAACCCTATGAGGCAGTTCTACTCTATCTTATAGAGTCACTATGAGTCGGAATTGACTCAACAGCAATGGGATTGGGGGGGTGGTACTAGGTTCCAGGTATAGGGCTTTGGATACATTATGGCAGTCTATGTGGTGCAGTGGTTAAGCGTTTTGCTGCTAACCAAAAGGTCTGCAGTTTGAATCCACCAGCCGCTTCTTAGAAACCCTATGGGGCAATTCTACTCTGTCCTATAGGGTAGCTGTGAGTCGGAATTGATTCGCAGGCAACGCGTTTGGTTTTTTTTTTTTTTTTGTATCCTCATGACAAGGACCCCTGGTGACACAAATTGTTAAGAGCTCAGCTGCTAACCAGAATTTGGTGGTTCAAACTCACCAGCCACTCTGTGGAAGAAAGACCAGGTGATCTGCTTCCATAAAGATTACAACTTAGAAAACCCTATGGGGCAGTTCTGCTCTGTCACATGGGATTGCTATGAGTCGAAAAATCCTCCACAGGCACCTAACATTCTCGTGACAACCCTATGAGTTGGATCATATTATTATTCCCATTTTACAGATAAGGAAGATAAAACACAGAGAGATTAAGTAGGTTGCCCAAGGTCAACCAGCTTGTAAAGTCTCAGAGGCAGGCTTTAAACCAGGCAGTTGGATATTATTTCTAAGGGCAGGTTGTGAGAGAAAGGTCCAAAGTTGCCTAAAGGCATGGAAGGCCTTGGGGCAGATGTAAGGTATCAGAGCAAGGTGTACTAGCCCAGATGTAGAGTAGATTCACCCACTTGTGTGTTGTTTGAGGGCGAGCATGCAAGGGCTACTGAGGGAAAGCGGAGGAGATCTTAGAGAAGATTGAAGGCATCATCCTTTCTATTCATCAGGGTAGCATCCACCTCCAAGAAACCACCCCTAGAGCTGTGCTGGGACAGAGTTCATCACCCTCCCTACTGTCGTGGGGTAGAAACATCACAAAGGTTAGTAAAGCAAAGAGAAAGTTTTATCCAGCATACATTCAAAGAGGCAAAAGCAGGAAATGAGCAAGCATGCTGCCAGAGCTATGTCTGCCCGAGTCCAAGGAAATATTACAGAATAGACAAGAGTAGGAAAATGGACAAGCATGGTGCCAGAGTCTTGTCTGCTGAGTCTGAGGAACCTTATAGAGTCATCAGTATATATTAACATTACAAATGGGCAAAACCATCGAAAGCTTCACCTTTTCACAAATTGGCTAGAAACTGCAAATCACTGTAATCCTACATTTTGAATTGTCTTTTTCAGTAATCATTGGTAGAGGTTTCAGTAATGACAGTCAGGACGATCTTTGTTGGTCCAACAAATCTTACTATTCACTAAATGCTAATAGAAAAAGATAAGAGTGGAAAGTAAGTAGGTATTTTGTGCTGTGTTTTATGATTTGCTTATGTAAAAGGTTCCCTAAAAGATGTTTTCTAAGATTGTCCTTGCTATTATCTTTATACCTCTGGGCCCAGTTGATGAGTCCTTGTGAGTCCAGCTCCAGCTGGGTCACATTTTAGCACAGGGAATAATGGCTCCAATATTATCTTCTAAATCACTACACCGGTGCTGGAAAGGGCCTTACCCAGTTACTGAATCAGAAACTCCAGGGATGGGCCCAATAATCTGTGTCTTAAGACATCTTCTAGGTGATTTTGAAGCATGCTCGAGTTTGCGAACCACTGCTGTAAGCCAGCCATCTGCAAACCGTGACCCGCGTGCCAAATCCGGCCTGCTACCTGATTTTTTACAGCTGGTGAGCTAAGAATGGTTTTCACATTTTAAAATGGTTGGGGCGGGGGGGGGGGGGAAGCAAAAGAAGAATATTTTGTGACATGTGCAAATAGTGTGATAATCAGATTCCACTGTCAATAAATAGAGCTTTATTGGAACCTGGCCACACCCATTCATTTCTGGAGTATCTGTGGCTGCTTTCACTCCATGGCAGAGTTGTGTAGCTGTGACAGAGACTATATGGCCTGCAGAGCTGAGCCCTGGTGGCACAGTGATTAAGCATTTGGCTGCTAATCAAAAGGTCAGCCGTTGGAATCCACTAGCTGCTCCTTGGAAACCCTATGAGGCAGTTCTACTGTGTCCTATAGGGTCACATGAGTCAGAATCAACTTGGCAGCAATGGGTTTGGCTGTTTTGGCACTTTCCAGAAGGAGTTTGCTGACCCCTGCTTGAAACCCCTTGTTCCTTTATCATCCTCCATCTCCACTTGTTCCTGTCCTTGCATCTGAGGTCAGCTGGTGTCATTCAGTGGCACTGGCAACCTCCTACCAGCTGGTGGAATGCAAGGTCAAAGAGGTTGTTAACTTTTGCTTTAGCATGAGGTAGTGCAGGGAAGCAAAGCAACCTCCATTTCCATATGCAAACTTGCATTAGTAGTTCTGCCCCTGGAGAACCTGACTCCTGTGTAGTTTGCATTCACATTTTTGTTTCAGGGTTTAGGGAATATATTTCCTTAGCATTTGATTATGGATCTGGTTTATCAGAAACTCCTGTGGGATCTGCCTGCTATCTGTTGGTTCTGTTGAGAATGCTCTGGTATGCAGATGGTGGGTTCCTGCAAATTACAAAACGGAACGTTCGTGGTTTAGGGATGTGGCAGTTGTCACTCTAGATGAGATTATCTGTCTGCAAGTTCAGGATCTCACTTCCTGAAAAGGGTCCTCTTCTAATATTTCCTGAGTTAAAGACACATATGTCCACTGAGGAAAGCCTATGAATACAATTGTATTGTCTGTGGAAAAACAAGAGGATTCCTTCATTCTCCTCTGCCCTGCAGCCAGCAGCTTCTTTCTGAGGCAGTATGCTTATTTGCTCAACACTAGCATAATAGCCACCGGAACTGTGTGGTCTGTGTTAAAATTAATCTTTTAAATCACTTAATAATGTGCCACAGAAGCAGCCAATTGTACTCCGACTGCTCAAGTGAACTACTTTTAGCGTGAAGAGAGGAATATTTCACTTCGGGTTTAATTTTACATTAATTTAATTATGCGAGTGTCTGAGAACGACATAATTTGACTTTACTTTTCCCTGGGGAGATATCAGTGAATTCTCAATTCCTTCCAAGAAGCCAGTCTTTGGGATTTGTGTGGTTGACTTCATGACCTCACTGTTTGATTCTAAAAAGGCCTGCTGGACTTCAGCCAGGTCTACTGGACTCAGTATAGTGGGGGAATGATTGTGGGGTGTGTGTGTGTGTGTGTGTGTGTGTGGGAATTGAATGTACATGCATCTCTACCTTCTTATAAGGAGGGAAGGACTGGCTGAGCTCTACACTCAGCCCTACAGAACGGTAGAAGGAGGAGCATCATGGAGATTTTAAATGGCAACAAATACAAAGGGAGGTCTATATGTGAACAAAACCGTGGTTGATTATTAGCAAAAGTTTTGTCTTAGACAATGCAGTGGGTTTCCACACAGAAAACAGCTTTCAGAAAGTGCCTGTTGAGAAGGTGTTATTGTTGTTAGGGGCCTTCAATTTTTGACTCATAGTGACTTTGTGTGACAGTGCACATAGGGTTTCTTAGGTTCTAACCTTATGGGGGAGCCCAGGTAGGGCAATGGTTAAGAGCTTGGCTGCTAATCAGTAGGTTGGCAGTTTGAATCCACCAGCTGCTCCTTGGAAACCCTATGGGGCAGTTCTCCTACTTTGTCCTACAGGGTCGCTATGAGTGGGAATAGACTTGGTGGAAATGGGTTTGGTTTTTGGTGTTTTACTCTTTACGGAAGCTGACCCCAGGTAGGTT
Organism: Dugong dugon; assembly: GCA_030035585.1. Classification (NCBI taxonomy): domain Eukaryota; kingdom Metazoa; phylum Chordata; class Mammalia; order Sirenia; family Dugongidae; genus Dugong; species Dugong dugon. The sequence continues at coordinate 20,299,411 of CM057460.1, forward strand.
CGAATCGCCAACCTTTCACTTAGCAGTCAAGCGCTTAACCACTGTACCACCAGGGATCCTTGTAGAGAAGGTAGGAAACTATATTTGACTTCTTGACATCTGGGAAGCGAATAGGGCAGGATCAGGTGAAAAGAAGGATGGTGAATTTTGGGAGCAGAAAAGTATAGAAATCCCAAGGCTGAGAAGGAAGTCTTTGGTCTATTTATACAGATTACTTTTCTTGCAACTTTGATTATGAAAAATTTCAAAGATACAGAGAAGTTGAAAGAATAGTTTAATGAACACCCATATACCCACTCAGCTAGACTGAATAAATTTTTAACATTTCCCCTTATTTATTTTATCTGTCCATCTATCGATCCATCCATTTGTCCATTCCTTGTTGGTTTGTCTATGTGCCTAACTTTCCGTCTCTTCATCCATCCCATCCATCAATCTATCCTTCCATTTCTCTCTCTTTTTAAAGCGTTTTGAAAATAAGTTATAGATATCATGACCCTTGATCCGTAAATACTTCAGCATGCTTCTCTTCCAAATAAGGACATTCCCCTGTATATCATTTTTACACTTATAATAATTAACAAGAATTCCTTAATACTATTGAATATATATTTCTATTGAATTTTTATGTTCATTTATTATATTTTTCAAGTTGAGAAGTTCTGTTTTCTTCTTAAAATTTGCCTCTTTTGCATAGATATTTTAAAGCTCTTTAAAAAAAAGTATTTAAGCACACTAAATATCACTGTTACCTATGGTGTGATAAATAATTCCAGCATCTAAAATTTTATTTATTATTTTTGCCGATTCTCCTCCAGTTGTCTGCTCCTTGGGTGTTTCCTGAATTTTAACCAGAAGCTGTCCATTTTCCTTGGAAATTTATTAGTGAGAGTCCTTTGAGGTTTGGTTTGAACTTCAGACCCTCTGGAGAGGACATGGTCTTGCTTCTGCCTGCAACAAACCTGAGAGTACTTTAGGCCAATTCTCTGCTTGAGATGATTCAGGTCACATAGGTAGCCTAACTTTAAACTGAAACTTGGTATAAGGATCTTAAGGGAGACATCTTTTTTATCCATCCAATACCAACTTGAGATAGACGGATAGGTAGTTTTTGTTTCGTTTCGTTTTGGTTTTGGTCCCCTTTGTGCATCTCGTGCTTGCTTTTGGGCAGGTGTTGCCCATCTGGTCTCATTTACGTGATCGAGCTGACACACGTTCCTCATGTGTGTTATAGTTTTATAGAACTGTGTAATCTTTGGCTGAAGGCTGAACCTCAGGATCTTGTTTACTTTGGAGTTCTAACTTCAAGGGTCTCCTGTTAGATTCCCCAGCTTGGGTGAAAACTGGACTTTATTGTATTTCCAGGGTTCAACACAAAGTCCTTTGCACGTGGCAATATTTGGATTATTTGCTTTTCAGGGTTTCTAAGTTCCCCTTTTGGGAAGACTTTATAGTATGGGGGCTGTACTTCTAGAAAGAAGTATTCCATAAGTTGTTCACTAGGATCAGAAGGGAGAATATTCAAGGAAGAATCAGGCTGACTTTCCTCTAGGGAAAGTTTATAGCTTGAGTCTAATTACCTGTCTTCAAATAGTCTCAGAATAATGATGCTGTAAAGATTTGCATGATTTGCCATGATTTTCTACTTTATTTATATCAAAAACATTAAACAACATTGTTTCATCTGGCTGTGTACGAATGCTCGATTCTCTTGCAGCAGTGGAGGTTATGCATTGCCCAAAAAAGGACGCTTTGTCCATTCCAGATCAGGGAAACTAAAAAATGACCTAATTAATAGCCAGAAGGTATGGTTTCTACTCTTGATCTTTAGATGTTTCTTTAAATCCACAAAGAGAGGGCTCCAAAGGGAGGTGAAAGATAAAGGTGACTCTTATGGTTGTAATTTTTAGGCTAGATTTTATGGGGAACTAAATATTTGGCAGCTATGACTACTCAGATGAAGGAAGTCAAGGTCTACAATTTGACCGAGTGAACATCACCGTTAATCAACCTGAAAATGCAAAAGTGTCAGAAAGTGGAAGAATAAAGTCCAGTAGATAATTTTTAATCTTAAAATTTTGAAGTTTATTATCAGGTAATATAGAACAGATTATCTTTCTTTATGTTTGTTTTCTCAATTTTGTTCACTAATAAAATCCAAAGCTTTGAGTTTTTACATACTCAAGTAAAAAAATGCAATATTAGGACAGATTTCCAAGTACGGTTATTCCAGAGAGATCCCATAGTGACAGCAGGAATACCAGGATGGCAAATTAGCTCTTTTTGTTTGTTTGTTTAAGATGTAGGAATTATCGTGTTGATTCGGTCACTTAGATGTAGCTTCCATGTACATGCAGACCACATAGATATCAGGTTGCTGAAAAGAACATAGTCTTGATTCCTCCAGAATGGCTAAAGAAAACTGTAAATCACAGCACTCTTAAATTCAAATCACTGGATATGGAGGTATTGTCTGTTAGTTCTTACCTGAATCTTCCTTACAAAATTCCGCAAATGTGGATAAAGACAAAGTCCCCCTTTCCAAAGTAACATGAGTTTGTACACCACTTGGAAAAACTTGGTGATGTTTCCTTTAGTGCTTTCCTCTGCCTCTTTAAAAGTGCTAATGAGAAGCAACGAAGCAGAAAAGGATAGGATGCTGCTGCAGGATTTGTGAAGATAGAGAAGCTCCCGGCCTTGGGCCAGCTCCAACGTTCCCTGGGCCACACATTTAGCCAGAGAAGCCCAGTAGAGCATTAGCCTGTAGCTTATCTTTGTACACTTCAATTAAAGTTGCTCTCTGACTCAGTGTTGGAGAATTATGGCACCAATATTTAAAAACACCTACATTCAGCCAGCCATTGGTAAATTCTTCACTTTCTGCTGTCTTCTTGGTTCTGTTCTCATTGCCGCCATCTTGGTGAGGTCTCTAAATTCCATTTGGCACTGGTTTAGTATTTTAACTGGCTTCCTCACTATCATCTCTCCCCACATACGACCAATCTGTCTAGGACTCACTGTTAATCTCTCCAAAAGGAGTTTCACTCAGAAAGTCTTGTGCTCCAGAACATTTAATAGACCCATCATGGCTACCTAGAAAAAGTCCATGCTCCCTAATTTTGTTTTTACAACACTTCATAATCTGGCCCTAAATTCCTCACCCAACTTTATTTGTCTCTCACAACTCATTATAAGAATCTTCTGTTTTAGTTATAGCTGTGCTTGACTGCTAACCTAAAGGTTGGCAGTACTTCAAATGACAGGCCTGAAGATCTGCTTCCATTAAGATTACAGCCGAGCAAACCCTATGGAGCAGTTCTACTCTGTAACAACACATGGGATTTCCAAGAGTCGGGATCAACTCGACAATTGTTTTTTCACTTCCTGAAAATACCATATTGTAAACATTGAAGCAAACAGAAATCATTCTTTTTGTAATGTGAAAGCTCAGGGAAAAAGGTTAAGGATAAAAACCAATGGATGTAGCAAATGTATTTAAAGACTTATTAGCTGATATAACTCTGTATAAATCTTGCATGATCTTTCTTATCATTAACTTTTTGCTTACACCAGGTGGGTAGACAGAGTGATGTGACCAAATCCATCCCACTTGGAAACAGCAGATCATGTTGTGTAGGAAGCTTCATCTTCGTATGGATCCTTTCTCCAACTTCCAACTTTTCTTTCTCTGTCCTTTTCTTTTGAACTCTCCTCTTGAACATTTATTATCAACCACATCTGCAGTCCTGTGTCCCTGAACATTTGCCATCTTCTGGACAGCTGGGTTTATTTTGATTGATGTTCCCTTGTTCATCGTGCAAACACAGCATCACTTTGAACGTGATCTTCAATTTGATGAGTGTTCTGAGGGTTTATTATGCAAGGGTGGTCTTGCCCACAGCCTAATTGCCACTTGATTTTGGCAGCTTCCCACATTGACATGTTTATTACTCAAATTCCCTTTTTTTCACTAATTCTAAACCCTAAATTCCCTTGTTCTTAAAAATTTTGTGATGAAATCCATACTTCCGCATTAAAATTTGTTTCAAATCTCTTAATTTTACTTTTGGGTATATTTTATACTGTACATAATACACTAATACATTAGTTATGTTATTATTTTTAAATAATTAAATACACATATATTGAAGTCAATATATGTTTAACTTTTTAATAACTGGTCAAATTGCCTTCCAAAGTGGCTGCACCATTTTACTTTCCTACCAGCAATGCACGAGGGTTCCAGTTCCTCCACATCTTCATAGTCAACACTTCTTTTTGTCTTTTTTTTTTTTTTTTTTTTAATTACAGACATCTTAGTGGTATAAAGTGGTATCTCATTGTGGTTCTCATTTTCATTTCCTTAATAACTAATGATGTTGAGCATCTTTTCAATGTAGACCTTCTTTGGTAAAATACCTATTCATATCTTTTGTGGATTATCTTTTAATGCTTTCTCCAAATAAGTGAAACCTCTATGAGTATATGATTAATGTTTCATACTTTTCTGTACCCCAAAAACCTGCCTGGCACAGAATAGGGTACTGCCATAATGGTGACCCAAGTGCCCACAAAAATGATGATGATTTTATAGATTAAATTTAAAGAAAGTTTGATGTTCTGATCTCATTAACTACACAAACTCAGATGCTCACAGTGGCCAGGCTGGTAATGTTTAACTTGGGTTGACTTTGGGGAAATAGTTGTGTAGAGGGCATACTCTACTTAAAAAGACAGTTAACCAAAAAAACCCAAACCCATTGCCATTGAGTCAATTCTTACTCATAGTGATCCTATAGGACAGAGTAGAAGTGCCCCATAGGGTTTCCAAGGAGTGGCTGGTGGATTCGAACTGCCAACCTTTTGGTTAGCAGCTGAACACTTAACCATTGTGCCACCAGAGCTCCGAAAAGACAGTTAAGTTCATTTAAAACAAAAATCACTGTGCTGGCCAAGGGAATTCCCTTATCAGTGTATTTGACTCTCAGGCTACCAGACTGACAGCCCTGGTTAGATGTATACCAGACCTTTCATCACTGAGCCTAATTCAGGAGAAGACAGGCCACTACCCAGGTGTGTTTGTCTATCACTGTGGTATCCTGTATCTTGTATGAGAAATTCTGTAGCCTTCTAAGTTGTCTTCCTGTCTCAGGTTTGCCATATTCCTCTATGCTGCAGTCACGAGTGTCAGTGCAACTGTGTGGATGCGGCTGCCAGGCCAGAAACCCTTCTAAAACTCCTCGTTGCCCATTGGGTCAACTCCAAATGCTTTAACATGGCTCTCAAGGCACAGCCTGATTTGACTCCTGCCACTTCCCAGAGGAAATGACCTGTGCCTCTTCCTGTTGCACAAATGTACCACTCACTTTCTCATCACTAGCTTTTGCTCCTGGGACTTCATCTTCTTGTAAGATGCCCCTCCCAACCCTGATTTCCATCTTCAGCTGAAAACTCCCTCATCATTCTCAGCTCACCTTTGATGCAAACTCTTCTGTATACACCTAGAAGATCCCATATTGCTCTTGTCAGAGCATGTTTGACATTTTATTGTCATTTCTTCATTTCTTATTCAGTTTCTCTGCTATTTGAGGGCAAGAACTATGTGCATCTTATTCATTGATGTATTTCCAGTGACTAGCACATGTGGTTGCATAGAGCAAGAACTCAAAGAGATTGCATGGTTTGTCAAACCAACCGATTTAGGAGCATCGTCTTGGAGGATGACATTATGGTGAAGAGTCAATAAGCCTGGCTAGCAAGGATGAAGTAAAATCCAGGTTAGTATCTGGTTTTCACTCATTCTTCTGTGGGTCTGGAACTTGGTGAAATATGTAGCATTTTTTCTAGAATGGAGCTTGCTGGAGATACTCAGTCAGATAATATCTGGAACCTGGAGGTGAGACACTAGATAATGAAACTCCAAGCTGCTGAGCCATCCAACATGCTGTCTGATAGGTCTTGTCACTCTGCTTTATTGCTACAGCCTTTAGCGATAGATTTCCTTCTTCCAACAGCGTCCCCAGGGAATATTAACACTTACCTAACACACTAGTTTCTGCAATGTGCCAAGTGATGGTTACCTAACCAGATTCTTGCCTGAGAAAAGCTCTTGGAGCTGGAGATGTTAGCGATCTGTATGTGCCAAAAATATAACTTCATTCTCGTTTTAAAGGGCTGAAGTCCTCGGCAAACCTATTGGTAAATTGGTGTACCTTTCATTTGGAAAAGGAAATGTACACTTAGGGCTGAAGTTTTTTTTTTTTAAATTTTTTTATTGTACTTCAGGTGAAGGTTTACAGAACAAATAGTTTCTCATTAAACAGTCAGTACACATATTGTTTTATGATATCGGCTAACAACCCCACGACCTGTCAACCCTCTCTCCTCTCGACCTTTTTTTTTTGGTGAAAATATACATAGCCAAAGATACACCATTTCAAAAATTTCTACATGCACAGTTCAGTGACATCGATTGCATTCTTCCAATTGTGCTGGTATTCTCACTTTAGATGAAGGTTTACAGAACTAGACTTTTGTTCTACATCCTTCTCCAGCTCTGTCCAGAACCCTCTGTTGTGATCCTGGTCAGAGCAGTCAGTGTTGGTAGCCGGGCACCATCTAGCTGTACTGGACTCAGTCTGGTGGAGGCCTTGGTAGCTGTGGTCCTGTTCTCTTCATTCTCCCTTGCTCCCAAAGGGATGAGACCAGTGGAGTATCTCAGATGGATGCTCACAGGCTTTTAAGACCCCAGGCGCTACTCACCAAGGTAGAACGTAGGACATTGTCTTTGTAAACTGTGTTATGCCAATTGAGCTAGATGTTCGCCGAGACCATGGCCCCCACAGGGCTGAAGTTTTAAAGTGACTTCTTCTAAGTGAGTTTTGAATGGTATTTGACATCTTCAAGAGCTACATTTATTTTGTTTATATCTCTTAGCTCCTAACACAGTGCCTCATACTTAGAAGGTATTCAATAAACATTTGTTAAATGAATGAATGGATGAATATTGATCTCCTATCATATGTGAGACACTTCGTCAGGCTTTTGGGGGGAATCACTGAAGGCAATAAGCAACATCATGATAAGTGGAAAAAAGATTGAAGTTGTCAATGATTTCATTTTACTTGGATTCACAATCAATAACCATGGAAGCAGCAGTCAAGAAATCAAATGACGTGTTGCGTTGGGCAAATCTGCTGCAAAAGACCTCTTTAAAGTGTTAAAAAGCAAATATGTCACTTTGAGGACTAAAAATATGCCTGACCCAAGACATGGTATTTTCAACCTCCTCATATGCATGCAAAAGCTGGCCAATGAATAAGGAAGGCTAAGGAAGAATTGATGCCTTTGGATTATGGTGTTGGTGAAGAATATTGAGTATACCACTGACTGCCAGAAGAGTGAACGAATCTATCTAGGAAGAAGTACAGTCAGAAGGCTCCTTAGAGCGAGGATGGTGAGACTTCCTCTCACGTACTTTGGACATATTATCAGGAGGGACCAATCCTTGGAGAAGGACATCATGCTTGGTAAAGTGGAGAGTCAGCGAAAAAGAGGAAGACCCTCAACGAGATGGATTGACAGAGCGGCTGCAACAATGGGCTCAAACACAGCAATGATTATGAAGCTGGCGCAGGACCAGGCAGTATTTCCTTCTGTTGTACATAAGGTCTCTATCAGTCAGAACCGACTCAAGCGCACTTAACAACAACAACAACAACAACAACATAACAACATTCTATTTTAAGGACCTAATCCTGGGTTTGAGTGCCTCAGAAAATGAGAAATGATGAAGGAAATGCTGTTTTATTATACCTTTTTTCCCTCTTCCTTGGACAGGATCAGATTACCTTTATAGAGCTTGCCAGGTAAATTCTCCAAATTCTAGTATAATTAACCCTGCCAATTATGCTTCTCAATCTACTTGCCTCCTGTGGGATTGTTGGTAACATCACAATGGAGATGGTGAATTGAGGGAGTTCTTGCCTTTGATGTCAGGAATTCTTCAATCTCTAATACTTGAGAGTCAAAAAAGCAAATAAAAAAGTTCTAATTCCTCGGTATTACTAACTGGCATGGAAATAATTTAATAGTATTTTAACAACTCATTTACTTGGCAAGTGGGGAACGAATAGCTTCCTGTTGAATGTATTATTAAGGTATTTTACCACTTTAACTGCCAAAACATATATTTAGCTATTTTTATAGGCTACAGAACATACTTCTCTGCCTTATTAAGCATTATATAAAAAGCATAAATTCAATGCCATACTCATTATACAAATCCCAGATGTTGTATTGTGGTTCAATGTACTGATGTGCCCAGAGCCTCTACTGAGATGTGTAGGTCTAGTGGATCCTTCACTAAATGGCTCTGCTGTCTTTCTTTCCTTCCTGCCTGCCTGCCTTCCTATCTCCCTTCCTTCCTTTTTTTCCTTCTTCCCTTCCTTTCTTCCTATCTTTTAAAATTTGAGGTCTATTTTTTAAAACTTCGATTTCCAGGTGGGATCATTCCCTGGAGAAGGACATCATGCTTGGTAAAATAGAGGGTCAGTGAAAAGGACGAAGACCCTCAACGAGATGGACTGACACGGTGGCTGCAACAATGGGCTCAAGCATAGCAACAATTGTGAGGATGGCGCAGGACTGGGCGGTGTTTCATTCTTCTGTGCTTAAAGTTTCTATGAGTTGGAAATGACTCGACGGCACCTAACAACAACAATTTTTCTTTAAGAACAGTTTTTCTCTCTCATTCTTGCTGTCATGTCTCACTTCTTTTGGCTGATAATAAGGTCTCTTTTAGCAGTCTACTCCCCACCCCTTTTCAGATCTGTGACTTCAAAACTTACCATGGTCTAGACAAATATATCACTAAGCATGTTAGAATTTATATAAGACTGATTAGACATAAAGATACTCTCTTAGACCAAAAAAGCCCAAACCCATTGCTGTCAAGTTGACTTCCACTAATGATGACCCCATGTCATTACAGAGTAGAACAACTCCGTAGAGTTTTCTCGGCTGTAATCCTTATGCTGGGTGGGTTTGAACTGTAAACCTTTAGCTTAGTAGTAATGCAAACCATTTTGCACCACCCAAGGACGTTGACACTCTTCCTAGGGGTCAAATAAAAGCCATTTAGCAAGAACAATTGATTATATCTGATTCAGATAATTTTTAAAACTTCGGACTTTTGTTATTGTTTCTGGTCATTGAAGATATTGGATAGGTGACCTCTACAGAAGCAATATATTTTTTCATTATACCTGAACACTCAAAGTAAAGAGTACAGTCCTAGAATAAATCCATACTTTTACTCATTTTTTTTCCCAGGCTGTGAGAATGGACACAACTCTATGCCTTATTCTAAAAAGCTGAGAGAGAGACAGAGAGAGAATGAAAATGAACCTCGAAAAGATTGATCATTGATCCAGGGCTGAACTTTCATCTTTTAGGCATTTAATTTTTTTTTTTTTTTTTGAGTTCATCTCCTAGGTTGTAAGAGTCTGGAAATTTGAATCATGCTACCTAAATTCACAATATGCTGATTTAAAAACCAGAATGGCAATTTACAATTTTAAGATATTCAATAGGATAACTGGAACTGACTTTTTACTTAGGATACTGTCTACTGCTAGGGCAATAGGTCGTGTCAGGGACCAATCACAGGAGATGGCTTGGTGGTGTATGCCGAAGGATACATATACCAAGTATAACTTATACCAAGGGATAATGTCAAGAAACTATGGTAGCTTGAGAAATAGCCCTGTGAACTCTACAGACATTTCTACTCAGATAGGTAGTACCGCCTGTTAGGATTGTTTTTCTGAATAATTCTTTATACACTGACAAACTCAGACTTTTTGGTTCTTCTATCTCTAATCCCATGCACACTATGATTCACTGTTACAATAACATTTCCTTGCCTATGCATAATGTGATGCACCTGTGTTTAAATTAACTTTAATCTACACTCTAGAGGCAGTTGAAGTACCTTAGTCGGAATCCACCCTCCAGGGTGAATAGTTAACATTTGAAGTACCACAATGAGGAACCAACCCTTCTTTTACTTACTACTTCAAATATCTTGAAGTCTACACCAAGAGACTTATTAATTAGCAACTGGGATGTAGGAAATCATTTTCCATGGGTGAAACGGATGGGTTTCAAGGTAAGTGGTTGGTTAGAAACATTTGCTGGGTCCCAGTGCTTTTAGGGAACAAGGTATATACCAAAAAAACAAAACATTACCATCGAGTCAATTCTGATTCATAGCCACCCTACAGGACAGAGTAGAACTGCCCTATAGGGTTTCCAAGGAGCAGCTGGTGGATTTGAACTGCCAACCCTTTGGTTATCAGCCAACTGCTTAACCACTGCACCACCAGTGCTCCAAACAAGGTATAGGACCCAGGAAATGCAGTGGGCTAATATGGTAAGGTGGTGCTCATGGTCTACAGCTGTGTTCATCCTACATCGCTCTGTTTTAGGGAGGACGCAGAACTCACCTGACTCTGAAGCTAGATGGTCCTGTCCACAAATATCTTTTAATCTTCCTGAGAGTGAAACTTGAAGCTGCTTGTCAGATGCCTGAGGGCAGAGAGGGGGACTTTCCCAAGCTATGAGACAAGGTCTCATGACTGTTTCACACCCACTTGCTAGTAAATATTTGTATATTTGTCAGAATTTGGTCTTAAATTTGCTTTCCTTGTCATCAACTACCTGGTGGTGACTTTGGGGGAGGGGCATACTAGCTCTGTATCAGGAAGGATGATCTCGCAGGTCATTGATTCTCCAACTTTAGCCAACAAACATAACTCCCTGAGAGCCAGTTAAAACAGATTGCTGGACCCCACACCCTGGGTTTCTAATTCAGTAGGTCTGGGGTCTACAACCCATCTGTCAGTGTGTTGTACTGTGGTGGCTTGCCTGTTGCTATGATGCTAGAAGCTATGCCACCAGTATTTCAAATACTAGCAGGGTCACTCCTGGCGGAGAGGTTTCAGAGGACCTTCCAGACTAGGACAGACTAGGAAGAAAGCCCTGGTGATCTAATTCTGAAAATTAACCTATGAAAACCCTATGGATCACAATAGAATATTGTCCTATATAATGCTGGAAGAGGTGCCCGCTAGCTTGGAAGGCACTCAGAATACACAGTAACTGCAAAAATAGACAAGCATGCCAATGATCGTGAAGATCGCACAGGACCAGACAATGTTTTGTTCTGTTGTACATGGAGTCAGAGTTGCCAAGAGTCATCTCCTTGAAGGCAACTAACAACAATAACAACAAGGTCTGCGATGGGGCTGAGGATTTGTATTTCTCCCAAGGTCCCGGTGATGCTGATTCTGCTTGTGGAGGGACCTTGCTTGCAGAACCACTGGGCTAGGTTTTGCCATGGTGGAAACCAATCCCCCAGTCTTAATGGCTTAAAACAACAAAGGTTTATTTCTCATTCACACTGCACATCCACCGTGGGTTCATCGAAGGATCTACTGTGCATCATGGCAAATCTCATTTTGGTACCGAGGCCATGAAGAAAGAGTACTGGCAGGTCGAAAATTGGTGATTAAAAGACTGCTTACAACTCACTGGATCACACTGGCCATGTGACCACATCCAGCCACACAAGTGCCAGGAAATATAATCCTACCTTGCGTCCCAGAGGAGGGAATTCTGAATGTTTGTAAAATAGCTCCAGTGATAACTACACCTCCTACACAATTCTAACCGAGAAGCCAAATTGATTTAAGTCCATTCATAATACCTGGGCATAATATAGCTGATATCATCACGGCTTAGGTACCTTAGAGTTTAGGCTTCTCAAGTAGAATCGGAAGTTATATGAATCTTATTGGTACCACACTTACAAAATACTCTAATTTGGTTCCTCTCAGATATATGGTTAAAGAGCCCTAGTGGTGCGGAGATTAAGCACTCAGATGCTAACTGAAAGGTCAGTGGTTCCAACCCACCAGCTGCCCTGAGAAAGGTGTGGCAGTCTGCTTCTGTAAAGATTACAGCCTTGGAAACCCTATGTGGCAGTTCGGCACTGTCCTATAGGGTTGTATGAGTCGAAATCGATTCTACGGCAATGAGTTTTTTGGTTTTTGGTTAGGTATGTGGTTAATCCATCCCCCACCCCCAATTTGATCCTTAGATTCAGTCACAGAACTGATATTTTCTGATTTTCTGTTTAAATTTTGGGCATAGACTTGGTTTTAGAGGCCTGCTGGCCGATGTGCTGACTATAGTATTGGCTCATTGACGAGAACAAAGTTCTGAGAATGCTGGCTATCCACTAATCTTACTCTGTGGCTTGCTTTTTTTCTCTTTCACCCTCCTTCCCCTTCTTAATTCAGTTTGCCATCAGTTTTGCCCCCCCCCCCCCACTTGTCTGTCAGTTTGTTGTACTGTGGTGCCTTGCGTGTTGCTGTGATACGGGAAGCTATGCCACTGGTATTTCAAATACCAGCAGGGTCACCCATGGTGGACAGGTTTCAGTGGAGCTTCCAGACTAAGATAGACTAGGAAGAAGGATCTGGAAATCTACTCCTCAAAAAGCTGACCACTCAAAACCTTATGGATAGCAGCTGAACTTTGTCTGATATAGTGCCAGAAGATGAACCCCTCAGGTTGGAAGGTACTCAGATACGACTGTGGAAGATCTGCCTCTTCAAAGTACACTTGACTTTCATGACGTGGATGGAGTAAAGCTTTCAGGACCTTCATTTGCTGATGTGGCACGACTCAAAATGAGAAGAAAAAGCTGCAAATGTCCATTAATAATCAGAACATGGAATGTACAAAGGATTTAATTTTACTTGAATCCACAATCAACACCCGTGGAAGCAGCAGTCAAGAAATCAAACGATGTATTGCATTGGGCAAATCTGCTGCAAAAAACCTCTTAAAGTGTTAAAAAGCAAAGATGTCTTTTTAGGACTAAGGTACTCCTGACCAGGCCATAGTATTTTCAATTGCCTCATATGCTTGGGAAAGCTGGACAATGAATAAGGAAGATCGAAGAAGAATATAAGCTTTTGAATTATGGTGTTGGCAAATAATATGGAATATACCATGGACTGCCAGGAGAGTGAACAAATCTGTCTTGGAAGAAGTACAACCAGAATGTTTCTTAGAAGCGAGGATGTCGAGACTACGTCTCATATGCTTTGGACATGTTATCAGGAGGGACCTGGAGAAGGACATCATACTTGGTAAAGTAGAGGGTCAATGAGAAAGAGGAAGACCTTCAACAAGATGGATTGACACAGTGGCTGCAACAATGGGCTGAAACATAGCAACAGTTCTGAGGGTGGCGCAGGACTGGGCACTGTTCTGTTGTACATAGGGTAGCTCTGAATCTGAACTGACTTGACGGCACCTAACAACAACGTCAGTTTTGCCACTTTTGAAACTGGAATAACATGTTGCGCTTTGTTGCCTTTGAATTGGCGACAACGGAAAGAAACGCTGCTCCGTCCTGCACCATCTTCGTGATTGTTGGTATGTTCACGTCCATTTTTATGGGCGCTGTATTTTGAATGCCTTCCAACCTAGGGACTCATCTTTCAGCACTATATCAGACAATATTCTGTTGTGACCCACAAAGTTTTCATTGGCTAATTTTCAGAAGTAGATTGCTAGGTCTTTCTTTTTAGTCTGTCTTAGTCTGTAAGCTCTACTGAAACCTGTCCACCATGGGCGACCCTGATGGTATTTGAAATACCAGTGGCATAGCTTCCCGTATCACAGCAACAGGCAAGCCACCACAGTACAACAAACTGACAGACAGTTGGTGGGGAAAAACAGTGTAACATTTAAACATAAAGTTAAATTTTGGCTCTGGCACTAAAAGACCCCTCTCTAATTCATCACTTCAACAAATGTTCCTGTTAAACATTGTCCTCGTACTGGTTCTTAATTACTTTCCTACCAGCCGGAAAGGGAACAAACTGTGAGGGAACCGGCCAGGGTAAGCACTGCTTGTTTTGCATTCTTCAGTTCAATCACTTCAGTTCATCTGGGAAATAAAACTGTCAGCACAACATCTCTGAATGCAGATGACATTGGTTTGGTACATAATTCAAAGGACTGCCCAAGGCTAAAACCACTGTGTAAGCTTTAATTAACTGGGGCAGTCAGTGGCAGGTGCTGTAGAGGGGAACACTGTGGTTATTAATGTTAATTTTTTATATGAATGTAGGGAAAGTCCTGGATGCATTGTCTCATAATTAATTTTCTTATGTTATGAATGGCCTAGATTTCCCCTCCAGGAGGGCTATAGGGATCAATTAATTCAATGCAATTTAGTTTTTAGAGGTTCTCCTCCGAGTCATATATTTATGACTACAATTTTACTCTAGTTTAAGGAGTGGTTTTCTAGAACCTGGAATAAGCTCTCCCTTTCAGACAGCTAGTTAATGATCACTACTCTGCCTTTTGGACTACTTTAAGTTCTTTGGGTGTGTTTGGGGTCATAGGTTGAGGCAAGACAAGGAAAACTTAGAGTTTCTGATATTTAAATCACTTCTTGCAGGAAGCATACAGGTATTTGTCTACCAAATAAGTACTTGCTTTTTTTCTTTCTTTTTTTTTTTTTTGGTGTGGTTATCCTGGAAATTGGTTTAAGCAAGTCAAAGTATTTTGCTTTATGCAGAATATTATATATGTTCTAACCTTTTCTTCTATTAAAAGTTGAGTTTACCATCCCTATCTATTGTTAACATTGGTACTTCCACTGTTGCTTAAAGCAAACTTTTAAATGGGAACAACTAGGGCCAAACACTTTGTGTTTGCTCCAAGGCTTAGAAACTAGGCTGATAAGATCATTTTCAGTTGAGCCAGATTTTCAAGTAGGGGCTGAACTGCCAGGATCATCTGAAGCCCTAGGCAGTGCTGAATTCAGCCCCGAGGGGAGGTGACAGAGCTCTGTGGTGCAGAGAAGCAAATTTTCCATACAGGACAGCTTCTTTTGAAAACTAGTATGTTTCTCAAACCACAGCATGTCTGCGATATTTACTGTATGGAAGTTGGAGACTCATTAAAGCAAATACTCCGTCCCCATCCGTGAGATCCACCACCCATCTGTCAATTTGTCATACTGTGGTGGCTTGCCTGTTGCTATGATGCTGGAAGCTATGCCACTGGTATTTCAAATACCAGCAGGGTCACTTATGGTGGACAGGTTTCAGGGAGCTTCCAGACTAAGACAGGCTAGAAAGAAAAGATGGAGATCTAATTCTGAAATTAGCCGATGAAAGCCTTATGGATCATTACCAAATATTTTTGATACAGACACAGCATCGGGAAAGACAAATGTCTAGAAAAGGACATCATGTTTGGTAACGTAGACGGTCAGTAAAAGCAAAGGAAACCGTCAGTGAGATGGATTGATACAATGGCTGCGACAATGGACCCAAACATACCAACGATTATTAAGATGGTGTAAGACCAGGCAATGTTTAGTTCTGCTATGAGTTGGTTGCCATGAGTTGGAGCCAACTGGGCAACTAACAACAACCTGTGAGATGTTCTTCCTCTACATTAAAGTCTACGTTACTCTTTGCATATTGCTTTAGAGCCAATTGTTTCGTTGAGTTCAAATGTTTCTTCTTGTTCTGCACAAACTTAGTCAACTTACTTAACCCCTGTGTACCTCATCTTCCTCATTTGTAAAATGAGGACAATAAGAGAATCTATCTCATAGGTATTGACGAGATTAAACCCATAGCCACTGAGTTGATTCCAATTCATAGTGACCCTATAGGACAGAGTAGAACTGCCCAATAGGGTTTTCAAGGCTGCAATCTTTACAGAGGTAGACTGTCACATCTTTTTCCCGTGGAGTGGCTGGTGGGTTCAGACCACCGATCTTTTGCTTAGCAGTTGAGCTCCTAATCACTTCTCCACCAGGGCTCCTCTATTGAGATGAACAAATGATACAATATGCAAATAGTAGCTTGAACAGTGCCTGGCAGATAGTAAATAATAAATGTTGTTCATTACTGTCCAGTCGATTCTAACTTATGGTGACCCCATGTGTGCAGAGTACAACTTCTCCTTAGTTTCTAAGGATTTTCTCGGCTGGAATTAATGCCTTTGAATTATGGTGTAGGCAAAGAATATTGAATATACCATGGACATCCAGAAGAACAAACAAGTCTGTTTTAGAAGAAGTACAACCAGAATGCTCCTTGGAAGCAAGATGGTAAGACTTCATCTTACGTACTTTGGACATGTTATCAGGAGGGATCTGTCCCTGGAGAAGGACATCATGCTTGGTAAAGTAGCGGATCACCGAAAAAGAGGAAGACCCTCAACTAGATGGATTAATACAGTGGATGCAACAATGGGCTCAAACATAGCAACGATTGTGAGGATGGTGCAGGATGGTGCAGTGCTTTGTTCTGTTGTACATAGGGTCAGTATGAGTTGGAATTGACTCAATGACACCTATCAACAACAACAACAGTCTTAACAGAAGGAGATCTCCAGAACTTTTCTTCTGTGGTACTGCTGGATGGGTTCAAACTTCCAACCTTTAAGTTAGCAGTTGAGCACAAACCATTTGTGCCACATAGGGACTTTCTGGACAATGAATAAGGAAGACCGATGGATAATTGATGCCTTTTAATTATGGTGCTGTAGAAGAATATTGAATATACCATGGACTGCCAGAGGAATGAACAAATCTGTCTTGGAAGAAGTACAGCCAGAATGCTCCTTAGAAGCAAGGAAGTCGAGACTACATCCCATATACTTTGGACATGTTATCAGAAGGGACCTGGAGAAGGCTATCATACTTGGTGAAGTAGAGAGTCAATGAAAAACAAGAAGACCCTCAATGAGATGGATTGACACAGTGGCTGCAGCAATGGCCTCAAACGTAACAACGATTGTGAGAATGGCTCAGGACCAGGCAGTGTTTTGTTTCATAGGGTCACTATGAGTTGGCATTGACTCAAGGGCATCTAACAGCAACAAAAAAGGACCTTTCAATAAATGTTAACAACTGTGTTTATCTCTCTGGTTCCCTCTCCTTCTTCCTTAAACAATCAAACAAGAAGTGTAGACACTGTTGGATTCACAAAGACATGTAAGACTTGCTTTAATAGACTTCAAAACCATTGGCAAGACAAATCATAAATAAATAACAATTTAGAAAATACAAGGGAGAAATAAATTCTCAGTACATCAATTTCCAGATAAATAATCAGTACATATCCACCAAAGAAGTTTAGGAGGAGGAGAAATGACTCTGGAAAGAAGTGGTCTGGAAGGCTTCACTGAGGAGGAATAATTTGGATAGGTATGAAAAATGTTGATGGGGGTGAAAAAGAGGAGGGGATGAGGAGAGAGTACTAGAGTATTAAATAAACCCAAAACCAAACTCGTTGCCCTCAAGTCAATTCCAACTCACAGCAACAGAGTAGAACTGCCCCATAGGGTTTCCAAGGAGCAGCTGGTGGATTTGAACTGCTGACCTTCTGGTTAGCAACCTGAGCTGTTAACCACTGCGCCACCAGGGCTCCAGAGTATTAAGTAGTGGCAATTACAAGACTAAAAGCATGGAGACAAGGAAATGCAACATGTGTTTAAGAATAGTAAATAACTTAGTTTGTTGGCAGGAAAAGTACTCTAGCAATGAGTATTTAGATTTAAAAAAAGTGAGTTAGAGTCACTTCGGGTGGGGGATGGACTTGCTGGCACATTTACGTTAGAACCATCCTTTTAGGGAAGTTGAGTGCTAACATGAGTGCTAAGGTTTTAGTTGGAGGTATGTATCTCATTCTTCTCTACCAAATTGTTGTTAAGTGACTAGCATTTAACAATTAAAATTCTGTGCATCGTAGGGTCAAAATACGGTCATTAACATGATCTACCCATTACTGTGGAGTCGATTTTGACCCATAGTGATCCTACAGAACAGAGTAGAACTGTCCCATAAGGTTTCCAAGGCTGTAAATCTTTATAGAAGCAGACTGCCACTTCTTTCTCCCACAGGTCAGCTGGTGAGTTTGAACCGCCAACCTTTTGGTTAGCAGCCGAGCACTTAACTACTCCACCACCAGGATTCCTTTAACATGATCAAGACCATAAATATAATCAAGAAATTACAAGGCTATAGGCATATGTCAAACTCTCCACAGAGAACCTTTTCATACCTTCTTTTACAGCTTCTTAAATGGCCCTTCAAGGTAAACAGATATTGTACAGTATTTATCTGATATCATATAGTGTTTATCTGTTTTGAAAAATTGCTCATTCTTGGGCCTGTCCACTTTAGACCCATGGGAAATACTTATTGACCTAGCAAAAGAAAATATTCAGACTTGGATCAATACGTAAGTACTTATGTCACATTACATTTAATTATCTATTGAAACATTTCCAGTGTTGCCACAGCCTGTCATTTTTTGAGGTACTGATGCCAAAATAATATCGAACAACTTGAATAATTTATATATTCTTTACTTTGTCACATTTTTCACTAAACTCACCAAAATACTTAAAAACAATTTCTGTCTTTTAGAATGAAATGATTTTATGTAGACTGACTTTTATTAAAGCTTCAAGAACAACATACATAACCCACTGTCAAAGTTGATGTTCTGCAAGATTGAAAAGCTTCTTTCAGAAAATACCCAATTAAGCTCAGCTCTAAGAGACATATTCTTGATGATAAATGCTTCCTCTTTTAAGATTTTTTTTTAGTGACCATAATCAAGAGTGAGAAGGAGAAGGGAAAAAAGGAAGATAGGAGGGAAGGAATAATGTAATCCAGTGAGACTAAATTTGGATTGGTTGGGTGTTCTGGGTGTGTGTTGTTGTTGTGTGCCATCTAGTCAATTCCAACTCACAGCAACCCTGTATGACAGAGTAGAACTGCCCCATAGGGTTTCCTAGCTGTAATCTTTACGGGAGCAGATAGCATCATCTTTGCTCCCTCGGAGCTGCTTGTGGGTTTGAACCGCCAACCCTTTAGTTAGCAGGCTGGTGCTTAACCATTGCACCACCAGGGCTTCTTTCTGCATGTGTGTTGTTGCTAGGTACAATCATGTTGGTTCTGACTCATAGTGACCCTATGCACCGCAGAATGAAACACTGCCTGGTCCTGCGCCATGCTCACAATCTTTGTTATGCATGAGCCCATTGCTGTAGCCACTGTGTCAGTCCACCTCTTTGAGGGTCTTCCTTTTTTTTGCTGACACTGTACTTTACCAAGCATGATGTTCTTCTCCAGGAACTGATCCTTCCTGACAACATGTCCAAAGTATGTAAGACATAGTCTCGCCATCCTTGCTTCTAAGGAGCATTCTGGTTGTACTTCTTCTAAGACGTCTGAATGTGTAGAGGCTTTAATTTTAACTATGCAAGGAATGATTAAGTCTGGGACAGGGAATTAAATCAATTTTATGTAGTCACAACTCTAGTTGGTTAGGTCTATGCTGTTTTCTTGTTTGTGTAATGTCTACCATGACTTTTAATGTAAGACCAATGGGACAGATTAGAAGAGTCAGTTTAGTTTATCAAAAATATGCTCTTGAGCATTTAATGATGTGCCTAACATGATTCTGTGGAGCTGTGCAGGCTTAGCTGCATAGTGGTCATATGAGGAGCTTGTTAACATGACATTCTCCTGGGCCTCACTCCACCAATATTTGAGTCAATAAATCTGACACGGAGACTGGCAATTTTAATTTTTTCAAAGCCTTTTAAATGGCATCAAAGGTTATTGTAGTGGTTAACTTTATGTGCCAACTTGGCTAGTCTATTTAGTCAAACACTAGTCTAAGTATTTTGTAGATGTTATTAACATTTATAGTTGACTTTTAAGCAAAGAAGATTGCCCTCGATAATGTGGGTGAGACTCATCCAATCTGATGAATGTCTTCAGAGGGGAAAGAATTCTGCCTCAAGACTGTAACTGAGAAATCCTGCCTGAGTTTCCAGCTTGCTAGCCTTCCTTATGAATTTTGGACTCTAACTGCAACATCAACTTTTGGTTGAGTTTCCAGCCTGCTGGCTTGCCCTACAGATCTCAGACTTGAGAACCCTTACAATTGCCTGAACCAATTTCTTAAAAGAAATCTCTCTCTCTCTCTCTCTCTCTATATATATATATTCTATTTGTTCTGTTTCTCTGGAGAACCTTGACTAATGCAGAGATTTTGATGTGTGGTTGGATTTGGAAAACACTGACTTTGATACTATCAAAACTCTATTTTACAATCTTTGGTGAAGGCAAAACATTTTAGGCAAAGGTCAACAAGACAATGTATAACCAAGCACTATATTCTGTGGTTTGTGTTCTTAGTTCTCGAGGGTTTCAGAAATGGAAATACCAGGGTGGGCTAGAAAGCTGGTCAAAGTTTCGTGAATGATGAAAGGTTTAAATTGAGTCTAAGGGAATTAGTAGAGCTTGAAGGAGTCAGGAAAGTGGGGAAGGCAATCTAGGTCTAGAAAAATACTGAAGAGGAATGGCCTGAACTGATGGGATGGTGTGTCTGTGCTGAAGAAACATGGGGTTGGTGGGACTGGATTTTGGAAGGTGTCAAATGCTACCCAGGTAGCAAATGTAAATCCCTGAAAAAAGATGAAGGAATAGCCTTGAAGGTCTCCAACCACTGTCCTGGCAGTAAATGACACGCCAGTTGTATTGTCTACTTTTCTGCTATGGTTTCTTGTAGGCATAGAGTCACACTCACTCAATAGGAAGTTTAATGGAGTCTAGGGCAAACAAACCTCACGCTAGGATGAAGCAGTCTCCTGTATTCTGATTGCTCGTGCCCCTCTAGGTTGTAGATACTTGTCAGTTTGAGCCATTGAGAACCGACTTTTTCCTACCTTGACATTGATTTCCTGGTTCCAGAAACCTTGTTTGGCTCATGGCAAAAATGACGTCCAAATTTCTTTCCATTTGCGCTTATCTCCAAGATTTCTGGTTTCTATTGATCCCTTATTCTTTTGCTTTGTTTTTTACTTCCTGGGCATGGTGTCAGCTGTGACAACTGAGGCCATGAAATCTCTAGATGCTGCTTCATCATCTTGGACCCTGTTATGGATCGAATTGTGTTCCCCCAAAAAATGTGTGTCAACTTGACTCGGCCATGATTCCCAGTATTATGTGATTTTCCACCATTTTGCATTCTGATATGATTTTCTCATGTGTTATAAATCCTACCTCTATGATGTTAATGAGGTGGGATTAGAGGCAGTTATGTTAATGAGGCAGGATTCAATTTACAGAATTAGGTTTTGTCTTAAGTCAATCTCTTGCAAGATATAAAAGAGAGAAGTGAGCAGAGAGACTGGGGGACCTCATTCCACAAAGACGCAAGACCCAGGAGAATAACGTGTCCTTTGGACCCAGGGTCCCGGTGCTAAGAAGCTCCTTGATTGGAGAAGATTGATGACAAGGACCTTCCCCCAGAGCCGACAGACAGAGAAAGCCTTCCCTTGGAGTTGATGTTCTAAATTGGGACTTGTAGCCTACTAGACTGTGAGAGAATAAATTTCTGTTTGTTAAAGCCATCCACTTGTGGTATTTCTGTTATAGCAGCACTAGATAACTAAGACAGATCCTTCTGGACCCTTGATTTATTTATGGGACCATGGGAGCTGTAACAGGATTACCTTGGTGGTGCAAATGGCTAACCACTTGGCTATTAACCAAAAGGTTGGCAGTTTGAGTCCACCCATATGCACCTTGGAAGAAAGTCCTGCAATCTACTTTCAAAAGATCACAGCCATTGAAAACCCTATGGAGTACAGTTCTACTCTGACGCACAGGGGGTCACCATGAATTGGAATTCACTAGATAGCAACTGGTTTTAACTGGAAGCCGTATTAGTTATTTATTACCCTTAAACTTTAACAAAAACCATTTATTATTTTATGCTTCTGAGTGTCAGGAATTGGGAGTGGCTTTACTGGGTAGTTCTGCCTCAGGGTGTCTCCTGAGGTTGCAGTTCAGATGTCAGCTAAGGCTGCAGTCATCTGAAGACCTAGCTGGGACCTAGGGATCCACTTCCAAGCTTACTCATGTGGTTGTCAGCACACTGGCTATTGACAGAGACCTTAGTTTTTTGTCATGTAGGGTTCTTCGCAGGGCACTCACAGTGTCGTCAGTGGCTTTCCCTAGGTTGAGTGATCCCAGAGAAAACGATGGCTAATGAACCAGAGAGCACCTAAGATGAAGCAGCAGCGTTCTATAGCCTAATCTCAGAAGTGACAGCTACCACTTCTACCATAAACTGTTGGTCACACAGCTCAACTCTGGTACGACGTAGAATAGGACTATGGAAGGGTGTGAATATTAGGAGGTGGGGATCATTGCGGGGCCAACTGGAGGCTAGACAACATTCTTCCATAGTCCAACTTTTTCTTGTCCAACACTCTTCCAGCTCTATGCCTAACTACATGCTTCCTACATTTGTCTTATCCCAATATTACACAGGAGAGACATTGAGCACTTATGTGGAAAGCGTCAATACAATGATGGAATGCATTTATATATTAAAAATCATAATGAGTACCATAGAGAATACTAAACAATAGGAGATGAGCCCTTGTCCTCAAGGCTTTTATGATATGGCTGAGAAAGCAGAATACAGATTAGAGTAGGCAAAACCCTACTCATGGCAAACTGTAGAGACTCAACTCTTAGTTTAGGCAAAAGGAGGAATTTACTGGAAGGCTGAAGTAGCTGTAGAAAGGGCAAGGGTGTGGAGACAGCTGGATTCCATGCATGAATTCCAACAGGACTTTTCCTACCCATGTCTCAACTCTGTTACTCTCTCTGTATGGGCTTCATTCAGTCAGACTGGCTTCTTTCACATATCGGCTGTTATGAATTGAACTGTGTCCTCCGAAATATATGTTGTAAATCCTAACTCCTATACTTGTGAATGTAATCCCATTTGGCAATAGGGTTTTCTTAGTTAAGTTAATGATGCCCTATCAGTGTAGCATGTGTTTTAAGCCAATTGCTTTTGAGATATAAAAGAGTAGATTAGGGACAGAAGTAAGGAGGCACAGACTGGGGAAGACAGATGCCATGCTACATGAAGATCGCCAAGGAACGGAGAAAGAGAAGTTGAAAGAAACAAGGATCTTCCCTCAGGGCTGACAGATCGGAAAGCCATCCGCTAGATCTGGTGCCCTGAATTCAGACTTCTAGCCTCCTGAACCGTGGGAAAATAAAATTCTGTTTGTTAAAGCCTCCTGCTTGTGGTGTTTCTATTACCGTGGCACTAGATAAGTAAGGCAGTGTAGCTCTTGGACTACATCTTGCAGCCATACTATGTAGGAAGCATTAGGCTAATTGTATGTAGTTCCAGATTTTAAAATTAAGGAAGGGCTTTGACTGGTCCATCTGGTTCAGATGTGCATTCCTGGACCAATCAGCATCCATCCATTCTTTCATCCAACTCTCATCAGGAATTGGCACTATCGCAGACATTGGCTGGGTGCTAGAATTAAAACGGCAACAATAAAAACCCAGGGTACCTGCTGAAGAGTGCCTGTTGAAGGGACAGGAGAACTAAGAAGCTCATGACTAGGTCTGAAATAATCCCAACTGATGGCCTTATGCACATGAAGTTCTGCATAATAGTGGAGGACAGTAAGAGCGTGGGTGAGGCTGTAAGTTGTCTGAGGCTGTGTGCCATTTCTACTCTTTCTTAAAGTTGTATTTTTCCTCCGTTCTTTTATTTATTTGGGTCTTCCACATTCTGTCTAGGTTGCTTCTTTAAGATGCCAGTTCCTTGCATCAGAAACTCCCTAGACTGTGTTCTGAGTAGCACCTAACTTG
Source organism: Dugong dugon (assembly GCA_030035585.1). Lineage (NCBI taxonomy): Eukaryota > Metazoa > Chordata > Mammalia > Sirenia > Dugongidae > Dugong > Dugong dugon. The sequence goes on from CM057460.1 coordinate 20,323,235, forward strand.
CTGAAAAGCACTGGATTTCTAACAAGGAGTTTCTGACGGGTTCTTTCTTTGGAGGAAAAATGTGAGAAAGTAAGGGGGATGTAAATGTCTTTGTTTTCACTGAAGTACAGTCAGAAGGAATAATTAAGGAATTCATACTTAACTCAGCAGCATTATCCGGACGGTTAATCAAAAAAGTGGATGAGGGTGTGGGTGTGTTTGTGCTTCCAGATGACAGGTGGGAGTTCTTGAGCCTATATTTCTGTTAATGGTTCCATCCAGCTCCACGGTGAGGGCTGAATTCTCTTCTGGCTGAGGAGAGTTGTTTTTCTGGAATGATTCACTAAGAGAGAGCAAATAAGTGGCTACTTAAAAAAACTGAAAAAAAAAACAAAAAACAAAAAACAAAAAACATTGCAGTCAAGGCGATTCTGACTTTAGCAAACTTTGAGGACAGAGTAGGACTGCCAGATAGGGTTTCCAAGGAGAAGCTGGTGGATTTGAACTGCTGATCTTTTGGTTAGCAGCCGAGCTCTTAACCACTGCGCCACCAGGGCTTAAGTGGTGTGATTTCAAGGAAGAGATGGTAACCTAACTCCCAAATAACTTCCTAACTCTAGGTTCAGTATCAAAATGCCTTTGTCAGAGTGGCAAAATATTTTATTCCATGGTGAAAAAAAAACAAAACAAAAAGATACAAATATCTCTGGAAGAGTTAGCACACTGATGCAATTTCTTTTTAATTTTTTTTTTTATTGTGGTGAAAATATACGTAACAAAACATACACCGTCTCAAGAATTTCTACATGTACGATTCAGTGACATTGGTTATGCAGTTTCATAATAAAAATTGTAATAAATAATATCAAATACTTTCTCAGATTTATCTTTATAGGATGAGGAGTGTGTGTGTGTGTGTGTGTGTGTGTGTATTTGAGAATAAGGTTAGGAACATGGACCTCAAACTCTACTTAACGCACAATTTTGCCTAGTGCTGATTATGATATTAAATTCTCATTGTACTTCATACCACATACAATTCATGTCACTGAACTGGAATTCTGTCTGCAAAGCAGTAATATAGTCTGAACTTGAACTCTTTCAGAAATTTTATTTCTTGGGCTATTTAACAATTTGTTTGGATATTTGTATTCTGTGAGGCTAGCTCTCTGGGAATTTAATTTTTTAAAGAGGGCAAACTAGTTAACTTTTTTATCCCCTCAAATATCTTGTTCAGGAGCAAAGAAAAGTTCAACATTCCTTTCTCAATGTGATATCTTTCATTAGAGCCTTATCTCCTTCAAATGACAACGTTTGGATGCAATGCAGATCAGATAAGCTCTGGTATTTATTTAACGCCCTTTAAGAAGAACACAGCCAATTAGAGACTGTTGAATAATACATATATCATTGAGGTTTCCTAGAAAGGGCTCAGTAATTAGGTTTGAGAACTCAGTTACAAAGCATAGTCTTTGATAGTTTTTAAGGGCACGTGTGTTATTAGAAATCTGTGATTCTTTTGTAAACCTCAAACTCCTTTGCTTGTTGGTGTTTCAAAGAAATCTGAGCCCTTGTCTGGCTATTTCTATAAAGTCACCTACCAACATTTTTCATATTGTTGCTGGGAGAAGGGTTTAAGTGGAAAATGGCTTAATAAAACTGTACCCTGCTCAATTCAACCAGCTTCAAATCAACAGTTCATCAAATTTGTATTAATAAATTATTGTATTTATTGAGGGCTTACTATGATCTGAGTACCACAATTAGTAAAACAGGTAAGTTCTCTTCTCTTAGAGAACAATACACAAATATACAAACATACACCCATGAACATCAAATAGCAGGTAAGTGCCAGACAGAGAATTCACCTAAGGTGATGGTGTATTCAATATCTTAGTTGAGGTGGCAAGAGATAGTATCATTTAGAAGGACTCATTTAAGGGAGGCCTATATGACCAGAAGAAGTTATACTTATAAGGGCCTAGGGACAATAGACTGCCAGAGGAGCAAACAAATCTGTCTTGGAAGAAGTACAGCCGTAATGCTCCTTAGAAGCAAGGATGGCAAGACTTTGTCTCAGGTACTTTGGACGTGTTATCAGGAGGAACCAATTGCTGGAGAAGGACATCATGCTTGGTAAAGCAGAGGGTCAGTGAAAAAGAGGAAGATCCTCTACGAGATGGATTGACATGGTGGCTGCAACAATGGGCTCGTGAGGATGGCGCATGACTGGGCAGTATTTCATTCTGTTATACATAGGGTCGCTATGAGTCAGAACCAACTCGATGGCGCCTAAGAATAACAACAACAACTCAACCTTCTCAGGATACCAGCCATAAGCTCAGGGATCCCCAGCCTCCTTCACTTCTGACCTGCTGGCTCCCACTACTCCTTTGGGTTTGTTAATTTGCTAGAATGACTCATAGAACTTATGGAAAGTTCTACACTTATGATTATAGCTTTATTATAAAAGATACAAAGCAGGATCAGCATAAAGAAGAGATACATAGGAAGAGGTTTGGGAGCGAAGATTCCATATCTCAAGGGATATGCTGTCTTCCCATGTGTATGGATGTCTTTCACCAATTGGGAAGCCTGTGGAGCTTCTGAGTCCAGAGCCTTTATTGATGTCACTAAGTAGGCATATTTGAGGCCTCATTGCATAGGCATGATTCATTGAATCATATCTCTCCCTACCTTCATGAGGTCAGCTGATATCAGGCCATGCTGTGGCCATTGTGGCTTGGCCAGCTCTCACCTCATTAGCATAAATCCTCTAGTATAGTCTAGAGGCCTAGATGACAAAAGGCATCTCAATTACTCCACAGGAGATTCCACGGGTTATTCTCAGGAATCAAAGACAAAGGCCAAATTATATGAGTTGAAGTAATTCTTTACTCACAAGGTAGGTGTGCTGAAAAATATTTTATTGATGGTGTGAGCAATCAAAAAATTCTAGGTGAAAGATGATGGTGGCTTGAGTTTGGCAGTAATAATGGAGATGGAGAGAAGTGGATATAGTTGGGATAAGTTCTGGAGGTAAAATTCTCAAGACTTGCTGATGAGTTGGGCTACACTAGACATGGTATACGAGCCTCGGGAACACACATGGCTGAAAACATGGCGTTGGCCCTTGGGGAGCCTTGTAGCCCTAATGAGGGGCACAATGGTACCGTCTATACGGAGGATTGAGGATGCAACAATTTTTAAGCTTTTGTTTACTTGCTGCCTTCACACTCATTATGGCTCATTGTTTTCCAAGGAAAAGTAAATTATCCTTCCTTTCAGGGCCAACTCTTTCCAGAACTCTGGGGCCCTCCATTTACATTACATTCTCTGGAGTTATGTTGAGGGGGTGGGGTGGCGGTGAGTAACACAGAATATCAAGGTAAACATTTCAGAATTATACACTGAAAAAATGCTGTGTATGTGTGTTCAAGAGTCATTTTCTGTATAGTGATTCTCGATTTACAACTTTACCGGTTGCTGTTGAGTTGGTTCCAACTCATGGCAACCCCATGTGTGTCAGAGTAGAACTGTGCTCCATAGGGTTTTCAATAGCTGATTTTTTGGAAGTGGATTACCAGGCCTTCCTTCCAAGATGACCCTAGGTGGACTTGAACTTCCAACCTTTTGGTTAGCAGGCTGAGCACATCACCTGTTTGTACCACCCAGGGACTCTGACTCTGGCTTCAAATGAGGGTTTATATAAGCAACAGCTACTATGAGTGTAGGATGGGCCCTAATACCATATGAGTGGTGTCCTGGTATTTTCTTTTTTTTGTCTTGAATGGGTTCTTTACTTGAAACTAGAAATTAAGAAATAATTTAATAATTTGAGCTTAACCAACTCACCATATGACCAAGAGCTCAGGGCTCAAAGATGAGAAGCAGATTTCAGATGGGACTTGGAGGCAAGGTCTGAAGCTCTCATTTGTTCTTCCTGAATATGGTGATAATAGTATGTAACCCAGAAGTCTGGCAATTTTCACCTGTGGGTGGTTTTTGCCCTTTGCCAGGCTTGATGGATACCATAATGACACACACCCCCACTGCCCCATCCCTGCCACACACACACACACACACACACACACACACACACACACACAATCCACCTACACCAAAGACTTTAGTGAATATATTATTTCCCTGGGGCTGCCATAACAAAATACCATAAATTGGGTGGCATATAAGAACAGAAATTTGTTGTCTCATGCTTCTGGAGATTAGAAGTCTGAATTCAGGGTGTCTGCTGGGCCACATTCTCTCCAAAGGCTGTAGGGGAAGATCCTTCCTTGTCTCTCACAGCTTTTGGTCAAACCCCCCAAAACCAAACTTATTGCCACTGAGTTGATTCTGATACACAGTGACCCTATAGGACAGAGTAGAACTGCCCCATAGAGTTTCCAAGGAGGGGCTGGTAGATTTGAACTACTGCCTATTTGGTTAGCAGCCACAGCTCTTAACCACTGCACCACCAGGGCTCCCCAGGTATTTCTTGGTATTCCTTGTCTTGTAGATGTATCTTCACATGGCCATCTTCCCTCTGTGTGTCTGCTCTGTCTTTCTCCTCTTTTATAAGGACACCACTCAAATGGTATTAGGGCCCACCCTACACCTATAGGAGCCCTGGTTTGTATAAATTCTCATTTCAAGATTCTTAATCACATCTGCAAAGTCCCTTTTGCCATGTAAGGTAACACACTCATAGGTTCTGGGAATTAGGATCGTTATTCTGTCTACCACACTACTGTTCAGTCCAATGTCCAGAAGCTCGCATTCCCAGCTTCCTTTGCCAGAGCCAGGACTAGGGTAAAATGAATGAGGTATTCATCTTTGGAGACAAATTTAAGGGAACACCAAAAATTCAGTAATCAAGATAAATACTATATTAATGAAACATTTAAAAAAAAAGCCAAAAATAAATTTAAAAAAGTTATGATGGACAAAATATCAAAATTTTAAATAAAGACAGGACCAGTATTACTAATTGTTTCTTTTACCTCAAGCTACAATATGGCTCGACAAGGCATTATCCTTTTTTTTTTTTTTTTAATTTTAATTTTGGTGAAAATATGCGCAACAGAATACACACCCATTCATCAATTTCTACATGTACAATTCGACAGCATTGGTTACATTTTTCACGTTGGGTCACCATTCTCACTATCTCTACCCATATTGGTTCAACATCACTGACTTAGACTTACTACCCCCTAAACTTCTCATCTATGCTTTACAATTACTGTTGACAATTTGATCTCATATAGATAATTATTTAAAAGAGTGCAATGTTCATGGTGAACATTCTTTACTAGTTTAGCTAAACGGTTTTTAAAGACAACTTCAGGGGACAATTTCAGTTCATGGTTTGAAGATTCTCTCGGACCAATAGATTTGGGGATTCCTCGAAAGCGAAGAGGACTTGAAGCACTTACTGATAAAGATCAAAGAAGATACTGACTTCAATATGGATTACACCTCAACATAAATAAAACAAAAATCCTCACAACTGGACCAATAAGCAACATCATGATAAATGGAGAAAAGACTGAAGTTGTCAAGGATTTCATTTTACTGGGATTCACAACACCCATGGAAGCAGCAGTCAAGAAATCAAATGACGCATTGCATTGGGCAAATCTGCTGCAAAAGACCTCTTTAAGGTGTTAAAAAGTAAAGATGTCACCAGGAAGACTAAAGTACACCTGACCCAAGCCATGGTGCTTTCAATCGCCTCATATGCATGCAAAAGCTGGACAACGAATAATGAAGACTGAAGAAGGATTGACACCTTTGAATCGTGGTGTTGGCAAAGAATATTGAATATACCATGGACTGTCAAAAGAACCAACAAATTTGTCTTGGAATAAGTACAACCAGAATGCTCCTTAGAAGCAAGGATTGCAAGACTATGTCTCACATACTTTGAACATGTTATCAGGAGGGATCAGTCCCTGGAGAGGGACATCATGCTTGGTAAATTAGAGGGTCAGAGAAAAAGAGGAAGGCCCTCAACGAGATGGATTGACACAGGGCTACAACAATGGGCTCAAGCATAGCAACGATTGTGAGGATGGCACAGGATCAGGCAGTGTTTCGTTCTGTTGTACATAGGGTCACTATGAGTTGGAATTGACTTGAGGGCACCTAACAACACCCAGTCTCAGTAGATCCAGTAAGTCTGGGTTATGTAAGAATTTGAAATTCTAGTCCACATTTTCTATCCTTTTAATCAGGATTCAACAATTGATTCCTTGATGGAAATGTCCGGTAATGGTAGCTGGCTGGGCACCATCCAGTTCTTCTGATCTCATGACTAAGGAAGCAGTTAGACCTGCAGTCCAGTTCCTTCTCTGATTCCTCAGTCTTCTTCTTCCTCTGGTATTCCAGGCAAATAGAGACCAGTTGTTGTACCTTGGATGGCCACTTGTAAACTTTTGAGACCCCAGGCAGTATTCAACAAACTAGGCAGCAGAACAGTAACTCTAAAAACACTATTAGGCCAATTGACTTGACGGTCCCATGAAATGGCATTATCCTTTGCATCTAGAGCAAAGATATGTGATGTAGATTATACCGATGAGATGCACTTGTGCTAGACTTGGTTTAGAAAGAGTGACAAAGGAAGCTGGTGTGATGCCTGCAGTTTTCACGCTGACTTGGTTAGGACATGCAAAATTGAGCAAGCAGAAGTGGACAGCTTGGCTGGCCTCAGAAGCGTGGGCTACAGAGCCTGGGCCCAGTCCTTTGGGCCAATGTCCATGGCCCATGTGTCAGAGGATGGTGTAATTTAGGATTTATTTCGGGTTACATACGCGTAAGCCATCAAAAAATTCTGAGAGCTACCTAGTATCCTTTACTAAATTCCATTTCTTCTTTAAGTAGTTAATAGGCATTCATCAATGTTAAAAGGGCAATGTAGATAGACAAATAGACAGATAGCTGCCTTCAAGTCAGTGCTGACTCACAATGCACTACGGAAGGAAACATTGCCTGATCCTGTGTCCCCTCACAGTTGCTGGCATGTTTGAGTCTCATTTTGCAGCTTTTGTGCTAATCCATGTCACTGAGATCTCCCTCATCCTCGCTGGCCTTCTATTTCACCAAACATGATGTCCTCCTCCAGCGATTGATCCCTCCTGATGACACGTCCAAAGCAAGAAAGTCAGACAATGTTCGGTTGTGATCCATAAGGTTTTCATTGGTTAATTTTCAGAAGAAGATCACCAGGCCTTTCCTAGTCTGTGTTAATGTGGAAGCTCTGCTGAAACCTGCCCACTATGGATGATCCTGCTGGTATTTGAAACATAGGTGACATGGCTTCTAGCACCACAGCAACATGCAAGACACCGCAGTACAACAAAATGACAGACAGGTGGTGGAAGGGAAATATGGCAGTACCTTAATTATAAAGCATACTGCCTCATCCGAAAGCCCTGATTCTAATATTTTCTAGAATCTAAAAATAAAATTGTTACTTCTCAGTTCCTCACCTGGATGCTTCCTCAGTTCCAGATTAGTAACTTATTAGAGCTTTATTAGTAATAAGAAGATACTGACTTTATCTATGCTCACTGACAGATCAATTCCTGTTGGAATCATGTGTAAGATGATAGACAGTTCTTTCTAATTTGAGCCTTGGCTTTCTCTCTGGGTGTGAGTATTCTGATACAGGGGTAGAATTGTTTGTGGTCTCCAATTTCAAAATTTCCAGACATTATATTCCAGTTGTTAACTTAGCTGGTTTATCTTTGGAGGGTCAAAGATGCCAGGGGATATCTAGGTTTTATGTTCTCTTTTCTCCTTTTCAGTTCTTTTCCTTTCTTAAATCTTCCTTATCGTCTTGTTCAAACCTGTTTAACTGAATTGATGATATATTACAATCACTTATGCATTCAGCAGATAATTTCTTTAATCATATTAAGAGACCGATTATTATTATTGCACTACAAATCTATATCTCATAGAAAACAGCAGGTAAAAAATAAGCAAATTTTGAGATTACTGATCAAGGTAGTTGAAGTGAAATAGGCTGTCAGCTTTGTTTCCAGAAGTTTGGACAGTATCCTGTGACATTTTGGTCAGCTTGAGAACAGTAGTGGACTCATCTTCAGTGGATTGAAAGCATAGTTCTCACAGGCAAAACCAAAGCGTCCTCTAGAAGTTCTGCGTTGAAAATCCTTCTTCCTTCTCCTTATTCCTCCCCAGCCCCTTCAACCCTGCCATTCCTAAGCTTTAAGGTGGTTTATAATAGGCTGGCTAACAGGGTAATATGCTCTACGACTGTGGCCAAACCATGTCCTTTCTACACTGACGTGATATGTAAGATGCCCTTTCTTTGATCTCTTTCAGGTGCAACCAACAAACATTTATTTATTGAGTACGGACAAAATGCACAGCACGGTCATAGATGTTTCCAGAAATAAACATAAAAGCTCCAAGGCTTGCCCTCCAGTAACTTACAATCTAATTGGAGAGTGGAATTTTTTATTTAAGAAAAAAAAAAAAAGAAACAGCATATGAAAGAGTGGAATCAAGTGCAAAATTGTGGGTGCAGATAATACCACACCTAACTGAAGAGTTCAGACACAGAACAGATGAATGATGGTGAGGGGGGCTATTTGGGAAGGCTTCCTTGATTAGTGTGTGGCATCGCTCCCCACCACATAACTCAAGATGTGAAAATAAGAATTGATAGAGGCTAGAATTGATATGAGGGCAATGGATATTTAATAGTAGAATTCTCACCTTCCATGAGGGAGACCTGGGTTCAGTTCCCAGCTAATGTACCTCATGCGCAGCTACCGCCCATCTGTCACAGGAGGCTTATGTGTTACTATGATGTTGAACAGGTTTCAGCAGAGCTTCCAGACTAAAGACAGACTAGGAAGAAAGGCCTCATGATCTACTTCTGAAAATCAGTCAGCGAAAACCCTATGGATCACAATGGTCTGATCTATAATCAACCATGGGGCTGGCCTAGGACTGGGAAGTGTTTCGTTTCATTGTCTGTGAGGCCACCATGCGTTGGGCACCTCTTTGATGGCAGCTAACAACAAGAACAAGAATTGATATGATAAAAAATAGAATGTTGTCAGCCTGGATTCAGTCAAGAAAATAAAAACCACTTTAGATATTTCCAGCAGAGATGAATTTATTACAGGGAATTCAATTACAAAATTTTGGAGAGGCTGGAGGAGCAGGAAAAGGGGTGGTGTTTTCCAAAATGAGAAGCTACAGGACTCTGCTACCAGCTCTCAGGGGTCTGCCTCCATCTGTCCCAAGCTGCTGCACAGGAGCCTGGGGTTGTCTGTTGCTCTGCCATCACCCAAGCTGTCTTGCAGGCACACAGGAGCCTAAAACCACTGCTAAAGCCTGAAGAGGCGTGGTTTCTACTTTTCTTCCACTGTCTAATTGCACGTGAGGGCCTCCCGTTGGCAGAACCTCCACTGGAACCCTGCTAGCAAGGCAGTCTGTGAGTGTAGTTTCCAGGCTTCTAGCCCCTGCTAAGAACCAACAGATAGAAGCTGGTATGGGAGTGGTATGATGCAAGTGCTATTTTAGAAAGATTTCTCAGATAGCAGCCAAAGTCTTAGGTCCCCAGTCATGATTTCCCTTTTCTCTTCTAGCCGGTACTGAATTCCACCACAACTGCATTTGAGTTTTGTTTTCTCTTGTTACTTTCTATTATATACTTATTTTATACGTCTTAATTCTATTTCTCTAACTGGATTTTTAAGGATCGGGAGCATTACTTCAAGTATCAACAAATAATAATTTGCATATACAAGGCACAAGACATTGTTCAAGATGTTGAGGACAGAGCAGTGAGCAAGGCAGTCAAAATGTGCTCTTCTGGAGCTTACATTCTAGTAGGGGAGGCAGGAAATGGACAAATAAATGCATATTTAATATCATGTGGCGAGAAGTGCTAGGAAGAAAAATAAAGTAGGCGGAAGTGAAAGCAGCCCCGATGGTGTAGCAGTTAAGGGCTTGGCTAAGAGGTCGGAGGTTCAAACCCACCAGCCACTCCATGGGAGAAAGATGTGGCAGTCTCCTTTGGTAAAGATTTACGGCCTTGGAAACCCTACAGGGAAGTTCTACTCTGGCCTGCCAGGTCGCTATGAGTTGAAATTGACTTGACGGCGGTGCGTTTGGTTTTTTGGTTTGTTAGAACAAACAAACAAAAAAACCCGTTGCCATTGAGTTACGACTCACGGTGACCCCATGTATTGCAGAGTAGAGCTGCTCCATAGGATATTTTTTGGCTATGACCTTTATGGAAGTAGATTGCCAGGCTTTTCTTCTGTGATGTTGCAGGGTGGGTTTGAACCTCCAAACTTCAGGTTAGTAATTGAATGATTAACTGTTGGAGCCACCCAGGGACCTATGTTATCAATGGTGCCAGGGTATGATTCTCTGATATGAGGACTCATAGTACATGAGAGGAGTCTCTGGGTGTCGCAAACATTTAAAGCATTCAGCTTCTAACTACCCATCTGCTCCTTGAAAGAAAGCCCTGGTGATCTACTTCCGAAAAATCAGACATTGAGAAGCCTATAGATCACAGCCCTATTCTGATTCTGACACACGTAGGGTCACCATGAATTGGAATTGACCGGACAGCGGCTTTTTTTTTTTTTCCTTCTTCGGATATGCGAGAGGGAGCTATGTGTGTGTCTAGGGAAAGAGGTTTCCAGGCAACTGAAAGAGTAAATGCAAGTTGTTGAGGCAGGAGCTGGAGATACGGCCAGGAGTCCAAGGAGGCTGGTGAGGACAGAGCAAGCGGAAGGTGTGAGAAATATAGTCAGAGAGGTAAGGGGAGAGGGGGAAAGATCGCATGAGACTTATCTATCTTTCGTATTTGTTTATTCTGGGAACATAACAGGTTTCATGCCAATACCCAAACCCAGCATCCACACCTGAAGCATTGCCTGGTTCTTTTTCCCTTTTTATTTCTCTTCTCTGATGTGGCTCTACAGCTGCATTTATTATTATTTTTTCCTTTATAAAATTGCAAGCACCGCTTTCACGAATAATGTATAGATGGGTTATTCCTATAGGCAGGTTGCCTTAGCAACAGGGTGGATCTTACCCATTTCAGCAAAACCTTATCAATAAAGCGGTCTCACAAGAGACAGACATTCACATCATTAAATGACTGATACGCCTCTCCTCTGTTCTTTCGCGGAGGTGATCCTCAGATTGCTAATTAGACAAATGTCAGTTGACTGAACGGCTCCCCAGGAGCGAGGACTAAGTAAACATAACCATGGACTGGACCTTGGCAGTTACAGGAGACAAGGCCAAGATAGCATGTTTTTTCAGTTTCCTAGTTACACCGCAGCAAATCTTCATCCTTTCCAGGCAAAGGCATGTGGGTTCCCTGTAGAACACCTGGCATCTATTTAGACCTGCTAGTAGCCATTATCTACCAAGCCTTGGGCAATAAGGAAGCTGTGTTGGGAAGGAGAACAGAGCGTAATCCGGTCTTGTCAACTGGAATCTAAGAATAAACAGGTATGTGAGTCCCTGAAGGGGCAAAACAAAGTAAAATAAATGCCCCACAAACCTCTCAGGTTAGAACTTAAGGGACTTCGCACCACTTAAATTACTTAATTTACGGGGAAAACAGGCATATAAACTTTTTAAGACTTTTTGTTACAATAAGCTTGTCTCTTGTCTAAAATATTTATGAGAAACCTAAGGAAGAAGCTCAGAACAAGAAGTTTGATTTTGATTGTTGTAGGTACCTAGGTGTAGTTTCTGTTTTAAAACATGAAGGGATAAGAAAGAAGTGAAACCAGGATGCAAAAGAAATATGGCAGCTAGAATAAAAGTGATTCTCGTTATTCTACCAACTTCCTCATCCTTTGTGTGTTTTTTTTTTTCATTTCCTTAATTATGACATTTTTATATGGTAAGATTATTAGGGAAGCAGGAAAGAATATCCAGGAAGCTATGAATCAGAATCTGTGTCATAATTGTTATATATAGTACCATCATGTTAAAAAAAATAATCTTATACCTTGACAACAGAAAACTATTATATGTCCTGGGTAAAATTAAAGTCTTCAATAATTTGATACTTTTTCAGCTAAGATTAACCAATGCCAATCACGTATGTAGTATGGTTTGCTTAAAATAAACCATGATTAACGTTGACAACAAAGTGTATAAAGGACAGAAATCAATGAATTAACCAGCGTTAGGTTTTGACCCTACAAGGATGTCTCTCCACTGCTTGTACGGTTATAGCGTATGAACATCTATGTAATTTCCAGTGACTATCAGTTCTATCAGTAGATTCTCTTCTCTTGCAAAGCAGAAACCATGCCTTTCATGCCTTGGACTTTCTTAGTTTCCTAGAGCTGCCATAACAAAATACCACAAAGTGGGTGGCCGGTAAAGAAGAGAAATTTATCTTCTCACGATCCTGCAGGCTAGAAGTCCAAATTAGGGTATGAGCCATGTGGATTCTTTCAGAGGGTTCCATACCTCTCTCCCAGTTTCTTGTGGCTACCAGTACTCCTTAGGGTCCTTGGCTTGTCAATGAATCTCCACATGGCCAACGACTTCCCCTGTTTGTGTTTCTGTTTGTATATCTCTTCTCCGGTATGACCTCATTAATGATAACATTTTCAAAGAAAGACTCTATTTCCAAACAAGGTCACGTTCACAAGTACAGGGATTAGGACTTCAACATACCTTTTTGGGTGACACTATCCAATCCAGAACAGCAACCTTCTCTCCTATCTGATTCCAGTCTTTGCTGATACTGAACTACAGTATTGTAGATTCCCAACAATTGACACCCTGTGATGGTTAGTTTTATATGTCAACATGGCTAGGCTATAGTACCCAGTTATATAATCAAACATGAATGTAGGTGTTGCTATGAAGGTATTTTGTACATGTGGGTCTATTTGTATAGACTAAACAGCTCTCTTACTGAGAAAGCCTAATAATTTTTTTGGAAAACTTTTTTGAAGTTGGATTAAAGGTAGCGCTTACCAAACCAGACATTACCATCTTATAAAATTAATTTATTTGACTGGAATACAACCTTGAAAAGGTTAATTGGCAAATATTCTTTAAAGTTGAGCTTCTAGTAATAATAACAGACTAATATAATGACAGTGTCTAAAGTCAAGACCAATTACAAATTAATGTCTCCCTCTGCAATTGAAAGCATCCATGAGCAGGGGTATTGAGAGCTTCAGTAGGCCAGAGGGGTGTCGTTCAAAGCATACGGGGCAGAGCACCTGCATGAATTTTAGTACCTTAAAAAAGGATGCCAGAACCTGGGCTGGATTTTAAAACAGACACCATCTGAGGGAAGTGGCTTCTGATGCTGAGATGGAGAATGGCATGGGTGCTTAGGGTATTCACTAATTAAGGAACGTGCTAGTAATTGCCATCAGTAGAGATCTGTTTGAGAAGGTGCTGGGCATAGAGCTCATTCTTAGTACTTTTCCAGAAACGTAGCCACAAATACACAGCTTTTGGAAATGGCCTGGAGCCATTTTGTGACAGACCGCAGAAAACTGGCAACAAAGTGTCTTGAAAGTGAATTTTCTGTGCACATGCTAAAATATGTGGCTTTACAAATGATCACCAGTACCATGAAACCCACAGTTGTATTACGCACATAAAGTTTTTTGTTTTTGTTTTTGGCTTTCTTGAGTTAACCAGTGAAATTTGGGGAGTCTCACATAAGATTAGAAATTGGGCAGACTAGGTCAAGGAAGTCCAGGATTAGAAGGGATGATTTTTGGGTGCTTTGAATTAAGCATAGCTTAACTCCTTTCTGCTGACCTGGCTTCTTTGAAGGTCACCATCTATTTCATGGTCAAGTCCAGTGTCTTTATTCTTTATAGCTTCCGTGCAATTTATTCCTCCAACACCTTGCTTCCTGACATTTCTTTCCCCTGACTACTTTTTCTGTCTCCACTCTGTTGATTTTCCTCTTTCTCCTGCTCTAGCTTGCTCAAGTTCTTTCTTCTTTACAGAATGAAATTTATGAACTCTCAAGAAAAGCCTGGAGTCCCCTGATAGCACAAACAGTTAGCACTCAACTACTAGCCGAAAGGTTAATGGTTCAAACCCACAAAGAGGTGCCTTGTAAGACAAGCCTGATGATCTGCTTCTGAAAGTTCATAGCCTTGAAAATGCTATGGAGTAGCTCTACTCTGCACACATGGGGTTGCTATGAGTCAGGATCAACTTGACCGCAATGACCACCACCAACAAGAAAGACCTGAGCACCAAAATAAAATTACTTTCGTGTATAATTTTGTCATTACTAGGAAAACAAATTTTCTAGTCCCAACTTTTCATACTTTCCCTTATTTCTCTTCCTCACCCTTTGGTTAAGAAGAAGAGTAAAGCATGAAATTATGTTGAAGTTTCTTCAAAATTAGCCAGAGGGGGGTTTGCTTGTGCTGTAGCTGTCTCACTCTGAAGAATGGGGAAGACCTCTGTCTACTATTACGAAAGACAGATGGGAACCCAAACTCTGAGGAGCTTTCCTCTCAGGATGGAGCATGGAACATGGGTCTTGGAGACCCATCCTGGCAGCGTGTGTCAGGAGAAACAGGGTGGGTGACACTGGGCATAGGAAAGAATGAATCAGGAAGGCAGAAAAAGAGGAAGTGAGATGGGCTGAGGAGGCCCACCTTAGACCAACTAGGCATGACTGAAGGTGCCTTTGGGAAAAGCACAGAAAGGTTTTCATACATCCTTCTCACTTTGCATGTTCATGAAGGGCCAGTAGTTAGGCTGTTTTCCCCCCAGGAGTGGACTGTGTCTGCCTGCTTTTCCAGCCATGGCAGAGGTGCTGAGATCTTAACCCTAGGCCACATAGCTTGGTATTTGGTCTGCTGGACGCGCCTGAGAAGTGGTGGTTGTTATAATCTCTCTTCTTCTGTCATTTGCCAAAGCCTCGCACTCATATTTTTAACTTTCTTCCAGAAGCATAACATCTCAATGTTTAAGGGACTCAACCTGCCCCAAACTGTCTATGCTTCTCTCTCCCTCTACTGCATCTCACGTTCCTGACTCTGATACAGTTCCAACCCACAGCGACCCTATAGGACAGAGCAGACTGCCCTATAGGGTTTCCAAATCTGTAATTTTTAGAGAAAGGGGTCCTGGTGGTACAGTGGTTAAAGTGATTGACTGTTCGCCAAAAGGTCCGTGGTTCATAACCACCAGCGGCTCCTTGGGAGAAAGATGTGGCAGCCTGCTTCTGTAGTGATTTACAGCCTTGGACACCCTATGGGATCTCTATGAGTTGGAATTGACTTGATGGCAGTGTTTTTTTGTTTTTTAAAAATCTTTACAGAAGCAGACTGCCACATTTTTCTCCTGCAGAGCCAGCTGGTGGATTGAACAGCCAATCGTTTGGTTAGCAGTTGAGTGCTTAACCACTGCACCACCAGAGCTCCTTTTTCCTCTCTAAACCAAAAAAAAAAAAAAAAAAATCCAAATTACTTGTCATCAAGTTGATTCCGACTCATAGCGACCTTATATACAATAGAAGAAATGCTGCCCAGTCCTGTGCCATCCTCACAATCGTTGGTATGTTTCAGTGAATTATTGCAGCCACTGTGTCAATCCATCTAGTTGAGGGTCTTCCTCTTTTTCACTGACCCTCTACTTTACCAAGTATGATGTCTTTCTCCAGGGACCGGTCCCTCCTGATAACGCATCCAAAGTACATGAGACGAAGTCTCACCATCCTCGATTCTAAGGATCAGTCTGGCTGTACTTCTTCCAAGACAAATTTGTTCATTTTTCTGGCAGTCCATGGTATATTCAATATTCTTCTCCAACTGCACAATTTAAAGGCACCAGTTTTTCTTCAGTCTTCCTTATTCATTGTCCAACTTTCACATGCATGTGAGGCGATTAAAAATACCATGGCTTGGGTCAGGCGCACTTTAGTCCTCAAAGAATATCTTTGCTTTTTAACACTTTAAAGAGGTCTTCTGCAGCAAATTTGCCCAATGCAATGCGTCATTTGATTTTCTGACTGCTACTTCCATGGTCGTAACTGTGGATCAAAGTAAAATGAAATCCTGGACGGCTTCAATATTTTCTCCTTTTGTCATGATGTTGCTTATTGGTGCAGTTGTGAGGATTTTTGTTTTCTTTATGTTGAGATGTAACCCATACTGAAGGCTGTAGTCTTTGATCTTCATCAGTAAGTGCTTCAAGTCCTCCTCACTTTCAGCAAGAAAGGTTGTGTTATCTGCATAACACAGGTTGTTAATGAGTCTTCCTCCAATCCTGATGCCCCATTCTTCTTCATAGAGTCCAGCTTCTTCGATTATTTGCTTAGCATACAGATTGAATAAGTATAGTGAAAAGATACAACACTGACTAGCACCTTACCTGATTTTAAACTATGAAAGTTAAGCAACAGATTTTTCTGGTGGTCTATTGGGAGGTCAATTAAATATTTTTTTCTCTGTCTTAAAGTCCTTCAACTTCTAGGCTTTTCCTAATCCTTCCATATAGCTTCTAGCTTTTCCCCACCCCTCTCCCTCAACTTTGCCTCCCTTAGGCAGAGCAATTCGTATCAGCCCCAACTGGGAAACTCATAGGTCCCGAATGACCATCCACCAAGTAGGCTTACCTAGCATTTAGCCACCCAGGTGGGTCTCTATCTAGGGAAGTTAATACTATTTGCTCCATAATGCTACATGTTATAACTCCACTGAGGAATCTGGATGCTGTGGAAGTCTCCAGGGAGTTTTTAATTTCTTTTCGTCTTCTCTGTCTCTTACCTATCTCAGGAGGCTGAAATAGCTGCCTGGCAGCTGCTTCAGAAATGGTTTGAAAGTGTAGAATCAGCAGATGGCAGGAAGACACATTCAAAACTCTGACTGTGCTTTAATACTTCCTGTCTTCCAAGGGCAGGAGAGTTCATTTTTTTGTGTGGTTATAGATTTACAATGAGATTATACTCTTCCCCACCATCTTGCCCTGTTTTAGTACCACGGCATGTCAACAATGCTGATTTAACGGCCCCCCGCAAAAAAAAAAAAAAAAAAAGGAAAAGATATGATGAAACCTAGAAATTCTTTGAGATTAACCAGTGTTTCTGTGAATCTTTTGAAAGTGTGGTAGAATGATTTTAAGCACAAGCATGCTTTTAAATTTCTCCAGAAATATAATTTTTTAGTGACCATATAACATTCCATCACAAACCAAAACCAAATCAAACCTGTTGCCATTGAGTCGATTCTGACTCATAGCGACCCTATAGAACAGAGTAGAGCTTCTCACTAGGGTTTCCAAGGAGCGGCTGGTAGATTTGAACTGCCGACCTTTTGGTTAGCAGCCAAGCTCTTAACCACTGTGCTACCATTCCATCACAAGCATGTTCAATAGTTTTTCTTTACTGTTTCCCCATTGATGGGAATTTAGGTTGTTTACAATTTTTTTTTTTTTAAATGATTTTGAACATCCCGGAGCATGAGTCCTTGTCTGCATTCCTTATTGTTTTCTTTCTGGATGAATTTCTGGATGTAAAATTATTGGATAAAAGGCTATGACAATTTTAAAGGTCTTAAGTACTTACTGTATGTGGGTTTCCCTTTGCAATTTTAAGATGTTCCTTGTGAAATGGGGAGTCGCTGGGTGGTGCAAATGGTTAACATATTAACCGAAAGGCTAATTTGGTTGCTAACTGAAAGTTCGGAGGTTTGACTCTATTCAGAGGCACCCCAGAAGAAAGTCCTGGAGATCTACTTCCAAAAAATCAGACATGGAAATCCCTATGAAGTACAGTTCTACTCTGACACACATGGGGTTGCCATGAGTCTGAATCGACTCAACCGCTACTGGGCTTTTTTTTTGTTGTTGTTGTTGAGATGGATTAATTTATGGCAGAGAAAAAATATACAGAGTTAATCAATGACATTAGATGCTGATCATATTCATATGGAAACATGGAAACTGTGCTTTTGCATATCAGTATGCACCAAGTGGTATCTTTGTTTTTGAGCAGCATCTAGACATAGTGGATGATAGTCAGGGTCTGTCTGTTTAGGAAAAAGCCTTCACCACTTCAAATGCTGGATTCAAGAAAAGCTGGGACTGGAGCTGAAGAGACACTGGGCTTCATGGCGGACAGGATGGCTATGCTGCAGAAGCCCCTTCCTGCTCTCAGATGAAGTGATTTCTCCCTCTGAGAAGCACTCTGCTGTCTAGGAATATTTTTCTGTGTTTTCTTTTGACCAGAGCTCATTGTACTTTGGGAAAGCCAGGCCCCCTCCTCTCGGCTTCCCTTATGTCAGGTTGAGAGTGGTGCATGTTCCTAAGTTGTCTAACCAGGCAGAGCAATTAGTGCTCAAGGAGACAGGGTGCCGCCTGCCTTCCAGAATGAATGGTTTTCATGGGAACAGGGTGGAAAGCACAGCACTGAGCAAGGAAATTTGCCAGTGACATTGCTCGGTGCTGACCCCCCTGTTTGGTTTAATAGAAGTTGTTTACATTTGCTGCCATTCTGATAAACAGCCCTTTTCATGGGGCAAATCCTTGAAATAGTTTCATTCCCAACACAAGTCTCTGTCACTAGTCAGAGTCTACACGACAATCAGCTGAGACACATCGTGATTTCTGCTGTTTTCAGATAAATTCATTCAGTCATCAGTAAGCCTTTGGTCTTCTACCACCTGGGTGAAAGTTTCCTTCATCCACTCAGTCTTCAGATATTTCTTCCTGGGTCACTATGGATCAGGCCTTGTATTGGACACTGGGGTAGAATGAGGAAAAAGACAGGCAACGTCCCATCTTTTGTGGGATACACAGACAGTAAACAGACAACAAAAGCAACAAGTGTCCGATAATGATAACGATAACCAGAGAAATTAAATGAGCCTGCTGTGAAGGTCAATCTCTATTTCTTACAGGGTGGTCCAGAAAGGCCTCCTATAGCTGAATTCTGAGTGATAGGAAGGATTGGCATGTATAGAAGACAGTAGAGAATGTCAGGCCAAGAGAGAAATAAGTGCAAAAGTTCTAAGGCAAGAAAAAGACTGATGTGTTCAATGAACAGAGAAGCAGAAGGAAGGCCCATGGGGAAGGGACTTAATGGGCAAGGGAATGTCGTATGAGAGAAAGTTTGATAAGTAGGTGTCTTAGTTATCTAGTGCTGCTGTAACAGAAACACCGTAAGTGGATGGCTTAAACAAAGAGAAACCTATTCTCTCCCAGGCCGGTAGGCTACAAGTCCAAATTCAGGGCGTCAGCTCCAGGGGAATGCTCTCTCTGTCGGCTCTGGAGGAAGGTTTGTGTTGTCAATCTTCCCTTGGTCTGGGAGCTTCCCTGCACAGGAACCTCAGGTCCAAAGGATGCGCTCTGCTCCCAGCACTGCTTTCTTGGTGGTATGAGGTTCCCATGTGTCTCTGCTCACCACTTTCTTTTATATCTCAAAAGAGATTGGCTTAAGACACTATCCAATCTTGTATACCTCATCAGTATAACTGCCACTAATCCATCTTATTACATCATAGTGATAGAGTTTGTAACACATAAGGAAATCACATAAGATTGCAAAATGGTACACAATCATACAATACTAGGAATCATGACCCAGCCAAGTTGACAGATATTTTTAGGGGACACAGTTCAATCCGTGACAGTAGGCAAGGACCCAATCCTGAAGCGCCTTGAAAGCCAGAATAAGGTGATTATATTTTATTCTCTATATGATTGGAGGGTGTAAGTGAAGGAGTGACATGTCGTGATTTCTGTGTTAAAAAACCCACTCTGCTGGTTGAGAGTAACTGTATTACAGGGCTAAGGGAGAAAGCAAAAAGATGAGTAAAGAACCTATTACATAGAGTTATCCAAGGGACAGATAATGATGGATGGGGATAAAACGGTAGCAGGTGGAAAGAAATGTTGGAATTGGGCTATGCTCTGGAGGTAGAATTCATAGGTTATGTACTGGAGGTAGAATTCATAGGTGGATGCAGAAAAAGAAAGAGATATGGGTAACACCTAGCTTTCTTGCTTCTAGCTGCTGTTGAGTTGACCCTGACTTGTGACAACTGCATGTGTGTCAAAGTAGATCTGTGCTCCATAGGGTTTTCAATGGGTGGTGAATTTTTGGAAGTAGATCGCCAGGTCTTTTTTCTAAGGTGCCTCTGGGTGGAGCTGAACTTGTAACCTTTCGGCTGGCAGCTGAGCGTGTTAACCATTTGCACCACCCAGGGACAGCGTTCTTGCTACATGTTACCAAATTGCACTGGCTGTTCTTGCGTATTCAACAATAACTGAGTTGGAAGGCATAGTTTGAATTTTATGGTCCTCAAAACTTATTTATATTGTTGTTGTAGTGTGCCGTTGCTATTGATTTTGACTCATAAAGACCCTGTAGGACAGGGTAGAACTGGATTTCCTAGGCTGTGATCTTTATGGGAACAGATCATCAGGAGTCTTTTCTCCCACAGACTGGTTGGTGGGTTTGAACCACTGACCTTCCAGTTAGCAGCCAAGCACTTAACCATTGTGCCACCAGGGCTCCTTTTATTTATTTATTTATATGACTCTACAAGATCTTATTCTGTCCTCAGCAATTTTAGGGGACAGAGGCAAGGACAGACTGGGAAGAAGGGGCAGAGTTGGAAATACTAATTGATACACTGTATTTAGACATTTTCCGCTGTACAAGAGAAGGAATGGAGATTGTGTGTGTGTGCATGTGTATGCATGGACAAAAGCCTGCGGCATAGTGAACCTCTGCCTTAGTCCAGGGGTCTTGGAGCTGCTTCCATTCTGAGGCTTCTTACCAAGATGCTGGTCTCAGGAATGGTCTCCATTTTCTTGAGCTTAACAGACATGGTGTGAGCAAAGTTTTGCAGCAGGTGGATATCCCTTCTGCTGGGTGGCCACCAAGGGTGAACTGGCTGCTGAAGAAGGAAAATCCTCCTGGGACTAGGATGGGAAGGATGGCAGCACTGTCCTTGGCTACTTGATGCTCACAAGAGTGACACCTGTAGGGGCTGTTGAAGGTGGGTCACTCAGGTCTCCTAAGGCTCTGAGGACTCTAAGAAAAGCCCCTGCATCCCCACCCATATGACCCCTCTATGACCAGCTCTCTCTCTAAGGACCCCCAGATCTCTTTTTTTTTCCCTTTATTTCCCCCCATTTCCCTAGCCCAGAAGAATTATTTTCTGATTTCTAGGGAGAAATCTCTTCTGGGATGTTTCTGCTAGAGATTTCCTTCTCTCTCGTTTTGCACAGCACTTAGTGTAAATTCCGAAGGCATTGATCAAGCTTTTGGAAACCAGAAGCTCTGAGCCCTGAGCTCATGCAAACAGAACTCTGTTCGAAACAGGGCGGGGCAGAGGGTGGTGCTGAGGTGTTTTGGAAAGGAAAATGAAAATCACTGGAGAAAAACAAACAATTTTTTATCTCAAAATGCTGCCCTGACCTATAAGGACCAGGAATGGAATTCAATATTTTTGTTTTAGATAATCCACAAAAATCTGCTCTCTGATCAGTTTCTAAAAAGACAGTGCTAAGTCAGTTTTTAATAAGTAATTTTTTTTGTAATTATTTGAGGAGCTACACAGACATCTGAAGAAGCTGTGGAATGGTGGAAATATTTTGTAGCCATAGAGAATCTATTAAAAAGAAGTAAGGATAATAACTTCTATTTTAAAATTTTCCTCTCCTGGGCCCCCTTCCCAAATAACATAGTCTTTTCTTGAAGGCTTTGTTCCATCCCAGGCTGCTCTTTCTCTTTGCCTAGAAGCTGATGTTTTCCAAAGAGGGCTATATGCATAGGATTGAGGGTGGGGAAGCCAGATGATTTATTTGGGTGTGTTGTTGTGTTCCCCAAGTCGATTCAGACTCATAGCGATCCTAAATGACAAAGTAGAGCTGCCCCACAGGGTTTCCTAGGCTGAAATCTCTATGGGACCAGATCACCAGGTCTTTTCCCCCATGGAGATGCTGGTGGGTTTGAACCGTTGTCCTTTCGGTTAGTGGCCAAACACTTAAACCTGTGGGAAGAAGATATTAGAACTTACACTTATTTTGTATCTCATCCTTTAGAAATTTTTAGTTTTCTTTCTGTTTCTTAATTTTCATAATATTAGTAGCACAGTGCAAAAAAAAAAAAAACCAAACAAACCTGTTACCATCAAGTCAATAACGACTCATAGCGACCCTATAGGACAGAGTAGAACTGCCCCAGAGGGTTTCCAAGGAGTGGCTGGTGGATTGGAACTGCCAACCTTTGGGTTAGCAGCTATGGCTCTTAACCACTACGGTGCACATGTACATAATATAAAATGTAATGTAAAAATGTTTGGGATCCCTGATCAAGAACGCTCAATGATTACATTTAGTTCATTTTTTCCCCCTAAGCTTGATTTCCTGTTATTGGTCCTCAAAGGCTGATTCCTTGTGAGAAGTGCTTATTCTTACTGTCCTTCAACCTCCAGTTATTCTTCAGTTGGTCTTGGGTTGGGCCAAGTAATCTGCGTTTTAAGAAGGTAACCAGTTGGTTCTTGAATGGATGTTTGGAAAAGAATTCAATGTTGACATTTCCAGTTTGCCCGTAGTATCTCCTTATAAAACATAAGACTACTTTATGCTCATATGGTATGATCTACCTGCAAGTGTTGATGAACTGAAGCACCTTACCCTCGACTGCTGCCCTTCACGTAAGTCTTGTAAATGGAAGCAATGGTCAGCCATGTGTTCTTTGTCCCTTTTCTAGATTTAGTAGAGGAATGAGACTATTTGAGATATTTATCCACTGTAATAATTTCAGTTCTTGCCTCTGTATCTCTTTCCATTGCTTACTGTATTGTGAGTAAGTAGTCATATCTCTGCGGTTGTCCCCTGTAATCATGAACTAAGTGACAGTGACTTTAAATGATGCCTCCTTTGGCCTGCTTTTCTTGCCCCAAAGCTTGGTTCTCCGTATCTGGTAGACGACTTAACATCAGACCCTTAATACTTACTTGTAGTTATGCCCCTAGCGACACTGGAGAGGAACATGTTCATGAATGAGTTAAAGATGTGACCTTTCAAATATCACTTCTCTTAAGGTTTCATACTGTGAGATGTATGCAGGCAAAATGTCATGCCAAATGTTACACAGACTGATCAGTATAATTTCCTCCATTTCTACCAAGGGTGAAAACGTTCCTGTTTTAGCAGTAGATTATTTCTTCCTTCAACAGAGCTCAGGGAAGGGAACAAAAGGAAAATAGATGAAGAAGGGTCATTGCTTGTGAATGAGCAATAATCTCACCTGGTGATAGTCATGAGTCCCCTGAGCGGTGCAAATGGTTGGGCTGTCATCTATTCACTGACAAGTTGGTGATTCAAACCCAGCCAGAGGATCCTCGGAAGTAAGATCTGGCCAACTGCTTCCAAAAGGTCACAGCCTTGAAAACCCTATGGAATGCAGTCCTACTCTGCACATGGAGTCGCCATGAGTCAGAACTGACCCAAAGTCAGCTAACAACAAGAAGCAGTGGTAGTCAAGCTAGGGCGTGCATCCCTCAGGCAGTAAGTACAGATTTTTAAGGTTGGTGTGGAAGCCTGAAAGGTTTTAATGAATTCAGCTTCCTCAACTTCCATATATGCTCTTTTTGGGAATACTTCAGAATACTTCCATGAATAAGCTCAGCCATCCTCCTTCCCACCTCACCTTTCACAATCTCTTTTTCCTGCTTTCAGAAGTACACCATGCCTCTCTCCTATCTCAATTCTTATTATGCTGCTCTGCTTCAGATGTAAAAACTTCAGGGAGGCCAAATAAGTGGGCAATTCAAAATACTATATTGGTATCAGAGAAGTTTCTTGACCTTCTATCCATCTCCCCTATCCATTATCCATCTCATTGAGATACATTGCCAAAAAAGGTTACCTTTTATTATATATTAATTATCAAAACTTATTATATGTTTCCACCACCATCTGTCAGTTTGTTGTACTTCAGCGGCTTGCGTGTTACTATGATGCTGGAAGCTATGCCACTGGTATTTCAAATACCAGAAGGATGGACAGGTTTCAACGGAGCTTACGAACTAAGACAGACTAGGAAAAAAGGCCTGGCAGTTTAGTTCTGGAAATTAGTCAATAAAAATCTTACGGCTCACAACAGAGTATTGTCTGATATAGTGCTAGAAGATGAGTTCCCTAGGTTGGAAGGCATTCAAGACACACAGTGGCTGCAACAATGGACTGTAGCATACCAATGGTCGTGAAAGATGGCGCAAGACCCAGCCAAGAGTAGAAAACGACTTGACGAGAACCAAGAACATTATATATTTATGTTGTTTTGATCAATGTGGACTGATTATAATATTAGTGATTCTTGAATACAAAAAAGATAAGAAACTTCTAGCACTTAAAACCATTCCAACAGAATCACTTAAAAACTATATAATTTAAATTTATCTACTTTGATCACTTACTATAAGGTTGTATTCATTTATTACAACCAAGTAACAAAGTACCACACATTACCTGACTTACAAGAACAGAAATTTTTTGTCTCATAGTTCTGGAGGCTAGAAGTCCAAATCAATGTGCTGGCCAGGCCATACTCCTTCTGAAGTCTCCAGGGGAAGATCCTTTCTTATCTCTCCCAGCTTCTGGTAGCTCCAGGTGTTCCTTTGCTTGCAGCTACAGCATAACTCCCTCATCACATGTTTGTTTTCCCTCTATCTGTCTCTCTGTGTCTCTTATCCTCGTTGACTGGGATTCCAGTCATATTGGATCAGGACTCGCTGTCCTCCAGAATGGCCTCATGTTATCTTAACTGATAACATCTTCACAGACCCTGTTTCTAAACAAGGTCACATTCACAGGTACCAGGGGTTAGGAATTCAACATGTCTTTTTGAGGGACATGATTCAATCCATAACAAGGGTAATCAATTAAAGACGTTCAAACTAAAAATATATCACCTTATGGTAAATTGTGTGGGAAATGAAATAAAAAAGATGATTTTAGGAAAGGAATGATGTAAAATTTTTGACTTTTACAAATGAGCTTATTTGTATTTTTAAAATAGAGGATGGTAGGGATTAAATTGCTCTGACAGAGTAACAGTTCTATTTTAAAATATCAAAATTTAAACACAACATCAGAAATGACACCCTTTGCAACCATTTCAACTAACAATAAAAATTTTTTAGATGTCAACTGAAAAATGTGTTATGTAATCAAAAGTTTGAAGTCTGACTACTTGTTAACAAGTTTTCAGAGCTGCTGTTGGAAGCGTTATGTAACAGGCATACTTCTTCCAATTATTTCTCTGCTTTAGTTTATTGATATGTTTAAAGCTGCTCTCATGAAATCTTTAGTTCTCTTGGGATGGGGGAAATTGAACACTTTTATATGCTGAGTAAAAGGAGCTAGTAAAGATGAATATATGGAAGCTAGAGTTGAGAGCCACCCTCCCGTCTGTCAGTTTGTCATACAGTGGTGGCTTGCGTGTTGCTATGATGCTGGAAGCTATGCCACTGGTATTTCAAATACCAGCAGGGTCACCCATGGTGGACAGGTTTCAGTGGATCTTCCAGACTAAGACAGACTAGGAAGAAAGGCCTGGTGATTTAATTCTGAAAATTAGCCAGTGAAAACCTTGAGGATCACATCAGAATATTGTCTAATATAGTGCTGGAAGTACCGTAGATTGGAAGGCACTTAAAATATGCAGTCACCACAATAATGGATTTGAGCATACCAATGATTGTGAAGATGGTATAGCACCAGGCAATGTTTCATTTTGTTGTATGTGGGGTAGCTATGAGTCTAACACGACTCAATGGTAACTAACAACATAGCTGAGAGAGGAGAGAATTGATGGGCCAAGGGCCAGGAGAAGGGGGGATTGGTAGGTATTGAGGCATAGATGAAATGTAAATTAGTATTGAATAAGAAGAGTAGTGCTTTTTACTTTGCTGGGAAGGAAGGGAGAATAAATATGTTGTTGTTGTTAGGTGCTATTGAGTTGGTTCCGACTCATGTCGACCCTATGTACAACAGAACAAAACATTACTCGGTCCTACGCCATTCTCACAATGGTTGTTGTGCTTGAGCCCATTGTTGCGGCCGCTGTGTCAATTCATCTCATAGGGGGTCTTCCTCTTTTTTGCTGACCCTCTACTTTACTAAGCATGATGTCCTTCTCTACTGGTCCCTCCTGATAACATGTCCAAAACACATGAGTTGAAGTCTCACCATCCTTACCTCTAAGAAACATTCTGGCTGTGCTTCTTCCAAGACAGGTTCATTTCTTCCAGCAGTGCATGGTATATTCAATATTCTTTACCAACATCATAATTCAAAAGCATCAATTCTTCTTTGGCCTTCCTTATTCATTGTTCAGCTTTCTCATGCATATGAGGCAGTTGAAAATACCATGGCTTGGGTCAGGCACACCTTAGTCCCCAAAGTGACATCTTTGCCTTTTAACATTTTTTAAACATCTTTGACATTTTTAACATCTTTTGCAGCAGATTTGCCCAATGCAATGCGTCATTTGATTTCTTAACTGCTGCTTCCATGGGTGATGATTGTGGATCCAAGTAAAATGAAATCCTTGACAACTTCAATCTTTTCTCCTTTTATCATGATGAGAATAAATACAGACATAGCTAACTTTGGTGGTGATGGTGGTTCTGATGGAGGATGGCAGTCGTTTAGAGAATACAAGGCCAATTGCCTTAATTCTCTTGTTGAAGGAAGAAAGCAAATTTTTTGAGGATGAGGAAGACAGGAGTTGAGTAGGTGACATTTGAGATGTGAAGGTTTGGAGGGGAAGCAAGCCGAGGTCTCCTAAGAGATTGAGAAACGGTACTGAGTACCAGGTGTGTCCTTACTATGGATATGTTTTTTTCAGTTATCAAAATAATGTTTATTATAGAATTAAGTAGTTCAATTGGTTAGATCTTGAATCATTAATATTTTTCTGCTGAAAGGAAAATATACTATCAACATATGATGGATTTTCTTTTAACTTAATTTTAACATTTTTTATCTTTTAGATTATACTCTGAGGCTGATGTTTCGTACATTGCACCTTGCCATATTTCTTCAATTCTTTCTAGGTTTGTTCAAATGTCCGATGGGCAATTTTTTTTTAATTGATTTTAGATTCCTCTGTTCTTAAGTGTCTGAAAATATATTTATTTGACATTCATGGTTGATAAACGTTATGGTGGTGTACAATTTTAGTCTACAAATGTTTTAGAGATTGAAAGACATTGTTCCATTTTCCTTAGTTTATGTTTTTATGAGAATGTTACATCCCTGTCATTCTCCTTTCTCTGTGAGTAAACTTTTTTTTTCTCTCTGAAATCTGTAGAACTGTTGTTTTTAACCCTGGTTATGAAATTTTGTGAAGTGTAGGTCTTAGCTTAGGATGGCGCAGTCTTTGTACTGCTGTACATAGGGTCGCTATGAGTTGGAACCGATCGGACAGCACCTAACAACAACAGGTCTTATTTATTCGCCATGGCTTCTCTTATGTGAATCAAATGTTGGACTTACTCTCTTACTATTAACTTTTATTAAATTTTGCTCATAGGAAAGAATCTTCCTGATTTACAATTCTTTTTTCCCAAGCTGCTGTTCTCTAACCATTCTGACAGCAGGTGATTCTCTCAGGGTTTAGAGAACTTTATTGTTTTCATCTTCTTCCCTTTGTCACAACTGGAAAAAAGAGAACCTACTGAATCCGCTGTGTGTCCGGTCGTGTATTCTTCACAGTGAGTCAACCTCAAGCTTTGTCTGGGGCTTTCTGATTCCCATGGCCTCAGGGCTCTCCATCCATCTCTTTAAATACAACAATAGGGAGGTCCTTGGGGATGCTAAATGGGACCTTCTGTTCCAGTGCAGCAAGAGGGGGAGGAAAAGCGCACAGGCACGTCCCAGGCCAACAACCTGTGTCTCTGAGAGAGCTGGCTGTTGGGTTTGGCTAATGAACTGTGTCCAGACATTTGCTGCTGCCTTTTAGCCTCTTAAACATAAACCTGGCAACCCCTCCCCCACAATGCCGTCTGTTCTTTACCTCTTTGCCTACTTTCGTTGGTTATTCTTCCCCAATGTCTAAAGATTCAAAACAGAATGTTAGTATAAAAATAAAGTTAATATAAAAATTAAGTAACTTCTCAATCCCTCCAGGGCTCATAAACAAAACCCTTTTCCTGGGTCTTGGATTAAAAATCTTTATCTTAGCTTTTTTTAGAAATTAAAACAAATTTGCACCAGGTGTTATTTTTGCTTGAGAGTACAAATATCTAATATGCCTTTTAGATCAACTGTGTCACATAAAGTAACATACTTCTGTTATTTGTTTCCACCCTGTCTCTGACACTTGATTCTCGTCAAGACATGGTACAATTGTGGGTCCATCATGGTGTGTAATAACTCTATAATGAAGATTATATTCTTTTGGATCATGATTATCTGCTATTGGAGAAGCCTGATGAGTTGTGAAAAGCGATCCACTGCTAACTGAAAGGTTGGCAGTTCGGAACCACCAGTGGCTCCGTGGGAGACAGATGTGGTAGTCTGCTTCTGTAGAGATCTACAGCCTTGGAAACCCTATGAGGTCGCTGTAAGTTGGAATCGACTCGATGACAGTGAGTTTGGCTTTGGGATGGGTTTTGATACCTTGAACCACAGGCATTTTTAAGACAGCAGTAGGTCGAGTGTGATTTAATTTGGAAATGGGCTACCTACGCAGCTTGCAGCTGCAGAATGTTGGCCAATCCCTAACTCCCAACTCCCTAAAGGAAGGGAGCTTAACTTGGGGGGCTCCAGCTTGGGAAAGGCTTTGTCACAGGGAGTGAAGAGAACTTTCTGTTGCATGCTGGGACAGGCCTACTGAGGGGAACGTCTCCTGTTCCAGCTCTGCTCCTTTTTCACTTCCTTTGTGTTTTCTGGGCTCCGGAATAGACCTGAACTTCCACTTTTTTCCTCTCACATTTAAAAAAAAAATTTAACATAAAACCATGTGGTACAAATCATAAACTGCTAATTCTCTGGTGCAAGAAATGTAACTTAATTTACTTTTCTATAATTGAACTCCACTCCTTTTCTACCAGGCGGTTAAACCTTTAAGTTAATTTAGCCTCCCACCCTCCTCCATATTTTTTTCTGAGGTGCAACCTCATTTCTAAGGAGACTTACATGGTGCCCCTGCCTGAATCGGGGCAGGAGGGGACTCGCTGTCACAGTCATCCATCTGTGTCACATCTGCTAAAGGCACTGGTTCCTGCCACCTTGTTCATTGGCTTGTTCAGACTGCACTTCTTTGGGGCTTCTCGCTCTTATGCTGAGTCCCTGCCCAGCATGACTTACAGAAAGTACTCCGCTGCCTCCAGCAGGGCTGCCTAATCGACCTCTGCTCTGCATAACCATCCTATTTTTCTGTCCTTCCTCATGGTGCTGAAGCACTGCTCAAATCTGGGGTCCTACTGAGTCCTATTACTGCTGGACCTTTTGGTGGCTCAGTGGTAGAATTCTTGCCTTCCATGAGGGAGATCCATGTTCGATTCTAGGCCAGTGCAACTCATGCACAGCTACCACCTGTCTCTCAGTAGAGGCTTACATGTTGCTATGATGCTGAATAGCTTTCTGCAGAGCTTTCAAACTAAGACTAGGAAGAAAGGCCTGGTGATCTGCTTCCAAAAATTAGCCAACGAAACCTTTATGGATCACAGTGACTCAGTCTACAACTGATCATGGAGATGGCACACGACCAGGCAGCATTTCATTCCGTTGTGCGTGGGGTTGCCATAAGTTGGAACTGGCTTGATGGCAGCTACCAACAACAACTGTGTTCCCAGTACCTACTTGGGCCCTTCCAGGAAGAAGGTCTCAGTCCCAAGCCTCTCATCTTTGGGGACAGGAAGGAGAGTGGGGTAGGCATAGGGTTCCTTCTCAGACACCCACCAACTTTGAATTCTCTGTGTCTCCTCTGAATCTCTTCCCTCCTTCCTCTAGTTGCAAAAAACTGTATCTCATCTTCAGGACAGAAGACACAATCCCTGCCTGACACGAATCTTCCTTCCACATGTGTGGAGGACTGGACCTAGGATTTTGAAGCTCAAAAACCAAGAAATAGCAGCCCGCTCCTCGTCCTTCTGTCCTTGTTGATCCCATGGCTGGCTTTTATTAGTCTCCACAGCAGTTGTCATCACCTGGCACTTTCTGTATTGTTTTCTCATTGGCTTTTCTCCACTAGAATACAAAAGTCTGTGAAGATAGAGACTTCGTCTAATTTGTTCACCTCTTTATTTTCAGCAGGTGCGCTGGTGGTGCAGTGGTTAAGTGCTCAGCTGCTACTGAAAGGTGGGTGGTTTGAGCCCACCAACCTATCTGTGGGAGAAAGATGTGGCAGTCCACTTCCATAAGGATTTCAGCCTTGGAAACCCTATGGGGGCAGTTCTACTCTGTCCTGTACGGTTGCTATGAGTTGGAATCAACTTGATGGCAATGAATTTATTTTCAGCCCTTAGGTCAGTGTCTTGTACAGACATGATGCTTAATAAGTATTTGTTGAAAAATAATGATGAGTGAAATTGACTCTCTTGTTCTTTTGAGTCAGTCCTTGTTTGAGGTAGTGAAAATGGGGTACAATTGACCCAGTCTAGGGGGAATGCTATGGGGTCATGGATCTCAGAAAAAAAAAAAATTGGTTAATGTCTCAAAATATTGTTCCATTACATATGTGTACGAGCTAGTAACTATACTAATTAAGAGGTCATTATGAGAATGGTGTTGGTGTTTTCCCTAAAGGTAGAAGAGTCTGTTTGCAGTTCCTTGCGGGTAGGTGAATTTCATTTCCTGGTGTGCTTGTCAGAAGGAACCTGGCAGAGACCATTTGCCTTAGCAGAGCTCAGTAGAGCGCTTTTGTTCCCAGTCATATTCATGTCTTCTAAGTCTGAGTCACTGCAAAAGGCCTTGTTTACATTCTTCTTGGAAACTATTGATAGAGCTGATTGCAATACCACTATGGAAAGCAATAAAACATAAAAAATAAAGAGACTGTTGGGAAATGGGCCTGGAGTTCATAGTGTTATTTTTTTCTACTAAATATATTAGTAAAGAAAATATGTCTTGATTTTTTTTTTTTTTTTTTTTACAGCTAGAACACTTTTTTTCTAAGCTACTTTGTTCTAAGTAGAACTAACTGTAGCTCCTGTTTTTTCCTCAATCTGAGCTGAGTGTTAAAGAGCATAAATGTTTTCAAAAGATTTACTGATGAACTTAGGTATGCCCAGTTGAGAGAGAGGGCATCAAAAGCACACGTGAGGGAAAACCAGAGAAGTCTACAAGGTCATAAGTCTTAGGGCGTATTCTCCTGGGTCACAGAGGGGAGAAAGACTTGGGGTTCTCTTTGAGAGGAAGCACGGCTTTCTCATGGATAACACGCACCAGCAAGACTAACATTTTAAGTCATATGTTTATTCTTAGTATGAAATGATTACTTTTTTTACGTAGGGAATTGACGTTTGTGCAGCCAACGCTTTTATACCAACCACTCACAAGTTAGATTTGGGGGATTGAAAATGTAGCTCAATTTTGCAGATTCTGGGGTGCTTCAAGTAGTTCTATTTCCAGGAAGAATTATGTGCTTTAATCATGATTCAAGCTATAGTCAAAGCCCCTTTATCCTGGTAACTCCCAGCTTAGACGTTTCTCATTTTCTGCTGTAGTGTTCCCTTAAAGATGCGAATAAACGAGACCATCCTTTAAAAGTATTGAAAGCGCTGGCTGTAATAAATCACAAAAGGCGATATCTTCTCTGAACTGAGCCACTACCTCTAATGTAGCTTTTAAACCTGAATTCCCAGGGGCTTGGTTTCAAGCTTGGCTCAGGGTCAAGCTGCCATTAGGAGATTTGTGTGGGTGACTCCAATCCACTCTGGGTAATTGTCCCCAGCCTTGTAAATGGCCCCAGCCAAAGGCCAAGACACATTTTAATATCATTTTGTAGACAAAGAGACACAATATGGAAATGTTATTATGGTATCCACTTTAAATGAGCTGCTTACAATTATATGCATACAAGAAACGTGATAACATAATAAAATTGAAAGAAAAAGATATTTTTGACCCTTTGGTATTTTTTCCAGCATAGAGAAAGCTTAAATAAGGGATTGTTTTGTCATGTGGCCGTATCAATCATGACACTCTGATCACATCTACGTTATGTGCCTGAAGGCTGTGTTCTTGCCTTCCTTCCACATGTTTGCTGCCAAATGGACAAATTTATCAATGAGACATTCTGAAGCTGGTGGAAAGGATACATTACAGGGTCTCTTTGTTTTGATTCCTGCTTTATGGCTTTATGGTTAATGAGAGAATTGTAGACTTGGCCCAAGATTCAGCTCACTGTAGGCACTGAGCTACCAGTGCTACTGTTAGCACCTGGGAGCTGTTGTTTTCTGTTCCCCTTGAACTTGGAGAAAAGATTCCTCACTGAGAGTTAAGCTTTGAAATCAGCTCATACGGGATCAGAACAATAGGATTCTTTAAACAAAGGCTTCTTTAAAAGAACAAAATGGCTCCCAGGGTCTTCTAACTCGATGGGTATATTCTTTTATTAGCTGCTTTACTACCGTCATTCTGAAGGGAGGCTGAGCCTACCTGGAAGCTTGGAACAAAGGAGAGTCATAAGGAAAACATGGGTATTCCTCATCTAAGTACTCTCTAGGGGTAACCAGTCCTCAACAAACAACCTCAAGTGCTAAGGGTCTCCATTTGCATCATCCTTCCTATTCTAGAGATTGGAGACCAACAATATTCTATTTCCAGTTATCTAATTCCCTCTGTTTTGATTCCAAATTCACTAGGTCACTTTCTGAAGATACTTTTTCTTTTTTTCTTTGATAGGTTTGCATGACATTTCTCAGTTTAGTGGGTCATGGACATTTTGATTTTATGAATACGTCTTACATGGTTGCTGTGAATATGCAGATCTAATAATCAGTGATTAAATGGAATGAAAAAGGAAGACAGAAGAAGAATCAATGTGTTCTGACTGTGACACTGGTAAAGAATGCTAAATATACTGTAGACTGCCAGAAGAATGAACAGATCAGTCTTATGAGAAATACAACCAGAATGTTCCTTAGAATCGAGGATGGGGAAACTCTGACTGTCTTACTTTGGTCACGTCATCAGGAAAGATGAATTGCTAGAAAAGGACATTATGCTTGGTAAAGCAGAGGGCTGAAGAAAACAAGGGAAACCCTCAGCGAGTGGATTGACACAATAGCCACAACAATGGACTCAAGCAATGGACTCCAACATACCAATGATCATGAAGATGGTGCAGGACTGGGCAACGTTTTGTTCTGCTGTGCATTAGGTTGCCATTAATCGGAGCTGCCTCAAAGGCAACTAACAACAGCTAACAACTTACAATTAACAAGAAAACACAGTTTTCTTATTCTTTTAGAGTATTTGTTGTGCACCCACTCTTTGCTAATGCCACTCTGTGAGGCCTTTTGGGAGAGAGCAGGGACTACCCTAGTGGCCAGTTGCCACTTTCCGTTTGGAATTATTTGCAAGCCTTCTTCCTGTTTCCTCCCCAACTTGAGCCTTTCTCAGGGTTTGATGTAACAGTGTTGTTGCCAGATGCTCATTCAACTTTCAAAGAGCTGTGATAATTCTTATTAGCTTCCTGGGTGACAAAATGAGAGAAAACATTAAGCTATGTTTTGCAGATGAAAACTCTTGAAAACCATTAATTGTGCACCACCCTTTATTATCACTTCCAGGGCTGTACCTTCTTTGAAGGAAGGCTGCTGGACTTTGGGAAGGGTTCCTTAGCACATGGCAGCATTTCTGACTTAAGAGTTGGTCATAAAATCATGGAGCCATTTTGGAGCTGGATGGAGTCTGATTATCTGGTGTAGCAGTCATGTTTCCAAGGAAACTGAGCTCCAAAGAAGTTAAATCACTTGACCCAAAATGATATTGCCTTTTTTTTTTTTTTTTTTTTACTTGCTTTCTTGATTTGAGGCAAGTTTCTAGTAGTTTCTATGAGTGTAGTCTCTTGATCATGGATGTTTCTAACATAATTATTCTGATACCTCTTAAATTAATAAGACTCAGTTTAGGTACACTCAATCCTACCCAAATTACTCTAAAAAGTACATAATACAATTGTAAAGAAGCAGCCAACGTTGTGTTGCAGGATGTGCAGAAGTGGTCTAGTCCTGATGAATGCTTCAGATCAATGGCAGCTCCCTCAGGAGGAATGCATGTGGTTCTGCCTCTGTTGTTTCTATGATCTGGTGTATTCTGTAGCATCAGCTTGTTATTCACCTGTAGCTGCAGTCTGATGATGATAGCCTCTAAGAGAAAGCTGTAACAGGCAGGCTTCTCAGATGGTCCCCAGTGGTCACCACCTCTTGGTCTCATGCCCTTGCGTTGTCCTGTTCCTTTGAATGTGGTCTGAACCTAGTGACTTGTTTTTAAACAACAGACTATGGCAAAGGTGATGGGATTTTACTTCCATGACTATGTTAAAGAAGACTTTTGTGTGGCCAGTAACCAAAACTAAACCAATTGTCGTCGAGTTGATTTTGACTCATGGTGCCTGTCTTAATTATCTAGTGCTGCTCTACCAGAAATACCACAAGTGGATGGTTTTAGCAAAGAGAAATTTATTATCTCACAGTCTAGGATGCTAGAAGTCCGAATTTAGGGTGCCAGCTCCAGGGGAAGGCTTTCTCTTTCTGTTGGCTCTGGGGGAAGGTCCTTCTTATTAATCTTCCCCTGCTCTAGGAGCTTCTCAGCCAGGGACCCTGGGTCCAAAGGATGCACACTCCTGGCTCTACTTTCTTGGTGGTATGAGGTCCCCATGTCTCTCTTCTCGCTTCTGTCTTTTATATCTCAAAAGAGAGTGACTTAAAATAGAACCTAATCTTGTAGATGGAGCCCTGCCTCATTAACATAACTGCTGTTAATCCCACCTTATTAACATCATAGGTAGAATTTACAACACATAGGAAAATCACTGGGAATCATGGACTAGCCAAATTGACATACATTTTCTGGAGAGACACAATTAATCCATAACAGTGTCCCCTAGAGTTACAGAGTAGAACTGCTCCATAGGGTTTTCTTGGCTGTAATCTTAATGGAAAAAAATTGCCAGGCCTTTCTTCTGTGGTACTGCTGGGTTGGTTTGAATTGCCAAACTTTAGGTTAATAGTTGAGTACAAAATGCTTGCACTGCCTAGGGACCTGGGTTGCCAGTAGTCTCCCTCTATTGCTTTCTTGGCTTGCACACTTTGATGAAGTAAGCTGCCAGGATGGAGAGGGCCACATGACAGGGAAGTGTGGGGGACCTCCAGCCAAACGTTGTGAGGAACTGAGACCCTCAGGTCAACTGCCTGAGAAGATCTGAATCTTGAAAACAGCCACATGAGTCTGGAAGTGGATCCTTCCCCAGCTGAGCCTTAAGGTGGCTTCAGGCCTGCTGACAGCTTGATTGCAGCCTGTGAGAGACCCTAAAGTGGAAGACGAAGTTAGCTGCACCCAGATGCTTGACCCACAGAAGCTGTGAGACTGTAAATGTGTATTTTAAGTTGGTAAATTTTGGACTAGTTTGTTACACAGCAATAGCTAACTGATAACAATAGCAAAAAAGGGTAAGATTACTTTGTAAGCATAAGAAGCTTAATTTAAATGCATTTCTAGGCATACTAATTTTTGCACTATTAGGAAAAAAAAAACAAAAAACAAAAAACCCAAAAACTAGTTGCTGTCGAGTTGATTCCAACTCATAGTGACCAGATAGGAAAGAGGAGAACTGCATCATAGGGTTTCCAAGGAGTGGCTGGTGGATGCGAACTGCAGATCTTTTTGGTTTGCAGCTATAGCTCTTAACCACTGTGCCACCAGGGCTCCTTTTGCATTTTATACGTAAACTTAATTTAGCAATTGCAACATAAAAAGCATTTCTAATGGAAGTGCACTCAGACAAGAACATGAAACACTCCTCTGTTCCTTTTTAATCCATGAAGCAGCATGTTTGACTTCACACAAAATTTGAATTGCACTACGCTTTCTAGATTGTAGCAATTGTGAAGTTTGGAGAGAGTGTGTAAGAACACTCTCCATTATCGTATTTACCCATTGCCGTTGAGTCGATTCCAACTCATAGGGACCCTATAGGGAGTAGAACTACTCCACAGAGTTTTCAAGGAGTGACTGGTGGATTTGAACTGCTTTTTGGTTAGCAACCCAGCTCTTAACCACTGTGCCACCGGGGCTCCAATTATCATATTAGTAATTACAAAAATCCTAAGAGACACTGTTTATTAAACACTTGGTGTATGTTAGCTAACGCACTCATGATAAACCTTATTTCATGGACTCCTTTCACCAGCCCTAAGATGTGTGTGTGTGTGTGTGTGTATGTGTGTGTGTGCTGTCAAGCTGATTCGGACTCACAGTGACCCCACGTGATAAGTAGAACTGCCACACAAGAGTCTTCCAGGCTGTAATCTTTATGGAGGAGCAGATCTCCAGGTCTTTCTTCTGAGAAGCCATTGGGTCGATTCAAACCGCTGATTAGCAGCTGAGTGCTTAACCATTGTACCACCAGGCTTCCTTAGCCCTAAGATAAAGGTAGCATTATCCCAATTTTTTGGGTGAGAAAACAGAGATTTTCACAAGTTTCCCAACCGCTGGTACATGGTAGCAATGGTACTGGGGCCTGAGTATGTCCCTCGTGAAAGCTGAAGTTGATGGAAGACTCAGCTTGTGCTCTGGGTTTTTCAAGTTTGAAAAGTTGTCTAAAGTGATATCCATTCCTCTCCTCTGACTTGTTCAAGCAATGGAAGCAGGCCATGGAAAACCTACCTTTGTTTTGTAAAAAACAAAAACAAAACAAAACAAAACAAAAACCCAAAAAACTTCCTGACTCTAAAAGTCATTATTTTCCTAAGGGCAGGTTTGAAATTAATCAAAACTTGTGCTGTGATTTTTTTACAGTTGTTCTGTCATGCTAGTTTTATTACTGTTTGATCTTTCCCTTCCCCATGAATTTTTTTGTCATACCGTATTACCAGTTAAATAAGTTCACTGAGGACAGGAATATATTTTTATACTTCAGCATCCCCAGCCACGTCTCACACTGTACTTGGTAAGAAATAGGCATCAAATAAATCTTTTTTTGATGGATTTCATTAACTCTGAACTGAAAAAAGTGATAAGCAGGGAAACTGCTCCTTTTCTGAGATGGATGATCAGGGCCAGGGTCTCAGGAAAGCTACAGCTCAGGTTGTGCTGAGAATCAGGACAGGTTACCATGAGCTCTACCTTAAGGATTCTCTCGGTTGT
Source organism: Dugong dugon (assembly GCA_030035585.1). Classification (NCBI taxonomy): domain Eukaryota; kingdom Metazoa; phylum Chordata; class Mammalia; order Sirenia; family Dugongidae; genus Dugong; species Dugong dugon. Next base: position 20,360,582 of record CM057460.1, read on the forward strand.
GGCCTTGCTCCAGGACTGCTTCTGAGAGATTTAGCAGCTAAATTAGGATGAATAGTCATCCTTATTTGCCAGGGACTGGGGAGTTTCCCAGGACATGGGACTTTCAGTGCTAAAACTGGGAAAGCCCCAGACAAGCAAGGAGAGGTTGGTCGTCCTAGCAGCTATGTGCAATTGGGTGCTGTTTTTGATATATTTCCGTGACTTGTATTATCTATCAAGTTAAGTGAATCAACCAACCAACCAATTTCTGGGCATTTTAGAGGTGTACTGGAACCTGTTATTTCATAAGTGGAATATGTTTCCTGTTGTTAGCTACTGTTCAGTTGGCCTATGACTCATGATGACCCGTGCACAAATGAATGAAATGCTGCTATGTGTCGTCCCCAAGACCGGCGACAGATCAGACCATTGTGATCCATAGGGTTTTCATTGGCTGATTTTTGGCAGTAGATCTCCAGGCCTTTCTTCCTAGTGCATCTTAGTCTGGAAGATCTGCTGAAACCTGTTTAGCATCATAACAACACTCAAGCCTCCACTGACAAATCAGTGGTGGCTGTGCATGAGGTGCCTTGGCCAGGAATTGAACCTGGGTCTCCTGCATGGAACGGGAGAATTCTACCACTGAGCCACCACTGTACCCGTTGTTAGCTAGATTTAAACAATCAATCTGAGGCTATAAGATCTAGCAGTACTTTGGAAGTCATTATCATTAATACTTATCCGCAATGTGCAGACAGGGCCCCTGGGTCTTTTCCATGTTGCGGATACTGTTTGAAGTCCTGGAGGGCTTTGCCCACTGAGCAGCTAGATAGGAGGCAGAGAGAAATGAAACGAAGGTATTAGCATGCATCACAGGGCCAGGAGAGCCTATCAAAACTCACACACCGGGCTATTTAATTTGATGGCCTGCTGGGTAGAAAGAGACCTGCTAGGCAGGGTGGGTTTGAAGAATCAGATGGGGAGAAATACAAATGAGTAGAATTCACATTATTGTTTCTTGACTGTACTCACACATGGATGAAAAGTTTTTCCTGCCCTAGAGCTGGCATATATTTCTTGTCACTTTCTCTGAGCCAATACCCAGAGAGCTGAAATTTGGTGGAGAAATCCACACAATTAAACTGTTTTTTTTTTTTTTTTAACTTTCAAATTATTTTAGACTTCCAACTGGCATTGTCTCATGGTCCTACTTGTTTCTTTAGTTGGTTTTCCTTCCCATCCACTGTAGTTGTTCTTTCAGACCCTCCTCTTATGCCCAAACCTCTCACAACCTCTCCTTCAGCAGATGACCTTGCCCCATTCTTCACTGAGATTAAAAGAAAAATGCCGTCCGACCTAATCTTCCAATTTGTCACCACCAATTATAAAATCTAGTTCCACCTTCGGAGTCCCTGGGTGATACAAATGGTTAACATGTGTGTCTGTTAACCAAAAGGTTGGAGGTTTCAGTCCACTCAGAGGCATTTTGGTGATCTGCTTCCAAAAAGCAGCCATTGAAAACCCCATGGAGCACAGTTCTACTCTGACACATGTGGGATTGCCATGAGCTGGAGGTGACTCGATGACAACTAGTGGTACCTCCACCTGCACCCATATCTTCCTCTCCTGCTCAGCTGTGACGGAGGAAGTGTACCTCTTTTTCCAAGACCACCGATTTTACGGGTACTCTATGTAGGCAGCTTCTGAACTGGCCCTCAGTGATCCCTTCTAACTGAAAGGTTGGCAGTTTGAACCCATCAGCTGCTCCGTGGGAGAAAGATGCGGCAGTCTGCTTCTGTAGATTAAACCAAAAAAACCCTGTTGCTGTCGAGTGGATTCTGACTCACAGCGACCCTATAGGACAGAGTAAAACTGCCCCATAAGGTTTCCAGGAGGGGCTGGTGGATTTGAACTGCCAACCTCTTGCTTAGCAGCCGAGCTCTTAACCATTGCGCCACAGGGTTCCTTGGAAACCCTATGGGGCAGTTCTACTCTGTCCGATAGAATCAGTATGGGTCAGAATCAACTCAATGGCAATGGTTTCTTTGTTTGTTTGTTTTTTTGGTTTGATCCCCGTCTCGTTGTACTCGTGCCCTTGTGTATTCCCCTGTCTCTGAGAATGAGCTGGACCTAGTGACTTGCTTCTAATGAATACAATATGGCAAGAGTGATGGGATGTCACTTCTCCAATTAGGTTATAGAAAGACTGACTTCTGTCTTGTTTGCAATCTCTCTGTCTCTCACTTGCTTGATTTAATGAAGCACTTGCCATGTTGAGAGCTGCCTCATGGAGAGGCCCATGTGAAAGGAGCCAGGGAAGCCTCAGGTCAACAGGCGGCAATGAACTGAGCCCTGAGTCCAAAATCCCACCAAAGTCTGAATCCTGCCAACAACAACATCAGTGAGCTTGGAAGTGGATCCCTCCCCAGTTGCATTCTTTCCTTTTCTGTTCCTTCTCTACCCAAACTCTGAATGTTGGCCTTCCTATGGAATCCTGCAGCCTCTTACCTTCTCTCTCTGTATTTTCTCCTTAAGTAATTCCAACAGTTTTCATGGACTTAAATCAATATTTATGCTAATGGCTCCAAAAATTTTATCTGTTGCTCACATACATAGATATCACATACATAGCAGAATATCTGATGTTTCTTCTTTGAAGTCACACAACCTGTCAGACTTAACTTAGATAATGGAAAGAGTCAATAACCTGCTCTTCCAGCTGCCATTTTGCCCCCCGCAGTCATCTTCCATACAGCAGCCAAAGTGATCTACTTCTCAGTATATTGTTGCTGTCGTTAGGTGCCGTTAAGTCAGTTCTGACTCGCAGTAACCCTATGTATACAACAGAACGAAATGCTATCTGGTCCTGCACCATCCTCATAATTGTTGCTAGGTTTGAGCCTATTGTTGGCAGCCACTGTGTTAATCCATCTCCTTGAGGGTCTTCCTCTTTTTTGCTGACCCTCTACTTTACCAAGCATGATGTCCTTCTTCAGAGTCTGGTCCCTCCTGATAAAGTGTCCAAAGTACGTGAGATGAAGTCTCTCCATCCTCACTTCTAAAGAGCATTCTGGCTGTACTTCTTCCAAGACAGACTTGTTCGTTCTTCTGGCAGTCCGTGGTATATTCAATATTCTTTGCCAACGCTGCAATTCAATTGCAGCAATTCTCCAACCTTCCTTTTTCATTGTCCAGCTTTCTTGTGCATATAGCGTGATTGAAAAGACCGTGATTTGGATCAGGTGCATCTTAGACACGTTTTGCCCTTTGCTAGTCTCTCTGTATTACCCTTGCTTGATTCTTTTTTAGCCTTCATTATGGATTATATTTATTTCATTTATTTGGGTATTTATTTCTTTTTTGTTTGTTTCCTCCAGTAGAAGTTAAGCTCCAACAAAGGGAGGATTTATGTCTGTTTTGCTAACAATATCACCTGGCACCTGGAGTATTATAAGGGCCAATACAAATGTATGAAGGAATGGAAGAACCTGGCTCTGTCTAGGCAAGGGATCTTGCCATTCATTTTCAACTCTATTTTGTCACAGAGAGGAACAAAATGGGAATTAGAAAGCTATAAATAATAGGAAAATATAACTTCTAAAAGATAACAGCTATTGTATTTGTACAAATACTACTAGGTCCACGCTAATGAATTAAAGCAAAACAGAAAAAGAGTGTTGTTGTCATCAGGTGTCATTCCACCAGTTCCGACTAATAGTGATCCAATGTACAACAGAATGAAACACAGCCCGGTCCTACGCCATCCTGACAATTGTTATGCTTGAGCCCATTGTTGCAGCCACTGTGTCAGTCCATCTCGTTGAGGGTACTCCTCTTTTTCGCAGACCCTCTGCTTTACCAAGCATGATGTCCTTCTCCAGGGACTGGTTCCTCCTGATAACATGTCCAAAGCATGCGCAATGAAGTCTTGGCATCCTCGCTTCTAAGGAGCATTGTGGCTGTACTTCTTCCAAGACAGATTTGTTTGTTCTTCTGGCAGTCCATGGTATATTCAATATTCTTCGTCAACATCACAGTTCAAAGGCATCAATTCTCCTTCAGTCTTCTTTATTCATTGTCCAGCTTTCACTTGTGTGTGAAACAATTGAAAACACCATGGCTTGTGTCAGGTGCACCTTAGTCCTTAAAGTGACACCTTTGCTTTTTAGCACTTGAAAAAGTTCTCTTGCAGCAGATTTGCCCAGTGTAATATGTTGTTTGATTTCTTGACTACTGCTTCCATGGGCATTGATTGTGGATCCAAGCAAAATGAAATCCTCGACAATTTCAATCTTTTCTCCATTTGTCTTGATGTTGCTTGTTGGTCCAATTATGAAAATTTTTGTTTTCTTTATGTTAAGGTGTAATCCATACTGAAGGCTGTAGTCTTTGATCTTCATCAGTAAGTGCTTCACGTCCTTTTCATTTTCAGCAAGCAAGAGTGTGTCGTCTGCATATTTCAAGGTATTAATGAGTCTTCCAATCCTGATGCCACGTTCTTCTTCATAGAGTCCAGCTTCTTGGATTATTTGCTCAGCATACAGATTGAATAAGTGTGGTGAAAGGATACAACCCTGACATGCACCTTTCCTGATTTTAAACCACACAATATCCTCTTGTTCTGCCTCTTGGACTATGTACAGGTTCTGCATAAGTACAATTAAGTGTTCTGGAATTCCCATTCTTCCCGATGTTGTCCATAATTTGTTGTGATCCACAAAGTTGAATGCCTGTGAATAGTCATAACACAGGTAAACATCTTTCTGGTATTCTCTGCTTTCAGCCAAGATCCATCTGACATCAGCAATGACATCTGTGGTTCCACGTCCTCTTCTGAATCTAACTTCAATTTCTGGAAGTTCCCTGTTAAATGTACTGCTGCAACTGCTTTTGAATGATCTTAAGTAAAATTTTACTTGGTGTGTGATATTAATGATACTGTTCGATAATTTCCTCATTCTGTTGGATCACTTTCTTTGAAATGGGCAAAAACATGGATCTCTTCCAGTCGGTTGGCCAAGTAGCTGTCTTGGCATAAAAGAGTGAGCGCTTCCAGTGCTGCATCCATTTGTTGAAACATCTCAATTGGTGTTCTGTCAATTCCTGGAGCCTTGTTTTTCACCAACGCCTTCAGCACAGCTTGGACTTCTTCCTTCAGTACCATTAGCTCTTGATCATGTGCTACCTCCTGAAATGGTTGAACTTCAACAAATTCTTTTTGGTACAGTGACTCTGTGTATTCCTTCTATCTTCTTTTGATGCTTCCTATGTCATTTAATATTTTCCAAGCCACCACACCGCAACAAACTGACAGACATGTGAGGAGAAAATACGTAGAATCATGTAAAAGTTAACCCCAAATTTCATCATCAGGACACACAATTATTATTTTAGACATCTTCCTACTCATAATACAAACACAAAGAGTTGTTATTAGTTCTATAAATTAGGCTTATGCTCTATATGACTGTTAAAAATAAAGTGTTTAATTTTCACTTAAATAAGAAAAAAGAAAAAAGTGCCAGGCTTCAGATCATTTCAACTGAAATAATTTTCTTTTTTAAAGATGCCTCAAAGTTCAAGAAAAATAAATTTAGAAAAACCTTAGTAAATTGAAGCCATTGTCTTTTAAAACAATATCTTTAAATTTTCGGTGTATTAAAGGCTTCTCATTCATCCTTTTACTTCTCTCTCATCTCCTAATGCTTAGTGGTTATATTATTGTTATATTGTAATGCTCTAACATTACCATCATTTTAAAGTTGTTTAGCTTTGATTCCGTATTTAAATTCATTCTCAACTCATCCCTTATCCATTTATCATTACTTCAATCCTTAATATTTAAATAGAAACTTCTTTTTCTTTCCTTGGTTGCTACTTTTTTAAAAAAATGTATAGCATAAAGTTACATCTTCTTTATTTGTGTTCCCGTTGGTGATTCTTTTTCTCGCCTTTTTTTGGGGAAGTGGTTATTTTTTGTTAAGTATTAGAAGAGTTTATTTGTCAGAATTTTTGGCTGTAGTTTACAAAAACCTAGCTCAAGCTAGCTTAAGCAAAGAAAGGCATTTTATTTTCTATGTAAAGGGGAACTTTCAGGGGGTGGACTAGCTTCAAGCATGGCTGTATCTAGGAGTGCAGATGCTGTCCGTGGGAATTTCTCTCTGGGTCTCAGGTCCATTAGTGTTATTCTGAGGTGTGCTGTTTACTGTGGAGGCAATGAAATCTACCAGCTTCTCCACATTTCCATCATCTTCACAGGCAGTCTAACAGACAATACAATTTGCAGAATATTAAAAAAAGTTTGATTTTTGAATTAAACATTTATATTGCATTTGCTAAATACAAGGTTAGATATCTTTAATTGACTATTAGACATATAGATAAATAGTTATCTTTATTTAAAAAAAAATAATTTACAATACTTCTCTCTATTCAGCTTCCACTTTCTGTTCTTTCAGTTGTACCACTGTTGAATGCCCCAAACTAGTTGACATAGTTGGGGAAAGTGATCAGGCAAAAAACACTTCCTTGGGAGGGAGAAAGACAAGATTATTTTAGAGGACTATACAGGATTTTCTTGATGACCTAAAATAATATTTACCTGACAGAGAACAGAAGGGAACAGCTGTTGTTGTTACCTTGGAAGCTGTCCACACTCGTCACTTGCTGCTTTGCTTGATGTGGGCACCCTAACTCTGGATGAATGTGACACTGGGGAGTCCCAGGGCTGAACTAGCTTTTATTTCAACCCTTAAACAAACAAACAAAAAAGCTTTCCAAAGAAATCTGATACGTTTCTTAGATTCTAGGTAGAAAAGTCTGTGAACGTGTTTCTAATCTATTCATGGGCCAACCAAACCAAACTCGTTGCTGACGAATCAATTCCAACTCATAGCAATCTGACAGGACAGAGTAGAACTGCCTCATATGTTTTCCTAGGCTGTAAATCTTTACAGAAGCAGACTGCTGCATCTTTCTCCTGTGGAGCAGCCAGTGGGTTCAAATTGCTGACCTTTTGGTAAGCAGTCGAGCACTTTAACCACTGTGCCACCAGAACGCCTTATTCATGGACATAAACTCATTAAAGGTGTTGCAGGTTCCATTGCATTGCAATGTGTGAGTATTGGTTTATGTGAGTTCCTGCATACAAATAGAGATGACATTTATTTAACAATTCTCACTATGGTGGAGAGTCGGCTCCATCTGGGCAGGAAACTTCTCCTTCTCTAGTCTTTTCCTCCTAGGATTTCCAGCATGTACCTGGATAATCATAAGCACTAAATAGATACATGTTAACAGATTTGAGTAATCAGTTTGTGTGTTAGACTTTGAGATAGAAGTAAAACAAAACAAAACAAAACAAAAAAAAAAACCCCAAAATTACTACCTGAATAGTAAGTTGCTTTCTGAATTTAATCTTTGCACTCTGAGACTAAGTAAATGTCTTTTGTATAATCAGTTGACATTCAATTAACTTGTAATAACTACCTTAATAATTCCAGAGCAGTAATTTGAGTCTCCTTAAACGTCTAGCATTTTCCTTTGTTAGTCTGTTCTACCGGAATGAGTCACAAGTATTAACTACTGGGTCGGTATTCACTTTTTTCTTCCTTCTTTAATTTTTTTTAATACAGTGACTAGCATGTTGCACTAATCTTAAAGAATTGCTAAGAGTTGTTCAATTATTTGGAAGTTATTAATAATTGGTGGACAAAGAGAAGATTTTATTAGGGTGTCCAAGCACATGGCAAAAGAAAACTGGCTTAAGTCATTGAATTTCTGCTTCCATTGAAAAGCTGTTTACAAATGAAACTGGAGAACGTGTAATTACCCCAATGGAATGATTATGGGACATTAAAAAGCTGTTCGCCCTAGGTGGTTAACTGCATGATTGAGAAACAATAATGGCATGGATAACTGTGAACCTTGTCCAGCAGTGATCTCGATTAACATTTTGATTCTGCAAAGCACGAATAGGTTAACTGAATACCAAAGAGCAGTGAACTGCCTATGATTTACATCTTAAAATGGTGGTTAAGAATCCAAGAAATTAGAATATAATATTTATAACACCAGTGGCCAAAATACCTGCTCAACTTCCTGTACTTGTGAATGTAGAAAGCCAGAAGGGGCCATACTCTTCACATATATAATCGCTAAACTACCAATTTTCTGACAATTTTCCAATGATTGCTTGTTATAAAAATGTAAATCAGGGCCAGAAGCTTTAGAATGTATTATTCACACTGTAATTTTGGTTTATTTTCTTCTAGACTTTTTTCTAAGGTATGTGTTTTGGAACAGATGTAATCATGTTGCACTTACAATTTACCCTGACTTTTTTTTAACCTGGCATCGGAAAGGTTGCTTAAGCTTACAGTAACAAAATATCTGGAAACAAAGTGAGTACGCACAGTACTAAATGGACATATTGCACTCTTAAAGGTAGAGATTATGAAGATGATATCGTTTTGCAATGCAATGGGTTTCTCTTTATACATGGCCTTTTGGGCCCTGGGTTTGTAGTTCCTTCATGACGATTTGCAAAGGGATCGGACAGTTTACTGTGCAAATAAGGTGCATAAAACTCTCAAGTGGATTGGTTGATTACTGTGTAAATTAAGTAACTGTGGCCTACCAAGGGGATTGGTCAGTTTTGCCATCCTGTTAGGCTTAGGAGGGCTAATCCCACGAAGGTTGGAGTGGCTCACTACCATCAAGAAGAAGAGCCAGGAGCAGGGTGTGTCCTTTTGACCTGGGGTCCCTGCACTGAGAATCTCCTAGACCCAGGAGACAGAGAACTGTAACACTGGAGATGGCGAGAGATGGCGTGGCAGTGGTACGAGCAGCAGTGGTGCAAGCTGGCAGGAACCAGGAGACTGGTGCTAGATGGCTACAGTGGGCTTCCTGGACCACAGAGTGAGGCAGCTGTGGAGGGCTTGCTAGCCCATGGATTGAGGGAGCTGAGTGCCTTTGGGCAGGAGACTTGCTGGCGGAGTGGGGTACTTCTGGACACTTGTCCATGGAACTAAAGAGCTGTAACACTTTCTTGAGTGGGACAAAGATCGAGAAGAAGCTTGCATGGCTGAGAGAAGGACCTGCTAGCCAGCCTGAGGGGAGGCTAGCCTGGCTGAGAAGCATGGCCTGACTACGGGCATAGCCAGAAGGAGCAGAGAGCCATCATGGTTGGAAGCTATCCTGACTGACGAACCGTATCCTGTATCCTGTTACTTTCAAGTTGGTCTTGATCCTGAATTGTAGCCTGTTACTTCCCTAATAAGCCGCATAACTGTGAGTATGGTCTGTGAGTTCTCTGCAGCCATTGCAACAAATTACAGAACCCAGCAAAGAAGCAGAGAGTGCCGTGGGGAGGACGACTGGTATCAGAATTGGTAAGAAGGTTGGAGAATGAAGGTATATCTGACTTCCACCTCAGGGGAATTGGCTTTGGGCTGATCTTGATTCTCTCTTCTCTTAGTGAAGTTAGGCAGCTTCTGATGCTACTATGTTACAATTTATTTAACAATTCCCATATAACTGGCTATTTAGATCGTCTCTATTTAAAAATTTTTATTGTTACAAATGAGACAAATGTTGCAATGCATGTATTTTTTAATGCACACAGATTTTTCCAGAACTTTGACTGGTTTCTTAGGAAACAATTCCTGAAGTGATAAGTATAATACAAGTAAATCCAGAAGAACTCTGAAAATGGGATAAAGAACCATAGGTCAGTAATTCTGATAAATTAATGGAAGATATAAAGAAGATTTTGATGGATAAGAGAGAGCAAAGAATGTCACAGCCCAGAATATGTAAAGAGAAGGCCGTGATAGAGGTAGAAATGTTCTGCTAGAGCCCCAGAGGGACTCCATGTTCAGAATCTGTAAATATGAGAATGAAAAAGAGGAGGAAGCTATTGGAGTGATGACTTATTGAAGGACTAGCTGTCAGTGGCTCACCAGGTACCTTCTACTACCCCTGCCCGGGGCATATGCACCTCTGATCTTGCAGAGTGATGGGCAGCAGAAGCCTGTGCCACTCATGGTAAAACCAGAGAATTGCCTAACGTACTGGTGGAATATACTTAGCTACCAATCCTAGGTGGGAGATGACAGGAAACATGAAAGGTGTTTTAATTATCTATTATGGAGTAACGAAGTATCTCAAGACTTAATGGCTTAAAATAATGATTTTTTTTTTTTCCTCAGGATTCAGCGGGTTGGCTGGGCTCTGCTGGGTGCTTCTTCTCCTCCATCTGGTGTTAGCTTTGTAACTCATGTGACAACATTCAGCCAGGAGCTCAGTTGGAGCTGAAGCATCCAATATGGCTTCACTCACATGTCTGATGCATCAGTTGGAGTGTCAAAAATGTCTGAGGGCTTCCTGGGCCCCCCTCTCTCTCTTGACATTGTCGCTCATTATTCTAAAGTCTGGCTCAAGATTCTTTATATAGGAGAGCTTCTAAGGATGCAAAACCGAAGAGCTGCAACATCCCTTAAATCACACAGCATCACTGCCATTCTATTCCATTGGTTAAAGCAAGTAATGAGGCCAGCTCAAGTTGAAGGTGAGGGAAAAGAGACTCTACTATTTGATGGGGGAATGCCATTCATGTACATGGATGGAAAGGATTACTAATGGCCATTTTTGCAGATATGTTACCACAAAATTGGTGACGAAGCATGCTTGCAATCTAAAGAGGATTTTTTCATTGCTACTCTCTGACCATATGCATGCAGCTAAAAGCCCTGGTGGTACAGTGGTTGAGCATTTGGCTGCTGACCGAAGGGTCAATGGTTTGAACCCACCAGTGGCTCTGTGGGAGAAAAAGACCTGGCGATCTGCTTCTGTAAAGATTACAGCCTAGGAAATCCTATGGGGCACTTCTACTCTGTCTTGTAGGGTCACTATCAGTCAGCATTGACTCAGTGGCACACAACAACAACAAAGGAATCAGTGCTTCCAATCAGGAGAGATGACTGGTGGGGAACCAGAACTACACCAAGACCGACACTCATATTGCCAGTCTGATTCTATGAACAGACAATAAAGGAATCCAGACATTAAAAAAGAAAAAATTACCAACATGAAAGAAAAGGACCAAGATGAAATACACAACAATTGATTTTGGAGGAAAGAATGATAATTCAGTGACTAGAGTAGACCTTTAAAGAGTTATAATTAGTGTCTGTATTAGTTTCTTTTTTCATGAAAAAAGATATGCCTTTGAGGACTAAGATGCCACCGAGCCAAGCCATAGTATTTTCAATCACCTCATATGCATGCAAAAGCTGCACAAAGAATGAGGAAGATCAAAGAAGAATTGCTGCCTCTGAATATATGGTGTTTGCGAAGAATATTGAATATACCATGAACTGCCAGAAGAACAAACAAATCCATCTTGGAAGAAGTACAGCCAGAATGCTCCTTAGAAGGGAAGATTGCGAGACTTTGTCACATACTTTGGACATGTTATCAGGAGGGACATCAACTTCTACAAAGTAGAAAACAAAACAAAACAACCCGTTGTGGTTGAGTCGATTCCGACTCATAGAGACCCTATAGGATAGAGTAGAACTGTCCCATAGTGGGGAGTGGCTGGTGAATTCGAACGGCTGACCTTTTGATTAGTAGCTGAGCCCTTAATGACTGCACCAGCAGGGCTCCATGGTAAAGTAGAGGGTCAGCAAAAAAGAGGAAGATCCTCAGTGAGGTGGATTGACACTGTGACTACAACAATGGGCTCAAACACAGCAACAATTGTGAAGATGGCTCAGAACAGGGCAGTGTTTCATTCTGTTGTACACAGGCTTTCTGTGAGTTGGAACTGACTCAATGGTGCCTAACAACAACATTAGTTTCCTATTGCTGTTGGAACAAATGACGACAAACTTAGTGGCTTGAAACAACACAATTTTATTATTATGCAGTTCCGGAGGTCAGAAATCTGAAGTGGGTCTCGCTGGGCTAAAACAAGGTGTCGGCAGGACTATGTTCCTTTCTGGAGACTGTAGAGGAGAATTTGTTTTCTTGCCTTTTCCAGCTTCTAGTGGCCCCCTGCATTCCTATGCTCTTCAAAGTCATCAAAGGCTGGTTGAATCTTCCTCATGATGTCATCTCTTTGGTTCTGACTCTTCTTCCCTCGTCTCCATTTAAGGACCCCATGATTACAATGACCCCACCTGGATGATCCAGGATAATCTTTTTATTTTAAACTTAGCTAATTAGGAACTGTAATTCCATCTGCAACTGTAATTCTCTTCTGCCATGTAATGTAACATACTCACAGTTTCCATGTGTTAAGGATATGGACATCTACCGGGGGAATGGGCGAGCATTATTTAGCCTACCACTGTATCCTAAGGAATTTTGAGAAGAAACACAACACTATGAACATAGGAATTAGGTAGTGTTTTTATGATCGAGTATCATATGTTGGCAGATTCTCAAACATACTAGATGCTCAGTAAATGCTTGTTGGGTGGTTGAGGGTAGAGGACAGTAATAACTGGATCCAGTGAAGTATCCAGGATCTGGTAACATGGGTAAATATTTAGGAACATGTGTAGGAGTATCCCTAGAGACATCATGTGAATACTGGGCTAATGAGCAATATCTTGCTTTCAGATATTTGCTTACCAAATGATATTTTAGAGGGAAGAACATAGAAAATACCCCAAGGGAATTTGGAGTCTTTGAGTGATTCTAATTGGGAAGGAGTGGAACATCTAGAACCGTAGGTGATTGTTATGGATTGAATAGTGCCCTGTCTCCCCCAGATGTGTGTTGGATGCAATCCTGTTTGGAAATAGGGTTCTCTTCATAGGGTCACTATGCATTGGAATCGACTCGACGGCGACAGGTTTGGTTTGCTTTTTTGGTTTTGTTAGGTTAATTAGATCACACCCATGTAGGGTGGGCTCTAAATCTAATCACTTCTAACTTATTAAAAGAACAGATTGACACAGAGACACACACGGACACAGGGGAAGACAGACAACGTGTAAAGGATTGTCCAGGGCTACTGACAAGAAAGGAATAGACAAACTGAGCCCCTGGTTTGGACTTTTAGCCTCCAGAACTGTAAGAAGTAAATTTCTGTTCTTTAAAACTACCGACTTGTGGTATTTGTGTTACAGCAGCACCAGGTAATTAAGACACTGACATTATTTGTTGTCTCGTTCAGAACTGTCTTCTTCAGGTGCCTAAGTCAATTAATAAGGAGTCCTGGTGGTGCAGTGGTTAAGCACTTGGCTGCTAACTAAAAGGTTGGTGGTTCAAACCCACCAGGCACTCTGTGGGAGAAAATGTGGCAGTCTGCTTCCGTAAAGATTTATAGCCTTGGAAACCCCATGGGGCAGTTCTACGCTGTCCTATAGGGTCACTATGAGTTGGAATCAACTTGACAGCAACAGGTTTTAATCCAATTAATATTGCTGAGCGTGTAGCAGAGAGTTTACTTGCTACACAGATGTTGACAATGAGCTGGTCTGAAGGAACCAACTTCAAGATCCCACATAAACAACTGGACTGTAGAGTTAGGAGAGACTGGAATGCCCATAGAAATTAGCTTTTTCCACAATTAGTTTTCCCGTTTCTTGCATGCACTGACAACAGGGAAGATTCTCCACAGCAGGACTTCTTCTCGTCTATCATTCATCAAGACAAAAACAATTTCCCCTATGGACTGAAGCCATATGCCATGCTAGTTTATGATGCAGCGACTTCACAGTGGTTGTCTGTTTTATTGCTTTTTAAAATTCCTTGAACTTTGATATAAATTCTTTTTATTCAGTGTTCTTCATATATATGTAAACAAAATGTTCCACTGAATCTAAACAACCAGAGCTTTAATTCTGGATAACTGTGAGAAAATTGAGTACCAGAGATTCAAGGAAAAACCCATGCAAACACGCTGTGACTTGGTCCCCTACTCCCAAAGCTTGTTTTAATGATAAGCCATTAAATGGAGATTTTCTCAGGATCTGGGGCAGAAAACAGCACTTTAAAACCCACTAGAATGTTTTTGTTCGTTTGGTTGCTTGATTTGCTTCAGGATGGAGAACTTTGGCATGTGATAGAAGACATCTTTTGAGCTATCTCAAGAATAAAAGCTTTGGTTTTATGAGCAGGAATTTGTGTTGTGCTTTTTGTCATGAATAATGCTACATGACATAGACCGTGACCCTTTAGCATTCTGGAACACAGGAAATTGTCCAAGTCCTACTAAGAAAAGAAGTAGAAGCATTTAGTTACTTTTTGGTTTAAATTTAAAGTATCAAATTCAGACTCTCTTCCACACAAAATTTGAAGTGTGTTTATAGATTTAATGAATAGTGTAAGAGATAGGCTTGATATTTTGCTTCATAATGACATATGCCTATATACATTTGTTGTAATAAACTTTTTATTTTAGACTAATTTTATTTTGCTGAAATGTTACAAAGGCAGTACAAAGAGTTCTTTATACCCGTCACCCAGTTTGGGTTTTCCTTTTGTTATCATCTTACGTTACTGTGGTACAGTTGTCAAAACTAAGTGACCAACACTGGGACACTGCTATTGACCACACTCCAGGCTATAATTAGATTTCACTGGTTTTCCCATTCACGTGCATTTTCTCTTCCAGGATCCCATTAAGAATACCATATTGCACTCATTCATCTCCCTAGTTGCTTCTGGTCTGTGATAGTTTCTCAGTCTTACATTGCTTTTCATTATCTTGACAGTTTCAAGAGTGTTGATCGTGTATTTTACAGACTGTTCCTCAATTTAGGTTTGTCAGATTTTTCTTTTTCATAATTAGACTGGGGTTGTGGGTTTAGGGGAAGAATAATACAGAGATGAAATGCCCTTCTCATCGCCTCATCTCAGGGAGTAGATGATGTCCACATGACTGATCACTGCTGATATCATCCTTGATCACTTGATTAAAGTCATGTTTGCCTAAAGGGGTTCTTCACTTTGAAGTCTCTGCTTCTCCTTTTCCATACTCTATTCTTTGGAAGCAGGTCATAAATTCAGCTCACACTCAAGGACGCAGGGGGTTAGGAAGTATTAGGCTCCCCTTCCTGGATGGGGTGGGAAGACTCTGCACATATTATTTGGAATTCAAAATGACATTTTGAAAATGTTTTTAATCTAAGGATTCTATCCTCGTTGCGCTACCCGTCTGTCAGTTTGTCATACTACAGTGGCTTGCCTGTAGCTATGATGCTGGAAGCTATGCCGCTGGTATTTCAAGTACCAGCAGGGTCACCCATCATGGACAGGTCTCAGCAGAGCTTCCAGACTAAGACTGTCCAGGAAGACAGACCTGGCAATCTACTTCTGAAAATTAGTCAGTGAAAACCGTGGGAACACAATATTGTTTGATATAATGCTAAGATGAATTCCTTAGGTAGAAAAAAAAACAGGAACTCATTGCCATCGAGTTGATTCTGACTCATAACGGTCTATAGGACAGAGTAGAACTGCCCCATAGGGTTTCTAAGGAGCAGCTGGTGGATTCAAACTGCCAACCTTTTGGTTAGGAACCATAGCTCTTAACCCCTGCACCACTACGGCTCCATTAGGTTGAATGGCGCTCAAAATACACAGTGGCTGCAACAATGGACTTGAGCATACTGAGGATCATAAAGACGGCACAGGATCGGACAAAGGTTCCTTCTGTTGTACATGGGGTTGCTATGAGTCGGAGCTGACTCATAGCAACTAATAACAACAACAACCCACCATGGACCTGTATTTTGTATTGTGAAGAAAAAAAACCCACTGTATACCATGGCATTAGTGCAAACTCTTCCTTATTGTCTCTGTCTTGAGTAAAGAATGTGTCACGGATGCCATGCTGACACTGCTAAATCTTTTGTCTAAAACACCCAACAATATTGACCTATGCAGGATTGTGGGGAAGTCAGTGCAGGGAAATTTGCATATTGCCTTGAATGTTTTTTCATCTTCAGATGAAAGGAAACTGAATTCTAAATATGCAGTAACATAAACTCATTGAAGTCAAACTCCAAAGAAGGGGATGACAAATCTGATACAACTACACACTTATATCTCTCAGTTTTAACCATGCCTCCATACCCTAAGTGGCCAGCTGACAAATCAGCACCTAACTTGATTTGCATCTCTACTTCCTTTTTTGCTCCTTAGTACTGATCTCTAGAGTCGATCACTGAAGTTGAATTGAACACTTCAGCTCTGGGGGCTCAAAGCATGGCTGGTTGTAGAGCTTTAGCTTAGACGTGGATCCAGAAGGAACGTGCGACTTATCATTTGCTATTACCCCTTCATAATTAGACTCTTCTAATAAATATCCATCCAAGATTGCTATATGGTGTGCATCATGTTGAAATTTGTATTACTTATGGCTATATTACAGGCCCCTGGTGGTACAAATAATTTGTACTTGACTGATAACCTAAAGATTAGCCCTTCGAACCCAACCACTGGTGCCATGGAACAAAGGCCTGGAGATCTGTTTTTGTAAAGATTATAGCCAAGAAAACCTTGTGGAGCAATCATATTCTGCAACACATGGGTCATCATGAGTTGGAATTGACTCTATAGCAACAGGTTTGGTTTTTGTTTTTACGGCCATGTCCAAAGTCTTTGCTTTCTAAAATATCCTAGAAAGCCTGTCAGCATTCTATTTATTGACACTATCATAATGACAAAGGAGCCCTGATGGTGCAGTTGTCAAGCGCTCAGCTGCTAATAACCTAAAGGTCGGTGATTTGAACCCACCATCTGTTCTGAGGGAGAAAGATGTGGCAGTCTGCTTCTGTAAAGATTACAGCCTTGGAAACCCTATGGGGCAGTTCTACTGTGTCCTACAGAGTCACTAAAAGATGGAATGGACTCAATAGCAATGGGTTACTATGATGACAAACTGATGCTGGCTTTGGTCATCAAATTCTTACTCATTTCATCTTTGCTTCAGAGTTGGTCATAGGTGAGGGAAGATTTTTTTTTCCCCCCTGATAAAGCAGCATTACCTTTCTAGGTGGAATGACATACGTTGTTCATTTCACAGTTGAGTTTAAAAGCTTTGTGAGTTTTCCATCTGAATTAAGCTCATGCCATTTCCACCGTGGTTCAGGGCTGCCATTAACCACGGCTCAGTGGATCACCTGTGGCTCCGGTAGGATGAAGCTGTGGACAGTTCCATATAACCGCGCCTATTACCCAGAGGGATTTTGCAAATGTTTCCCAACTCACTTAAGGACCGGAATATGTTCGCCTTCCATGAAGATACTAATTAATTCAGTAATGGACTGAGGAGTGGAGAGAAGAGGGGGTGAGTGATTCTGTTCATTAAGATAATTTGAAAATTCACTCCTTGAAAGGTATCACCATATAGTAGCACTTTTTCAGAACAGTTCAAATTTTTCTTAGGCATGCCTGGATAATAATTCAGGGAAGCAGGACCAACTAAGTATCATTCTGTCTATTTAGTAATTAAAGGAACTGAGATCTGGAAATGAATTAACAACTCATAGGTGCACCTCCTCGCCCCTACTCCGAAGTTTAATTTGAATGTAATTGAAACCAACATTTCAATGGGGAGGTAGCCAGACAATTTGAATAGGCCAATGACAACTTTAGCACTTTTGTCTGTTTTTCAACTAACTGTTGTCCAGTAAAATTTTGGTTAATTTGAGAGTTTTGGAGGGTGAAACTGGTTGCTGTAGCCCTATTCCTGTTTTAAAGTAAGAAAGACAAAGGGGAAAGGGTGCTCCCTAGGGGGTTAGCACAGTCTGGTTTAATGGATGTTGAGAACATTGCAGAATGGATTCTGGGCACATCACGGTTGAATGGAAGATTACCAGTTAGGAGACTAGTGGTAACTTTCATGTTTGTATAATATAGATTTGGCTGAATCTTCTTCCTAGATCTCACAATGGCCTTTTGATTTTTGGAGAAAATTTCTAGTTTGTCCTCAGATGAACTGTTCCACCTCATTCTGGAGTTAGTATATTTCTCCAATTGTCAATTCCTTATCACTTATCTGGAAATTACTGTAGAGTCTGAAGCATCTGGGGGCAGTTTTCGGCAAATCTCACATTCTCAGAATGGCACCAAATCTGAAGTTGGGAGGTGTGGAGGGAGAGGATGAGAGCATTTCAACAACAAAAGGAGCCAGAATGGGAAATGAAAAGCCCTGAGAATTGGAGATCTCAGTGTAGTGAAATTGGCCATTTATCAGCGCAGAACCACGCAGTATACCTTTGACCAGAGCCAGGGTGAGAGCTGAAAGAACAGCAGAGGAGCAGGGAAAAAGGCTTAGGAGAGACGGCAGAGATAGAATAAAACAAACAACCCAAACCAAACACACTGCCGTGAAGTCTGTTCAGACTTACAGCCACCCTATAGGACAGAGTAGAACCAGCCCAGAGGATTTACAAGGCTGTAATATCTACCAAAGCAGATCTCTACATCTTTTTCCTAGAGAGCTGCGGTGGGTTCAAACCATCGCCCTTTTGGTTAGCAGCCAAGTGCTTTAACTACTGTGCCACCAGGGCTCCTAGAATAAAACAAAATAATGAAATATAATAAATGAATGGCCTGATGGAAGGGACAGGAGTGGAGATTGGTTGAAGGAATGGAGATTGCAATTTACCTAGGGAATGACAGAATCCCTAGGTGGTGCAAACAGTTAAGCACTCGACTACTACCTGAAAGGTTGGAGGTTTGAGTCCACCCAGAGGCACTTCAGAGGAAAGGACTGGTGGTGAATGCCCAAAAAGTTGCAATCATGAAAATCCTATGGAACGCAATCCTATCCAGAAACATACGGGGTCACCACGAGTCAGAATTGACAGCAACTTGTTTGGTTTTGGTTTGGATGAATGAGGAGCAGTTGACCTTGGAGAAAAGCTGTTAGCAGGTTTGGGTATGCTCCTGTTACCTAGTGCTGCTATAACAAAAATTCCACAGGTGGGTGGTTATAATGAACAGAAATTTGTTTTCTCACAGTTCAGGAGGCAAGATGTCTGAATGTAAGGTGTCAGCTGTAAGGGAAGGTCCTTCTTTGTCTCTTTCAGGTTCCAGTAGCTGCCAGCAACCCTTGGCACTCCTGGGCTTGAAGATTCCTCTGCCTCTGTCTTCACATAGTGTCTATGTCCCTCTGTGTGTGTCCTGTGTCTATTCTGCTCTTTGTATAAGACACCGTTCAGAAGTGATTAGATTTAGGACCCTCTCAACTCTGGTGTGCTCTCAATACTGTACCAAAAGAAAACCCCTGTTTCCAAACAGGGTCATATTCACAGGTCTGGGGGTTAGGACTTCAACATCACTTTTGGGAGAATATAATTTAATCCATCAACCCCATTGCAGTCGAGTCAATTCTGACACACAGCAATCCTATAGGACAGAGTAGAAGTGCCCCACAGGGTTTCCAAGCAGTGGCTGATGGATCAAACTGCCGACCTTTTGGTTAGCAGCCAAGATCTTAACCACAGTGCCACCAGAGCTCCATTTAATCCCTAACAGGGTACAATGAAATGTGAACCATCTTGCTGTGTAGAAACTCACTATGTTACCACACATCTTGGCCCATCAGTAGCCGATTATTTTATAGCATGACAGAACAGCAGCTGATAAACAATTAAGATCTTGAGCTACCAAGAAAAGCTTGAATTCTGCTTTTATATTTTGCTAAAAAGGAAAAAAGAAGTTACTAATAAATAAAGTGTTAAATTTAAAAGTTAAAATTTGAGTTAAAGGGTTAAATTCAATAATCTGTGAATGCATCATATGGAGTCACTTATTCCTTGATGCGCTGGAAAGTTAATGTGGAAATTATAGTGCACCTGACAATTGAGATAAAAAGACTGGAAATTAAATTTTATAGGAAAAAAAAATGTTGTCTTGATATTGTTACTAGGTAGTAGGGGCAATTGGTGAGACATAAATGTTGATGAATGAAATGAGTAAAAATAAAAATAAAGAGAAATGAACATTTTATATATATATGTATACATACATATAATGTTATACGGAGCCCTAGTAGTGCAGTGGTTTAGAGCTCAGCTACTAACCTAAAGGTTGGCAGTTTGACTCCACCAGCTACTCCTTGGAAACCCTATGGGGCAGTTCTACTCTGTCCTATAAGGTAGCTATGAGTTGGAACTGACTCAATGGCAATCAGTTTTATATGTATTACATATTGTACATATTTGTAAATATATAAAACATATAACCACTTGATCAATGCCCTGGTGTTTCATTTTATTCTTTCGCTTCACTTGCCTTTTAAAGAAAGAGCTCTATCCTCTTCCTGTTTCAGGATTTCTAAGCATGCAATCTACCCAGAAGGTGGAAGTGCTAATAGGAGAAAAGTCAGCTTGAGTAATGAAAATTCTTAGTGGAATGTAGGTTCGGAGAAGGCTATTTTGATCTGACTACACCTCAGCGTGTCACTGATCCCTCTCCTCCCCCATCTCCATTTGGTTTTAAGCACACATTTCTAGGGCTTTCTGTGCTCGTGTACTATTGACAAATAATCCTTTTCTGCGTTCCCAGGGGCAGTTTATGAATCCTGTGGTGAGCTAGCACTTTAGCAAGGAGGAAGTTAGCGAGCAAGGC
Source organism: Dugong dugon (assembly GCA_030035585.1). Classification (NCBI taxonomy): domain Eukaryota; kingdom Metazoa; phylum Chordata; class Mammalia; order Sirenia; family Dugongidae; genus Dugong; species Dugong dugon. Next base: position 20,381,162 of record CM057460.1, read on the forward strand.
TGTTATTTCATCATGCCGGCAAGCAGAACAACTGCCTCCCTACCTGTTGTTTACTAACTAAACGGGTAGCAACAAAACCTCTTTATTTTTGGAACAGGAAGTCCAGAATCGGTAGTTCAACGGCACATCGATCTGTGGCCTCTGAAGAAGGAGAAATTGCTGAGCCTCAGAGGATGGTTCTGAAGGAGAAGGAAGGGAAAGATGAAGGAACCAAGGCCATTGCAATGGGGCAGATGGAGATTACATAGGAAACTTCCAGAAGGGGTTATTTGTCTTCTCACTTTCAAAATACAGGCTTCTAAGGCACATGTCTGGGATGCCCAGCACATTGAAAGGGCAGATAAACATTTAGACAGTGAACAGATACAGTAACAAGAATTATAATTCCATGAGATTGGAGGGAGCTCTGCATTTGCCCTCCCACTGATGTCTGTTTACGTACATGTGCAAAGGTTTTGCAAGTGAACCCCAGGGTAAGAGAATAATAGGTGATCAGTGTTGTCCCAGCAACTGCTGGACGTTGGGGGCAGAAGGGTTTGAGAATGCTTATGGACTGATAGGGTTTTTTTTTTTTTTTTTACTGCAATAGTTCCATGGGGATTCTGTTCAAATTTTAAACAAGCAGCCAAGTAAGATCATCTCTTTTTTTATTTTTTTCCAAGAGTTAAAATGAGCCAGATTTACAGCTAGTTTTGAAAGCACTTTCTCACTTTATTTTTGGAGTTGAGTGAAGAAAATTATCTGTACCAGATCTTCACATGTATGTGACAGGAAATGCAAAGCCCTGGCCTATTTTTATCTTTTATAAGTTATTTTATTTTTGTTGCTGTTGTTGAAAATATGCACAGCAGAACATATACCAATTCAACAATTTCTACATGCACAGTTTCTAAAGTGACCCATTGAACCCCGTTACTGTCACGTAGTGACCCTATAGGACAGGGTAGAACTGTCTCATAGGTTTTCCAAAGAGCAGCTGGTGGATTCGAACTGTCAACCTTCTGTTTAGCAGCCAGGCTCTTAACCAGTGTGCCACCAGAGCTCCAATTCAGTGACAGCCCTGAGTTACTTTATTTAGCAATGCAGAGTAGGAGATTTAGGGATTTTAGGTCAGAAAGGGCCAATGAGGTCAAGCTCTTCCTTACTGTTTCTGTCTTGAGTAAATGACATGTCGAGAATGCCGTGTGGACACTCTTAAATCTTGTCTAAAATGTCCAACAGTATTGACCTATGCAGGATTGTGGGGAAGTGAGTGCACGGAGGTTTGCATAGGAGGTCATGTGTTACAAAGTTTCTCCTATTGCCATTGAGGAGTCTAAGGTTCCCAGTGACTATAATAACCTTGGACTCCCTGAGTGGCGCAAACAGTTAATGCACTCAGCTGCTAATGAAAAAGCTGATGGTTTGAATCTACCCAGAGGCACCTTGAAAGAAAGGCCTGGTGATCTACTTCCAAAAAATCAGCCATTGTAAACCCTATAGAGAACAGTTCTACTCTGAAACACATGGAGTTAGGCTTGATGGCAACTGGTTTTTATAACAACCTGGGTTTCCTGAATGGGCTGCCTGCTCCAGGGAGCCATAACAGGGAGTCCCTGGGCCAAGCTGCAGGTCTTATCCAGAAGAGCTGACTGATTGAGAGCCACAGGTGGAGGAGGATGAGGCCAAGGTGGGCTCAGGGGACAGAGCAAGGCCAGAGGCAGGTTCTGGAGGAGCTGAGTAAGTGGGGGTGTTGGGCAGGATTGCAAGTCAAGGAGCCAGCATCATAACCTGAGAGGCGGGCACAGATTCTTCTAAGGCTATTTTGTGATTAAGCCCCTCATTCTACCTTCCTAGCAGAACTATGAAATATTTGTTACTGTTCACTTGGGCCAAGGAGGGTGCTCAGGGTAGCAAAGCTTCTCTGGTTTTATCATTACTGACCCGTCTACCCAAGGACCTGCCAGAGTTGTTGGAAAAGACCCAAAAGTCACCTCATGACACTAGTCTTCCGATTCTCTTTCCCAGAGAAGAGGGTGAATCTTCAGCCAACCTTTAGCAGAACTGCTGCATTTTAGGTTTTCTGTATTAGGATTCCCAATAAATTTTCCTTTCTGGGGAGCGGAGGGGCGTATTGTTGTTGATGGTATTTGAAATGTTTGAAAAATAACTAATCTGTTCTCATTTTACAAATAAAGAAACTGAGACCCAGAGAGCTTAACTGACCGACCTAAGATTTCACAATTAAAGGCACAGATTAAGTTACAACTCTAATATTTCAGCCACCAGAGTTGTTCTCTAGTGCCGTCTAGTCGATTCTGACTCATGGTGACCCCATGTGCTACTGAGTAGAACTGCTCCATAGGGTTTTATTGGCTGTAAGCTTTATGGAAGCAAATCACCAGCCCTTTTCTTCCACAGTGTTGCTGAGTGGGTTCAAACCACCAACCTTTTGGTTACCAGCCAAACACAAACCGTTTGTGCCACTCAGGGTCCTATGGTGGTGATTCTAAAGAAAAACTAGAGCATGGAGTAGAAGATCCCAGGTTTTGTGTGTGCTAGCTATAATTCTGTTTTAAACTATGATGCCTATGTGGCAAGAATTCTCTGTGTTTGTGTATAATCTCTCTTTAATAACAGTGTAGTAACATGTGGATCGATTGCGATTAAATAAATTCTTCTTTTCTTATACGAATATTTTACGACAGTTTTAAGGAAACCTGGTGGTGCAGTGGTTAAAGTGCTCAGCTGTGAACCAAATGTTGGTAGTTCAAGCCCACCAGCTGCTCAGCGGGAGAAAGATGTGGTGATCTGCTTCGGTAGAGATGACAGCCTTGGAAACTCTATGGGGCAGTTCTACTCTGTCCTATAGGGTTGCTGTGAGTTGGAATCGACTCACCGGCAATGGGGTTATGATACCTCAAAAGGAATATCTTGCTGATTTGCTTGATAAAAATAGGCCAATAATCTTGTATGAAAATAAAACCCAGCTCACAGTTCTTGCTTTCAGATAATTCAGTTGATCAATTCATCAGCTGACTACGATTTTAAGCAACTGGAGGGCTTCTTCACATTTTGTACAACACCCATTCAGGAGCAGAAATAATTATGTGTGTTAACTTTTAAAATGTATAGGAATGCTTACCTTTTGGTTACCAGCCAAACACAAACCAATGTGAAAACCTAACTTCATTTGATCATCTTCCATTCAACATTTAAATATTATTTTTTATGTTGTGTAGTAATAACACAATGTTTATCTTCAGTGTCGTTGTTGTGTGCCATAGAGTCAATTCTGACTCACAGTGACCCCATGTGACAGAGTAGAATTGCCCCATAGGGTTTTCTTGGCTATAATCTTTTTTTTTTCTTTTTTTAAATAATATTTATTGTGTTTTCTGTGAAGGTTTACATAGCTGTTTAGGTTCCCATTCAACAATTTCTATACAAGTTGTTCAGTGATATTGGTTACAATCTTTACAACATTTGAACATTCTCATTATTTCTGTTCTGGTTGTTTTGTTTCCATTAATCTAGCTTCCCTGCTCCCTTACATTCTCATCTTTGTTTTAAAGTAACTGCTGACTGTTTGGTCTCATATAGGTGATTTCTTAAAGGAGCTAGTTTTGGTTCAAGGTTTGAAGAGTATCTCGGGGCTGTAGTCTCAGGTAGTCCTCCAGTCTCAACCAGTCTAGTAGGTCTGTTTTTTGTTTTTTTTAATTAGTAATTTGAGATTCTGTTCCACATTTTCCTCCCATTGTATCAGGGTCCATCTATCGTAGTCCTGATTAGAATGGTTGATAGTTGTAGCCAAGCACCATATAGTTCTTCTAGTCTCAGAGTAGATGAGGTCATGGTTCATGTAGACTATTTGTCCTGTAGACTAGTTTCTTCTTTGAGTCTTTGGTTTCCTTCTTTCTGTTTTGTTCCAGAACGGTAGAGACCAATAGTTGTATCTTAGATGGCCAGTCACAAGCTTTTAAGACCCCAGACATCACTCACTAGACTAGGATGTAGAACATAAGTTTATGAACTATATTATGCTTTGCTGTAATTTTTATGGAAGAAGATTGCCAGGTCTTTCTTCTACAGAGCCACTGGGTGGGTTTGAACTGCGAACTTTTTGGTCATCAGCCAAGTGCTTAACCTTTGTGCTAACAAGGCTTCATTTATCTTCAGTAAGACAATAAACTGCAGTCACAGCCAGATTGAATAATATCCAAAGGTATTGCTCTTGCTGTCGTTAGGTGCCATTGAGTCAGTTCCAGCTTATAGCCATCCCTTGCACACCACTGCCGGGTCCTCTGCCATCTTCATAATTGTTGCTGTGTTTGAGCACATTGTTGTAGCCACTGTGGCAATCCATCTTGTAGAGGGTCTTCCTCTTTTTTGATTACCCTCTGCTTTACTAAGCATGATGTCCTTCTCAAGGGACTGGTCTCTCCTGATAACCTGCCCAAAGTATGAAAGATGAAGTCTCACCATCCTCCTTTGTAAGGAATGTTCTGGCTCTACACACACACACACACACACACACACACACACACACACACAGAGACATACACACATATATATCAACAAAGCCTTGCTGGCACAGTGGGTAAAACGCTTGACTGCTAACCAAAAGGTTGACTGTTCAAACCCATCAGCTCTTCTGTTGGAGAAAGATGTGTCAGTCTATTTCTGTAAAGATCTACAGCCTTGGAAACCCTATGGGACAGTTCTATTCTGTCCTATACGGTCACCAAGAGTTGGAATCGACTTGACGGCAATGGGTTTGGTTTGGTTTGGTTTTGGTACTGTCTTAGTTATCTAGTGCTGCTCTAACAGAAATACCACAAGTGGATGACTTTAACGAAGAGAAATTTATTTTCTCACAGTCTAGTAGGGTAGAAGTCCAAATTTAGGGTGTCAGCTCCAGGGGAAGGCTTTCTCTCTCTGTAGGCTCTGGAGGAAGGTACTTGTCCTCAATCTTCCCCTGGTCGAGGAGCTTCTCAGGCTCAGGGAACCCAGGCCCAAAGGATGCACGCTGTGCTCCCAGTGCTGCTTTCTTGGTGGTATGAGGTCCCCAACTCTCTGCTTGCTTCTCTTTCCTTTTATTTTTTGTAAGATAAAAGGTGGTGCAGGCCACACCCTAGGGAAACTCCCTTTACATTGGATCAGGGATGTGACCTAAGTAAGGGTTTTATATAATCCCACACTAATCCTCTTTAACATAAAACTACAATCACAAAATAGAGGACAATTACACAATACTTTGAAGCATGGCCCAGCCAAACTGATACACACAGTTTTTGGGGGACACAGTTCAATCCATGACAGATATCAGTACAATAAATTACCATAATTGTTAGCTATTAATATCTTATGTTTATGGGTAGAATTGCTCTCCAATCCACAATCACTTCTGAAGAAGATGTTGCGTATTTTTCAGCTCTAAGTTGCACTTCTCCTTCACAGTAGGAAGGGAGCAGTAATAAAACAGTCCCTACTTCCATGGAACTTACAATGTAGTGTTAGTTAAACTATTTCAGTTTACCATTGTATGCACAGCATTTAGCATATAGTATTTAGCACCCACAGGCACCTTGGAAGACAGGCCTGGCGATCCCTTTCCGAAAGGTCACAGCTTTGAAAACCCTATGGAACAGTTCTGCTCTGCACACGTGGGATCGCAATGAGTTGGAAATGACTCAACAGCAACTAACGACAACAATATGGTTAATACTCAATATTTTTGGAACGATCTAAAAATCTTAAGGAAAAAGCATAAGTGTGATAAAGGAAGAACCACGTTCAAAGTTAAGTCACTTAACTAGGCTAAAACAGAGAAGTATATTAATGAGTGGTGGGTAAGGGACTTTTATAATAACTTGTCCTTGTCCTGAAACTTCGTACTCTACAAATAGGTGTCTTGAGCTCTACATAAACAAGGAGAAAGCTATCTGATGTAGGGAATGAACACATGGTCTAGCTTTCTAGCTAATTAGTGTGATATTCCTAGTTCTTTTCTAGGTTAAGGAAGCAAATCTGTTCTGACGTGATGCCAACTAAATGTATGATCTGATTGTTCCAGTTATCCTGTGCCAAAAAAAGCAAAACTGGGCTTTCTAGTGTTCATTACAGAATATCGAACACATTTGGTGTTAGCCTGCCTGAGAAACGAGCCACGGTTAAAAGCTTTCTAGGCAATTTAAACCAGGTTGCTGAGCTTTGAAAAAATTCTACAGTAAAATTTAGAAGACCAAAGAACTTGGAGAACATACATGCTCTGGGCTCTTACAAAGAATGCGGCACTTAAGCAAATATGAACCATACTCAGAGCAAAGCTGACATGAATAATATAAGGGCAGATTTTACGGGAGGGAGGAGAGGGGAAGGGACAGCGTTATGTGCATTTGTAACACAGGACAAACACAAGTCTGGTTTATTCCAATAAACTAAGCCCAGTTTGGGGATTCTATGAGGTAGGATCATCACTTGGAACTCAGGTGAGGCCAGGAACAATCTGCTGAACATCAACATCATGCTCAAGCTTCTACTCCTTGAAATGAGACAAATTAAATCCAGTTCCAGAATTCCTCTGGCAATCGTATCTTGATATTCATCTAGATATCTGGTTTCTGGGTGAAAGATCTGGAGGAAAGAATCGGGAAGCCTGCTCCAGAATGTATGGGGGCCAGGGGATGGGACAAAATCTCTTCACATAAAATAATATTTCCTCACGTATAAACTGACTCAATTATTTCTAAGGCATTTGTTCCCCTAAAATACTGTAACTGTATGAAAGAAATGTGATAGTCTTATTTCATGGGAGGAATCATTTTCTCAGCCAAAAGAAAACAAAGTACTACCAATATGTCTAAGAAGCCCTGGTGACCCAGTGGTTAAGCGCTTGGCTGCTAACTGAAAGGTTGGCTATTCGAACCCACCAGTGGATCCTCAGGAGAAAAGACCTGGATATCTGCTCCTGTAAAGACTACAGCCAAGAAAACCCTCTGGGCTAATTCTACTCAGTCACATTGGGTTGCTGTGAGTTGGAATCGACTTGACGGCACCCAACAACAACATCACCAGTATGCCTAGACCATATCATGTTAATGCTTTAGCTTTCTTTGGTTTTCCTTGAGATATAGAATTGTTCATTTTCATGGGGGGATTTCTAGTCTGGAGCAAACAAAGACACTAAGGGAGCAGATACACATATGTGGTGGCCACAGAGTGTGTCACTCAGCTCTCCCTTCCAGAGAACCTGCTGTGAGGGCCCAGTTGGCAGGCAGCTTCCAGTTCCTGTAGCTTCACATTCATGGGGCATTCGTGTCTAGGCTACGCCTTCCCTGGGCGGCTCCCAGTCAATGACTAAGCAGGGTGGGGGCACTTGCACTACATCATTCCTGCGCAAGGTAGGTTTCCTCTAACAGGTAGCCTTTGCTCAGGGCTCCACATCAACCTGGCCAAGATGTTCTCAGAGCTCACTGCATGCTAAGGCTCCTTGTACCAAATTCTGCATCTTTCCCTCTCTCCTTTCACAGGTGTCAGGTTGCAGCACAATCTGAAGACTCTTCCAATGTACTTCTGCTCCCTTTCCCCTCCTCTGCATCTCTCACAGGTACTTCCGCCCAAAATCTCTTGATTATCTAGTTCTGTCTTGGTGTTTGCTTCTTGTAGGTCATGAACTGACACATGAAAGGAAAGATTATCTCCTATCAAGAAGATCTGATAAGAGAGAGGAAGAGGATGGTCTATGTATTCTTGACTCTGCAGGGTTGGCCACCAGTTTCCCTTTTAGAATGAGGACCTGATGAAGCTCTTAGAATTGGGACTGTCAGGTAAGACGTCACAAAGACTGCCCTTCCCTTCTTGGGCAATGCCCATGAGGGTCAGATGATCCACCCTGATGTGGAGTGGAGGATCAAGGACCCTGGCTCCGTCTTGGAACCTGGGCTAATTGTGGATGAGGAGTGAGAGACTGAGATTCACACAAACAACCTCCAACCAGCTCCAAGTTTCTCAACCGAAAGCGAGGTGAGAAACTGGCTTTGTGGAGAAAAACAAACGTTGTATGTTCAAGTCCATGCTGAGGTTCCTTCATGCTTTCCAGTAAGGGTTCAGGCTGTACTTCTGGGATCTCTCCTTTCCCTCAAGTCTGCCCTAAATGTTCTTTTGTTCAGAATGACATTCTCTGGAGGGAAATGCTGGGGAAATTTGCCTGATTTCACATCTCTCATACGGGCAGACAAGAGAAGAGCTGGCTTCAGATGTTTCCCTTGGGCTGTAGCTGGAAGTGAAACCCTGGTGGCATAGTGGTTAAGTGCTGCAAACTGCTAACCAAAAGGTCAGCAGTTTGAGTCCACCTGGTTCTCATTGGAAACCCAATGGGGCAGTTCTACTCTGTCCTATAGGGTTGCTATGAGTCAGAATTGACTCAACAGCAATGGGTTTGGGTTTTTTATTTTTTTTTTTGGGTAGCTGGAAGAGTCTCAATTCAGAAAGCAAACAAGGATGGGGTAGGAGAATAATGGAGCATTATCCAAGTATAAGTCACATCTACATTATCAGGTTTATAACCTGTGACCTGGTAATCTCAGAAGATAATGATGAAATCATACTGACTTTTCTGCCCTGGGATTGAGGAGACAGACCCTGTGGCAGAAATCTTGTCTTACACCACCACAGCCCACTTTTCTCCTTACAAGGAAAGAGCTTGTTAAATAGGTGATTCAGAGTTAGGTTTCCAGAGAGGCATATACTTATGGATTATCTTTCCTCAGGAATGGAGAAATACTTTCACATCCAGGAAGGAACACTGAATTAGGAGTTAGAAGCTCTAGGTTCTGTTTCCAACGCTGGCACAAACTTGCTGTGTAGCCTTGAGTGAGGCATCAAACCTCTCTGACCCTCGGTGTCCTCTGCAGTCAGATTGAATGTTGACATTAGATGATCTAGGTTGCAATATGCTATTTTCTACAGAGCTGTAGTGTCCACATTAAAAAAACAAAAAACAACTAGTGCACAGAGTATGACAATAGGAGCACATATTTGAAACTGGGGTTGTCCTCATAAATTTGGGTTTGGAACACTGGCTCTTTCAAAAAAAAAAAAAAAAGAAGATGTTTATAATTATTTCCTTTGAAAACCCTCACTGATCCTGAGGATTTCTACTAGAGCATCTTCTCAAGATACCACAAAAAAAAAAAAAAAAAAAAAAAAAAAAAGACACCAAGCCAGTTGCCTTGACTCAATCTTGACTCATGGTGATCCCATGTGTGTCAGAGTAGAACTGTGCTCCACAGGGTTTTCAATGGTTGTGATCTTTCGTAAGCAGATCGCCAGGCCTTTGTTCTGAGGTGCTTTTGGGTGGATTCAAACTGCCAACCTTGGGGGTTAGTAGCCAAGCGCTTAACTGTTTGCTCCAACCAGGGACTCCTTCTCAAGACACAGATACACATTATTCTCTACCTGGTTCAGAGCCTTGTTCACCAGGCATGTTCACCTAAAAAATGCATATTCCTGAAGCCAAATTTTACATAGAAGATAGATTACCCGTAAAATAAATAAGTTACTATAACTTATCTCTTACAGTCTTCCCAGGAATATCACAAATAAATTCTTTTTATTCGATTCCCCAAAACATTAGCTACTGAGCAGGATATTAAATTTAAAAATTTTTTTTAAAAACTTAGAGAAAAATAACATAAATCTCAAATACCTCTTTTCTATTTCTTTCCTGAATGCTAAATGCTATTATTACATAATTTTCTTATTAAAATAAAAATAAGGCCTGTGAAGGACAAGCAGGCTGATTGCTCAGGTTAAACGCATAGAATTATCTGATATTTGGTAGGTCCCATAAAATACCCTTTTTTTCTTTGTCTATTGCTTCTTGTGTTGGAAAGTGGAGTTGTTTGAAAAATCTTTTCTGCTTTTCATCTCTTCATCAATCATCAGCAACTGGTGAAAAACCAAAACCAAAACTGAAATAAAATCACTCAGGTTTGGGCTTCATATTACTCTCAGCCCAAACTGCACTGAGACCAGACAGATGGAGGGCCAGCTGTAGCCACACAGGATGCGGGTCACCAGGGACCCGCGTGCAAAGCAGCAAGCACTGAGGGGGCCGATAGCCACACTCTTCTGCCTGACAGCCTCTAGCTTGTCCAGCCCAGTGAGGCCCTCAGTGCTTGGTGGCAAACTGGGAATGCCATTTCACTGTTTACTTTGTTGTTTAGTCTGCACATGCGCAGAATGGAAACTCTGGGGGCAAGACCCAGGAGTCTGTATTTTAAAAGCTCTCCGGGTGATTCTGATGCATGCTGAAGTTTGAAAACTACTATTTTACTTCTTTTGTTCATGCTTCTATAATAATAACTTTCATTTGTATGGAAACTGATATTGTCATCCACCCTCCGGTGAGAAAACAATCCTAAAATGGAGTGAATGGCCTAAAATCTCCCAGCCAGTGAGCGATGGAGTCTACTCAGAGGTTATTTATTTCTCCACTTTGAAACACAGAAATAATGTTTCCTATATATTGAAGTTCGGAGCCCTGGTGGTGCAGTGGTTAAGAGCTCGGCTGCCAACCAAAAGGTGGCAGTTTGAATCCACCAGCTGCCCACTGGTAACCCAATGGGGCAGTTCTACTCTGTCCTATAAGGTTACTTTGAGTTGGAACTGACTCGATGGCAATGGGTTTGATTTGTTCTTTTGGTTATATATGCAGTTTGCGCTTGTCTGCTAACCTAAAAGTTGGCGGTTTGAACTCACCCAGCAGTACTGTGGAAGAAAAGAGCTGGTGATCTGCTTCTGTTAAGATTACAGCTAAGAAAACCCTATGGAATTCAGTTCTATTTTGCACACATGCAGTCGCCATGAGTTGGAACAGAGTCGACGGCAACTAACAACAACAACAAGGTATCTGGACCTTAAAGGTAAGAATGCTAGTAAGGTGGACGAGGATCCCCTGGGGAAGGCCACCTGGCTGGCTGGAGAAGTGCCCCTGCCCTTGTTAACTTCACTGTTGACAGCAGCCCCAAACCTCCAAAACCTTTCTTGTCACTGGAATCCAAGAGGAGATCCAACTCCCATGGGTAGAGGCACATTAAACAGGCCTAGGGGCTTGAGTACCAACATCTACAGGCAGTTCATTCCCTTTGGATAAGCATATACCCACTCAGGAAGCCAACTCACAAAGGGAATGCTGCTTCTCCTGCAGAGAATCAGGAGAGAGAGTGCGCATGAGGGCATGCATGTGTACATGCATGCGTGTCTGTTTAGTTACATGACTACAAGGTTAAAGTCAGGTTAAAATAGCCTGGTGTGCAAACCTGAGAAATGGGTCATTTTGAGGATCAGATGAGAGAATGCAGGAAAAAGTACTCTGTAAATAAATAAAATAAATATTAGGCAGCAGTATTATTATTGTGTACACGTAGACATTCAAGGTATTCTATTTTTTTTAACTAATTTTTACCAAATTTACCAAGTACTGCAGCTCCCCCTCAGAATTCCAGGAAGCATTCAGAATGTGATATCTTACAACCCTTTGACACACCAGAGGTCGTGGCCATACCTTTTGAGACTGAGGCAGCTCGGCTTCCTTTGTTCCTTGGCTTTTCGACTCTCGGGCCTCATGCTCGCATCTGCCCTGTTGGGGCAGGTGTTCCAAATCTCAGGAGCTCCACCGATAAGTGCCGGGAGGCACCCCACTCCTCCAGGAAGCCTCCTGTGCACAGGGACTCAGCTCTCTCGCTCCGTGGGTTGGCTCTAGCGCTGTCTGGCGCTGGTCTCCTGGTTCTGCTGCTGCCGCTTCTCTGCCGCTTTTGGTCCTCTGCTGCTGTTTCTCACCACCTTCTCCAGTGTTAGCAATTCTCCTCACTTCTTCTGAGTCTTCTATCCATTCACAGTTTCAAAACCACTTCCACATTTTACGTATCCTTTAGAGTAGCACCCCACTCTCTCGGTACCAAATTCTGTCTTAGTTATCTACTGCTGCTAGAACAGAAGTACCACAAGTGGATGGCTTTAACAAAGAAATTTATTCTATCACTGTATAGTAAGCTACAAGTCCAAGTTCAGGGCATCAGCTCCAAGGGAAGCATTTCTCTGTCAGCTCTGGAGGAAAGTCCTTCTCATCAATTTTCCTCTGGACTAGGAGCTTCTCTGCACAGGAACCCTGAGTCCAAAGGGCATGTTCTGCTCCCAGCACTACTTTCTTGGTGATATGAGGTCCTCACTCTCTGCTTGCTTGCCTTTCCTTTTATCTTTTGTAAGATAAAAGGTGGTGCAGGCCACACCCCAGGGAAACTCCCTTTACATTGAATCAGTGATGTGACCTTAGTAAGGGTGTTACAATCCCACCCTAATTCTCTTTAACATAAAATTACAATCACAAATTGGAAGAAAACCACACAATACAGGGAATTATGGCCTAACCAAATTGACATACATTTCTGGGGGGCACAATTCAATCCATGACACTATGGGTCAGGCGTGGTTCTAGGTGATTTAAGATACATAAGTGAACCAAATGAACAAAAATAGACAATAAATAATAAATGTAATAAATTAGTAATTTATATAATATCACAGAAGAGACTAAATGTTACAAAAAAAGAAGAGTAATGTGGGAGGGAGGAAGGGGATGGTTATAGAGAAAGTTGAAAATGCAGTGGTCCTGGAAAGCCTCAGAGTGCTCCTGGTTGCTCAGTGGTTAGGCACTCAGCTGCTTAATGAAAGGGTGTCAGTTGGAACCCATCAGCCACTCTGAGGGAGAAAGTTGTGGCAGTCTGCTTCCTTAAAGAACATAGCCTTGGAAAACCCTATGAGGCAGTTCTACTCTGTTCTATAGGGTTGTTATGAATTAGAATTGACTAAATGGCAGTGGGTTTGGTTTTTGGTTTTGAGGAAGGCCTCACTGAAATGGAGTAATTTGTGCATAGATTTGAAGAGCGCAGGGGAGTTAGCTACATAGATATCTGGAGAAGAGGCTTCCATGAAGAGAGGAGCTAGAGCAAAGCTGCCGTTGAGGACAGCAAGAGGCCCCTGTGCTAGACCAGGAGGATGAGCAGGACGGCTCTAATGGGGCCAACTCAAGGAGAGCCTTGTTGGCCATTTATGGGCTTTGGTTTTTTTCTCAGAAGGGACTGGTAAGCAACCACAGGGTATAGGGCAGAGAAGTGACGTGATCCAACTTATGTTTTAAAAGGGTCATTTTTTAAAAGTATGTATATATGTATATCCCTCACCTGCATGTAAGTTGGTTATATTGTGGGGTCTTGTGTGTTGCTGTGATGCTGGAATCTATGCCACTGGTATTCAAATGCCAGCAGGATCACTCACGGTGGACAGGTTTCAGCTTAGCTTCCAGGCTAAGACAGAGTAGGAAGAAGGACCTGGTGGTCTACTTCTAAAAAGAATTAGCCAGTGAAAACCTTATGAATAGCAGCGGAATATTGTCTGATATAGTGCTGGAAGATGAGCCCCCCAGATTGGAAGGCACTCAAAAGACGACTGGGGAAGAGCTGCCTCCTCAAAGCAGAGTCGACCTTAATGACGTGAATGGAGTCAAGCTTTCCAGACCTTCATTTGCTGATGTGGCACGATTCAAAATGAGAAGAAACAGCTGCAAATATCCACTGATAATTGGAATGTGGAATGTATGAAGTATGAATCTAGGAAAATTGGAAATCGTCAAAAATGAAATGTATAAACATCAGTATCCTAGGCATTAGTGGGCCGAAATGGACTGGTTTTGGCCATTCTGAATCAGACAACCATATGGTCTACTATGCCGGAAACAACAACTTGAAGAGGAATGGTGTTGCATTCATCGTCAAAAAGAACACTTCAAGATCTGTCCTGAAGTGCAACGCTGTCAGCGACAGGATAATATCCATATGCTTACAAGGAAGATCAGTTAATACGACTACTGTTCAAACTTACATAACAACCACTAAGGCCAAAGATGAAGAAACTGAAGATTTTTACCAACTTGTGTCTTCTGAAATTGATCGAACATGCAATCAGGATGCATTGATAATTACTGGCGACTGGAATGTGAAAGTTGGAAACAGAAGAAGCATGGTAGTTGGAAAACATGGCCTTGGTGATAGAAATGATGCCGGAGAACCCATGATAGAATTTTGCAATACCAATGACTTCTTCATTGAAAATAACATAAACGGTAACTATACATGTGGACCTCACCAGATGGAATACGCAGGAATCAAATTGACTACATCTGTGGAAAGAGACAGTGGAAAAGCTCAATACCATCATTCAGAACAAGGCCAGGGGCCGACTGCGGAACAGACCTTCAATTGCTCGTATATAAGTTCAAGTTGAAACTAAAGAAGATCAGAAAAAGCCCACGAGAGCCAAAGTTTGACCTTGAGTATATCCCACCTGAATTCAGAGACCATCTGAAGAATAGTTTTGATACGTTGAACACTAATGATTGAAGACCAGACGAACTGTGGAATGACATTAAGGACATCATACATGAAGAAAGCAAGAGGTCATTAAAAAGACAGGAAAGAAAGAAAAGACCAAAACAGATGTTAGAAGAGACTCTGAAACTTGCTCTTGAACGTCGAGTAGCTAAAGCAAAAGGAAGAAATGATGAAGTAAAGAACTGAAAAGAAGATTTCAAAGGGTGGCGCGAGAAGACAAAGTAAAGTATTGTACTGACATGTGCAAAGAGCTGGAGATAGAAAACCAAAAGGGAAGAACAGGTTCGGCATTTCTCAAACTGAAAGAACTGAAGAAAAAATTCAACCCTCTAGTTGCAATACTGAAGGATTCTATGGGGAAAATATTAAACGACGCTGGAAGCATCAAAAGGAGATGGAAGGAATACACAGAGTCATTATACCAAAAGAATTGGTTGATGTTCAACCATTTCAGGAGGTACCATAAGATCATGAACCGATGGTACTGAGGGAAGAAGTCCAGGCTGCACTGCATGCATTGGCGAAAAAAAAAAGGCTTCAGGAATTGACAGAATATCAAATGTGGTGTTTCAACAAATGGATACGGCGCTGGAAGTGCTCACTCATCTATGCCAAGAAATTTGGGAGATAGCTACCTGGCCAACCAACTGGAAGAGGTCCATATTTATGTCCATTCCCAAAAAGGTGATCTAACCGAATGGGGAAATTATTGAACAATATCATTAATATCACACGCAAGTAAAAGTTTGCTGAAGATCATTCAAAAACGGCTGCAGCAGTATATCGACAGGGGGAACTGCAGGAAATTCAAGGCAGATTTAGAAGAGGACGTGGAATGAGGGATATCATTACTGATGTCAGATGGATCCTGGCTGAAAGCAGAAAATATCAGAAGGACGTTTACCTGTGCTTTATTAACTATGCAAAGGCATTCGACTGTGTGGATCAAAACAATTTATGGATACCATTGTTAAGAGTGGAAATTCCAGAACACTTCCTTGTGCTCATGAGGAACCTGTACACAGATCAAGAGGCAGTTGTTTGAACAGAACTAGGGGATACTGCATGGTTTAAGTCAGGAAAGGTGTGCGTCAGGTTTGTATCCTTTCACCATACCTATTCAATGTGTATGCTGAGCAAATAATTTGAGAAGGTGGACTCTACGAAGAAGAACGGGGCATAGAGATTGGAGAAGTCACGTTAACAACCTGTGTTATGCAGATAACACACCCTTGCTTGCTGAAAGTGAAGAGGACTTGAAGTATTTACTGATGAAGATCGAAGACAACAGCCTTAAGTGTGTATTGTATCTCAACATAAAGAAAACAAAAGTCCTCACAACTGGACCAATAAGCAGTATCATAATAAATGGAGATTTTGAAGTTGTCAAGAATTTCATTTTACGTGGATCCACAATCAACACCCATGGAAGCAGCAGTCAAGAGAAAAAGACACATCGGGTTGGGCAAATCTGCTGCAAATGACCTCTTTAAAGTGTTGAAAAGCAAAAATGTCACCTTGAAGACTAAGGTGCAGCTGATCCAAGCCATGGTGTTTTCAACTGCCTCCTATGCATGTGAAAGCTGAATGATGAATAAGGGAGACCGAAGAAGAAGAATTGCACCTTTGAATTGTGGTGTTGGCAAACAATATTGAATATACCGTAGATGGCCAGAAGAATGAACAAATCTGTCTTGGAAGAAGTACAACTAGAATGCTCCTTAGAAGCAAGGATGGTGAGACTATGTCTCACATTCTTTGGACATTTTATCAGGAGGGATCAGTCCCTGGAGAAGGACATCATGCTTGGTAAAGTAGAGGGTCAGTGAAAAAAAGGAAGGCCCTCAAGGAAATAGATTGACACAGTGGCTGCAACAATGAGCTCAAGCATAACAACAATTGTGAAGATGGTGCAGGACTGGGCAGTGTTTTATTCTGTTGTACATAGGGTGCCTTTGAGTTGGAACCAACCTGATGGCACCTAACAACAACAACAGACATGTATATATATGTAATTTGGTTGCTATTGTAGCAAAACATACACCAATTCAACCATTTCTGCATGTACAATTCAGTGATGTTGATTTGATTCTTGCAGTTGTACATCCATTCTCAGCCTCCTTTTCTGAGTTGTTCCTCCCCATTAATATAAACTAACTGCCCCCTAAGGATCCTTTCTATACTTTCTAGTTGCTGTTGTCACTTTCATCCCATATAGATAGTTCTTAAAAGAGCATAATGTTCAAGACAGACATTTTTTATTAGTTAAGCTTGACTATTGTTTGGTTTTAAGAAGACTTTAGAGGGTGCTTTTGGTTTAAGATTTAAAGATTATCCTAGGGCAATAGTTTCAGGTGTTCATCCAGCCTCCATGGCTCCAGAAAGTCTGCAGTCCATGAGAATTTGAAATTCTGTTCTGTATTTTCTCCCTTTTGATCAGGATTCTTCTATAGAATTTTTGATCAAAATGTTTACTAATGATAGCTGGGCACCATCTAGTTCTTCTGGTCTCATGGTAAAGGAGGCAGCTGGTCATGGAGGCAGTTAGCCACACATTCCATATCCTTAATCCTATTCCTGACTCTCCTTCTTCTTATGTTGCTCCAGGTGAATAGAGATCAATTGTCCTCCCGTGGAGGGCCACTTACAAGCTGTTAAGAACGGTCATTTGTTTTGAATAGACCTTGGGTGAGCTATATAAATAGCCTATAATCTAGGTGAGAGAATGGCTTGGGCCAGGATGGTAGCAGTGGAAGTGGTGAGTAGTGGTTAGGTACCTTTGAAGGTAGAGCTATGAGTGTTTTGACAGATTTGACGCAAGATGTGCATTTTATTTATAAAATACACTTATATTTTAGTTTGGTAGAATTTTTCCAGCTCACCCTATAGAAGAAATTTCCAGAATTAAACCCGAATTTTCAGCTTTTCTAATGAAAGCTTCAAATTGCAGTGTGGGCAATTACACATTTTACTAATTTTTACTCATTTACATATTACCATTTTCCTCTTGGTTGTGAATGGAAATCTTTATCATATGCAAACGAATCCAAAGATCCAAACGTACCCATATGTCACAATAAGGCATCATTTAAAATGAACTGCAGTCATTTTTTGGAAGCAACTCTGCCCTAAGTTATCAAAACTCAATTTTATCATAAGCAAGACACTTTTAATTTGTACATTTTTATTCAAGGTCTAGCAATAACTAGGAAGAATCTTGAATTAGGGATAACTTTTAAGCATCTTTTTTGTCAGAAAGATGATATCTCATTATTTAAAAAAGAGACTCACTTATTACAGAAATATGTAATATGGAAAGGGATAATCTCCTGTAATCTTGCCCACCAGTTTATTGAAGGTAACTAGACGTTTTGGGATAAGGTAGCCAGGCTGAAATGTTCTACCTGCAAACTTTTCAGAGAACCCCTGAGGTTTAATCACAGGGTATTATTGTAATTATGGGGGGCAGTGGTGGTTCAGGGGTAGAATCCTTGTCTTCCATTGAGAAGACCCAGGTTTGGATCTCGGCCAATTCATTTCAAGCGCAGCCACCTCCCGTCTGTCAGTGGAAGCTTGCATGCTGCTATGATGCTGAACAGGTTTCAGTGGAGAATCCAGACTAAGACAGACTAGGGAGAAAGGCCTGGAGATCTATTTCTGAAAAATCAGCCAGTGAAAACCCTATGGATCACAACGGTCTGATCCTGTTGTGCATGGGGTCACCATGAGTCCAGGGCTGACTTGAGGGCAGTTAATGAGAACAACATTGTTGTGACTGGAATTCCTAGGTAATGCAAACAGTTAATGCACTTGGCTGCTAACTGAAAGGATGGAGGTTCAACTCCATCCATAAGTGCCTTGGAAGAAAGGCCTGGCAATCTGTTGTTAGTTGCTGTCAAGTTGATACCGACTCATGGCAACTCTGTGTATTACAGAGTAGAACTGCTCTATAGGGTTTTCTGGGCTGTAACCTTAATGGAGGCAGATTACCAGGCCCTTCCTTCTGTGGTATTGTTGAGTGGGTTCAAACGAGGTTGGAATGGCCAACCTTTAGGTTAGCAGTCAAATGCAAACTAAACAGTGCCTTGGAAGAAAGATCTGGTGATTTACTTCTGAAAAATCAGCCATCGAAAACCCTGTGGAGCACAGTTCTACTCTGACATACATGGGGTCGCGATGAGTCAGAATCGACTGGATGGTAACTGGTCTAGTTTTTTATTGTTGTGATTGCTCTGACCACCCACAGATGGTGATTAGTTTGGGCTTTGGCCATGATTTGTTGGCCCAGGTTGGTGGATTTCGGAGTGCTCAGCGTAAGCACACTGTCTCAATCCAAGCAAGCCTAGGAAAAGCTCTCTTCCGTCCAGCTAGGGCAGCTCTGGAGACCTGATCTGATTCCTGCTGGCTCTCCTCAGGGGCCCCATGGCCTCTCCACGCCTGACACAGAGGATTGGACGCCTTCGAAAGTATAAAGTATATTGATCTGTTTTCTAGGCAGCAAATGCTGCAGCCCTGTCAGCTAACATGACTTTAGAAGGTTAAATATAGATTTGGAAAGAACTATCAGCTGCCCACAAATGTTTTATAGAGTGGTCTTAAATGCAGACACGGAGAAGGGAGAAGCCCAGGGTGGGTTTTTGTGTGCACATTTGAATCTTCAAGGCAGAAGTTATGTCCCTTGCGTTTTACCTGGCTCTGCAGTATGCTGTGTCTCCATTAAACAATGTCATCAAGGGAAGTGTGTGAAATAGAAAGAAAATTAAAAATCTCAAGGATAGGAAAGCAGCTCCTTATTTTTCTGTGTTATATATACATACAAGTTACTGTGGAGATGATTGTGACTTATGGTGATCCCATGTGTACAGAGTAGAACTGCACTCTATAGAGTGTTCACGGTTCT
Organism: Dugong dugon; assembly: GCA_030035585.1. Classification (NCBI taxonomy): domain Eukaryota; kingdom Metazoa; phylum Chordata; class Mammalia; order Sirenia; family Dugongidae; genus Dugong; species Dugong dugon. Next base: position 20,400,491 of record CM057460.1, read on the forward strand.
GATCTTCTGGAAGCAGATCGCCAGCCCTTTCTACTGAGGCACCTCTGGGTAGGTTTGAACCACCAACCTTTTGGTTAATAGACCAGTGCTTAACTGTTTTCACCACCCAGGGATTCATGTATTAACTAGTAGGCCTGTTATTCTCTCCTTTGCCCAAGTAAGTCGCTTACTGAGAGTCAGAGTTGGATGTGGGAAGAGTGGACAAAGAGGGAGAGGTGGGAGGGAGAAGAGAGAAAGAGGAGCAGGGAGAGAGTGAGAAAGAGAGACTAAGAGAGAACGCCAGAAGAGAGAGAGAAAGAGGTGCACAGTTTAATCTTCTTGGGGGAAAGACCATGGATTTGGCAGTGCTACTGCGTGACCGATTTAGAAAGTTCTTTGTCATTTGATCTTCAGTCTTCAGGCTTTTTATACAGCATGGAATATAAAAATGGTTATGTTGGCTTTCATTTTGACTCGGGTTTCAAGTAGCTGTCTTTATGTGGTGGTTAGCTGTAGTGTACTTGAATTTATTGAAAATACCTCAGGGGAACACCTGTGGTCTCCCGTTGGAATATTTTCTTGATTTTTGTTTAACAAAATTTGTGTGAATATGGACTGATTCATATTAAGGTAGGTTTTTGCTGAATGTTTCAGCATCAGAAATCCTGCGTTTGAATCCCGTTACACCTCCTAGTCATGTGGCTGCTGTGGTCATGCTAGTCACCTCTCTGAGTTCACAATTTTTATATCTGTAAAATACTGATAATCCTGTGGCTTGTCCTTTCAGACTTGTTGGGAGTATTATAAGTATACGAGGCAGTGAGTTGCAAACTAAAATGCCCATCAAATATTAATCATTAATACTTAAATATTTCTACGTTTATTTGAATACTCACTAAGAGAACCTTTTTTTTTTTTTTGAAAAAATTCTAGCACTGAGTTTGCAGCTATCCTTGGATGAAGAATTGTAAAAACATCGAAATGCTTCCAGAATGTTCCATTTTTCTGGATTTAGGCTATTAGCACTAGAGACAAACAAAAAAGAGAGGGAACATTTTTCTGGATAGGCTTGGATAAGTAGCTACCTCGGAGATGTGCTTTTGGTTTTTCAGGCTGCTGTAATTGATTTATCATGGTGCCCATTTTATAGCCTTGTGTAAAGTTTGTGTGCAAATGTGATAAGAGCCCACAATTATACTACAAGAGCATGAATTACACAGGCAGTCAAAGGTTATGAGACTGGAAAGGTGATGCTCTCTCAGAGGTATGGTTTGTAGGATCAGATTTCCGTTGTTTTTGTTAGTTCCCAGAATTATATAAGAAGAGTTACCCCCCTCACCTGCCCCATTATAAAAGTAATGTGGGGCTACTTGGTTTAGGGAACTTTTTTTTTTTCCTGAAGTTTAGAGGGTGGGGCCCTAAATGAAAAAGCAAACATTTAGATGAACGTAACTATGCTGTGTCATCAGATACAGGCAATAGAACATTCTCTGATTTTCCTTTGGGGCACTCTGACTTATTTTATAGGGTGAGGAGGGTGCTATGTTCTTGCATTTCTGACTAGTTCTGAAGGCATTGTGGATTCTCACCAATTAGTAAACCAGCAATGGCAACAAGAATAGATTCCACCAGTTATTTGCTTCCTGAATGAATATTCAGTTCTTGCCCTTTCCAGGGAAATCCTGGTGGCGTAATGGTTAAGAGCTACGGCTGCTAACCAGAAGGTCAGCAGTTTGAATCCACCAGACACTCCTTGGAAGCTCTATGGGGTAGTTCTACTCTGTTCTATAGTGTCTCTATGAGTCAGAATTGACTCTACTGCAATGGGTTTTTTTTGGCCATGTCCAGAGGAACAGAACCCATTAAAAAGCGGGAGAGGGAAGAAGCACATTGATTTTGTAGGTGAATGACATTAATTGCAGATACATTAACCAGAACCAAATCAGAAAGTCATGTTTTTAATCTTTCTTTCTAGCTTATGCAAATTTATTTCGCTTTTTGGAAGTCTGAGAGTTCAAATCATCTTTGAATCAATTGCTCTGTAGTTATAGCCCAGCTCCTTCATTGAATAGCTGAGACACCTGTGGGAGGTCGCTTAGTTCCTCTGAGCCTCAGTGTTCTCATTCGCAAGATGAGGGTAGGGCTGTTGTAAGGTTTCCAAGAATTATTACATGCAAAGTACCTAAGCGTACCTGGAGCTTCATAAACACTCAGTAAATGGTAGATATTAATTTGAAAATTTCAGAAAACAATTGAAGCAAGGAAATCTCTCCATATACTGATGTGCTTGCAAGGCCAGAAAGATGACAACGTGTTCTGAGTCCTCTGCCCGGCATTTGTATTATGGCCTTTGGCACGATTATTGTTATGTTAATAGAATTGCTGGGAACAAAGAGCATAGCGCGAGGTGAACCCAGGCTTCATTTTCACTGCGTCACTGCCCTCATTTTTATTTAAAGGGAGATACTGAAAGGCAGCAATGAAAAATAACACTGATTTGTAACAAATTGGCCTGAAATTTTACATGGGCATTAAGCAAGACTGGCAAAATATCAAATGCCCCAAATCCCTGTTGGCCATTTCATCTTTAAGACACAGCCTCTGCCCAGGTGCTCCGGTTGCATATGTTACATATTTATGTAACACCTGGCAGATAGCTACGCCCCAGGGACCTCTCTCTGATGTCTGGGGCCATTGCCGGTGGCAAAATGCATCTTATAAGATGCACTTCGTTCTTCCATCTTTCCTTTTCCTCTCTCCCTGTCACAGTCTCATTTACCATATTCTATTTAATTCTTTTGTCCTTTCTGCCATGTCTAAAGTTTGCCAAAAGAAGCTGTAGGCACGCTCACGTTCCAGTTTAGTGACAGAAATAAAGAGATTAATAACCCTCTAATATGCTCAATTAAATAAAGGAAGAAGCACACAACTTGGCCTTTCTAAATGCGAGAGTCACATCACATAACCTTTGTTTGAATGCATTGTGTTTCCAGTCCTTGCTGATATCAGAGTGCTATTGCAAATAGAACTTATTTACTTTTGTAATTCTTCAAGGCAGGGTATTAATATGGCAAGTGGTAGCTTGACCCAGGCAAGGCACTCTGAAAAGGAAGGGATAGTGGATTATGTTTCTGGGGTTGGGAATTATGCATTTCTCTCCTCTTTTTGAGAAAATGAATAGAGATACCAATAAGCATAATTATCACAAAACAAAGGAGGGAACAACTAACCTTGAAAACAATAATCTGGACAGTTATGGATTGAATTGTGTCCCTCCAAAATATGTGTCAACTTGACTAGGCCATGTTTCCCCGTATTGTGGGGTTGTTCTCCATTTTTTGATCTGATGTGATTATCCTCCATTCTGTGACGTGTTGTAAATCCTAACTTCTATATGTAAACGAGACAGGATCCGTGTGGGGTGTATCTTGAGTTACAGCTTTAGAAGGGGGTTACTTAAATCAACCCTTACTTAAGTCACACCCTTACTCAAGTCACACCCTTGCTTGAGTCACACCTTTTATCTTAAGAGATAAAAGGAGAGAGAAGCCAGCAGAGAAGGGAGGGACCTCACTACCACCAAGAAAGAAGAGCCGGGAGCTAAGTGTGTCCTTTGGACCCGAGGTTCCTACGTTGAAAGCCTCTTAGACACAGGGGAAGTTTGACGCCAAGACTCACGGAGGTTTCCAAGGAACGCTGGGCCTACAGATGTTGAAAGGAGAGAAGGACCTTTCCCCAGGGCCAAGAGAGAGAAAGCCTTCCCCTAGAGCTAGTGCCCTGAATTTGGACTTCTAACCTCCTAAGCTGTGAGAGAATAAATTTGTTTGTTAAAGCCATCCATTTGTGGTATTTCTGTCATAGCAGCATTAGATAACTAAGACACTGACATTGAGAGAACCCATGCACAGGTAAGCTCTTCTGAATGAGGAAGTGTTGCTGTTGGTGAGGAGCAGAACATACTCATTTGGCTGAGTACTAATAGTACAGAACAGTAGACTTGGTGATCAAGGACTACGGATGAGTAGGTACAAAAGGAGTGGAAAGAAAGTGAGGCAGTTGGCCTGGAACAGGTAAACAGAATTCAACCAGCCATGAAAACAGACTGACTTCTTTTCCAAGATTTGTCTTAACATTGAATAAAACCACAGCACCTCCCTGGACACTGCCACAGAATCTTCTTATCATGATGAATCATCCTACTTCTCCAAAAAAAAACAAAAACAGTTGCCACGAAGTGGATTCTGACTCATGGTGACCCCATATGTTGCAGAGTAGAACTGCACTCCATAGGGTTTTCAAGTTTGGAACTTTCAGAAGCTATTCCCTCGGGTTCAATAATTCTCTAAAATGACTCAGAGAAATCAGGGAAAGTGCTATACTTACAGTTACAGTTTTATAATAGAAAAAACAAAAACAAAAACAAAAACAAATGAAGAGACATAGGGTAAGGCCTGGGATGTTCCCAATGTAGAGCTTCCATGTCCCAAAAAGGCACATGCTATCCTACATGCACCAATGTCTTTCACCAACCTGGAAGCCCATGGAGCTTTCCCATCCAGATCCTTCACTGGGGCCTCATTGCATAAACATGATTGATTGAATCTTTGTGCCCCACTCCCCCCCCCCCCCCAGGTCAGCTGACAGTCTTTCTAGCCAAGCCAGCCCCACTCTTCAGCTCAAACCCTCAGGTGCAGTCTGGAGGCCTTAGATAATAAAGGCACCTCAGTTACTCAGGAAATTCCAAGGGTTTAAAGTTACCACTCAGGAAACAAGGACAAAGACCAAATTACTTTGAGTTAAGTTAAATTCTTTACCTCTAAGGCTTGTTGCCATTGCAGAACAAGACTAGAAAGTCCTTGGAAAAAATAGGTGTGGCCACACCTGGAGTACTGCTGACATGTGGTGCAGAGCCTGGAGAGAGGTGAGGTGACTGCCCTGGGTGCCAGAGGCAGGGAGTGTCCAGGGTAGATGACACCTGCCCCTGGGGTGCTGCACACCAGAGGCAGCATCATGGCAGGAGCGTGGATGAGTGATGAGTACGCAGGAGACCACACATGCAGCTCCAACCCAAGGGTCTGCTGTGGGCTATTGGTGGCCCAGAGTCCTGTACTCATCCTATGTCCAATGTGCATGAGAGTCACTCTCAGTCAAGGCATCAGCAGCATTCTGGCAGTCCAATCTCACACCATCTGGTGAAAGAAACACTGTGCCCATCAGTGAAGGGATCCACTTGCCAGGCTGCTTTCCTGGAACTGGGGACCAGCCCTGGGTCCCAGGACGACCTCACAGGTATGAGTTCAAGAGCACTTCAGGGCACCAGGTCCACCCCGTGCACAAAGTAGAGGTTTGGAGATAAACCTAAAGGGTGGAAATGGCACTAGGGCCTTGTCCAGGCTTGAGACACCTGCCCAGACAACACTACCAGCTGCAGCCAGTCCTAGGCATAAGAGGGGTGAGGAGGGGTCTTAGAGAACATTTAGGAAAGCACTCTGAAGCACGGGGCCCCTGAAGCTCGGGGACTGAGGCAGGAGCCCATTTTACTTGGGCTAAGGTCAGTATTGCCTTCTTTTTGCTTTCTGCAACAAAGAAAGAGTGAAAAGGATAAAAGGGAGCAGTAGATATGGGAGAAATAACATCAAGTGTGAATAGTTGTTGGAAGTCTGAGTCTGTGAGAAGGGCTGTCCACGGTTTGACTCCTATTTAGGGAGCTGAAAACGATTTCACCAACTAATTGAATTAATACATAAACAACAACCACAACAAAAAGAGTTCTTAAAATGAAGCCCCAACAATTCCACACTGGAGAATGCTGTAATGCTATGCTGTGTGCCATTGAGTTGATTCTGACTCATAGTAACTCCATACGACAGAGTAGAACTGTCCCTTAAGGTTTCCTAGGCTATAATCTTTATGAGAGCAGATCACCAAGCTTTTTCTCCCATGGTGCTGCTGGTGGATTTAAATTGCTGACCTTTTGGTTAGCTGCTGAGCACTTAACCATTGTGCCACCAGGGCTCCTGCGGTAAAGGACATTATTAGGTCAATGGACAAAACTAGATTATGGGTGATAAATTAGATAAAGTTATTGTATCAATTTAAATGTATGAAGTTGACAGCTATACAGTGGCTATATGAGAGACCATCCCTATACTTAGGAAATATACACTGAAGTGTTTAGAACCATGGTGTATGAAACATCCTCATGGTTGAGAAAAAGTGATCTAGCAACTTACCTACCTACCTTTCTTTCTTTCTTCCTTCCTTCTTTTCTCTCTCTCTCTCTCTTTCTTCCTCATTATCATCATCATCATCATTATCACCAGTAGCAAATGACAAAGCAAACAGGGTAAAATATTAATAACAGTTGAATCTGTGTAAAGGCTATATGGGTGATTTTTGTACTATTTTTATTTCTGTAACTTTGGAATAATCTTTTTCTCGAACAGAAAGTTTAAAAAAATGTAACTCTAACATAACATATTAATTCTGTGTTAGTTATTACAGCCAGAATGCTCCTTAGAAGTGAAGATGGAGAGACTTCATCTTGTGTACTTTGGACATGCTAATAGGAGGGACTAATCCCTGGAGAAGAACATTATGCTTGGTAAAGTAGAGGGTCAGCGAAACAAAAAGGAAGACCCTCAATGAAATGAATTAATACAGTGGTTTCAACAATGGGCTCAAGTGTACCTACTATTGTGAGGATGGCACGGGACCAAGCAACATTTCATTCTGTTATACATAGGGCTGCTATGAGTCGAAGGCACCTAACAACAACAACAAAGGTAGTTATAATAATTTTTTTTGTGTTTTTGTTTGTTTTTTAGCTTTCCCTCCCTCCTACCCTTCCTCCTTTCTTTTCTTCCAAATATACAGATGAATATGGTTAGGGAGCTTATGGTATACTGACAAGTTCCACAGGGTAAAAGAATCACAGTCTCTTTACTGTCTGACTTACCCTCCGGACCTTTCTCAGCACAAAGACATCTTGTGGGAGGGATATTTTTCAGTAAAACATTGGCTAGAGCCGGGATTGGTGCTATCTCTGAGAGGGATGGCAACAGAGATGCAACGTAAGACACAGTGGCATCACCAGGAGTGTGCTGGTGGTGCAGACCATACCAGGTGACACTGTTAGAGGGGGTGACACCAAAATGATTGTTTATAAAAATATCCCTGTAGTTAGTTATAACAACAAAAACAGTTTTTGTAAGCCCAGCTTACATGTACCAATATACCTACAAGGCTAAACTTCTATGCTAATTTACTTTTTGAACCTTCCAATGCCCTCTGGTCAGAGCTGTTCTTATTATCCAATTACAGGGATGCTTTGAATCATGTGGTTTTGTCTGCAGGTACTACAAACACGTGCTGTTGTTTTCATTGCTGCCAGTGTTTCTACAGTCACTGATTTTGTCAAATTTTTATGTTTTATGTTTTAGCTACAATATTGTGGTAATTAGCATTTCGGAACCTGTATCAATAACTTTTTTGAGAATGGAGTAGTAATTAAAGGAAAAGAAGGAGTGATATACAGGAATTACGATTTATGAGTAACATTAGTACAAAAAACGTTACTAAGGATTCTGTGTGGTGCAGGAGGAGGCCCTGGGGGGTGGGTGGTGACATCAGCCTTTGTCCCGACACTGGTAGAACGAGGTGATCCAGCACTATCTTTCAGTGTCTGTAGCTGATGCGAAAATTGTACAGAGAATTAGAGTAAAATAATTGTGATGACTGCTATACTTTTAAAATTTTGAGGAAAAGTCACAGCTTCATTTTGATTTAAAAATTTCAATATTTCTGAACTAATTGTTGGCAGGAGTATTACAGCATGCCATAGTATTCATATTGTGTGCTCAGGGGAAGAGAGCCTGGGTTTAATCCCAACTTTTCTACTTACCAACTGGGTGATCTTGGACAAATTACTTAACTTTTTTATGCCTCGGGTTTCTCTTCTGTAAATGGAAATGATAACAGCATCTACCTTTATCTGTTAGGAATAACTTTGGCTGCAAGTAATAAAAACCCTGACTTACAGTGGCTTAAACAAAGAGATGGCCTGATTTAGCACTGCTGATTAATAATGCCAGAGAAATGAGGTCCTTTTTATCTTTCTGCTCTTACATACTCTGCGTGTGGTTTCACTTTCTATACAGGAAGAAGGGAAGAGAGCAAGGGGGAAGTTTTCGCAGAGTCCGCCCTTTTATCAGAAAATAAAAGCTTTCCTAAAAGTCCCAATAAGCAAAATTCCATTTATGTTTCATGATCCAGAGTTGTGTCTCATGAGTACCCTAGCTTGAATTGGGAGAAAAAGGGGATTATAGATATGGGTTTGGTCAGCCTACCAGGAGTTTGTTATATTATCGTGTAACATAGTTTTGAATATTATGTGAGCTAATGGGTTTAACATTCTTAGAAAAATTCAAAATAAGAGTGTAAATGTTGTTGTTGTTTCTAGCTGTTATCAAGTCAGCCCCTGACTCATGGTAACCTCATGCACAACAGAACAAAATGCCATCTCTGTGATTGGTTCGGATCAAATTGTTGTGATCCATAGAATTTTCACTGGCTGATTTTCAGAAGTAGTCTGCCAGGTCTTTCTTTCTAGTCTCTCTTAGTCTGGAAACTCTGCTGAAACCTGTTCAGCAACATAGCAACACCAAGCCTCCACTGGTGAACGGGTGGTGGCTGTGCATGAGGTGCATTGGCAGGGAATTGTACTTGAGTCTCCTGCATGGAAGGTGAGAATTCTACCAAAACCAAAAACCAAACCCATGGTGATTGAATCGATTCCAATTCTGAGTGACCTTACAGGACAGAACAGAACTGCCCCACAGGGTTTCAAAGGTCATAATCTTTATGGAAACAGACTGCCACATCTTTCTCCCTCAGAGTGGCTGGTGGGTTCCAACTGCCGACCTTTAGGTTAGCAGCTGAGTGCTTAACCACTGTGCCACCAGGGCTCCTTAGAATTCTAGCAGTGAACCAGTATTATTATAGGTAATGTTGATAGAAGTTGTAGTATTTTACTCATATATGGAAAGATGTCAGTTTACAGAAATAATTTTGAAATGGCCTATGGAAATGTGGGGAAAAGGAAGAAATCAACAACTCATCCCTCATTTTTACCCCCGGAGTAGGTCTAGAAGGAGCTGCAACATGCATTTGGGAGTGGAGTGCTTGCACCCTTGTAAAGATCTGGGATTGATCTCCTTTTTAGGCCTGTGGGTAGGACTGTGGAATTTTGAGATGAACTCCTGGATTTCAAAGCACACAATGGGTCCGGAGTAGCATAGGCCGCAGGGAAGTACTCTTGGGCTTATTTTTATTACAACAATATACAGTGAATAAGCAGGTTCCACCTTATTGTTTTCCACGCTGAAGAGCTGTGTTTATCTGGATGGGATTGGCTCAAATCGAACAGCGCTGTCTTTGCCTTGCTCATTTTCAGTGGTGATGTTGTGGATCTTTTCCAGGTTGCTAGCTTGGTACTTTTGAAAATGAACTGAATAGCCATTTGGAACTCGTCTCTGCTGACTCCACTGGGCTCCGTTTCAAATCTCTCCTAATCCACTAATGAACCTTTATTAAAGTGGGAGAGATGTTGAATCAGTCTTTGGACACATTATTAAAATAAAGTAGGAGCGGTGAAAAGATCAAAAGGGAACAACGATAAAGGAACCCCCAGTCTCCCCTCCACCCTCAGTTCAGCCTCTAATGCTGGTGTTTTTTGAAAAATGTCTAGATGATTAGGTAAATTTGCAGTAGGCTTTAATTCTGTTTTTTATTTATTTATTTATTTATTTTTTATTTTTCAAGGCAGCTGTATGAAGAGATGAGCCCGGGTGGTGCAGTGGTTAAGCGCTCTGCTGCTAACTGAAAGGTCAGCGCTTCAAATCCACCGGCTGCTCCACAGACAGTAGACGTGGCCGTCTGCTTCCATAAAGATTACAGCCTTGGAAACCCGATGGGATAGTTCTACTCTAGCCTATAGCGTTGCTACGAGTCAGAATTGACTCGACGGCAGCTAGTTTTATATGAAGAGACTGTCATTTACACCCCAGTCCTTTTTATCTTTTGTGATTTAAAGTTCAGGTTAAACACATCAAATGCACATGGGGATTGAAATGATTAAATAGGCAATGAAATGCCAACCTCTTAGAATTCTAAAAACAGTACCCACTGGATCAAACAGCTGTGGTGACCTTCCCCGATGGTTACTACTGCGGTCGACCCCTGGACTCCTCTGCCACCCACACATGGAGCCCGTCGGCTAGGACACCCTGATTCTGCAGTCACTCCATGCTGCACTGTAAGGGAGCCACCGTGTACCTTCTCAGAAATGTCCACTCATCCTTAGAGTCACAAAGCAGGGGAGAGATCTGGCTTCCAGATACTCGATCTGACTTTCCGAATCAGCTGTCCTCTAACTACTCCAGAATTTCTCTGTTGTTTCTCTGCCAGTTATTCACCCACTTCTGCTGGCTACTTAGCCACTCAAACAGTGAGCAAACAGCTTTCTGGTATACCCAGAGGACACACTGATGCCCCCTCCAAATTGCATTCTATCAAATACTTGGTTTCATAAGACGAAATCCTAACAACTTCAGTCATCAAGTTAAAAGAGAGAACCTTAATTAAGCTTAATGTGATGTGTTATTTTCAGTTCCTGTTTCACTAACTTCTTAATTGGGGGAAAAGTCATAACAGAAATCTGCTCTCAAATTTAGCAGTTGGATGATTTGATTTTTCCTTTATTTCTTCTCTCTCTCTCTGTATATATTTACAAACACATGTTAATATATATGTAAATATAATATATATAGTGTTAATATAATATATATCATCACTACAGCTGTTACTGTCAAGTTGATTCCAACTCATAGCGACCCTATAGGACAGAGGAGAACTAACTGCCTCATAGTGTTTCCAAGGAGCAACTGGTGGATTCAAACTGTCGACCTTTTGGTTAGCCGCTGAGCTCTTAACCACTGCACAGCCAGGGCTCATAATATATACATAAAATACATATATATATAGTCCATGTTAAAAATACATACTCCACGTTTATTTCTGTTTCCATCTTTATCTATCTGTCTGTCTGTCTCTCTCTCTCTCTCTCTATCATCTATCTAACCCACCTAGAGGTGCCTCAGAGAACAGCCTTGGCAATCTGCTTCTGAAAGGTCACAGCATTCCAAACCTTATGGAGCAGTTCTATTCTGCACACATGAGGTCACCATGAATGGAATCGACTCAATGGCAGCTAACAACAACAACAATATATATTTAACACGGAATTCTTGCTTTTGGATAACCTGTATTGTTCATTTGTGAGAAGTTGCTAATTAAACCAAGAATTTTTCTAATAGTACTTTTAAATCACAAAGCATTTAATGCTTTTTTGTGTCTTTGTCATACGTTGTCTCACGTGATCCTTACTGGGGAGAATGTTTATCTTCAACTTGCAAATGAGCAAATAGTCGCTCAGAGAGACTAGAAAGCTAGTTTATGACATTGAAGCATAAAGAAGATGGTTATTTTCTAGTTTATTGTTTGTTCTGGAGTCCTACTATGTGCTGTTGTTATTGTGTGCCATCAAGTCGATTCCGACTCACAGTGGCCCTATAGGACAGAGTAGAACTGCTCATAGGGTTTCCAAGGAGGGGCCGATGGATTCAAACTGCCAACCTTTTGGTAAGCAGTGTGAGCTCTTAACACTTCACCACCGGAGCTCCTACTATGTACTAGGCGTTGTTTTTGATGTTGGAATTCAGCAGTGAACAAAGAGAGAACATCTCTTGGCTTCATAGAGCTTGCGTTCTGGTGAGGGAGGAGACCAAATGGAGTCATTTTTTGAGAATACGAGAAGGTGGTAAGTACTGTGGGCAAAACCAGAGTAGGACAAGGGATAAGAACTCTTGGAGAGTTGAGGTCTATAATTTGAGATAAGCCGGTTAGGAAAGGCCTCACTGGGGAGGAGATATTTGAGCAGAGACTTAAAGGGGGCAAAGAAGTCACAAAGCTCTCTGGAGGAATAGCAGAAGGAACTGAAAGAGCCAAGGCCTGAGGTGGGAGGAAGCCACATGTGGCTGGAAAAGGGGGAAAAGTTGATTTGAACAACCTGCCTACCAACGAGTTATTTCACGTTACAGAATTTGTGTAACAGAGAAGACAGACCACAGTGTCTGCACTTCTGGGCTGGCGTACGTCACATGTACGCATGCATTTGCCCTGTTTTGGTTTCGCTTCACTTTATTTGATTCGGTGCCTGCAAAATGCTGTGTGGATGTTTTTATGAGCCTGAGACAATTTACCACCAAGCTTGCTAGAACTCTAAAATATGTTTCCAGTTTCAGAAAACCACCAATTATTTAGCAAAGTGGCAAGGGAATGGAGGTCATTGCGATCATTTCTTACATGATTTTAGTCTTCCTTTCTGGGCCCTCAGGTCACCCAGCCCTCGAGTGACGTGGTCTGTAGATTGAGTCAATAACGGGGACAAAAAGATGAAAAGTGGGGAAAGTTGTCAGCTGCCGTGTTGCTCTGTTTGCCTGCTTTTATTTTTTTAATTGCAATAATTTTTTTAAATTTTTTATATATTTTATTGTACTTCAGGTGAAAGCTTACAGAACAAATAGTTTCTCATGAAACAGTAGTACACATGTTGTTTTATGACATTGGTTAACAACCCTACAACATATTAACCCTTTAACTTCTCGACTTTTTTGTTTTTGGTGAAACTACACATAGCCAAAGATATACCGTTTCAAAAATTTCTACATGCACAGTTCAGTGACATTGACTACACTCTTCCAATTGTGCTGTTATTCTCACTTAAGATGAAGGCTTACAGAACAAAATAGTTTCTCATTTAACAGTTACTACAAATGTTGCCCTATGACAATGCTTAACAATCTCACAACACATCAGCAATATCCTTATTCAACCTTGGGTTCCCTAACACCAGCTTCCTTGTCCCCTTCTGCTTTCTGGCCCTTGTCACTGGACTCCTGTACCTCGTTAGTCTCATTTGGTCTTACAGGACTGTCCACTCCCAGGCTGAACAGGGTACCTCGGAGGTGACTTCACCACTGAGCTAAAAGGGTGTCTGGGGGCCATACTCTCGAAGTTTCTCCAGTCTCCTTTAGGCCAGTAAATCTGGTCTATTTTTTGTGAGTTAGAATTATGCTCTACATCCTTCTCCAGCTCTGTCCAGAACCCTCTGTTGTGATCCTGGTCAGAGCAGTCAGTGGTGGTAGCCGGGCACCATCTAGCTGTACTGGACTCAGTCCGGTGGAGGCCTTGGTAGCTGTGGACAGTTAGTCCTTTGGACTAATCTTTTCCTTGTATCCTGTTCTCTTCATTCTCCTTTGCTCCCGAAGGGTTGAGACCAGTGGAGTATCTTAGATGGCCGCTCCCAGGCTTTTAAGACCCCAGACACTACTCACCAAGGTAGAATGTAGAGCATTGTCTTTATAAGCTGTGCCATGACAATTGAGCTAGATGTTCCCCAAGACCATGGTCCCCACAGCCCTCCGCCCAGCAATTCAGTCCCTCAGGGAGGTTGGATTGGTCTATGGGGCTTCCACGACCTTTCCTTGTACAGGTTGTGCTAGTTTCCCCTGTATTATGTACTGTCTCACCCTTCACCCAAGATACCACTTATCTATTGCCTATTTAGTATTTCCACCCCCACCCCTCCCATCCCTGGTAACCAACAAAGATTGTTACATTTTGTGTGTGAACTTTTTCCTGGGTTTTTACAATAGAGGTCTCATACAATATTTGTCCTTTTGTGACTGACTTATTTCACTCAGCGAAATGTCCTCCAGTTTCATCCATGTTATGAGATGCTTCACAGATTCATTGTTGTTCTTTCTCATTGCATAGTACTCCATTGTGTGTATGTACCATAGTTTATTTATCCATTCGTCTGTTGATGGGCATCTACGTTGTTTCCAATGTTTTGCTATTGTGAACAATGCTGCCATGAACATAGGTGTGCATATGTCTATTCGAGTGACGACTCTTATTTCTCTAGGATATATTCCTAGGAGTGGGATTGCTGGATCGAATGGTATGTCTATTTCTAGCTTTCTGAGGAAGCGCCATATCATTCTCCAAAATGGTTGTATCATTTTGCATTCCCAACAGCAGTGCATAAGAGTTCCCATCTCCCCGCAGCCCCTCCAACATTTGTTATTTCCAGTGTTTTTGATTCGTGCCAGTAATGCCGGGGTGAGATGGTGTCTCATTGTGGTTTTAATTTGCATTTCTCTGATAGCTGGTGATCCTGAGCATTTCCTCATGTGTCTGTTGGCCATTTGAATGTCTTCTTTGGTGAAGTGTCTGTTCATTTCCTTTGCCCATTTTTTAATAGGATTATTTGTCTTTTTGTTGTAGAGGTGTTGGATTTTCTTGTAGATTATGGAGATTAGAACTTTGTCTGACTTGTACTGTCCAAAATTTTTTTCCCAGTCTGTAGGTTCTCTTTTGACTCTTTTGGTGAAGTCTTTTGAGGAGCATAGGTGTTTGATTTTTAGAAGATCCCAGTTATCTAACTTACCTTTTCGGATTTGTGTTGATGGTTATGGTTTGTATCCTGTTAATGCCGTGTATTAAGGCCTATAGTGTTGGTCCTATTTTTTCTTCTATGAACGTTATAGTTTTAGGCTTTATATTCAGGTCTTTGATCCATTTTGAAGTAGTTTTTGTATATGGCATGAAGTATGGGTTCTGTTTCATTTTTTTGCAGATGGATATCCAGTTTTGCCAGCACCATTTGTTAAAAAGACTGTCTTTTTCCCCATCTGATGGACTTTGGGCACTTGTCGAAGATCAGGTGACCGTAGGTGGATGGATTTACATCTGGGTTCTCAATTCTGTTCCATTGGTCAATGTGTCTGTCGTTGTACCAGTACCAGGCTGTTTTGACTACTGTAGCCGTATAGTAGGTTCTGAAGTCAGGTAGTGTGAGTCCTCCAACTTTATTCTTCTTCTTCAGTAGTGCTTTACGTATTTGGGGCTTCTTCCCTTTCCATATAAAGTTAATGATTAGTTTTTCCATCTCTTTGAAGAATGTTGCTGGTATTTGGATCAGGATTGCGTTGTATTTGTAAATTGCTTTGGATAGAATTGTCATTTTCACAATGTTGAGTCTGCCTATCCATGAGCATGGTATGTTTTTCCATTTATGTAGATCCCTTTGGGTTTCATGCAGTAGTGTTTTGTAGTTTTCTTTGTATAGGTCTTTTACATCCCTGGTCAGATTTATTCCTAAGTATTTTATCTTTTTAGGGGCTATTGAAAATGTTATTGTTTTCCTGATTTCCTTTTCATCATTCTCCTTACTGGTGTATAGGAATCCAACCGATTTTTGAATGTTTATCTTGTATCCTGCTACTCTGCTGAATCTTTCTATTAGTTCCAGTAGATTTCTCATGGAGTCTTTAGGGTTTTCTGTGTATAGTATCATATCATCTGCAAACAGGGACAGTTTAACTTCTTCATTACCAATTTGGATGCCCTTTATTTCTTTTTCTTGCCTTATTGCTCTAGCTAGAACTTCCAGCACAATGTTAAATAGGAGTGGTGATAAAGGGCATCCTTGTCTTGTTCCTGTTTTCAAGGGGAATGTTTTCAGCCTCTCTTCATTAAGAATGACGTTAGCCGTTGGTTTTGCATAGATGCCCTTTATTATATTGAGGAATTTCCCTTCTATACCTATTTGATTGAGAGTTTTTATCAGGAATGGGTGTTGGACTTTGTCAAATGCCTTTTCTTTGTCAATTGAGATGATCATGTGATTCTTTTCTTTCCTCTTATTTATGTGGTGGATTACGTTGATTGATTTTCTAATGTTGAACTATCCTTGCCTACCTGGTATGAATCCTACTTGGTCGTGGTGTATTATTTTTTTGCTATGATGCTGAATTCTACTGGCTAGAATTTTGTTCAGAATTTTTACATCTATATTCATGAGAGATATTGGTCTGTAATTTTCTTTTTTTGTGATGTCTTTGCCTGGTTTTGGTATCAGCTTTATGGTGGCTTCATAGAATGAATTTGGAAGTGTTGCTTCCTCTTCTATGCTCTGAAATAGCTTGAGTAGTACTGGTACAAGCTCTTCTGTAAATGTTTTGTAGAATTCTCCAGTGAGGCCATCTGGGCCAGGGCTTTTTTTGGTTGGGAGTTTTTTTTAATTACCTTTTCAATCTCTTCTCTTGTTATGGGTCTGTTCAGATTTTCAATATCACTTTGTTGTAGTTTGGGTAGGCCGTGTGTTTCTAGAAATTTATCCATT
Source organism: Dugong dugon (assembly GCA_030035585.1). Classification (NCBI taxonomy): domain Eukaryota; kingdom Metazoa; phylum Chordata; class Mammalia; order Sirenia; family Dugongidae; genus Dugong; species Dugong dugon. The sequence goes on from CM057460.1 coordinate 20,416,779, forward strand.
TCCTCTAGGTTTTCAAATTTGTTAGAGTATAGTTTTTCATAATCTTCTGTTATAATCCTTTTTATTTCAGTTGGGTCTGTTGTAATGTCCCCCATTTCATTTCTTATTTGGCTGATTTGTGTCCTCTCCTGTTTTTCTTTTGTCAGTCTGGCCAGTGGTTTGTCGATTTTGTTGATTCTTTCAAAGAACCAACTTTTGGTTTTGTTGATTCTTTCTATTGTTTTTCTGTTCTCTATTTCATTGATTTCTGCTCTGATCTTTACTATTTCCTTTCTTCCGGTGGTTGTGGGCTTTTTTTGTTGTTCTATTTCTATTTGTTAGAGTTCTGTAGTTAATGTTTTGATTTTGTCCCTTTCTTCTTTTTTGATATGTGCATCTATTGCTATAAATTGTCCTCTGAGGACTGCCTTTGCTGTGTCCCAAAGGTTTTGGTATGATGTGTTTTCATTCTCATTTGATTCTAGGAATTTTTTGATTCCATCTCTGATTTCTTCTATTACCCAGTGATGTGTAAGCAGGGTATTATTCAGTTTCCATGTAGTTGATTTTTTTCCCTTGCTCTTTCTATTGTTAATTTCTAGCTTGATGGCATTGTGGTCAGAAAAGATTGAATTATCTCAAGGTTTTGGATCTTGTTGAGAATTGCTCTGTGGCCTAAGATGTGGTCTATTCTGGAGAACGTTCCATGTGCATTGGAAAAGAATGTGTGCTTTGCAGTGGTTGGATGGAGTGTTCTATATATGTCTATGAGGTCAAATTGGCTGATTGTGCCCTTTAGGTCTTCTGTATCTTTGCTGAGTTTCTTCTTAGTTGTTCTGTCCTTTACTGAGAGTGATGTGTTGAAGTCTCCTACTATTATTGTGGAACTGTCAATTTCTCTTTTCAGTGTTGTTAGAGTTTGTTTTATGTATTTTGGAGCCCTGTCATTGGGTGTGTAGATGTTTATTATGGTTATGTCTTCATGATGGATCATACCCTTAATCATTATATAGTGTCCTTCTTTGTCTTTTACGGTAGATTTTGTTTTAAAGTCTATTTCTCTGACATTAGAATTGCCACTCCTGCTCTTTTTTGGTAGTTGTTAGCTTGATATATTTTTTTCCAACCTTTGACTTTTAATAAATCCACATCTTTGTTTCTAAGGTGTGTCTCTTGTAGACAGCATATTGATGGATCCTGTTTTCTTATCCATTCTCAGTCTCCACCTCTTTATGGGTGCATCGAGTCCGTTTACATTCAGTGTAATTATTGATAGACGTGAGTTTGTTGCTGTCATTTTGTAGTGCTTTTTTTGTGGTGCTGAAGTTTTCTTTGTTCTTCTTACTCTCTTGTGCTGAGTTACTTTTGTTTGTGGATTTTTTTTCCTTTCTTTTGTTTTTGTAGGTTTTGTTTTTGCTGAGACTTTATGTTTTTTGTCTTTATATTTATGAGTTGGTTTGTTAAATTTCTTTGTGGTTGCCATGAATTTTACCCTTATCTTTCTAAGTTTGAAGCAGTCTACCATTACTTGATATCATCTTACCTTCCTCTCCATTAGAAGGTTCTATACCTATGCTGTTTATTCCCTCTTTTATTGTTTTGATGTTGTTGTCATTTATTGATTAACTGCTGTGATTCCCTGTTGTATTTCTTTTGGTTTTGGTTAGTCCTCTAGAGTTCATTTCCTAGATTCGTATCTGGCATGTACGATCCTGTGTCCTAGGTTCTGCCTGTGAGCTGAAGCTGTTTGTCCTCAGATCAAAGAACTCCCTTTAATAATTCTTATAAGTTTGGTTTGACTTTTACATATTCCTGTAATTTCTGTTTATCTGGAAATGACCTAATTTCATCATCAAATTTGAACGAGAGTTTTGCAGTGTATATTATTCTTGGCTGGCAATTTTTTTCTTTCAAGATTTTATATATGTCATCCCATTGCCTTCTTGCCTGCATGGTTTCTGCCGAATAATCTGAGCTTAGTCTTATCGTTTCTCCTCTGTATGTGACTTCTTGTTTTTCATGAGCTGCTATCAGGATTCTTTGTTTGTCTTTGGTTTTGGCGAGTGTGAATATGATATGCCTTGGTGATTTTCTTTTGGGGTCTCTTCTATATGGGGTTTGTTGAGCTTCTTGGATGGCCAGCTTTTCATCTTTCATGATATTGGGGGAAGTTTCTGTCAGCATTTCCTCAATGATCCTCTCTGTGTTTTCTGTTTTCTCCCCCGTCCAGGAATTCCAATCACTCGTAAATTTTTGCTTTTAATCGTGTCCCACATAACTGTCAGGGTCTCTTCATTTTTCTTTTTTCTGAGTTTTCCTGAAACAGAGTTGTATCCAAGTGTTTGTCTTCAATTCTACTGATCCTGTCTTCCACAGTTTCAAATCTGCTTCTCAGCTCTTCTATGACATCATCCATTTCTGAAATCTTGTTGTTTATCTTTTGGATTTCTAATTGTTGCTTTTGTATAATTTCCAGATGTGACTTTATTTTGGCATTTTGTTCCTGCATCATCTTCCTGAATTCTTCCAATTTTTTTTGTCTGTATTTTCCATGAATTTGTCTATTTTTTCCTCATGTTTGTCAGCTTTTTGCCTCAGTTCTTGGAGAATTCCAAGTATTAGAGATTTGAATTCCCTATTAGGTAATTCTAGTGCCTTTTCTTCCACAGGAGAGTCATCTTGTGTTTTATTTTGGAAACCTACTGGAACCATCCTGTCCTGTTTTTGTAAATGTTTTGATATTGTCTGCTGTTTTCGGGGCATTCAGTAGTTATTTTTCTTGTTTATTGATTGTAGATTTGTTTGTTTCATCCCTTTTTGGTTGTTTTGTCTCCTGCTGTACGCTCTGTGAGGCTGCTTTCTCATACCCCCATTTGGTGGTCTCCGATAGGAGTCCAAGATGGTGGATCTGTGCTGCGTTAGCTAGTAGGGGACCTCTGCATGAATCTCTCCTCTCTCTCCTCTCTCTGTCAGTTTTCTCACTGCATTTGGTGCTTGGCTGAGTTCTTTATCTCTTCATTTGATGTTTTAGGGTTCCAGGATTGTATTCTCTGTTTGGCTTAGTTTTTCAGATCTTTGCTGTGGAGGGACGGCGTTGTGCTTCTGCCTAGAGTGCCATTTTGCCGGAACCTCTCTGTTTGCCTGCTGTTGATGCTAAATATCAGGAATCCAAGTTAGAGGAGAGAAAAGTAGATATAAAATAATCCTCACTTTTCTATTTGATTGTGATTCTAAAGAGTTAAATAGAAACTGCTGAAAAATCTCTGCTTGTGGGAATTGAAATTATTTAAGATATAAAAGAATTATTAACCTAAAACAGTAGAATGGCTAATTATTAAATTGAAATTAGAGAGCAGAATAGAAATCATTGAAGCAACCAACTGGTGTCAGTATCTTTCAAGACATTTCAACAGTGACTATGTGTAACTCCAAACAAACAAGCATGCAAGCAAGCAAACAAACCCAAACCTGTTGCCGTGGAGTCAATTCTGACTCATAGCGACCCTACAGTACAGAGTAGAACTGCCTCATGGGGTTTCCAAGGTTGTAATCTTCATGGAAGCAGACTGCCACATCTTTCTCCTGCGGAGTGGCTGATGGGTTTGAACCACCAACCTTTCGGTTAGCAACAGAGCACTTAACCAGTGTACCAGCAGAAGAGTGAATATCTATATTCAACATAAAAAAAAAAAAAGAAGACTGAGGGTGAGTATGACTCTATGAAATATATAAGGGAATAAATAATAATTTTAGAGCAAATGTAAAAGAGAAAGAAGGAAAAGAGAACTCCAGCGTATCCAGGCTGAAAAGATAATGATGCAATTGAAGTGGGGAAGCAGGCATAGCTGTTGGTTTGAATGTTAGGAACTTAAGGGTTTCTTAATAGATGGTGTAATGGTGGGTTTTATGTGTCAACTTGGCTAGGCTATGATGTTCAGTTATTTGGTCAAATGCTAGTCTAGATGTTGCTATGAAGACATTTAAATCAGTTGATTTAAGTGAAGGATTTAAGTAAACGTAGTTGCTAAGTAGAGGAGACTACCCTGAATAATGTGGGTGAGTCTCATCCAATCAGTAGAAGAACAAAAACAGGTTTCCAGGAGAAAAAGGAATTCTGCTGTAAGACTGTAACATAGATATCCTGCTTGAGTTCTCAGCCTGCCTGGCCTACAGATTTTGCATTTGCAAGCCCCCACACTTGCATGATCCAGTTCCTTAAAATAAATTTCCCTCTCTGTCTCTGTCTCTCTCTCTCTCTCTATATATATATGTATGCTGTTGATTCTGTTTCTTTGGAGATCCTTTACTAATACAGATGTCAAAATTCTTATTGTATAGATTTACTTACGATAGATGGGTACATGAGTTTATCCAAAGGGACAAGGACAAAAAGTTACCTTGCTAGATTTTGAGAATCTTTCCCATTTAATATTTCTCTTTCCCTTTCCTTTGTAGGGGGCAGGGGAATGAGAGGTACCAGGTGCTGCTGGATCATTTGATGGGAGATTTCCATGTTAGGAAGGAAATAGCTGGTAAAGTCAGGGGAGAGACCACTTCTGAGGGCCTCCAAATTATGACTTGAATGTGTGGAGTTGAGAGACACCAGATGTTTTCATGGCGTCATCAGAATTTAATTTAATCAGTGAGTAGGGCCCATAGGAAATTAGATGGTCATGGGGTGAAGAATTCCTATGGAGCGTCAGTTATAATTTCAGACCAAGAAAAAAGAGCGCCACAGAAAGCACTGCTTCAAGAATACTGTGAGTTTTGTAGTTCCTTCATGTTTACGATTTTAATAATCTCTGTTTCTCAAAGTGATAGCAAAAATGGTTTAGGAGGAAAAGGCCTCATGTGCTATTAGAGAAGGGAAAAATCCAGCAGATTATATCCCATTTCACAGCCAGCTCTGTAGCTGGGGAAGAGATGGTGCAACTCAAGGAAGAGAAGGGCCTTGTGTATTACTGAGGGGAGAGGAGAAGAGAGTGGGTTTGGTCCCTAGAAAAAGGACACAGTGGGGACACACTAGCTCCACTGGGATCTACGATCCTCCAGACAGAATCTAGAAGCTGGTGCTAGAATAAATGTTTATCTCTAAACAGAAGGGGAAAGGAATTGAGATGGACCTGAAGATATCGGACTACCTGAAATGACTTACATTATGCAGGATCAGATTTTATAAATTAGTTCATTTTCATATCCATGTGTGTGATGATCTATGTAAAGGGCTTAGAAAAATGCCTGGCATGTATTGCCAAATGAGGATGAAAACAAAAAAAACCCACCAAACCATTTGTTGTCGTGGCAACTTCGTTTGTGTCCGAGTAGAACTATATTCCATAGGATTGTCAGCAGCTGATTTTTCAGAAGGAGATCTCCAGGCCTTTCTTTGAGGTGTCTCTGGGTAGACCCAAATCACTAACCTTTCAGCTGGCAGCTAACCACAGTAACCATTTGCACTACCCAGGGACTCCAGGTATATATTAAAAGTTCAATAAATGTGAACTCTTTACCTCTGTTGCCACCCACAATTTATACTTGATTCTCTATTATTCTACTATTAGAAACAACTTCAGCCAAGCTATCTAAAGTGTATCTATCCTTCCTAAAGTAAATATACAGAGTAACAGTTAAGACTTAATATTCTTACATCCGTTTCTTTGGAATTAACTTTCTTAATGCTCCAATGTACTCATATTAGTTAGGCATGGGAATTCTTGAAATTGGTTTTACTTATCCTAGTTAAGGACAACTTGAAACAAATAACATCTATTAGTTTTGAAAAGCAGCTAAAATCTTCATATAATAAACACTGTGCATCTTTCACATGTCCTTTGTGTTGGATCTGTAGAATTTAATTTCCCTTTTAAGTTAGCAATATTATAAAAATAATTTATAGTACATGCTACTTGGGTTCTAATAAGAACTGTGGCAGATGGACCATCCAGGCTACTGGAATCAGCAAGAATCTTTTGTTTTCAGCTGTTTGATTGTAATGTACCTAGTTGTGGTTTTTTTTTTTAATATCTATTCTGATTGAGGTTTGTTGAGATTCTTGAGAGTAAAGGTTGCTTACTTTATCAACTTTGACACATTCTTGACCATATTCTCTTCATATAGTCATCCTGCCTTATTCATTCTCTCCTCTTCTTCAATAACTCCAACAACAAATATATAGGGTTTTGCCCTGTGACCCTTGTGTGACCAATAATATGTACTCTTGTTCTGTCTGTACTTTTGTCCAATATTTTATACTGGTCTGTCACTGGGATTATTTAACCTATCTTCTGCTTTGCTGTTAAATTCATCCAAAGCCAGTTGCCATCAAGATGATTCCAAATCATGGTGACCCCGTGTGTGTCAGAGTAGAACTGTGCTCACAGAGTTTTTAATGGCTGATTTTTTTTTGGAGTACATTTCCAGTCTTTCTTCTGAGACACTTCTGGGTGGACTTGAACCTCTACCCTTTTAGTTAACACCTGAGCATGTTCACTGTTTGTACCACCCAGGGACTTAAAATTCATCCAGTGAGGTCTTAACTTCGGTTAATGTGTTTTTCAGTCTTAGAATGATTTCTTTTTTACAGATTCTAATCTTTGATGAAATTCACTTTCTTTTTATCTCTTTTGTTCATATTTTCTTCCATGTTCGCTAACATATTAATCATCTTTGTATCAAAATCTTTGTATGCTACCTAAAATATCCATTTTTTCTGTGTGTCTGCTTATATTGTTTGTTTCACATGCTTGTTGGTCAGGTTTTCTTGCCTCTTTTCATGTTAGTTGTTTGTTATAGTACACCAGATATTTTGTACAAAGTAAATGTCAAATCTCTGTATCATGCTATTCTTACCTGTTATGGATTGAATTATGTCCTTAAAAAATATGTGTTCTAAATCCTAACCTTTATGCTTGTGGTTCTAATCCCGTTTGGGAATGGGTTGTCTTTGTCATGCTAATGAAGTAGGATTAGTGTAAGGTTTGTTTTGAGTTAATCTCTTACAAGACATAAAAAGAGCAGATGAGGACAAGCAAGCAGAGATGGGGGAAGATAAATGTCAAGCCACATGGATATCTCCAAGGAACCAGGAAACAAAAGCTGAAGAGACAAGGACCTTTCCCCAGAGCTGACGGGGAGAGAAAGCCTTCCCCTAGAGTCAGTGCTCTGAATTTGAACTTCTAGCCTCCTAAACTGTGAGAAAATAAATTTCTGTTTGCTAAAGCTATCCACTTGTGGTATTTCTGTTATAGCAGCACTAGATAACTAAGACACTACCAGATAGGGCCCCATTTTTCCTTTGTGAAGCAGAGAAGGTGAGGAGCTGATACACAAGGGATTGAATTGCATCAGAACTGGTTGGAGTTTTAGTAAGACCCACTCTACCTCTGTTGTTATTCTAGTGTACCAACAAATTGATCCTGACTCATAGCAACCCTATATAAAAGAGTATAACTGCCCCATAGGGTTTTCTAGGCTGTAATCTTTATGGAAGCAGATCACCAGGACTTTTCTCCTACGGAGTGGCTGGTAGGTTTGAACTGCCAACCTTTAGGTTAGCAGCTGAGCGTTTAACGACTGTGCCACCAGGGCTTCTTACTGCACCTCTAGTTCTGCCTTTTTCCTCAGACATACCTCTCCCACACTTTTGATTGAGCGTGCTAAAAGACTGTGGAAGATTCAGCCTGCTCTTTAGTAACTTGACACACATTACTTCCAAATTTGGTGAACATCTTGAGGAGACCAGCCATGTTTCTGAGCCAGGGTCAAATAGGACTTTTTTTTCCCAATTAATCTGGGAATGCTGGAGATTTCAGTTTACTTCACAGAAGCTCCTTAGCCTTGTGTTCAGTCTTAGAATTCAGCAAAAGGATTGTGGGGAAAACCAGCCATGCATTTAGGGATCTTTTAGTTTCCAAATGGTTATGGTCCCACGTACAAATGCCAAAAGCTTTGCTGGTTGCTCTCTCTCCTCCTACAGTCCTTCTGCACAGGCCAGGCCTGATCTTCAGACTGTGTTCAGAATTGGCAAAAGTCACCAAGGAGAAAAGCAGCCTGGAAAGGCAGGTCACCTTGGTAAAATTCTTTGCTTACAGAAATTTTTATTCATTTCATTCCATTTGCTTCCATAATTCTCTGATTTTTTAAAATGTGATATTTGCTATAAGTTTGTACTTTTTTTTAAATCACTCTAGCAGAAGTGTGGTCTACTGCAACCAGCTGTATTCTACCTTAACAGGAAGTCACCTTTGAGTAGACTTTTAAGAAATCTAGGACAGCCTTTCCCAACCTAATATTCTGTAAGGAGATCTTCACTCTGGTGGTGCAATGGTAAAGCACTTGGCTACTAACTGAAAGGTTGGCAGTTCGAACCCATCCAGTGGCTCCATAGAGGAAAGACCTGCAATCTGCTTCCATAAAGTTTACAGCCTAAAAAGCCTATGGGGCAGTTCTACTCTGTCACATGCGGTTGTTATGAGTCAAAATCAACTCACTGGCACCCAACAACAAGATGAGACTATCACAAAGAAAAATGCAGACATGTGTGACAAAAAGAGTTAAGAAATTAAATTTGTGTGCCAAATGTTCAAATAGAAATATATTCCCTGGCAATTTATACTCCTGACATCTACAGTAATAAAGACTGTACTTCATAAGTCAAATTTATTATTTTATGTTTTCTAGTATTGGAAATATTGGTTAAGGTGATTATTGTATGAAGAAATATTGTAATATTTGAAATTGAGTCTTACAGGTGATAACAGGGGCTTAAAGGTCTTGACACAGGGCCTACCCACATGAAAGGCTTGTTTGTCCTTTTTTCTCACCATGTTGTGTGCTGTGGGGAGAACAGGAAGTTCTGAGAGAAACCTAACTGCCCACTCAGCCTCCCCTGCAAGCATCGGTGCAGGCAGTGATGCAAACAAACCAAAGAGATATGTTGGACCTGGAGAGGGGTCCACTGATTCAGAGGACCTGGGCTAGGAAGCGGCTGTCATTATCCTTAAGTATGGTGACTACATGTGCAATTTCAGTTGACCCTTTTCTGTGTTCTGAAATAAATATTCCTTTGGGAATTGAAGTTCTGGAACCTTTAACTTTGGCCCACTCGGTTTCTCTCTTGGGTTTTTCCACCACCATGATATCGCAACCCTGGCCTTTATGTAAATTTCTCTGACCAAATGGCTGTAACTTGGCATTTCAAAACACTTAACAGACTGTATTTTATTTGATACTTACAATGAATTTATGTGGCTACACATGACCTAAATTCTACTTGATAGACCAGGAGACCATAGATGGAGAGGTTAAATACAATCAGTAACAGCAGGCAACCGTATTTAAACCTGGGTCATTTCACTTCTAGCTATGTGTCTTTTCCTACTGTATCATTACGTGAATCTACCCTAGCTCTGGGATGACAGATGGCACAAGAGCAAGAACACTGCTTTGCATCTGGTATATAGTTGAAAAGCAAAGATTCCACACTAAATAAATATGGAAGGAATTTTTTTACCCTCTCCCGTAACTTCCTTTCTGGGGCCTGGCACTCGCTAAGCTTAGATAACAGAAAGGGGACTTATGTAACCTAAGTCAAAGTGGAGAAAAGTTATAGAGACTCTCTTAGCATCATCCGGCGTGAGGCGGTCAGCTTTGGCAGTGGGAAAATCTGATGGTTTTGGAGATGGCTTGACCCTGAATTGCACTGGTGAAGGCCAGTCTTCCTGCCTCTCCTTCAACCTCAACATCCTGCATGGATTATATACCCTTGCTCTTCCCATAAGCCCATCAAGAGAAAACTGGATGGAACTGAATGACTGGATTTCCAGCTAAGGCAAGGAGAAGAGGAACATGAGATAGTGAGAGTTCCTAGGGGAGATGTTGTTGTTAGCTGCCATCAAGTTGGGTCCAACTCATATTGACCCTATGTACAACAGAATGAAATACTGCCTGGTTCTGCATCAGCTTCACAATCATTCTTATGTTTGAGCCCATTGTTACAGCCACAAGCTTAATCCATCTTGTTGAGGGTCTTCCTCTTTTTCACTGACCCTCTGTCTTACGAAGCATGATGTCCTTCTCCAGCGACCGGTCTCTCCTGATAACATGTCCAAAGTATGTGAGGTGAAGTCTCACCATCCTCCCTTCCAAAGATACTCTGGCTATACTTCTTCCAAGACTGACTTTTTCTTTTTCTGAAAGTGCATGGTATATTCAATATTTTTCACCAACCTCATAATTCAAAGGTATTAATTCTTCCTTATTCATTGTCTATCTTTCATATGCATATGAGGTGATTAAAAATATCATGGCTTGGGTCAGGCACACCTTAGTCCTCAAAATGACTTTAAAGAGGTCTTTTGCAGCATATTTGCCCAATGCAATACGTCCTTTGATTTCTTGACTGCTGCTTCCACGGGTGTTGATTGTGGATCCAAGTAAAATGAAATCCTTGACAAATTCAATATTTTCTCTGTTTACCATGATGTTGGTTATTGGTCCACTTGTGAGGACTTTTGTTTTCTTTATGTTGAGGTGTAATCCATACTGAATGCTGTAGTCTTGGCTCTTCAAGTCCTCTTCAGGTAAGTTCTTCAAGTCCTCTTCACTTTTAGCAAACAAGGTTGTGTTAACTGCATATTGCAGGTTGTTAATAAGTCTTCCACCAATCCTAATGCCATGTTCTTCTTCATATAGTCCAGGTTCTCAGATTATTTGCTCAGCGTACAGATTGAATAAGTATGATGAAAGGATACAGCCCTGATGCACACTGTTCCTGATTTTAAACCTCACAGTATCCCCTTGTTCCATTCAAAAGACTGCTTCTTGGTCTAAGTACATGTTCCACATAAGCACAATTAAGTGTTCTGGAATTCCCATTCTTAGAAATGTTATCCATAATTTATTATGGTCCACATAGTCTAATGCCTTTGCATAGTGAATAAAACGCAGATAAACATCTTTCTGGTATTCTGTGCTTTCAACTAAAATTCATCTGACATCAGCAATGATATCCTTGGTTCCACATCCTCTTCTGAATCTGGCCTGAATTTCTGGCAGTTCCCTGTTGATTTACTGCTGCAAGCGTTTTTGAATTATCTTCAGCAAAATTTCACTTGTGTGTAATATTAATGCTATTGTTCAATAATTTCAGCATTCTGTTGGATCACCTTTCTTTGGAATGGGCACAAATATTGATCTCTTCCAGTAGGTTGGCCAGGTAACTGTCTTCCAAATTTCTTGGCATAGATGAGTGAACATCTCCAGTGCTGCATCTCTTTGTGGAAACATCTCAATTAGTATTACATCAATTCTTGGAGCCTTGTTTTTTGCCAATGTTTTCAGCGCAGCTTGGACTTCTTCCTTCAACACCATCATTTCTTGGACTCCTGAAATGGTTGAACGTAGACCAGTTCTTTCTGATACAGTGACTTTGTGTATGCCTTCCATTTTCTTTTGATGCTTCCTGTGTTATTCAATGTTTTGCCCATAGAATCCTTCAATACTGCAACTCGAGGCTTGAATTTTTTTCTTCAGTTCTTTCAGCATGAGAAATGTAGAATGTGTTCTTCCCTTTTGGTTTTCTAACTCCAGGTATTTTCACATTTTGTTATAATACTTTATAAATCCTCTCTGGACCCACCTTTTGAAATCTGTTCAGCTCTTTTACTTCATCATTTCTTTCATTAGCTTTTCTACTCTAAGTTCAAAAGCAAGTTTCAGAATCTCTTGTGTCATCCATTTTGGTCTTTCCTTTATTTCTGTCTTTTTAATGACCTTTTGCTTTCTTCAGGTATGATGTCCTTGATGTAATCCCACAATTCATCTGGTCTTCAGTCATTAGTGTTCAATGCATCAAATCTATTCTTGAGATGGTCTCTAAAGTCAGGTAGAGTATACTGTAGTTTGTACTTTGGTTATCATGGATTTGTTTGAATTTTTTTCAGCTTCAACTTGAATTTGCATGTGAGCAATTGATTGTCTGTTCAGCAGTAGGTAATTGACCTTTTTCTGAATGATAATATCGAGCTTCTCCATCGTTTCTTTGCACAGATGTAGTTGATTTGATTCCTGTGTATTCCATCTGGCGAGGTCCATGTTTATGTTGTTGAAAAAGGTATTTTCAATGAATAAGTCATTGGTCTTGCAAATTCTATCATAGGATCTCCCAAGTTGTTTCTATTACCAAGGCCATATTTTCCACCTGCTGATCCTTCTTTTTTGTTTCCAACTTTTGCATATGATTTAAAAATACAGTGTCTTCCCTATAATACAATGGAGAAATAAGAAGGAAGAAATTTATCACAATTTATAATAAAATAGAGTTTCAGTAAGTAAATGCTCAATCATCACTTTTCTGGAAGATATAATATATTATCCAGATGCTTGCAGGTGTATGAAGGTGACTCTGAGTGCCAGAGCAACACATGCCAGTGTCATCAAAAGTATTGTTGCTGACTCTGGTAACACTAGCTTTTGCTGTACTTAGGGCTGCTGTTGGGCTAGTTCATGTATATCTAGGTCTTTCTTGTTTCTGACATCTGAAAGCTTTCCTTTCTTTTTTGTGAACTCGGTTATGTATTTAAAAATATAATTATCAAGATTTTAAAAACTTATTTCAGCAGGGGATGCTCATTATTGGATAGCCTGTCATACTGCTGGAAGAGAAGACATGTATGTTTGAGGTAAAGGAAGTAGAGAGAGTTTGTAACTGTTGACATTTTGTAAGCAATGGCTTTTCCATAAGTAAGCCTTTCAAAATATGCTTGTAGAATGGCAATGAAGGTATAAAATGCAAATCAAACTATTTCTAAACCATCATTTTCAGGGCCAAGAAAGAACTTATGAGAATACATTTCTTTAAAAAAAATTATAAGGACTTTGGTATGCTTTTAGTCAAAGTAATTTAGAGATGATTGGGTATTGTTATTTTTAATTCAATTTTTTAGAACAGAAATTCACCAAAATAGAAAACTTTGCCATTTCCCTACAACTTTAAAAAATAAACTGTGAGCACTAGCTCAACATAACCTTTCTTTTTTAGACTCCTTTGCTTGCAAATTCATCCAGCATCAAATTACATTGCACTTATTCCTCTTCTGCCTAACTATGCCTTTACATAAATAAACCCAAAGCATTGTCTTCTTGTCTGTTGTTCTAAGTAAATAATAAAAAATCATATGTCTGAGTCTGGTGTTGGGATTTCATACAAATGGATCTTGTTAGAAAACTCCCTTAAATCTAAAATATCAGGAAATTTATTTGTAATCTTCCTTGACAAGTAAGCAGTGGTGACATTTACTGTTCCTAGCATGTGTTGCACTCTCAAAGACTTTGAGTCTTGCCAAACTGACCGAATTAAGAAACACTTAATTGACAGATTAAAAACAAACAAGAAAACCATGCAAATACCTCCTTAACATTCAACTGTTTGACATACACCAGTCCAAACTTTCATATGATTGTATACTTTGAATTTTTTATTCTATTATTTGGCAATGTGTAGCCCCAACTATTTTCTGCTAGTGATGTAGTCATTTGAACTCTAGTTTCTCTATTTGTAAAATTGGATAAAAATCTATTTATCACGGCTCTTTTCAAAGGCAACATTGCATGCCAAGGGAGAATACTGTGATAAACCACTGGCAGCAAGGATTCAGATGCTAAGAAGCAGGCTAAACTGCCCTGGGGAGGACAGGTCCTAGGACTTGTAGGGTTTCTGTTGTTCTGAACCGGACACACAACTTAGGGCCAGAGCTGAAATGTGCATGGTAAAGGCAATGCAGGTAAGCACTCCTGCCAGCCATCTCCATTTTCTGCCCACCATACCTCTGGTGTGTCCTACCCCATGCAGTTCGCAGCCTCTTCACTAAGTAAATGTTACAGATATATTTATACTACAAAATGAAGGAATGTCAAAGAACACGGCTGCCTAGTTTTCTCATATATCTTCATTTGGCCCTGGTCAAGTGAGGGAGCAATGAGAAAACACATTGCTAGGGTGGTGATTTCTGTCATTCATTCCTCCATGTATATTGGAGTTAATACTTTACACTGACTTCTCAGTGGATTGAACTCTCCCTGTTATGGTTAATGTTATGTGTCAACTTGGCTAGGCAATGATTCTCAGTGGTTTGGCAGACACTATGTAATCACTTTCCATTTTGTGACCTGAAGAGATCAGCCAGTCAGTTGAAAGGGGAGTTTCCTTGATGGTACTGCCTGCCTCCAGTGTATAAACAGGTGTTCTGGCAAAGCTCATTCTCTCTCTTGACCCTGCACTCTTCTGGTTGCCCGACCTCTGGTTCTGGGGACGTAAATCTGCAGAAGTCTCCAGTCTACCACCTGACCTACAGATTTTGGACTTTCCAGCCCCAGCAACCCTGTGAGCCAGCAGAGGTCTCCAGCCAGCTGCCGGATCTAAGGATTTGGGACTTACCAGCCCCCACAACTGTGTGAGCCATTTTCTTAAGGTAAATCTCTCTCTGTATATTTATATGTATGTCTCACTTATTTTGCTCCTCTAGACAACCCAGCTAAGACACTCCTCCTTGCTTACCTCTTCTTCTTCCTGTCCCTTTTCACTGCCATAAAAAATCAGAAGAAGATACTCTACTGACAGTGCTATGAACAGTGTGATTTGTAGTGTGATGCAGTAGACAGGGGTGTGTCTTAGTCATCTAGTGCGGCTGTAACAGAAATACTGCAAGTGGATGGCTTTAACAAAAAGAAATTTATTTTCTCACAGTCTAGTAGGCTAGAAGTCCAAATTCAGGGCATCAGCTCCAGAGGAAAGCTTTCTCTCTCTGTTGGCTCTGGAGGAAGGTCCTTCTCATCAATCTTCCCCTGGACTAAGAGTTTCTTTGCACTGGAACTCCGGGTCCAAAGGAAGCAGTCTGCTCCTGGCACTGCTTTCTTGGTGGTATGAGGTCCTCAACTCTTTGCTTGCTCCCCTTTCCTTCTATCTCCTGTCAGATGAAAAGTGGGTCAGGCCGCACTCCAGGGAAGCTCCCTTTATACTGGATCAGGGATGTGACCTGAGCAAGGGTGTTATATCCCACGCTAATCCTCTTTAACTACAGGTAGAGATTATGACTTATAACGCATAGGAAAATCACAAAATGGAAGACAACCACTGGGAATCATGGCCTAACCAAGTTGACACATATTTTTAGGGGACACAATTCAATCCATGACAGGGTGACCTCCTTAGGAATCAGAAATTGGGTGAAGGGTTCAGGTGGAAGGGTAGAGAAGTAAGACTCCTTCATCTTTCTGGCCCAGAGAAATGATACTGGAGCCATTTACCCTGTACTAGAAGAGGATGCTTCTGTTTCTATCACCTTTGAACTCTAATTACCCATGTAGCTATCTTCTAAAGAATTCTGCTATTTAGAAATAATGAAATATGATTTCCATGTTACAATAAAGTTGGACTCTTCCTTTCTCTCTCTTTTGTTACACAGCCTCTGATTACAAGTTTGTTCTTGGCATCTTTACATAGTAGGGGGCCTTTGACTGTCTTTCCCTTATACATATTCTCTTTTCCCTGCTGCTTCTTCACATTTTCTGCTGCAGAAGTGACGAGCCTCTTGGCAGGGCGTCTCTCTCAGCCAGTGAACATTAGGCAGATAACAGAGATCTTTCTACCCTAAGAATTAGGAAGAGGCAGTTTATGAAGTTATTCTACTTTTCAAAAAAAGGCTACAATTAGTTTTGGTGTTAGGCATAAAAAAGTGTTTTCTTTTTTATTTAATATTGTTTGCATAATAGAGATTTTCATTTAATGGAAGAAAACTTTGAGTAAGTGTGTGTGTGTGTGTGTGTGCGTGTATGTTGTTGTTACCTGCCATTGATTCAGTCTCTGACTCATGGCAACCCCATGTACAATGGAACAAAATGCTGCCTGGTCCTGCACCATCCCCATGATCAGATGAGGATCAAATCATTGTGATCTATAGTGTTTTCACTGATAATTTTCAGAAGTAAATTGCCTAGCCTTTCTTCCTAGTCCATCTTTAGTCTGGAAGCTCCACTGAAGGCTGTTCAGCACCATAACAATACACAAGGCTCCACTGACAGAAGGGTGATGGTTGTGCATGAGATGCATTGGCTGGGAATTGAAACCAGGTCTCCTGCATGGAAGGCGGAAATTCTGCCACTAAACCACCACTGCCTGGTGTATATGTAAGTCCACGCATTATTTCTCCAGTACCTTATATATGTCAGGCATGATGCTAAGGGTCTATATCCTCAATAAACTTACAAAAAAGGATAAAACAGACATTGCATGTTAAAATCCATAACAACGTATTTACAACATGAAAAGCACCATGAAGAAAAGTGCAAAGAATTTATAAAATGGTTTAACAAGGAAACCTTAGCTAGCTTAGGAGTTGGGAGAGCCATTCCGAAGAAAGGGGTACTTAAGATAAGATCTTAAAAATGAACAAGAGTAAGTCAGGTAAAATATGGAACCAGGAGTGGAGGATGGAGATAGGGCCTGGGGTGGCAGTGATTGTGCTGATGGTGAGGTGTGCAGATCTGAGGAGGTGATGGGTATACAGAAAGTGCAAGTGTCACTGGATTGCAGGTTTGATGTAGGGAGAAGTGTTACAGCTAGGAGACTGGGACAGACAACTGGAAAGAAAAGAGTCTTAAGTAGGGTTGTGCGAATGGGATATTGTGGAATGATCTGGAGAGAAGTTTCTAATGATAATCAAATACATGGTGTGACTACAGATGTAGGTGCTTCGGGGGAGGGGTGGAAAAGATCATTGGGTGTCAAGTTAAGAAACTGGCGGAACAAAGTGCTGATGATACATCCATGTGATGTTGAATTTGCCAAGCGTGATGACAGGCTTGGGGTGAAAGGAAGACCGGAAATTGGGTACTCAAGTCTTTAATGGGTGACCAGGTTATTGTCCATTGATGACTACAGGTAGAAGAGGATCTTATGGTTAGGTGTGCAAAGGAGCATCTTACAAACAGACAGAAATCTCTGGAAGCAGTTTTGGGCAGTACATGGGTTCCATTTTTGACATTGACACGTTTGGGGTGTTGAGAGAAAACACAGTCCTCAGATCCCACTTGAGAAGGATGGAGGAGAAGCAGGATCCTTAGGGGACAGAGGGCTTCAGCAAAGTCAAGGAAGTGTGTGTGTGTGTGTGTGTGTGTGTGTGTGTGTGTGTGTAATAATGGTGAGATAATTATGGGTTAGAATCCTATAGAGTGGGTAAGATAAGACCTCCTTAAAACTCATACTCTCAACCATTCATCCAAACTTTGTGTTTCTTCTGTAACACTCCTCCCAAATTACAGTCAAGAACCTGCTTAAAAACTCCCAGAGCCCTGGTGCCACAGTGGTTAAGAGCCTGGTTGCTAACCAAAAAAAAAAAGGTTCGAATCCACCAGCCACTCCTTGGAAACCCTATGGGGCAGTTCTACTCTGTCCTGTAGGTTCGCTGTAAGTTGAAATTTACTTGATGGCAATGGGTTTGGTTTTGGTTTTTTTGGCTACCTGCTTAAAAACTCCCAGCAACAGTTAAATCATAATCCCTGATGCAGTCCATTTCACTTTTGATGACTCATTCTGTTGAAAATTATTTCGTATACAGTAGACTCTCTCTAGTTCTCACACGTTTTGTATAAAAGTGTAAGAAAAATGTTCAATGAGTATAATCAGGGTGGATAGGCTGAAAGGCTATTTTATTTCAATTATTCAGAATGAGAATTTGTTCATGTAATACTTGTGTAATTTAAATTATCAAAGTCAAATTTATAATATTAAAAAGTACAGCAAAACCTGAAAAAATAATTTAAAATCACCCTATGGTGTGGTTGGAATTATGAATGTGCCCAGTTCTCTGAATAAGCTTTCTGATAGTTACCGATTCTAATTGTGCTTCATTTTTTTTTCTTTTTCAACTGTCAACACTTTAAAACTATCATTGATGGAAGGAACATTAGCACTCAAGAAGCAAATTGAATAAAATAATTCATAAATATTTTAAATAAATTTTAAAATATATTTATTTAATGATTTTTTTGAGAGAGGTCATTGGGTGGTGCAAACGCTTTGCACTGGGCTACTAACTGAAAGATTGGCAGCGTGAACTCACTCAGCGGTGCCACAGGAGAAAGGCCTAGAAATCTGTAAAGATTATGGCCAAGAAAACCCTATGGAGCTCAGTCCTACTCTGTAACACATGAGGTTGCCTTGAGTTGGAATCAACTGGATGGCAACATTTTCTTTTTACTTGATTTACCTGGAAAACATAGTTGGTGTTTTATTGACTTAGAATAGCTAGGTAGTCAAGGGGATAGCTGGGGCTAAGTGACCACTGTTAAGGTTAATTCTGTGCCAGGCAGTTACTGAAACTTCTTCCAGAGCGTTCTCTCAAATCCTGTCTCTTTGGACAGCAAACATAGGATTAACCCTAGAGAAAATTATTATATCAGATTTAAGTGGTTTTAAGATGACTGGATCTTGTCTTTTCAGTAAATTATTTTTTTAATTCACTTTTTTTATTTTTTAAACAAGAGAACTTGTTCTTATGATTTTTCCCAGGAGAACCAGAGATTAGTTTCTTTGACTTTTCTTCTTGTTCCTTCCCAACAGAAGCTTTCTATTTTGAGGATAACCACCTGATTACAAGTAAAATAGCCCGAAATAAACCCAAATACCTTCATGAATAAGAATTTCTGGAATGACTGTCAGACTTTCGGGGTCAAATTGACTGGGCCCGGAAGGCCACCAGAGTCCCATAGCTCAAATCTCAGGTTGTATTCATGGATTCATATTTCCTGTAGATGATTTGGTTTGCTGCACTTTGACGGATAGTGCCTTCTTCTCTAAGCAACTAAAATTTAAACAGATAAATACAGTCAGGTAGTCTGACTGATAGCCGGAAAAGAAATTTGGCCATTGTAAGTGGGCTTTGAGATTACCATTAAACACAATGTATGCTGTGTTACTGAGTATATGAAAATATCTATAATCATTAAATTCATTGAGCAAGTGGGTAAGAACTCATGCTTGCTAGGAACATCTGCTTCTCACTCACTCTTTGTGCAATGTTTTCTGATATTGATAAAGCAGTAGATCTATTCATTCCGTGAACTTTTATCATGGAGTTCCTAGGTGGCACAAACGATTAAGTGCATGGCTACTAACTGAAAGGCTGGCATTCGAATTCATCCAGAGATGCCTTGGAAGAAAGGCCTGGCGATCTACATCTGAAAGGTCACAACCGTTGAAAACCCTGTGGAACATAGTTCTACTCTGGTATGCAAGGGGTCGCCATGAGTCAGAATTGACTTGATGGCAACAGTTGTTTTTTTTTTTTTTTTTGTTTATGTGTCCAGCACAATGAGAAGGGCTATTGGTACATAGAAAAAGTCATAGTCCCTACTCCTGAGCAGATATTATAATTCTCTATTAAATAACGAAAGCAAGGATAGACAACTGACTACATGTGAGAGCGGAAAGACAGAGGAGAATCTAGGGTGATGTACTGATTTCTGGCTTGGGTTATCAAGCTGATGGGGAATATAATTGTTTTTGAAATGGAATATATTGACATCTTATTTCTAAATGATGAAATGGTGGAAGCCAAACAAAACTATGCCATTTTGGCTCCTTTAACATAGTAACAAAATACATTTTGTAATTATGGACAGCTGATTTGAAAAAGTGTGTCATTTCTACCCCTGTTACCTCAGTGAATCAGCTCATCATTTGAAAGACATGCTAACAGTTGGGTTGGTTACATAAGGAGATTTACAAAGAAATCTAGTGCAAGCCTACATTGTTAGCTCATTCTTGTCATGTCTGTTTTCTGACTACTGGTTAATATAAATTTTGTTGTGTTGTTTTTAGTGTTCTGACTCAAATTGAATACATGGATACACATGTTTATATAAGCCTATTAATATACAACTTGCATCTGGAAAATCAGAGGTTTTAATATCAGTTATCATTTATTTAAAGAAAACCTTTTGCAACATAGATAACTTGATGTGCTTCCTCTAACAACAGAATAGTTATTGTTGGAAGATAATTCCCCATAGACCTTTGGTATCTCTGCATGTCTCCTGAGTGAGGGACTTACTGCCTTTTTTTTCCAGACAATCTTTTTGTGGGTATTTATAGGGAACAGACTTGTAAAATAGAGATAGTGTCTACCTCTGGATCAAAGAGCAAGCATGATTATTGCCTATTATAAAAGATTCGGGTTGTCTAAGCTCAGGGTTCTTCTCCTATAACACAATCCACTGCATATGTGGGTGTCATCTAGCATTCTTTGTATCACATTGCAAGAATGGAGGTTTGGAGAACAGGCACAAAAATGCTGACCTCTGGATATTGCTGTTGCTGTGAGTAATAAACTTTCTTTTGTCTATAATCCAGGAGTCTTCTACCAGCATCCATGAAACTGTTGACAGGCTACCTTGTTAGCTTGTGTGTAGCAAGAATTCTCATTCCCTTCACAGTTCTTGACAGTTAGGGCATTTTAGATTCTTATCTCCCAAACCATAGACTATAGTCTACCATTGAATACGGCACATTTCAACTTTTTCAGCATTGATGGCGTAGGACTCTAAGTTGTAGCTCAAATAATAAAAAATCATTAACTATGAAATACTATAACGTGTTTTTTTTTTTTTTATTTTATTTTATTTTTTTATTTTTTTATTATTATTTTTTTTAATATATATTTTATTGTACTTCAGGTGAAAGCTTACAGAGCTAATAGTTTCTCATGAAATAGTAGTACACATGTTGTTTTTTGACATTGGTTAACAACCCCACAACGTATTAAGCCTCTAAATTCTCAACCTTTTATAACGTGTTTTTGATATAAATGTAAGGAAGTAGAAATATAACATTTTCGATTAGTTTTCACTTTTTCTTGTAATTGCAAATGAGGATGCTATGCTTGTGATAATTCCCATTTATTATCTATCACAATTCTTAAAATTTCTTTATGAATAAGATTTGAGAATAAGAGTACATTTAAAGCAACAGCTTTTGTGGAAATGTGTAAGTTCACCGTCATTCACAGTTCATTTATTTTTGGTACTTTTAACTGTCATGTAAGCACCATAAATAAATGTTTTGATTACTTTTTGTTTTTGAAAAGAACTTTATTGAGATATATTTTATACGCCTCATTCATTTGAAGTATACAATTCTGTGAATATTGACAGGTGAATATGCCAGTAAAACTACCATCATTATCAAAATACAAAAAATTTCCATTGTCCTCCAATGATTCCTTGCGCTCCTTTGATCCTAAGTGGATTTTGGTAACAAGTGAAATTCCATTATGCTGGGGCACTTTAGAAATAATTTCTGATGAGTTTTTGCCAGCTTCCAAGTTTCCTTCTTTTTTTTCAATCATCTCAAACTGTAACGTTTGATTTTTTCCTCCTTGGTTTTTCACCCAAGTGAGTGTTATTTTCTCTGACTTCTGTTTTCCTTTCAAGGGTTCTTCTGTCTAGTATTTTCCTCTCTTTCCTATCCCTTTGGACAGAAAGGCTGAATAAAATTCTCATGAACTCATATAAATGTGATAAATTTTATTGGTTTGAAACATATCAAGATTAAGTGGCCTTACAGAAAAAAAAAGGGGTCATATTCATAAAAAGAAAATGAGAGGGTGTTAGTGTACCTGAATGTCTTAGTCATATAGTGCTGCTATAACAGAAATACCACAAGTGGATGGCTTTAACAAAGAGAAATTTGTAGGCTAGAAGTCCAAATTCAGGGCATCAGCTCCAGGGGAAGCCTTTCTCTCTCTGTTGGCTCTGGAGGAAGGTCCTTCTCATCAGTCTTTCCCTGGACTAGGAGCTTCTCTGCACAGGAACCCTGGGTCCGAAGGACACGCTCTCCTCCCGGCACTGCTTTTTTGCTAGTAAGAGGTCCCCAACTCTCTGCTTGCTTCCCTTTCCTTTTATCTCTTGTAAGATAAAAGGTGGTGCAGGGATACCCCAGGGAAACTCCCTTTACATTGGATCAGGGATGTGACCTTAGTAAGGGTGTTACAATCCCACCGTAATCCTCTTTAACATAAAATTACAATCACAAAATGGAAGAAAACCACACAGTACTGGGAATCATGGCCCAGACAAATTGATACACACATTTTTTGGGGGACATAATTCAATCCATGACACTGAGTGTGGAAATTGACCATCTAAGCAATGAAAACTGGTAATAATTATTTATGTGATTAAATGATGTAAACTCTTCTATTCACATACATCATAATGTTGGATTTGGGATTTTTTCCTTCTCTTAATAATTGATACATTTTTGAGAGAAGGCTTTCTCAAGTATTTGTTCTCATTTGACTCTTCATAATTCTGGTTCTCAAAATCCAAGGGTGGATTTTGAATACTGTGTGTCTCTCGGCACACGGGTGACATTTGTCTTGAGATCCTTCGAAGAATGCAATGTGAAGAGAAATAGCAGAGCAACTTTCCCACAGCAACAGCTGTATGTGAAGGACAAGACACTTAAACATTCTAATTCCAAATATAAAGTAGAACTAAATAATGGTGGTGGTTAGAGCTGTGACATTTGTCATATGACTTCTAATTTATAAAACAAGAATTTTCTCTCTTCTCTCATCAGTTTGAGGAGCAAACTTTGTTTTTCAAAATCAGTTACATAGTTTGAAAGGAAGCTGTCTGCTCCAGCTGAAAAAGTGGGGTGGGAGATTTCCCAAAACTGTTTGGAAAATTATAAAATTGAATAATTGAAGACAATTATCCATTTTTTTAACATCATTTCACCCCAAGCTTCCACTTCTCACTGATAAGGCTTTTTGCTAGTTCGAGGGAGAAAATATACAACATCCATAAACATGGAAAATAAGTTGAATCCATCTATCTCTTTCCTTTCACATCTGGAAATGCTCAGGACTGGATTCATGTTGAAACCCGCAGCCTGCACATTTTGTCCCCATGTATCTGTCCGTGTCCATGACATTTTATAGCCAAGCCTGTCTTTTGTTAAGAACGGGCTGACCAAAACAAGAACAGTAAAATTTCTAAATCAATATCCCACCACCCCGCTTCACTATGAAATATGGAACAATTGTTGGACCTTTTCCAAAAATTGTGTGCTACAAAGAGCAACAAATGATCACAATTCAAGGTGCGGGTGTGGGGGCTTGATCAGGAGACCTGCTTCACACACAAACACATTCTATATATAACTTTTATTAATCTTAAGAACATCATTATTCTATTGGATTCTGGATTTCTAGATGTCACACAATCGTTCAAACTACACTTAGGAAGTACTTAGCTTAAGGGCGGGAGGGTCACCTAGGCTCTGTTTGCTAGGATTGAGTCAAATTGTAGGGCCTGAAATACCCAGACAGGGTATCTTTTTGGAATCATCTACCTAGAAGGGGACCTTTTTCTAATCTGCATTAAGGTGTTGCCTCTGCTAGCAGAACACTGGGCGGGGTGGGCGGTCATTACAACTTCATATAACCTGTCGCTGTTCAGTTGATTCCCATGTGTGTCAGAGTAGAACTGTTCTCTGTAGGATTTTCAATGCTGATTTTCTGAAAGTAGATTGCCAGTCCTTTCTTCTGAGGTACCTCTGAGTAGACTTGAATCTCCGACCTTTTAGTTAGTAGCCAAGTGCATTAACTTTTTGCTCCACCAAGGGATTCCATACCTTCATACAGACTGATGTTTAACGCTATCTCATTTCCCGTATTTTTCAGCCAACCGTTGCTATTATTTTTTACACACTGAGATCCCTGAATAGCTGCACCTGGTCAGTATTATTCACACAGTTCATATGTATGGGATGTTTTGATCCAAGAAAAAAATATTGTTTGTGTTTGTTTTCACTGCTTACCAGTTCAGAGGAGCAATAAGCCAAAAAGAAGAACATAGGTTGTAATGGGGAAATGAAAGATACTAGCAGAGTTCAGAAAGAGCAAAATAAGGGGCTCACTAAATTAAGAAAACAAAGCTTAGGGAAGACTGAGAAAATGTAGCAGGGATTAGAATGGGGTCGACAGACAGAAGATGAAGGGTGGTTCAGGAACTAATTTTGCAGAGGGTATTTGCTCTGGTTTTCCTTCCATGGTACAGCTAGAATACTAGGTGGCACTGGTATGGCAAAAAGACAAAGTAGGATGAAGAAGTTGGTTTTGGGGTTTGGACTGGGCCCAGATTTCTTCTCCAGAGAGGTTAGTTGGTCACGAAAGAGTGGATGGACACAGTGGTTCTAGGCAGTTCAGAAGCATGGGTGTCAGGCAACAAGGATCTGAAACTCACAGTAGTGGCCTGGAGAACCAAGTGCCAACGCCCTCTGAGTCTGGGTAGAAAGATCGGTAACTCTGGCCAAAGAAAGAAGGATCAGCTCTCATCACAGGGTTGAGCTGTGGGGTGCCAGATATAAGAAAGAAGCTTGATTCCAAGGCTTAATAAACATGTCGTGGGACCCTTCTCTTTCTGTGTAGACACAGAACTGAGTTGGGATTTCAACAGGGCCTGAGCTTGTCGTCTACAGAAAATTCTGGTTTTCGATGACCAGGGTGTTTTGGAAAAAAAAAAAAAAAAAAGGGGAGAAATCAGTTTCTGAAGCACAGTTCAAAACTGGCATATATTTGTAATTATAAAGAAAAACCAGTGGACAATTATAAATTAGATGGTAATGCACAGATATGAAAAAAGTGTGATCTCTTTAAAGCATCATTCCTTTACATTGAAGGCTAGACATATTTGCCTATTAATTTATTCATTGGCTCATTCATTCATTTATCAAATATTTATTAAATGTCTGTTACATGTCAATGTGTTTAATATCTTATGTAAAATCAAGTTTAATTGCTACCTTTCCTTTTTTGTTTTGATTTTCAATGGTGGAAAGTCAATCTGTCTAATAATACTATCAGTTAAAAATGGAGCAACTGTTTGGGCAAGTTTAAGCCCTGGGGAATTATGAAACTTACTAGAAGATGTTGATGGCAGTGGAGGGAAATCGAATAAGGTTATAAAAGCCTGAGGTGATGGTTTTGTGACTAAGATATTGATTTGAGAATGCATTAAGTGAACCACTTAGCTCTGATAATGGTGAGATTGGATATCTGCATGGAAGTTATTTACAATTGATTGTGTAGTCATATAAAAGTTGCTCAAAATCCTTAACCTGGGTGAAAAAAAATCGTTATGGTGTCTTCCTCTGTATTTATTATCTGAGATAATTTTAGTGGGGAATACCAGACCAAAGAATATAGTGACATATTTTTGGGCATTGGCTCAAGTTGTTTACCAAAAATAAAAGCCTAATGGGCTCTCCTTATTGTCATATTTATGACTTGTGGCTTGCTGTGCCAGCCAATGTATTCTCCCCCAGAGAATAACTATTTTTATTTAGCTCTGTTTTTAACACAATATGAGTGTGTGAATGGGTATGTATAAGGAGCATGTGGGAACACAGCACGGGATGGTAGGGAATAAACAAAAAATTCAGGAATGTGCCCGTACAAACTGAAGAACAAAGACTGAGCAGCAAATTATTTTAAATTATAGATTATTCCCAGGAAGTTTTATGGAGTTTTCTCAATCAGACTAGATAAGAATTACTTTAATTAGACAAAATGTCTCTTGAAAGGAGATGAGGTAGGGATTTAGGAAGAGAAGTTGTTTTTGGTAAAAGTGAGGGATTCGGCAGCTAGTGAGCAGATGGAGCCCTCGTGGAGCCGTGGTTAAGAGCTACGGCTGCTAACCAAAAGGTCGACAGTTCGAATCCACCAGTTGCTCCTTGGAAACCCTATCAGGCAGTTCTACTCTGTCCTACAGGCTTGCTGTGAGTCGGAATCGACTGGATGGCAATGGATGTGGGTAGGGGTATAGTGAGCAAGATGATGGTATTGGCAACAGGAAGAACTTGCCTCTTCTGAGACAAGCCAAGGATTTGAGGAGAATTTGTACATAGATTTTGCAGTATCCCCTCTAGGGCTCTGTCCTTTCTGAATACTTTCCTCCAATGTCTCGCTCTGCTGGCAGCCTTGAACTATAAACTTTGTATCCTCTTCCCAGTAACCAGTTACTGTGGAGTGGTGACCCCATGTGTGTCAGAGTAGAACTGTGCTCCATAGAGTTTTAAGTGGCTGACTTTTCAGAAGCAGATTGCCAGGCCTTTTCTCAGAGGTGTCTCTGGGAGGACTTAAACCCCCAAACTTTCAGTTAGCAGCTGAGCAGGTTAACGGTTTGCACCACCCAGGGGCTCCTTCTCCGCAATAGGACTGCTGTTTTCTGGTTGATTTCTAGTCTCTCCTTGCACTGTAGTGATCTGGAGGGTGTCTTAAAGGGAAGTCAGTGAATTATGGAGCTTGCTTAGTGTATCTTCTTCCTCTTAAGGATTACATTTTGTTCAGTTTCTGCTGACGTTTGATGGTACATTAAAACCTTCAAATAGTTGCCTTTTTATATTTGTATAGAGTTATCATTGTTGTTCACAGGAAGGTTAGTCTGATACAAGCTATTCCACTCTAACTGGAACCAGAAACAGAACCTTGTGTTAATTGGCTACCTGTTCTTTGTCATGGACTGTGTAGATTTACATATATATTTATTATTCTACTTTAGATGAAGGTTTACAGAACAAACTAGCTTCTCATTGAACATTTAGTACACAGATTGTTTTGTGACATTGGTTACCAATCCCATGACACATCAGCACTCTCCCTTCTTGGCCTTGGGTTCTCTATTACCAGGTTTCCTGCCTTCCGGTCCTTGCCCCTGGGCTGGTGTACCCTTTTACTCTTGCTTTGTTTTATGGGCCTAGCTAATATTTGGCTGAAGGGTGAACCTCATGAGTTACTTGATTACTGCGCTAAAAGGGTGTCTGGGGGCCATACTCTTGGGGTTTCTCCAGTTTCTGTCAGGCCAGTAAGTCTGGTCTTTTTTTGTGAGTCAGACTTCTGTTCTACATTTTTCTCCAGCTCTGTCCGGGACCCTCTATTGTGATCCCTGTCAGAGCAGTCAGTGGTGGTAGCTGGGCACCATCCAGTTGTGCTGGACTCAGTCTGGTGGAGGCTGTAGCAGTTGTGGTCCATTAGTCCTTTGGATAATCTTTGCCTTCTGTCTTTGGTTTTCCTCATGGAGGTTTACAGACGTTGATACTGAACCGTGTAACTACACTACAAGGTAAGCATCATCACCATTATCGTCACTGTTTTACAGAATAAGAAACAGAGTCACAGAGCGATAAAGAAACTTGCCCAAGTTTATAAAGTAAGGGGCAGATGTGGGATCCAGTCCCATGTTTTTCAGTTATAAAGCTTCTGTTCTTCTGACTTTGCCAAGGACTCTCAAACCTGCCCTCAGACTGGAATTTCTTGGAGAGATTTAAAAATACTGATGCCTTGGTTTCAGGTCCAGAGATTTTTATATAAATGGTCTTCACTATGGCCCAAGTACTGGAATTTTAAAAAGCTCCACAGATGTTTCTAATGTACAGCTAAGATCTAGAACCACTATGCTGAGCCATGCTTCCTGTGATATCAACTAAATCCTATATCCAGGTGTCTTAGTTATCTAGTGCTGCTATAACAGAAATATTACAAATGGATGGCTTTATCAAACAGAAGTTTATTCTCTCACAGTCTAGGAGGCTAGAAGTCTGAATTCAGGATGCCAGCTCCAGGGGATGTCTTTCTCTCTCTTTTGGGTCTGGATGAAGATCCTTGTCATCAATCTTCCCCAGGTCTATAAGCTTTTCAGTGCAGGGACCCCGGGTCCAAAGGATGCACTCTGCTCCTGGCAGTACTTTCTTGGTGGTATGCGGTCTCCATGTCTCTCTGCTCGCTTCTCTCTTTTATATCTCAAAAGAGATTGGCTTAAGACACAACCTAATCTTGAAGATTGAGTTCTGCCTCATTAACATAACTGCCACTAATCCCATCTCATTCACATCATAGAGGTAGAATTTATGACATATAGGAAAATCACATCAGATGACAAAATGGTGAACAATCACACCATACTGGGAATCATGGCCTAACCAAGTTGACAGATATTTTTGGGGGACACAATTTAATCCATGACACCAAGTCAATTGATACTAATTTTATTTTTTTCTTTCTAAATAATTACAGAATGGAAAGATGTTTTGTGTATTTACTATTCTAATATCCTGGTGACAAATGGTGAAAGAAAGCCTTTTCGAGTATCTCAAACCAGTTTTTTTTTTCCTAAGTCAATCCATTAAGAAGAGTTCTGGTTACTCCTATCTATATGAGCAGTGCTGTTCCTGAAGGTAAGAAGTATTCCTATTTCGCCTCTAATAAGAATTTTTTCCTTGTTTTGTGATTAAGAATAAGTAAGTTCCCAAGAGCTATTGGGAATCCTTCTTATCTTTGTTAATTGATATAAAGAAAATAAACAGCCAG
The DNA here is from genome assembly GCA_030035585.1 of Dugong dugon. Taxonomy (NCBI): domain Eukaryota; kingdom Metazoa; phylum Chordata; class Mammalia; order Sirenia; family Dugongidae; genus Dugong; species Dugong dugon. The sequence continues at coordinate 20,445,185 of CM057460.1, forward strand.
AATTAGAATGAAAGCTTGTGCTTCTTTGTGAAGTCCCTTGTTGAAGTTTGGACAAGTTGTAGATTTCATATTGATGGTGTAATAAGGAGACAACTTTAAACAGAGACTCCGAGGACCTCAGTTCCAGCTGCAGACATTAGCATGGTTTCTGCGACCGGATGAAGTCCCTCAACTCTTCTAGGCTCAATTTTCTACTCAAAGTTGTGATCGAAAGTTTTATGAACTTCAAATTAAGTTCCTGCTTGAAATACTCTTTCTCTGCTTGCTGTCAAGAGAATAGAACAATCACTAGAATAAGGCATTGCATGCAAACATCAAAAGTAAAGCTGTACCTTTCAAACATGTTTCTTAAGTGCACCCATTTCAGTGAATGAACCCTATTATAGACTGATGGTTTGGGGGTAAAGTGGGTACTGTTAAAAGCCAAGTTCTTCAGAGAAAATTCTAGATAGATGTAGCTTGATGTAGGCAGAGGAAATGAGGAACAATGGTAAAATTTAATAAATATCTGATGAGTAACATTTAAACCTCTGTGTTCTGAGGGTACCAAACGTGGCTTTGTTGACAAGTCCCATGATGCAGCACTGTGCATTCACCTGACAGGAGATTCTGGCACCTGCATTTGCCCACATTCAAGCTCTTTCCAGGCTGATAACACTGTACTTTGCTTTATTCAGGGTTGCTATTCTTGCTGGGGGAGTTGTGCCAGTGATAAAAAGGTAAAAAATAAATCTGCTAAGAAAGACTGATTTGTGTTGGCAGGCTGCAGCATAGGATTTGGAAACAATAGGCAGAGTAATCATATGGTATTTGGAAGCAGTTTTGCTTTGACCAGGGTTGAGCACCAAGCTATTTTTACTGGTAGTTAACATTTGGCAATTGCTGATCAGTAACAATGTACTGATTGTCCTACCGAAGTGGCATGGTTCAGTGGGCAGAACACACTGATTGAACTAGAATGTAAAAATATTTGTACTTAAGCGCATCCGTTTTGCTGTTGATTGGCCTTGGAACTTGGACTCATCTTTCATACATCTTGGGGTGTGTATGCACGTGTGCATGTGTGTCCGTACCGGTTTACTTCGGAATGTGGAGGAATCAGGGCATCAGGTTCCTTTGAAAAGACAAGTTTGGATTTTTAAAGCAATAGCCTAATGTGATGGTCAAAATATTAAAAAAAACTTCATAAAACAAAAACAAAAAGAAATGAAGGATGTGAGAAGGCTGGGTGATAACATGTATACGTAAATATATTCAAAACAAAATAATTGAAATATTTGAGACAACTATCATAAGAATGGAGCCCTGGTGGCATAGTAGTTAAAGAGTTCAACTGCTAACCAAAAGGTCAGCAGTTCGAAACTACCAATGGCTCCGTGGCAGAAAGATGTGACAGTCTGCTTCCGCAGAGATTAACAGCCTTGGAAACCCCAAGGGGGTCGCTATGAGTTGGAATCAGCTCGACAGCAGTGGGTTTTTATCATAATAACATTACTGTAATTATTAGACAAGGAAAATTGATTCAGATTTGCTAAGTTATAGTATATATTGCTTTGCTTTTTATATCTTTAGAGAGTTTTAGTTATGCAAGTACTCAGATCTCTGGTTTATAAATCTATATTACCAGTTTGTAGGTAAAATCCAAGACCACATTCCATTTTGTGAACAAGTCTTCCAATGTAGCAGAATTTCACAAAGTCCACTCCTCCTTTTTTCTAGCTCTTATTTGAGATAAGAACAGGTACTCTGGTAGGAATCTTTATCTTCATTATGTGTGTGTGTCAGGGGGCCGGGGGGTGTTGTGTGTGTGCGTGTTAATTTAATCACTTACTCAGGCAGCTATTTTCATGTACTTTAATTTTAACAACCACTACACATTTGTGAGTGTGTTGTACTGTGGTGGCTTGTGTGTTGATGTGATGCTGGAAACTATGCCACCAGTATTTCAAATACCAGCAAGGTCACCCATGGTGGACAGGTTTTAGTGGAGCTTCCAGACCAAGGCAGATTAGGGAGAACGGCCTGGTGAACTACTTCTAAAATTAACCAATGAAAACCCTATGGATCACAGAATATTGTCTGAGACTTTGTCTTGCTTACTTTGGATGCACCATCAGAAGGGACTGATCACAGGAGAAATACATCATTTTTGGTCAAGTGGAGGGCCAACAAAGGACAGGGAAATTCTCAGTGAGATGGACTGACACAATGGCTGCAACAATGGACTTCAACATACCAACAACCATGATCATGAAAATGGTGCAGGACTGGGCAACGTTTCATTGTTTTACATGGGATCACCATGAGTTGGAGCCAGCTCAATGGCAACTAACAACAACAACGATTTCTATAAGAAAAACAAATACATATGTTAAATGTAACCCAGATAATGTGAGAAGTAGCATGGTTAAAAATGCCAGCATGCTTCAGACAAAGCGTATTTAAAGGTGCTATGTAGGGTCGCTATGAGTTGGAGTCAACTTGATGGCAATAGGTTTGGTTTGGTTTTGGTATACAGGAGTGATCCTGCTTTTATCTTTCTACAAATTAAAGGAATCTATTTTTAATTTGGACTGAATGAGTAGCTCTTCTTGCCTTTCTGCTACAAGGTTCAAGTTTAAACCTTCCTTTCCAGAATGATGACTTACAGAATCTGGGAGTGGAGGGTAGTGCGGGTGGGAGGCAAGGTAGACAGAATATACAAATTATCTACCAAAGAAAAGAAAGATGCAGGACTATAGAGCTTCCATCTCCAATCCATTTCTAAGAAAACAGAGCATATTTGATACAGCAATTCTTTCATAGGTAAAGACTGAAAACTCTGAGTGAACCTTGGGAAAGTACATAATCAGTAATCACATCTTCTACTAAAACAAAACTTATGTGACACATTAAAAGAACAATTTAGATCTTGAGGCCAGTGTTGCATGAGAAAGGAAGAACATGAGACACATAAAAGGTAGGAGAAGAAAGAGTTGAAAGAAACTACATCCAGAATGCAAGAGCCGATGCTGACCTAGTACTTACCGTACGGGGAGCACAGTTCTCAGAGGTACTTCTTCTGATGGATTGGTGTATTGCAATATTTCGTGTAATGTGAAGGTGAAGCAGCAAGTGCTAATGTAGCAGCTACAGGAAGTTATCCAGAAGATCTAATTAAGATAATTGATGAAGGTGGCTATACCAAACCACAGGTTTTCAATGTAGATGAAACAGCCTTGTATTGCAAGAAGATGTCATCTAGGACTTTCATAGTTAGAGAGAAGGTATCAATGTCTGGCTTCAAAGCTTCAAAGGACAGGCTGACTCCCTTGCTAGGGGCTAATGCAGCTGGTGATTTTAAGTTGAAGTCAATGCTCATTTACCATTCCAAAAATTCTGGGGCCCTTAAGAATTATGCTAAATCAGTTGTGCTCTGCCTGTGCTCTATAAAAGGAGCAACAAAGCCTGGATGACAGCACATCTGTTTACAACATGGTTTACTGAGTATTTTAAGCCCACTGTTGAGACCACTATGAGTTGGAATGGACTCCACAGCAAAGGGTTTGGTTTTGGTTTTGGCTTTGTTGAGACATACTGCTTATAAAAAAAAGATTACTCTAAGAATTTTACTGCTCATTGACAACATACCTGGTCACCTAAGAGCTCTGATGGAGATGTATAAGGAGATTAATGGTGTTTTCATGCCTGATAACACGACATCCATTCTACAGCCCATAGATCAAGGAGTAATTTCAAATTTCAAGTCTTATTATTTAAGAAATACATTTTGTAAGTCAATAACTGCCTTTTATAATGATTCCTCTGATGGATCAGAGCAAAGTGTATTGAAAACCTTCCAGAAAGGATTCTCCACTCTAGATGCCATTAAGACATTCATGATTCATGGAAGGAGGTCAAAATATCAACATTAACAGGAGTTTGGAAGCAGCTGATTCCAATCCTCATGGGTGACTTTGAGGGGTTCAAGAATTCAGTGGAGGAAGTAACTACAGATGTGGTGGAAATAGCAAGATAACTAGAAGTGGAGCCTGAAGATGTGAATGAATTACGGCAAACTCACGATAAAACTTTAATGGATAAGGAGTTACCTCTTATGGATGAGCAAAGAAAGAGTTCTCTTGGGATAGAATCTACTCCAGTAAAGATGCTGTGAAAATTGTTGAAATGACAATAAAGAATTAGAATATTACATAAACTTAGCTGACAAAGCTGCAGCAGAGTTTGAGAGGATTGACTCCAATTTTGAAAGAAGTTTTGCTGTGGGTAAAATGCTATCAAACAGCATCACATGCTAAAGAGAAATCTTTTGTGAAAGGCAGAGCCAATTGAAGCAGCAAACTTCACTGTTGTCTTATTTGAAGAAACTTCCCCAGCCACCCCAATCTTTAGCAACCACCACACTGATGTGTCAGCAGCCAACAACATCAAGGCAAGGTCTTCCACCAGCAAAAATATTAAAATTCTTTGAAGAATCAGATGATGGTTAGTATTTTTTAATTAAGATACATACACTGATTTTTTTAGACATAATATTATTGCACACTTTATAGACTACAGTATAGTTTAAACATAACTTTTATATGCACTGTTAAACCAAAAAATTCATGTGACTTGCTTTATTGCGATATTTGCTTTATTGTAGTGATCCAGAACAAAACCTGCTATATCTTCAAGGTATGCCTTTAAATATGCTGTTGTTATGGTTAGGTGCCTTTGAGTTGGTTCCAACTCAAAGCAACCCTATGTATAACAGAAGGAAATACTACCTGGCGGTGTGCTATCTTCACAATTGTTGTTACACATGAGCCCATTGTTGCAGCCACTGTGTCAATCTATCTTATTGAGGGTCTTTCTCTTTTTCAAAGAGCATCTACTTAACCAGCATGACGTCCTCCAGGGACTGGTCCCTTCTGATAACATGTCCAAAGTATGTAAGACGAAGTCTTGCCATCCTTGCTTCTAAGGAGAATTCTGGCTATACTTCTTCCAAGACAGATTTGTTCATTCTTTTGGCAGTCCATGGTATATTCAATATTCTTCACCAACACCATAATTGAAAGGTATCAACTATTCTTTGGTCTTCCTTATTCATTGTCCAGCTTTCACAAGCATATGAAGTGACTGAAAACACCATGGCTTAGGTCAGGCACACCTTAGTCTTCAAGATGACATCTTTACTTTTCAATACTTGAAAGAGATTTTTGTAGCAGATTTGCCCAATACAATGCATCATTTGATTCCTGCCTGCTGCTTCCATGAGTGTTGATTGTGGATCCAAATAAAATGAAGTTCTTGACAACTTCAATCTTTTCTCCATTTCTCATGATGTTGCTTATTGGTCCTGTTGTGAGGATTTTTATTTTCCTTATGTTGAGGAGTAATCCATACCGAAGGCTGTAGTCTTTGATCTTCATCAGAAAGTGCTTCGAGTCTTCTTCACTTTCAGCAAGCAAAATTGTGTCATCTTCATAACACAGGTTGTTAATGAGTCTTCCTCCAATCCTGATGTCCCATTCTTCTTCATATAGTCCAGCTTCTCGGATTATTTGCTCAGCATATAGATTGAATAGATATGGTGAAAGGATACTACCATGACACACAGCTTTCATGACTTTAAACCATGCAGTATCCCCTTGTTCTATTCCAAAGACTGCCTCTTGATCTATGTACAGGTTCCTCATGAGCATAATTAAGGGTTCTGGAATTCTCATTCTTCATAATGTTATCCATAATTTGTTTTTATCCACACAGTTGAATGCCTTTGTATAGTCAAGAAAACATGGGCAAATATCTTGCTGGTATTCTCTAGTTTCAGCCAGGATCCATCTGACATTGGCAATGATATCCCTGGTTCCACGTCCTCTTCTGAATCCAGCTTAAATATCTGGCCGTTCCCTGTCAATGTACTGCTGCAACCACTTTGGAACAATCTTCAGTAAAATTTTACTTGCATGTGATACTAATGATATTGTTTGATAATTTCCACATTTGGTTGAATCACTTTTCTTTGAAGTTTCCCTAAGGAAGAGGGAATTCTGCCGGTGGATTGCAGCATTAGGTCCTCTTCCACAAATATCAGACTTGTGAGCCCTCATAACTCCACAGTTATGTAACTGAGTAAGCCAATGATTTGAAATTTATTTGTTTGTTTACTTGTTTATTTATCTACTTATTTATTTACATATGTGTATGTATATATACTGTATGTGTGTGTATATATATATATATATTACTGGTTCTTTGTGGTGTGTTATTCCAGATCAAACCCTCAGCAGTTGTCACTGATGACTGATGATAATCTTACTCCAAAAAGTTTAGTTTGTAATAACTATCAAAACTATCTGCCTTATTTGCACACTGTTCTTTCTGTGAGTTGAGGTTTTTTTAAGCATCTCCATAACTTTGGCTGCTTCCTAACTCCATCTTTAACTTTCCAAAAGAATCAAAAACTCTTCTTTCCCTTCTTTTCTCTTTAGTAATGGCCTTCTTAGAAAGCTCACACAAAAGAAAATGTTTAAGATGGAACAATAGGTCCCCTGATGTGGTATCAGACTATCTGGGGTCCTGTATAAGCCTTCAGATTCATACTGTGTCCTTCCAGTGGGAGAAAACAAGTAGGCAATTTAGTAACGGGAAAAAAAAGTGAAGTTGTTGATGGGCATTGCATTGTCTAAACAATCAGTGATTATACAGAATTTTCTCAATTTCCTACTTGTTGGCCATACTGCAGACAGACAGAAAGACACAAAATTATCTTAGTTAAAATACAATCTTCAATCAATTACTCCAGTAGCAAACAAAACCAATTTTTAAAGAATAAATGAAGAAAAGATATTAAAGATTAAGTGTTTGAACATTGCTGCTGTCCTATCCTCCACTACCTCTCTTTGTACGTGCTTATGACCTCTTCACTACAACTCCGCCTTCCCTACCCTAATCTTTTGGGTCAGATTCTGCATTTACCAGAATGTACAGGATAATTTAGGAATCCCTGGGTGGCACAAATGGTTAAGCACTTGAAAGGCTTTTGGTTCAAACCCAACCAGAGGTGGGAAAAGAGCCCTAGATGTCTGCTTCTGAAAGGTTCAAAATCAAACCAAACCCATTGCCACTGAGTTGATTCTAACTCATAGTGCCTTGAAAACCCTGTGGAACACAGTTCTACCCTGCACACACAGGACCACCATAGTTTGGAATTGACTTGGCCACAGCTAACAACAACAAGGAATAATTTACATTTAGAAAGTGGAGCCATAAGGTGGTTGTTGTTAGGCGAAGTGGAGTCAACTGTCAATTCATAGTGAACCCATGTGAGAGAGTAGAATTTTCCCATACAGTTTTCTTGACTGTAATCTTTATGGGAATAGATTGCCAGGTCTTTCTCCCCCAGAGCTGCTGGGTGGGTTCAAACCACCAAACTTTTGGTTAGCAGCCAAGCCCTTAACTTTTGTGCCACCAGGGCTCCTATGAGGCCATAATAGTGACAGAGAAAAAGAAAAAGTAGAAGAAGTTAAGCAGGGTCCAAGTCCTTGACCCTGAAGCCCTTGGCCTTGTCATTTTAATAACAGCAAACCCTCTGTTGCAGTATCAGTTTTTAACTTCCTAGTCTATGACTGACACCTGTTATCTTTCTATCTCACTCTCTCTAATGCTCAATGATCATATCATCTTGCATTTTTTTCTCTCTTCCTCATGCCCTTGGCCTCTTGTCCCCTCTTCCTTCCTCCCCAACTTTATCCCTGGTCAATCGTTATCATATACCCTCAACTGCTTTGTCCCTCTCTCTCTTCATGACACTCATCTGACCAAACTACGTACTCTGACTGCCTGTCTGTCCCTCTTTCGTTGAACATGGATAAAGGCAAAACACAACCATCCATCTGGTCTCAATCTAAATGTATAATTGTTATTGTTGTTCTTAGGTCCCATCTAGTCAATTCCGACTCATAGCGATCCTATGTGCGGCAGAACGAAACACTGCCCTGTCCTATACCATCCTCACAATCGCTGTTATGCTTGAGCCCATTGCTGCAGCCACTGTGTCTATCCATCTCCTTGAAGATCTTCCTCTCTTTCACTGACCATCTATTTTACCAAGCATGATGTCCTTCTCCAGGGACTGACCCCTCCTGATAATATGTCCGAAGTAAGTGAGACGTAGTCTCGCCATCCTTGCTTATAAGGAGCATTCTGGTTGTACTTCTATCATACTTCTTCCAAGACAAATTTGTTCTTTCTTTCGACAGTCCATGGTATAGTCAATATTCTTCAACAACACCACAGTTCAAAGGCGTCAAGTCTTCGTAAGTCTTCCTTATTCATTGTCCAGCTTTCACATGCATATGAGGCGATTGAAAACACCATGACTCAGATCAGGTGCACTTTAGTCTTCAAGGTGACGTCTTTACTTTTCAACACTTTAAAGAGGTCTTTTGCAGCAAATTTGCCCAACGCAATGCATCTTTTGATTTCTTGACTGCTGCTTCCATGGGGGCTGATTGTGGATTCAAGTAAAATGAAATTCTTGACAAGTTCAATCGTTTCTCCATTTAACATGATGTTGCTTATTGGTCCAGTTGTGAGGATTTTTGTTTTCTTTATGTTGAGGTGTAATCCATACTGAAGACTGTGATCTTTGATCGTCATCAGTAAGTGCTTCAAGTCCTCTTCACTTTCAGCAAGCATGGTTGTGTCATCTTAATAACACAGGTTGTTAATGAGTCTTCCTCCAATCCTGATGTCCCATTCTTCTTCATAGAGTCCAGCTTCTGGATTATTTGCTCAACATACAGATTGGATAAGTATGGTGAAAAGATACAACCCTGACGCACATCTTTCCTGAATTTAAACCACGCAGTATTCCCTTGTTTCTGTTCAAATGACTGCCTCTTGATCTGTGTACCGGTTCCTTATGAGCACAATTAAGTATTCTGGAATTCCCATTCTTCGCAATGTTATGCATAATTTGTTATGATCCACGTAGTCAAATGCCTTTGCATAGTCAATAAAACACAGATAAATATCTTTCTGGTATTCTCCGCTTTCAGCCAGGATTCATCTGACATCAGCAATGATATAATTACTAACCCCCAAGTGAGCCCTTAATGCTGGCTGAGAATCCCTCTTTACTTCCTTAAATCAAACTCCTCCCACTCTCTGGAAGACTATTTCATCCTGGTTTTTATCTCATCAAACTTCCAAAACCTCCTAACAATCTTCATTCTCAGTCAACAAACTGGCTTCCTACCTTTCTAAAAAATGTTAACAGCAATCAGAGGAGACGTTCACAAGCTTCCACACCTGTCTTTGCCCGCCTACCTGTGTCTGTGTCCAAACACTGCACCTTATCATCTTCCCTGTGCCTGAGCTGTTCACGCTCCCAGCCAAGGCCTATCCCGCTCTGTGCACTACATCCCAACCCTTCAGGCCTACTCAAGGTCATTGCTCTAGCCCTTCTCTCTTTCCAGAGGCATGATTTTTTCCCTTCTTTACTGGATCAATACCATTAGCCTATAAATATTTCTCCCAAGATTAAATAAAGAAATAAATTAAACAAGAACCCTCTCTTGACCTCACTATCTTGCTAGCTCTCATTCCTTTTCTCTCCTTCCCTTTAGATCCAAACTTCTTGAAAAAGGTCTTTTAGAACTCACTGTCTCCAATTTTTATCTCCCTTTTCTGTTAGATCCTCTCCAATCATAATTTTATCTCCATCACACCATTGAAACTGCTCTTCTCAAGGTCATGGTCAGTCCTCATTATACTTGAGCTATCAGGAGTGTTAAGCCAGCTGATCACACCCTCGTCCGGGGAAGACTTTCTTTCTTCGTTCTAAAGTCAACAACAAAAGTTAGGGCCCCTATATCTTAAACAGGGCACATTGGTGGGTTCAGTGGTAGAATTCTCCCCTTCTGTAGAGGAGATCCAGGTTCAAATCCCAGCCAATGCATCTCATATGTAGCCACCCACCCATGTGTCAGTGGAGACTTGTGTGTTGCTTTAATACTGAATGGGTTTCAGTGGAGCTTCCAGACTAAGAGGGACTAGGAAGAAAGGCTTGTTGATGTACTTTTGAAAATCAGCCAAGAAAAACCCTATGAATCACAACAGTCCAATCCACAACCAATCATAGGTATGGCACAGGACTGGGTATTGTTTCATTCCGCTGTGCATGGGGTCACCATGAGTTGATAGACAACTCTGATGGCAGTTAACAACGAAAACATACCTTAAAAGATGCATTTTTCTGTCTGTTGCTCAAAAGGGAATCCTTACTTTTTTATATAAAGAGCTCTGTTGCAGCAACAGTTAAGAGCTTCACTGCTAACCAAAAGGTTGGCAGTTCAAATCCACCCAGTGGCTCTGCAGGTAAAAGACCAGGCAATATGCTTCCATAAAGATTACAGCCTAGAAAACCCTATGGGGCAGTTGTACTCAGTCACATGGGTTGCTATGAGTTGAAAATCAACCTGACAGCACCTAACAACAACATTTTATATATCTTGTTGCTGTCTTCTTTCTATGTTTCCCTCTATCTCCCCTCCCTTATGGGTTGGGCTTTAGCATAATGTCTATGACATATCATAGATTCTACTGATTGGCTTGCATATATTTTAGTTCTGAAGGCATCACCAAAAAAAATAATTATTTTTACTATTATAAAATTGGACTTATAAACTTGGCACTGAAATGCCCCAAATTTGGAATTTATACAACTGTATTAGGCTACTCCAGATTTTTTTCGACTAATGTAAAATGCATTAAAATGGCATTACTCACAGGCTGAGGGTGCATTGAAGGATTAAATTAAAACATAGATTTTATCTTCAGGAATAACTCATCTTAGGAAAAAAACATATTGATCCCTCAGCCAAAAACTTAATCCAATGAGAAAAAAATTAAATGTCACTTACCATTTGAGGAACCACCCCTGGGAATATGAACTACTTTCCTTAGTCTAAAATTAAGATCCTTAAATTCATGAAAGTTGCAAGCCTGAAAATTCTAATTCAAAAGCGGAAGCAAAATCAGCTGATGTTTACTAATAATGACCAACCTAACAGGTTACCACTAAAAGCAATTCTGTTTTTCTGCAAAGAAGGAAATGAAGAGGTTGAAGAACGTTGCCAGTTATTTCTTAACTGATTGCATGATAGTATTTCCTCCCTAATAAACTTACTCCCAACTCAGTCACCTCACTTTGAAACTAAAAAAAAAAAAAAAAAAAAAAAAAAAACCTACTTGTTTCTTTGGCTCAGGAGTTGTCAGCATAGGACTTCAGACTCTTGGTCTGCTCAGGTTTTGTATGGTATCTGAGTATCTCATGTGCAGCTCCTATAACTACTGGTAGTTTATTGACCATCATTTAGAAACAAAGTGGTCTGTATCCTCTAGGATCTTAAGTCTTAAATTAACTTACTCAGAAAGAAATGGATGTGAGTTCAAAAAAAATTTAAGTATTCAAGTCATATGTCAAAAACCTCCTAGAAGGATTCCAAGCCAATATGCTCTAAACCGTGTGGCCATGCCTCCACACAAATGTTCATAGTCCTACATCTCAATCTATAACTAGAAGATTTAAATGGTAAAGAGGGTGGCATTTAATATTAATTTAAGAGCCTAAACTCAATAAAATAGATACTGAATATGAGACAGAAACAGTTCTCAGGAAGTAACAAGGTGGATCCCAAAAGGAGTGATGGTTTTGCTGTATTGCTGCTGTGTAGCAGAGCCTGAACATTCAAGACAGCCCTCAGGTAAAATGAATGAGTGAAAAACCTATTCCCTTTGATCCCAGAATCTCTTGACTTGTGAATCTAATGATAGTCTCAAAACTATCATAAAAGATGTAACATTTGAAATGAGACAAACTTTCCATTAACCAGAAACTTCAGTTACTCAGAAGCCAAGAAGCCTCTGTGGAAATAAGGTGGCTCTTCCTCTGCACTTTCATGTAGTTAGTTGCTCTCTTGCACATGAAAGATGATAGGTAGGTAGGTATGTAGGTAGATAGGTAGGTAGGTTAGATAGATAGACAGACAGACAGATAGACAGATAGATAGACAGATAGACAGATATAGATAGATAGATGATAGATAGATAGATAGATCCCATCGAGTCAACTACAACTCATGGCAACTTTACATACAACAGAAAAAACCATTGCCCTTGTCTGCGTCATCCTCAAGATGGCCAGCATGTTCAAGTCCAGTGTTGTGGCTATTGTGTCAACCATCTCACTAACGGTCTCCCTCGCCCTTGTTGGCCCTCTACTTCACTAAACATGACGTACTCCTCTAACAATTGATCCCTACTGATGATGTCTCCAAAGCGAGTGCATTGGACAATGTTATGTTGTCATCTGTAAGCTTTTCATTGGTTAACATTCAGAAGTAAATTGCCAGGCCTTTCTTCCTAGTCTGTCTTAGTCCGGAAGCTCTGCTGAAACCTGTCCCACCATTGGATGACCCTGCTGGTATTTGAAATACCAGCGGCATAGCTTCAGGCATAACAGCAACACACAAGTCACCACCGTATGACAAACTGACAGATGGGTGGTGGGTTGCGCATAGACATACTCTGACTTTGTGCAATATAAAAATTCTTTCTTTTTTCAATCAGAGCAATTTAGCTTCCCCGTGCCTCAACTTTGCCAAACCAGGCTCACCTATACACACGCACTGTCTTTACTAAACACTTTCAGTGATGGGTGTCTCAGGGGAGCTGCTTCTTCCCTGAAATGAATTCCACCCTCTCACCTTCACACTCAAGAGAGGCTGAAGTCAGTGTCCATTTTTGTCTTTTAGATAACGATTGTATTTCCTGTCATGCAAATATGTAATGTTTTCTATGACTTTTAGTGATTCTACTGTATATGGAGATGTAACCAGTAGGCAACAACACCAGATGAATCACTCAGAAGTGTGCTGAAAGAGGATCTTAGAGTTTAGGGAGGAATATCAGGGCTGTGGAGCCACGAAAAGCCCTAAATGTGGGAAAACTGATATGTACTTATAGTGGTATGAGTACCACTGACAAACACCTAAGCATCTGGAGTAAAACTAGAAATATATTGATTCATTGAATTCAAAGTTTGGAGTGGAACTGGTATGTAGGTGGACATCTCATGGGCTTGAACAGCACAGGATTCTCCTTGTTACATATGCCTGCATCTCTGGGCATAACATTCTCCATCACTGCAGACTAGCTTTCTTCACACAGCAAGAACCATGGCCCCTGACAGCTCCTGAGCTCAATTTCTCTCTGCTTACTCCACACTATAAGTTTATGTAATGCACCTCTGTTATGAATTGAATTGTGTCCTCCAAAAATATATATTGGAATCCTAATCTCTATACCTGTGGGAGTAATCCCATTTTGGAATAGGAATTTCTTTGTTATGTTAATGAGACCACATCAGTGTAAGATGTGTCTTAAAACTAATCACTTTTGAGATATAAAAAGAGGAGTTTAGGCAGAGAGACAAACAAGCACAAATGGAGGAAAGATGGAGGCCACGTGGAGACCACCAAGGAACCCAGGAACAGAAGCTGAGACACAGATTTTCCCTCAGTGAAGATATAGAGAGAAAATTCCCTTAGATCTAGTGCCCTGAATTTGAACTTCTAGCCTCCTAAACGGTGAGAAAATAATTTTTTCTTCTTTGAAATCATCCATTGTGGTATTTCTGTTACAGCAGCACTAAAAAACTAATACAACCCTCTAATGCCAACACAGAAGAATAAAGGGTTCTTTGTCAAGTTTGGCTGGGATGCCTCATAGAGCATTTTTCTGGCGTCTATTTTCAAATTTCTGGTGCATGCAACACATTTTATGTTATCTATCTTATCTGACAACTATGATAGTTAATACAAGAATACAAAAAAAAAGAAAAGAAAAGAAAAAAACCTCACTGTGGTCAAGTGGATTCCAACTTATAGCGACCCTAGAAGACAGAGTAGAACTGCCCTATAGGGGTTCCAAGGAGAAGCTGGTGTGGATTTGAAATGCCAACTTTTTGGTTAGCAGCAGTAGCTCTTAACCATTATGCCATCAGGGCTCCAAAAATACAAGAATAGAATAGAATCTATTATTTATTGAATTTGACTTGTGTTTTATGCACTTTTGAAAAAAGGGGCATAAAATATCATCGAATCAAGTGTGTGATTATTGAATGCTTTTAACTTTATTAACTTTATAGAGAGAAGCAAATAACAGTTTATTGTTCACTTTTACATAATATTGCTTATTTTTACTTTTTCTATGAAAATGAAGGATGTATTTTTTTCACTGAAGGGCTTATTTAGAAAAAGTGAGATTCTAGAATCGTATCATGTTTCTTCTAGAGTCAATATGGAGCCCTGGTGGCACAGTGGATAAGAGCTTAGCTGCTAACCAAGAGGTTAGCAGTTCAAATCCACCAGCTGCTGCTTGCAAACTCTATGGAGCAGTTCTACTCTGCCCTATAGGGTTGTTATGAGTCTGGATTAACTAGACAGCAACAGTTTTGATTTTTTTTATAGAGTCAATGAAAATCAAAAAGTCATTAAAGATGAATTTATTAGCAACTAAATTATGAGCAAAACCAGTTTTTTTTTTCAATTGTATTCTCAATAGTAAGATAGACTTTGTACAATACACATAATCTGGTTTCCTTTTTCCTGATGAGTCTCAGGTTAAATTTAAACTAAGCATAGAACTTATTACACTTTGTATATTAAACTATTAGAATTTCTGAATTGGATGGGACAGTTGTTGATTGGTATAAACCAAAAACCAAACCATTGCCATCAAGTGGATTCTGACTTGTAGCAATCCTGTAGGACAGGGTAGGGTTTCCAAGGAGTGGGTGGTGGATTTGAATTGCCAACCCTTTGGTTACCAGCAAGCTCTTAACCACTGCACCACCAGGGCTCCATTGATTTGTATAGAACCGAAATAATTGTATCCTTAAACTCCTGTATTCCAGTTGTGGTGTACCATGTAATCATGTTCTTGTTAGGTGCAGCCGAGTCGGTTCCTACTCACAGCAACCCTATGTACAACAGAACAAACACTGCCTGGTCCTGTGCCACCCTCACAATCATTGCTATGTTTGAGCCCACTGTTGCAGCCACTGTGTCAATCTATCTCGTGAGGGTCTTCCTCTTTTTCGCTGACCCCCTACTTTACCAAGCATGATGTCCTTCTCCAGGAACTGGCTCCTCCGGAAAACATGTCCAAAGTACGTGAGACAAACTCTCACCATCCTTGCTTCGAAGGAGCACTCTGGCTGTACTTCTTCCAAGACAGATTTGTTCCTTTTTCTGGCATTCCATGGTATATTCAATATTCTTCTCCAACACCATAATTCAAATACATCAGTTCTTCTTTGGTTCTCCTTATTCATTGTCCAGCTTTTGCATGCATATGAGGCAATTGAAAATACCATGGGTTGGGTCAGATGCACCTTAGTTCTCAAAGTCTCTGATCTAAATGAACCCAAATCAGAGATTTCTATTTCCCACCTTTTGTTGAAAGTCAGTCTACCCTTGCCCTTTTAAAGTTTTTCTAGTTGATTCTTTTAATAATCTTTCAAAGAAGATAAATTCTGGATCGTTTTACTGTGATTAGGCAGTAAAAGAAAGGCAGATTTATCTTATGAATCTAGAACTATTCTAATTATCTGTATAGATAATTTGTTCTAATGCCTGCCGTTACCTTAATTAATTTTAGTGGGTAATTAAGGTTGCTAATTCATTACACAATTGCACCACCCTCTGAAACACTTTATCTGAACAGATATGACTACAGTTGCATCTAAGCTAGACCTGCTGATCTATATCTCACCAAAATGAACTTAAGGACATGTTAAAATGGAATTTGATTGGCAGAGTAGACATACCATTCCCCTCTCAATGCTGGCACTTCTCCTTTTTCTTAAGTAATATCTACACTGTAGCACTTAATAACAGCTTTCTCCATAGCAGTCCTACATTACTGCTATGAAGTTATTCCAGAAGGTTAAACGTGATCTAATGGGACAGCTGATTATTGCCCAGCAATTCTGACTCTTCAAAAACAATCACAAGGGACATCAAATGACAACCTAACAAACGAGATGTGATAGGACAAGTAGTTAGAACAGGCTTTGGGTTGGAACATTCTCTCTCTCTTAAGATTTTTCTTTCACCTTTGATTTTTCTCTTCTTGCAATGTTCTCTTTCCTTTTTCTCCTGGCCAGTTGCTAATTCAGATCTGAGATCCCATGCCTGCCGTAATTACATCATTTCTCTGTTATCTCAAAGCACTTTGCATGTATCTGTTGTAGGGGAAAAACATCACAAAGTTGAGTAAAGCAAAAAGAAAGTTTTATCTGGCATATATTCAAAAAGGCAAAAGTGGGAAAATGGACACACACGCTGCCACAGCCATGTCTGCCCGAGTCCAAGGAAATATCACAGAGCAGACAAAAGTGGGAAAATGGGCAAGCATGCTGCCCGAGTCCAAAGACCATTACAGACTCATCAGTATATATTAACATTACAAAATGGGCAAAACCATTGAAAGCTTAGCCTTTTCAGATTGGCTAGAAACTGTGATCCTACATTTTGAATTGTCTTTCTTAACAATCATTGGTACAGGTTTCAGTAACAACAGTCAGGAGGGTCTTCATTGGTCCAACAAATTTCTGTTCACTAAATGCTAATAGAAAAAAAGTAGAAAGTCTTTTGTGTTCTGTTTGATTGGCTTTATGTGAAAGTTTCCCTAAAAGATGTTTTCCAAGATTATCTTATCTATTGTTTTTATACCTCAGGGCCCAGTTGATGTGTTCTTGTGAGCCCTTGTGAGCCTAGCTCCAGCTGAGTCACATTCTCTATGCTCAAGGAGAGGGAATAAATGATTCTAATATTATTTCCTAAATCATGTCTTTATTAAAACACTTGTTACCTAATGTTACAACAACTTTTTCTGTTGTTTTTAGCAGATCTGTATCTAGCTGGATTACCAGCTTCTTAGAGGAAGACACCATGTTCTTTGCATCTTTGTAACTCAGTGTTGAATGGACAGTAAGCACTCAACAAAAAGTGAATGAACTGCTTTAACTTTTTTCTATTCCACCATTTTAAATATATCACACAATAGTCAGTAATTTCTCATTATCATTTCCACTAGTAATATGCAGATTGTAACTTTCTTCAAAACAAATATTCAGGCATAAAACAGAAAATTTTATCTATTTCACTGAAGTGACCAATTATTAAGAAGTTAAAATTTTACTTGTATTAGTGTTAGGACAAACACAAATGAAAATACCAAAAAACCAAACCAAACCTGTTGCCATCAAGTAGATTCCAACTCATAGTGACCCTGTCAGACAGAGTGGAACTGCCCCATAGGGTTTCCAAGGAGCAGCTGGTGGATTTGAACTGCTAATCTTTTGGTTAACAGCCAAGGTCTTAACCACTGCACCATCAGGGCTCCAAAAGAAAAAATAAGAGGTTTTAATTTTCCCTATGGAAAATAAGGAAAGAGACCCTCCCTCTTTATTTCAGAATTCGCTTCAGAAAACTTGTAATTTTAAGTTCTTTCTCTGTCTCTTTGAAAAGTATGTAAATCAAGGATGTTTCTTCAAGGCCCTGGGAGTCATCTCTTTTGAAATGTAATCTTCAGGGAAGATCATGCCTTTACTTCTCCCAGTTTCCTGGAAGATTAATGTAATTTCAGCTATCCTGACACAAAGATACCAGAAAATTAACCATTTTATCTGAAACCATGAATGTAATGGGTTGTATCCACTTAGCTATATAAAACCAAATCCAATGTCACGTGTGACAGAGTTGTTGTTGTTGTTAGGTGCTGTCAAGTTGGTTCCGACTTACAGCGACCTTATATAAAACTGAACAAAACACTGCCCTGTCCTGCGCCATCCTCCCAATCATTGTTATGCTTGACCCCATTGTTGCATCCACTGTGTCAAACCGTCTCATTTAGGCCCTTCCTCTTTTTTGCTGACCCTCTACTTTACCAAGCATTATGTCCTTCTCGAAGGACTGATCCCTCCTGATAACATGTCCAAAGTATGTGAGATGTAGTCTTACCATCCTTGCTTCTAAGGAGCATTCTGGCTGTACCTCTTCCAAGACAGATTGGTTCATTCTTTTGGCAGTCCGTGGTATAGACAATATTCTTCACCAACACCAAAGGTGTCAATTCTTCTTTGGTCTTCCTTATTCATCGGCCAGCGTTTTCATGCATATGAGGCGATTGAAAACACCACAGCTTCAATTAGGCGAACTTTGGTCTTCCAGGTGACATCTTTGCTTTTCAACACTTTAAAGAGGTCTTTTGCAGAAGATTTGCCCAATGCAATGCGTCTTTTGATTTCTTGACTGCTACTTCCTTCCATGGGTGTTGATTGTGGATCCAAGTAAAATGAAATTCTTGACAACTTCAGTCTTTTCTCCATTTATCATGATGTTGCTTATTGGTCCAGTTATGAGGATTTTTGTTTTATTTATGTTGAGGTGTAATCCATACTGAAGACTGTGGTCTTTGACCTTCATCAGTAACTGCTTCAAGTCTTCTTCACTTTCAACAAGTAAAGTTGTGACAGACTAGAGCTGCTATAATTTTTGTGGAAGCATATCACCAAATTTTCTTCCATGGTGCCTCTGAGTGAGTTTGGACCACCAACCTTTAGGTTAGTAGTCCAACACAAATAATTTGCACCTCCAGGGACCTTACTATATAAAGAGTAAGATTTATTTCCATCTTTGCAGTCTCTTTGCTAGATGGCCTGTGATGCATCACATTCTAACTCTTATTTAATAAAACTTTATTTTTCTATTTTTGTGGAGTGGTTTTCTGGGTAGGGAATAAACTTTGTTTTTAATCATATTTCCCAACAGTAGCATACCCACCACTGTTGAGTCGATTCTGACTCATAGCAAACCTATAGGGTTTCCAAGGCTGTAAATTTCTATGGACGCAGACTGCCACATCTTTCTCCTGAGGAGTGGTAGCACAGTGATTAATTATTAGAGAATAAGCCACAATCAATCAATCAATCTCTCTTCTTTCCTAATATATACTTCCGGTAGAAAAATGTAAGAGACATTACAACTCCACCATCCAATCCTCCTCATAATACCCCCAGTTCTGCTTAGGGATCTGCCTTTCTCCTGGTCTGTGCACTCCTGGTGAGGAGCTATGCCTCTTTCCACCCCTCGCCCCCCTAAAGGCCAGAGAGTCAGGCCCTCTGTGCCCCACATAGCCAGGGACAAGCACATGACCTAGGCTAAGCCTGGCAGATCCCTCTCCTGGGCCCTTGACCCCCAAGAGAGTCAAACAAAGAGTTGGGGACCAGAACAAGGACATTCATCAAGGTGATTGTGAAATGTCCAAACCACTCATGCTGGGTGACTCCAGCTGCAGCCCCTAATGGCCAGATTCTGGATTCCCTTGATGTCTGATGTTTTTCAAACACGGACCCAGGAGTTGCAGTGATTCTCTTGACAGAATTTTTCCAACAAGTTCCTTTTTGTCTAAGATGACAAGTAACTGCTTTCTCTAGCTCGCAAACAAAAATCTTAACTGAGAAGGATGGTAACAGACAAGACAGTTGAGCACACACTAATTTAGCTGACTCTGGAAAAAAATACCCATATATTTAATAAATGGAGTCCCTAAGTGGTGTAAAAAGTTAAGCACACAGCTACTAACTGAAAGGTTGGTGGTTTGAATAGACCCAGAGGCCCCTGACAGAAAGGCCTGAAGATCTACTTCCGAAAGACCACAGCAATTGAAAACTCTATGGAGCACAATTCTATGCTGAAACATATAGGGTCATCATGAGTTGGAATTGCCTCAACAGCAACTGGTTTATTTGGTAAATTATAATTTTATTTTGTCAACCAGAAATGACCATAACCAATTTATACCAGCCTCAGGTGCTTCCACCTGTAAACCTTATTTTACTGGTATTTTCCAAACTCACATTCTCTGGAGACTTCATAGTAAAGCCAAGAATACTTACACCGATTAAAAATGATAGAAAGGACACGTGGCCCAAACACAATTTTGCCCCTGCTTCAAAGGACCCACTTTTACTTAAATGACAACTTCCCAGAAGCTATTCATTTTTTCCAAACCAACTTCCTCAAAGCTTCTTATAAAAGGACACTGCTCTCTTTCTCAAAACACACTCAGCATGTCTCAAGCTGAAAGAACTGAAGAAAAAATTCAAGCCTCGAGTTGCAATAGTGAAGGATTCTACAGGGAAAATATTATACAATGCAGGAAGCATCAAAAGAAGATGGAAGGAATACACAGAGTCGCTATACCAAAAAGAATTGTTTGACATTCAACCATTTCAGGAGGTAGCATATGATCAGAAGCCAATGGTACTAAAGGAAGACGTCTAAGCTGCCCTGAAGGCATTGGAGAAAAACAAGGCTGAAGGAATCGACGGAATACCAATTGAGATGTTTCACAAATGGATGCAGCACTGAAAGTGCTCACTCATCTATGCCAAGAAATTTGGAAGACAGCTACCTGGCCGACTGACTAGAAGAGCTCCATATTTATACCTATTCCGAAGAAAGTGATACAACTGAAGGCGGAAATTATCGAACAGTATCATTAATATCACACACAAGTAAAATTTTGCTGAAGATCATTCAAAAGCAGCTGCAGCAGTGTATTGACAGGGAACTGCCAGAAATTCAAGCCAGATTCAGAAAAGGGCGTGGAAAGAGGGATACCATTACTGATGTCAGATGGATCCTGGTTGAAAGCAGAGACTACCAGAAAGATGTTTGCCTGTGTTTTATTGCCTATGCTAAAGTATTCAACTGTGTGGATCATAACAAATTATGGATAATATTTCAAAGAATGGGAATTCCAGAATGCTTAACTGTGCTCATGAGGAAACTGTACATAGATGAAGAGGCAGTCGTTCAAACAGAACAAGGGGATACGCTGTGGTTTAAAGTCAGGAAAGGTGGTCCTCAGGGTTGTATCCTTTCACCATATCTATTCAATCTGTATGCTGAGCAACTAATCCTAGAAGCTGGACTCCATGAAAAAGAACTGGGCATCAGGATTGGAGGAAGACTCATTAACAACCTGCATTATGCAAATGACACAATCTTGCTTGCTGAAAGTGAAGAGGACTTGAAGCACTTACTGATGCAGATCAAAGACATAGCCTTCAGTATGGATTACACCTCAACATAAAGAAAATAAAAATCCTCACAACTGGATCAATAAGCAACATCATGCTAACGGGAGAAAAGATTGAAGTTGTCATGGATTTCATTTTACTTGGATCCACAGTCAGCACCCTTGGAAGCAGCAGTCAAGAAATCAAAAGATGCATTGCATTGGGCAAATCTGCTGCAAAAGACCTCTTTAAAGTGTTGAAAAGCAACGATGTCACCTGGAAGACCAAAAGTTCGCCTGATTGAAGCCGTGGTGTTTTCAATCACCTCATATGCATGAAAAAGCTGGATGATGACTAAAGAAGACCAGAAAAGAATTGATGCCTTTGAATTGTGGTGTTGGTGAAGAATATTGAATATACCATGGACTGTCAAAAGAACTAACAAATCTATCTTGGAAGTACAGCTAGAATGCTCCTTAGAAGCACAGATGGCGAGACTATGTCTCACATATTTTGGACATGTTATCAGGAGGGATCAGTCCCTGGAGAAGGACATCATGCTTGATAAAGTAAAGGGTCAACAAAAAAGAGGAAGACCCCCTATGAGATGGACTGACACAGTGGCTGCAACAATGGGCTCAAGCATCATAACAATTGTGAGGATGGTGCAGGACCAGGCAGTGTTTTGTTCTGTTGTACATAGGGTCGCTATGAATAGGAACAGACTCCACAGCACCTAACAACAATCACAATATCTTTCTCAAATCAAAGACTTTAGTATCACATCCTTTGGTATCACAGGCTTCCTTGCTACAACAATTTGGTTTACTCCCAGATAAATCTTTGTTAAAAATTTTTAACTTGATTCCAGAATCGTCATTTAACAGTTTGGTTTTTTGTGTGTTTTATTAATAAATATTAGTAATAGTGACAATATTACTCATATGCATGTGAAAGCTGAACAATGAATAAGGAAGGACTGAAGAAGAATTGATGTCTTTGAATTATGGTACTGGCGAAGAATATTCAACATACCATGGACTGCCAGAAGAACGAACTAATCTGTCTTGGAAGAAGTACAACCAGAATATTCCTTAGAAACAAACATGGCGAGACTTCGTCTCATGTACTTTAGACATGTTATCAGGAGGGACCAGTCCCTGAAGAAGGACATCATGCTTGGTAAAGTAGAGAGTCAGCAAAAAGGAGGAAGCCCCTCAATGAGACAGATTGACACAGTGGCTACTACAATGGGCTCAAGCATAACACTGATCGTGAGGATGGTGCGCACCAGGCAGTATTTCGTTCTGTTGTACATAGGGTCGCTATGAGTCAGAAGCAACTTGACAGCACCCAGCAACATAACAACAACAATATTTACGTTGATTATTAAAATAATAACTAAAATTGATGTTTTACTGATTTATTAGTTCATTAAATACCAGGGAATTATTATTACTATTCTAATTTACATATAGTGGTCCTTTACGACGTGTCATTTAACCCTCACAACAACCTTGTAAGTTTAGACATGGGTACCATTAATATCCTCTCTCATTGATAAGAAAACGAATGCGAGAGAGATTAAATCAGCATTGCAGTGTCACACGGCTAATAAGTGATGGGGCTTGGCTCCCAATCTAAGCAGAATATCTTTATATTCTGCATTCTTAATAATAATAACAACAATAATAATATCTAAAATTTACTGAGTGTTTACTATATATAGGCACTGTTCATTTATTTCTTGCAACCTTATACACCTTACAAAGTACTTTATAATCTTACAAAGTATGATCTCTATCATTCTTTCAGGTAAGAAATTTGAAAAATAAGGAAGTTAAAATAAAAATAAATCAAACTCGTTGCAGTCAAGTCAATTAGGACTTATAGCAACCTTATAGGACAGACAGAGTAGAGCTGCCCCATAGGGATTCCAAGGTGCAGCTGGTAGATTCAAACTGCCAACCTTCTGGTTAGCAGCCGAGCTCTGAACTGCTGCACCACCAGGGCTCTGAAGTTAAAATGCTGGCCCAGTTCCCCACAGCTAATCTATTGGAGGAGTCCTGGTGGCGCAGTGGTTAAGAGCTTGGCTGCTAACCAAAAGTTTGGCAATGTGCATCCACCAGCCGCTCCTTGGAAACCCTGTGAGGCAGTTCTACTCTGTCCTATAGGGTCACTATGAGTCAGAATCGACTCAGTGACAAAAGGTTTGAATTCTGAAGTCAGTGGCAGGTCCAGGATTTGAATCAAGCAGTCCCAAGCTTTCCATACTTCCCACTCCTTGTTACAGTCTCTCTGAACAGAGCTCCACAATTAGAAGAGACTAGGCTATAAATCTCTCTTCAGTGAACTAGCTATGAGACTTAGATATTGTGACATAAACTTGTGATTTAGTTTCATCTTTAAGGTGGTAATGACATTGGTAGTAACAAACATCTAATACAACTTACAAGACTTTGATGAGGAAAAACTAAAATGCAATTTTAAAGCATTTTGAAAGCTTCTATTCATGTAAACTGTTACCATTATTAGATTGTTTGACCCTTACTTATAAAAATTTGTCCATTGTGCTTGGGCTGAGGGATCTAAAGAAAATGGTTGGATGAGACCTATTTATGAAATATCATTGGGGGCATTTTAGAGAGTGAGGACACAGATTACCTTTCCCCAACATGTCCGCATGCATTTCAGAAGAGCCCTTCCAAAACACACAACTTAAAGCGTAGTATGAGGTAGATAATACATGTTTAGATCAAGGGTTCTCAGTTGGGGGTGATTTTGCCCCCCAGGAGACATTTGGCAATATTTGGAACTTTTTTGGTCAACTGAGGGAGTTCTACTGGCTTGTAGTTAAGAGAGGCCAAAGATGCCAACAAACACCCTGCAATGCACAGAGCAGCCCCCACCACAGAGAATTAACCAGCCCAAAATGTCAGTAGGGCTAAGGTTGAGAATCCCGGGTATAGCCCCTTGCATCATTGTTATCTACAACTTTATTCTAAAAAAGGCTTTTGGCTGAGAGCAGTGTATTTCTGTTATGCTTTGTGCTTTTTCCTGAAATGGCATCTGGAGATTTTCAAGGACACAGATCCGCTTGGGCCACATATGGATAATTGGGAATTACCCAACATAATTGCTTTTATGCAGGGCTTCTTGCCCAAGTGACTAGATATAAATGCTGCAGATGAATCACTTGATACATAATATCAAATTTCAATTAAGCAAATTTGAAAGGAAATTCAAATGGGAAAATTATTGTTTCATTCTCAAATATCAGAACACCGAAACGTTCGGTAACGACTCCAAGATGAAGAAAAAAGTAAGATAACGGGAGAGGAATCAAATTTTTTTCTCCCTTTTAGCCCTGAAAATCACACTAGAAGAAAGTAAAGCTCAGTCAAAACTGAGATCCCTCTCACAAACCCAAACCAACCTTTCTTATTCTAGCCCCCAATCACTCTCTAAGTTTATACCTTCCCAAGGACCAACACAGTGACTAAATCTCAAAGAGACTGGCCACTAAATTGACTTCCTATTTTCTGCCATAAACCAAAACAAACCAAACCCATTGCCATCGAGTTTATTCTGATTTATGGCGATCCCATGTGTTACAGAGTAGAACTATTCCACAGGTTTTGTGTGTGTGTGTGCGCGCGCTATAATCTTAACAAAAGCAGATGACTAAGCCTTTCTTCTGCAGTATCACTGGATGAGTTTGAATCAACAACTTTTAGGTTAGTAGTGGAGTACAACCCATTTGCACTGCTTAGAGATCTTTTGTCTGCCTTGTTATTGTGTTGTTGTGTGCCCTGGAGTTGATCCTGACTTCTAGTGACCCTGTAGGATGAAGTAGAACTGCCCCATTGGGTTTCCTAGGGTGTAGTCTTTATCAGGAGCCCTGATGGCAAAACGGTTAATACCTACACCTGTTAACCAAAAGGTCAGCTGTTCAAATCCAACAGCTGCTCCTTGGAAACCCTATGGGGCAGTCCTACTCTGTCCTATAGGGTTGCAATGAGTTGGAATCAATTCAAGACAATGGGTTTGGTTTTTATTTAACCTTTATCAAACCAGATCACCAAATCTCTTCTTTCAAATAGTGGCTGGTGGGTTCGAACCACCAACCTTAGTGTCCAATATATAACATCTAATTAATCACTGGAAGAAAAGACCTGGCAATCTGCTCCCCTAAAGATTACAGCCTAGGAAACCGTATGGGCAGTTCTACTCTGTCCTATAGGGTCATTATGAGTTGAAATTGACTCGATGGCACACAAAAATTGATCACTGATATTTGGGGTATTAATGTTTTCACCTCAGTCCTTGATCTTGAGCTTCAGTTTTCCACCCTGGTATCCAATGATAGTGTTCAACTGACATTTCATAGCTGTGTGATTTTGCATATTCTTTAATCTTCAGCATCTTCATTCATTCTTCTCTAAAATGAGGATAATAATAGTAACTCATAGGGTTGTTGTGAGAATCAAATTGAAATAATTCATGAAGAATGCTTAGAACAATGTCAGTCACATAGTTAACCCTTAATAATTGTATTGAACCATTTATTATTATTATTATTAGCATCATTTGCTTTATCATTACAGTTTTCCATTCAGGGCATCTTATCTTGCTGGCAGGCATTTATTTCTGCTGTTGATACCCCTCATGCATGCATCCTCTCTGGACATTGTTGTCTATTTCCACTGATTGCTACCAAAATCCTGATCTCTAATTTTGAGAAATGGGACCTCTCCCATGCTGGCTTAAACATGAAAATGAGAACAGGCTCTTTTATAATTCCCTATATATAAGTGAAATCAGGTGACAACTTTTAATATGCTGTACTGGAGGTTAGAGGCCAAGGATGGGATGTAGAAAAGAAGGAATAACTTATAAGTCTTACACAAGTCCAGGTCAATCTCTTATGGACATGGCTTTCTCTCAACAATTTCAGAAGTCATCATATGATCAAGAACCAATGGTATTAAAAAAGAAGTCCAAGTAGCACTGAAGGCATTGTCATAATTGCATAGTAGAATTTTGCAAGATGACTTCTTCGTTGCAAATACATTTTCTCAACAACATAATCAGTGACTATACATGTGGACCTCATCAGATGGAATACACAGGAATCAAATCGAATACATCTGTGGAAAGAGGCAATGGAAAATCTCAATGTCATTAGTCAGAGTAAGTCCAGGGGCCACCTGCAGAACAGACCATCAATTTCTCAGACGCAAGTTCAGGTTGAAACTGAAGAAAATTAGAACAAGTCCATTCCAACCAAAGTATGATCTTGAGTATATCCCACCAGAATTTAGAGACCATTTCAAGAGCAGATTTGATGCATTGAACACTAATGACCAAAGACCAGATGAGTTGTGGAATGACATCAAGGACATTATACATGAAGAAAGCAGGAGGTCATTAAAAAGACAGGAAAGAAAGAAAAGACCAAAATAGACGTCAGAAAAGACTCAGAAATTTGTTCTTGAAAGTAGACTAGCTAAAGCAAATGGAAGAAATGTTAAAGCAAAAGAGCCGAACAGAAGATTTCAAAGGGCAACTCAAGAAGATAAAGTACTATAACGACATGTGCCAAGACCTGCATTTGGAAAAAAAAAAAAAAAAGGAAGAACATGATCAACATTTCTCAAGCTGAAAGAACTGAAGAAAAAATTCAAGTCTTAGCTGCAATATTGAAGGATTCCATGGGCAAAATACTGAACTATGCAGGAAGTACCAAAAGAAGATCGAAGAAATAGAGAGTTACTATACCAGAAAGAATCTGTTGATGTTAAACCATTTCAGGAGGTAGCATATGATCAAGAACTGATGGTACTGAAGGAAGAAGTTCAAGCTACACCAAAGACATTGATAAAAAACAAGGCTGCAGGAATTGACAGAATACCAGCTGAGATGTTTCAACAAATGTAAGCAACACTGTAAGCACCTAACAACAACACACAAGCCCAGACCCTTCTCTTATGGACATGACTTTCTATTGCACCTAGCAGCTACCTCCACTTGGACAAACTACTATCATTGCTCCCAACACATTCCTAACACTCTCTTTGCTGGATCTACTCCAGATATCTCTATGCTTTAAAGTCTAGAAGCAAACTCATCCCTCACCCCAGCGAGAGATGTTTTTTACCTCACCCCTGCCTAATTGTCCTTCTCCCAAACCTCTCTTTCAAAGTGGTTGAAGGTAAAACCTTCAAATGTTGATGAGGAGCCCAGTAGTGGAGTAGTCTAAGCTTGCTGTCGTTGTTATTAGCTGCTGTAGAGTTGGCCTTCAACTCATCATGGTAACCCCATGCACAATGGAACAACAGCTGCTGGTGATCTCTCACCATTCCCATAGTAGATTGCAGATCAGATCATTGTGATCCACAGGGTTTTCACTGACTGATTTTCAGAAGTTAATCACCAAGACTTACCTCCTAGTCTGTCTTAATCTGGAAGCTCCACTGAAACGTGTTTAGCATCGCAGCAACATGCAAGCCTCTACTGACAGACAGGTGGTGGCTATATATGAGGTACATTGACCAGGAATCAAGCTTGGGTCTTTGGCATGGATGGTAAGAATTCTACCGCTGAACCAGCACTAACCCCACGTTCTAACCTTATAGCCTCAAAAATACAAGTAAAGTTCTTTATTAAAACTCTCACTCTCAAGACTTAGGAACATAATAGATTCAGATAAAATTATTGAGATAGGACTGTTTGGAAGCCCTGGAGGTGCAGTGGCTAAGAGCTTTGGCTGCTAACCAAAAGATCAGCAGTTCAAATCTACCAGCTGTTCCTTGGAAACCCTATGGGAATTGACTAAATGGCAACAGGTTTGGTTTTTGTTTGCTTTATTTTCGTTTTTTGGTTTAGGACTGTTTGAAGGAAAGGTGTATATTAATTCCAAACTCTTACTACTTACTATTCAAAATATAGGACCTAGCTAGATGCAGATAATGTCAAATGCTCTTTTCTCTCAGAGGTTACTATTGGAACTCTCACTATCCAAACTTACAAACTGAATAGATCTGAATAGCAAGGGATAAATGTTAATATAACAATAAAATAGTCCAAAGTTGGTCTATTTCCTAGAATCTTGATTGTCCATGTTTATCTGTGGTCTCCTCATTAAGGTAGAAGAGACAGTATACAAATTTATTTTATGAAACTGGCATACTACAGACTTCCGGGCAACACGGCACTATGGTCAGAAGCACCACACCATCCTTCTGCAGCAAAGATCAGAAAAACTAAGTCAAGCAGAGTAACGCATCAATGTTGAAACCTTAAGCATCAAATGAAGAGATAAAGAACTCAGCCCAAGCACTGAATGGAATAGGAAACTGACCGAGAACAGAGAGTGAGGAGAGCTACATGCAGAGGTCCCCTATCAGCTACCACAGCACGGATCCACCACCTTGGACTCGTATCAGAGATCAGCAAACAGCGGGTAAGAGAAAGCAGCTTCATGGAGCTTCCAGCAGGAGACAAAACAACCAGTAACCAGCCATATATGCTTTATATGCTTTCCCACCCCCCACTCTTCTTCACCCTCACTTAGCCTTGTCTGCTTCCTGCAGCCATAGTCTCTTGGCCGGGAAGAACCCGGTGTAGCTTGGAGTCCACCCGCCCACACTGGCCGGCTCCCAGAGTGCCTTTTGTTGACTGCAGGTGTTGCTTTTTTTCCACCTCTTCAGATTTCTTCCTTACCTCTCACCACCTCCCCATCCTTTCTCTCAAATACTTGGCTCCGTGCACCATGTTTGCTTCTTCCTTGAAGGCTGTGAAATGCCGCTTGACTGTGAAACTGCTTCCCAGCCCATGCCGCCGTGCTTGTAGGAACCCTGGAGTTTTTTGTTTGTTTGTTTGCTGTGATTTGTTCTGTTTTGATTTGTTTGTTTTCTTTTTCTTTTCTCATCTTGGGAGCCCCTTCTAGCTGGGCAGTACCACACGGCTTGGAAGCTACTCCCATACTCTGCACAGCCGCACAGGGGCATCTCTGGGGTCTTTTCTTTTTTCTTGTTTTCAGTTTTCTTGTTTCTTTCTGTTGTTTTCTACTCTCTTATTCCTTTATTCATTTCCAGTTTCTCAATTTATTCATTTTTTTCTTTTACCCATTTTCTTTTTTTTCATTTTGTTTTTCCTCATTTCTCAGTCTCATCACTCCAACAGCAAGCTCCCTTAGCACTCTTTTTTGTTTGGGTGTATGTTTTGGGCTCCTGTTCCTCTCTCCTCTCTCATCTTTCCCATACCCATCTTAGCTCCACACATCACAATCTACCCTCTCCTTCCTGCCTACCTGCACCATGCACTGAACATCACACTCCCAAGCAGCACCGGCACAGCCTACTGGAACCTGCCCTGCACTGATTCCCAGTCCACACTGTCAGCCCTGGTACGTGCCACAAACAATCCATTCCAGCAACCCCCCTTCAGGTGGACCTGCCCTGCTGTACCATACCTGAGTGACTGACCCTGCCCATTGGAGAAGGAGGTGAAAAGTATCGTGCCCACAGACGAGGAAACAACAAAGAACACACAGCCCGCCTGCTCAGACATAACCAAATAAAACAAAAAATTAGGATGAAACAAACAAATCTACCATCAATAAATGAGGAAAATAACCACTGAATGCCCCAAAGACAGCAGACAATATCAAGACTTTTACAGAATTTCTGGCAAAATGGCGCTCTAGACAGAAGCACCACACTGTCCCTCCACAGCAAAGATCCGAAAAACTAAACCAAACAGAGAAAACAACAATTCTGAAACCCTAAAACATCAAATGAAGAGATAAAGAACTCAGCCAAACACCAAATGGAGTGAGAAAACTGACAGAGAACAGAGAGCAAGGAGAGATTCACGCAGAGGTCCCCTACAAGCTAACGCAGTGTGGATCCGCCATCTGGGACTCCTATCGGAGACCAGCAAACAGGGGGTACGAGAAAACAGCTTCACGGAGCTTCCAGTGGGAGACAAAACAAATGGTAATTTACAATATATGCTTTCCCACCCCCCACGCTTCTTCACCCCCACTCGGCCTCCTCTGCTTCCTGTGGACACAGTCTCTTGTCTGGGAAACACCTGCTGCTTGGATTCCACAAGCCTGCACTAGCTGGCTCTCTGAGTGCCATTTGTTGGCTGCTGATGTTGCTTTTTTTCCACTTCTTTTGATTTCTTCCTTACCTCTCACCACCTCCCACCTACTTTCACTCAAATACCTGGCTCAATGTGCCATCTTTGCTTCTTCCTGAGGGGCTGCAGAGTTCCATTTGAGTGCGGAGCTGCTTCCCAGTCTGCGCTGCCATGTTGATGGGGTCCCAGGGCTTTTGTTCATTTGTTTGTTTTGAATTGTTTTTGTTTTCTTTTCCTTTTCTTGAGTTGGGAGTCTGTTCTGGCCAGGCGGTGCTGCATGGCTTGTAAA
This sequence comes from Dugong dugon, assembly GCA_030035585.1. Lineage (NCBI taxonomy): Eukaryota > Metazoa > Chordata > Mammalia > Sirenia > Dugongidae > Dugong > Dugong dugon. Next base: position 20,475,772 of record CM057460.1, read on the forward strand.
CTACCCCCTCGGCTTGCACAGATGTGCAGAGGGATCCCTGAGAGCATTTCATTTTCCGTTGTTTTTTTTTTTTTTCTGTTTTTTTCTGTTTTTTGGGGGGGCTTTTCTTGTTCTTTTTTTTTTTTAAGTTGTTTTCTTTTCTTTTCAATCTTTTTCCTTTGTTTCTTTCTTCATTACTCAGTTTCTTATCTCTCTATACCTTCCTTCTCTTTCTCTTCCCTGAATACCTGGCATTGTATACCTCTACCCCTTCTAGACAGGCTGTACTGCAACATCTGAGAACAACTTCTCCAGACCTCATAGCTGCACCGGTGGGATCCCTGGGAACTTTGCTGTTCTTTAACCTTTCTGATTTTTATTTATTCATTCTTTTCTTCTCTTTTTTTTTTCTTCCTCTTCCCCTTTTTTGTTTTTCTCCATTTCATAGTCGCTCAACTCTCCACTCCAACGGCAAACTCCCCTAGCATTCTTTATGTTTGTTTGTATGTTTTTGGACCCTGTTCCTCTCTCTTCTCTCCCATATCCATCTTAGCCCCACTCATAACAATCTCCCCGCTACATCCTGCCTACATGCACTGTGCGCTTAACATCACACCACCAAGCAGCACAGGCATGGCCTACTGGAACCTGCCCTGCACTGATTAACCACCCGCCCTTGCGGCTGTAGTAAGTGCCATAAAAAACCCATCCCAGTAACTCCTTTTCAGCTAGACCTGCCCTGCCCTACCATATCTGAGTGACTGACCCTACCAATTGGAGAAGAAGGCAAAAAGTATTGTGCCCACAGACAAGCAAACAACAAAGAACACACAGCCCACCTGCTCAGACATAGCTAAATTTAAAAAAAAAAAAAAAAGCATGAAACAAACAAATCTACAATCAATAAATGAGAAAAATAACTACTGAATGTCCCAAAGACAGCAGACAATATCAAAACATTTACAAAACCAGGACAGGATGGCATCCAAAAGAAAACACCAGATGACTTTCCAGTGGAAGAAAAGGCACTAGAACTACCGGATAGGGACTTCAAATTTTTAATACTCAGAATTCTCCGAGAGCTGAAGTGAAAAGCAGATGAAAATGAGGAAAAAATAGACAAATTCATGGAAAATACAGACAAAAAATTGGAAGAATTCAGGAAGATAATGCAGGAAAAACATGCCAAAATGAATTCACAACTAGAAATTATACAAAGACAATAATTAGAAATCCAAAAGATAAACAAAATGATTTCAGAAATGGAAGGTGTCATAGAAGGGATGAGAAGCAGATTTGAAACAGTGCAAGACAGGATAAGTGGAATTGAAGACAAACACTTGAATACAACTCTGTTTGAGCAAAACTCAGAAAAAAGAACAAAGAAAAATGAAGATACCCTGAGAGTTATGCGGGATACAATTAAAAGCAAAAATTTTGCGAGGGATTGGAGTCCCGGAACAGGGGGAGAAAACAGAAAACACAGAGAGGACCACTGAAGAACTGCTGACAAAAAAACTTCCCCAATATCATGAAAGATGAAAAGCTGACCATCCAAGAAGCTCAACAAACCTCATATAGGAGAGGCCCCAAAGGAAAATCACCAAAGCATATCATAATCACACTCACCAAAACCAAAGACAAACAAAGAATCCTGACAGCAGCTTGTGAAAAACAAGAAGTCACATAAAGAGGAGAAACAATAAGACTAAGCTGAGATTATTCGGCAGAAACCATGCAGGCAAGAAGGCAATGGGATGACATATATAAAATCTTGAAATAAAAAAATTGCCAGCCAAGAAAAATACATGCTGCAAAACTCTCGTTCAAATATAGTGGTGAAATTAGGTCATTTCCAGATAAACAGAAATTAAGGGAATATGTAAAAGCCAAACCAAACTTACAAGAATTATTAAAGGGAGTTCTTCTATCTGAGAACAAACAACCTCAGCTCACAGGCAGAATCTAGGACGCAGGTTCATACCAGCCAGATACCAATCTAGGAAATGAACTCTCAAGGACTACCCAAAACCAAAAGAAATACAAGAGGCAATCAGAGCAGTTAATCAGTAAATTACAACTAAATCAAAACAATAAAAGAGGGAATAAAAGGCATAGGTATAAAACCTTCTAATGGAGAGGAAGGCAAGGTGATACCAAGTAATGCTAGACTGCTTCAAACTTAGAAAGATAAGGGTAAAATTCATGGTAACCACAAAGAAAGTTAAACAACATACTCATAAAAATAAAGAGGAAAAACATAAAGTCTCAGCAAAAACAAAACCTACAAAAACAAAAGAAATGAAAAAAAAAATCCACAAACAAAAGTAACTCAGCACAAGAGAGTAAGAACAAAGAAAATGTCAGCACCACAAAAAAAAGCACTACAAAATGACAGCAACAGACTCACATTCTATCAATAATTACATTGAATGTAAATGGACTCAATGCACCCAGAAAGAGACAGAGAGTGACAGAATGGATAAGAAAACAGGATCCATCAGTATGCTGTCTACAAGAGACACACCTTAGAAACAAAGATGTGAATTTATTAGAAGTCAAAGGTTGGAAAAAAATATATCAAGCTAACAACTACCAAAAAAGAGCAGGAGTGGCAAAACTAATCTCAGATAAAATAGACTTTAAAACAAAATCTACCATAAAAGACAAAGAAGGACACTATACAATCATTAAGGGGACAATCCATCATGAAGACATAACCATAATAACCATCTATGCACCCAATGACAGGGCTCCAAAATACGTAAACTCTAACAACACTGAAAAGAGAAATTGACAGTTCCACAATAATAGTACGAGACTTCAACACACCACTCTCAGTAAAGGACAGAATGACTAAAAAGAAACTCAGCAAAGATACAGAAGACCTAAAGGGCACAATCAGCCACCTTGACCTCATAGACATATATAGAACACTCCATCCAACCACTGCAAACTACACATTCTTTTCCAATGCACATGGAATGTTCTCCAGAATAGACCACATCTTAGGCCACAGAGTCATCCTCAACAAGATCCAAAACGTTGAGATAATTCAAAGTATCTTCTCTGACCACAAGGCCATTAAGGTAGATATTAACAACAGAAAGAGCAAGGAAAAAAAACCAATTACATGGAAACTGAATAATACCCTGCTTACACATCACTGGGTAACAGAAGAAATCAGAGATGGAATCAAAAAATTCCTAGAATCAAATGAGAATGAAAACACATCATACCAAAACCTTTGGGACACAGCAAAGGCAGTCCTCAGAGGACAATTTATAGCAATAGATGCACACATCAAAAAACAAGAAAGGGACAAAATCAAAACATTAACTACAGAACTCAAATAGAAAGAGAACAGCAAAAAAAGCCCACAACCACCGGAAGAAAGGAAATAGTAAAGATCATAGCAGAAATAAATGAAATAGAGAACAGAAAAACAATAGAAAGAATCCACAAAACCAATAGTTGGTTCTTCGAAAGAATCAACAAAATCCACAAACCACTGGCCAGACTGACAAAAGAACAACAGGAGAGGACACAAATAACCCAAATAAAAAAAGAAATGGGGGACATTGCAACAGACCCAACTGAAATAAAAAGGATTATAACAGAAGATTATGAAAAACTGTACTCCAACAAATTTGAAAACCTAGAGGAAACGGATAAATTTCTAGAAACACACTACCTACTCAAACTACAACAAAGTGATGGTGAAAATCTGAACAGACCCATAACAAGAGAAGAGATTGAAAAGGTAATAAAAAAAACTGCCAACCAACGAAGCCCTGGCCCAGATGGCTTCACTGGAGAAGTCTACAAAACATTTACAGAAGAGCTTGTACCAGTACTACTCAAGCTATTTCAGAGCATAGAAAAGGAAGTAACACTTCCAAATTCATACTATGAAGCCAACATAATGCTGATACCAAAACCAGACAAAGATGTCACAAAAACAGAAAATTACACACCAATATCTCTTATGAATATAGATGCAAAAATTCTTAACAAAATTCTAGCCAATAGATCAGCATCATATCAAAAAAATAAATAAATGCACCACGACCAAGTAGGATTCATACCAGGTATGCAAAGATGGTTCAACATTAGAAAATCAATCAACATAACCCACCACATAAATAAAAAGAAAGAAAGTAATCACATGATCATCTCAATTGACACAGAAAACACATTTGAGAAAGTCCAACACCCATTCCTGATAAAAGCTCTCAATAAAATAGGTAGAGAAGGGATATTTCTCAACATAATAAAGGGCATCTATGCAAAACCAATGGCCAACATCATTATTAATGGAGAGAGGCTGAAAACATTCCCCTTGAATACAGGAACAAGACAAGGATGCCCTTTATCGCCACTCCTGTTTAACCTTGTGCTGGAAGTTCTAGCTAGAGCCATAAGGCAAGAAAAACAAATGGCATCCAAACTGGTAATGAAGAAGTTAAACTGTCCCTGTTTGCAGATGATATGATACTATACGTAGAAAACCCTAAAGACTCCACAAGAAATCTACTGGAACTAATAGAAAGATTCAGCAGAGTAGCAGGATACAAGACAAACATTCAAAAATCAGTTGGATTCCTATACACCAATAAGGAGAACGATGAAAAGGAAATCAGGAAAACAATACCATTGATAATAGCCCCTAAAAAGATAAAATACTTAGGTATAAATCTAATCAGGGAAGTAAAAGACCTACGCAAACAAAACTACAAAACACTACTGCAAGAAACCCAAAGGGATCTACATAAATGGAAAAACATACCATGCTCATGGATAGGCAGACTCAACATTGTGAAAATGTCAATTCTAACCAAAGCAATCTACAAATACAACGCAATCCCGATCTAAATACCAGCAACATTCTTCAAAGAGATAGAAAAACTAATCATTAACTTTATATGGAAAGGGAAGAAGCCCCAAATAAGTAAAGCACTACTGAAGAAGAAGAAGAAAGTTGGAGGACTCACACTACCTGACTTCAGAACCTACTATACAGCTACAGTAGTCAAAACAGCCTGGTACTGGTACAACGACAGACACATTGACCAATAGAACAGAACTGAGAACCCAGATGTAAATCCATCCACCTACAGTCACCTGATCTTCGACAAGTGCCCAAAGTCCATCAGATGGGGAAAAAGACAGTCTTTTTAACAAATGGTGCTGGCAAAACTGGATATCCATCTGCAAAAAAATGAAACAGAACCCATACTTCATGCCGTATACAAAAACTACTTCAAAATGGATCAAAGACCTGAATATAAAGCCTAAAACTATAACGTTCATAGAAGAAAAAATAGGACCAACACTATAGGCCTTAATACACAGCATTAACAGGATTCAAACCATAACCATCAACACAAACCCGAAAAGGTAAGCTAGATAACTGGTATCTTCTAAAAATAAAACACCTATGCTCCTCAAAAGACTTCACCAAAAGAGGAAAAAAAGAACCTACAGACTGGGAAAAAATTTTTGGTCAGTACAAGTCAGACAAAGGTCTAATCTCCATAAACTACAAGAAAATCAAACACCTCTACAACAAAAAGACAAATAATCCTATTAAAAAATGGGCAAATGAAATGAACAGACACTTCACCAAAGAAGACATTCAAATGGCCAACAGACACATGAGGAAATGCTCACGATCACTTTAGAGAAATGCAAATTATAACCACAATGAGATACTATCTCACCCCAGCATTACTAGCACGAATCAAAAACACTGGAAATAACAAATGTTGGAGGGGCTGCAGGGAGATCAGAACACTTATGCACTGCTGGTGGGAATGCAAAATGATACAACCATTTTGGAAAATGATATGGCGCTTCCTCAGAAAGCTAGAAATAGACATACCATTCGATCCAGCAATCCCACTCTAGGAATATACCCTAGAAAAATAAGAGTCGTCACTCGAGTAGACGTATGCACACCTATGTTCATGGCAGCATTGTTCACAATAGCAAAACGATGGAAACAACCTAGATGCCCATCAACAGATGAATTTATAAACAAACTATGATACATACACACAATGGAGTACTATGCAATGAGAAAGAACAACAATGAATCTGTGAAGCATCTCATAACATGGATGAAACTGGAGGACATTATGCTGAGTGAAATAAGTCAATCACAAAAGGACAAATATTGTATGATACCTCTATTGTAAAACCCCTGAAAAAGTTCACACACAAAATGTAACAATCTTTGTTGGTTACCAGGGATGGGAGGGATGGGGTGGAAACGCTAACTAGGCCATAGATAAGTGGTATCTTGGGTGAAGGGTGAGACAGTACACAATACAGGGGAAACCAGCACAACTTGTACAAAGAAAGGTCATGGAAGCTCCATAGACACATCCAAACTCCCTGAGGGACTGAACTGCTGGGTGGAGGGCTGTTGGCACCATGGTCTTGGGGAACATCTAGCTCAATTGGCATAGCACAGTTTATAAAGACAATGTTGTACATTCTACCTTGGTGAGTAGCATCTGGGGTCTTAAAAGCCTGTGAGCAGCCATCTAAGATACTCCACCGGTCTCATCCCTTCAGGAGCAAGGGAGAATGAAGAAAACAGGATACAAGGAAAAGATTAGTCCAAAGGACTAATGGACCACAGCTACCAAGGCCTCCACCGGACTGAGTCCAGTACAGCTAGATGGTGGCCTGCTACCACCACTGACTGCTCTGACCAGGATCACAACAGAGGTTTCTGGACAGAGCTGGAGAAGGATGTAGAACAAAATTCTAACTCACAAAAAGAGACCGTTTACTGGCCTAAAGGAGACTGGAGAAACCTCGAGAGTATGGCCCCCAGACACCCTTTTAGTTCAGTGGTGAAGTCATCTCCAAGGTTCACTGTTCAGCCTGGGAGTGGACAGCCCCATAAAACCAAATAGGACTAAAGAGGCACAGCAGTCCAGGGACAAGGGCCAGAAGGCAGAAGGGGACAAGGAACCTGGTGATAGGGAACCCAAGGCTGAGTAAGGATAGTGTTGACGTGTTGTGAGGTTGTTAACCATTGTCATAGGGCAACATGTGTACTAACTGTTAAATGAGAAACTATTTGTTCTGTAAGCCTTCATCTAAAGTGAGAATAGCAGCACAATTGGAAGAGCATAATGGATGTCACTGAACTGTGCATGTAGAAATTTTTGAAATGGTGTGTCTTTGGCTATGTATATTTTCACCAAAAAAGGAAGGTTGAGAATGGAGTGGGTTGACATGTTGTGGGGTTGTTAACCAATGTCATAAAACTATTTGTGTACTACTGTTTCATGAGAAACTATTTGTTCTGTAAGCCTTCACCTGAAGTACAATTTAAAAAAAAAAAGTCCAAGAGAAAAACTTAAAAACTTTTACAAAAACAGGACAGGACAGTTCCAGTAGGCATCCAAAATAAAACACAAGATGAAATTCCAGTAGAAGAAAAGGCACTAGAGCTAACTGATAGGGAATTCAAATCTCTAATATATCAGAATTATCCAAGAGTTGAAGCATAAAGCAGGCAAAAATGAAAAAATAGACAAATTCATGGAAAAGGCAGACAAATTTATGGAAAATACAGACAAAAACATGGAAGAATTCAAGAAAATAATACAGGAACAAAATTCCAAAATAGGTTCATAATTAGAAATCATACAAAATCACCAATTAGAAATCCAAAAGATACACAACAAGATTTCAGAAATGGACAGTGTCATAGAAGGGCTGAGGAACAGGTTTGAAACTATGGAAGATAGGATCAGGGAAATTGAAGACAAACACTTGGCTACAACTCTGTTTGAGGAAAATCAGAAAAAAAGAACTAATTAAAATAAAGAAACCCTGAGAATTATGTGGGATACAATCAAAAGCAAAAATCTTCGAGTGATTAGAGTTCCAGAACAGGGGGAGAAGACAGAAAACACAGAGAGGATCATTGAAGAATTGCTGACAGAAAACTTCCACAATATCATGAAAGTTGAAAAGCTGACATCCAAGAAGCTCAACAGATTCCATATAGGATAGACCCCAAAAGAAAATCACCAAGGCATATCATAATCACACTCGCTAAGACCAAAGTCAAACAAAGTATCCTGAGAGCAGTTCAAGGAAAACAGAAAGTCACATATAGAGGAGAAACAATAAGACTAAGCTCAGATTATTTGGCAGAAATCATGCAGGCAAGAAGGCAATGGGATGACTTATAAAACACCTTGAAAGAAAAAAATTGCCAGCCAAGAATAATATATCCTGTAAAACTCTCATTTAAATATGATGGTGAAATTAGATCAATTCCAGATAAACAGAAATTCAGGGACTATGTAGAAACCAAACCATACTTACAAGACTTATTAAAGGGAGTCCTTCGATCTGAGAACAAACAACATCAGACCACAGGCTGAATATAGGACACAGGATTGTACTAGCCAGGTACAAACCTAAGAAAAGAACTCTTAAGGACTATGCAAAAGCAAAAGAATTACAACAGGGAACCAGAGAGGTTAATCTGTAAGTGACAACAGCATCAGAACAATAAAAGAGGGAGTAAACAGTGTAGGCATAGAACTTTCTAATGGAGAGAAAGGCAAGTGATACCAAATAATAATAGACTGGTCCAAATCTAGAAAGATAAGGGTAAATTCCAAAGTAACCACAAAGAAAGTTAACAACCCTACTCATTAAAATAAAGAAGAAAAACATAAAGTCTCAGTTAAAACAAAACCTACAAACACAAAAGAAATGAAAAAAAAATCCATGAACAAAAGGAACTCAGCACAGGAGAGTAAGAGGAACAAAGAAATGCCAGCACCACAAAATAAAAGCATTGTAAAATGCAATCCCACTCCTAGGAATATATCCTAGAGAAATAAGAGCCATCACACAAATAGACATATCACACCCATATTCATTGCAGCACTGTCCACAATAGCAAAAAGATAGAAACAACCTAGATGCCCACCAACAGATGAATGCATAAACAAACTATGGTACATACACACAGTGGAGTATTATGCAATGACAAAGAACAATGATGAATCTGTGAAACATCTCATAACATGGATGAAACTGGAGGACATTATACTGAGTGAAATAAGTCAATCACAAAAGGACAAATACTGTATGAGACCTCTACTGTAAAAACTCATGTAATAGTTTACACACAAAAAGAAACAATCTTTGTTGGTTACAAGGGATGGGAGGGGTGGGTGGGGGAACTAAACAGACAATAGATAAGTGGTAACTTTGGTGAAGGGTACGACAGTACACAATAGCGGGGAAGCCAGCACTAATTGTACAAGGAAAGGTCATGGAAAGTTCATAACTTCCAAACTCCCTGAGGGACTGAATTGCCAGGTGGAAGGCTGTGGGGACCACAGTCTTGGGGAACATCTAGCTCAATTGGCATAATACGTTTATAAAGACAATGTTCTACATTCTACCTTAGTGAGTAGAGTCTGGGGTCTTAAAAGCCGATGAGCAGCCATCTAAGATACTCCACTGGTCTCACCCATTCAGGAGCAAGGGAGAATGAAGAGAACAGGATACAAGGAAAAGATTAGTCCAAAGGACTAATGGACCACAGCTACCAAGGCCTCCACCAGACTGAGTCCAGTACAGCTAGATGGTGCCTGGCTATCACCACTGACTGCTCTGACCAGGATCACAATAGAGGGTCCTGAACAGAGCTGGAAAAGGATGTAGAACAAAATTCTAACTCACGAAAAAAGACCAGATTTACTGGCATGACAGACTGGAGAAACCCCGAGAGTATGGCCCCCAGACACCCTTTTAGCTCAGTGATGAAGTCATTCCCGAAGTTCACCATTCAGCCAGGGATTGGACAGTCTCATAAAAGAACAGTCAAGGGACAAGGACTAGAAGGCACAAAGGGACAGGATAGCTGGTGATAGGAAACCCAAGGTTGAGAAGGGACAGTGTTAACATGTCATGGTGTTGTTAACCATTGTCATAGGGCAGTATGTATACTAACTGTTTAATGAGGAACTATTTGTTCTGCAAACCTTCATCTAAGGTACCAAAAAAAAAGAAAAAAGAATTATCTATTTGAGATCAAATTGACCACAGCAACTCAAAAGTTTTAATGGGAAGCCTAGGGGGCAGTGAGTTGAAGATAATAGTGATGGAATAATTTGGAAAAGGATAGTGAGAATAGCAGTACAACTGGAAGGAAGTAATCAGTGTCACCAAATTGTACATGTAGAAACTTTTGAAATGGTGTAACTTTGGCTATGTATATTTTCACCAAAAAAAAGGTCCTCCAAGGTAGAGAAGGGAGAGTGTAGACATGTCGTGGGGTTGTTAACCAATGTCATAAAACGATATGTGAACTGACTGTTTAATGAGAAACTATTTGTTCTGTAAGCCTTCATCTAAAGTACAATAAAAATAAACTGGTATACTGCAAAATCAAAACCTGGAGAAGAGAGCACATGTGTGCACACACACACTCAGAGAGAAATATGGAATAATTAGATCCCTAATGCTCACTGTCTATAGTTAAATGAACATAATTTTGGATTGCTCTTTCTCTACAAATAAAAAACTAAAGATAACCAAATATACCTTATCATGTATGCTCTTGTTCTTCCAAAAGCCAGTATTTCCTTCATTTCCAATGAAAATAAAGATTAAAAACTCATCATAACATCTGTGACCAAGAGATTCTTAATTAAAATCTCTGTAGTTAATTTTATTTTTCAGATTATATCTCTGATCAGGTTCTTTCAAAATTAAGGTTTGGATTCACGTCTTGTTTTGAATTCTTTCAGTGTGATTATCAAAATGTATGGCTCTAAGAATGAATAAGGAAGAGGCCCTTTTTGTTAAGACTAGCAAAAATACACACCACTTTAAGAATTTTTAGAAAAAAATGTATTTCAATAGCTAATAGAACTAATGTGTATCCATTTGTACATGAGCTGTGGGTTATGAATAATTAGTAGTACCAGCAGAAATCACAGCCACCGCAAACCTTCTGCTCTCCCCTGAGCCAAGTGACTCTAAGAACTTCATCCCTTGAGCAAGTGGGTGGATTGGCCAGTTTAGATGTAGTGAGTCAGATGGGGAATAAGGATTTCGATCCCTGGGGAGGAGCACAAAGCAAGTAGAACAGATGCCCACACAGATGGGGGAATAAAGGACAGCCAGGGACCAAAGTATTCAAAGAGCTTTTAGAGCTTCTTTGGATATGAGAAGCTAATTGAACACAACATCAGAGAAAGGAGCAAAGGAATAGAAACAAACCTGCGTGACCACAGACAAATCACTTAACCTATACAAACTTCACTTTCTCACCTATAAAGAAGTTGGATTAGATGAACTGTAAATATCCTTTTAGTTCTAAAATTCAGTAATTTACAGAATGTACTTCCTTTTACCTCATTTATTGTTGGAATTACATTGGTGAGTAGAGAAGAGAGTTGTTGTTAGTTGCTGTTGGGTCGATTCCTACTCATGGCAAACCTATACGTGTCGAGTAGAATTGCACATAGGTTTTCAAGGCTGTGACCTTTGGGAAAGAGTTCACCAGGCCTGTTTTCCAAGGCGCCTCTGGGTGGGTTCAAACTGCCAATCTTTCCGCTGCTGCTCAAGTGCTTGACCATTTGCTCCACCCGGAACTTCTAGAGAAGAGTACTAAAATCCAAGAATAAAAAATCATCTATACTAAGCACTGAATGTCATGATGTAATATATCATGCTTTCGCCATGCTATTTTTTAAAAATTGCCAATTTTACTCAGAGTTCAATTGAAAAAGAAGGTGTTTGAAAGGCAAAACACTAAGAGAATTTAAATGAATAAATAATCTCTGTTTATGTCACAGCATTCTCAGAAGACTTTACAAAAATCTGTAAATGATGAGTTGGTTTATCTCTCATGCTATTGACTTTAGATATCGCCCATTCCATGTTGTTGTTATTGTTGTTAGGTGTTGTCCAGTCGGTTCTGATTCATAGCAACCCCATGCACAACAGAATGAAACACTGCCTGGTCCTGTGCCATCCTCACAATTGTTGCTATGCTTGAGCCCATTGTTGCAACCACTGTGTCAATCCATCTCATTGAGGATCTTCCTCTTTTTGTTGACCCTCTACTTTACTAAGCATGATTTCCCTCTCCAGGGACTGATCTTTCCTGGTAACATGTCCAAAGTATGTGAGACGTAGTCTCACCATCCTTGCTTCTAATGAACATTCTGGTTGTACTTCTTCCAAGACAGATTTGTTCATTCTTTTGGTAGTCAATGGTATATTCAATATTCTTCACCAACACCACAATTCAAAGGCGTCTATTCTTCTTCAGTCTTCCTTATTCATTGTTCAGCTTTCACATGCATATGAGGCGATTGAAAACACCACGGCTTGGATCAGGCGCACCTTAGTCCTCAAGGTGACATCTTTTCTTTTCTACACTTTAAAGAGGTCTTTTACACCAGATTTGTCCAAGGCAATGCATCACAAGATTTCTTGACTACTGCTTCCATGGGTGTTGATTGTGGATCCAAATAAAATGAAATCCTTAAGAACTTCAATCTTTTCTCCGTTTATCATGATGTTGCTTATTGATCCAGTTGTGAGGATTTTTGTTTTCTTTATGTTGAGGTGTAATCCATACTGAAGGCTGTGGTCTTTGATCTTCATCAGTAAGTGCTTCAAGTCTTCTTCACTTTTAGCATTCAAGGTTGTGTCATCTGCATAATGCAAGTTGTTAATGAGTCTTCCTCCAATCCTGATGCTCTGTTCTTCTTCGTATAATCTAGCTTCTCAGATTATTTGCTCAGCATACAGATTGAATAGATAAACGGAGAAAGGAGACAACCCTGAGGAACATCTTTCCTGACTTTAAACCATGCAGTATCCCTTTGTTCTGTTCGAATGGCTGCTTCTTGATCCATGTACAGATTCCTCATGAGCACAACTAAGTGTTCCAGAATTCCAATTCTCTGCAATGTTATCCATAATTTGTAATGATCCACACAGACGAATGCCTTAGCATAGTCAATAAAATATAGTAAAACATCTTTCTGGTATTCTCTGCTTTCAGCCAGGATCCATCTGACGTCAGCAATGATATCCCTCATTCCACATCCTCTTCTAAAACCAGCTTGAATTTCTGGCAGTTCCCTGTCGATATACTGATGCAGCTGCTTTTAAATGATCTTCATCAAAATTTTATGTGTGTGATATTAATGATATTGTTTGATAATTTCCACTTTCGGTTGGATCACATTTCTTTGGAATAGGTATAAATATGGGCCTCTTCCAGTCGGTTGGCCAAGTAGCTGTCTTCCAAATTTCTTGGCTTAGATGAGTGAGCACTTCCAGCACTACATCCATTTGTTGAAACATCTCAATTGATATTCTGTCAATTCCTGGAGACTTGTTTTTTTTCAATGCCCTCAGTGCAGTTTGGACTTCTTCCTTCAGTATCATCGGTTCCTGATCGTATGTTATCTCCTGAAATGGTTGAATATCAATCATTTTTGGTATAGTGATTCTGTGTATTTCTTCCTTCTTCTTTTGATGCTTCCTGCGTCATTTAATATTTTCCCATAGAATCCTTCAGTATTGCAACTAGAGGGTTGAATTTTTTCTTCAGTTTTTTCAGCTTGAGAAATGCTGAGTGTGTTCTTCGCTTTTGGTTTTCTATATCCAGCTCTTTGCACATGTCATCATAATATTTATTTTGTCTTCCCGAGCCACCCTTTGAAATCTTCTGCTCAGCTCTTTTACTTCATCAGTTTTTCCTTTTGGTTTAGCTACTCAACATTCAAGAGCAAGTATCAGAGTCTCTTCTGACATCCATATAGGTTTTTTCTCTCTCTCCTGTCTTTTTAATGACCTCTTGCTTTCTTCATTTATGATGTCCTTGATATCATTCCACAACTCATCTGGTCTTTGGTCATTAGTGTTCAACATATCAAATGTATTCTTGAGATGGTCTCTAATTTCAGGTGGAATATACTCAAGGTCATACTTTGGCTCTCATTAACTTGTTCTAATTTTCTTCAGTTTCAGCTTGAGCCTGCATATGAGTAATTGATGGTCTGATCTGCAGTCGGCTCCTGGCCTTGTTCTGACTGATGATACTGAGTTTTTCCATTGTCTCTCCCCACAGATTTAGTCAATTTGATTCCTCTGTATTCCATCTGTATTAACGTTTATGCATTCCATTTCATTATTGACAACCTCCAAATTTCCTAGATTCATACTTTGTACATTCCACGTTCTGATTATTAATGGATGTTTGCAGCTGTTTCTTCTCATTTTGAGTAGTCCCACACCAGCAAATGAAGGTCCTGAAAGCTTGACTCCATCCACATCATTAAGGTTGACCCTGATTTGAGGAGGCGGCTCTTCCCTAGACATATTTTGAAGTGCCAATATGTATAGTCATGGTTTATATTTGTGAAAAAAAAGATATTTGTAATGAAGAAGTCATTGGTCTTGCAAAATTCAATCATGCGATCTCCAGCATTGTTTCTCACCAAGGCCATATTTTCTAACTACTGATCTTTCTTCTTTGTTTCCAACTTTCACTTTCCAATCACCAGTAAGCATCAGTGCATCCTGATTGCATGTTTGATCAATTTCAAACTGCAGACGTTGGTGAAAATCTTCTATTTCTTCATGTTTAGCCTTAGTGATACCATAAATTTGAATAATAGTCTTTTTAACTAGTCTTCCTTGTAGGCATGTGGATATTATCTTATCACTGACAGTATTGTACTTCAGGATAGATCTTGAAACGTTCTTTTTGATGACGAGTGCAACCCCATTCCTCTTCAAGTTGTCATTTCTGGCACAGTAGACCATATGATTGTCCTATTCAAAATGGCCGATGTCAATCCATTTCAGCTCACTAATGCCTAGGATATTAACGTTTATGCATTCCATTTCATTATTGACAACCTCCAAATTTCCTAGATTCATACTTTGTACATTCCACGTTCCGATTATTAATGGATGTTTGCAGCTGTTTCTTCTCATTTTGAGTAGTCCCACACCAGCAAATGAAGGTCCTGAAAGCTTGACTCCATCCACGTCATTAAGGTTGACCCTGCTTTGAGGAGGCGGCTCTTCCCTAGACATATTTTGAAGTGCCTTCCAACCCGAGGGGCTCATCTTCCAGCACTATATCAGACAATATTCCACTGCTTTTCATAAGGTTTTCACCGGCTAATTCTTTTCAAAAGTAGACTGCTGAGTCCTTCCTCTTTGTCTGTCTTAGTCTGGAAGCTCAACTGAAACCTGTCCACCATGGGTGACCTGCTGGTATTTGAATACCGGTGGCATACCTTCCAGCACCGCAGCAACACACAAGCCCCCAAAGTACAACAAACTGACAGAAGTGTGGGGGCCATTCTGTGCAGATATAAAATTCCTCCAATTATGACTGAGCCAATAGTTCTTAAAGCATCTTCCCGTTACCACCTCATTAGCAGATGTGGAAATGAAGGCAATTGATAAAGGTTTTGTATAAAAAGCAATGTGTAGTATTTTTCTGTATCCCATAACTCCTTCAATCTAAAGGTATAGTTACAAGATCATAAAGATAAATGTGATATCAATTTAAGTAAAATAAAATTACAGAATTCAGATCCATTTGGTTGAGCTTGAATTATTATTTAATCGGTATTTTGTTACTCTTGCTATCTTCTATCCTGAGGCGATAGCTTTTGTTTAAATTTGCACCATTTGAAGCACAAGGGATAGTTTTTCTACTTTCATAATGGTTCCTGCAGAATTGTTTTTTCTCTGAATCTGATTTTATTATAAAGTATTCAGAGCAAGTTAGATTGATTGTATGAACTGTTGGCTTTCATTGACCATATTCAAGTTGGTCATGCAGAACCCGGGCTCTTTATGGTACATTACAGTAAAATGAATTGTCTTCTTCTCCTTACTTTGTTAAGTGAAATCTACGTATTATTACTTGAACTACTCTGACATTGCATTTTATGCTGTTTCAACTCTTATCATTTGGCATGCCACCTTCCCCAAAGCTAGCTGACTGATTCCTCTTCTTCATTTTTATGAATGTCACAATATCATTTTGTTAAAGAAAATCTCATTTTTACTGCCTGGTTCCAACAAGTGAAGTGCTTGCAAATGTGCTATGTGCAAGCTATAGACATCGATAAAATACATTTTCTGGAAGGAATCAAAGCACACATAATAAGCTGTTTCTTCTTTACTGATATTAGAGCATGATCAGCATCTTCAAGCAAGGGAAGAGAATGTTGTACGGCAAATTGTTCCCTGGAAACCCACAGGGCAGTGCTTCCCCTCAAAGTGCAAGCAAAAGAAAGCAAGTTCTGCAAAGACAAATATATGCCAATTAAATATATTTCAAAGAGAAGTACATTTCTTTGCAGCAGAAAGACAAATTTATTTCACTTTCATTTCAGTGACTTTATTAACTAATGTTTACTTTTCATGATCTGTTCCTTAGCATTCCTATAATATTAACCACTTGTTATCAAGTTACTCCAACTCATGGAGACCCATGTGTGTCAGAGTAGAACTGTGATCCATAGGGTTTTCAGGGGCTGATTTTTTTGAAGTAGATCACCAGGACTTTCTTCTGAGGTACCTCTGGGTGGACTCGAACCTCCATCCTTTCAGTTAGCAGCCGAGCATGTTAACCATTTGCACCACCCAGGGACTTGTCCTGTAGCATTAACAACATAGAAATTACAAGCACAATGTTCAGATGTTTATATAAGTCTGCAAAACATTTTATTTTGTCATCAATAAATGTCTTCTACGTATATTTAAATTCCATAAAAGCTTATGGAAAAATTCTTTGAAGTGTCTTTTCAATAGGTTTGGGGGAAAGCTATTTCCCAGCCTTTGCTTGACGCCTCTTTTAGCACTAGCATCCCCCCACAGATAACTACTTTTATAAACTGTGAACTTCTCTTTTAATCACCACAACAAAATTTTCTTTCAAAATACCCTTCTCTGACATTGCTCCCAGAGGAAAGATGCCACGGTGGATGAAACATAAAAAGGAAAATTCTTTTGAAAATTCTTCAAACACCAAATACTTCTTAGAAGTCACATCTAAAGGTAAAGAAAAAGTAATTAGAGATAGACCCCATCATTTTCTGCAGCCGTCCTCATAATTAGAACAGTCCTTCCCTGTCGGGTGCTACTGAAGGAGAAAACTACATTATTTGCTGACGTAGCAAACACACTGGTGAGAGCTCAGAAAAGCCATTCACGAATATCAGATTCTTTTTTGGTACACATTGCTAGTTACCAACAGAAAGAGGTTGGCGAGGGCTGTATGCTCTTTCTCACAACGTCACACCCATAGGATATTACCTACTTATACTCTGTCCCCTAGGGTCAGTTCCCCTTTGTAATCCTCTAATCAGAGCCCTGATTATGCAATAGTTAAGTGCTTGGCTGTTAACCAAAAGTTAGCAGTTGGAACCCACTAGCTACTCCATGGGAGAAAAGACCTGGCAGTCTGTTCCCATAAAAAGTCAGCCTAGGAAACCTTGTGGGGTAGCCCCACTCTGTCTTATAGGATTAGTATGAGTCGGAATCAACTTGCTGGCAACGGGTAATCCAAAATACACACTTCAAGAGTGGTCGGTTAGCATTCGAAAAACTAATCAGAATCCAGTAAGTCTCCAGAGATGGCTAACAGAAGTGTACCATCTAATTTTATCTCTGAATCCCAGAAAGTTAAAAAAAACCTTTATGAAATCAACCATTCATAGAAAAAGGGGGAAAGGGTTTTAGTGTACAGTTACATACACAGTCATATAGCCTGTTCTGCAGATCAAATCAGGTTTTTACTCTCTGACCTTGGAGGCACTCAGATGGCATTTGGCCTAATAGGTTCATTCAGGAAAGATGTGAAACTATTCTAGAGCAAGATTCAGCTAACTGATGAGTCAGAATCAAACAGCAAGCTCCTCCACATGCTGCTACCCAAGGGACAGATAAGAATCCAGAAGGGCCACTAGGCTCCGGAGAGGCTCACACCTTGTTTGTACAAGGGATATGATGTTTGTACAATATTTCCAGCCAATCCACATGTCTTGAGCATCAGTAATTTCACCAACATCCATCATGCAAATTTTTTAGCTTTCTGAGACTGATCAGAGATAAAATTAGCTGGCATACTTTTATTAGCCATCTCTGCAGACGTACGGGACTTCGATGAGTTTTTCGAATGCTAACCAACTACTTCTGGAGGGTGTATTTTGGATTATCCATTGCAGTCGAGTCAATTTCAACTCATAGCAACCCTATAGAATAGAGTAGAACTACCTTTTAGGGTTTCTAAGACTGTAAGTAATCTTTACGGAAGCAGACTGCCACACTTTTCTCTCCTGCAGTGTGACTGGTGAGTTCAAACTGCCAAAATTTTTGGGTACCAGCTGAGTGCTTAACCACTGTGCAACCAGTAATACAACTGATCCTAAGGTATAGAGTATAAGTAATATATGATATGTTTGTGTTTGTGTGTGTGTACATTCCACTGATGATTCCAAAGTATTTCAAAATAAATCCCACTTAATATAACACAGTCATTTTCAAGGATTCAGAGTAAATCTCTCCCTTAGCACAAGTTACAGTTCTGCTAGGTGTTGCTCCAGATCTAACCTATGAGAGGTGAATTAAGGGTCATTGAATTAGCCCCCTTCAAAAAAAAAAAAATACCCCACACCTCAATTACTGTAAATGGCACATAAGGGTAATCGTGAATGGGATAGAATGGGATGGAACGGGATGGAATGGGATGGGATGGGATGAAACAGAATGGAATTGACTGGACTTAAAAAGAGCAGAGTCTTCTCACATTTCTTGAAATTCTGACTACCTAACAGCCAGAAGCCACAGTGAAGCTTGATTTATTGGTGATACAGTCCACTGTCAAGACCCCAAGACCACAAAGTCAGGTTCAGATAGGTGTTTAATTACCCCTATAGTGACTATGAAGACAGCCTTTATCCCAAGCTTCAAATTTTCCTTTAAATAATATTTCTGTTTCAGAAAATGCCATCAAATACTTTATGATCATAAGGCTTCACATACCATACATTTCCTGTGCCTTATGTTTTATCTGCTCTTTGAAAAATGCTTTTAAAAATTGCCAGTGCTCTGTTCACACAGATTAGAAAAATGGTGCTTTTCGAAGAGAGAAAAATTATTCACATTTGAGAGCTCCTGCTGTAAGGGTGTTCAAGAATCTGGAACATCCTCTCTCCAAAGCTCATTGACTTTTACTGCTGGCAAACGATCAAGTGGTGACACGTTCTCAGTGTTTAGCTTAGTGGGGCATTTCTGTTCGGCTTCCAATCTATGTAACTGCTGGGAAGCTGGCCAAACTTGAGTGTTGCCTGCCAGATCTAATGTATCTCACCACTAACCTCTGTTTTGCCTGAGCTATTTCTCAGACTTGGTGCTTGAGAAGGGCTGTGGTTTGGTGGGGAAGCTTCTCAAGTTGCTCAGATTCACAAGGAGAAGAGATTGAATTCACCTGCATCCTCTGAATCTTTAGCAGCAAAACAATTTGATATAAAAATCGACATCCACACTGCATGTTTATTACTGTTACTGACTCCATTCAGATATTAAAAAAAGAATGCTGAGTACTAACTGTATATACCTTTGACCACACTGCTGGCCTGCGCTGCCACTGGCTTCTTGCCTACCTTGCTTGAAAAGCTCATCTTTATCCCCTAATTCAGCTCATATAATGCTCTATGCATGTCACTAGCATGAAATTTTCAACACTGGAATAAAATTATTTCTGCATGTTTATCTATCCCACAAACAAGCAAACCCTTTAAAGCCAAAAGATGCACCATTGTATCCATAACACTGAGCACGGTGCCTGGCATGTTTTCCTAATCATTGACTATCAAACCCAGGACCAAACCCATTACCATAGAGTCAATTCCGATTCATAGTGGCCCTATAGGACAGAGTAGAACTGCCCCATGGGGTTTCCAGGGTTGTAATCTTTACAGAAACAGATTGCCACATCTTTCTCCCATGGGTTTGAGCCACCAACTTTTCTGTTAACAGCCGAATGCTTAACCACTACACCACCAGGGCTCCTTCTTTGACTACAGGGATCTTTAAATATCATGCACCTATTATTCCCCCTGTGGAGTATAGATTGTGCAAAGGATCTGGACTTGACATTTAACCTAAAGATCTGAACTCACTCAGAGATACCACAGAAGAAAAGCCTGGTTATCTGCTCCTTTGAAGATTACAACTAAGAAAATCCTATGGAGCAGTTCTACTCTGTAACACACGGGGTCACCGTGAGTCAGAATTGACTCCACACAACAGAGTTTTTTGGTTTTTTATTCCTTTTCTTACTAGACAAGTTCTCAATCCATCAGATTTCCCTAGTGACTTGAAAGGCCCTTAGGATATGAAGTCCTGGCTGTTGATTCATTGGGAGGAGGAAAAGGGTGGCTGTGTTTCATGTGGTTTAGACATCAGAAAGGATGAGCATGACAAAGGGTTGGTTATGTCCAATGTTTTGTGTTTAAAAGTCAAGAACAGGGGGGCGAGGTCAAGATGGTGGAGTAGTCAGGTGCTTCCTATGGTTCCTTTTATAAAAAAGACCAGAAAAAACAAGTAAATCAATCATACATGATAATCTAGGAGCCCTGAACATCAAAAACAAAATTGAGGAATTGGACTGAGCAGCCGGGTGAGGGAGAGACAGTTCAGAAGCAGTGAGGAGCTGCCAGACCTGACCTGCATGGCCCAGCACCCTGCAGGTTGGATTGGCTGGTGCACGGTGAGGCAAGCAGTGGCTTTCAGGACTGGTTTTCCATATCAGGAAAGATCAAGCAGTGGAGAGTCTCCTCAAGCCCCCAGAACCAGAGAAAAGTGGTGCTCAATTGGCGAAAGATAAGTATGTGCATCAAACCTACCATATGGATCAAAAAACCCAGCCCTTTACGAAGTACCGCTTTCCCATTTACCTGCCCCCCCCATCCCACTCTGCTCTGGATCCTGGTCTGGCTTCAACGATTGCTTCGTCCCCTTGGACAGAAGTAGGGCTCCTCATGCCCTGAGCCATTTTCTAGGCTTTGGAGAGGGAAAAAATTAACAAACAGGAAAAAAACAATCTGCCAGTTCCCCTTAGGGCAGGCACAATTCCTTTGCCTAGGAACAGACATAAGGGGTCCGTGTGCTTTGAATGCCTTTTACCCCTGCATAGACCTGTGTAGGCCCATTTCAGCAGCATAGGCTCTCATTAGCACAGTACAACAGAGTATACACCTAAAGCCTGTTTTCATCTGTATCAGCTATAAGGGGGAGTGGCAGATTTGTGACATTTGAACCACTCTGCCCATTAAGCAGGGTCTTCACCAACCCACATCAGGGGCCGGAGGACTGGTGGCTCCATCCATACCACCTAGTCACCTGTGACAGGAGTCCAAGAATAAGTGGTGCCTTCCAGTCCTTACAGCCAACAGCTTTGGGTGCCCAGTGTGACTGGAAAACCCACCTACATATGCACTCTAGGGAACCAGAACACGTCTTCTGCTCAGACACTCAGGGGAACCATTATCACCCTGCCTTGTTCAGCCCATGACTCCTACTTCAGCCAAATACCTGTGCCAACTCCAATCACCCCAGGCCATCCAGGACTGTAGGTAAGATCCTGCACCACACACTTGGTGACCAACGACCTGGACACCTGAGCTAAATCCACACAAGTAAGGTAAACTGACTCCTGGGCTCACATACCTTGTAACAGCTCTAATTACCTGGTGACAGGACATGACAGCTTCAAAGATGCCAATAACTGAACTAGCTCACACAACCAGCCTATTTGGGCATATCAAAACAAAATAAAATAAGAAGCTAGGACACAGTAAGCAAACATAAAAAAAAATAAATATAATAACTTATCGATGACTCGAGATAATAGTCAACATCAAATCACGTAAAGAGGCAGACCGTGATGGCTTCGGCAAGTGACCAAAACAAAGAATCAAGAAACCTTCTGGAGGAAAAGAGCATCTTGGAATTACCAGAGGTAGAATTCAAAAGATTAATATACAGAGATCTTCAAGAGATCAGTAAGGAGAACAGGCAAAACGCAGAACAAGCCAAGGAACACACAGACAAAGCAATAGATAGAAGAGAGGAACTTAAGAAGTTATAAAAGAGCATAATGACAAATTAAACAGGTAGCAAGAATCCATAGACAGACAGCAAGCAAAAATCCAAAAGATTAACAAAAAAATTTCAGAATTAGACAACTCAAGAGATAAGTCACAGGAGCAGAATTCAGGCAATGGAAGTCAGAATTAGTGAGACTGAAGATAAAACACTTGACACGAACTTATTTGAGGAAAAATCAGATAAAATAATTTTTAAAAATAAAGAAACCCTAAGAATTATGTGGGACTCTATCAAGAGGAATAACCTACAAATGATTGGAGTACCAGAACAGGGCAGAAAATACAGAGAGAATTGTTGAAGATTTGTTGGTAGAAAACTCCCCTGATACCGTGAAAGATGAGAAGATATCAATCCAAGAATCTCATCGAACCCCACACAAGGCAGATCCCAAAAAAAAGTATTCAATACATATTATAATCAAACTTGCCAAAACCAAAGATAGAGAGAATTTTAAGAGTGGCTAGGGATAAACGAAAACTCATCTACAAAGGAGAGTCAATAAGACTAAGCTCTGACTACTCAGAAAAAACCATGCAGTCAAGAAGGCAATGGGATGACATATATAAAGCCTTGAAGGAAAAAAATTGCCAGCCTAGAATTATATACCCAGCAAAACTGTCTCTCAAACAGGATGGCAAAATTAGGACATTTCCAGATAAACAGAAGTTTAGAGAATTTGTAAAAACCAAACCAAAATTACAAGAAAAACTAAAGGGAGCCCTCCAGTTAGAAAATCAATAACATCAGATAATAACCCAAGAGTAGAACATAGGACAGAACAACCAGGTATCAGCACAGATAGGGAACTCACAAAAATGAATCAAAGCGAAAAAAAAAAAAAAACAAAAAAAACACTGTAAATAGGAAAACAGAGACATAAATAGGTAAAAGGTGACAACATTAAAACAAAAAAGAGGGATTAAATGAAGTAGTCATAGAGCTTCCATATGGAGAGGAAGTCAAGGTGATATCAAGAAATAAAAGATTGGTTTAAATGTAGAAAAATAGAAGTAAATATTAAGGTAACCACAAAGGAAACTAACAATCCTACACATCAAAATAAAAAACAAGAAAAACGTAAAGACTCAGCAAATACAAAATCAACAACAATGAAAAAGATGAAAACAAAATACACAAAGAAAAATGACTCACCACAGAAAATTAAGTGGAACAAAGAAACTGTTAACAACACTCAAAAAAATACATCACAATGACAGCACCAAACTCATATCTATCAATAATTATGCTGAATGTAAATGGAATAAATGCACCAGTAATGAGACAGAGAGTGGCAGAATGGATAAGAAAGCATGATCCGTCTATATGCTGCCTACAAGAGACACATCTTAGACTTAAAGACACAAACTAAAACTCAAAGGATGGAAAAAAAGTATATCAAGCAAACAATAATCAAAAAAGAGCAACAGTGGTGTCACAGTTTGAATTATGACCCCAAAAAATTGTGTGTATCAATTTAGCTAGGCCATGATTCCTGGTACTGTGTGATTTTCCTGTATGTTGTATACCTGCCTCTATGATGTTAATGAGGGAGGATGGGTGGCAGTTGTGTTAGTAAGGCAGGACCTGGTCTACAAGACTGGATTGTGTCCTGAGGCAATCTCTTGAGATATAAAAGACAGAAGTGAGCAGTGAGACAGGGGGACCTCATACCATCAAGAAAGCACTGCCAGGAGCAGAGTGCATCCTTTCAACTGGGGTCCCTGTGCTGAGAAGCTCCTAGTCCGGGGGAACATTGATGAGAAGGCCGACAGAGAGAAAAAGCCTTCCCCTGGAGCTGATGCCCTGAATTTGGACTTTTAGCCTACTTTGACTATGAGGAAATAAACTTCTCTTCATTAAAACCATCCACTTGTGGTACTTCTATTATGGCAGCACTAGATGACTAAGACAAGTGGCAATAATAATCTCTGACAAAACAGATTTTAAAGCAAAATCCACCACAAAGGAAAGGAAGGACACTATATAATGATTAAAGGGTTAATACACCAGGAGGACATAACCATAAATAAATATTTATGAACCCAATAACATCCCTCCAAAATACATAAAAGAAACTCTAACAGCATTGAAAAGAGAAATAGACAGCTTCACATTAATAGTAGGAGACTTCAACACACCACTCTCGGTGAAGGACAGAATATTCAGAAGGAAGCTCAGTAAAGACACAGAAGATCTAAATGTCACAATCAACGAACTTGATCTCATAGACATATACAGAGCAGTCTACCCAACAGCAGCCAAGTATACTTTCTTTTCCAACGCACATGGAACATTCTCCAGAATAAACCACATATTAGGCCACAAAGCAAGCCTTAACAGAATCTAAAACTTCAAAATAGTACAAAGCATCTTTTCTGACCGTAAAGCCATAAAAAAAGAAATCAATAACAGAAAAAGGAAAAAAAAAAAATCAAACATATGGAAATTGAACAACACCTTGCTCAAAAACTACTGGGTTATAGAAGAAATTAAAGATAGAATAAAGAAATTCACAGAATCAAATGAGAATGAAAACACATTCTACCAGAACCTTTGAGACACAGCAAAAACAGTACTCAGAGGTCAACTTATAGCAATAAAAGCACACATCCAAAAAGAAGAAAGGGCCAAAATCAAAATATTAACCCTACAACTCAAACTAGTAGAAAGAGAGAAGCAAAAGAAGCCCTTGGGCACCAGAAGAAAGCAAATAATAAAAATTAGAGCAGAATTAAATGAAATATCGAAAAATAATTGAAAGAGTTGACAAGACCAAAAGCTGGTTCTTTGAAAAGATCAACAAAATTGTAAACCTTTGGCCAAACTGACAAAAGAAAAACAGGATAGGAAGCAAATAACCCAAATAAGAAATGACCTGGGAGATATCACAACAGACCCAACCGAAACTAAAAGAATCATAA
Organism: Dugong dugon; assembly: GCA_030035585.1. Classification (NCBI taxonomy): domain Eukaryota; kingdom Metazoa; phylum Chordata; class Mammalia; order Sirenia; family Dugongidae; genus Dugong; species Dugong dugon. The sequence goes on from CM057460.1 coordinate 20,500,896, forward strand.
CAGAATACTATGAAAAACTGTACTCTAACAAATTTGAAAACCTAGAGGAAATGGACAAATTTCTAGAAACTCACTACGTACCTAAACTAACACAAACAGAGGTAGAACAACTAAATAAAACTATAACAAAAAAGAGATTAAAAAAGTAATTTAAAAACTCCCAAAAAAAAAAAAAAAAAACCTACCCTGACGGCTTCACTGGAGAATTCTACCACACTTTTAAAGAAGAGTTAACACCACTACTACTAAAGGTATTTCAGAGCATAGAAAAGAATGGAATATTCCCAAACTCATTATACGAACCCAGCATAGCCCTGACACCAAAACCAAGTAAAGACACACCACAAAAAAGAAAATTACAGACCAATATTCATCATGAGCATTGACACAAAAATCCTCAACAAAATTCTAGCCAATAGAATTCAACAACATATCAAAAAAAACTTCACCATGACCAAGTGGGATTCTTACCAGGTATGAGGGAACGGTTGAACATTAGAAAAACAATTAATGTAATCTATCACATAAATAAAACAAAAGACAAGAAAAACATAATCTTATCAACTGATGCAGGACAGGCATTTAACAAAGTCCAACACCCATTCATATAAACTCTCAACAAAACAGGAAAAAAAGGGAAATCCCTCAACATAGTAAAGGGCATTTATACAAAGCCAACAGCCAACATCATCCTAAATGGAGGGAGTCTGAAGCATTCCCTTTGAGAACGGGAACCAGACAAGGATGACCTTTATCACCACTCTGCCCTAGCCAGAGCAATTAAGCTAGGAAAAGAAATAAAGGACATCTAAATTGGTAAGTAAGAAGTAAAAGTACTCTTATTTGCAGATAATATGATCTTATACACAGAAAACCCCAAAGAATCCACAAGAGAACTACTGGAACTAATAGAAGATTTCAGCAAAGTATCAGGATAGAAGATAAACATACAAAAATCAGTTGGATTCCTCTACACCAACAAAGAGGACTTTGAAGAGGAAATCGCCAAGTCAACACCATTTACAATAGCACACAAGAAGATAAAATACTTCGGAATAAATCTAACCAGAGACATAAAAGACCTATACAGTGAAAACTACCAGACACTACTGCAAGAAACCAAAAGAGACCTACATAAGTGGAAAAGCATAACTTGCTCATGGATAGGAAGACTCAACATTGTGAAAATGCCAATTCTACCCAAAGCGATCTACAGATACAATGCAATCCTGATCCAAATTCCAAAGACATTTTTTAATGAGATGGAGGAACAAATCACCAACCTCATATGGAAAGTGAAGAGGCCCCAGATAAGTAAAGCATTACTCAAGAAGAAGAACAAAGTGGGAGCTCTCATACTACCAGGTTTTAGAAACTACTATGCTGCCACGGTAGTCAAAACAGCCTGGTACTGGTACAACAACAGATACATAGACCAATGGAACAGAATTGAGAATCCAGATGTAAAATAATCCACCTATGAGCAGCTGATATTTGACAAAGGCTCAAAGTCCATTAAATGAGGAAGAGATAGATTCTTTAACAAATGGTGCTGGCATAACTGGATATCCATCTGCAAAAAAATGAAACAAGAGTCATACCTCATCCTATGCACAAAAACTAACCCAAAATGGATCAAAGACCTACATATAAAATCGAAAACAATAAAGATCATGGAAGAAAAATAGGGACAATGCTAGGAGCCCGAATACATGGCATAAACAGAATATAAAATACTACTAACAGTGCACAAATACCAGAAAAGAAACTAGATAACTGGGAACTCCTAAAAATCAAACATTTATGCTCATCAAAAGACTTCACCAAAAAAGTAAAAAGACACCTACAGACTGAGAAAAAAGTTTTGGCTATGACATACCCGATCAGTGTCTCATCTCTAAAAACTATAAGATAGTGCAAAACTTCAACAACAAAAAGGCAAACAACTCCATTAAAAAATGGGCAAGGATATGAACAGGCACTTCACCAAAGAAGACACTTAGGTGGCTATGAAATAGATGAGGAAATGCTCGTGAGCATTAGCCATTAGAGAAATAACAAAACTACAGTGAGATACCATCTTAGCCCAACAAGGCTAGCATTAATCCAAAAAACACAAAATAATAAACGTTGGAGAGGTTGTGGAGAGACTGGAACACTTATACACTGCTGGTGGGAATGTAAAATGGTACAACCACTTTGGAAATCGATTTGGTGTTTCCTTTAAAAGCTAGAAAGAGAAGTACCATAGGATCCAGCAATCCCATTCCTTGGAATACATACTAGAGAAATAAGTGCCAGCACATGAATAGATATATGCACACTCATGTTCATTACAGCATTGTTCACAATAGCAAAAAGAGGGAAACAATCTAGATGGCCATCAACGGCCAAATGGATAAATGAATTCTGGTATATTCACACAATGGAATACTACACAGTGATGAATCTGCAAAACATCTCATAACATGGCTGAATCTGGAAGACATTATGCTCAGTGAAATTAGTCAGTCACAAAAGGACAAACATTGTAGGAGACCACTATTAAAGGAACTCAGAAAAAGGTTTAAACACAGAAGAAAACATTCTTTGATGGTTACAAGGGTGGGGAGGGAGGGAGAGTGGAATTTACTAACTAGATAGTAGACAAGAATTGTCTTATGTAAAGGGAAGGACAGCACATAGTACAGGGGAAGTCAGCACAACTGAACTAAAGCAAAAGCTAAGAAGTTTCCTGAACACAACCAAACACTTTGAGGGACAGAGTAGCAGGGGTGGGGGTCTAGGGACCATGGTTTCAGGGGACATCTAGGTCAATTGGCATAACAAAGTTTATTAAGAAAATGTTCTGCATCCCACTTTGGTGAGTGACATCTGGGGTCTTCCTAAAGCTAGCAAGTGCCCATCTAAGATGCATCAATTTGTCCCAACCCACCTGGAGCAAAGGAGAATGAAGAACACCAAAGACACAAGGAAAATATTAGCCCAAGAGACAAAGAAGGGGCACATAAATCAGACACTCCGTCAGCCTGAGACCAGAAGAACTAGATGGTGCCTGGCTACCACCAATGACCACTGTGACAGGGAACACAACAGAGAGTCCCTGGTGGAGCAGGAGAAAAGTGAGGTGCAGAACTCAAATTCTAGTAAAAAGAAGAAGGCTCAGTAGTTGGAAAATATGACCATGGTGATAGAAACAAGGCCAAAGATCCCATGATAGAATTTTGCAAGGCCAATGAACTGTTCATTAGAATTACCTTTTTTTAAACAACATAAATGGTCAATATACCCATGGACCTCGCCAAATGAAAAACACAGGAATCAAATCAACTACTTGTGTGGAAGGAGACAATGGAGAAGCTCAATATCATCCCTCAGAACGAGGCCATCAATTGCTCCCATGCAAGTTCAAGTTGAAGCTGAAGAAAAATAAATCCAATGCAGCCAAAGTATGACCTTTACTATATCCCATCTGAATTTTGGAGACAATCTCAAGAATAGATTTGAGTCATTGAATACTAATGACCAAAGACCAGACGAGTCATGGCAAGACATCAAAAACGTCATAGCTGAAGAAGGTAAAAGACCATTAAAAAGACAAGAAAGAAAGAAAAGACCAAAATGAATGTCAGAAGAGACTCTGAAATTTGCTTTTGAATGTAGCAAGTGGAAAAAGTAATGAAATTAAAGAGCTGAACAGAAGATTTCAAAAGATGGCTTGAGAAGACAAAGTATTATAATGAAGTGTGCAAAGACCTGGAGTTAGAACCAAAAGGGAAAAACATGTTTGGCATTTCTCAAGCTAAAAGAACTGAGGAAAAAATTCAAGCCTCGAGTTGCAGTAGTGAAGGATTCTATGGGCAAAATATTGAATGATGCAAGAAGCATCAAAAGAAGATGGAAGGAATACACAGAGTCACTATACCAAAAAGAATTGGTCGACCTTCCACCATTTCAAGAGGTAGCCTATGATCAAGAACCAACGGTATGGAAGGAAGAAGTCCAAGTTACACTGAAGGCACTGGCACAAAACAAGGCTCCAGGAATTCACAGAATACCAACTGAGATGTTTCAACAAATGGATGCAATGCTGGACGTGCTCACTCATCTCTGCTGAGAAATTTGGAAGACAGCTGCCTGCCCCACTAACTTTAAGAGATCTATATCCATGCCTATTCCAAAGAAAGGTGATCCAACAGAATGCAGAAATTAGCAAAAAAAAAAAAATCATTAGTATCACATGCTAGTAAAATTTTTTGAAGATAATTCAAAAATGGTTGCAGCAGTACGTCAGCAGGAAAATCCAGAAATTCAAGCTGGATTCAGAAGAGAACATGGAGCAAGGGATATCATTGCTGATGTCAAATGGATCTTGGCTAAAAGTAGAGAATACCAAAAAGATGTTTACCTGTGTTTTATTGATTATGCAAAGGCATTTAACTGTGTGGATCATACCAAATTATGGATAACATTTCAAAGAATGGGAATTCCAGACACTTAACTGTGCTCATGCTCATAGACCAAGAGGCTGCCTGTCATTCAAATAGAACAAAGATACTTGTCTTAGTCATCTAGTGCTGCTATAACAGAAATACCACAAGTGGATGGTTTTAACAAAGAGAAGCTTATTTCCTTACAGTAAGTAGGCTAAAAGTCCAAATTCAGGGTGTCAGCTCCAGGGAAAGGCTTTCTCTCTCTCTCGGCCTTCTCATCAGTGTTCCCCCAGACTAGGAGCTTCTCGGCGTAGGGACCCTGGTCCAAAGGACGTGCTCTGCTCCTGGCACTGCTTTCTTGATGGTATGAGGTCCCCAGTTCTCTGCTTGTTTCCCTGTCCTTTTATCTCTTGAGAGATAAAAGGTGTTGCAGGCCACACGCCAGGGGAACCTCCCTTTACATTGGATCAGGGATGTGACCTGGGTAAAGGTGGTGTTACAGTCCTACCCTAATCCTCTTTAACATAAAATTACAATCACAAAATGGAGGCCAACCACACAATTCTGGGAATCATGGCCCAGTCAAATTGATACCCACGTTTTTTGGGGGACATAATTCAAACCATGACAATACTGCCTGGTTTAAAATCAGGAAAGGTGTTTCCATAAGGCGGAGGTCAGACATGCCTCCTCCCTTCAACATTTTACCAGTTCTGACACCAACTGTCCTTCCCATGGCACCCTCTACTTCTCTGCTGGGTTCAATAATTCATTGCAGTGGTCACACAAATCTCACAAACAATACAGTTATGGGGCTTATTTGGGGAGTAACAGGGTACAACTTAGGATCAGGATCAACTTGGAAGTAACAGGAATAACTCAGGATGCAGTTTTTTAATCAGGACAGCCTCTTCTCACCCTCTACCACCAGGGCCTGCTGGGGCCTTGACACCGCGAGGCCTTGCTGGGGCTTTGCTGCCAGCCCTGCTCAGGGCCTTCTCTGACAAGTGTTACAGCTCTTAGCTCTGTGGGTCAGCAAGCCCCACCACAGCCTTCTTGTGCTGGTCTCCTGGTTCCCACTGTCTCTCACTGCTATCACTGTACCACCATTGCTGCACCACTGTCTCTTTCTCTTTCTCCTGGGTCTAGGAGGCTTCCAGCACAGGGAGCCCTGGTTCAAGAGATGTGCTCCACCCTGGGCTCTTCTTTCTTGATTGTCATGAGGTCCTCTCTCTTGCTTTGGAATTAGCTCTCTTTTAAGTCTAGCAGGATAGCAAAACTGACCAATGCCTTGTTAGGATTCCATACACCTTATTTACATGTTCCCACCCCCACAATGGTGCCATGCACCTTATTTTCATTATCAACAAGCTATCCAATCTCCCAGGTGGGCCACAAGCACTTCATTTGCATAGAACACCCAGACATTTGGTGGGAGTTACAAGACTGGCTAGATGGGCCATATTAAGTAATTCAGTACACCTCAAAGACCCTTTACGAGATAGATTGACACAGTGGCTGAAACAATGGGCTCAAACATAGCAATGATTGAGAGGATGGTGTAGGACCGGGCAGTGTTTCATTCTATTGTGCATGGGGTCGCTGTGAGTCAGAACCAACTCAATGGCACCGAATAACAACAACAACAATGATATACGTAAGGGTGAATGGGTAGGTTAGATAGATAAGAAATAGATTAGAGAGATAGATATATACACAAACATAGATAGATACATACATGCATACTCAGGTATATGAATAGATACATAGATAGAAAATCTGCCATAATTTCGAATCTGCCATAATTAATTTACCAAGGATAGAGTTGGTACCATTGTGTAGACTAGGAAAGAAGAGATGATTGACATTAAGTACTTCAGCAGACAGTGCACAGTGGAGCAAGCATCAGTGAGGGTGATCTTGGCTGTGTGATTTCATGTTTTGATCTAATGTGGATTCCCTTCAATTCCTAACTATCAAAGAAATTAGAAGGAAAAACAAAGCATGACTCCTCTGAAAAGATAGGCAGTCCTCTCTTGGCATGGTTGTTGCTGTTGGGTGCTGTTATGAATTGAATTGTGTTCCCCCAAAATGTGTGTCAACTTGGCTAGGCCATGATTCCCAGTATTATGTGATTGCCACCATTTTGTCATCTGATGTGATTTTCCTATGTGTTGTAAACCCTGCCTCTATGATATTAATGAGACAGGATTAGAAGAAGTTATGTAAATGAGGCAGAACTCAATCTACATGACTAGGCTGTATCTTGAGTAAATCTCTTGTGAGATATAAAAGAGAGATGCAAGCAGAGAGACAGGGGGACACCATTATCACCAAGCAAGGAGAGCCATTAGAGCTGGGGTCCCAGTGATGAGATGCTCCTAGACCAGGAGAAGATTGATGACAAGGACCTTCCCCTAGAGCCAATAGAGAGAGAAAGCCTTCCCTTGGAGCTGGTGCCCTGAATTTGGACTTCTAACCTCCTAAACTGTGAGAATAAATTTATCTTTGTTAAAGCCATCCACTTGTGGTACTTTTGTTATAGCAGCACTAGGTAACTAAGACAGGTGCCATCCAGTCCCTTCCTACTCACAGTGGCCCATGTGACAGAGTAGAACTGCCCCATAGGAGCAGATTTTATAGAAGCCAATTGTCTTTCTTCTACAGAGTCGCTGGGTGGGTTCGAACTGCCACCTTTTCAGTTAGCAGCCAAGCGCTTCACCATTGTGCCACCTGTGCTCCTTTGGCATGGTCCTATGGACAGTAAAAATGGCTGTGCAAGGTGAAACTATGCAAAGTGACCTTAATAATCAATGGGGAAAATTACAATTGTTCCGTGGCCTTTAAAAAGTATTAAAAACTCTCATCTCGTTGGTTATAAGTGTTTATACAAATGAAAAAAAAATCATGAAACTAGTATTTATTTAGTACACTGCAATTTAAAATTTTAGAAACATTTAGAACTGATTTTTTTTAATTTTTTTGTGAAAACAACAACCAAAAAAAAACCCCACCTTATCAATAGTAGTCTGAACATTTGCCTTCTGCTTGTCATACAACTTACAACGCGGAGCAAGCATCTTTTCTATGCCTTAGTGAACTGTCACACTTTTTTCTAAATTTGGGTCAGCTTTCAGCATTTTATCCTTTATGTTTTCAATGTCCTGCAATATTTTCTATAGTTTCTTTAATGTGAAGGTTTTTGCCAGCTTCACTCCCTCTGGGATATTTTTATCCTCTTTATCAAAATAATTTCCTTGTTTATGTCAATAAGTTCACCAAACACCAATTACCTCTGACTACATAGCTTTTGTTATTGTTGCTAGTTGCCATCAAGTTGACTCCAACTCATGGAGCCCTTATGTATAAAAGAATGAAACATTGCCCAGTCCTGTGCCAGCCTCATGGTCATTGGTATGTTTGCGTCCATTATTTCACCTGTTGTGTCAAACCATCTTATTGAGTGTTTCCCTCTTTATCGCTGACCCTCTATTTTACTAAACACAATGTCGTTTTCTAGAAATTAGTCTTTCCTGATGATGTTTCCCAAGTTAGCAAGCCCAAGTCTCACCATCCTTGCCTCTAAGATGGTATTTTCAATCATATCATATACATGAGAAAGCTGGACAAAGAAAAAAGAAGACAGAAGAAAAATTGATGCATTCGAACTGTGACGTTCACAAAGAATATTGAATATACTGTGGACTTCCAGAAGAATAAACAAATCAGTTGTCATGGATTGAATTTTGCCCCCCAAAATATCTGTCAGCCTGGCTGGGTCATGAGTCTCAGTATTATATGATTGTGTAATCTGATGTGATTTCCTCTTGTGTTGTAAACTCTATCACTATGATGAGGTTATATGTGATCTCCTTATGTGTTGTAAATTCTACCAATGTGATGAGGTTATACTGATGAGGTTTACAAGATTAGATAGTGTCTCAATCCAATCTCTTTTGAGATATAAAACGGAGAAGCGAGCATAGATACATGGGAACCTCATACCACCAAGAAAGCAGTGCCGGGAACAGAGCATGTCCTTTGGACCTGAGGTTCCTGGGCAGAGAAGCTCCCAGACCAAGGAAAGACTGATGCATTACAAGGACCTTCCTCCAGAGCTGACAGGGAGAGAAAGCCTTCTCCTGGAGCTGATGCCCTGAATTTGGACTTGTAGCCTACTGGACCGTGAGAGAATAAACTTCTCTTTGTTAAAGCCATCCACTCATGGTTTTTCTGTTAGAGCAGAACTAGATGACTAAGACATCAGTCTTAGAAGAAACACAACCAGAATGCTCCTTAAAGGCAACATAGCTAGAGGCTCTCAGACTGTGGCAGTGTCAACATTCCCAAGGTAAACTATTTCTTCTATAGCTTTGTTTACTTTCCATTGAAATTTTAGTCCCAGGGTTATCATTTTTTGTTTCTTCGCTGCATTTTCATCTTTGTTGGCCAATTTTATCTTTTTGTTATCCAGTTTTGTAAAGCATCATGTGAATTTATCACTGGGAACAAGGAGGCAACACAACTACATGCTTTGCTCTTTGTGCGTGAACTGAATAACAGATGTGCAGGGGCCAATGACCAACAAACTTTTAAAAAAGTAACGTGTTTGGTCATTGATCACGATTCATATCTTTATTTATGTGCTGATTCCTGGGCTGAAGAGTTAGCAGTGACGTTTATGCTCTATGCAATTAATTACACACTGTTAATATACTATGATGAATGAAATTTGAACCGTATTACTGGTATTATTTAACCTGACTATGGTAACAGAAATTGGTGTATATCACTATTGCCTGTATTTTAATCTTTCTTTTAGTATTTCTAACTTTAAAATAGAATTGTTGTTGCCGTTAGTTGCTGTTGAGTCAGTTCTGACTCATGGCAATCCCACGTGTGCAGAGTAAAACTGCTCCATAAGGTTTTCAAGTCTGAGACCTTTCAGAAGAAGATTGCCAGGCCTGTCTTCTGAGACCCCTCTGGGTAGGTTCGAACTGCCAATCTTTTAGGATAGTAGCCAAGGGCTTAACCATTTGTGCCACCCAGAGACTCCCAAAATTGAATTGGCTGTATATAACCAATTTACAAAATTGAATTTAGCAGGGTCTTCTCCTATTCCCATTCAAAGCATATGGTATACAACTTATATTTCCTTACTTCCTCAGTTCCTTTCCTCTTTCAAAATAAGTATTAATGTTATAATAAACTTGCCCATGCCTACATACTCATAGGAAAGATAAAAGAGATTCATGGGCCCACACTCCCTTCCAGATAAAATGCGCATGTTATTACTAAGCCCTCAGCAGCCATGTTGAGGTCAACATCATTCCAACCCCTTTACAGCAGGCCTTCTTGTAGATCGGGGCCTGGAAAAATGCGGACTGCATTTTATAGTCTCCCCTGCAGCTAGGATTCTGCATGTGAACTAACATTTACTAAGCATCCACAATACAGCCGCTGAGACTTGGAAAATGACAGTGAGCACCATGAGTATCAAGGCTCTTCCATGGTGGTGGCGGCAGAAGGTTTGAGCAGTCCAGTCTCTAGTTTCATGGATACTAAGAAGCAGACACTGCAGCAGTGGATTTTCACTGGGGCAGTCCCTGTTGTAGTGCAGCAATTTAAAACGTTAACACTCCTGGAAATTACATAAACAGCCTATTAAAATTTTTTTAAAAAAAAATGATTGTAATGAAGTCAACTCCAACTCATGGTGACCCTATGTGTATCAGAGTAGAACTGTGCTCCATAGGGTTTCCTGTAGCTGATTTTTTGGAAGTAGATAGCTAGGCCTTTCTTCCAAAGTACGTGTGGATGGACTTGAACCTCTAACATTTTGGTTAGCAGCCAAGAGCTTTAACCATCTGCACTATGCAGGGACTATGTTGTTGTTGCTAGGTCCATCAAGTCAATCTTGACTCATTTTGACCCCATATGACAGAGTAGAACTGCCTGCCCCCTAGGGTTGTCTAGGCTGTGATCTTTACTAGAGCAGATTGACAGATTTTTCTGCCAAAGGGCCACTGGACAGGTTCAAACTGCCAACCTTTAGTTAGCAGCCAAGCGCTTAATCCTTGACACCACTTATGCCACATAATAAATACCTTTCTGCTTGAACTACCTGTTTGCAACTAAGGACCTCGAGAGACAGGGGTATTCATTTGAAGATTAGCTCAAGTGATACTGCGTAGCCAGCTGTTTACTTTCCTTTGTAGATTTTCTAGAGAGAAAAGTAGTGAAAGGGAAATTATTGCAGGCACCAAATAAAAACAGTTCTGCCCAAATCCAATGAACCATACATGCATATCCTATCTTCAGTCCATCACACTTCTTATTCAGGTATTTTTTAAGTCCAAATGTGATTGACTTTCCCATTTAATTAAAAATTGGCTTCCTAAGCACCTGGGTTTCCAATTCCTTGTACCTGCCTGTGAAAATTCATTTTTAAAACTAGAACCCATTCTTCTGTCTGTGGCATTCCTAACAAAGCAAGCAATGCACAACGTAGATGGACAGGAAAGAGAACAATGATTGTATGAACAACATTAACAAATTGACTGGTAATTTTATTCCTTCAAAAGAGATGAGCCACAGTTCCACAGAGAAAGAAAAAAACAAAGGAAATTTCCTAACATAATGTCATTGGGACATTTATCTCCAGGAAAAGTTCGGACTTATTTTTTAGCCTAAAGTACTGAAAGCATCATATTCTATATCTTTCTCCGTGTTGCTAAGCTAACTAATATTTAGTGTTAGAAGGCATTTATGGGATATTTTGTGAAGGGCAATCAATGACCAGTTGAAAGATTTACACTGTAATCCACATTCTGATAACAACACATTCTGATTCACCTCTATGAATTTAGGTAAATCATTGAATAATGGATCTCTTTTTCCCAATCTATAAAATGAGGACTGGGGTCTGAATGGTCTCTAAGATTGCTTCCAGTGCAGACCTGGTTCCTTTCTATGATTTCCAAGGTAAAGTTTACATATACTTGTCTTAGTTTCCTAGTGCTACTGTAGCAGCCTTAAAGAATAAAAATTTATTTTTGCACAGTTCTGGAGGCTAAAATCAGGGTCTCAGCCACGTCAATTCCTACCTTGTAAGTAGTCCCAGGTATTTCTTGGTTCCTTGGCTTGTAGACACTCCTCACATGGCATCTGCGCCACCCGCCGCTAGTGTGTGCGTATCTCTGTGTTCAATCTGCTATTTTTATAGCTCAAAAGTGATTGGATTTAGAACCCATGTTACTCAGGTATGGTCTAATTAACATAAAAAAGGAAGCTCTAGATCCAAACAGGGTTACATCCACAAGAATAGGAGTTAGGATTCCAAAACATATTTTGGAGGGACACAGTTCAATCCACATCAAAGCCAGAGCTGTAAAATACCATCTAGTCTAAAAACTCAGTGTAAGTCTCCATGAGAGAATTAGCCCCCATGAGAAGGGAGGAATTCAGTTCTCTGCAGGGTATCTAAATAATATTTATCATTTTGGGTTGGTTATACATTTAATGGCGTTCTATTTTTCAAGAGTATGTTTTCATCAAAATCAGTTATTTTTTAAGAAATATTTGTTGAGTGACTACTGTGTGCCAAACACTGCCAACGCTGTATATGTATCATGTCATTTGTCACAGCGATTTTATGAAGTGTTGTCTCCTTTTTACAAGTGAAACAACTGAAACACAGAAAGAATATCTAACTTAAGAACTACTGAGTAGAAAGTCTGAGATTCAAATCCAATAATTTGATTCCAGGGTTTGTGTACTTATTCATCGTCCTGCTTTTGTATGCATATGAGGAGATCGAAAACACCATGGCTTGGGTTAGGTGCACCTTAGGCCTTAAAGTGATCTTTTGCTTTTTAACACTTTAAAGAGGTCTGTTGCAGCCGAGCAACTGTAGCTAATCTTTATTAATTTATTTTTTTGAAGAACATTGTAAGATGTAAACAATATATTAGTGTAGTAATAAAGAAAATCTAAAAATAAATAAATATATTAGAAGTACGTGCACAATTTTTAAAGATTTTTTGGGAGGCACAAAAGATTAACAACATCTCTTCAAAGCTCTAGAGTATTCAATTTTCACTATTTTTTTTCTATTATTACTCCTTTGAGACTCTAATGAGAGACACAAAATGACTGAGTCAAATCAGATAATTTTTGATATTCCCCCTACCTTTAAATCTGTTTTGTCTATGAATCTTTAGTGCCCTTCATTAACATATTATTTTTCCAATTCCATGGACTACTTCCTATTAGAAAACCCTTCATATTTAACAAATAACCTTCTTATCTTGGCTCCATCTCGCAGCCTCCACAGTGACAATGGCCACCTTTACATACCCTAAATGACATATACTCAGACCCCTTTTGGACACTATCCAGCTCTTCATCCTGCTGTCTAGAACACAAAAGTCACCATCTTGGACCAAGGTCAAGATCACAATGGCCAAGTAACAAGATAGAAGAAATCTGACACCCTCACATAATGGAACACTCACTATCCCGATCCTGGGTCTCCGGCCTGGACTTTGCATGACGGAACAATAAATTCTAGTTTGCTTACCAAAAAACCAAACCCATTGCCATCAAGTCAGTTCCAACTCATAGCAACCTGTAATTGGAGATTTTTCCATCTCATGTAGTTGAACTTAGTCTTAACCATGTGCATGAATGTACAAGCCATTGCTGTCAAGTCGATTCTGACTCATGGTGACCCCATATGTTACAGAATAGAACTGTGCTCCATAGGATTTCCAATGGCTGTAATCTTTCAGTAGATGGCCAAGACTTTCTTTGGAGGCACCTCTGGCTGAAATTGAACCACCAACCTTTTGGTTCGCAGCCAAACACTTAACTGTTTCTGCCTTCCAGGGACTCCTATGTATGAATATATATACGTAAAGTTTTTTAAAATATTTAAATAGCATCATAATACAACATACCTTGGCAATCTTTCCACAGCTTGAAGTACAGAGTTACTTCACTATTTTAATGGGTGCACCTGTTCATTTAAAACATCATGTATAGTCTGTGTGTATCATATTTTATTTAACCATTCCCATTGACCAAGAATTGTTTCCAGGCTTTGGCTATCATAAACAAAAGCTCCCGCTCAGCATCCTTGACTATATTTCCTTTTAAGTATATGAAAGTATTTGTCTAGGAGTAATTCCATGGTGAAATTTCTGAGTCCAAAGGCATTTACATTTTCATTGTTCACAGAAAATCCAAATTGCCTTTCCAAATGTCTTCCTAATTTATTCTCCAACCAGTCATATAACGCTTATGAGTGGAATCAATGTGTATCAATCAGATCTGTCTTTTTTTTTTTTATTTTATACGCTTCTAAAACTTCTCTTTTCCAGAATGTATGCTTCTTAGACCTTTCTTACAGCAGCTCACTCCAGTTTTTTTAAAATGGGCCAACCAAAAATGTCCGTAAGAATATAAATCAGGAGTCAGCAAACTTTTTCTGTAAAGGTCCAGAGAGTAAATATTTTAGGGTCTACAAGTCATACGGTCTCTGTCACGACTACTCAACTCTGCCATTGTAGTCCCAAACTACCATATACAGTGAGTAAATGAGTAAGTGTGGCTGTGTTCCAAAAAAACTTTATTTATAAAAACAGATGGTGGACTGGATTTGGTTCATGGGCTGTAGTGTGTTATAAAACTACAACTGACCTTGATCTGAAAAATAGCTCTGATAGCTAGTGAGGGATGAGGTCTGTGTGGAGGAAAATTAAACCTAATTTGAGGTCTTCTGATACACAGTGGGTGAACACTAAATGTTTGTTGAATTAGTAAATAGGAAAATAATTTACAAAGTCTCTGAATAATTCCACATCTAAAGGACACGGACTATAGGTCTGAAAAACATTACTGCAGACAAAAAAGAGTAAAATATCTTCTCAGTGTTCTCACTAGGAAGCAAGAATAGATGTGTGATGTGAAACAGGAGTGGGGACTCAGAAAAAAATAAGTTGAGATGAATGTAAAGATGAAAAGGTTGATGACTGAAGAAACCTAAAATGTAATAACGAAATTTATGTCTACTTTGAAGACAACAAGGTACAGAATTGAGATGTATTTTATCTCATCATTTTGCATTTTGTGATTACAAAAGAGGTTGATTGTTTCTTTTCTAATCAAGCATTTCTTTATGATTTAGCAAAGATAAATATTCAAATATCTTCATTGAGTACCTTCCGTACGGTAGGCACTAGGTAAGGAACTCGCTACCATCACTACAGGGATTCAGCAAGGTTTTTATTCCTGTTTTACAGATCATGAAATGAGAGCTGAGGGTAGGTGAGTAACTTTCTCAATGTTGCAAACAGGTTTATTAGTTAGGATACCAACAGCAGTTATCAAGTTGATTCTGATTAATTGGTGACGCCACATGTATCAAAGCACAACTGTGCTCCATAAGTTTTTCAATGGCTGGTTTTTCAGAAGTAGATCTTTAGGACTTTCTTTCGAAGTGCATCTGGGTGGAATTAAACCTCCAACCTTTCAGTAATAGCTGAGCGCATTAACTGTTTGCACAACCCAGGGACTCTGTAGTGCTCCCTACTCATAAAATGGACCTAAAATGTGTAATGGCTGTTTCTGTTATCTTTGGCACATATTAGCAATCATTTTATTGCATAATAAATGAATCATGAATAATATGCATGATTCTGTGGGTTGAACAGTATGTTCTCCTACTCCTCGTCATCATCCCTGGGGCTGCAGTTATCTGGGGGTTTGACTGGGCAGGACCTTTCACATGCTAGAAACTGGTACTGACTACTGGTTGGGAGATCAGCTGAAGTTGTCAACCAGAGAACTTCAGTCTCCTCCCTTTTTGCCTCCCCCCCACCCCATGTGGCTTGGGCTTCTCTCAGTATGGCAGCTGGGTTCTAAGTGGCAGGAAGTTAAATATGACAGACCTCTTGCACCCCGAGCTCGAATGTTTTTTCTGCTGTATTCCATTAGTCAAAGCCAGCCAAGTCCAGAGCAGATTAAATGGGAGGGCAATAAGTTTCACTTCTTGATGTGAGGAGCCACGTGTGTGTACCAAGAGTGAAGAAATTATCGGCGGCCATTTTTGGAGATAGACATCACACAATAACTCATACTAACATATGAACAAGAAATAAACACAGTACAAGTTACTTTTTACTTATGTGACAGTCCAAAGTGAAGGGTTTCTGGTCATCAAGCAGAGAGGAAGTGATGCACATCACTTCCACTTACAGCCCATCATCAAGAATTACAAACCGCACCAGATATGGGCAGGGCTAGGAAATGTAGTCCCTGGTTGGACAGCCATTCCGTTCATCTATGCTTCCTTCCAAAAAACTAACTCGATACAAAGGGAGGGGTAACATAAATTTGGGTGGTTAATCATCCCTAACATCCCTTGTAAGAGGCAAATTCATGACTGAAACCTAGATCTACATGACTCACACAGTATCAAAAGCACAGAGTTTTTGTGACTGTGTAAAATTAGCCTTTTATATCCCCAGATCATAAATGTTCTCTCCATTATGCCTAGAGGAAAAAGGAGTGCCTACTATAAATGACCCTATGGGAGGAGGACAAATAAACCAAGAGAAAAATATAGTCTAATAATTACTATAATTAAGCTATCCTTTAGATACTGGGGAGAAGACTTCAACATAGAAGTATATCAGAAGTGGCCGGAGAAAAGGTTAGAGAAATAAAAAGGAGACAGATGGTGATAACTCTGCGTGAAGTACTACAGTACGGTAAACCACTGAAGGAGTTTAACGAAGGAATGGCGTACATGCAATACTACAGTACGGTAAACCACTGAAGGAGTTTAACGAAGGAATGGCCTACATGCAATACTACAGTACGGTAAACCACTGAAGGAGTTTAACGAAGGAATGGCATGAAAAGATTTATAAATATCCTGTCCAAATGACCCAACATAAAAGTTGAACAATGTGTCCTCAAATGTACCTTGAATTATTTTATCATGACAAATGTCATTTATCTGGCTGAGAAGATATTCTCATGAAAAGGATTGAAATTACCTCCGTTCATGAAAAGGATTGAAATTACCTCCGTTGTAGATGTGTCTTTGGCATCGTTGCTCTCATAACCTGTCTATACTATTCATTCCACTATGGAGATCATCCTTTTTAGTAGAGAAGACAAAAGCAAACAGGAATTTGAAAACTTTGTCTTCTTCCTTGCTTTCTTTCATTCATCTGGTAACAGTCTGCAGCTTGCTACAAAAAGACAGTTTTATATGCCTTTCTAAATAACCTTAGCATATTTTCGCAATAATTCTAACAAAGAGTATCAAGTAAACTATCATAAAACTCTGAAGACAGCCTTTGAAGATGAAGCTGCTGTTGCTGTTCTGTTGTTGTTGTTAGGTGCTGTCGAGTCAGTTCCAACTCATACCAACCCTACGTACAACGGAACAAAACACTGCCCGATCCTGCACCATTCTCACAGTCCTTGCTATGTTTGAGCCCATTTTGCAGCCACTGTGTCAATCCATCTCATTGAGGACTTTTTTCACTGGCACTCTGCTTTACCAAGCATGCTTTCCTTCTCTGGGAACTGATCCCTCCTGATAACATGTCCAAAGTACATGAGACCAAGTATCACCATCCTCATTTCCAAGGAGCACTCTGGCTGTACTTCTTCCAAGACAGACTTGTTCATTCTTCCGGCAGTCCACGGTATACTCAATAGTCTTTGCCAACACCATAATTCAAATGCATCAATTCTTCTTCAGTCTTCCTTATTCATTGTTCAGCTTACCCATGCATATGAGGTGATTAAAAATACCATGGCTTGGGTCAGGCGCACTTTAGTCCTCAAAGGGACATCTTTGCTTTTCAACACTTGAAAGAGGTCTTTTGAAGCAGATTTGCCCAGTGCAATGCATCATTTGATTTCTTGACTGCTGCTTCCATGGATGTTCATTGTGGATCCAAGTAAAATGAAATCCTTGACAACTTCAATCTTTTCTCCATTTATCATAATGTTGCTTATTGGTCCAGTTGTCAAGATTTTTGTTTTCTTTATGTTGAGGTGTAATCTATACTGAAGGCTATAGTCTTCTTTGGTAAGTGCTTCAAGTCCTCTTCGCTTTCAGCAAGCAAGCTTGAGTCATCTGCATATTGCAGGTAATGAGTCTTCCTCCAATCCCGATGCTACATTCTTCTTTATATAGTCCTGCTTCTCAGATAATGTGCTCAGCATACGGATTGGATAAGTACGGTGAAAGGATACAACCTGACACACACCTTTCTTGATTTTAAAGCACGCAGTATCCCCTTGTTCTGTTTGAATGACTGCCTCTTGGTCTATGTACAGGTTCCTCATGAGCACCATTAAGTGTTCTGTAATTCCATTCTTCACAATGTTATCCATGATTTGGTATGATCCACACAGTTGAATACCTTTGCATAGTCAAAAAAACACAGGCAAACATCTTTCTAGTATTCTCTGCTTTCAGCCATGATCCACCGAACATCAGCAAAGATTTCCTTCCTTCCATGTCCTCTTCTGAATCCAGCTTGACTTTCTGGCAGTTCCCCATCGAAGATGAAGCTAATGGACTGATAATGAAGTGAAGGGCATGCAATCATAAAAGTTCAAGTGATCTCTTTGGAAAATATTGAGAAGCATTGAGAAACAACCTTGCTCAAGGATAGGCTTCACAGGGACATTCTAAAGAACGTGACAAAGGTATTTTGAGGCCATATCTTGAAGTTCCCAGAATGACATGCTTAGACTTTATTTTGTTGGCAATGGAGAAGCATTGAATGGTTTTATGGAGATTCATCTTATCCAAACTGTGTTTTTAAAGGGTAACTGAAGTATGGTTTGAAAGAATAAGGTACCGAGACCAGTTAGGAGTTCATTGCAGTTATCAAGGTAGGGGGTATAAGTGGGGGGAACTAAGCAGTGTCAAAGACGTGAAAAGAAGTTGAGAAATAGAGAAAGGCAGTGGTTAAAAGACATTGAAGTTAAAGCTAAGGTTTCTTCTATTCAATGAAACCCAGCGGACAGTCTTGCCATGAACCCAGATAGGTCACACTTGAATTTAAGAGATTTACAAGGCAAAATTATGTTTAGTTTTTAATAATTAGAAACACAGGTTGTGTCAGGACATCAATATGGAATACCAAGGAAAAGACTGGAAATTCAGCCAGTAAAAGAGATCATGGTTACATAAATTTGAGGATAAAAATAGCTGATCCTGGTTTCCTAGCTACAGGTTCCAGAAACCGTTTTTTGGCACTGTCTTCTGAGCACTAGCCAACAAAGTTTCCCACAGATATGTTGCTTATTTGCCTAGAGTTTTTAAGGTACAGGCAGTGTGCTTGTATGTGTGTGTGTGTGTCTATGTGGGTGTTTTCTTGACTAATAAAAAAAATTAAATAATCACAAAAATAAAAATTATTGACTCAATACTTGCCAAGTTACTAGTTTAATATCCTAGAACATTCAGGACAATGACAACTGAATTGTTCATGGCAAAAGAGAATGTATTTTCTTTCTCCGTGAAAATTGCCACCTAACACATATTCTTTTTCTATTGCTGTCACTTGACCTTTACTTGTACTCTGATGGATTACTACACAGCAAAAAAGACACATAGTTCTGTGACTATATAAAATTGGCTTTTTATATCCCCCAAATCACAATCCTACAGATCAAAGCACAACCACTGGATTAAAAAATAAAATTCAGATGTGATCATAAACTCAAGTCTTTAAAGTGCTTATGAAATTTAAGGTTAATAAAAGTCATACAAAATAATCTCCTGCATACAGAAATTTATTGATTTACATTTTAATGAAAACTGAGCATTTCTTGGAAAAGGTAGACTTTTAACTGCATTTGAAAAGAACTACATCTCAAAAGAACTTCACTCATTTGATTGTTTTAAAACCTAACATCCTCAGATATTTTTCAGAGACCTAAAAGAATTTGTAAAAATATTTCATTCTTGTTATCCCTAGCCCTTATTTCCCTTCTTTTTATCATAATTTATGGCATTTGTCAAGCCCAAATAGAAGAAAGCAATGTAAACAGTTAGCTATGGGCAGATTTTGTTGTAAAAATAGAAGCTAAGTCTCGGAGCTGTATCCAAATCCTGTTTCCTTGGCAGTGATGTAGGTGTTCAGACAGGACAATCTTTCACTGCAAGGAATGGCTGTAAATAAAAATGTTCCCAAAGACAAAGTAACTAATTGACATCTCTTTCCATGGTTTGGGCTGGGTCCTTTACTTATCTCTGTAAATCAGACTTAACTAGGTTCCCTAATCTTTAGCTGAAAATCATTTAAATTACTAATCATAATCTAGAGCAAAACCCCTCATTGCCCATGTGAGCCGAGCCATTTTATAAGTTAGCAGTCAGAGGAATTTACAAGCAATCCAGCTGAGGATCATAAGGTACATTCAATTGGTCCAGAGTTCATCCCTGTCACCTCCCAGCTCACACAGAAAAAGACTGCTGTCCTGTTGTGTGTTCTAATCCCCATGGCAATAATCATTTAAACCCATTTTTTAATACATTTGTTTTAGGTGTTCGAGCTCTTTTAGGTGTCAAGAAAAATTGCACGAAAAAATACAGAGAGTTCCCATATATCTCCACCTCCCCCGGCACACAGTTTCTTCTATTGTTAATATCTTGCATTCCTGTGATGGTTCATCACTTGATGAACCAATACTGATACATTTTTATTAACTAAAGTCCATAATTTACATTAGGGTTCACTCTTTATGTTATACGGTTTAAACCCAGTTTTACTGGGATAAAAAATTCAGAGAACTGATTGGTCAAGCAATTTTTAGGGACATTCCTGGCTGAAAGAAATTTTAACTCATAAAAATGAATAACTATACTACTTTTCAAGGAAGAGAGGACCATGCTTTTCAACTGGAAATGTATGCGATCCATCTGTTTTAAGAACTAGAAAGCTGAAAAATGCTGAGTGTCGACAAAAGAAAGAGGAAGTGGTAGATTAAGGCAGCAGCAGTGAAGATGAGACCAATTATCTAGATAAACAGCACGTAGAACTGGTGAGTTAGATGAGGAAGTTGATTAGGAAGTTGAAGTCTTGGGTCTGCTTCCTAAATGGGAGTTCTGTAATTCATTTGAAATAAACATCCTACCACCTCAAGCAGCCTTCCCAACCTGTTAGAATACACTCCCCTTTTTGTGAGCATTAAAAATTCACAATCTCTTTTAATATCACATTGTCTGAAATTATAGGTATTTCATCTTTTTCCAAATATACAATAATATTATTAGATGTTATGTTTTCACACTGCAGACACAACACTCAGACACTGTGATTTGCCTTTCCACAAGGTCTTCTAATCATCAATGGATATGTCATTCCAAGTGATTACATGTGCTAATTTAATGAGCTGTTTTGCCACTGCATGCTAGCAGGAAATGCAGATTGGGTGGAAATTGTCAACTGTAGATTCTGATTGGACAGTCAGCCTCAAAGAGATGGATTTCCCAAACATACTGCTGCCAGATTCCCATTCCCTCAAAACACAAGGCTGATGGCATCACATACCAGCTTTAAAAACCTCCAACTCCTTCCTGTTGAGTCAAGGACGAATTTCTAACTTGCCACGACGCCCTTCACAGTTGGTCCTAACTTACCATTTCAGTCTCACCTCCCCTCATCCACATCTTTCTCACAAAACCTGGGCTTCAACTAAATTGGCCCCCATTTTCCACTTATGACTAGCACTGTACAGTCTATTTTCTCCACCAGTAACCATTGAGTGGACTCCAACTCAAGGTAACCCCATGTGTGTCAGAGTAGAACTGTGTCCCATAGGGTTTTCAGTGGCTGATTTTTTTGAAGTAGATCACTAGGCCTTTCTTCCAAGGCACATCCGGGACTCAAACCTCCAATCTTTTGGTTAATAGTGGAGCATGTTAAACATTTGCACTACCCACCCAACAAAACCCATTGCCATCGAGTCAATTCCAGTTCATAGCGACCCTATAGGACAGAGTAGAACTGCCCTATAGAGTTTCAAAGGAGCTTCTGATGGATTCAAACTGCTGACCTTTTGGTTAGTAGCCGCAGCACCTAACCACTACACCACCAGGGTTTCCTTTTCACTACCCAGGGACTCCCTATTATCTTTACTGGAACTAAAATGGCCTCTTTACTCGTTGGGGCAAAATTCATGCTCCTTCTTCACAACCCTGATCACAGTCCATGAAATCTTTTATTGAACTTCCACAACTCCTCTAAGCAAAAATAATTACCAATTCCCCTGACTCCACATAATCCTCCTATGTCGTTGTTGTTGTTGTTGTTAGGTGCCGCTGAGTTGGTTCCGACTAATAGCGACCTTGTGTACAACAGAACAAAACACTGCCCGGTCCAAGGCCATCCTCACAATTGTTATGTCTGAGTCCATTGTTGCAGCCACTGCGTCAGTCCATCTCGTTGAGGGTCTTCCTCTTTTTCACTGACCCTGTACTTTACCAAGCACGATGACCTTCTCCACAGACTGGTCCCTCCTGAAAACACGTCCAAAGTACAAGAGACCAAGCCTCGCCATCTTTGCTTCTAAGGAGCCTTCTGGCTCTACTTCTTCCAAGACAGATTTGATTGTTCTTCTGGCCATCAGTGGTATATTCAATATTCTTCACCAACACCATAATTGAAAGGAATCAATTCTTCTTTGGCCTTCCTTATTTATTATCCAGCTTTTGCATACATATGAGGCAACTGAAAATACCAGGGGTTGGTTCAGGTGCACATTACTACTCAAACTGACATCTTTGCTTTTCAACACTTTAAGGAGGTGTTTTGCAGCAGATTTGCCGAATGCAATGTCTTTTGATTTCCTGACTGCTGCTTCCATGGGCATTGATTGTAGTTCCAAGTAAAACTAAATCCTTGATAACTTCAATCTTTCTTTCATTTATCATGATGTTGCTTATTGGTCCAGTTGTGAGGATTTTTGTTTTCATTATGTTGAGGTGTAATCCGTATTGAAGGCTGTGGTCTTTGATCTTCATCAGTAAGTGCTTCAAGTCCTCTTCCCTTTCAGCAATCAAGTTTGTGTCACCTGACTATTGCAGGGTTAATGAGTCTTCCTCCAATCTTGATGCCCTGTTCTTCATTTAATCCAGCTTCTCAGATTGTTTGCTCAGCATACAGATTGAATAAGTATGGTGAAAGGATACAACCCTGACACACACCCTTCCTGACTTTAAACCACGAAGTAACCCCTTGTTCTGTTTGAATAACTGCCTCTTGGTCTATGTATGGGAGCTCTGGTCATGCAGTGGTTAAGAGCTATGGCTTGGAATCTACTCAACAGCAATGGATTTGGTTTTGATTTTTGTTTTATTCATAAGGCTTTCACTGGTCAATTTTTTTAGAAATAAATCACCAGGTCCTTTCTTCTAGTTATTTCAATAGCAACTGGAAAACTGTTAAAGACTTTGGAGCAAGGAAACTTTAGGATCAGAGCTGCTGCAAATGCAGTCAATAGTCCCTATGAAACTTTCAGGGATTAGAAATTATCTGGGATAACTTTTAAAAGCTGAAGAAGTAACTTGAGCACAAACTTACATTGCTTGATTCAAATTAGTTTATAGCTAGCAAGAATGACTGTCTCCCAATGATTCTACTAACTTCAGCAGAGACAGTATTAAGATGAAAATTTAAATTTCTTAAATTATATCACTTGGTGATTCTAAGATAGATAAAATAACATATGTGCATATTTGAATTAGGATAAACAGAAAAAGGGGCTGTTTTATTACTACACCAATATAAGCTGCATGTTCAGTCACCATGATTAAAAAGTTAATTAAGTAAAAATGAATAAATCAAACCAATTAGCACAAAATAAATGAAGCAACTAGTACTGTGAATTTTTTTGTTATTCAAATCTTTGTTTTATTTTCAGTGGGAAACCAGACTTAGCAAGTCTCTTCAAGTTCATAGTATTGGAAATACAGCCAAATCCAAATTAAATTTATCTTCAAATTCATGTTTTAACTGTTAAATCATTAAACACTTAATATTCAAAACAATGGTCCCAAGTAATCTTTTTCATATATTCTTATCATGCAGATGTTACTATATTGTTATAATATACTTAAAAATAATTGCCTGTTCAAAAGAGCAAAGCAGTACTTTTTTGAATGTACTGGAAAAAAGCTTGTTTAGATAGGAAAAAAGATTAGACAGGTGATCTTAATCAAAAAAAAAAAAAATAGAAACCTGAAAGAATTATTAAGATTGCTCAGTAGCTGGGGAACATTTTTTATTTTTCAAGTCTTAAACTAATGATTTTACTGATACCCAGTATGATACATTTAGCCACAGGGTTGTAGACAATAATATTATTTTTGCATTAAATTTAATTACACTTCAAGCCTTGATCGACCTATTTTTAACAGTAACCACAGCTGCTTATGTTCATGATAAATCTAGAAATAAACTAATGCTTCATCAGCTCTTTTGAGTTATAAATTTGGTTTCTGCTATCTACAAGGGAAAAATATTTTTATGAAATCATTGGTCCTAAGGAAGACAAGGCTAAAATTCTCTTCATTTTTCCCCTAATTCTAAGAATATATCTGAATCCTATTCAAGGATTAAACCAGAAAATTTAGAAGTTAGCAAAAACTCTTAGGTTATCCCTAATGAATTTTCTCGGGTTAAGAAGAGAAAAACAACTATTAACGGAGGAGTATGAATCATCTGAAAGTCCCTGGGTGGTCCAAGTGGTTATGCGTTTGGCTACTAACTGAAAGGTTGGTGGTTCAAGCCCACCCTAAGGTGCCTTGAAAGAAAGGCCTGGTGACTTGCTTGCAAAAGGTCATAGCTATGAAAACCCTATGGAGCACAGTTTTCCTCTGAAACACATGGGGTTGCCATGAGTCAGAATGGTAACTGGATATATCTCCTGAAGGGATGACTTAGCAGCTACTTCATGCACAGCTGCCATTAACTCAGAAAAGAGTTTGTGGAAAGTATCTAAAGAAATCTATGCATTCACACATAGACACATAAAAACCACATAAAGAGGCACTAATCCACATGCTCAGAATCTTAAAGAAGTCAAGCACAACTGAAGTGACCAAAAATGTAAAACTTAATACTGCTTCTATGAGGGTTCTTTTTGGATGTAATACCTGCAACATGAGCTGAATCTACAATGCCAGGATCCTAAACAAAACAATTTCCAAAAGGACTATTTAACATGGTGTTATGGATTGAATAGTGTCCCCCAAAAATATGTGTTGGAATCCTAACCTCTATACCTGTGAATATAATCTTGCTCGGAAATAGAGTTTTCTTTGTTATGTTAATGGGGCCATATCAGCATAGGGTGTGTCCTAAACCTAAGCACTTCTAAGTTTTAAGGAGCAGCATAAACATGGAGAAAAGCAAACACAAATGGGGGAAGATAGACACCATATCACATGAAGACGTCATACCACGTAAAGAAATGGTGGAAGAGACAGGGATCTTCCCCCAAAGCCAGTGCCCTAAATTTGGGCTTGTAGCCTTCTGAACTGTGAGAAAGTAAATGTCTGTTTTTTAAAGCCACCCACTTGTGGTATTTCTGATACAGCAGTATTAGCAAACTAAGACACATGGAATTGTATGGACACGGCAAGATGATTATTTGAGAGCTGAACAAACAGTGTTGAGTGTACATGTATGCATAATTTAAGACATGTTGCTGTTTTTATTAATAAATAATACATGAGAATAGTTACAGTGCAGTTCTGGTGTTAATGACTAGTTCCTCTTGCCCAAAATAAGTAGCCAGGGTCTTTGCCTGGAAGGAAAGGGTCTTGTCTCAGTGCAATTCTCTTATTCCCATTCAGGTCTCTTGTTGCTATTTCCTATCCTTAGCTCCTTCACACCAAACTAATCACTTTCTTACATTAAGCCAATATGTTGGCTGCCTGCTATTATTATCTGTCTGAAATTGCTCGAAGCCCAATTCTTAAAGTATATGCTTTCTACCTCAGCCACCAATAGCTCTGGCTTTCTATTTCTGTTTATTTTGATAGAGCTTTTTTACTGTTTCTAATTACAACAATTAGACAATCTGTACACGTTAGAACCACAGGAGGTTTCACACTCCTGAGGGACTTCCTGGGAAGGCAAACGTTTTCTGCTATAGTCTTCTGCTATGAGATGGTAGGAGGGGGTATGCTTTTGTTTATACTATTAAAATCAGAAAAAAAAGGATAATATATTTTGGGGGTAATCTGGAAAATAACTTTTCAACAGTCAAAAACTTTTTGCTCTCATTTTGTGGACTAAAGTCAAAATATATTCTTTGGGATTCTGTTGTTTCAAAATTTCAAATCAACTATTTGTTAACATATTTTCTCTTGAAAACATTTGGAAAAACATGAACTGTATTAGAAAACATCAGTTTTACTCCTGACCGATAGTTGTTGTTAGGTGCCGTTGTGTCGGTTCCGACTCATAGTTATCCTATGTACAACTAAACGAAACACTGCCCAGTTCTGCACCATCCTCACGATCACTGTTATGCTAAAGTCAATTATTGCAGCCACCGTGCCAATCCATCTCCTTAAGGGTCTTCCTCTTTTTCACTGACCTTCTGCTTTGCCAAGCATGATGTCCTTCTCCAGGTACTGGTCCCTCCTGATAACACACCCTAAGTATGTGTGACAAAGTCTTGCAATCCTTCCTTTCTAAGGAGCATTCTGGCTGTACCTCTGCCAAGACAGATTTGTTCATTCTTCTGACACTCTTCTTGAATAAGTATGATGAAAGGCCCCAACTCTGACGCACACCTTTCCTGACTTTAAGTCACACAGTATCCCCTTGTTCTGTTCGAGCAACTGCCTCTTGATCTATGTACAGGTTCCTCATGAGCACAGTTGGTGTCTGGAATTCCCATTCTTAGCAATGTTATCAATAATTTGTTATGATCCACACAGCTGAATGCCTTTGCATAGTCATTAAAAAACAGGTAAACATCTATCTGGTATTGTCTGCTTTCAGTCAAGATCTGTCTGACAGCAGTAATGATATCCTTCATTCCACATCCTCTTCTGAATCCACCTTGAGCTTCTGACAGTTCCCTGTCTAGGCACTGCTACAACTGTTCTTGAATGATCTTCAGCAAAATTTTACTCGCCTGTAATATTAATGATATTGATTGATAATTTTACACTCTGTCTGATCACCTTTCTTTGAAATGGACACAAGCATGGATTTCTTCCAGGCAGTTGGCCAGGTAGCTGTCTTCTAAATTTCTTGGAAAAGACGAGTGAACATTTTTAGCATTGCATCCATTTATGGGAAATCTTGATTAGTATTCCATCAATTCCTGGAGTCTTGTTTTCACCAATGCCTTCAGTGCAGCTTGGACTTCTTCCTTCTGTTCTGTCCATTCTTGATCATATGAGACATACTAAAATGGTTGAATGTGATCCAATTCTTTTTCATACAGTGACTCTGTATATACCTTTCTTATTATTTTGATGCTTCCTGTGTTCAATACTTTGCCCATGTTATTGTTGTTAGGTGCCATCGATTTGGTTCTGATTAATAGCAACCCTACCTACAAAAAAAGGAATCACTGCACGGTCCTGCACCATTCTCACAATTGTTGCTATGTTTGAGCCCATTGTTACAGCCACTGTGTCAATCCATCTTGTTGAGGGTCTTCCTCTTTTTCATTGACCTTCTACCTTACCAAGCATGATGTCCCTCTCCAGGGACTGGTCCCTCCTGGCAACATGTCTAAAGTACACGAGAAGAAGTTCACCATCCTCGCTTCCGAGGAGCATTCTGGCTGTACTTCTTCCAACACAGAGTTGTTCTTTCTTCAGCAGTCCTTGGTATACTCAATATTCTTTGCTAACACCGTAAATCAAAGGCATCAATTCTTCTTCAGTCTTCCTTATTCATCATCTGGCTTTTGCATACATATGAGGTGACTGAAAATGCTATGGCTTGAGTCAGGCAAACCTTAGTCAACAAAGTGACATCTTTGCTTTTCAACACTTTAAAGAAGTCTTTTGCAGCACATTTGCCCAATGCAATATGCTGCTTGATTTCTTGACTGCTGCTTTCATGGGTGTTGATTATGGATCCAAGTAAAATGAAATCCTTGACAATTTCAATCTCTTCTCCGTTTATCATGACATTGTTTATTGGTCCAGTTGTGAGGGTTTTTGTTTTCTTCATTTTGAGGTGTAGTCCAAATTAAAGTATTAAAATGAAATATGCAAAGACCTGGAGTCAGACAACGAAAAGTGAAGAATACGCTCGGCATTTCTCAAACTGAAAGAACTGAAGAAAAATGTCAAGCCTCAAGTCGCAATATTGAAGGATTCTACAGAGAAAATATTGAATGACACAGGAAGCTTCAAAAGAAGATAGAATGAATACCCAGAGTCACTGTACAAAACAGAATTTGTCAGTGTTCAATCATTTCAGGAGGTAGCATATGATCAAGAACTGATGTTACTAAAGGAAGAAGTCCAAACTGCAGTGAAGGCATTGGCAAAAAACAAGTCCCCAGAAACTGATAGAATACCAGCTGAGATGTTTCCACAAACCGATGCAGTGCTGGAAGTGCTCAGTCATCTACGCCAAGAAATTTGGAAGACAGCTACATGGCCAACTGACTGGAAGAGATTCATATTTCTGCCCATTCCAAAGAAAGGTGATTCAACAGAATGCCTAAGGTATCAATCAGTATCATTAATATCACACACAAGTAAAATTTTTCCTGAAAACCATTCAAAAACTGTTGTAGCAGTACATTGACAGGGAAATCCCAGAAATTCAAGCTGGATTCAGAAAAGGATGTGGAACCAGGGATATCACTGCTGATGTCAGGTGGATCCTGGCTGAAAGCAGAGAGTATCAGAAAGATAATTAGCTGCGTTTTATTGACTATGCAAAGGCATTCGACTGTGTGGATCATAACAAATTATGGATAACACTGCTAAGAATGGGAATTCCAGACACTTAATTGTGCTCATGAGGAACCTGTACATAGATTAAGAGGCAGTTGTTGGAACAAAACAAGAGGATACTGTGTAATTTAAAGTCAGGAAAGCTGTGTGTCAGGGTTGTATACTTTCACCATACTTATTCGATCTGTATACTGAGCAAATAATCAGAGAAGCTGGACTATATGAAGAAGACTGTGGCATCAGGATGGGAGGAAGACTCATTAAAAACCTGCAAACTGCAGATGACACAATCTTAATTGCTGAATGTGAAGAGAGCTTGAAGCACTTACTGATGAAGATCAAAGACTATAGCCTTCAGTATGAATTACACCTCAACATAAACAAAACAAAAATCCTTGCAACCAGACCAATAAACAATATCATGATAAACAGAGAAAATATTGAAGTTGTCAAGGATTTCAGTTTACTTGGATCAGCAATCAACACCCACAGAAGCAGCAGTTAAGAAATCAAAAGGAGTATTGCATTGGGCAAATCTGCTTCAACAGATCTCTTTCAAGTGTTGAAAAGGAAAGATGTTACTTTGACAACTAAGATGCACCTAACCCAAGCCACAATTTTTTCTATCACTCCATATGCATGGGAAAGCTGGACAATGAATAATGAAGACTGAAATAAAATTGATGCCTTTGAATTATGGTGTTGGTGAAGAATATTGAATATTCCATGGATATCCAGAAGAACAAACAAATCCGTCTTGGGAGAAGTACAGCAAGAGTGCTCCTTAGAAGTGAGGATGACAAGACTTCGTTTCATGTACATTGGACATGTTATCAGGAGGTACCAGTCCCTGCAGAAGGATATAATGCTTGGTAAAGTAGAGGGTCAATGAAAGTGAGGAAGACCCTGAATAAGATGGATTCAGACAGTTGCCTCAGTAATGGACAGAAGCATAGCAATGATTGTGAAGATGGTAGGGGACCTGGCAGTGTTTCGCTCTGTTGTACATAGGGTCACTATGAGCTGGAATCCATTCGAGGGCAGCTAACAACAGCAACAGATTATGATATCCTCTAGTTCTTTACTTAACCATATCTTGTTTATTTTTGTATCTTCCGTGTGTAGCACGAATCTTGTCAAAAAATCAATTAGCGTCTCCTGAAGTATGAACACTTTTGTAGACAGGAGATAAATATTAATGGGATAAAAAATAATTTATTTAGGCACATGTAAATTGTATTGATTGTATTAAAAAGAATGATTATTCATTCCACATTTTAAAATCTGTGCAATACGGCTGACATAATTTGCATTTTTCTGAGCTGAGAAACTTTGTGCATTTTCTTGGCCACTATTCTAAGGAGTCCTGGTGTCACAATGGTTAAACACTTTGTTGCTAACCAAAAGGTTGGTCATTTGAACCCACCAGTGCTCCGTAGAACCTAACAACAACAGTAACATACAGCTTTGAAAATAATGATACTTACGAGGAGGCAGTCCTGTGGAAAAGCATAGAGGCCATGTCTTCCTCATTCCTCCCCCTGCTAGCATCTTTGGGTTGAAAACCCTGGTGGTGTAGTGATTAAGTGCTGTGGCTACTAACCAAATGGTCGGCAGTTCAAATCCACCAGGCACCCCTTGGAAACTCTATGGGGCAGTTCTACTCTGTCCTGTAGGTTCGCTATGAGTCGGAAGCAACTCAGCGGCAATGGGTTTGGTTGTTTTTTTTTTAATTCCAAGGAAGATAATGACTCCATGGCATGTAAGCATAAATACAACAACATAAACCAGTTTGAATCCTTGAAACATGGTATAAAAATCTTCTCTTGCTTCCTTTATTCCTACTTTCTATTCTCCATCTCACATAATCATTCAGGAACCTGTTACATTATTATTTGGATGATATGTTTGGATGATATTCAACAAGTAGGGACAACCGGTGTGGTAGAATACATAGCAGTGAATATAGGGACAAAAGACAACAACAGCCCAGTTTAACTGCTTCCTCCACCTTGGAGCAAACTATGTGAAAAAGTGATGGCTTTCACCACCATCCAGTCCCATCTGACTACTAGTGTTAGGGAATTTCCTTTCCATATCATCACTGCCCCCCTGAGGGGTGAGGAGTAGAACAGTCAAGTGTTCAAGGCCATTGAAATAGGGAAGATCCATACAGGCTATTTTGAATGGAACTCACAAAAATGGGAGGACAAAATCCAACACTTGTTCTTTTGAATGGCTCATTCCAGAAGCCATGAGAGATGCGCTGTGTGGCTCCTTAACACAGCCAACATGCAGGCTGTCCTTGGATGGTGGGGGGGAAGGAGGGCTGTAATCATTACCTGGATTCCTGATGTTGGTCACTCCCTGGTGTGGGTCACAGATAGCACAAGGTGCTGACTTTCCATGTAGGCCCCCCAGGTGTGGTCTACATACTCAAGGACCTATTGGCCTCCTCCAAGGCCAAATCTCATCCAGCTCTCTTTCCTATTCCCAGCCCAGAAGGACTCTCTCATTTAGTCTCCTTGTAAGTTGACCTCTGAGATTTCTCTCTATTCCCTTTTCAATCCATTGTTAAGGCATAAACTCGATATCCTCCTGCCTCTTTGAAGGAATTTTCTTTTGATTTTCAAGATCCATTTCTTCTCTCAGAAAAAATTGAGCTCTTAAATATCACAAGAACCTGACTCAGGCTTCAAGAACCCAATTTGGAGATAAAAACACAGAAACTGACTGATTTTTTCTCTTGCATTCCAGGTCCAACAATCAATTTATCTTGAGGCAAAGTGGATGCCTCCTTGATTAGGAGAAAAGTCACATACAAGGAATGCAGAGGAGAAAAACACAATGATTAATAGATAACATTTCATAAGCTTATCTCCCTGTGCATGTAAGTTCTCAGCCTTATTTACCCATCTTTGAAATGGAGATAATATCTTCCATGCCTGTTTTATGGGATTTTTGCAACAGTCACAAGGAATAATGTATGAACATAAGTAAGTAGAGTCTCATTCTAGGCTAGAATTTGGTTCCTAAAGAGCAAGATAAAAATCCTATGTGGTAAAAAATATCTATATATACATATACATAGATAAATATATACACATACTTATATATGTACATATATATATATATATATACACATATATACATAACCTTTGAAAATTTCTTGAATTGCCAGTGTGCCTAAAGCCCTGTATGGTCATTCTTAAGCACACTCATGATGGAAAATCACTGAGTTAGATGAAAAGAAGAAACAAAAGGAAAATCTACATGCAGATTTTCAGGCATTCGAATCATTTTGTCTTTTTAAGAAAATTATCAAACTCCAGAGAGTAATTAGAAAATGAGCAGAGAATTTTAAATGTTCTTTTTTGCCTATGAGGGTTAGTCAGTTCTGGTTAATGTTAAGCCATTATAGTACTAATAAATGTGTTTAGGCTGTAAAGATTAAAGAATATGAGAAAGCTTTCTATTGTGGCCACAGATATCAGGGAGACTTAATTACAAAGCCTTAATGCCACTTGCCAAAGCAGTTGTCTGGCACATTGTCATGACATAGAGCCCAGTGACTGGGTTTCTAGCAAAGCTCCTCAGAAATTTGCCTGTTCTTCTCTGAAACAGGTCAAACCAAGGTCCTCTGTCCACAGATGCTGCTGTCAAGGTCCCATCCTCCCACTGAGACCACGCCAAGAAGATATTGGCCTCCATCATTTAACAGCTTCCTACTGTTTATTTTCTTTTTTACTCAGACACTAATAACTGTGTCAGACCAATGAAGACAGCCTCTAAGAGCTCATAGCAGTGTGGACATCATTAGCAAGCACGTTTCTCTAATCAAAACCATCTAACAAATAAGACCTGTAGAGTTTTCTGGTGCCTTTTATCTAGAATGTTTTGGGTCAATGTAAGAGGGCTGCAGGTAAAACCTTCCTGGAAATTCCAAAGTACTGGAATACCGTGGAGTGCCAGAAGAATGAACAAATCAACCTTAGACAAAATACAATCAGAATGCTCCTTAGAAGCAAGGATGGCAAGACTTTAGCTCACTTACTTTGGACAAGTCAACAGGAAAGATCAAATGCTAGAAAAAGACAGCAAGTCTGGTAAAGCAGAGGGTCAGTAAAAGCGAGGGAAACCCTCAATGAGATGGACTGATACAATGGCCACAACAATGGACTCAAACAAACCAATGATCATGAAGATGGCACAGGACTAGGCAGCACTTCATTCAGTTATACACAACACTTTCAAGACCCAACTATTTTCTGCTTTGAATTTTTTGTTGATACCATGTGTTTTCACTAATGGAAGCATGTTGAATCATTGAGTTTTGTTGAATTTTTGGTAGGTAGCATGGATTTTTTTTTCTTGCCCCCTCCCACAAGCTTACCCTTGGAGTCCAGAGGGACATATGTTGTCCCACTAATTCTACCCCAGAGTCTCCCTGAGTCCGCTGGGATATATATGTCCCAAAAATTTTTTTTCAAAATTTCTATTTTTTCTACCAAAAATGCATACACCTCATACAACACACTGTAGAAACAGTAATTTGTGGCCCCCACCTTGCTCTCTCAGTGGAAAAGCAGCTTCCCAACAAACTTGAGAAACAGAAAATGTTGGTGTGCAACCGTATATCCCACCAGTCACGAAAAGGTACGTAACATTGCCATGAGTATGAGCTGACGCAACAGCACCTAACAATAACAACCACAAACTTTACCATATATCCCTGTTTATCCCTAGAATTTTTAAAGAGAAACTGTTGATTGTTATGACTAATGGAAAACTCTGATATGGATCATTGAAATCAAATAAATAATCTCAAAGTCATGTCTATTTAACCAGTGTAAAGCATACAATTATTCATTTATTTATTTAGGAGACAGTAGATTTTCATCTTAATCATACTCTTCATAGGCTGATATTAACATGTATTCAGCGCTGAGATGGGACTAGTTAGCATGAAATACTCTGAGTGCTGTTTATAAGAAAAGATAGTACAAAATTGGTTACAATTAATCCCCAAAATGTATAAACCATCTGCAAAAATTGAGGCTTATCTGAAATTTCTACATTTTCAATACCAGCCAGTGTCATACAATGGGAAGTCCCCCTGGTAGTTGGCTTTAATCCACCTCTCTTTTCATTCCAAATGTGTAACTCTTTGCTTAGATAGTTTCTAAATTGTTGTATCTTGTTTGCATAAATAAAAAGCCATTGAAGCTCTCTGATTAGATTATCATACCATATTGTCCCAGATGTTTTAAAATTACTTACAATCCAAATATACCTAGACAGGTCAAACAAAAGCCTTAAAATGTTTAAGACTTTCAGAGAAGAAATTTTGAAAAAAAGAGTAACTGTGGACCCAGACCAGTCCCTACCATTACTAAGATCCAAACATATATAAGAATAATACTGCATTTCACACATAATCTAAATACGTCTCAACTGAACCAAGGGAACCAATGCAGATTTACAAAATTCAGACCAGAGAACTATACATTGAGAAACACTTTTATTCTTAGCAGATATCTTCCTATAATGTAAAATAAACCATTACTACCATGTGAGAGATCCCAGTAGGATTCCCTGCCAATGCACTCTTACATAACCACTTGTCTGTCAGTGAAAGCTTGTGTGTTGATGTAATGCTGAACATATTTCAGTGGAGCTTCCAGACTAAGACAGACTAGGAAGAAAGGCCTGGTGATCTACTTCTGAAAATCATTCAAAGAAAGCCCAATGGATCACAACAGTACAATCCACAACAGATCATGGGAATGGCACAGGACTGGATAGCATTTCATTCTATTGCATATGGAATCACCAAGAGTTAGGGGTTGACTTGATGGCAGATAACAGCAACAACAGAAACTTTGAAGGTTAACATTAGGATAAGGTAGGTAGGAAACTTGAACAGGAATTTCAAGAGGTGAATGTGTTCTCCAAAATGATGAGCTTCAGAATTCAAAGCAAACTGTGAGAACTGAGCTTAACTCTTTTTTTCTTTTCCAAAAGAATATCTTCTAATTTTTTAAATTATTATTACAAAACCAACATATGCTCACTGAGGAAAAATAAACAAGCAAAAAAGAAATAAATATAAATATTTATAAAATCCCCAAAAGGAAAAGTAAGAATGATCTTGCTATATCTTCAGAGTTATATTTCACCTATGAAAAGATATTATATCCTGGGAGACAGTATCCTGAATAGCAATTTAGACAGATAAATGAAGTTGTTATTGCAATAAAATTACTTTTCCACAAAGCAACACAGCAGACAAAAACAGGAACTTAAATTTAACAATAAAAATAATATTGGCTCATTGTGAGTATTTGTGTTTATTGTGAGAAAAACAATCATAGGTAATGAAGGAAGTATGATTGTGGCATACACCTTCATTAATTCTTTTAAAAAATATGTACTAAGTACCTGCAAGGTGCAGCCACCAAGACCATAACTGGTAGTTCTGTGGAAGAACCCTCGTTTTCCATGCAGGAGACCTGTGTTCAATTCCCAATCAATGTACCTCATGCGCAGTCACCACCCATCTACAAGGAGGCTTGTGTGCTGCTGTGATGCTGAACAGGTTTCACTGGAGCTTCCAGACTAAACTGGACTAGGAAGAAAGGCCTGACAATCTACTTCCAAAATCAGCCGGTGAAAACCTATGGATCATGATGGTCCAATTCACAAAGAATCATGGGGACGGTGCAGGACTGTTCTGTTGTGCTTGGGATCGCCATGAGTCAGGGGCCAACTCAACATCAGGTAACAGCAACAACAACAAGACAATAAAATCTCTATTCTCAGGATGGTAAAATCCCTACTTTCAGCCTTCATACAAGCTAATGAATGAGACTAGAGGCAGATTTACACTGAAGTTAATGATGTCTAAGCTTCAGGTCCCATCACTTGCATGAGTCTTTCAAAGAAAACTTGAAATTACTCTTGTATTCAAATTTTGAATTACTTTCTTTAAAATGATCATCCAAACTGAGCAAGCTTCAGGCCCCACAAAACCTGGATCTGCCCTGGATTAGAGAGATAGTAAAGAAATAAAAAAAGAAATACGTAAACAAGATAATTTCAGGTACTGTCAAGTGCTGTGAAGGAAATAAAATAAGTTGATTTGATAGAAAGTGACAGGGCTATTTTTAAATGGGAGGTCAGGGAAGGACTTAGCTGAGACCTGCATGAAAATGCCTTAGATGAATTTGGAAGAGCAATGGCTAAGGACTTGAAAATATTACTTTGCACTGAGCTTATTTACACACTTAATACATATTAGATAAAAAATGTATTATTGCAATAAACTGATGTTAAATTTAGAGACATTAATTATAATAACATTGCAGAAGTTAAACCTTGCTTGTAGTTTGTTTTCCACAGCCATGCTCAGTAGAACTACAAAAATCCAATCTCTTTGATGACTTCCATTGGATACTTTGTTCTAGGTATCTCTATTCTAATGCCTTATGGTTCTTCTCCCAAAAAACATTCAGATATTTAAAAACCAGTGCAAAGAAAAATGTATTTGGTGAGAATATTTTAGCAAGCCTGTTGAGTTAAATCATTCTGCATTAAAATATTATATGTGACTGTATATGTATGTCTAATTCTGGCTTTATAATTGTTTTGATTATTCATTATTATCTTTTTCCATGGGAAAATAAACAAAAAAATTTTATTGGAAGTAAAGGTAGAATTAATGTCTATATAATTCTTAAATAACTTTTATGCTTTCTACTATAAATGGAATAATTAGGAAGTAGAAAATGGTTGAGTTCTAAACACTATTGTTCAGCTGTAATAGCAATATAAAAGGTTAACTATTGTAGTTTATATTCCTACTCACCAAGTAGCGTCTTTCTCACTTTTCATATTAAGAATTAGAGATGCCTCGCTAAAAGTTAGTGGTCTTTTTATCCCCTAATGTTTTTCATCTATAAAGCTTTTTTTTTTTTTTTTTTGGTTCTGTGCAAAATTCTGACACTACTATTATACTTCACCTGAGTTCTGACTCCAAAGTAAACATTTATAAAGATTTATCTTACCTCATGTTAACTGCCAAATAAACACATCTCCATCTGAAATCTATTTGAGACATGTCCATATTCCTATAACGAACTGGTCAAAAATAGTTTTCAAGGGACTTATGTCTAACTTCGTAATTATGATTTCCTTTGTAGTTATGAGAACCACATCGAGGTTACAACGATAACTAGAAGAGTTGAAGAGGAGAAAAAAATAAAGAACAAAAGGTGAAAGATACATAAAGAGTCACAGGAAAGAAAGAGAGGAGAAAGAAAAAATGGGAAGACCAAACTCCAGAGGATTGGGTTGGTAAGCATCAGTTCCCAGAATTTCTCTGGCTTTTCACCTGCTCATGGGCTGTATACTCTTACTCACTGTTTATTAAAGTGATCAGCTCCACTTCCGGTACCTCAAATTCCCGGATATGGTCAATGGACAATCTCATGTCTTTTTTATCTCCTTCCATGTTCCACGTCATCTAAATTTTCACAGGCTCCTTTTGCAAAGCAACGAAGTCCTCAATCCATAGTTCAACATCTGGACTCCTCCAGTTCTTGGAGAATTTCCAGGTCATAGAATCCTGTCTAACTCCGGATAGCCAACTACACACTTTGGTAAATCATTCCATAGACGACATCTCTTTTTAGGCATTAGTTTCCATCAGAGCATTGTTATTGTTGTCGTTGTTAGGTGCCATTGAATCAGTTCTGACTCATAGAGACCCTATGGACAACAGAACAAAACCCTGCCTGGCCCTGCACCATCCTCACAATCCTTGCTATGTTTGAGTCCATTGTTGCAGACACCGTGGCAATCCACCTCATTGAAGGTCTTCCTCTTTTTCCCTGATCCTCTACTTTACCAAGCATGATGTCCTTCTCCAGAGTAGAACCCTGTAAAAAGACATTGCATTGTTTCAGGTGTACTGTTGCTGACGTCATAGCTCTCAAAATGTAATAATTATATGTTGGAATAACTAGATAGAATGCAATGCTGCCATAAAATAGAAAACAGTCATTGCTCCCACATCATCAGATCTACACAATCACCCAAGTTTAGAGATGCAATATTAGAATTCTAAATATGTTACATTTTACAACACACTTCTAAATAATACATGTATTATCTATGGTATGTATGTTGCTCTTGTATGCTGTCAATTCCAACTCATAGCAAACCTGTATGACACAGTAGAACTGAACCCACAGGGAACCTAAACTGTAATCTTTATAGGCCACCATTCATCTATCAGTTTGTCGTATTGTGGTGGCTTGCATGTTGCTGTGATGCTGGAAGCTATGCCACCAGTATTTGAAATACATCAAGGTTACCATGGTGGGCAGAATTCAGTGGAACTTCCAGACTAAGACAGACTAGAAAGAAGGATGTGGCAGTCTACTTCGAAAAAAATGGCTAGTAAAAACCTTACAAATAGCAGAAGAACATCGTCTGATATAGTGTTAGAAGATGATCCCCCCAGGTTGGAAGACATTCAATATATAACAGAGGAAGAGCTGCCTCCTCAAAGTAGAGTTGACCTTAATGGCATGGATGGAGTCAAGTTTTGGGGACCTTCATTTGCTGATGTGGCATGACTGAAAATGAGAAGAAACAGCTGCAAACATCCATTAATAATCAGAACATGGAATGTACGAAGTATGAACCTAGGAAAACTGGAAATCCTCAAAAATGAAATGGAACATATAAAGATCCACATCATAGGCATTAGTGAGCTGAAATGGACTGATATTGACCATTTTGAATCAGACAATCATATAGTCTACTATGCCTGGAATGACAAACTGAAGAAGAATGGCATCGCATTCATTGTCCAAAACAACATTTCAAGATCTGTCCTGAAGTAAAGTGCTGTCAGTGAAAGGATAATATCTATATTCATACTAGGAAGACCAGTTGATACAACTATTATTCCAATTTATGCACCAACACTATGGCCAAGGATGAAGACATTGAAAATTTCTACCAGCTTCTGCAATCTAAAATTGATCAAACATGCAATCAAGATACATTAGTAATTACTGTGATTGGAATGTGAAAGTTGGAAGCAAAGAAGGATCAGTAGCTGGAAAATACGGTCTTGGTGACAGAAATGATGCAAGAGATCACATGATAGTATTTTGCAAGACAAAAAACTTCTTCATTGCAAATACCTTTTTCAACAACATAAATGGTCACTATACACGTGGACATCACCAGGTGGAATACATTTGAATCAGACTGACTACATCCATGGAAAGAGATGATGGAGAAGCTTAATATCATCAGTCAGAACAATGCCCAGGGCTGACTTCGGAACAGACTATCGATTGCTCATATGCAAGTTCAAGTGGAAGCTGAAGAAAATTAGAGCAAGTCCAGGAGAGCTAAAATACAATCTTGAGTATATCCAACCTGAATTCTGAGACCATTTCAAGAACAGATTTGATGCACTAAACACTAATGACCAAAGACCAGACAAGTTGTGGAATGGCATCAAGGACATCATACATGAAGAACACAAAGGATCATTAAAAAGACAGGAGCTAAAGAAAAGACCAAAATGGATATTAGAAGAGACTCTGAATCTTGCTCTTGAATGTAGTAGCTAAAGTAAAAAGAAGGAATGGGGAACTAAAAGAGCTGAACAGAAGGTTTCAAAGGGCAGCTTGAGAAGGCTAAGTAAAGTATTATAATTACATGTACAAAGACCTGGAATTAGCAAACCAAAAGGGAAGAACACGCTTGGCATTTCTCAAATTGAAAGAACAGAAGAAAAAAATTCAAGCCTTGAGTTGCAATATTGAAGGATTCTATGGGGAAAATACTAAATGACACAGGAAGCATCAAAAGAAGATGGAAGGAATACACAGAGTCATTGTACCAAAAAGGATTGGTCGACCTTCAATCATTTTAGAAGGTAGCACGTGATCAAGAACTGATGGTATGGAAGGAAGAAGTCCAAGCTGCACTGAAGGCATTGGTGAAAAACAAGCCTCCAGGAATTGACGGAATACTAATTGAGAGGTTTCAGCAAACAGATGCTGCACTGGAAGTGCTCACTCATCTATGCCAAATAATTTGTAAGACAGCTACCTGGCCAACTGACTGGAAGAGATCCATATTTATGCCCATTCCGAAGAAAGATGGTCCAACAGAAAGCAGAAATTATTGAACAATATCATTAAAATTTTGCCAAAGATAATTCAAAAATGGTTGCAACAGTACATCAACAGGGAACGGCCAGAAATTCACGCCGGATTCAGAAGAGAATGTAAAATAAGGGATATCATTGCTGATGTCAGATGGATCTTGGATGACAGTAGAGAACACTGAAAGATGTTAACCTCTGTTTTATTGACTACACGTAGTCATTTGACTGTGTGGATCATGGCAAATTATGGATAGTATTGCAAAGAATGGAAATTCCAGAACACTTGATTGTGACTGGTTTTGCTTTGAGACAGGGTGCCTACTGGTAGTATCCCTATAAGATTTTTAGATTCCTGGAACCTGGAATCAATTCAGACATCTCTTTGTAACCCATCCACTGTACCCACCACACAATTATTGCTCTTGACATGGATTTGAATGAATCTGTCCTCCTCTTTAGCTTCTATAGCTGTGCTGCCTGCTGATACTGCCTGCCCTGCACCACTGTGTTCCCATAGCATCTAGTGATCTCTGTTTATTCTTTCATAGACTCGGGACAATCCATCTGGCTCAAGCCCCTGATATTTTATTCCTGAATTCCAGTCTCTGCCTGTCCTTCCTTGGGCCCAGTGGGTATCCTTTAAGTAGCCACCACTGTGATCAAGAATTCCTAAAGTAACGGCCTAGAAGCCTCTCAGCATTTGCAGATTTTGTTCATGAACTGATTGGATCAAACTGTAGCACTCCTTGTTCCTCCTCATATTGTCCCTGTCTCCTTGATCACCCAGCATTACTGTTTGTCTATCTTTTACTTTCTTGCCCTGTGAATTTGACATAAAATCCATTCTGTCTTGATTCTCACCCTTCTCAGTGTCTTTCCTGACTTTACTTTTGCCTGTCTTTCTAGGCTTGGAATTTTCAGAACCACCTTCATGATCATGGTGTCTCATCTTAACCAAGGTTCTCCCCTCCCATCAAGGTAGCCTAGGGACAGTCTGCCATTCATCAGTTCCAGACATAAGAAAGGAACCAGTACAAATATAAAGATATAGAACAGCGGCATTGCATGAGGCCTTCATTTGTTTAGTTTGGTTTTGCTTTGGAAGAGGCAACTTTCCTTTTGCACTTTGTCTT
This sequence comes from Dugong dugon, assembly GCA_030035585.1. NCBI lineage: Eukaryota > Metazoa > Chordata > Mammalia > Sirenia > Dugongidae > Dugong > Dugong dugon. The sequence goes on from CM057460.1 coordinate 20,541,648, forward strand.
CATTTATAATGGTCCTCTTATCTGGAAACCTTCCCTTTCCCCTTTCCTACTGATATCATCCTCATCCATTGAAGCCTGGCCAAACTTTTACCCTTTCTAGAAGGATTTTCTTAACTACCAAGTCCTGATCTTTCTCCTCTGAACCACAGTGTTCAGTATCTATCCATGATTAGTCATTTTATTCTATTCTGCCTCGTTCTTTCAAGTGTCACCTTATCTCCTTAATTATACTGCACACCCTGCCTCACACTGTACCCACCGCAGTCTCCAATGCAGATAAGTGCAGTTAGCAGCAGAAATTGCCTTGATTTTCTGATGGCCAAAAGGTAGCAAGTTTTTAGCCCCAGGATTTAGGTTACTAAAGAGTAAATTCACTACATGTTGTGATGCACTATTTCCTGAATTCTATAAAGACAAAAAAAAAAAAAGCATATGCATCAGGAAAACGACTGTTACCAATAGAGACATAAATTTCTATTTGCAAATACATATGAATGTCAAAGGAGTAAACAAAAATGGGGAGATTGTTTTTCCTATCAGTGGACCTTAAGAACAGCTGTTGTTGTTAGGTGCTGTCTATTCGGACTCATAGTGACCCTACTTAGAACAGAATGAAGCATTGCCCAGTCCTGCATCATCCTCATAAGCATTGCCATGTTTGAGCCCATTGTTGCAGCCACTGTGTCCATAAATCCATGTCATTGAAGGTCTTTCTCTTTTTTGCATACTCTCTACTATACCTTGCATGATGTCCTTCTCCAGGGATTGGTCCCTTCTAATAACATGTCCAAAATAAGCGAGATGATGTCTTGCCATCCTTGCTTCTGGCTGTACTAAGATTTGTTCATTCTTCTGGCAGTCCATGGTATATTCAATATTCTTCACCAACACCATAAGATCCACTCTCCCATCCTAACTGCTACAGGCCTAAAATTTTATAGGTTTACTCTAGTCAAAAAGCAGAAAGGAATATGAAAACTTCATAACCAAAGGCCTTTTTTAAATGTCCAAACATTACATTAGTATTTTTTAATCTCAAGAGTACTGATAGGGAAGGAGCCCCTCAAATAACCTGATATACTAACCATTTTACTTTTCTTTCATGAAACTGCTACACATGATTTTAATCTCTAAAGACAATGTACAGATATAGCATTTGTTTATTTTTCTTTGATCTACAGGCTAAGAATAGCCTGCCATAAAATTGTTAACCAATAATATCTGCCAAAATATTTTCCTGTTAAGAAGCCATTGTTGCAGTTAGTATGGGAAAATGGTCCTTATTTAAACACAGTTTAGCTGATTTAATAGCAAATACTCAAGCATCAACGTCCATGGGTGGTGCAAACAGTTTAGCTGCTAACCAAAAGTTTGGATGTTCGAGGCCACCCAGAGATGCCTTGGAAGAAAGGCCTGATGACCTACTTCTGAAAAATCAGCCACAGAAGAAAACCCTCCTCTGACATACGTGGGGTTGCCGTGAGTCAGAACTGACTCAATGACAACTGGTTACTCAAGCACCAGTTAAAAATTACAAACAGTAGGAAAACTAATTTGCAATCTCGATGAGGTATCCTACTAGTGTTTTGCTATCTAGTTCAAGAGCAGATTGCTGACTGACGTGCTGAAATGAAGCCAAGCATAATGCTCTGTACTTTTCAGGCCCTCTGCCAGCAGCCTTCCGACTGTGGTATGCATACATAAGCAGAGGTACCAAAGGGCTCACAGGCACAAGCAATTTTACGGGAATCAGTTTCTAGATTTTCAATATTCATGCCTCCTTTTTCCTAACATCGATCTGCCAGAAAATGCCCCTGAAATAAAGTTCAGGCCAGCTCTTCTTTCCTACTTTCCCTTCCACAGCTATCCTCCTACTTCTTGGTAAAGGCTGGCCTTTTGCTCATCCTGATATCACTATGATGCAGCTCTTTGGGCTTTGAAAACTTTCTAGAATGCCAAACGATGGAATAATTTATAATCCTGAATGTTGGGAAAGACTTTTGAAATCAAGACATACTAACTTCTTGGGAGGACTTCATGTCGTTCCATATCATATACATATTTCTATTAAAGACATGATAGGGCATTAGAAACATTATTTAGCCCATGTTGGGATTCTTCCTCAGCAATCAGATACATGGTACAATGAGGACATGGGAGCCAGCACAATCTCTGTGAAGTGGTCTCCATTCTTTCTTGCTCGGAACTCCGTAATACATTGGTCCCCGGGAACATACCTGTGATATGATTGTTCAGATGAAACAATGTCTCTTGTGATGTCATTTATTTACGTGGCGTGCATACACTATAAATATGTCCAGTTTATATTTTCACAGTCTTAAAAATTTGCCATGGAATTCTCATAAGAAAGAGCAGAAAGCTAGAGAATTTTACACAACTCTAGAAAAGATTTTAATACCCAGGGCACTGTTGTTAGCTTAAAATGCCAAAGCCAGCATTTTGATTTAATCGATTGCCTATTCATACACCACAATACTGACGCATAAAATGGCGGCACAAGCATAAAATGGAGACACAGCTGTTCAGCAGATTGTGGCAAAAATTGCAGCAAAGAAAAGTTATACTTTACATTTTGACAAATGCTCAGATATTTCAAATCATTCTCAGATAATAATTTATAGCTACTGTTAGATGAGAGGAAAAGGAAGTGCTGATGAGATTATGGGACTCAAGAAGGCGGCTTCTCGAATTAAAAAAACTGGAAATAACAAATGTTGGGGAGGCTGTGGGGAGATCAGAACTCTTATGCACTGCTGGTGGGAATGCTGAATGATACAACCATTTTGGAAAATGATAGGGTACTTCTTTAGAAAGCTAGAAGTAGAAATACCATAGATCCAACAATCCCACTCCTAGGAATATATCCTAGAGAAATAAGAGCCATCAGACGAACAGACATATGCACACCCATGCTCATTGCAGCGTTGTTCACAAGAGAAAAAAGATGGAAACAACCTAGATGCCCATCAACAGATGAATGGATAAACAAACTATGGTACATACACACAATGGAGTACTACGCAACAATTAAGAACAATGATGAATCTGCAAAGCATCTCATAACATGGATGAATCTGGAGGGCTTTATGCTGAGTGAAATAAGTCAATCACAAAAGGACAAATATTGTATGAGACCACTACTGTAAAAACTTATGAAAAGGTTTACACACAAAAAGAAACCATCTTTGATGGTTACTAGGGAGGGGAGGGGTGGGGGAGGAAACCCTAAATAGTCAATAGATAAGTGGTAACTTTGGTGAGGGGTAAGACAGTACACAATACTGGGGAAGCCAGCACAACTTGTACTGGCTCCATAGACACATCCAAACTCCCTGAGAGACCAAATTGCTGGGCTGAGGGCTATGGGGACCATGGTCTTGGGGAACATCTAGCTCACTTGGAGTAACATAGTTTATAAAGAAAATATTCTACATTCTACCTTAGTGAGTAGTATCTGGGGTATTAAAAGCCTGTGAGCAGCCATCTAAGATACTCCACTGGTCTCACTCCTTCGGGAACAAGGGAGAATGAAGAGAACAAGATACAAGGGAAAGATTAGTCCAAAGGACTAATGGACCACAACTACCACAGCCTCCACCAGACTGAGTCCAATACAACTAGATGGTGCCTAGCTACCACCACTCCCTGCTCTGACCGGGATCACAAGAGAGGGTCCCGAACAAAGCTGGAGAAAGATGTAGAACAAAATTCTAACTCACAAAAAAAGACCAGACTTACTGCCTTGACAGAGGCTAGAGAAACACTGAGAGTATGGCCCCTGGACACCTTTTTAGCTCAGTAATGAAGTCACTCCTGAGGTTCACCCTTCAGCCCAGGATTAGACAGGCTTATAAAACAAAATGAGACTAATGGGGCATAACAGCTCAAGAACAAGAACTAGAAGGCAGGAGGGGACAGGAAAGCTCGTAATAGGGAACCCAAGGTTGAGAAGGAAGAGTGTTGACATGTAGTGGGGTTGTTAACCAATGTTATAAAACAATATGTGTACTGTTTAATGAGAAACTATTTGTTCTGTAAACCTTCATCTAAAGTACAATAAAAAATAAACAAATAAATAAATAAAATTTTATAATCCCCCCCCCCAAAAAAAAGAACTCTGCTTCTGAATGTAGTCTGTGAGAAGGTTTTTAGAATGTTGGGCACTTTTATTAAATAATCTGGGCTTCGGTTGGGAATGTTTTGCATGCCCTGTAGAGAAAGCTATTGAAAAGCGCAGATACAAGGCAGCTTCACTGCTGATATCTACTCTTTCAGCCCTACTTCAAACTCTGTTATTAAACAAAAAAAAAAAAAAAGCTTTGGTTTCCAAAAATAGATCCCTGAGTAGCATGGACCACCGATAATTGTATTTAAAATAGTAAATATTTTTATAAACACAGCGTTAAAATTTGTGTCTTTCTTAAAGTGCCATATGGAGAAATGGGATCAATCCACACACCCAGATATTACATTAGAAATGAAGTGTCTGTCACAAAAACATATTAACACATTTAATTAACTGACAAATGAAATTAAATATTTCTGAAAGAAAGTCAATTTGACTTAGCTAGTTAGATTTATAGCAATGACTGCTGTTACCAATGAGGTTACATAGAAGAATTTTCCTATAATTGAATGAGATAAATCCGCAGATCATCTATTTTGAAAAACAGTAGTTAAAGCAAAGGATAAGACAGAGACTTTCTAACAAAAATTATTACTTTGCAAAAGTGTATTGAAGTTAACAATATTTAAATTTCCCAGTACTTTCCAAGTAAAACAGTTAAAAACAGGCCTTCAAGTGAAAGAGTAGTAGGTATATTTCAGCATTTTTGCATTCTCCCCAGAAAGACTCTGGTGGTTGAGAAAATATTGTTTTTTCAATTTAGATAATTTCAATTTCTTTGTTTTCAACCAAACTGTAGGATGTCCTAATTGAGCTGTCAGCTCATACCAAAGAAAAACACCAAACTCATTGCCATGGAGTCGATTCTGACTCACAGGGACCCTACAGGGCAGAGTAGCACTGCCCCAGAGGGTTTCCAAGGCTGTAAATCATTATGGAAGCAGCTACCACATCTTTCTCCCACAGAGCTACTGGTGAATTTGAACCCTAGATCTTTCAGTTAGCAGCCAAGCACTTTAACCACTGTGTCACCAGGGCTCTTTTGTCTGCTCATAGGCCATTATAAATAATTTTTGAAGTTAGATCACTATGTAATTTTTGTCATATGATTCAGGATAATTTCAATGATTGAGTGGCATTGCTATGACGAAACAAGATTTTTCAGCTTTTACGTCTTTAAAAGCAAACAAAAGCAAAATAAAAAAAAGAAATGAAAAGACTTGATGCTGAATCTTCTCATTTTACAAAACGTAGTATACTCCCTTGGATATGTGAACTAATTCAGAAAAAAAGCATTCCCATCTAGCTCACTAATAGATGTGTTTCCAAAAATATATTTTATGTTTAATATTTATTGCCACTTATATTCTTACATTTATATTGTTTTGACCAATTACATGTTCATAATAATTTTAACAATAACTCAATTTTGAAGAAAATATTTAGCACTTAAAAACTTACGGTCACAGAAATGTTTTTTTATTTTATTTTTATATTATATATATACATTTTTTTTTTTAAAAACCCATTGCCGTAGAGTCAATTCCCACTCATAGCGCCCCTATAGGACAGAGTAGAACTGCCCCATTAGGGTTTTCAAGGCGTGCATGGTGGATTCGAACTGCCAACCTTTTGTTTAGCAGCCGTAGCTGTTAACCACTATGCCACCAGGGTTTCCATATACATGTATATATTTGTATTTCTGTGGTAGAGAAGCACAAAAGAGTGATCAATAAAATGTTTCAAGCATTAGGCTATATTAGATTAGGATAAAATTCTGAGTGAGGACTGGTATGGAAATTAGTTCAACAAGTAAAGTGAATGCTATAAAATATCTTACTGTGGAAGAGCTTTTGTATATTTTTATAATATATGGTTGAAGATATGAAACGGCTATGTTATTGACATTACGTTGGAAACATTTAAAAGAAAGACATAACAATTTTATTTTTAAATACTAAACATCTTTTGCAACCGTTTAAATTTGTAATGCAAAATTTTAGATGTCATAAAAATGTGTGTGAGATATCAACATTTTGAAATTTAAAAAGATCAAAGACCAATGCCCTACACAATTTATTTTTGGCAGGAAGCATTAAACTGATTCAAATTCTAAGCAACTTGCTTTCTCAGCGTCTCTTCCCCTAATTCTGATTTTACTCCTGCAAAATTGACAGATGCCAGGTCCTGATGAAAGAACTTGGCAGCATCTCTCTCAGTATGAAGACATTAGTCTCTACTTGCAACAAATAATGAGAGCTTTATTTTTAATGAGTTTTCCTTATTTTTTTATTATATTGGTCTCTAGTCAACATTACATTAAATTTTAAAGGATTTACATTTGAATTTTCTACAGTGAAAATTGGTCAAATATTTAATGAGGACTGCCTTGATCGGCCTCCTGGGTTTTTAGCCAGCTTGGGAAAACAGCAAGAGCTAGAATTTAGGCGACAATGATACTGAACGAATGATCATTTGATGAGGAGCCCTGATGGCACAGTAGTTAAAGCACTCATCTGCTAACTGAAAGGTGGGTGGTTCAAGCCCACCGGCAGCTCCTCAGGAGAAAGATGTGGTAGTCTGTGTCCATAAAGATTACAGCTTTGGAAACCTTATGGGGCAGTTCTACTCCATCCTATAGGGTCGCTGTGAGTCGGAATCTACTCTATGGCCGTGAGTTTGGTTTGGTTTGGTTCATTTACTATTGAAATCACTAAGTATAGTCCTTGCTATTAAATTAGGGGTAATCTAATCACCTGAATTGCTGGAACTTCGGGAATATTATTAACAATGAGAATAATGTTATCACAGCCATCAAAAATTGGGCTTAAGATGGAATCTACAATAGTAATTAGAATATTTAAAGTTCTGAGGACTTTTCATGCTTTGGAGCTAAGCACCATCTATCCACTACGAAGTGGGAGAGAGGGTAGATTTGGTAGAAGAGTACCTGTAAGATCTGTGTGTGATCCAAAGCTTTTAATTCCCCTTCTTCAGCAAGACACATTTACATCAGAGGCTTTGCAAGACACGCGGGGCCTTCCTTTTTCAATCCTCAGGACCAACATTTATTTATCACTCAAGCATGGTCAACAGGTTATGAGCAGAAAGAAACTGCAGGTCAAAGAATAAGAAACACCCATAAATTAACAACTAACCCCTGAAAAAACAAACACAGAAACACCAGCTTTTGACAGAGCTCCACTATACTGCTGTCTCTTGCTATCCTCTAAGGAGAGACTAAACTTTTCTAAGCTTCTTTTATTCCTCTTTGTTGTCTTAAAAACGATGTGGTTCTTTACCTACTGGCTAGGGAAAGTCCTAAATCAATGTTCTCTATGATGAAGTCAGGGTGAGGAGACCATATACCATGGAAGGATACAAGATAATTAAGGCATAATGAAAAACATTTAAAACATATGTACATTCATTTTTATCTAAAAAGAAATAAGTGTTCACTAATATTTAATATCAAAATGACTGCAGAAAATGAATAAAACTTATAAATAAGTAGAGATATGTTGGGTTATTCAAAAATATTTTACTGATCAAGCATATGACTGAAAAAAAAAGATGGGAAAAGATTACTGGACTTAACTCTTCAAAAGTAAAAACCTGAGAGATACTAGTGAGTAGAGCCGTCTGCTTTATCCTGCCTGGATTAGATAACATTCCACAGAAACTACCCCAGACAGGGGAGAACAGTCCATATTTCACAGAGGCCCAAGGAAAATTCCTAGACTCTTCCTGTAACACAATTAGCTGGTTTCCAAGCCTCAATGTCAGGGTAGTTTCAAAGTGCTTTGAAACGATAAAAGCACTTAACTTTGTTGTTGTTGTTGCTAAAATGTGGTATCATTCTTGATTCCATTACTGGTATTTTTGCTTTAAAATCTCTCATAAGTTTTTTTTAAACATTGCTTTCTTTTCTGTTCTCTGTGCCATTCAAATAAAGAAAAGCTAGTTATTCTCTAAATTATGCCAAAACAGTTGTCATGATTTTGCAAAATGTTACCCAAAGTGTTCATGACAGAACCTACCTGAGAGTGACTTATGGGGTGCTGGCAGTGGATAGTGGTGAAACTGTTATTTCCAAAAAGATGATGTGAAAAGAAAGCAAGGAAGGGGAGGAAAGAGAAGGAGGGAGGGAGGGAGGACTCTGACCGTTTTCTGTATCCTTGACATCCTGTTTATAGACTTACCCATCTACACATCCAAAAAAGCAATTTTTTCAGCAAATATTTTTGAACGTTTGAATGTTATAAATGTGTATGTGATTTAAACCCTCTCTTCCAAGAGATAAACGTTCTGATATTTTAAGGAATCTTTCTGAATTTTTCTATTTCAGCTATGGTGGGGGAATTGCCCAACCCTCCCAATCTTTTATGGATAAAATTGTGTCCCCCCCGAATATATGTTGGAATTCTAATCCCTATAACTGTGAATGTAACCCCCTTTGGAAACAGGGCTTTCTTTGTTATGTTAATAAAGGCCAAATCAGTGCAGGTGTGTCTTAAACCTAATGACTTTTGGGATATAAAAAGAACAGATTAGACACAGAGAGAAGCAAGCACAAATGGAGGAAAGATAGATGCCACATGGAGGTCTCCGGGGAACCAAGGAACACCATGGCTACAGAAGCTAACACAAGTATTTTCCCTTGCTGACAGAGATAGAGCCTTCCCCTAGAGCCGGTCCCCTAAATTCGAACTTCTAGCCTCTTGAGCTATGAGAAAATAAATTTCTACTCTTAAAAAGCACCCACTTGTGGTATTTCTGCTACAGTAGCACTAGCAAACTAAGGCACAGTCTTCCAGAAAACCAGCCAGTATCTTAATGGCCCCAAGTCAACTAAGCACAGACTCAAGCTGATATTGCCTACTTGGTTTATGCTGATGCATTGCTTTCACTATGACACAGATGTTTATAGTAAACACATAGCTGAAAATGTCAAAGTTACTCAGTTACCACAGCTTTCCATTCTATTTCCATAGACTTTCTTGTTGGGCACAAAATAAGTGTTGGCGGAGGTTAACACTGTGATGAGTAAAATCAAAGTTAAATTTCACAATTCTGGGGTTAAAAAAAGAAAGAAAGAAAGCATGACTCTTACAAGCTATTTTCATACTTCCTTTTTTAGCTCTGTAGTATGGAAGGGAGAAAATTCATTATTTGGAAGAGAAAAATGAGGTCTCTTCATGGTAGGACTTTGGGTCAGTCACATGGACCGGGAAGACCCATTCTAACTCTTCATTCTGCCAGATCTAGTTTGGTCTTGCTCTCCAGTGGCCACCTCCAACATTTAACTTTGGGGGTGTGGAAAGATCAGGATATAAGAAAATAGAAGCGAGGAAAAGAAAATATGGGGAAATAATAGAAGAAAAAGAAGGGTGGTGTGCTCGAGAGTAATTGGCATGTCCTTAGAAGTGGAAGAACAGAACTGAAATGCTGCTTTTACACTTCTATCCCCTAATCACTCCCCATCCAAGCAACCTGCCTCCTCAAAGCCACTGTATAGAGATCTTTAACTGGGTTATAAAATCTCTCCCCAGTCCTGTTCATTTTAAAACTCCCCTCCCAACCTTGGATAATGAGAATCAGCTGGGGAAATCTGGGTCTACGGGATTTATATGCTCAACTCATTTTTAGCACCGGGCATGAGATCTGAGGAGGTGACAATCACAGCATACCAAAGCTCTATGCATTTATTACTAACAGCTTTCACATTGACTCTAGGAAGCAGTTATCTTGGGAGCAGTTTTTTTTTCTTTTTGTGTAACTATTGCATTACCAATAAAACTTTCTAGAATATAGCAAGATCAATTTAAATTTAACACCTTGGTTAGTTGGTTGCTTTTTTAATTTCTGTTTAGGTGGCATTGTTTGGTATTATTAAAAAGAATAAACCATCAAGCTAAAACAAACCCCCCCCCCCCAAAAAATAGGAGGAAAAGCTATTACCAAAATTTGTTCAGAATATATTCGTTTGAGTTTTTGCCTGTTACCATTTATTCTACTAGTATTCTCTGAGTATTTATTTAGTGTTCACTGAAGTTATAGCACTATTCTTCTCCCTCTCAACAGACAGCTTTGCCACACGCTCCAACAAAAGAACATCATGTGGAAGCTCATTCAATTCCTGTCCATAAGCGTATCCACAACATCCATACCCAGCTCCTTTCCCTTTTGTCACAACGACGGCTTCTCTTCCCACCTATGAGTTATTCTCTACCTATTGCCTAAGTCCCACATTAGCCTCTTTAAGGGCATCATTCATTTGTTTATTTCCGTCTTCCCACCCTGTCTAAGTTATCTAGTGCTGCTATAACAGAAATACCACAAGTGGATGACTTTAACAAACTGAAATTTATTTTCTCACAGCTTAGGAGGCTAGAAGTCCCAATTCAGGGTGCTGGCTCCATGAGAAGGCTTTCTCTCTCTGTCAGCTTTGGAGCAATGTCCTTGCCTCTTTGCACTTCTGCTCCTGGGTGATCTTCATATGGCTTGGCATCTCTCTTCCCCCATCTCTGCTTCTCTCCCTTACTTGTTTAATCTCTTTTATATCTCAAAAGCAATTAGCTCAAGACACAATCTACACTAATCTTGTCTCATTAATATAACAAGGAATCCATTCTCACAGGTATAGAAGTTAGGATTTACAACACATATTTTGGGACACAATTCAATCCATAACATTCCATCCTTTGGCCCCCCAAAATTCACGTCCTTGCCACGTGCAAAACACGTTCATGCCATCACATGGTCCTGAAAGTCTTAAATCAACTCCAAGTCCAAAATCTCATCCTCTGAATCATCTAAATCAAACATGGTTGAGACTGTAGACGTATTCCAATCTGGGGAAAAATTCCTCTTCATCTGGGAACCTCTGAAATCTAAACTACAAGTTATCTGTTTTCAAAGTACAACAGTGGAACAGACACAAGATAGATACTTTCATTACAAATGAAGAAATTGGAGGAAAAGAAGGGATAATAGTACAAAATTCAGCAGAACAATTTACATTAGCTCTCAGAGCTTGAAAATAATTCTCTGTTCTCTGAGATCAAGGCAATGGTCTTGCCCTCCAGACTCTAGATATTGGCCATGTTTTCTGGATTCTGGGTGGAGGACTCTTGGCCCCAGGCTTCAGCGCCACCTTCCAGGCCCACTGGGATGACAACTCTGCTCCCTCAGATTTGGGTGGCCCCATTCTCCTAGTCCTCTTGAATGGCAACCCCACCCCCTCAACCCTTGCTGGCCCCGTTCTTCTGCCCCTTGGGCATGGTAGCCCTGCCCCCTCGGCTTTGGACAGTGACCTCATCCTCTTTGCCAAACTGAATGACAGCCCCACACTCAGAACTGAGTTGATGAAGATCTAATTCTTTGAAATCTAGGAGAACCTGGCTCCACCCTTTCACCCCCAAGAGGCCATGACCCCACCCTTTGAGACCAAGGCATCTCTGATTCCCATGCTCCTTCCAACAGTTTTGCTGATCTCCAAGCTGCTCCAGGGATGATTTTTTTTTCCTTTCTTGAAGGACTACAAATGTAGCTCCTTTGGCCTGTTTCCTGCCTGCAGAATTCCAAGAGGCAGAAAGCATTCTCTTTTTTCATTCTTTCTCTGTCCCCTTTGGTCTGAACTGATGGGTTTTCTGCTGTGGTAGTTGGTTAGATCCATCAGTTACAGGCTTAATTTCTCTAACAAAAGATTGTGTAGCCACGTCATTGGTGAAAATTCTAGGACATATGTCCTTAGTTTATGCAACAGAATTTTCCAAATCTTTAAGCTTTGTTTTCATTCTGCACAGTTCATTTTAAAGTCCATCTCTTTCCTCTCTCATTCTACTATAAGCAGCAAGGAGAAAAGGAGCCCTGGTGGCACAGTGGTTAAGTGCTCAGCTGCTAACCAAAAGATTGGCAGTTGGAACCCACCAGCTGCTCTGTGGCAGAAAGATGTGGCAGTCTGCTTCTGTAAAGATTTACAGCTTTGGAAACTCTATAGGGGCACTTCTACTCTGTCCTATAGGGTCATTATGAGAAAGAATCAACTCTTTGGCAATGGGTTGTTTTTTTTCTTTTTTTTTTCTGGTTGGCAAGGAGAAACCACGCAGCCCCTTTAAGATTGTACTTAGAAATCTCTTCAACCAGATATACAAGTTCATCACTTACAAGTCCTACCTTCCACCAAACATTTAAACATAATTCCGATAAGTTCTTTGCCACTGCATAAAAACATTGCCGTTCCTCCAATATCCAATCATGTGTTAATCATTTTCTTTTATAGCCTCACCAGAAACACATTGAACCTCCATATTTCTAGCAACATTCTGTTGCTGGTGCCACGTGTATTCTCTAAGACAACAGAAACTTCTTTTATAGCTCTCCTCACTTCCTTCTGAGCCCTTACCAGATGTGTCTTCAAATCAAAAAATAAAACCCATTGCCTTCAAGTCAATTCCCACTCACAGCAGCCCTATAGGACAGAGTACAACTGCCTCATAGAATTTCCAAGGAACAGCTGGTGGATTAGAACTGCTGACCTTTTTGTTAGCAGCCAAGCTCTTAACCACTGCACCACCAGGGATCGTATGAATTGCCTTAGATGTTCATAATTCTACCAACAGTCTCTTCAAGGCAGTCTAGGCTTTTACGATTAGGCATCTTAAACTCTTCTAGCCTCTACCCATTACCCAATTCCAAAACCACTTCCACATTTTAGGCATCTGTTAGAGCAGCACCCCACTCTTCCAGTACCAAATTCTATCTTAGTTATCTAGTGCTGCTGTAATAGAAATAGCATAAATGGGTGCTTTAACAAACAGAAACTTATTTTCTCACAGTTTAGAAGGCTAGAAGTCTGAATTCAGGGAGGGTGCTCACTCTAGGAGAAGCCTTCTCTTTCTCTTAGCCCTGAAGGAAAGTCCTTATCTCTTCTGATCTTATGCTCCTGGGCAGTCTTCATGTGGCTTGGTGTCTCTCTTCCCTCATCTCTGCTTCTCTCCCTTGCTTGTTTAATCTCTTTTATATCTCAAAAGAGATTGATTTAAGACACACCGCCACTAAATCTGTCTCATTAACATAACAAAAACATCCCATTCTCACAGGCATAGAAGTTAGGATCTACAACACATGTTTTGGGGGGCACACAATTCCATGCATAACACACCCCTTCCCTCTCTACCTCCTTTTTCCATAGACACTGAAATATTGTCAAATACCTCCTGTCTTGAAAATGAATTAACTCCCTCCTCCTCCTATGCCCTCTAGCTGTTGCCTGTTCTCCTCACACTTAAGAACTGGGCTCCTTCAAAGCATTGTCTGTCTCTACTCTCTTCACTTTGACAACCCTTCTTCACTCTTCAGTCTTCTGGAGTCTGGCTTCTGCCTTCACAACACCCCTGAAACTCCTCACTTGCAGGTCTATTCAGCATTTGACAATGCTAAACACTCACTTCCACCAAAAAAAAAGTTATCTTCTTGCAGCTTCCTGGTCTCCCAGATACTCTAGGTTGTTTACTCTACTCTCTCGGCATACCTCTCGGTCTCCTAATGAGCTCATCTTCCTCTTCCAATCCCATGAAGGGACCAGTGTCCCCAAGTTTGCTTCTTTAGCTACCTTCTCTATTCTTCTCACTTGTTCTAACAACATCATCCATTCCTGCATCTCTATCACACCTCCCAGCTTCTTCCTTCTCTAGCAGTTCATAAAAGTTCAACATAAAAACACACACAAGAGAAGAATAAAAGATTCCAAAAAGTTGGACCTTCTTTTTCCCCCACAACTTTGTAGCATTCACACATTTAAAGGCTGCATTGCAGGCTTTGGCTGTAAAGGTTTTGACAGAAGCAGAATTCTCTTGTTCCTTTTTTCTTTGTTTTTTGTTCTCAATTATTTTCCCTTCCATAGCACAAGACTAAGATAGTCACAAAGGGCAGGGTAATCATCTAAGAAAAGCTTGAGGAGTGTGTAATAGAGGGAGGGCTTATAATCACAGGCTTTTACCTTGGTGCTCTGAGGAGTAGAGGTTGTAGTTGATTACATCCCTCTTTCAGATTTTGTTTCTGTATCTGGAGGTTAGATTAGGGACATTGTATATTTACCTGTTCATGCTCTTATGTGAAATAAAATATTCCTGTCTGCAAAAGTTAACAGTCCATATTCCAATTTCATCATCTGTCCCCAAAACGACCTCTATATGGCAACTTTTTTGTAATATAGGATCCAGTCCAAGAACACACATGGCATTTAGTTCTTATGTCTCTTTAACCTCTTTTAATCTAGGCAGGAGCCCTGGTAGTGCAGTGGTTATGCTTTCATAACGGATAGGGCAGGGATCTGATCCAACCAACCACTCCATGGGAGAAATACGGCAGTCTGCTTCCATGAAGATTTACAGCCTTGGAAACCCTGTTGGGCAGTTCTACTCTGTCCTAAAGGGTCACTATGAGTCAGAATTGACACTACAGAAATGGGTTTGGTTTTCAGGTTTAATCTAGAACAGTCCTTTGTCCTTCTTTGTCTTCTAAGACATTGAAACTTCTGAGTAACGTTGTTGCTCTTGTTAGCTGCTGCTGAGTTGGCCCTCAACTCATGGTGACCCTGTGACAGCAGAACTGCTCCATAGGGTTTTCTTGTCTGTAATCTTTATGGAAGCAGTTTGCCAGGACTTTCTTCCATGGAGCCACTGGGTGGGTTCAAATTATCAACCTTTTGTGTAGTAGCCGATTGTAAACCAGTTACGCCACCTGGGCTCTAACCAAAAAACCAACCCCATTGCCATCAAGTCGAATCCTAGTCACAGCAGCGTTATAGGACAGGGTAGAACTGCCCCACAGGGTTTCCAAGGAACACCTGGTGGGTTCAAACTGCCAACCTTTTGGTTAGCAGCCAAACTCTTAACCACTATACCACCAGAGTTTCCACCTGGGCTCTAGTCAGGTAATTTCCTAGAATACCACTCAATGTGGGATTGACTGATATTCCTTCATGTAGGTTCAAGTTATGTGCTATTGTGTCTGTTTGGAGGGTCGTCTCTGGCAGGGCATGATGTCTGTCCCAGAGAGAGACAAAGAAAGCAAGACTGTTAAAATGTTAACAATTGATGAATCTGGGAAGAGTATATGGGAGTTCTTGTACTATTCTTGTGCTATTCTTACAATGTTATGGTAACTTTGAAATCATTTCAAAAGAAAAGAATTTTACAAATGGGGGAGTGGGGAGTGGGTGGCGGTTTAGATGATACTGACCTTGTGTTGATAATTATTGAATCTGAGTGATGAGCACATGGGAGTACATTATCTAGTCTCTCTACTGGTATATATGTTTGGCTTTTCAATAACAAAAAGTTTCTTTTTTTAATTTCTACTTTAATGGAGCTTACATTCTAGTTTATAAAAGAAACACAAAATTTTTAACTCAGAGGAACTGAACAGAAAATTTAACTCAATTTGATTACCTTTCAGTCGGACTAAAACACTTAGCCTTCTAGTCAAGTTTCCAAATTTCTTATTTAAAAACCTGTACCTCTGGAGCAGCTTTGACGAGGTGTTTTGGCTTTTCTTGCTTTGAGGAACACCTATTTAAAAATATAAAGGTACATGGCATGTGCAGCCACACCTTCACACATATTTCACATGCTCAGAAGTGGCCCCCAAAAAGATATGTCCACACTTAATTACCAGAACCTGAGAATATTATATGGCAAAAGAGCGAGTATTACCTGATATGGTTCAAAATAAAAATAGTGATTAAGTGAAGGATCATGAGAGGAAGAACTTATCCTGGATTACCCAGATGGAACCTAAATGCAACCACATGTATTCTTGTAAGAGAAAGGCAGAGGCAGTTTTGGGACAGACACTCAGAAGAAAGACACACAAAAGAGAAGGTGACTAGAAAGTGGAGCTAAAAGAGATGGAGCCACAAGCCGAGAAATGCTGACAGCCACCACAAGCTGGAAGAGGCAAGGAACAGACTCTCCCCTAGAGTCTATGAGGGAGTGTGGCCCTGCTAACACCTTGATTTCAGACTTCTGGCCTCTCCCATTGCCATTGGGTTGATGTTGACTCATAGCGAACCTGTAGGACAGAGTAGAACTGCCTATAGTGTTTTTAAGGCTATAAACTTCACAGAAGCCAACGGTCACATCTTACTCCTGCAGAGCAAGTTGAAACTGACGACCTTGGACATTTTGGGTTAGCAGCTGAGTTCTTTAACCTCACTACTGTCAGGACTCCTTGCCTCCAGGAATGGTGAAAAAATAAATTAAGTCATCCAGTTGGTGGTAATTTTCTATGCCCTCCCTTAGAAATGAATACAGTGCCCATATTTAATTCCTCTAAAGCAACCCACTATCTGATACATTATTGGCTGCTTCCTTAGACGTAAAGAAAATGAGTGTATATACTCACAAAATGATAGACTTCAAGAGGGTTTCTTTAAGAATTTATGTCATGAAGTAAAAGCATCAGTCTTAGAGTTTTCAATATCCATCCCACGAGGCTAGGAGAGGTGCCTATTATTTGCAGTATGTGTCTCAATGTGGAGGGGAAGTGAGTCACTTAACATCTTCAAATGAGCCACAACATTCATTTAAACATCACTGAGCCTACGATGAGCAAAGCATCGTGCTATCGCTGCTAACGTAACTTCTGCAACTTGGGGTGATGTTTAGTGTTGTCGCTTTGGAAAAGGACCGCCTTGATGATTTTCAGGGCCCCATGAAAAATAAAAATGTGAGGCCTGTATCTGAAAAATGTTTAAGAATATCAAGACAGCTGAGCATTAAACCAAGCAGGGGGCCCTTCTGAGCATGGCTCGCTGTGTGAATGCACGTGTCAAACACCCAAGAAGCTGTCCCTGCTTGGAAATACTGTCCAGTTCATGTTTCTACCTAAGGAGAAAGTGCATTTTCAATGAAAACCCTAAGGGGTTACTCTTCCTGAAAGGGGGGATGGAATAAGCTTCACCCTATACCTCAGTATGGCAGATCACCAGGGACAGACTACATTAGCAGTTGGCAGAGGACACAGCACTACTCAAAGCAAAATGAGAGGCAACAAGCCACAGCATATCCCCAATAATTAGAGACAGTGATAAAACTTGAGTAAAACCAGAACAACGCCTGCTGGTGAGTATCAGAGAGAAACAAGATCACCTTAGTAACATAATTAATAAAGGCTCTAACCTAAACTAACAATGAGCATAAATATATAATAATACAACATACACTAATTAGTAAATAATAATATAATACATCCCCCACATGTTTGTCAGTTTGTCGTACTGTGCAGGCTTGAGTGTTGCTGTGCTGCTGGAAGCTATGCCACCAGTACTCAGATACCAACCGGGTCAACCATGGCAGACAGGTTTCAGCTGAGCTTCCAGACTAAGATAGAATAGGAAGAAAGACATGGCAGTCCACTTCTGAAACGAATTAGCCAGTGAAAACCTTATGAAAAGCAGCAGAACATTGTCTGATATAGTGCTGGAAGATGAACCCCCCAGGTTGGAAGGCACTCAAAAGACAACTGGGGAAGAGCTGCCTCCTCAAAGTAGAGTCGACCTTAATGACATGGACGGAGTCAAGCTTTTGGGACCTTCATTTGCTGATGTGGCATGACTCAAAATGAGAAGAAACAGCTGCAAACATCCATTAATAATTGGAACGTGGAATGTACGAAGTATGAATCTAGGAAAATTGGAAATCATCGAAAATGAAATGGAACACACAAACATTGATATCCTAGGCTTTAGTGAGCTGTAATGGACTGGTATTGGCCATTTTGAATCAGACAACCATACGGTCTACTATGCCAGGAATGACAACTTAAAGAGGAGTATTATTGCATTCATCATCAAAAAGAACATCTCAAGATCTATCCTGAAGTGCAATGCTGCCAGTGATAGGATAATATCCATATGCCTACAAGGGAGACCAGTTAATACAACTATTATTCAAATTTACCCACTAACAACTAAGGCCAAAGATGAAGAAATTGAAGATTTTCACCAGTTTCTTCATCTGAAATTGATGGAACATGGAGTCAGGATGCATTGATAATTACTGGTGATTGGAAAGAGAAAGTTAGAAACAAAGAAGAAGGATTGGTAGTTGGAAAATATGGCCTTGGTGATAGAAATCATGCTGGAGATCACATGATAAAATTTTGTAAGACCAATGACTTCTTCACTGCAAATACCTTTTTTGACCAACATAGATAGCGACTATACACATGGACCTTGCCAGATAGAATACACAGGAATCAACTTGACTGTATCTGGGGAAAAAGACGATCAAAAAGCTCAATATCATCAGTCAAAACAAGACCAGGGGCTGAGTGCAGAACAGACCATCAATTGCTCTTATGCAGGTTCAAGTTGAAACTGAAGAAAATTAGAACAAGTCCATGAGAGACAAAGTTTGACCTTGAGCATATCCTGCCTGAATATAGAGACAACCTGAAGAATAGGTTTGACGCTTTGAACCCTAATGACTGAAGAACAGACGAGTTGTGCAAGGACATCATACATGAAGAAAGCAAGAGGTCATTAAAAAGACAGGAAAGAAAGAAAAGACCAAAACCGATGTCAGAAGAGACTCTGAAACTTGCTCTTGAACGTCGACTAGCTAAAGCAAAAGGAAGAAATGATGAAGTAAAGAACTGAACAGAAGATTTCAAAGGGCCGCTCAAGAAGACAAAGTAAAGTATTATACTGACATGTGCAAAGAGCTGGAGATACAAAACCAAAAGGGAAGAACACACTCGGCATTTGTCAAGCTGAAAGAAATGAAGAAAAAATTCAAGCCTCCAGTTGCAATAGTGAAGGATTCTACTGGGAAAATATTAAACAATGCAGGAAGCATCAAAAGAAGATGGAAGGAATACACAGAGTCATTATACCAAGAAGAATGGGTTGACGTTCAACCATTTCAAGAGGTAGCATATGATCAGGAACCGATGATACCAAAGGAAGAAGTCCAAACTGCACTGAAGGCATTGGAGGAAAAAAAAGGCTCCAGGAATTGACAGAATATCAATTGAGATGTTTCAACAAATGGATGCAGCACTGGAAGCATTCACTTGTCTATGCCAAGAAATTTGGAAGACAGCTACCTGGCCAACTGACTGGAAGAGATCCATATTTATGCCTATTCCCAAGAAAGGTGATCAAACTGAATGTGGAAATTATTGAACAATATCATTAATATCACACACAAGTAAAATTTTGCTGAAGATCATTCAAAACCATCTGCGGCAGTACAGCGACAGGAAACTGCCAGAAATTCAGGCCAGATTCAGAAGAGGACGTGGAACCAGGGATATCATTGCTGATGTCAGATGGATTCTGGCTGAAAGCAGAGAATACCAGAGAGATGTTTATCTGTGTTTTATTGACAATGCAAAAGCATTCGACTGTGTGGATCATAACAAATTATGGATAACATTGTGAAGAATGGGAATTCCAGAACACTTAATCGTGCTGATGAGAAACCTGTACACATATCAAGAGGCAGTTGTTCAGACAGAACAAGGGGATACTGTGTGGTTTAGAGTCAGGAAAGGTGTGGGTCAGGGTTGTATCCTTTCACCATATCTATTCAATCTGTATGCTGAGCAAATAACCCAAGAAGGTGAGCTATATGAAGAAGAATGGGGCATCAAGATTGGAGGAAGACTCATTAACAACCTGTGGTATGCAGATGACACAACCTTGCTTGCTGAAAGTAAAAAGGACCAAGCACTTACTGGTGAAGATCAAAGACTATAGCTTTCAGTATGGATTACGCCTCAAGATAAAGAAAACAAAAATCCTCACAATTGGACCAATAACCAACATCATGATAAATGGAGAAAAGATTGAAGTTGTCAAGAATTTCATTTTACTTGGATCCCCAATCAACACCCATGGAAGTAGCAGTCAGGAAATCAAAAGACACATTGCAATGGGCAAATTTGCTGCAAAAGACCTCTCTAAAGTGTTGAAAAGTAAAGATGTCACCTTGAAGACTAAGGTTCACCTGATCGAAGCATGGTATTTTCAATTGCATCATATGCATGCAAAAGCCGGACAGTGAGTAAGGAAGACCAAAGATGAATTGATGTCTTTGAATTGTGGTGTTGACAAAGAATATTGAATATACCATGGACTGCCAAAAGAACGAACAAATCTGTCTTGGAAGAAGTCCAATCAGAAAGCTCCTTAGAAGGAAGGATGGCAACACTACATCTTACGTACTTTGGACATGTTGTCATGAGGGATCAGTCTCTGGAGAAAGACATCATGCTTGGTAAAGCAGAGGGTCAGCGAAAAAGAGGAAGACCCTCAACGAGATGGATTGACAACGTGGCTGCAACTGTGGGCTCAAGCATAGCAACGATTGTGAGCACGGCGCAGGACTGGGCAGTGTTTCATTCTGTGGTGCATAGGGTCGCTGTGAGTCAGAGCCGACTTGACGGCACCTAACAACAACAACAGTATATTACTATATAAAATATAGTAATAATATATGCAGCCCTATTGGCTCAGTGCTTAAGAGCTCAGCTGCTTATCAAAAGTTTGGCAGTTCAAATCCACCAGCCACTCCTTGGAAACCCTATGGGTCAGTTCTACTCTGTCCTATAGGGTTGCTGTGAGTTAGAATCAACTTGACGGCAACGGTTTTTTGGTTTGTAATAATAATATGAGTGCAACTACTTGTATATACTCAGTTCTTCACGTAAAAGAATTGAACAGAAGATTTCAAAGGGCAGCTTGAGAAGACGAAGAAAAGTATTATAATGAGATGTGCAAAGACCTAGAGATAGAAAATCAAAAAAAAGAACACACTCAGTATTTCTCAAGTTGAAAGAACTGAAGAATAAATTCAAGCCTCAAGTTGCAATATTGAAGGATTCTATGGGCAAAATATTGAACAATGAAGAAAGCACAAAAGAAGATGGAAGGAATACACAGTCATTGTACCAAAAAAGAATTGGGTGACATTAAATCATTTCAGAAGGTAGCATATGATCAAGAATCGACGATACTGAAGGAAGAAGTTCAAGCTGCACTGAAGGCATTGGTGAAAAACAGTAATTGACACAATACCAGTTGAGATGTTTCATTAAATGGATGCAGAGCTGGAAGTGCTCACTCACATATTTCAAGAAATTTGGAAGACAGCTACCTGGCCAGTTGACTGGAAGAGATTCATATTTGTGTCCATTTCAAAGATAGGTGATCCAACAGAATGCTGAAATTATTGAACAATATCATTAATATCACATACAAGTAAAATTTTGCTGAAGACAATTCAAAATGGTTATAGCATTAAATTGATAGGGAGCTACCAGAAATTCAAGCTGGACTCAGAAAAGGACTTGGAATAAGGAATATCATTGCTGATGTCAAATGGATCTTGGCTGAAAGCATAGAATACCAGAAAGATGTTTAGTTGAGTTTTATTGACTATGCAAAGGCATTTGACTGTGTGGATCATAACAAATTATGGATAACATTAAAAGAACGGGAATTCCAAAACACTTAATTGTGCTCATGTAGAATCTTTACATAGACCAAGAGGCAGTCAGTCATTCAGACAGAACAAGTGTATATTGAGTGGTTTCAAATCAGAAAAGGTATGTGTCAGGGTTGTATTCTTTCACCATACTTATTCAGTCTGTATGCTAAGCAAATAAATAATCTGAGAAGCTGGAATATATGAAGAAGAATGGGGCATCAGGATTGGAAGAAGACTCACTAACAACCTGCAATATGCAGATGATACAACCTTGCTTGCTGAAAGCAAAGAGGACTTGAAGCAGTTACTGATGAAGATCACAGACTACAGCCTTCAGTATGGATTACACCTCAACATAAAGAAAAGCAAAAATACTCATAATAGGATCAATAAGCAACATCACGATAAATGGAGAAAAGATTGACTTATCAAGGATTTTATTTTACTTGGATCCACAATCAACACCCATGGAAATAGCAGTCAAGAGCTCAAAGGACACATTACATTCTGCAAAACACCTCTTTAAAGTGTTGAAAAGCCAAGATGTCACTTTAAGGACAAAGCGAGCCTGAACCAAGGTATAGTATATTCAGTCACCTCATATGCATTGGAAAGCTAGACAGTCAATAAGGAAGACAGAAGAATAATTGATGCCTTTGAATTATGGTGTTGGTGAAGAATACTGAATATACCATGGACTTCCAGAAGAACAAACAAGTCTGTCTTGGAAAACATACAGCCAGAATGCTCCTTGGAAGTGAGAATGGTGAGACTTTGTTTCATGCGTTTTGGACATGCTATCAGGAGGGACCATTCCCTAGAGAGGGACATCATGTTTGGTAAGGTATCTGGTCAGTGAAAAAGACGAAGACCCTCGACGAGATGGACTGACACAGAGGACGCAACAATGGGCCTAAATATAGTAACAATTGTGAGGATGGTGCAGGACCAGGCAGTTTCATTCTGTTGTACATAGGGTCACTATGAGCCATGACTGACTTGAGAGCACCTAACAACAATAGCATATTCTTTTGTCTGCTAGTATATCAATACATCATCATGATGCTAAATCTCTGGTCTTGCTAAGACCCAGTTACATTTTCAATAATTGAAATCCTTTTACCCTTGAATATCTTAGAGGAAATCACCGTCTTCATAGTAGCTAACACTGATTGAGAACTCTCCTAATCTTTGAATGAATTATCTCATTTTTCTACCATTAAAAACAAATAAGGTATTCGCAGGGAACAATAGAGGAAGGAGACCCAAGAATCAGAGAAGGATCTGGGCTACATGACCAATCGCATCCATGAACTACTGTCTCCTCGGTCATGAGACCAGAAGAACTGGATGATGCCCAGCTACCATTACCAAGTGTTTTGATCAGGGACTTGATAGATGGATCCTGATCAAAAGGGAAAAAAATGTGGAATAGGAGTTCACATTCTTAAAGATTCCAGACTTGCTGGACCCACTGAGACTAGAGGAACCACTGAATCTTTTGTCCTGAGATATTCTTTAAATCTTCAACCAAAACTATCCCCTAAACTCATCCTTAAACTAAACAAAAATTTAGCTCCATTAGTAAAGAATGTATGCCTTGAGTATTACATTCTTTTAAAAGATTGTATGTATGAGACCAAATTGACAACAGTAACTCCAAAGCATGGATGAGAAGTTTAAGGGGAAAGTGAGTCTAAGTTAATGGTGGTGAAAAAATTTGAGTAGAAATCGTGAGATGGTTGTGTGTGTCTGTTTTGCTATTGATTGGCTTTGGAACTTGGTCTCATCTTTCAACATTTTGGGGTATGTGTGTGTGCGTGTCTGTACTGATTTGCTTTGGAATGTGGAGGAGTCAGGACATAGGGCTCCTTTGATAGGACAAGTTTGGAATTTTTAAAGGAATAACCTAAGGTGATGGTCAAAATATTAAAAAACCTTCATAAAACAAAGTGAAGAATGCAACCAATGTCATTGAACTATATGTGTAGAAATTGTTGAATGGGTGCATGTTTTACTCTGTATATTTTCACCAAAAATAAAATAAATAAAAACTTTTAACTAAGAGAAGTACTTTAAAGTTAACATTTTGCAATTGAAAAAACTGAGGCCCAGGGAGTTTATGAAAGTGGCCCAAAGTCACAAGATTTTAGGTGGCATCAGGATTCAAAGGCAACCAGTCTGAGTGCACTGTTTTATTACACTCTCTTCATGAAAGAACCAACCTCATGAACCAACCTTTGCAAGCTTAAAACTTTTCTTCCACAGCTTCCTCACCTCTCTCAGCCTTTACAGAATTGAAGAGAGTTAAAGCCTTGCTCTGGATTTGGCTTTGGCTTAAGGGAATCGTGATGGTTAAGGTTGTGTGTCAACTTGGCTGGGCTGTGATTTTCAGTGGTTTGGCAGTTATGATGTAGTTTGGCAGTTGTGTAATGATGTAATCACCTCAATAATGAGATGTGGTATAATGTAATCACCTCCATGATGAGATCTGCTATGAGCAGCCAATCAGTTGAAAGGGAGTTTCATTGAAGATGTGACCTGCCTCCAATATATGTGGACTTTTCTGGCAAAGCTCCCTGACTTTTGCTCACTCTGGATCCTGTATCTGGCTCCTCATCTGACCTCTGGTTCTTGGGACTTGAGATAGCACTTTACTTGCCTATCTTGGGATTCATCGGTCTCTGCAGCCTGTGATCAAGCTGCCTGCTGTCTTGCCTGTCAATCTTGGAATTCATGAGCTGTGTGAGTCAGAAGAAGTCCCCAGCCTGACCCATGGATTTGGGACTTTCCAGCCTCTCCTTGATATAAATCTCTCTCTTTCTCCCTATACATATGTATGCTTCACTGGTTTCATTTCTATAGAGAACCCAGTCTGAGACAGGAATGTTGTGGCTGGTTTGATCTTCTATTCAGACCACTAAAACTTTTTCCATATCAGCAATAAGGCTGTTTCGCTTTCTTATCATTCATGTGTTCACTGGAGTAGCACTTTTAATTTCCTTCAAGAACTTGTCCTTTGCTTTCACAAATTGGCGAACTGTTTGGCACAAGAGGCCTAGCCTTTGGCCTGTCTTGGCTTTTGACATGGTTTTCTCACTAAGCTTAATCATTTCTAGCTTTTGATTTAAAGTGAGAGAAATATGACTCTTTCTTTCACTTGAACACTTAGAGGTCACTGTAGGGTTATTAACCTGCCTAATTTCAATACTGTCATATCTCAGGGACTAGGGAGGCCCAGGGAGAGGGAGAGAAATAGAGGAATGGCTGGTTGGTGGAGCAGTCAGAACACACAAAACATTTATCAATTAAGTTTGCCATCTTATATGGGTATGGTCCGTGACACCCCAAAACAATTACAATAGTAACATAAAAGATCACTGATCACAGATCACCGTAACAGATATGTTGTTGTTGTTAGGTGCTGTCGAGTCGGTGCCATCCTCACAATCGTTGCTATGCTTGAGCTGCAGCCACTGTGTCAATCCATCTCATTGAAGGTCTTTCTCTTTTTCACTGACCTTCTATATTGGGAGAATTACCAAAATTTCACACAGAGACATGAAGTGAGCACATGTTATCGGAAAAATGGCACTGATAGACTTCTTTGATGCAGGGTTGCCAAAAACCTTCAATTTGTAAAAAAAAAAAAAAAAAAAAACACAACACAATATCTACGAAGTGCAATCAAGTGAAGCTCAATAAAACAAAGTATGCCTATATACATATATATATATAAAATACGTACATATATGTATACATATATATACTGAAGAAGGTCCCTCTAATTGATAAACCACAGGATCAAAAAACCCAGGTCAGTCCTGCCTCTGGCCACGTTATGCATGAAAACATTCAGTCCGGTATGAGATTTATGTACTTCCAGACTGTTTTTATTGTTCTGCTGTAATATAAATCCTCCAGACCCATTAAATATCCTCTACCCCCCCAGCTCAGGTCCAAATCAGGCTTTGAAGGTTTCTGGGGGTGTCACTGGCTTCTTCTCTTTTCCTTGCTCTCCTCCTCTGACCCAGGTGTTTTCTGTTCTTGACCTCTCTAAGGTTGGGCCCAGGAGTAAAGTCACACATGGCTGGTACAATAGCAATGTGGTGTGGGTGCCTGCTGCACACAGCAGGTAATCCTAAATTGACTTTTTTTCTCTTGCAGAAGATAATGTCCTTTGTGAAATTCCTTCCTGGAGATTTCTCGGCTGCTGCTCACCTGATGAGGACAATATTTTTCCTGGGCTGGCCATCTATAGCTCCATTCTGCCCCTGGGTTCCAACTGTCCATCTCTATGTTGGTGTTCATTTACCTCCGCAGCTAGATCCCTCCAGTGGGATATGTTTGTAGGATTTCCCTATCACAAGGTCCACCTTTGGACATTTGGAAACGTCTCTGGAGAGAGAAACGCAGGTTGACCCCATGTACGCCCTACCTTTTCTGGGTGTCAAATTCCAGGAGTCCCTCTAAGTCACTTTCCCTTGACTTGAGGCTAAACGGAGATTACTTCTTCGTTCCTAGGAAGGAAGGTCAATATAGCTACTGACAATTCACTCTAAAGATATCTTCTCAGCCCTTCAATCTATCTAGGCTGAGGACAGTAACTAGCTAAGGCTGGCAGAACCAACTTGGGACTACTCTCCTACCCCGTTTGAAACTCCTAAATGAGTGGTTTAGACTAGCATCTCATTTCAAAATGTAGGCAAATTCATTGTTTTGTGCTCCACCTTAGAGGAACTAAGTTGAAGTAGAAAGAGTGGTATTTAATAACCCGTTACATTCCGAAACTGGAAAACCCAGGAAAATGGAGATGAATCAAGTCTAGAAGAATATTTTGGAAAATGAAACCAGTGTACAAAAATGGGAGGATAATTCTGTAATGTGAGATGCTGGGCCATCCAAGTCAGGAGAGGCAGCTTGGGGCATTGTGCTCCAAATAAAATCTTTCCATTTCTGACTTAGCAGTAGAGGCACATCTTTATTTAAAGTGGTCTATAATTTCCTTTTCTAACCTAGGTTTTGACCTCTAAGAGTAACATTTAAAGGGAAAAAGAGTAGTTGTATAGAAATGTAAAATCTAAGAACTAATGGACACTTTTATATGTTGTGTATGGGTCCACTAGAAGAAAATCTACACTGGCTTCTCACAACTTCGTATTCTGACATTCTCTAGGTGACATGGATCCAATTCTTCAACCAAACCTCTGGGCCTCTGAAATAGCACAGAAAAATTTATGATACAAACATCTGGCAAGTAAATGTCTTCTGGCCTAAATTCATATAAGCTGATCCTCGTGAAGAAATAAAGAGATTTTATCCCTAGCTCCATGGATGACATAGATAATTTATTAGTTTAAAAATTGTATTGGGTCATTGGGATAAGATGATTAAAATGTTAAATTCTTTTAAAATATATGACCCTTGTTTATCCGCATCATAATGGTGGCATTTATTTATGAGTTATCTCAAATTTCAGAAGCTTATTGAGAGTAGATAGATAGATAGATAGAGTTGTTATTGGTGCCTTCAAGTCAGTTTTGACTCATAGTGACCTTACATATAACAGAAGGAAACATTGCTCAGTATTGTGCCATCCTCACAATCATTGTTAGGTTTGAGCCCATTGTTGCGGCCACTGTGTCAATCCATCTCTTTGAGGGGCTTCCTCTTTTTCACTGACCCTCTACTTTACCAAGCATGATGTCTTTCTCCAGTGATTATTCCCTCCTGATGAAATGTCCAAAGTGAGTGAGAAGAAGTCTCTCCATCCTCTCGTCTAAGGAGCATTCTGGCTGTACGTCTTCCAAGACAGATTTGTTCATTCTTCTGGCCATTGGTGGTATAGTCAGTATTCTTCACCATCATCACAATTAAGGTTCATCAATTTCTTTTTGGGCTTTCTTATTCATTGTCCAGCTTTTGCATGCATATGCAGTGGTTGAAAATCCCATGGCTTAGGTCAGGTGCATCTCAGTCATTCAAGTGACATTTTTGCTTTTCAACACTTTAAAGAGGTCTTTTGCAGCAGATTTGCCCAATGTTAATGCCTTGCTTGATTTTGACTGCTGCTTCCATGAGCATTGATTGTTGAGCCAAGAAGAATAAAATCCTTGACAACTTCAGTTTCTTTGCCATTTATCATGATGTAGTTTATCGGTCCAGTTGTAAGAATTTTTGTTTTCTTTATGTTCAAATATAATCCATACAAAAGGCTGTAGTTTTTGATTTTTATCATTAAATGCTTCAAGTTATCTTCACTTTCAGCAAGCAAAGTTGTGTCATCTGCATATGTATAGGGTGTTAATGAGCCTTCCTCCAATCCTGATGCCAAGGTCTTCTTCTTCATATAGCCCAGCTTCTCAAATTATTTGTTCAGCATATAGATTGAATAAGTAAGGTGAAAGAGTACAATTCTGATCCACGCCTTTTCTAACTTTGAACCACTCAATATCCTCTTTTCTGTTTAAGCAACTGCCTGTTGATCCAGAGAGAGAGAGGGAGGGAGGGATTTTAAGAAATCGGCTCAGTAGATTGTGAGAGCTGGCAAGTCCAAATTCATAGCTCAAGTGACAGGTGGGCTATTCCAGCAGTCTTGCATTTGAAATCCATAGGCAAGATGGGGAGGGAGAGAGGAATTCTGGCAGGATGTCGATTTGTAGTCTGGAAGCAGAATCCTCCTTTGGGAAACCTCAGGTTTTGCTCTTAATCCCTTCAACTAATTGGATGAGGCTCATCCACATTATGGAGGGTAATCTGCATTCAAGTCAACTGATTTAAATGCTAATCACATCTATGTATCTTCATAGCAACATCTAGTGTTTGACCAAACAACTGAGCATCATAGCCTAGCCAAGATGACACATGAAATGAACCATCATAATGTACACTCTTAAATTAAATCCATCTGCCATCAAACCTTCATTAAATTTAATAATTTTTAACTTCCAGCTTGGCTGGCTTTGATGTAGAGTCATTAAGTTATGCAGATCCTTGTGAAATCATAGGTAAACACTGTCAGAAATGATTTGAAAGAGCATATTTTTATAATTTGTGTGAAAGATGAAAAGGTAATAATTAGAAACATTATTTTAAATCACTCAGGGTCTTTTAAATTTACTGTAGGATATTAACATTCCACACTTAGCCTCATTACACATGTAATTCCTCATATCTGCAAAACTTTCAATGCATTTCCGTTAACTATATTTGAGTGCAGTGAACATGAGTCAAGTGATCACACTTATCTAAATGTTTAGTTGTCTTCAGTTAATGCCTAAAGAGTGCAAAACAGTTGAAATGTCTACATGGCCAGGGCTAACAATAACCTGGGTGGAAGTCACTTGTCCTCACTCTCTCTCAGTTGGCTGTGTAAACATGACTGATTTAATTGCTTTATGGCATATGGCCATTTAGCATTCTAATATGGCTAATTGGGGCTGAATTTTAAGAGAATGCTTTTTAGCTCTGTCATTTCATCTCTTGGAATTAAAAAAAATCTATTTCAATGAAGGGATCATGCAACATGAAAGGTTTTTCACCTGAGAGTGGTAATTGTTCAACCCTCCCAAAGATTCTCTATGTCTGGAGCTGCCTACATGTAATTGCATAAGATCAGAGTTAGCTAATAGGAGATCATTAAATATGCTCTTCCTTCTTAGAAATCAAGGTCATGTTCACCCTTTGTGTTGCAAATGATAGCTAGGCTAGTTCTCATTTGTATGGCCAGTTTCAACTCATCTCAAACTTTCAGACACTCCACTGATAACTCAAATTACTAAATGCTCTCAGTATAACTTTATTATTTACGTTAAAATTTTCTGTTTCACGTGAGCCTTGAAATAAACCCTCAACACATGTAAGACTTCTTTCTTAGTAGAATCAACTGTCACAGGAAGACATCTATTATTTAACTTATACATGGTTCTATTTCTATGAAGATCATCTAAACTCAGAATTTAAAGCTGAGCTGGTCCTATTGAATCAATTGTTAATACTACTGCAATGGATTATCTCTATTCACTGATGTTATAATCTACTTTTTCTATTTCACTGTTTCTTATAGCATGAAGTTTTTTCATGGGACTGTGTTAAAACTTGTGCACTGGTAAGCATTACCCAATATTGAGGATGGCGGCATGTTGGGGTCCTCAAGGGACAGAACTTGAGCTGGAGTTTTTTGGCAAAAGTTGTTTGGAGAAGGAAGGAAGTCGAACTGGGCAGAGGGAGAAGTTGAAGGGCAGTGCAGTTGCAACAGAGGCCTCAGCAAATTCCCAGGGAGCACTGCACGAAGATGGCCCTGAAGAGCTGTCCCACGTTGAGGTCAGAGGGCTGGGGCCACATGTCCTCACAGGGCAGGCTGTCACTTGGGAGGGAGAGTGATCTTGGGAAGGGTAGCTTTGTCAGCCCAGGGCAATTCCTAGAGAGGGACTCGGGTGAGAACCTACGGCTTCCAACGCCCTCAGCAGCTGGGAAAATCAGTGCTTCAGTCCTGGTGAGGGCAAGTTTGGGCAGACCATGGTAGCAGCTACTACAGGGGATTTCTGAAGGGGATCAGGGCAGGGAAGAGGAGTCTCTAGGGATGCAGATATTTAAAGCACTCACACACTTGGCTGCTATCCCGAAGGTTGGAGGTTCCAGGCCACCCAGAGGCACCTCAAAAGAAAAGCCTGGCAATCTACTTCTGAAAACTCAGCCATTGAAAACCCTATGGAGCACAGTTCTACTCTGGCCCATATGAGTCAGAGTTGCCTTGATGGCAACTGGAAGGGGTGGTGGTGTGGGTGTGGGGGCTTCCGAGAATGACAAGTGTGAGAAACTTCACTAGCGTACTTTTTAGCAGACATCCTTGCTGTCTTACTATGGCACTTAGAGGTCATTACCAGATGTGAAGAACTATAAAGAAAGTGCCCAGTAATTAATATTTATAGGAGCTTCCTCTAATGGGAGTTAATACCGAGAGAGTGGCCTTTGTGAAGCTGACTCAGTAAAGAGATGAAAACAGGAAGCAAAGACTGCTAAATCCTTGCAACAGTATTTACGCGTGGTCCCCAGGCTAGAAAAGGGCAATTGTTCCGTATTCAGTGTATTCATTACAAGCATCTACTGAGCGTCTATATTGTTCCAGGCACTGCAAGATTGGTGACATGGAGAAGAAAGATCCTGTCCCTGATTCTCTGACCTTCTTCAGAAGAAAATAGACAAATGCTCATTACATAGCGTAATATTTGCATCGAGTAGTTAAGAGAGGATATATATAATCTAGGAAGAATAACCCAGTGGTGTGCTGGCGCCAGCTGGTATTGGCCCAGGAGAGCTAGCTGTTAAATTGGCAGAAATTTTGCCACCTGGTTGTTAAGCATGGGAACATTATTGAAAATCAAATTACATATATTTACCATTAAATACATTATATTAGAAGCAAAGTTAATAAGTATTCAAATTCATTACGTCCTAATTTTTTTATTACTGTTTATGTTCTCAAGGATCTTTATGCCTAGTGCATCTGTCTGGTGGAAATACTATGTAATGGTGTGTTACTGAGCATATCTTCCCAGCTCTGTGTTCAATGATATCACATTGGGAGCTTCAAATTGGCCATGGTGGGAGTATTTACACCACAGAAATAGGCAAATGCTTCCTCCCTTTGCTCACTCCATCAAGGTGAAATTCATCTCCTTATCCTGAGGGGCTAGCCAGGTGCCTGTCATCTACTTGAATGAACACATAAATGGTATTTTATATCACTTCCTCAGTTAAGCTCAGCTTCTAAGGTAATATCTTACCATATAAATGATGTTGTAAATATTTATTCCTTAATGAGTATGTCCTGCATTAAATCAATGTGAAAAGAAGAAATCAGAGGAATGATTTTTAAGATACACTGATGCTAGCAAAGCCACTGCAAGTTGTTAACTTTGCCTTTTTCTATAACATTTTTAAAAAATATATTGTCTTTGAACTAACTGCACATATTTTTGTTATCTAATCATTCATTCATCAATCTACTTTTCCTTCCATCTAATTAATCAACCAGCCATTCATTCTGTAAATATTAAGTGGTGTACTGGGTTATATAATAGCGGGCAAGGTATAGGTCTACTCTCATGGCCATATTAATGGGCTAAATATTAAGCCCATTTAAAGTGAAGATTAAAGACTATAGCCTTCAGTATAAAAACCACAACATAAAGAAAACAAAAATCCTTACAACCAGACCAATAAGCAACATCATGATAAACAGAGAAAATACTGAAGCTCTCAAGGATTTCATTTTACTTGGATCCACAATCAACGCTCATGGAAGCAGCAGTCAAGAAATAAAATGACACATTGCATCGACAAAATCTGTTACAAAAGACTTCTTTAAAATCTTAAAAAGCAAAGATGTCACTTTGATGACTAAGGTGTGCCTGACCCAAGCCTTGGGATTTTCAGTCGCCTCATATGCACTCAAAAGCTGGACAATGAAAAAGGAAGACTGAAGAAGAACTGATGCATTCAAATTGTGTTGGCAGACAATATTGAATATACCATGGAGCGTCAGAAGAATGAACAAATCTGTCTTGGAAGAAGTACAGCCAGAATGCTCTTTAAAAGTGAGGATGGTGAGACAGTGTCTTACTTACTTTGGACATAGCATCAGGAGAGATCAATCCCTGAAGAAAGACATCATGCCTGGTAAAGTAGAGGGTCGGTGAAAAAGAGAAAGACCTTCAGTAAGATGGATTGATCCAGTGACTGCAATAATGGGCTCAAACATAGCAACGATTGTGAGGATGGTGCAAGACTGGGAAAAGTTTATTTCTATTATCCATAAGCTCGCTAACAACAACTACAACGAAATGTGATAAATATTGTGATGGAAATTATGTCGCGACATCAAAGATGTGTAAAGCGTTGGCCAAGAAATGAGAAAGGAAAGAGTATTGAGGCAGATTGAAGCATAATGTGTGAAAATCTACAGGGGAGAAAGAATATGACATGTTCTAGGACAAAAAGAATTGAGGTGTGTCTAGGTCTTTGATTAAAAAGATGCGAGCCGTACATAGAGTGACGAATCTGCCAGGGTGGGGAGGCACTAGAACTTCAAAGGCTCAGGAAACTGAACTTCTCATCTTTGCTGATGTGTAGAGAATGGGCAAAAAAGTGGGAGGAGGGGAAAAGACTAGGACATGGGTGACCAGTTAAGAAAATGGTGCAGTAACCCAGGTAAGCTATGACAGCCACTTGACCTCAGTTAGTGGCTGTTGGATTGGAGAAAAATGGCGTCATTCAAGCGAACTCTCTTAGTTACAAGGGCCTGGGAGAACATGAAAGGTTCAGAATGAAGAAATCTTCACAATCAGAAAACGAACGAAAAAAATCTCTGTCGATGCAGGTTGTCGTTGTTGTGTGCTGTCAAGTCAATACTGACTCATAGTGACCCTATAGGACAGCGTACAACTTCCCCATAGGGTTTCCTAGGCTGTAATTTGTACAGAAGCAGATTTCCACATCTTTCTCCTGTGAAAGCAGCTGGTGGGTTCAAACAGCCAACCTTTTGGATAGCTGCTGAGTGTTTAACTATTGTGCCACCAAATCTCCCTATGCAGGTAAGTTGCATCATATTTGTTTGCAAAACCAAAAAAAAAAAAAAAAAAAAAAATCAAAAAACAAACCCATTGCTGTCGAGTCAATTCCAACTCATGGAGACCCCATGTTACAGAGTAGAATTACTCCAAAGAGTCATGGCTGTAATCTTTATGGAAGCAGATCACCAGGCCTTTCTTCTGCAGTGCTGCTGGGTGAGTTAGAACTGCCAAGCTTTAGGTTAGGTGTGAAGCACAAACCATTTGCTACACACAGGGACACTTGTTTGTAAAGAACGGCTTATTGCTTTGGGTCAAAATTATTTTTCAGATAATTTATTTTTGAGAGGTATTGTTTAGTTTTTCCTTTTAACAAATTGATTAACCTTAGTTACAAGTTGGGAGATAGAAGAAACAAAAGGAGTTTAAATAGAGGAGATACCTTTTTTGTATCCTGCCAGCTTGTTATTTAATTTGGGAGAGACACTAAAATGTGATGCCAGAGTGTGCCCATCTCTAAGCCTACATTTTATTGATCACACCCTCCTGTGGTCTTGTTTTGAAGAGGTTGAAGCCCATGAGTAAAGACAGAAAAACTGGGAGGGTATTTAAATTCTGGAGCTTCTGTCATTGAAAAAAAAAATTAATGCTTTTGGGACATTAATTTTGGAAGACAAATACAATAAATAATAATTACTGCATGAAGACATGGCAGTATTGGTTTATAAAAGCCTGTTAAAAGTATTTAAAAATCATTAATATATTTCTATGTTATTTATTTCAGTACCACATAGGTACGATGCTTCAAGGATCTCTGTTAGTAAATATGATCTTTATTCAACACTTGACCATAATTAGTGACTGCTTGTGGCTGGCTTTCTCTTGCTATCACTTGTAGGTTATTGTTTTTGTGAATTTCAACTTGCCCATTTTTAAAGATAATTTTATTTACTTAAAGATGAAGGAGAACTCTGATTGCCTGAGATTGCCTGCAGCAACCTTAATAGTCAGAGAGAGGGTTTAGTTCTCCTGGAAGAGGAAGTGTGACCCTGGGATTATGCCCTTGAGAGATGATAACTTCAGTTTAAACTGAGATTCACAAAGTAATTGCCGCCTGTGGCAATGCATCTCCAACATCTTAAAATAGCTGTTAGATGGGTAGAGCTTTCCTCTTGAGGAATAGCGGTGTTCACTAGAAGACGTCTTTTGTTTCTGTCAGACCACTGGAGCAGCCTTTGAACGATGCACAAGAAATACAATATATGGTATTTTCTGGAGTGAACTGAGAATTAACTGAGAGCGAATGCATGCTCATTTATTTTGGGTTTTGCTACAAATAAAATAAATAAATAAAATAATACCTAGAAAGATTTTATATTTGGCTTAATTTGTATGCCACTATAAACCAAAAAAAAACCAAACTCATTGCCGTCAGGTCGATTCCAACTCATAGCGACCCTATAGGACAGAGTAGAACTGCCCCCATAGGGTTTCCAAGGAGCGCCTGGTGGATTCGATCTTTTGGTTAGCAGCTGAACTCTTAATCACTATGCCACCAGGTTTCCTGTATGCCTCTATAGTCAGTATAAAATTTGGACTTCTTGGAGGACTTCCTAAGAGAACAAGGAGGTAACTGAAAAAACACTTCATACAGTGGATCATTAAGCCCCTTGTATCTGTACTCTTCACAGAAAAAAATATGTACAGATGTGCCATCATTGGTTTTCTGACCTCTGTAGGAACACGGTAACTGACAACAAACCATGAGGGATTTGTTTATTCTTAATTGCACAAATGGAGCCAATGATTCTCTTAAATAACCAATGAATAGGACTATTTTTTTCCTTGGCCAGAATTTGGAAAGGAACAAACAAGCTCTGTTAAAAGTCTTTTGAAGAATTTCCCCATCTGCATAGAAGGTTGTAAGCATAAAAAATGTGAAGATCAAGTGGGACATGGAGGATGGGAGAGCAAACCACACCTAAAAGATAAGATATGGTGGGGAGAGTGCAAAAGGAAAGCTGCCTCTTCCAAAGCAAAACCAAACTAAACAAATGAAGGCCTCATGCAATGCCGCTGTTCTATATCTTTATATTTGTACTGGTTCCTTTCTTATGTCTGGAACTGATGAATGGCAGACTGTCCCTAGGGTACCTTGATGGGAGGGGAGAACCTTGGTTAAGATGAGACACCATGATCATGAAGGTGGTTCTGAAAATTCCAAGCCTAGAAAGACAGGCAAAAGTAAAGTCAGGAAAGACACTGAGAAGGGTGAGAATCAAGACAGAATGGATTTTATGTCAAATTCACAGGGCAAGAAAGTAAAAGACAGACAAACAGTAATGCTGGGTGATCAAGGAGACAGGGACAATATGAGGAGGAACAAGGAGTGCTACAGTTTGATCCAGTCAGTTCATGAACAAAATCTGCAAATGCTGAGAGGCTTCTAGGCCGTTACTTTAGGAATTCTTGATCACAGTGGTGGCTACTTAAAGGATACCCACTGGGCCCAAGGAAGGACAGGCAGAGACTGGAATTCAGGAATAAAATATCAGGGGCTTGAGCCAGATGGATTGTCCCGAGTCTATGAAAGAATAAACAGAGATCACTAGATGCTATGGGAACACAGTGGTGCAGGGCAGGCAGTATCAGCAGGCAGCACAGCTATAGAAGCTAAAGAGGAGGACAGATTCATTCAAATCCATGTCAAGAGCAATAATTGTGTGGTGGGTACAGTGGATGGGTTACAAAGAGATGTCTGAATTGATTCCAGGTTCCAGGAATCTAAAAATCTTATAGGGATACTACCAGTAGGCACCCTGTCTCAAAGCAAAACCAGTCACAATCAAGTGTTCTGGAATTTCCATTCTTTGCAATACTATCCGTAATTTGCCATGATCCACACAGTCAAATGACTACGTGTAGTCAATAAAACAGAGGTTAACATCTTTCAGTGTTCTCTACTGTCATCCAAGATCCATCTGACATCAGCAATGATATCCCTTATTTTACATTCTCTTCTGAATCCGGCGTGAATTTCTGGCCGTTCCCTGTTGATGTACTGTTGCAACCATTTTTGAATTATCTTTGGCAAAATTTTAATGATATTGTTCAATAATTTCTGCATTCTGTTGGACCATCTTTCTTCGGAATGGGCATAAATATGGATCTCTTCCAGTCAGTTGGCCAGGTAGCTGTCTTACAAATTATTTGGCATAGATGAGTGAGCACTTCCAGTGCAGCATCTGTTTGCTGAAACCTCTCAATTAGTATTCCGTCAATTCCTGGAGGCTTGTTTTTCACCAATGCCTTCAGTGCAGCTTGGACTTCTTCCTTCCATACCATCAGTTCTCTATCATGTGCTACCTTCTAAAATGATTGAAGGTCGATCAATCCTTTTTGGTACAATGACTCTGTATTCCTTCCATCTTCTTTTGATGCTTCCTGCGGTCATTCAATGTTTTGCCCATAGAATCCTTCAATATTTCAACTTGAGGCTTGGATTTTTTCTTCAGTTCTTCACCTTGAGAAATGCCAAGTGCATTCTTCCTTTTGGTTTTCTAACTCCAGGTCTTTGCACATTTCAATACTTTACTTTGTCTTCTTGAGCTGCCCTTGGAAATCTTCTGTTTGGTTCTTTTGCTGCATCATTTCTTCCATTTGCTTTAGCTACTCTACATTCAAAAACAAGTTGCAGAGTTTCTTCTGACATCTATTTTTTCTGTTCCTGTTTTTTTAATGATCTTTTGCTTTCTTCACGTATGACATCCTTGATGTCATCCTGTAACTCATTTAGTCTTTGTTCTTTAATGTTTAATGCCTCAAATCTATTCTTGAGATGGTCTCTAATTCAAGTGGGATATAACTCAAAGCTGTACTTTTGCTCTCATGGACTTCTTTTAACTTGCTTCAGCTTCCATTTAAACTTGCATATGTGCAATTGATGGTTTGTTCAGCAGTCGGCCCCTGGCCTTGTTCTGACTGATGATATTGAGCTTCTCCATTTTCTCTTCCCACAGATTAGTCAATTTAATTCATTCCATCTGACAAAATCCATGTGTATCATCACTGTTTATGTCGTTGAAAAAAGATACATGCAATGAATAAGTCTTTTGATTTGCAAAATTCTGTCATGCTATCTCTGGTGTCATTTCTATCACCAAGGCCATGTTTTCTTTTTATTTAAATTTTTTTTATTATTTTTCTTTTTTTTTTTATTGTTGTAGTTTAAATGAAGTTCACATTTCAAGTTAGTCTCCCATACAAAATTTTATACGTACGTTGTTATGTGACCCTAATTGCTCACCCCATTCTGCGACAGCACACTCCTTCTTTCCATCCCTGATTCCCCATGTCCAATCAACCAGCTCCTAACCCTCTCTGCCTTCCCATCTCACCTCTGGACAGAGGCTGCCCCTTTGGTCTCTTGTATCTACTTGAGCTAAGAGGCACACTCCTCATGAGTATCACTTTATGTCCCACAGTCCAGTCCAATCCCCGTCTGAAGAGTTGGCCTCGGAAATTGTTTTAGTTCTGGGCTGTTAGAGAATCCAGGGGCCATGCTTTCTGGGGTACCTCCAGTCTCATTCAAACCATTAAGTCTGGTCTTCTTACTAGAATTTGAGTTCTCCACCCCATCTTTGTGCTGGTGCATCAGGGACTCTCTGTTGTATTCCCTGTCAGGGTGGTCATTGGTCAAGGCCATGTTTTCTAACTACCAATCCTTTTCTTGTTTCCACTTTGGCATTCCTATCACCCGTAATTATCAATGCATCTTGATTGCATGTTTGATCAATTTCAGATTGCAGAAGTTAGAAAAATCCTCAATTTCTTCATCTTTGGCATTAGTGGTTGGTGTGAAAATTTGAATGACAGTCAAACAGTAGTAACTGTTCTTCCTTGTAGGTGTATGGATATTATCCTGTCACTGACAGAGTTGTACTTCAGAAATGATCTTGAAACTTTCTTTTTGATGATGAATGTGACACCATTCCTCTTCAATTTTTCATTCCAGGCATAGTAAGCCATATGATTGTCCGATTCAAAAAGGCCAATATCAGTCCATTTCAGCTCATGAATGCCTATGATATTGATCTTTGTGCATTCCATTTCATTTTTGAAAACTTCCAATTATCCTAGATTCTTACGTTGTACATCCCATGTTATGATTATTATTGGATGTTTGCAGCTCTTTCTTCTTCTTCTTTGAGTTGTGCCACATCAGCAGATGAAGGCCCCCAAAGCTTTACTCCATCAATGTCATTAAGGTCGACTCTACTTTGAGGAGACAGCTCTTTTCCAGTACTATTTTAAGCGTCTTCCAACCTGACGGATTCATCTTCCGGCACTATATCCAACAACGTTCTGCTGCTATTCATAAGATTTTCACTGGCCAATTTTTTCAGAAGTAGACTGCCAGGTACTTCTTCCTCATCTGTCTTAGTCTGAAAGCTCCACTGAAACTTGTCCACCATGGGTGACCCTGCTGGTATTTGAAATACCGGTGGCATAGTTTCCAGCATCACAGCAACACCACAGTATGACAAACTGACGAATGGTGGTTGCAGAGTGTAGCCACATATAATTGTGGTTATTGTCACTTGCAATTTTTTGTGAAAGGGAGCACAAAAGCAGTTATAAGTGCCTGTTCTGTTCCAGTGCAGTGCAGGGTGACTCTTTCGTTTAATCTTTGGGAACTAGTGAAAATGTAAATGAAGAGAAATCACTCTTTAAATCAATCTCTTTTTGCTGTGAGTGTAGTGACCCTGCTAGTCCTTCCCTTACACAGAAGGAGTGTGTGATTTCCTATTTGTGTGACTTCAGGAATTGAGAGAAGACCCACTTACCCTTTTATGGATCAAAAAAAAAAAAAAAAAAGGGGGACAACTTTTCTTTTACTCAAGGCTTTAATCCTTTAAAAAATGTAAATCCCTTGTTCTCTGGCACTTAAAGGTATTAGCAATTCCTTGCACATAAATTTAAATGAGTTGTGTGCAGAGAATTTGGCAAATAATATGAGGTGCAGACACTTCAAGGAGAATGGCAGAGATTTTAGGAAAATGGAGAAGAAAGTGAAGACAACAGGGGGACTGAATATAAAACATTTCACAGGTTTGTCCCAGACTGACCTTGGGTTTTGCTCGTGGTTACATGCTGAGATGGAAGTTTATACCAGTAGGCTAATTATATTCTAATTACTGCTAGTTTTGTTCTGGCTCCACCACCCTTCTGTTAGTTTGTTGTACTGTGTTGACTTGTATGTTGCTGTGTTGCTGGAAGCTCTGCCACCAGTATTTCACATACCAGCAGGGTCACCCATAGTGAACGGGTTTCAGTGGAGCTTCTAGAGTAAGACAAACTAGAAGAAAGGCCTGGCAGTCTACTTCTTAAAGTCAGCCGAAGAAAACCTTATGGATCACAACAAAATATTGTATGACTCACTTGCTTTGGATACGTCATCAGAAGGGATCAATTGTTAAAGAAAGACATCATGTTTGATGAAGTAGAGGGCCAGCGAGGGTGAAGGAGACCCTCAGTGAGATGGATTGGCATCATGGCTATAATGATGGACTCCAACATGCCAGCAATTACGAGGACGATGCAAGACTGGGCAGTGTTTCTTTCTGTTGTATATGGAGTCACCACGAGTTGGAACTGACTTGACAGCATCTATCTGTCTCTACCTAGTTATGCCTGAAGGAGGAGAAAAAGAATTAGGCTGTAAAACTGTGATAATAAGGAGGAATGGATGGGAAATAGGCGAGGAGAAATCATTGAAGATGAAGAGGGTTCTGGATGTACTGATGGACCTAGAAGAGTGCTAGGTGTCTTCAGAGAGGGTAGTCATAAGTGCTATAAAGTGGGGGTCTTGGAAGGGATTGTCTCTACTGATTCCCCTCCCAACCCCTCCATCCATCCCCCACAACTCAACCTTGCTTGTCAGTTCTACCATCAGTGTGTCCCTTCCCTGCTCATGTTCAATTATTTCAATTCCTCCTAGGCCCAGAGCTTCAAGTGTGATCTTTGGAAATCATAGGCTGGGTTATTTAAAACATGTTTTTGTTTTTGGGTGCCGTCAAGTTGACTTTGACTCATAGTGACCCCATGTGACACAGTAGAATGGCCCCACAGAGTTTTCTAGGGTGTAATCTTTACAGGAGCAGATTGCCAGGTCTTTCTCCCTAGGAGCTGCTGGGTGGGTTGAAACCACCAACCTTAGCTGTCAAATAGTTAACCACTGTACCACAGAACTCCCTAAAGCATGCTAGTCAACACTATTCCCTTCATCTAAAATATTTTCTTAATCATTTTCCTAAATTATTTAAAGATGCCCTTTCTAGGTGTATCCCTGATCGATCCTATAGCTCTTGGTACCACTGTTGCCTCACTGACAATATATTACATGCCTTGTATTGCTTTGCTTGGGGTTTCCTACACTCATCACACTATGTGTGTGTGTGTGTGTATATATATATATATGTATATATATATATATTTATTTCAGGTCCATGTCTTAAACAAGCATCTATCACAATATATCATCTGTTGTGGTAATGACTAAATACTTGCTGATCTAGGAGAGGATTAAACAAATCAAAATTTTTTTTCTCAGCTTTTGTTTCTCCACCCCTACCTGTAAACTTACCTGTATCTGTACCCTTTTTCGCTCTCTTTGCTCTTGTTTCAGAAATAGAGATTTCCCACCTTTAAGACTGGTTATCTGCCTTTGCTACAGATTCCCATTCTCTTTCCCTTCTTTTCTAGAATCGTTAGTCTTCCCACTCTTAGTTAATTTTTGGATTTTCTCTCAGCACCTCACCTTCTCAACAGTCTGCCACCATAAAATCAAAACCAAAGACAGCAACACAAAGAGACTCCTTTTACAGCATATTGAATGGACTGTAGGGGAATGGGAAGACATTATTAAAGAAATCCTGGTTTAAATGACCAAGGCTGAACTAAGATTGTGTCATGGGAGACGGAGAAAAGGGAATGGATTCAAGTGCTATTACCTGGGCAGTAAATTCTGATTATTCCACCTTCTTACCATTTCTTTAATCTATCCTGATTGCTACTATATCCAGCTACTTTGTCTCTTTTTTTCTTCACATCCAAGTTTATGACAAAGTATGACTTTCTGCCTTATTACTCTCCCATTTACTCCTATCCTTTTATTTATCCTGAAATCCACTTGAAAACTTGCTTTTGTCCCATTACTCTATTGAACTTCCCAGGATTGCCTCCATGTCTTTATACTATGCCAGTGGATATTGTTTTCAGTGTTCTCTCCATTAGATTTGATTCTGTTTTCCACCCCAAAATTTTGAGACTCTGTGTTTATTTGATTTCCAATTATTGCTGTCTCCAGCTTCTTCTTCTACTTTTCTGGCTATGTCTCCAGTGGATATTTCTTTCCCCACTCTCTCTTTAAATGGAAGAGTTCCTCAAGAATATGTTGTGGGCTTCTTATCACATTCAAAACCTCTTTGGGAGAAGTCATCTTGTCCTATGACTTCAAATACCTCTATGCGGATAATAGTCTAATTTATATTTATATCTGTGATCTTTCCCTGCACTCTAGACCACATACCCAGCTGCATACTGTGCATCTCTCAGTTTCTGACTCCAAGCAAATCCAAACATTTCTTCCCTTCCTACTTCTCTTCCTGTATTTCTCAATTGGGTGGTGCCATCAAGTTGACCAAGCCATAAACATAGGGATCATCCTGGATTTGTCCCCTCCCTTACCCAGGAATTTGGTCTCTTATGAAGCCCCACCCAGTCACAGTATTACTATCTTGAGCTTTTTCCTCCATTCTCACTGCCACCAGCTTCATTCGAGTTCTTATGATTTTCCTCTTGTGTTACTGCATGAGTCTATAACCATTTTCCATAGTACCATCAGAATGACTTTTCTAGAATGTACTTCTGCTTATTTAGCACTCTAGTCTTGGAGAAAGTTCTAGCTCCCTACGAGAATGAGAAATACTGGAAGCTCTTTGTGATTTGGTCCCTGCCAGCTTCTCCTCACACCCGCCACCTCTTCCTCCTCCCCCAACTCTATGCTCCAGCTGTGCTGAACCCTTCCGTTGTCCTTGTATGTCTCTGTCTGTGCTACCTCAACAGAATTCACACCCTTATAGCCATTTCTTGTCCTCCATAACTCCTATTTGTCCTTAAAGACTCCAATCAGGCATCCTTACTTTTGAGAAATCTTCCCTATATCCTTTCTCTACTCATCTCACCCCAGACTAGTTTAGGTGCCTCTTATAGAAGCTCCTCTTAGCTCCCTGGATATGCTTGTTCCTGTCACTGTTTTTACCAAATTGTATTATAAATGTCTGTCTATTCATCCTCTTTCCTTAATTTATAATGTAAAGAAATTAAGTGCCTTTATAAAACTATTTTTTACTGTTTTTGTGTCTCTTAAACCTAGCAAGATTTTTTTTTGTGAATGAATGAAACTCGGCAGAGATCTAGTGATAAAGATAGATTAAGAAATTGCATATAAAATGTTTTAATCTAATCATTTTAATCTAAATTATCTTATCATTGCTCATATGCAGTCATCATTTACTTAACGTGCCTACATTCTTACAGTGTGTCATTCATCTTAACATATAATATTGATTCATAGTCTTCATAATTATTTTAAATGTAAGCATGATATTCCATTATATTGATGCACTATAATTTATTTACATATTCCTTTATTTTTATTTATTTATTTATTTATTTATTTATTTATTTATTTTTATTTTATTTAAACACCATTTCAAAACTTTTTACTTACACATTTAAATGATATTGACTATGCTCTTCCAATTGTGCTGCCATTCTCGCCCAAGAT
This sequence comes from Dugong dugon, assembly GCA_030035585.1. NCBI lineage: Eukaryota > Metazoa > Chordata > Mammalia > Sirenia > Dugongidae > Dugong > Dugong dugon. The sequence continues at coordinate 20,584,719 of CM057460.1, forward strand.
GAAGGCTTACAGGACAAAATAGCCTCCCATTTAATAGTTACTACAAATGTTGCCCTATAGCAGTGGTCAACAATCTCACAATACATCGACAGTGTCCTTATTCAATTTGTGTTCCTTATCATCAGTTTCCTACTCTCCCTCTGCCTTCTGGCCCTTGTCACCGGACTCCTGTACATCGTTAGTCCCATTTAGTTTTACTGGGGTGTCCATTCCCAGGCTTAACATCGAACCTTGAAGGTAACTTCCCCTCTGAGCTGAAAGGGTGTCTGGGGGCCACACTCTCGAGGTTTCTCTAGTATTCTTTAGGCCAGTATATCTGGTCTTCTTTTTTTTTTTTTTTTTTTGGGAGTTAAAATTATACTCTACTTCCTACTCCAGCTCTGCCCAGAACCCTCTGTTGTGATCCTGGTCAGAGGAGTCATTGGTGGTAGCCGGGCACCATCCAGCTGTACTGGGCTCAGTCCCGTGGAGGCCTTGGTAGCTGTGGACCATTAGTCCTTCGGACTAATCTTTTCCTTGTATCCTGTTCTCTTCGTTCTCCCTTGTTCCCGAAGGGATGAGATCAGTGGAGTATCTTAGATGGCCGCTCATAGGCTTTTAAGACCCCAGACACTACTCACCAAGGTAGAATGTAGAGCATTATCTTTATAAGTAGTGTCATGCCAATTGAGCTAGATGTTCCCCGAGATCATGGTCCCCAGAGCCCTCCGTCCAACAACTCAGTCCCTCGGGGGGTTTCGATGTGTCTATAGGGCCTCCATGACCTTTCCTTGTGCAGGTTGTGTTAGTTTCCCCTGTACTATGTACTATCTCATCTCTCACCCAAGTTACCACTTACCTATTACCTATTTAGTATTCCCCCCCCCCCATCCCTGGTAACCAACAAGGATTGTTACATTTTGCATGTGAATTTTTTCATGGGTTTTTACAATAGAGGTCTCATACAATATTTGTCCTTTTGTGATTGACTTATTTCACTCAGCATGATGTCCTCCAGTTTCCTCCATGTTATGAGATGGTTCACCGATTCATTGTTCTTTCTCATTGCATAGTACTCCATTGTGTGTATGTACCATAGTTTGTGTATCCATTCGTCTGTTGATGGACATCGAGGTTGTTGCCATCGTTTTGCTATTGTGAATAATGCTGCCATGAACATAGGTGTGCATATGTCTATTCGAGTGATGACTCTTATTTCTCTAGGATATATTCCTAGGAGTGGGATTGCTGGATCGAATGGTACGTCTATTTCTAGCTTTCTGAGGAAACGCCATATCATTTTCCAAAATGGCTGTATCATTTTGCATTCCCACCAGCAGTGTATAAGAGTTCCCGTCTCCCCGCAGCCCCTCCAACATTTGTTATTTCCAGTGTTTTTGATTCGTGCCAGTAATGCCGGGGTGAGATGGTATCTCATTGTGGTTTTAATTTGCATTTCTCTAATGGCTAGTGATCGAGAGCATTTCCTCATGTGTCTGTTGGCCATTTGAATGTCTTCCTTGGTGAAGTGTCTGTTCATTTCCTTTGCCCATTTTTTGATAGGATTGGTTGTCTTTTTGTTGTAGAGGTGTTGGATTTTCTTGTAGATTATGGAGATTAGACCTTTGTCTGACTTGTACTGTCCAAAAATTTTTTCCCAGTCTGTAGGTTCTCTTTTAACTCTTTTGGTGAAATCTTTTGAAGAGCATAGATGTTTGATTTTTAGAAGATCCCAATTATCTAGTTTATCTGTTGGGTTTTTTGTGTTGATGTTTATGGTTTGTATCCTGTTAATGCCATGTATTAAGGTCTGAAGTGTTGGTCCTATTTTTTCTTCTATGAATTTTATAGTTTGAGGCTTTATATTCAGGTCTTTGATCCATTTTGACGTAGTTTTTGTATATGGTGTGAGGTATGGGTCCTGTTTCATTTTTCTACAAATGGATATCCAGTTTTGCCAGCACCATTTGTTAAAAAGACTGTCTTTTCCCCATTTGATGTATTTTGGGCCCTTGTCAAAAATCAGGTGACCGTAGGTGGATGGATTTACATCTGAGTTCTCAATTCTGTTCCATTGGTCAATGTTTCTGTTGTTGTACCAGTACCAGGCTGTTTTGAGTACTGTAGCTGTATAGTAGGTTCTCAAGTCAGGTAGTGTGAGTCCTCCAACTTTATTCTTCTTCTTCAGTAGTGCTTTACTTATTCGGGGTTTCTTCCCTTTCCATATAAAGTTAATAATTAGTTTTTCCATCTCTTTGAAGAATGTTGTTGGTATTTGTATCGGAATTGCATTGTATTTGTAAATTGCTTTAGGTAGAGTTGCCATTTTCACAATGTTGAGTCTGCCTATCCATGAGCATGGTATGTTTTTCCATTTATGTAGATCCCTTTGGGTTTCATGCAGCAGTGTTTTGTAGTTTTCTTTGTATAGGTCTTTTATATTCCTGGTCAGATTTATTCCTAAGAATTTTATCTTTTTAGGGGCTATTGAAAATGGTATTGATTTCCTGATCTCCTTTTCATCGTTCTCTTTACTGGTGTATAGGAATCCAACTGATTTTTGAATGTTTATCTTGTATCCTGCTACTCTGCTGAATCTTTCTATTAGTTCCAGTAAATTTCTCGTGGAGTCTTTAGGGTTTTCTATGTATAGTATCATATCATCTGCAAACAGGGAGAGTTTAACTTCTTCATTACCAATTTGGATGCCCTTTATTTCTTTCTCTTGCCTTACTGCTCTAGCTAGAACTTCCAGCACAATGTTAAATAGGAGTGGTGATAAAGGGCATCCTTGTCTTGTTCCTGTTTTCAGGGGGAATGTTTTCAGCCTTTCTCCATTAAGAATGATGTTGGCTGTTGGTTTTGCATAGATTCCCTTTATGATGTTGAGAAATTTCCCTTCTATACCTATTTTATTGAGAGCTTTTATCAGGAATGGGTGTTGGACTTTGTCAAATGCCTTTTCTGCATCAATTGAGATAATCATGTGATTTTTTTCTTTCCTTTTATTTATGTGGTGGATTACGTTGATGGATTTTCTAATGTTAAACCATCCTTGCATACCTGGTATGAATCCTACTTGGTCGTGGTGTATTATTTTTTTGATATGATACTGAATTCTATTGGCTAAAATTTTGTTCAGAATTTTTGCATCTATATTCATGAGAGATATTGGTCTGTAATTTTCTTTTTTTGTGATGTCTTTGCCTGGTTTTGGTATCAGCGTTATGCTGGCTTCATAGAATGAATTTGGAAGTGTTGCTTCCTCTTCTATGCTCTGAAATAACTTGAGTAGAACTGGTACGAGCTCTTCTGTAAATGTTTTGTAGAATTCTCCAGTGAAGCCATCTGGGCCAGGGCTTTTTTTGGTTGGGAGTTTTTTTATTACCTTTTCAATCTCTTCTCTTGTTACGGGTCTGTTCAGATTTTCAATATCACTTTGTTGTAGTTTGGGTAGGCCGTATGTTTCTAGAAATTTATCCATTTCCTCTAGGTTTTCAAATTTGTTGGAATATAGTTTTTCATAATATTCTGTTATAATCCTTTTTATTTCAGTTGGGTCTGTTGTAATGTCCCCCATTTCATTTCTTATTTGGGTTATTTGTGCCCTCTGCTGTTTTTCTTTTGTCAGTCTGGCCAGTGGTTTGTCGATTTTGTTGATTCTTTCAAAGAACCAACTTTTGGTTTTGTTGATTCTTTCTATTGTTTTTCTGTTCTCTATTTCATTGATTTCTGCTCTGATCTTTACTATTTCCTTTCTTCCAGTGGTTGTAGGCTTTTTTTGTTGTTCTCTTTCTATTTGTTTGAGTTCTGTAGTTAATGTTTTGATTTTGTCCCTTTCTTCTTTTTTGATATGTGCATCTATTGCTATAAATTGTCCTCTGAGGACTGCCTTTGCTGTGTCCCAAAGGTTTTGGTATGATGTGTTTTCATTTTCATTTGATTCTAGGAATTTTTTAATTCCATCTCTGATTTCTTCTATTACCCATTGATGTGTAAGCAGATTATTATTTAGTTTCCATGTGTTTGATTTTTTTTCCTTGCTCTTTCTAGTGTTAATTTCTACCTTGATGGCATTGTGGTCAGAGAAGATACTGTGAATTATCTCAGCATTTTGGATCTTGTTGAGGATTGCTCTGTGGCCTAAGATGTGGTCTATTCTGGAGAACGTTCCATGTGCATTGGAAAAGAATGTGTACTTTGCAGCGGTTGGATGGAGTGTTCTATATATGTCTATGAGGTCCAGTTGGCTGATTGTGTCCTTTAGGTCTTCTGTATCTTTGCTAAGTTTCTTTTTAGTTGTTCTGTCCTTTACTGAGAGTGGTGTGTTGAAGTCTCCTACTATTATTGTGGAACTGTCAATTTCTCTTTTCAGTGCTGTTAGAGTTTTTTTTATGTATTTTGGAGCCCTGTCATTGGGTGCATAGATATTTATTATGGTTATGTCTTCATGATGGATCATCCCCTTAATCATTATATAGTGTCCTTCTTTGTCTTTTATGGTAGATTTTGTTTTAAAGTCTATTTTATCTGAGATTAGAATTGCCACTCCTGCTCTTTTTTGATAGTTGTTAGCTTGATATATTTTTTTCCAACCTTTGATTTTTAATAAATTGACATCTTTGTTTCTAAGATGTGTCTCTTGTAGACAGCAAATAGATGGATCCTGTTTTCTTATCCATTCTGCCACTCTCCGTCGCTTTATGGGTGCATTGAGTCCATTTACGTTCAGTGTAATTATTGATAGATGTGAGTTTGTTGCTGTCATTTTGTAGTGCTTTTTTTTGTGATGCTGAAGTTTTCTTTGTTCTTCTTACTCTCTTGTGCTGAGTTCCTTTTGTTTGTGGATTTTGTGTTCATTTCTTTTGTTTTTGTAGGTTTTGTTTTTGTTGAGACTTTATGTTTTTCGTCTTTATTTTTATGAGTTGGTTTGTTAACTTTTTTTGTGGTTACCATGAATTTTACCCTTATCTTTATAATTTTGAAGCAGTCTACCGTTACTTGGTATCGCCTTGCCTTCTTCTCCTTTAGAAGGTTCTATACCTATGCCGTTTGTTCCCTCTTTCATTGTTTTGATGTTGTTGTCATCCTTTGATTGATTTCTCTGATTCCCTGTTGTATATCTTTTGTTTTTGGAAAGTCGTCTGTAGTTCAGTTCCTAGAATGGTATCTGGTTCATGTGAACCTGCATCCTAGGTCCTAGGTCCTGCCTGAGGGCTTAAGCTGTTTGTCCTCAGATCGAAGAACTCCCTTTAATAATTCTTGTAAGTTTGGTTTGACTTTTGCATATTCCTTTAGTTTCTGTTTATCTGGAAATGACCTAATTTCACCATCAAATCTGAATGAGAGTTTTGCAGGATATATTATTCTTGGCTGACAATTTTTTTCTTTCAAGATTTTATATATGTCATCCCATTGCCTTCTTGCCTGCATGGTTTCTGCTGAATAATCTGAGCTTAGTCTTATTGTTTCTCCTCTGTATGTGACTTCTTGTTTTTCCCGAGCTGCTCTCAGGATTCTTTGTTTGTCTTTAGTTTTAGCGAGTGTGAATATGATATGTCTTGGTGATTTTCTTTTGGGGTCTATTCTATATGGGGTTCGTTGAGCTTCTTGGATGACCAGCTTTTCATCTTTCATGATATTGGGAAAGTTTTCTGTCAGCAATTCCTCAATGATCCTCTCTGTGTTTTCTGTTTTCTTCCCCTGTTCTGGTATGCCAATCACTCGTAAGTTTTTGCTTTTAATTGTGTCCCACATAACTCTCAGGGTCTCTTCATTTTTCTTTGTTCTTTTTTCTGAGTTTTCCTGAAACAGAGTTGTATCCAAGTGTTTGTCTTCAGTTCCACTGATCCTGTCTTCCATGGTTTCAAATCTACTTCTCAGCCCTTCTATGACACCGTCCATTTCTGAAATCTTGTTGTTTATCTTTTGGATTTCTAATTGTTGTTTTTGTATAATTTCGAGTTGTGAATTTATTTTGGCATTTTGTTGTTGCATCATCTTCCTGAATTCTTCCAATTTTTTGTCTGTATTTTCCATAAATTTGTCTATTTTTTCCTCATGTTTGTCAGCTTTTTGCCTCAGTTCTTGGAAAATTCCGAGTATTAGTGATTTGAGTTCCGTATCAGGTACTTCTAGTGCATTTTCTTCCACAGGAGAGTTATCTGGTGTTTTAATTTGGACGCCTATTGGAGCCATCTTGTCTTGTTTTTGTAAATGTTTTGATATCGTTTGCTGTTTTCGGGGCATTCAGTAGATATTTCTCTCGTTTATTGATTGTAGATTTTTTTTTTTTTTTTCGTTCTTGTGGTACAGCTGGGCAGATCTAGTTGAGGAGGAGCCACTGGGATGGGTTGCTTGTGGCACTCACCGCAGCCACCAGGACGGTCGGTAGTCAGTGCTGGGCAGGTTCCAATAGGGCGTGCCTGCACCGCTTGGTGATGTGATGTCTAGTGCACGGTGCAGGTAGGTAGGGTGCAGCGGGAAGATGGTTATGTGTGAAGCTAAGCTGGATATGGGAGAGAGGAGAGAGGAGGAGGAGCAAAAAGCGTACAAACATAAAAGAATGCTAGGGGAGTTTGTCGTTGGAATGTACAGATGAGAGACTATGGGATGTAGGAAACCAGAAGGGGGAAGAGAAAGAAAAGGAAAGAATGACCAAATGAAAATCAGAAAAGTTAAAAAACTGCAAAGTTCCCAGGGATCGCACCGATGCAGCTATGAGGTCTGGGGGAGTCGGTCTCAATTTTCACAGCTCAGCCTGGCCAGAAGGTACAGAGGCATACATCGCCTGGTATTCAGGGATCAGAAAGAGAAGGAAGAGATAGAGGGACAAGAAATTAAGCAATGAAGAAAGACAAAAGAGAAAAAGAGGTAAAATATGACAAAACTAATCAAAAAAGGAAGAAAAATAAAATTGAGGAAAAAAAAAAAAAAAAGGGCAACACCAGCAGTCAGTGCCTACAAATGGGACCCAGAGAGCCCCCACTCAGGGGCGCGAATTCCAAGAAGCCGATAGTCTCGGGGTTAAGTGACCGTGGCCACGGGAAGCAGAGGGGCCAACGAACAAAGGCCCCAGGATCCCACCCGCGCGGGAGCCCAAACCTGGAAACAGCCACACGCCCGAACGCAGCCCTACAGCCCCGCAGGAGAGAGCAGAGACGGCCCTCGGAACCAGGCACCCAGGCAAAAGGAGGGGGAGGCGGCAGAAAAAGGTCCGCTAGGTGCCAGCAAACGGCTCCCAGAAAGCCCCCAGCCCGGGCGCGCGAAACCCAAGCACCGGCGCCCCCCCGCCCAGGGACCCCGGCCACGGAAAGCAGAGGGGTGAACGAACAAAGGCCCCGGGATCCCACCCCCGCGGGAGCCCAGACCCAGAAACAGCCACACGCCCGCACGCAGCTCCACAGCCCCGCAGGAGAGAGCAGAGACAGCACCCGGACCCAGGCACCCAGGCAAAAGGAGGGGGAGGCGGCAGAAAAAGGTCCGCTAGGTGCCAGCAAACGGCTCCCAGAAAGCCCCCAGTCCGGGCGCGCGGAACCCAAGCACCGGCGCCCCCCCCGCCCAGGGACCCCGGCCACGGAAAGCAGAGGGGCGAACGAACAAAGGCCCTGGGATCCCACCCACGCGGGAGCCCAGACCCAGAAACAGCCACACGCCCGCACGCAGCCCTACAGCCCCGCAGGAGAGAGCAGAGACGGCACTCGGAACCAGGCACCCAGGCAAAAGGAGGGGGAGGCGGCAGAGAAAGGTTCGCTAGCTGCCAGCAAACGGCTCCCAGAAAGCCACCAGCCCAGGCGCGCGGAATCCAAGCACCAGCACCCCCCAGCCCAGAGACCCTGGCCACGGAAAGCAGGGGATCCCCAGCTGAGGCGGAGAGGGGTGGGTGGTGGGAGAGCGCGCACCGCAGTTTACCGGTCGTTCTGTCTCTGACCAGATGCTCTGCAAGGCTGCTCTCCCGTTTGCTGGTCTCCGATAGGAATCCAAGATGGTGGATCCGTGCTGCGTTAGCTGGTAAGGAATCTCTGCCTGAGTCTCTCCTCGCTCTCCGTTCTCTTTTAGTATTCTCACTCCGTTTGGTGTTTGGCTGAGTTCTTTATCTCTTCATTTGGTGTTCTAGGGTTTCAGGATTGTTGATTCTCTGTTAGGCTTAGTTTTTCGGATCTTTGCTGTGGAGGGACGGCGTGGTGTTTCTGCCTAGAGCGCCATCTTGCCCCTCTCTCCTACATATTCCTTTATTGCTGGCCACTTTAGTTGTAAACTACCTCCTTTTATTTATAAAGAGAATGATTGTACAAATTTTACATTGCATTTTTTATCATTCATTATTCATTAGCTATTTAGTGGAAAACTAGGATCTTCCACAGGAAGGATACAGTTAGGAGAAAAACTAATACACCTACCCGGGTATATAATACAATGATGGTATGCTCAAGCATAATCTTCTCTTTTATCATTTCAATTTTTCTGTAATATTTGCTTTCTAGAATTATTAAGATGAACATCATAACAAAAACAAGGAATTAATGCTGATACATCATCTTAGCACTATTGAAGGAGAGCTTGATTATTCAAGATTGGTGTCTGCAACAGGTTTTAGCTTGGAAGAACCTGGATCTAGATTCATAGCTTGAGCAAATTCTTGTGATGGATTGTCCTGCCCTTTGTTGCTCTGGATTTTCTCTCATTGAAGCAGTTGCTTACTGGTGAATGGTCACAGAGCTGAGTAGAGTCTCTGTTTGGCCCCAGAGGAGGTATAAGACCATATGACCTAGAAGAAGATGGTTTCAAGCATTTTGGGCATAGAGATGCTCAAGATTTGTTCTGCTCATTTTCAAATTAGGCAGATCCCCTTTCCTTCATATTTTTTTTTTTTTTTTACAATATGTAGTTATTGCTGTTAGTTGCGATTGAGCCAGCTCTGACTCATGGCAACCATTTTTATAACAGAATGAAACTTTACCCAGTCCTGCCATCTACATGATTGTTGGTATGTTTGAGTCCATTGTTATGGTTATTGTGTCCATCCATCTCGTGGAGGGTTTCCCTCCTTTTCTCTGACCCTCCATTTTACCAAACATGGTATCCTTTTTTATTTCCTGATGACATGTCCGAAGTAAGTGAGTTAAAGTCTCATCCTCAGTTTACAATATGGAATCCCATCATTTCATCTTTCTAATTATTCATCTTTTGATTTGCTTTAGTGTATTGCCAACTTTCTTAAAAACAGGATTTTCTAAGCACTATTCTCAGTGTGGCCTGGTTAGCTTTGAGAAGTGCTAATACTGACATCCATGCCTATTACTACAGCCACAACTTGCATTTCTGTTTCAGTTTGGTAACCTCATCATTATTCACAAATGCAATTCAATAATGATTTTTTATTCATACTGTTAGCTCTGTCGTTTTTAAGGAAATTCCCTTAGATTTTTAAATTTGGGGTAAGAGGCATACATCTACTGGTTGAAGTGGGGAATTTTAGGCCCTGTAGGAAGGAAGGAAGCTGTCATCACAGGGCTGTGGGGAGTGACTTTTAGACAGACAGGGTTTCACTTCACTCTACTCACTCCATATGCTTCATTCACTGAGCCTAGGCATGTGGCCAGCCCTGATTAGCACAACTTGACCTCGTGTTGGCCCTGCTATTCTTTGCTGGAGAAAATCTCATTCCCCTGTAGCAATTGCATGCCTAGCTGACAATGAAGCATTTATTGCTTGTTTGTTCAGTAATTAATTAATTAATTCTCCTGCTTTTCTTAAGTTTCTAGTAAGTGTCCAACACTTTGGAAAATATAAAGATGTTTATAACATACTCTTTTATGATTAGCAATTATAATCAAGTGTCAAAATGTGTTTTTTGGGAGCTAGCTAAATTTGAACATCATGGAATGACAGGCATTACTATTGCTCACTGATGTTTCTCGTTCTCCTCTTCTCGATCCCCTAGAGTGTTACACTTCCCTGAACCTTAAAGCAAGGCATGGCCACATGTTTTCCTTTAACAACAGAATATGAGAGAGTGATGTTTGTCACTCTTAGGAAGAAACATGTAAGTAGTATGATTCTCATGGTCTTGACCCTGTGGCAGGAAACTGTGGCTGTTTCTTGTTGAATTGTCACCTTCATGAGTTGGTGAAGCCTACATGATCCTGGGATCCTGAAGGATTACAATAATCAGAATCCCCTCTATGGCCAATGCTGGACAAGTAGCCTGCATGAAATTCATAGTAGGTGCTCACTAAATGCTTTTTAGACAAACCCATGCATGTGCAAATGAATGTCCATTTAAGGTAATGGCATATTTGTTTGGTGGGAAGAGGATTCTAGAGTCTTGGTCCTGAACTTGGCAGAGTCTATGCTTCTATTCTGTAGGACCAACATCTAACATTTATTTCAAAATCCTTCGCTATGCCTTTTCTATGAAAACTAAGTACAGGTTTGAGAAAATAGTAATTTTTAGCAAGAAAATACAGGCAGTCCCTGACTTATTTTATTGGGGTTAACGTACTAGAGTTACGACGAACTGCACTTACGACTGTTTAGTTTTTGTGCAATTTTGTTGTTAGTGGTATGTACTACATACAATGTTGCAATGTGTAATTTGCTGATGTCATCATTCGCTGATGCTCACTTGTAGATGTTTGATGTTATGATTTATAAAGATACTGATAATAAAAAGCAATAATAATGAAAACTAAAAGAAAAAAGATGAGGTAGTCAACTTATGTCAGAACTGATTTATGATGGAGTAGTTGGAATAGAACCCCTTTGTAAGCTGGGAACTATCTGTATAAATTCTGAAAGTCAACTATCTTTTTGCTTAAATACATTAGCCCTAAATGAGGAGATGGGTGTCGATTGAACTTCTTTTGTTTCAATTTTCTTAGACTCAATGTTTATGCCTTAAATATTATTTCTGAGGGTAAAAATGGATCTTTTGTTTTGTTTAATGTGTATTGTCAGGTAAGAAGTTTACACGATATATTGATTAAACCTTTGCCTGAAATATATGTTTTAATGCATTTTGAATAAGTAAGGATTCATTTCATATTGGCATAAAAAAATCACAAAATCTGAGAGTTGGAAGAAAACCTGGGTATTGTGTACTTACCTTTTTATAGAGAGTAACACTGAAGAATTAAAAAAAAACTCACTGCCATCGAGACAATTCTGACTCATAGCAACCCTATCGGACAGAGTAGAACAGTCCCATAGAGTTTCCAAGGCTGTAATCTTTACTGAAGCAGACTGCCACACCTTTCTCCCAAGGAGCAGCTGGTGGCTTCAGACTTCTGAACTTTTGGTTAGCAGCCAAGTGCTTTAACCGCTGTGCCACCAGAGAAGGTCGCATAAAGTTCCTAGCTTTCAGGAACATGTGGTTTTGTACTACAGAAATATTTAATTAGTTAAATTCCCTGTCTATTAAAAGGGAAGGCTTGAAATGGTACTACTAGAAATCCTTTAGCAGGTTAAAGTGATAACATTCATTTCAGATTTTAACTGATAGTTATCAAAGGCATATTAATTCCAGTTCAAATTTACTACCCCTAGTAATAGAAAGTGGGGAGAGCTTCTGCTACATCATTAATTAGTAATTTGTTGGTCAAAGGCACAACTTTTATAAGATGGATATCAGATTTTTAAATGGCTAATATGGGCTTGTCTATCTAGCAAAAAGTAGAAAAAACCAAAAACAAAAACAAACATCATTTCTCCTTTTAATTCTCTACAACGTTAGCAGACGGGAGTATTTTATGCCTGTACTGATTGGACGAATACCAGCTAATTCTCCTCATATCACTAAGTTTAGATGTGACAGATGAGAACATGGTGTCTTTGGTTCCTTGGGACCACTCAGTCAGAGGAGTGGTACAAAGGACAGTTCCTGAGTAAAACATAATAAGTGCCCAGGCACATAGCAGGTTCTCAGTAAGTATTTGTTAAAAGGACACTGGGGGCAAAGGAATATGCACCTAATTGTCTCCATGAACAACTGCTTCCTTTGCCATGAGACCAGAAGAACTGGATGGTGCTTGGCTACCATTACTAAACATCTTGATCAAAGATTCTGTAGAAGAATACAGATCAAAAGGGGAGGGGGGCGGGATTTGGAATCTAATTTCAAATTCTTGTAGAATCCAGACTTTCTGGAGCCATTGAAGTTGGATGAACACCCAAAACTATCATACTGAGATAATCTTTAATCCTTAATTCTTAAACCAAAAATAGCCCATTAAGTCTTTTTTTAACTGGCTGACATTTTGGTTAGCAGCTAAGTTCTTTAACTGCTGCACAAGCAGGGTTTCTCATCCAAACAATAGTTTAACTGAATTAGTAAAGAATGTCTACCTTAAGCATTGTGCTCTTTTAAAGAACTATCTACATGGGATCAAAATGACAACAGAAACTTGAAAGTTTAGATAGGCAGCTTAGGGGGCAATGAGTTTATATTTGGAAAAGGAGGGTAAGAATCATTGCACAACTTGAAGAATGTAATAAATGTCACTGAATTATACATGTAGAAATTGTTGAATTGGTGTATGTTATCCTGCATATATTTTCAACAACAATAAAAATAAAATAAATATTAAAAATATATATATGAGAAAACAAGATCCATCAATATGCTGTCTACAAGAGACACACCTTAGAAACAAAGATGTGAATTTATTAAAAGTCAAAGGTTGGGAAAAAATATACCCAGCTAACAACTACCAAAAAAAAGCAGGAGTAGCAATACTAATCTCAGATAAAATAGACTTTAAAACAAAGTCGACCATAAAAGACAAAGAAGGACACTATATAATGATTAAGGGGACAATCCATCATGAAGACATAACCATAATAAACATCTATGCACCCAATGACAGGGCTCCAAAATACATAAACTCTAACAACACTGAAAAGAGAAATTGACAGTTCCACAATAATAGTAGGAGACTTCAACACACCACTCTCAGTAAAGGACAGAACAACTAAAAACAACTCAGCAAAGATACAGAAGACCTAAAGGGCACAATCAGCCAACTGGACCTCATAGGCATATATAGAACACTCCACCCAACAGCTGCAAAATACACATTCTTTTCCAATGCACATGGAATGTTCTCCAGAATAGACCACATCTTAGGCCACAGAGCAATCCTCAACAAGATCCAAAATGTTGAGATAATTCAAAGTATCTTCTCTGACCACAATGCCATCCAGGTAGAAATTAACAACAGAAAGAGCAAGGAAAAATCAATTACATGGAAACTGAATAATACCCGGCTTACACATCACTGGGTAATAGAAGAAATCAGAGATGGAATAAAAAAATTCCTAGAATCAAATGGGAATGAAAACACATCATACCAAAACCTTTGGGACACAGCAAAGGCAGTCCTCAGAGGACAATTTATAGCAATAGATGCACACATCAAAAAAGAAGAAAGGGACAAAATCAAAACATTAACTACAGAACTCAAACAAATAGAAAGAGAACAGCAAAAAAATCCCACAGCCACCAGAAGAAAGGAGATAGTAAAAATCAGAGCAGAAATCAATGAAATAGAGAACAGAAAAACAATAGAAAGAATCAACGAAACCAAAAGTTGGTTCTTTGAAAGAATCGACAGAATCGACAAACCACTGGCCAGACTGACAAAAGAACAACAGAAGAGGACACAAATAACCCAAATAAGAAATGAAATGGGAGACATTACAACAGACCCAACTGAAATAAAAATTATTATAACTGAATATTATGAAAAACTATACTTCAACAAATTTGAAATCCTAGAGGAAATGGATAAATTTCTAGAAACACACTACCTACCCAAACTACAACATAGTGATGTTGAAAATCTGAACAGACCCGTAACAAGAGAAGAGATTGAAAAGGTAATAAAAAAACTCCCAACCAAAAAAAAGCCATGGCCCAGATGGCTTCACTGGAGAATTCTACAAAACATTTACAGAAGAGCTTGTACCAGTACTACTCAAGCTATTTCAGAGCATAGAAGAGGAAGCAACACTTCCAAATTCATTCTGTGAAGCCAGCATAATGCTGATACCAAAACCAGGCAAAGACATCACAAAAAAAGAAAATTACAGACCAATATCTCTCATGAATATAGATGCAAAAATTCTTAACAAATTCCAGCCAGTAGAATTCAGCATCTTGTCAAAAAAATAATACACCACGACCAAGTAGGATTCATACCAGGTATGCAAGGATGGTTTAACATTAGAAAATCAATCAACATAATCCACCACAGAAATAAAATGAAAGAAAAGGGTTATATGATCATCTCGGTTGATGCAGACAAGGCATTCGACAAAACCCAAAACCATTCTTGATAAAACCTCTCAAGAAAATAGGTATAGAAGGGAAATTTCTCAACATAATAACAGACATCTATGCAAAACCAGTGGCCAACATCATTCTTAATGGAGAGAGGCTGAAAACATTCCTCTTGAAAACAGGAACAAGACAAGGATGCCCTTTATCACCACTCTTATTTAACATTGTGCTGGAAGTTCTAGCTAGAGCAATAAAGCAAGAAAAAGAAATCAAGGGCATCCAAATTGGTAATGAAGAAGTTAAACTGTTCCTGTTTGCAGATGATATGATACTATACATGGAAAACCCTAAAGACTCCATGAGAAATCTACTGGAACTAATAGAAAGATTCAGCAGAGTAGCAGGATACAAGATAAATATTCAAAAATCAGTTGGATTCCTATACACCAAAAAGGGAACAATGAAATGGAAATCAGGAAAACAATACCATTTATAACAGCCCCTAAAAGATAAAATACTTAGGTATAAATCTAACCAGGGATGCAAAAGACCTATACAAAGAAAACTACAAAACACTACCGCAAGAAACCCAAAGGGATCTACATAAACGGAAAAACATACTATGCTCATGGATAGGCAGATGCAACATTGTGAAAATGACAATTCTACCCAAAGCAATTTACAAATACAATGCAATCCTGACCTAAATACCAACAACATTCTTCAAAGAGGTGGGAAAACTAATCATTAACTTTATGGAAAGGGAAGAAGCCCCGAATAAGTAAAGCACTACTGAAGAAGAAGAATAAAGTTAGAGGACTCACATTACCTGACTTTAGAACCTACTATACAGCTACAGTAGTCAAAACAGCCTGGTACTGGTACAATGACAGATACATTGACCAAAGGAACAGAATTGAGAACCCAGATGTAAATCCATCCACCTATGGTCACTTGATCTTTGACAAGGGCCCAAAGTCCATCAAATGGGGAAAAGACAGGCTTTTTAACAAATGGTGCTGGCAAAACTGGATATCCATTGGCAAAAAAATGAAACAGGACCCATACCTCATGCCGTATACAAAAACTACTTCAAAATGGATAAAAGACCTGAATATAAAGCCTAAAACTATAAAGTTCATAGAAGAAAAAATAGGGCCAACCCTATAGGCCTCAATGCACGGCATTAACAGGATGCAAACCATAACCATCAATGCACAAACCCCAAAAGATAAGCTAGATAACTGGGATCTTCTAAAAATCAAACACCTATGCTCTTCAAAAGACTTCATCAAAAGAGTCAAAAGAGAACCTACAGACTGGGAAAAAATTTTGGACAGTACACGTCAGATAAAGGTCTAATCTCCATAATCTACAAGAAAATCCAACACCTCTACAACAAAAAGACAAATAATCCTATTAAAAAATGGACAGCCCCGTAAAACCAAATGAGGCTAATGATGTACAGGAGTCCAGTGACAAGGGCCAGAAGGCAGAAGGGGACAAGGAAGCTGGTGATAGGGAACCCAAGGTTGAGGAAGGATAGTGTTGATGTGTTGTGAGATTGTTAACCATTGTCATAGGGCAACATTTGTAGTAACTGTAAATGAGAAACTATTTTGTTCTGTAAGCCTTCATCTTAAGTGAGAATAACAGCACAATTGGAAAAGCGTAGTCAATGTCACTGAACTGTGTATGTAGAAATTTTTGAAATGGTGCATCTTCGGCTATGTGTATTTTCACCAAAAAAAAAAAAAAAAAAGGTTGAGAAGTTAGAGGGTTAATATGTTGTGGGGTTGTTAACCAATGTCATAAAACAACATGTGTACTACTGTTTCATGAGAAACTATTTGTTCTGTAAGCCTTCACCTGAAGTACAATAAAATACTAAAAAAAAAAAAAAAAAAAAAAAAAATTGGGCAAAGGAAAGGAGCAGACACTTCACCAAAGAGGACATTAAATGGCCAACAGACACATGAGGAAATGTTCGTGATCACTAGCCATTAGAGAAATGTAAATTAAAACCACAATGAGATACCATCTCACCCCGGCATTACTGGCACGAATCAAAAACACTGGAAATAACAAATGTTGGAGGGGCTGCAGGGACATCTGAACTCTTATGCACTGCTGGTGGGAATGCAAAATGATACAACTATTTTGGAAAATGATATGGCTCTTCCTCAGAAAGCTAGAAATAGACACACCATTCGATCCAGCAATCCCACTCCTAGGAATATATCCTAGAGAAATAAGAGTCGCCACTCGAATAGACATATGCACACCTATGTTCATGGCAGCATTGTTCACAATAGCAAAATGATGGAAACAACCTAGATGCTCATCAACAGATGAATGGATAAACACACTATGATACATACACACAATGGAGTACTATGCAACGAGAAAGAACAACAATGAATCTGTGAAGCATCTCATAACATGGATGAAACTGGAGGACATTATGCTGAGTGAAATAATTCAATCACAAAAGGACAAATATTGTATGAGACCTCTATTGTAAAACCCCTGAAAAAGTTCACACACAAAATGTAACAATCTTTGTTGGTTACCAGGGATGGGAGGGTTGGGGAGGGAATACTAAATAGGCAATAGATAAGTGGTATCTTGGGTGAAGGGTGAGACAGTACACAATACAGGGGAAACCAGCACAACTTGTACAAGGAAAGGTCATGGTAGCTCCACAGACAAGTCCAAACTCCCTGAGGGACTGAATTGCTGGGTGGAGGGCTGTGGGGACCATGGGCTTGGGGAACATCTAGCTCAACTGGCGTAACACGGTTTATAAAGACAAAATTCTACATTCTACCTTGGTGAGTAGTGTCTGGGGTCTTAAAAGCCTGTGAGCAGCCATCTAAGATACTCCACTGGTCTCATCCCTTCGGGAGCAAGGGAGAATGAAGAGAACAGGATACAAGGAAAAGATTAGTCCAAAGGACTAATGGATCACAGCTACCAAGGCCTCCACCAGACTGAGTCCAGTACAGCTAGATGGTGCCTGGCTACCACCACTGACTGCTCTGACCAGGATCACAACAGAGGGTTCTGGAGAGAGCTGGAGAAGGATGTAGAACATAATTTTAACTCACACACACAAAAAAGGACCAGATTTACTGGCCTAAAGGAGACTGGAGAAACCTCGAGAGTATGGCCTCCAGATACCCTTTTAGCTCAGTGGTGAAGTCATCTCCGAGGTTCACCGTTCAGCCTGGGAGTGGACAGCCCCATAAAACCAAATGGGACTAATGAGGTACAGCAGTCCAGGGACAAGGGCCAGAAGGCAGAATGGGACAAGGAAGCTGGTGATCGGGAACCCAAGGTTGAGTAAGGATAGTGTTGATGTGTTGTGAGGTTGTTAACCATTGTCATAGGGCAACGTGTGTACTAACTGTTAAATGAGAAACTATTTTGTTCTGTAAGCCTTCATCTAAAGTGAGAATAGCAGCACAATTGGAAGAGCATAATGGATGTCACTGAACTGTGCATGTAGAAATTTTTGAAATGGTATGTCTTTGGCTATGTATATTTCCACCAAAAAAAAAAAAAGGTCCAGAAGGGAGAGAGTTGACACGTTGTGGGGTTGTTAACCAATGTCATAAAACAATATGTGTACTACTGTTTCATGAGCAACTATTTCTTCTGTAAACCTTCACCTGAAGTACAATAAAAAAGAAAAAAAAAATATATGATATGGGAAAACAATGGTCTATTGAATGCAAATTCATTTGACAGCTAAAGAAGGAAAAAAAATTATATCATATTCTTGTACTCACAAGGACGAGTACTGTGGATTAGAAGCAAGAATGGCAGTTGAAGACTTTTTTGCTGTATTGTAAAAATTAGTTTAATTATGAAATTAGCAGGTGAGTGGGTGATTCTTTTTTCTTTTTGTAATGTGATTGTCAGTTTTTTTCTTGAGTGTAGATGAGTAGGCATTATTTCCAAATGTGTATTAATAAAAGGTAAAGGTATTTTTTTTTTTTCTTTTCATAGAGATCAGTAAAAATAGATTTTGAGAATCTCAAGAACCGGTCTATCTAAACAAAGAGAAGAAAATGGAAACAGCTTATTGATGAACTACTCAACACCTCTTTTTTCCCACATTTCTATTTGAAAATCAATTATTTTCATTAATTTATCAAATACACTGAAATAAAATACCACTAGAAATGCCAGTTTCATTTTTTCCATTGTTATAATAGGACACTAATTTTTACTATTATATCACCTTTTCATTTTAAGTATTCACTTCAGACTCTCTTAGCATCTTTGATAAAGCATATCAAGAGTCTGAAATCAGGTATATTTTATGGCTAATTATTTCTTCTTGCACGCATGGGATAAAACTAAACATTTGTTTTTAAAAATGTATTTCCAAAATAAAAACATTCAATAGAATGGAATTCTGTTTTTATTTTGATCACAACCTGAGAATTTCACAGCTCAATCCGTTCCTTACAAGGCAACATGCTTAACTAGACCTGTGGCATGTAAATGTCACTGGGCAAATTTACTTATAATACACGGGGTAATGTGTAATAGTTACTAGTTGTTTTAGGCAAAGTGAGATTCCTAAAGAAGTAATGCCAACCTTTACACATATACGAGCTGGTAAGACCTCTTATTGAACTCTTCTTTTGTGTTTGTTGTTAGTTGCCATCGAGTCGGCTCTGACTCATGACAACAGTCATATATGACTGAACAAAATGTTACCCAGTCCTCTGCCATCTTCACCATCTCTGTATGCTCCAGTCCATTATTGCAGCCACTGTGTATTTTGAGTGCCTTCCAACCTGAGGTGCTCATCTTCTAGCACTACATGAAACAATATTCTGTTGTGATCCATAGGGTTTTTTAGAATAAGTAAGGATCCATTGGCTGATTTTTAGATGTAGATTGCCAGGCCTTTCTTCCTAGTCTATCTTAGTCTGGAAGCTCTGTTAGAATCTGTTCACCATGATGACCTGCTGGAATTTGAACTACCGGTGGCATAGCTTCTAGCATCATAGTGACAGGAAAGCCAACATGGTATGGCAAACTGATAGATGGATGATGGATTTCAAGTTTAGAAACAGCAAATACGCTCTTGGAAACATTTCTAAATTTTTTTCAAGTAGATAATTGCAATGGCTTTGAAAATTGCTTTATGTATTACAAAATGATATCATGCGGCCCCATGTTGAATTTTTATACCACACATTTTCAATGCATAATAATTATTTTACATAGCCCAAGTGAATAATTACTTCATACAGTCATTATATAAAATACTTTAATAAATTCTCACAAATAACTACATATACAGATATATCATTAGTAGTTCTAAAAATTATAGGACAAATTGTAACATGGAAAATTTTCTGTACTTAAAAAAAAAATAAACAACAAGCCATTGCCATCAAGTCAATTTCAACTCATAGCGACCCTACAGGACAGAGTATAACTGCCTCATAGAGTTTCCAAAGAGCGTCTGGTGGATTTGAGCTGCTGGCTCTTTGGTTAGCAGCCGTAGAACTTAACCACTATGCCACCAAGATTTCCTTTCCGTACTTAGGGGTCTAATAAAATATATTATAGTTCTAAATTTTTAATAATATTACTGGTGAAGAAATTAGAGGAAGAAGTAATATTTATATAGTAAATTAAAAAAAAAAAAAACTTACTGTATAAAGTGGAGGGCCAATGAGAAAGAGGAAGACCCTCAAGGACATGGATTGACACAGTGGCTGCAACAATAGGCTCACGCATACCTACTACCGTGAGGGTGGCATAGGACTGGGCAACATTTTGTTCTTTCATAAATGGGGTGGATATTGAGTTGAGCCAACTCAACAGCACCTAACAAGCACAACAACAAATTTAAAAACACTTCAAATAGTGGACAGTCATTTTTTTACATTATCGCTTAAGCTTTGGGTGATTTTAGATTGTTCAAAGTCTCTGAAATTTTATTCACATTATGTAAAAATTTGGGATTAGTTTTTGTCTCATTCCTATAGACTGAACAGAATACTCTTTCAGAAAGAAATATCAAGAATAAAGCTCTTCGGTATGCTTGACATTTTATGCACTTTTCAAACCTGACACACTGTTCCTCCTTGCTCTGGAAGCTTCCTTTTGTTATTCACATCTCTCACATCCAATCATCAGAGAACATTTTCAGCCCAAATGGTGCTGATAATCCCAGCTGCAAGATCTCTAGGCAAAACAGGGCATCTTTTGCAACATTTTGTAGGCAGAGTTTTAATACACTGATATCAAATCCATCCCCCCAACCCCCCGCATCTTTACGATGTTTTCTATTCTCAGCAGTACGTTGTTCTAGATTTCATCTAATTTCTTGTTATAGGAAAAAAGAGGTGACAGAAAAAAATGTATTTTCATTTTAACGGCTGCCATAAAGAAGTGGTTATTTCTGCAGTTCATAAATGACACACAGCTCTGCCTGACAAGCATGATCACTTCCAGGTACAGAGCATGAGATAAGGCAAAAGCAATCGACTATTATCTATTCTTCAAAAAACCCGTTAAGCTTTTCCTCAGTTTTTTTTGTTTTTCTTTTTTTTGGTCGCCTTTATTCTCTTTTAAAGGTCCCTGGGTGGTGCAAATGATTTGTGCTCAATTACTAACCTGAAGGTTGGTTGTTCAAACCCTCCCAGCAGTGCTGTGGAAGAAAGACCTGACGATCTGCTTCTGAAAAGATTACAGCCAAGAAAACCCTATAGAGCAGATCTACTTTGTTAACACACGCGGTTGCCATGAATTGGAATCAGCTTGATGGCAACAGGTTTTTTTCTGTTTTGGATACTTTGTTAATAAGAACATATCACTAAGCTGATAACAGATACTGTGGCTGTAACAGTAAAATCCTCATGTGAGGAATATTGATTTCCCTACTTAAACAGAGCTTTCAAACAAAGCTCACAGGACCAGCGTCTTATCCCATGGATTAATTCAATGCAATAATCTTATCCTATACACTTTTTTTGTTTTGTAAAATCATGAAAAATTTTAACGACGTAAGATTATACCTATGTAGCTTTCAAAATCAACTTGATGGCGCACAACATGCTTTAACTAAGGCTCACTGAGATAAGGAATGGAACACTTACTCATAAATTAATGTAGTATAGTAATTCAGGGTTGTCCCCAGGGCCAGGATTCTAAAGTTGGCTTTGTCACTTAAAGCTATGTGACTTTCTAATGTCCATTGTCTTCAAGACACCAGAATCTTATCTCTCCTCCATATAAACCATTGAAATAGTCTTTTTCTTCCTAATCACCATATAATTTAGTCCTGAGGATCCCACGTGGTATGTGGATATCCTAGGAGTTCTCACGACTCTTTCAGAGGGATCACACGATCAAAACGTATTTTCATAATAATATTAACATGTTGTGTGGCTTTCTTACTGAAGGTACAATAGCAGCTCATGGCACCTTAGCAGGACTCAAGGGGGTGGCACAGACTGTAATAGCAGTCTTTGGCTTTTTCACTGCCACATAGTTGTAACGTTAAAAAAAAGAGCCAATTTCACTTAAGAATGTCCTTGATGAAGCAGGAAAAACTATTAATTTTATCAAATCTCAATGTTTGAGTATATTTCTTTTTAATTGCTGGTGATTGTTGCCTTGAGAAAAAGCATTTATGTGATTGTTTGAGTTGTGAGCTGAAATAACTCCTTTTTCTTGGAATACTTACTTCTGCCTTAAAGAATGGCTGACTGACAAACTGTTGTTCTCAGACACAGATATTTGACAGACATTTTTCTTCAAAATGCACTAAATGAGCCCGTCATCCAGGAAAACAATGGACAGTATTTGAAGCCAATGATAAAATTGGATGTTTCAAATGAAAATGAGAATTTTGGAAAACTTCTTTTTACCACCGTAAGTTTGACAGCTGTCCAATCTGTGAAGAATTTTCTGATAAGACGGGTAGTGATATTAATAAATGTGATTTATTTGATATTGTGTAGTAAATTAATTTAAAATTTGGAAGATCCATGTAACTAATCTTTAGAAACTACCGCTAGTTGAGTGTTAGCATAGTATCAAAGAAGTATCAATTGTTTGACAGTTACTGAAATACTCTGCTCCTTTCCAAATACACATTTGTGTGATAATGATTTTTTTAAAATATACTTTAACAAAAGGAATAAATCACAACAGATTGAATTCATAATCATATGTCAGAATCCAGTTGTCTTCTATTAAGCCAGATATTAATTTGCAAAAATGCTAATCAATGATATACTTCTCACTGTATTCTTTTTTCCTTTGAAAATTATTATTTACATTAACATATAAAGATTCATCAGTTACTTTTAAAAGAATAAATAACATTAAAATATGTCTTAGTGTCACTTTCTAATATGGTAAATATCAATAGATAAAGTGTACAACAGAATAAAAACAACATGAACCAAAGATCTTTGGCATCCTCAATAATTTTTAATTATATTAACGTTTTTTAATTTTAAGAATATAAAGGGGTTCTTGAGGAGCTCTGGTAGCACAGTGGTTAAATGTTCAGCTGCTAACCGAAAAGTCAATGCTTCGAACCCACCAGCGGCTCTTCAGAAGAAAGATGTGGCAGTCTGCTTCCGTGAGGGTTACAGCCTTGGAAGCCCTACGGGGCAGTTCTACTCTGTCCTCTACAGTCATTATGAGTTGGCATTGACTCGATGGCAGTGAGTTTAAAGGGATCCTGAGACCTAAAATGTGAGAACTGGTGATCTTGCATCTCCTGGGGGATTTACCTGCTCTCTGTTCTTCCTCTCTGGCCCTGTCATGGTTTGAATTATGTCCCCCCCAAAAATGTGTGTATCAGTTTGGCTAGGCCATGATTCCTGGTACTGTGTGATTCTCCTGTATGTTGTAAACCTGCCTCTATGATGCTAATGAGGGAGGATGGGTGGCAGTTGTGTTAGTAAGGCAGGACCTGATCTACAGGACTGGATTGTGTCCTGAGGCAATGTCTTGAGATATAAAAGACAGAGGTGAGCTGTGAGACAGCGGGACCTCAGACTATCCAGAAAGCAGTGCCGGGAGCACAGTGCATCCTTCAGACTGGGGTCCCTGCGCTGAGAAGCTCCTAGTCCGGAGGAACACTGATGAGAAGGCCAACAGAGAGAAAAAGCCTTCCCCTGGAGCTGACACCCTGAATTTGGACTTTTAGCCCACTTTGACTGTGAGGAAATAAATTTCTCTTCGTTAAAACCATCCACTTGTGGTATTTCTCTTATGGCAGCACTAGATGACTAAGACAGGCCCCTTCAGAGTTACCTGGGCAACACCTTCCACTGACCACTGCTGCTGAGGCCTGTCAAGACAAACCTGAGTCTAGGGCAAGGATTAACCTTTGCGTGCTCCCCAAATTCCAAAGTTTGTGGTTTTGATGCAGTGCTGACTTCTTGGATTGTTCACTTTACCAAAACCACTATGTTGTTATTTGCCCTCAAGTGAGTTCCAGCTCATGGAGACCTTATGTGTAACGGAATGAAATGTTGCTCGGTCCTGCGCCATCTTTGTGATTGCTGGTACGTTTGAGTCCATAATGAGGGCTATCGTGTCAACCCACTTCACTGAGGGTTTCTCTCGTTTTATCTGACCTTCTACTTTACCAAACATGATGCAGTTTTCTAGCATTTAGTGTCTCCTGATAATGTGTTGGGCAAAACCACTACAGGCTGTCTAAAAGGAAAGAACACTCCCCTCATCCTCAGGGGGTTGGTTACAGCTTATGCTCGGAGCTGTGGTCTGCTTGGATCTCTGCATCTCACCAGAACCTTTGTGAAAACAACTCTCAGGTCTCTGCTTGAAATTTTCTTTTCCAAAAGCTTCAGCCAGGAGCCTATGCCACCAAATGTGGTATTCTTATGGTTTTTTATCTCCTTTTCTTTGAGGCGCTGTCCCCAAGAAAACTCAAATTAATAATATAATACAACAAACCCTCAGGCCAAACAAATGCTGCTAACACTTCTGGCTAATTTACCAGACAAGCCGAGCCTTGTCTGAATGGTAGTTTAAGCTCAGGTTGGATGCTTGATATTGTGGCCTTTTTAATTGAATAAGTGGTAGGGTGCAAACAAACAAACAAAAAAAGCAAGCTTTAGTCTCCCAGCCACTAATCTTTTAGGCTTGGATTGTGGAATAGTTCTCCCCTTGACTGTTGAATGAAGTCTCAGGTTTGCCTCAGAGTTTATTTAATTATAGTTAGTTAATAAAGAGTTCAAATAAATCTCCTTGAGAACAGTCTCACTTCAGTCATTAAAATGTCCAGTCCAGAGTAGCCATCAAATGCGAAATTGAAAGTTAATGCTTCTTTCTGCTCCACCCCAACATGGTATAATGCTTATTCCAGATTCATCGCTCTCTCTCCCTCCCTCTCTATTGCTCTATCTCTATCTCATTTACCTATCTCTATTTCTATCTCCTCTTCTCTGTGCTTTTGGCTCAAAGTAATGGCATCAGACTCTCTCTTGATCTATTTTGCCCATGTATATCAGTTAGGGCTAATTTTCAGTCAGTGGCAGAAACTTACAGATAACTAAAATATAAAAACACTTCCCTAAGTTTGGTAAATAGACTTCCTGGCGTTCTCCAGCCAACTAGCCACCCCTTTCCCCATTCCCTTTCACAGCTCCCCCTCACTTTTGCATCATCCAGCAACAACAGGGTAATGGATGTCCAGCAGTGCAGGGCACCAGGATCCTGGTCCAGCTCTTGTCAATATCAGTGTAGCAGCATTTGCTAAATATCTTGAATATCACCACAGACTACCCCAAATTTCCAGGGGTATGGGTCAAGTTCTTTGGGGAGGTCCCTTGAAACACCTCTTAGGTGACTGTCCTCACCTTTCATCCTTCACTGGTAACATCCAAACTTATGTCCCCAGTTCTCCTATACCTGCAATGCTGGTAGCTCTGTGTTGGGCCACACTTTGGCAAGTTCTACATGGGTTTTCCAGCACTTGCTTCAGTAAGGAAGGACACTTAGCAGGTACTTTTTGTTCTAGACCTTTGGGGCTCAGTTGAATCAATAAAATTCTTATCATCACAATCAGTCACAATCTATTTGGTATGATCACAAATCCACTGAAATTCTATCAAGAAAATATGTGTCAAGTTGGTAATAACTGCATTTTGCTGGGACGTATTATGGTTTTTACTCTATAGGACTAATATAAAAATATAGCAGGGTTCTTTTTTTTATTCTGGTAAATGTGTATGTAACAGAATATCTGCCATTTCAACATCCTTCTCATGGACAACTCAATGACATGAATTGTGTTCATCATGCTGTGCAACCACCACCATTAACCATTTCCAAATTTTTCCATCACTAGAAAGGATTTTTTCAGGGGCTAAGGAAATTGTCACAAGGCTAAGATTAAATATGGCAACCATTTAAACATAATTTTGGAGTTCACATGAATGTCACCATATTTTCACATATACATGTATGTGTGTGTATGGATATATATATATATATACTCACACGTATATGTGAATGTATGTGTGTATATATATCCACTTAGAGATCTTGAGACACTGCTTAGCTCATTAAAATATGTAGAGAAGAGACAGTTTATGTCACCAAAATACAAAACACCCAAGATAGGACTCTATGAATGGTGGTAGGAAAGAGGAATATCATTTACAAGAAAATCCTGTGAAGGGAAAAATAGTGGAAATAAAGAAAACTGTTGACTTCAGTTTTTCAAATGTAAAAAAATAGTAAAAAAAAAAAAGGTTCTATTCAATAAGCTTAAAATTGCAAAATTCTAAACTGTCAACAATCTCCTTTTTTTATATTTTCTCTATTTCTTCTTTCTTCATCTCTATGCTCATCACCTTCTCACAGAAACGTATAACATTGTGCAATAATTTATATTCACTTATTTAAAATAAAAACCTTGTCACACCAAGCAGGAGAAGACAAATGAGTTTTATTGTGTTTATAAGAGAGTGCCAAATGTTGGATCAGCATAAAGAAAAGAGCCGGGAGGGATCTAATTGTTGCCTTCATGCATTTTGAGACATTAGTAGGTCAAGGATTAAGACAGGGAGATAATTCAGAACCGAGTACCTAATGAGGTTGTTAATGCATCTCAAATGAGTGTGACATGCTTTGGAAATATTGATGAGTTTTCACTGAGGGTCACTGCAAGTCTGTGGTGTTGTCTTCCATGATCCAGTGCCTCTACCTAATGACAGCAGGACTCAGTGTTGTTAACGTAACAATGAATGATGCTTTCTTAGTTCGCTATGGATTTTCACTGTTCACTGACAAGGAGAACTACCTTTAGATTTCATTAAGTCACCCAGCTACTCACAAATTTTGGTTATTTTAGATACAGGTGTTTTTATGTCTTTTGTATCAACAGTAACTTTGGAAACCTTTTAAATATGAAACTAATATTTAGAAATGAAGAAATGGTGGCAAAGTTATTAAAATATATCGGTCAGATAGCACAAAATAGCCATTACAAAGGGAATTGGATTCTATTTTTTTCACATTTGTGTACATAAATAATAAATACTAGAATAGGCAAAATGAAGGTGGAGAAATAGTTAAAAAGAACTCATTAATTCATCCTCAAAGAGGTCATTGCTGTTTAATTAGAAGATTATAAGTGGACTTATAATATCTCATAAGGAGTCCTGGTGATGCAATAGTTAAGTGCTCAGCTGCTAACTGAAAGGTGGGTGGTTAGAATCCACCCAGCATCTTCAAGGGAGAACAGACCTGGTGATCTGCTCCCATAAGGATTAAAGCCTAGGAAACCCTATGGGGCAGTTCTACTCTCTCCTATACTGTTGCTGTGAGTTAGAACCGACTAGACAGCACACAACATAACATTTCATTATACTTTTTAAATACCAGAATTACAAATTATCTCAATTATGCATATATCTTGCAGTTGATAATTCTGGTTCTTTATATTATAGAGTTCTGGAGAAATATTGATGAATATTGAAAATTCTGAGGGTACGAAAAAGGAGCCCTGATGGAACAGTGATTAAGCCCTTGCCTGCTAACTGAAAGATTGGTGGTTCAAACCCACCAGTTGCTCCACAGGAGAAATATGTGGCAGTCAGCTACCATAAATATTACAGCTTTGGAAACTTTAAGGGGCAGTTCTACTGTCCTACAAGGGTCCTATGAGTCAGAATCGACTCAACGGCAATGCGTTGAGTTTTAAAATGTTGTTAGGTGCCGTCGAGTCAGTTCCAACTCATAGAGACCCCATGTTCAACAGAAGAAAATACTGCTTGGTCCTGTGCCATCCTCCTAATTGTTGTTATGCTGGAGTCCATTGTTGCAGCGACTGTGTCAATCCATCTCTTTGAGGGTCTTCCTCTTCTTCACTGACCTCTACTTTACCAAGCATGATGTCCTTCTCCAGAGACTGATCCCGCCTGACAATGTGTTCAAAGTACATGAGACATAATCTCACCGTCTTTGAGTCTAAAGACCATTCTGGTTGTATTTCTTCCAAGACAGATTTGTTCATTCTTTTTGCAGTCTATGGTATATTCAATATTCTTTGCCAACATCACAATTCAAGGGCGTCAATTCTTCTTCAGTCTTCCGTTTTCATCGTCCAGCTTTCTCGTGTATATGAGGCAACTGTAAACACCATGGCTCGTGTCAGGTTCACCTCAGCCCTCAAGGTGATGTCTTTGCTTTTGAACACTTTAAGGAGGTCTTTTGCAGCAGATTTGCTCAATGCAAAGTGTGTTTTGATTCCTTGACTGCTGCTTCCATGGGTGTTGATTTTGGATCCAAGTAAAATGAAATCCTTGACAACTTCAGTCATTTCTCCGTTTATCATGATGTTGCTTATTGGGTCAGTTGCGAAGATTTTTGTTTTCTTTATGGTGAGGAGTAATCTGTACTGAAGGCTGTGGTCTTTAACATTCATCCATAAGTGCTTCAAGCCCTTTTCACTTTCAGCAAGCAAGGTTGTGTCATTTGTATAATGCAGGTTGTTAATGAGTCTTCCTCCAATTGTGATGCTGCATTCTTCTTCATGTAGTCCAGCTTCTGGGATTATTTGCTTAGCATACTGATTGAATAGGTATGGTGAAAGGATACAACCCTGACACACCCTTTCCTGACTTTAAACCATGCAGTATTCCCTTGTTCTTTTTTAATGACTGCTTCTTGATCTATGTTACTGGTTCTTCATGAGCACAATGAAGGGATCTGGAATTTCCATTCTTTGCAATATTATACATAATTTGTTATGATCCACACACTCGAATGCCTTTGCATAGTCAATAAAACACAGCTAATCATTCTTTCTGGTATTCTCTGCTTTCAGCCAGGATCCATCTGACATCAGCAATGATATCCCTCATTCTACATCCTCTTCTGAATCCAGCTTGAATTTCTGGCCGTTCCCTATCGATATACTGCTGCAGCCATTTTTGAATGATCTTCAGCAAAATTTTCCTTGTATGTGATATTAATGATATTGTTCAATAATTTCTGCATTCAGCTGGATCACCTTTCTTGGGAATAGGCATAAATATGGATCTTTTGCAGTCAGTTGTCCAGATAGCTATCTTCCAGATTTCTTGGCATAGACGAGCGAGCACATCTAACACTGCACCTGTTTGTTGAAACATCTCAACTGGTATTCCATCAATTCCTGGAGCCTTGTTTTTCACCAATGCTTTAGTGCAGCTTGGACTTCTTCCTTCAGTACCATCAGTTACTGATCATATGCTATCTCCTGAAATGGTTGAACATTCGCCAGTTCCTTTTGGTACAGTGACTCTGTGTAACCCTTCCTTTTGCTTTGGATGCTTCCTGAGTCGTCTAATATTTTCCCAGTAGAATTCTCCAGTATTGCAAGTCACGAATTGAATTTTTATTTTCAGTTCTTTCAGCTTGAGAAATGACAAGTGTGTTCTTCCCTTTTCATTTTCTATCTCCAGGTCTTTGCACATGTTGTTATAATACTTTAGTTTGTCTTCTCTAGCTGCCCTTTGAAATTTTCTGTTCAGCTCTTTTACTTCATCATTTCTTCCTTTTGCTTTAGCTACTTGACATTCAAAAGCAAGTTTCAGAATCTCTTTTGACATCTATTTTGGTCTTTTTTTTCTTTCCTGTTTTTTTAATAATCTTTTGCTTTCTTCACGTATGATGGCTTGATGTCTTCCCCCAACTCATCTGGTCTTCGGTCATTAACGTTCAGTGGGTCAAATCTATTCTTGAGATGGTCTCTAAATTCAGGTAGAATATACTCAAGTTTGTAGTTTGGCTCTCCTGGACTTGTTTTAACTTTCTTCAGCTTCAACTCGAACTTGCATATGAACAATTTGTGGCCACAGTCGGTCCCTGGCCTTGTTCTCACTGATGATATTGAGCTTTTCCACCATCTCTTTCCATAAATGTAGTCGATTTCATTCCTGTGTACTACATCTGGTGAAGTCCACATGTATAGTTACCATTCATGGTTGAAAAAAGGTATTTGCCATGAATAAATTGTTGTTCTTGCAAAATCTTATCATGGTATCTTAGGTGTTGTTGCTGTCACCAAATACATACTTTCCAACTACTGTTCCTTGTTTGTTTTTTACTTTCTAGTTCCAATCACCAGTAATTACCAATACACCTTGAGCATATGTTTGATCAATACCAGACTGCAGAGGTTGGTGAGAATCTTCAGTTTCTTCATCTCTTACATTAGTGGTTAGTTTGTAAATCTGAATAATAGTCGTATTAACTGGTCTCTCTTGTAGGCATAAGGCTATTATCCTATCACTGACAGCCTTGTATTTTAAGATAGATCTTGGAAGTTCTTTTTGATGAAGAATGTGACACCATATGACCTAACAATTCCATTCAGAGTTATATGTCCAAAAGAATTTGAAGCAGAGTCTTAAACAGACAAATGTACACCCTTGTTCATGGCAGCATTAATCACAATAGCCAAAAGCTGGAAACAACCTAAGTGGCCATCAACAGATAAATGCATAAACATAATGTTGTATGTACATACAAAGGAATATCATTCATCTATAAAGAGAAATGAAGTCCCGATACACACTCCATATTGATGAACTTTGAGAACATTATTCTAAATGAGATAAGCCAGAAACAAAAGGACAGATACTGCATGATCCCACTTTCATGAAATTTCTTAAAAAAAATAAAAAACAGAACAAAAAAACCCAATTGCTGTGAAATTGATTCCTACTCATGGTGATCTCCTGTGTGTCGGATCAGAAGTGTGCTCCATAGGGTTTTCAATGGCTGATTTTCAGAAGCAGATTGCCAGCCTTTTCTTCTGAGGTGCCTCTGAGTGAACTCAAACTTCCCAACCTTTCAGTTAGTAGCCAATCACATTAACTGTTTGCACTACCCAGGAGCTTCATATGAAATATCGAGAATAGGTAAATCCATTGAAAGAAAAGAATATTAATAGCTACCAGGAGATGGGGGAGAGCGGAATAGGAAGTTAAAAATAACTAACAGACAATGTTAATTTACAAAAAAAGAAGAAAAAAAAATGAAATTATTATTGTCAGAAGTCAATAAATTACCACAAGGTTAAAATGGTGGTGGTACGGTGGAAAAAAGCCAAACAAACCTTGAGTTTTGAGTTAATTGTAGGCCTAAACTAAAGAACTAAACTTAGTTGCTCCTCAAACTATTTTGAGCGCTGATTGCATTAATAGTTTTCTTCTTTCTGCTTTTTCCTTTAATAGTTATATATTCTGTATTGTCATTATTTTTGGAGAAGCAGTAAAAGAAGCAAAACTTAATGGGATAATGAGTAGATATCTGAAAATTAGCTAGAGTTGATAGTTTCAATATTGAAAGGAAATTAAGGTACATTGTTGAGCAGAAAGATTAAGTATAAAGAATGGATTTCTTTATAAATCACCAATTTATAATTTACTAATGCACTATTATATAATAGAACAAATCCAAAACCAATTATATTATGAATGAATGATATCACAGTGTACTATAATACTATAGGGTTTATAAAAGTTGAAAATTTCAACTCCACTGTGATTTTCATCTACTTACAGATAAAGTGTCAACTCATAGCAACCTCATAGGATTTCTAAGGCTGTAAATCTCTATGGAAGTAAACTGTCACATCTAGCCAGTGGTGATTTCAAACCGCCAACCTTTCA
Organism: Dugong dugon; assembly: GCA_030035585.1. Lineage (NCBI taxonomy): Eukaryota > Metazoa > Chordata > Mammalia > Sirenia > Dugongidae > Dugong > Dugong dugon. Next base: position 20,616,168 of record CM057460.1, read on the forward strand.
CTTTAACCACTCCACTACCAGGGCTCCTTACAGATAAAGTCAATAAAAAACTTTTTTTTGTGTGGGGGAGAGATAGCCCATGTAAACTGTAGCAAAACATCCCATTATAATATTGAGTTAAATTTATAAAACTCTGTATAGTTTGGAAAATATACTTCTCTTCTTAGAGAAAGTTTACTTTTATTAAGTTTTATTTTAGTGTGGTAAAATATATATAACATGCAATTTACCATTTTAACCACTTTTCAGTGTACAATTCAATGGTATTAATTAATTTCATAATGTTGTGCAACCATCACCACCATCTATTTACAATTCTTTTCATCACCCCAGAAGTTTAATTTTTAACTTCCAAATATTAGAAGTTTCTTCAAGATTCTGACAGATTATGAAGATTTGTCTACACATCGAAGTGTGAAGAAGTAGCTTATGAATTCATCAGTTTCCTTGGCTCCTTACTTATATACACCATGTACTGTGAAATTTATATGATGAATTGTGTTGGGCTCTGTGGTGCAATGGGTTTTCTCTCAGATGGCCTTTCTGGCCCTGGGTTTCTAATTCTTCCAGAACAATTGGTCAGGCCACAGTCTTGCCAGGGATTGGTCTGTTGACTATCCACATAAGTGACTTGCAGGGCTGACTATCGGCATAAGAGGCTTGCAAAATTCACCTAACAGAGTTAGTTAGTTTACCACCTATCTGTGGGATCCGTCAGTTTATGGAAGCCAAGCTCCGAAGTTGACAAGGAGTTTTCCTATATAAGTGGTCAGTCTCACCGAGGTTTTTGGGACTTCCCGATCAAGGAGAGCCAGAAGGGTAGCATGTCTTTTGGAAATGGGCCGTACACTGAGAACTTCCTAGAAGAGCTGTAATACAGGTCAAGGATTGTAACAGTGATCTGATAACACTCACTGAGCTGACATCACGGAAGATGGAGAGAGAGGGAGACGGTGATGGCAAGTAGAGCAGAGCCGTGTGGCAAAGAAACCGCAGCAGTGGTGCGAGCAGCAGGAACCATGGGACTGGTAGATAGAGTGAAGCTGGGCACCTTCAGCCAGGAGGTCCCAGGAGCAGAGGCTTAAGCATACACTGGACAGGGAGGGGTTGCCATAAAGCAGTTTTGCCTTGAGAGCTGTCATAATGCTGGCCTAACATTGGCACTGGTCCAGGTTTGTCCCAAAGCTGCTGACTGAGATCTGAATCAGCAAGCACAGGGGGCTAGACCTGGCCAAGAAAAGTCATGGAGAGAGACAGGGAGAGAAGATGAACATAGCCATGCTGCTTCTGACCTGACCTGGAGACATAGCTGCTGAGAGAGAGAGAGACCTGCTGACACCTAGTCCATGGCATGCTCACCTGGTGATGCAGAAATGGACACGGGTAAGGTGCACCAGATCCAAGCCATAGGATTTCCAATCATCTCATATGTGTGCAAAAATTAGACAATGGAAAAAGAGGAGTGAACAAGTGATGGATTTGAACTGTGGTGTTTGCTAAGAATATTGGCTATACCATGGACTTCCAGAAGAAGGAACAAATATGTCTTAGAAGAAGTATAACCAGAATGCTCCTTAGAAGCAAGTGTGGCAAGACTTTGTCTCATTTGCTTTAGACATGTTATCGAGAAGGAGCAATTCCTTGAGAGGAACATCATGATTTGGTAAAGCAGAGGGTCAACAAAAAAGGGGAAGACTTTCAATGAAGTGGATTGACATAGTGGCTGAAACAATGGGCTCAAACATACCTGCTGTTGTGAAGACAGCGTAGGATGAAGCAACATTTCCTTTTATTATCCATGAGTCACTGTGACCTTATCTCAATAAAATGGATGATATTATAACTCTCAAAATGGGTTTAATTAAATAAGGAAGCAAGCAAACAAACAAACAAACAATATTAACTTCCATACAAATTACAAGAAGCATGTATAACAGAAAATGATAGAAAATAAAAGGGATAATCTAAAGGTATATGAGACAAACACAGAAACCCAAAAAATGTACTGGTGGGCTTTAAATCCAAAATGATCGAACGGGTTATATGGTTATTTTGAATAAAAGATCCAACGCATGAAGAGTCTGCCTCAGTCATGAACCGTTATGTACCTGATAGTATAGCAGGAATACCATAATGAAAAAAAAAACCAAAAAACCCTGAGACATTAAGTTCAAATATAATTTGATAAAACCACAACTACAGAAAGCAATGTTAAGATAACCATTTCAGAATTTAACAGATTGAGATAATTAAATAAACAAAGATGGAAGTGTATATCCAGCTGGAAAAATAAAGCTAGATATTTATGGTGAATCATACACAAAATGTATTCCATTCTCAATGAAAATTAAAGGTAAAAAACAAAAGTATAGAAGTATTAGTGTGGAATATAAAAAATTTCACAGTTTTTGGAGTGGAAAAAGCCTTTCTAACTAAGAAAGACCACAAATTCAGAAGCTATTAGAAAAACTTTCTGCCTTAGACTGGGTTCTCTAGAGAAGCAAAACCAGTGCAGCATATAAATATATATATAGAGAGAGATTTATATAAAGGAAATGACTCACATGGTTGTAGAGGCTGGAAAATCTCAAGTCCATGGATCAGGCTGGAGGCTTCCCTGACTGATGTAGCCAGAGATGCTGGTGAATAGTAGATCAGAAGGTCAGATAGCAGCCTTGGCTCACAGGCTGTGGAGGCTGACAAATCTCAAGATCAGCAGGTAAGATGGCAGGTAAGCTGCTAGCTTAAAATCCCAAGAACTGGAGGTCAGAAGAACATGAGCCAACTTCAGGATTCAGAGCTAGCAAAAGCCATCAAGCCTTGCCAGAAAGTCCACCTATATTGGATGCAGGCCACACTCCCAAGGAAACTCCCTTTCAACTGATTGGCCCCTTACAACAGATCTCATCATGGAGGTGATCACATTATATTAGATTTGATTATGGCAGTGATTACATCATTAAAAAGCCAAACTACATCATAACTGCCAAACCACTGAGGATCATGGCTCAGCCAAGCTGACACACAACCTTAACCATCATGCTTTCTAACATGACAGTAGACACCATAAGCAAAGTTAAAAGATAAAGTATAGATCAGAAGAAAAATTTTGCAAAGCAATAATATCTGTGGTATATAAATAGCTCTTACAATTTAGTATGATAAGAAGAAAAAATCAGTTGAATATTGGCCAATGTATATAAACAGGCAACTCTTAAAAGAAATAGAAATGGCTGTTATATAGTGTATATCTCAGAGCACATAGAAAGTATCATGTAAGTTTAATTATCATACTTTTTACATGGAGCCCTGGTGGCCTAGTGGTTAAGAGCTTGGCTGCTAACCAAAAGGTTAGCAGTTTGAATTCACCAGCCGCTCCTTGGAAACCCTACGGGGCAGTTCTTCTCTGTCCTATAGGGTTGCTATGAGTCAGAATCGACTAGACAACAATGGGATGGGTATTTTTATCTATCAGATTGGCAAATGTAGCCTAATCTGGCAATAATGCTGAGCAATGAATAATATCATGTTCACTTATTAGAAGCAGTCATTGTTATAATATTCCTTTTGGAGAAATATTAAAAATTAAATTTTGCATACAGTTTGTCTAAGCAACTTCAGAAATCATCCTTCTGAACTTAATCCACTGGTACAAAAAGTTGTGTATGTAAGAATTTTTCATCGTAGCACTGTTCAAGGACCCAGGATTTTCATCAACAGGGAAATGTTTAAATAAGTTATAGCACATCCCTGCCTTGGAATCTTGAAAAATATCCACCATAGAAAAATATAGCATTATATGTCTGGATAAACATGGAGAAATGTTTGGAAAGATAGTGCTAAACTGGTAATTCTAGGCTTACTTTGGACATGTTATCAGAAGGGACCAATCCCTGGAGGACATCATGCTTGGTAAAGTACAGGGTCAGTGAAAAAGAGGAAGACCCTCAACAAGATGGATTGAACACAGTGGCTGCAACAGTGGGCTCAAACATAGCGACAATTGGGAGGATGGCACAGGACCAGGCAACATTTCTTTCCATTATACATAAGTTCGCTATGAGCTGAAGTTAACTAAAGGGCACCTTACAACAACAAAAGTCTTGAAATTAAATGGGTTGAAGGAGAGACTTCTCATTCCTAATTTATAATACTTTTTTTTCTTAATTTATGCAACTTTTTACAATGTATACAATAATTAGTATCTTTCTGTGTTTCAGTTTGTTTTCAACGATAAGTTAAATTAAAAGATACCACAAATATTATGACTATGCACTTATAGTAATCACTAAATCACCTTGTGAGCGCATTTTTCAGCTTCAAGACTCTCTTACTGATTCCAGTCCTGAGCTTGAGACGGTGATGTCAAAAAATAACTAAGGTGTGATATCGCTCATGGAAGTAACTGGAAAGCTTCTGGTAAAATTGCTCCAGGAGTAGCAGTTGGCTGAGTGACAGGCTCAAACTGTGAAGCTACCTTGGTGACAAAAAAGCCTTCTGAGCAGAAAATGCAATGGGGGTGGACAGCTGGTTTGGGGAGGAGAGACTATGGGGGACTATAGTGGAAATGTACTGTAGTAGAAATGCTGTGAAATCATCTTGAGAATGAGTCAAGTCCAAGGCATGCAAAGCCATTACACAATGTGAATACTCTTCATCTGTGACTGATTAAGGATTAATCATGCAACCATTTGTGATTCTTAGTCTGCATTTCCTTTACTTTGGAATGCTGAGGAAACTAGAATCTCTACAGGTAAGTGCTAATATGGAAAGTTTAAATACAGGAAGCATGCTTTAATCCGAGCTTTGAAGATTAGTAAGTATACAGATGGGTGGGGAGAAGGGGACAGAAAATGCAGGATCCTGAAGAATGAGAATTAGAGAATGGTAAAACAGGGACAATAAACTGGCTGGCTTGGCTAAAAGGGCCTAAATGCCTGTATGTAACGCTACTGTTGTTAGTTGCCATTGAGTTGCTTCTGACTCATGGCGCCCCCACATGTGCAGAGCAGAACTTCTCCATAGGGTTTTCAAGACTGACTTCTTGGAAGTAGATCACTGGGCCTGTCTTCTGAGGAACCTCTTGGTTTATTGGAACCACCAACCTTTTGGCTAGTAGTCGAGTGCTTAACTCTTTGCACCACCCAGGGGGAAATAGGTAGATATAGAAGCTAAAAAGGTCCGCTGGTGAGAGACTTTGAGGTTTTAACATTAAGTTTAAGGGTAATTATTTAATTTAATTATTAGAGAAATTTTAAGTGTCCCCTCCCCACCAGGGAATAAATGTCAAACTCCCTTTGTATACTTTTGCTATTATGTAAGGCACTTTAATTTTGTAAAAGCAGTCATTATAGAGCCAATACTGGCCAATCTATTTTGATCAATTTATTATGAAATCAGAGTCACAGTGCCACAATCACCGGCGCCTTAGATTTATTAGCAGGCCAAGTAATCAATTAGGGCCAATGAATGAGAATTAAGATTTTAGGAGAAAATATGTTTTTCTCTTTAAGATCTCAAAATTCATGTATAAATAACCATCTTAACTTCAAATGACATTTGTATGATTTCTAAGTATGTACTTGCTGCTTTCGATCATTTTGGAAGGCAGTCTCTAAATGGGCCCCAATGATCCTCCTTTTTGATAGTTATGCTTTTGTGTAATGCTCTTCCCTTGAGTGTGTGCTGTACCTAGTAACCAGCTTGTAGCAAATAGAATATGGTAAAAGTGACAGGATTGGGTTACAAAAAGACCATGACATCCATCTCTATCGCCTCTCACTTTACGGGAGGTCAGCTCCCCAGTTGTGAGAAGTCTTATGGAGAGGTTCATGTGACAAGGAACTGATGTTACTGGCCAACAGCCAATGAGCATATGAGGGCTCCTGCCAACAGCTCCATGAATAAGCTTGGAAGTGGGTCTTCTCCCAGTTGAGTCTTGACATGACTGTAGCCTAGGTCAACACCCTAACTATGGCCTTGTGAGAGACCCTGAGATAGAGGACCCAGCTAAGCCACACCAGGGTGCATGACCCACAGAAACTGTGAAAGAATACTTGTTGTTATATTTAGCTGCTGAATTTTATTTATTACACAGCAGTATAAAACTAAATCAGTTATAAAACGTTTATATTACACTGTGTTTCTTTAAAAAATCACCTATATGAGACCAAATGGTCAACAATTATTTAAAATAAAAATGAAAATGTAAGCAGGCAGGAAAACTAGATTAATGGATACAGAACAACCAGAATGGAAAAAATGAGAATGTTCACTCACTGTGAAGAGTGTGACCTATGTCATTGAACAACTTGTATAGAAATTGTTGAATGGGAACCTAAAATGCTGTGTAAACATTCACTGAAAGCAAACTAGAATATTATTGAAAAATTATATTACATTAAAACCACGCCATTAGATGAACTTTTGTTTTTAAATAAGAAGAATAACATTGACATTCTACAAAAAATACCTTTGTCCTGGTTACATACCTGTCAACAGACTTACCACTGTAAATAGGAAAATTGTGAAGCTAAACACAAAGAGTACAATGCCTTCCACCTTTCCAGAATAATCAATAACATGTACTCTATTTTAAAGAAAATTTCTTAACAGCTCCTTAATTATGCAATGACTTATTCTATTACATTTTCATTTGATTTCTCCCCCAATTAACATTGACACTCCTCATTATGAGAAAAAAAAAAAAGTGCCTTTCAACATGAAATAGGACAAAAAATAAAAGTTTGGTCCTCTGACTTCTCTTAAAAGTGTCTATATTTAAACTCTGTAAGGGAGTCTTCTCTTATTTGTTTAATGTAAATAAAACGGAAAAGAGAAAATTGGTGGTTCTAGATAAAGAATTAAAGACTGCTATTAAGACTCAGCCCTGGTGACGCAGTGACTAAGAGCTTGACTAATAACCAGAACGTAGGCAGTTCGAATCCACCAGCTGCTCCTTGGAAACCCCATGGAGCAGTTCTACTCTGTCCTGTAGGTTGCTATGAGTTGGAATAGACTTAAGAGCAACAGGTATGTTTTTCTGGATTAAGACTCAGAGGGAGAGATAAAAATGAAATAGAATCTAAAATAGTTTCAAATGTCAGCAAGTAATTTGGTTCCTCATTTATATCATGTTCAAAACTGCTCCCTCCACTGGACTTCTTTTTTTCTGTAAATATGACCCATCTCTTATACAGATATTTTCCTGTCTATTGTCTTTTGCTCATGTTCCTAACATGCACAGATCAATTTTTACACTTTCTCACACTCATTTTGCTTCTTTTGGCATGTGTTCCCTTTGCCTGCCATATGTAACCATTCCTGCAACATTTCCAGACCCAATATAAAGTTTGAATATATATCCTTCCCTGCACTTTTTATTTCTGTGCTTTTGGAACTTGGCATACATTTTCTCCATCAAAATCTGACTGATCTTAATTTCTTTCTTTCTTTCTTTTCCTCAGCTAGTTCATTTCAAAGAAGCATTTCCTTCTACTTTTATCATTTCTGGCCCGACTCTGAGCTTAGAGAACACAGATATGCAGCAGTGTATCAGAGAAATCTCTTTGAAGTACTGTGGGGGCTAAACTAATCGACAAGGGGTTTCTTCATGGGACAACTGGATGAGATCAGAAAGTTCTGATCTAAGCTTTCCAGCTGCAGAATCGCCCTCTGTTCGAGAAAGATACACAGCAAGTGACCGTATACTACCCGAGGAATGAAGGGTTGTCACACGCGAGAGCTGATTTAATTTGTGGTTCACAGAACGTTCCTCGGAGTGACTGCACAAAAACTGAAATGTTGTTTTCTAATGTACCCGATGACTCTCTATGGACACAAGCAAACTACCCTATAGCATAAAACATCCTAACTCTCATCTGCATAGAAATTCAGGCGAAAGAATGTGCTTGACAAAAACCAAAGTACAAGCCAAACTTAAGTTGTTGGTCAAATCCTTTCACAGATCTAGGTCAAGTACCACTCCCATCACAAATCTCTCCCTAATTACGTCCACATTGATCTCAACTTCTCTCATCTCTTGAAGCACTAATAGTCTTTCTCATTTTAGCTCTTAATTGCACACTCACACACAGCCTGAAATGCTCTTCCTTTGCCTGATGAACACATACTGGTTATTAAGGACTCATGGTAAGCATCACCTCCCTGAAGTCATCCTTGACTGCTCCTGTCCTCTGCCACCTAAGGGAGTGAGTAGGTGTCCCTTTGACACTACTCCCATAGCATCTTGTGTGTAGCAGAATAGTGCATGGGTCACTCGGCATGATGATATATCTACCTTACCTATCTCCCTCCTGCAGAGTGAGCTCCTTTCCGGGAGACATTTCATCATGTTCAACTCTGTCTCACCAACGCCTAGTGCTATACCTACAAAATAAAACAGATCAATACGTAGTGGGTGAAAAAATAAATAAATGAATAATTCTTGCATTGTTACAGGATTCAGATAATTACCTATGTATATAAATTAATTAATCATATGGATCAAGTGATAGAGTAATTATGAGTATCAATTAGTCAATTATGTTGTTGTTGTTGTTGGTAGGTGCCCTGGAGTTGGCGCCAACTCATAGTGACTCTATGTACAACAGAACAAAACACTTCCCGGTCCTGCACCATCTTCACGATCACTGTTAATGCTTGAGTCTATTGTTGCAGCCACGGTGTCAACCTGTCTCTTTGAGGGTTTTGCTCTTTTTTGCTGACTGTCTACTTTACCAAGCATGATGTCCTTCTCCAGGGACTGGTCCCTGCTGATAACATGTCCAAAGTATGTGAGACGTGGTCTTGCCGTCCTTGCTTCTAAGGAGCATTCTGGTTGTACTTCTTCCAAGACAGATTTGTTCATTCCTTTGGCAGTCCATGCTATATTCAATATTCTTCCCCAACACCACAATTCAAAGGCATCAATTCTTCTTCCGTCTTCCTTATTCATTGTCCAGCATTCACATGCATATGAGGTGAATGAAAACACCATGGCTTGGGTCAGGAGCACCTCAGTCTTCCAGGTGACGTCTTTGCTTTTTAACATTTTAAACAAGTATTTTGCAGCAGATTTGCCCAATGCAATGTGTCATTTAATTTCTTGACTGCTGCTTCCATGGGTGTTGATTGTGGATCCAAGTAAAATGAAATCATTGACAACTTCAATCTTTTCTCCATTTATCATGATGTTGCTTGTTGGTCCAGTTGTGAGGATTTTTGTTTTCTTTATGTTGAGGTGTAATCCATACTGAAGGCTGTGGTCTTTGATCTTCATCAGTAAGTGCTTCAAGTCCTCTTCATTTTCAGCAACAAGGTTGTGTCATCTGCATAATGCAAGTTGCTACCGAGTCTTCCTCCAATCCTGATGCCACATTCTTCTTCATATAGTCCAGCTTCTCGGATTATTTGCTCAGCATACAGATTGAATAGGTATGGTGAAAGGATACAACCCTGACGCACACCTTCCCTGACTTTAAACCACGCAGTATTCCCTTGTTTGGTTCGAACGACTGCCTCTTGCTCTGTGTACAGGTTCCTCATGAGCACAGTTAAGTGTTCTGGAATTCCCATTCTTTGAAATTTTATCCATAATTTGTTATGATCCACACAGTCGAATGCCTTTGCATACTCAATAAAACACAGATAAACATCTTTCTGGTATTCTCTGCTTTCAGCCAGGATCCATCTGACATCAGCAATGATATCCCTCATTCTACATCCTCTTCTGAATTTGGCTGGAAATGCTGGCATTTCCCTGTTGATACACTTGCTGCAGCCGCTTTTTGAATGATCTTCAGCAAAATTTTACTTGCGTGTGATATTAATGATATTTTTCGATAATTTCACATTCAGTTGGATCACCTTTCTTGATAGGCTTTCAGAATTTAATCTATTGAAACCCACCAGTCAAAAACTATGAGAAACATACCTGAGTGAAACAAAATGAGGCTTTCTTAGCTTGCTGCAGGAAGGGAGTATGCCCACAATAGGTACGTGGAGGTCTCAGTAAGAGGTGTATGGGAGAGGTTTGTTGTTTATGCTGGGTGCTTTTAAGTGGGATTTAAAGAGTACTAGTGGGATTTAAAGAGTACCAGGCCAGTTCTGGATTGAATGCTGTCAAGGGCAATTCAGGTGCTGAATATTTTGGTAATTACTCTCTTGGAGTAGTCATTCCTCAATCTGAGGACCGGGATATTTAGTCACATTTGTGGTGGCAGAGCGTCCTTGTCTCTGTCTTGTTTCAGACATGGTCGTGCATATGTCTTGCCTGATAATTGTTGATATTTTATGTGTGTTGTTTATCACAGCCTCGCTCTAACTGCCTGCTGCAAGTACCAATTTTTGCCTTCTGAAACCATTTATTTACGGTTGAACATTTAGTTTTTTCCACTTTTTCAATTTTATTATGTGATGTGCTGAGCACTGTTATAAATGCAGCTATTGGTCGATTGATTAGATCCTAGAAATGACTTCTAGTATAGATGTGTGGTCATTTTCTCTCTGATCTATTTATACTGGCATTGTTTTCCTGCCAAATTGCCATGTTACTGTTCGATTTATCAATAGTTATATATAATACAGGACCATCATCATTATTATAAATTGTATATTTTAAGAAATTGTTTTATAGGCAAAAATGAAATCTTGTTTTTAACTTAATTTGAGTGTCTATGATTATTTGTGATTTCAATTTTTTTTTACATGTGTCTTTATGGTTGTATTTGTTCTCTCTGAATTATCTATTCATTTTTTCCATTTGAAACCTTATGTTTCTTATTTAATCTGTATTAAATCTTCAAGTAATAAGCTGAGAATAAGTTTTACCATCTAGTTTAAAAATATTTTAGTCTATTAAAACTTTTAAATAGTCCAACCGGTCAGCTTTTTTCCCTTGTGCTTTGTACCATGAGCTTAATATTTTCAAACATCCTGCCAACTGCACAAGTTTGTTAGTATGAGTATCTATCTATTTAGCCAGCTAGCTAAATATCTGTAAAATTTCCTGTTAAAAGTTTAATTCTTCAATCTATCTGAATTTATTTTTGAGGCCGGATAAAAAAGCAAATATTGCTAATATAAATATGATTATTCTACTCAATTTCTCAACATGTATCTGAAAATTTTCTATGCCTAGCAGCATCTTTAGGATTGCCTTGCATATATTTGTTGATATTAAAACTGAATATTTGATACTTTGATGAATGGTGTTTTACTAGACAACATATTTAAATAACTTTGTGGCAAAAATTTCAACTATTGGCAGGAGTCACAACAACAGACATTGTAAATAACGAATAAATGAATGAAGAAGGGAAAAAGAAATTATTTTGATCATATGACAACGTGCAGGGTAACATTTTAAGCTGCATTGTGTTCTACAACATCAAAATGAGATAAATTATTTTGCTTTAAGCTGCTGTATTTGTGGTAATTGTTACACAGCAATAGAAAACAAATACGGTCCCATTTTCCAAATCATTTTTGGTTGAATCTTCTTTTAAAAACAAAGGAATCTTCCTGAAAGAAAGAGGAGATGTGTTGATCATGTGTGGATTTGAGTTTTGTTTTATGAAATCTTGTTTTAAGTTAGAGTGATGAAGTTCTAGATGTCAAGGATGTGCTCATAAATGTCTTATCGAATAACAATTCATAGTCAAATGAGCATTTCTAATATTAATATTTCAGCTTTACACCTTTTCCAAAACGGACTTATAAGGTTAAGAAAACATAGATGAAAAAAACAAGACAAAACAAAACCCATCGCCCTTGTGTCGATTCTGACTCATAGTGACCCAGAGTGGAACTGCCCCATAGTGCTTCTCAAGCTGTAATCTTTATGGAAGCAGACTGCCACATTTTTCTCCCGAGGAGTAGCTGGTGGGTTTGAACCCACCAACCTATTGGTTAGCAGCTGGGCACTTAACCATTGCATCACCAGGCCTCCTTATAAATAAAAAGATCCTCCTGAAATGACTTAGAATGTATTCCTCCTTATCAATTATTTTGCAGTGATGTTATATCTGATTGCAGCTTTCAGATAAAAAGGAAATTCAGTTGATAATAAAATACTTCAAATTATTGTTCATGCTTTATTTTAAAATTTTAATAATTATTTTAAGTATCAAAATATTATTTAAAAAATTAAAACCTCATAGCCTTGTGTTTGTTGCTGTTGTTGTTAGGTGCCATTGAGTCAGTTCTGACTCATGGTGACCCTACATACAACAGAACGAAACACAGCCCGGTCCTCCGCCATCCTCACAATTGTTGCTGTACTTGAGCTCATTGTTGCATCCACTTTGTTAATCCATTGTATTGAGGATCTTCCTGTTTTTCACTGACCCTCCACTTTACCAAGCGTGATGTCTTTCCTCAGGGAGTGGTCCCTCCTGGTAACTCGTCCAAGGTACATGAGATGTACTCCTTGCTTCTGAGGAGCATTCTGGCTGTACTTCTTCCAGGACAGATTTGTTCCTTCTTCTGGCGGTCCATGGTATATTCGATATTCTTTGCCAACACCATAATTCAAAGACGTCAGTTCTTCTTTGGTCTTCCTTATTCATCATCCCGCTTTCACCTGCTTATGAGGCGATTGAAAATACCATGGCTTGGGTCAGGCGCATCCTCAAAGTGACATCCTTGCTTTTCAACATTTTAAAGAGGTCTTTTCACTCAATTTGCCCAACACAAGATGTTGTCTGATTTCTTGGCTGCTGCTTCCTGGGTGTTGATTGTGGATCCATATATGTACAGTGAAATGTGCCAGAGCTGGAGCTGGAAGGGATTGTCTTGTTTTCTAGGTCTCCCAAGCTCCCTGCCCTTGACAGGGTGCAGTCTTACCATTTTTCTATTGCTCGTTTTTGTGGAAAATATTTGAGATTTCCTTCTCTGACAGGTTTCTGCTTTATACAGATTCTGGCTTCTGCAGGTTTTACTGTATATCTTATACGTACGAATGCGATTTTATAAACTGATCGTGTATATTTTAAAAATCCGTGATGCTCTCAGAAACATAGACGATTTCTTTCCTTCTGATTTAGGTTGTATCCCACCAGAATTCTTAGCTCGGAATACGACACGCTTTGTTCACGTATGACAATCTGGTAGCATCAATCAGGTCCTGCTGCCAACAACTGCAGCAATTATCTCTTGCAGTGCTTTCCCTGTAATTATTTTTCAAGTAATTCCCAGAGTACTTCATAAAGAATTTTTAATGCCACTCCATGGAAACAGACAATAAATGAATTCCATTTTCAAGGGTTTTTAAGAAATGTAGCTTTATTTTAGGTTATAGTTAATTTTGGATTTCTACTTTTATCAGAGGCCTAAAATATAGTGCTGCTGCTGCTGCTTCTTTTTTAATGAGGAGAAAGAAAAAAAAAAAAAAAACCCTTAACACCCTTTCTCCCGTATGCTTCAGCTTTCATGTCTGTTTTGCCGTCATTTATTTCTTTAACACTATGATTAACGAAAGCTCTCCTGAATTGCAAATACCTTGAAAACGAGCCAATGCATGCGCTTTGGAGACTGCACGGAAAATAAGTAATAATGTAAACAGGGTGATCTAGGCCTTTGAAGTCTAAAGACGCCACCACTGTGATCTTTGTACCGCTGCTGGGGGAAAGGAGGACAACATGTCTCATTTCTGGCATCACCAATGACAACTCGGCCACTGAAAGAAAGCATGCATTTCAAGGAGTAACATTAGGATACGTGACTCCTGCTGAGCTCACCATCTCCTTGCTCTGCACAGCTGCCTTCTCAGCTGGGGGCTTTAAATCAGCACTGTGAGAAAAGACAGAAACCACCGTGATGCATTTTCCTCACTGTGAGAAAAAGGTAACGTCCAATTAGCACTTCGTCCTTCTGCTTTCCAACTGGCTTATTCCTGTCCTTTTTGGTTTGTTGTTTTGTTTTGGATTTCTTTTCTTTCCATTTCAAGAAAGACAAAGTCTACAGCAAAAATGTCTTTGTGTGTGCATTTACGGGAGAAGGCTACTTCTGAACTTTTCATGGCATATCAATAAGCGCTGGAGAAATCATAGTGCTTTGTAAAACGTGTGCATTCATACCCAAAGCTTATTAGCATCAGGTCATACTCACCTCGTTAAATTTGCATGTACTGTAGTAAAAATACCACAACTCAAGGAAGGGGGCCTATTTTTAAAAACGTTTCAATAAATGAAACCTGTTATTTGTTGAGAATGCATATATCTACCTTAGCTGCTGCTCTGTTGTGGAATTGTGTGTACCAAGGTGTTAATGGTTAAGGTTAAGCTTTGCCTGAAGGTCGGTTTGGGTGCTAATTAAAAAGAATATTGATTTCAAGAAAACAATGTTTTGAATCCTCCAGTCATAAATAATCGTATGATTTCCATCTTTTTGCTTGTTATAAATTATATTTGAAATTGTGCAGATACAAATTAATAAAGAAACATGACTTTATAGAATCTTGTTCTTCAAGTTGTGGTTTGGTTCTGCTTTCTTAGATATAAATCCATTAGCATTTTCAGAATTTTTGTTTTTAATCTCTTTGGGAACAATTTATTTTAAAATCTCAGAATGATCTGAGAAAAAGAGAGCTTCATGATGTGTATAGATACGTGTGTGTGTGTACGAGTGAGTGTATGCTTAACTGACTTGAGTCTTATGAATTTCCCCTCAGGTTTTCATTAGACTTCTGGTTGGGAAGGTGAATACTTTTGGAATTGAGTAATATTAATAGGAACAAGTTTCAAGTTTGAAAGTTCATTGGAAGCATGTTAACTTAGTTTCTTTGAATGATTTAAACCAAATGATTGATGGCTACAATTTTAGTAGTCACTCAATGTGAAATTAGTTCAGCAATTCATTTTACAAACATTTATGGTATGCCAGGCACTGGGCTTGACAACGGAGAAAAAAGATGAACAGAGTTCTCATTCTCAAGACATGTATAATCTAATCGTCTTGATTAATGAGCTGTTTTCTGAAGCAAGATTTGACATTTAACTCTCTTGCTCTATAATCCATTTTGCAGTATAGTCTTGCAGAATTTATTTAATTCCACCTCAAAGTAGAATCAGATTTGCTTACTAGGCAATTGGTCTACCAAAGTTGAACTTTTTACTTACACGGGCAACAAAAGTATATCGAATGACTATTTTGTACCGGGCACTGTTCTTAGACACTGAGGATATAGTGGTAAACCAGACAGTCTCTACCCTCTTGGATCTAGCAGCGGGTAGGGGAGACAGAAGTAGCAAGCATGTTTCACACTTGTTTTGTAGAAGAAGAAAGGAGAAAGGTCAATCATAAAATTGCACCTGCTGGCGTGGTACCATGGCAATTCCTTCAGCCCACTTGGTTTTTATACTGTACGATACTGACTCAAAGGAAAAGAAACAACTTCTGCAAATATTCATGAGCACTTTCAGAATACTTGGAGAGTGATTTCAAAGGCAAGCAACAAGTAACTTGTAATAATATTATCCTTTCCAATTTCATGTTAAGAAGAATGTTCAAAATTGTTGTACATTATTCATACAGTGTAGTGATTTTAAATTTTGGGCATTCACAAGTAGCTAAAAGTTTCTTAGCAATAGTTTCTCTAGTGCCATCTCCTGACATGCCAGTTGGCAAAGTATGCAGGTTCATAATGTCTACCAAAATTGCTAACTCCTATCTGTGGTCTTCTTTGGTTACTAGGATTCCACCATGGAAAACATTTGGAAACATTTATTATGTGGCTTTCTTTCTCATTTTATATATTCATTTTTCTATTTTAAGATTGTAGTGGAATAAATATTCCTTATTTTCTTCCTTCCTTCCTTCCATCTGTATATCCAACCGTCGGTGCATCCATCCATCCATCCATCCATCCATCTAGAGTTTACAGTAAGTATCTAACCTTTTTGCTCACCCTTAGATATTTCAAACCATTTCTCCATTACCACATCTACTATAACGGTTGCAACACTAAGTTCTCATGTTCCCAGTCTCCTTTGCAGCAGAGATTGGCCATATTCTTTAGTTCTGGACACTGAGGCGTGAGCATAAACTTACTGAGAGCTCTATGAAACATTTTGTTTTAACTGATAGAAGAGAGACATGGCGGCACAGATCCCTCTTCCTTCTTTCTTGATGGCAAACTGGGATGTTGAAAGCTGCGGCAGCCATTCTCATCTGACCACGAGGAGGCAAAAATGAGGAATTTAAGAAAAATTTTAGAAATGCCATTCCTAACGTGATGAAACCACTGAACCAATGCCAGACGACTGCCTCAAGATTTCTTATTATGTCAGAAAAAATAAGCCAGTATTTATTAAACCGTTCTAAATACTGCCTTCTGTTACTTTCAGCTGGAAGTATTCCTAACTGATGCCATGCATCGTTTGTACATGCATGAACCATTTATGAGAGATTGCTGTAAGTTGAGCATTATGTTATAAAAGAAAACACTAAAAATGAAGGCAGATGAAATTCTTGTCTTCGAGAAACTTATGGCAAACATTTTATATTAAGAAAATAGGAATCAAAAGACTTTCTGATTCTTGTCCCAGGTCTGCAACTAACCTGAGTACATTAGAATCAAAAGTGTTTTAAAGTTATGTGCTTATAACACCACCTGTTGAAAGATATTTTAAAATTTATCTTCCATGAATACTTTGCATGTGAAAGGAACCATTGCATTTTTCCTGTTTGCATTTTGGCTCTAGTATTGCTGAGAATTTTTCACATTCTGCATTGAAAATGCTGGGCCATGAGTTTCAGCTTGCCAATATGCCATTCTTCACACTAAAAATCAAATTCATTTAATGATTGACCTAAGAAAATTAGCATAAAAATAATATCTGGAAACATCCTGTAGGAATAATTTTCCCCAGCAAAATCTCTAACTTCATTAATTCTATCTTTTTTTATAAGCACAAAACCCAGACAAAATAATTCGACTAATACTTAGGTATGGCTAATTTATCTAGGTTGTCCAGCCCTTTCGTGACATAATTGTATGAAATTGGTTTATAAAACTATCACTGATAGCCATAACAATGTTTTCAAAGTGCTATTGGGAGGCAAAACAACCAACAAAATGTGGCTATTTTGTTTAAAGGAACATATGAATAAATTTAAAATAAAGGGAAATTAATCATAAAACGACATATTAATTTCACAGCTATTTTATTTTTTCCATCTCATTGTGCCTTAAAAGGAGCCTGTGCAAGCTGACCAAATGCTGATTCCTATAACCAAACCTCTTTATGGCCATGATGGGTTGATAAGTAACTCTGATCTGTAATTTGTTTGCTGCTAGAAACTGAAATGTTTCTACCAACAGCAAATAAGTAAAATGGAGAAACACAGAAAGGAGAGAATTGACAGCAAATGCAGAGCTTTAATGCAGAAAAGAAAAAGTGATGTGTGTGTGTGTGTGTGTGTGTGTGCCTGTGCTTACACAGAGGTAGGCATGTAGGGTAATTAGGGAAGCTGAATAAAAATGCATCACAATAGAGGTTGTGTCCTTTTCATATGATGTGGAAACTATTGCTTTCCTGGGTAATGTGCAGCCTGTGAACTGGAGAGCGATCTGGTATCAAAATGTGAGAGGTTCTTGCTTTTTCTGAAGCCACGGAGCATCTCTGGGTGGGAGTGGAGTAGAAAACAAACAGAGATGCGTTTCCTCCACAGGCTGGAAGCAGTCATTCCTGTTGCCAAGGAAACATATTCAGGGTGCCTTTGGTAAAAATTGGAAGGCTTCAAAAGCAGATCGATATAAAAATGCCAAAAGCTAAACTTCCTAGTGAATGTTGTCTCCTATTTGAAATGTCAGTTTTAGCAAACACTTGGTTAAGCACTTACTACACACTGGGTAGTAGGAATGCATAATTGAATGCTTAGGAAGTCTAGCCCAGGGTTTTCCAAGCCTTGCTTTTGGAGCTGTGTGATTTTTGGTAGTGACGCTTTGGGAGGGGGTTTGAGCAGGCTCGGCAGCCTGGACCAACATTCAGACTTAAAAATAGAAGCTCCAAGTAAGACTTCATTTGAAGAAAAGTGTTCAGTCATTGAAACAACAAACAAATGAGAATCAAAATTAGATTCTTTATTCATACAAGCATACTTCGCTGTACTTTGTCTACATTAGTAAGATTTTTGGTGTTTTTAATTTTTGAAAATTTTATGTCATATGTTTGTACAGATTTTGTGTCAATGAAAGACAATTTCATTCATTCATTCATTTAACAATCTATCAGATATTTATGATTATGTGCCATGTGCTGATACCACTCTGACTAGTAGAGGTAAACGTGGCACAGTTCCTACGTTTTAGGTCTGTGGAACTCAATCTGAAGAAGGAAAATACGTGGAAAATAAACAACTGAGCCACTTGTTGAGTAAGCACAGCAGGAAAGATCGAAATTCTTTCTAGGAAGGTGAGAAAAGGCTTCTGGGGTGAGGCAATGCTTGATTTTAGTCTTGAAGGAAGATGACCTGCTGGCGCCATCAGCTAAGCCGCTAACGGAAAGGTTGGCTGTCCGAACCCACCCAGGCGCTCCATGGCAGAAAGACCTGGCAATCTGCTCCTATAAAGATTACAGCCTCGAAAACCCTATGGGGCAGTTCTACTCTGTCACATAGGGTTGCTATGAGTCAAAAGCGACTTGACAGCACCTAATTACAAGCCTCAAAGGATGGATAAGAGTTGAACAGAGAGTTCAGTGCCGGAAAACATTCTAAGAGAGGCAACAGCACATGCGAAGTGCAGAGATGTGAAGAGCGGATTTCACTGGGATTCTGTTGTGACTGAAGTTCGGGAAGTGTTTGGACATGAGGTTGGAAAAGGAAACTGGGCCTGGATCATAAAAGTACTTAGAGAATATGAAAAAAGGTTTACTGTTCATTTTGCATTATAATGTTAGATATGGCTACAGATATAGAACTATCTGTTTGATGCTACAATGAATTTAGCTTTCACTCCAAACCCAAACCAAATCAATTGCCATCGAGTCTATTCCAACTCACAGCGACCCTATAGGATGGAGTAGAACTCTCCCCTAGGGTTCCCAAGGAGCGGCTGGTGGATTCAAACTGCTGACCTTTCGGTTAGCAGCCAAACGTTTAGCTACTGCGCCAAGGGCTCGCTTGGTATTTCTCCCTTTTTACCATCCAGAATTAGTCAGAAATACATATGTACTTTCAGATGACTTAAGGAATTGGGATTTCTGTGGTTGTTTATCATCTCAGGAAAGAATGGTGAAATCTAGGGATAAACCCCCTGGCTATTAAAACTCACAAAAATATTGGATTTATTAAAGGACAAACAATGGAATTTAAAACTGGGGTTTGGATGATCACTTTCAAAGCAACTAGTAGAATTAGTCAGTAGCAATCATTTCTTAAAATCACTTACTGTTTTTTTGGTTAGAAAAGTCCAAAGTGACAAATGTAGACAGCTCTTCAGACTACTAAATTATTACCAATGCACCTTGTTAACTCTTCCTTGACAAGGGACAAGAAGGAAACTTTGTGTACAGGAAAATGTGGAGGGTGTATGGTTGAGCTAAAGCTTTTTGGCATCATCTAGGTTAGCCACCAGCTCTGGCCTGTATTTGTTGAATAAATTAGATGCTCTTGGGGGAATGTATGCAGCTGATTGGTCTGCCTTGTTACCAAGGCAACCATTTTTCTCTGCTCTATGACTCTGGAAGAGCTTCATAACCCATTAGTGCTCCTTTAGGCAAAAACATGAGAAAATGCCATTCTCTCTCTCTCTCTCTCTTTTTTTTTAAATTCCTGGTCAAGACGAAGGGATGGTAGCACTTAATAGATACTCTTGCTGTATTTGTTTATTCAGACGGTACATTTTCCAAATGTTTGAAACACTTAGGTCCCAACCTTAAAGGCACAAAAGTAACAGCTAAATTGAGGTATGCTAATTATAACTAATAAAAAATGAAAAATATTTTCAACCTCAAGGAGAGTTTGTCTAAGACAATATCTGTAAAAATCCAGATTCTCTGAATTCAGTCCAAAAAGAAGTGAACGAGAAGCTATTTTTTAAAATTCTTCCGTCTACTATTTCTAGCAGGGTTCTCTCACTCTGCAGAGACATTGGAAGATGCAAGGGCAACAACTTAGCAAAGGCTTTATCAGATCCATCAAACCATAATGAGATCCCTGTGGAAATAGTCATATCTTTAGTTCAGGGGCTAAGTGATCATTTTCTGAACATCAAAGTGCTGGGGGAAGTGTGGGAAGATGGCTGACCTCGTACTATAGCATCATCATCAGAAATCAACACAGGTTATAACCCCCAAGTGATATTTGGATCTTAGTATATTAGTTGTCTTCTGTTTTGCAATCCATCTTTGTCTCTCCTCTTCTCAGTGCTATTCCTTTCTATTCCAAATCTTCATGAATTTAATAGCAAAAGATCAGTAGGTCTCACAAACAGGTCAATTTCTTGAGAACTCACTTTCCTTGTATCAGGAATTTTACATGTTTTCCCATTTGCTTATTCCTTCTGTCAACTTGAGAGAGATTTCATTTATCCTTATTTTATAACTGAGTAGACTGAGGCTCAAGTGGATTACATCATTTGCCAAAGGTAGTAGTAGGTTTGGTATTCAGATTGAGTTCTATCTCATTCCAGAGCCATGCTTCTTCACTATGCCATGGTGTCTCTGGGGCGAGTTGTGGTTCAGTTGTAGAATTCTCACCTTCCACGTGGGAGATTTAGGTTTGATTCTGGCTAATGCACTTGAAGCATATCTACCACTCAACTGTCAGTGTTGCTATGATGCTCAACAGGTTCCACACTAAGATACAGTAAGAAGAGAGGCTTGGTAATCTACTTCTGAAAAATCAACCAATGAAAATTTACGGAGCACAATAGTATAATCCCGTTGTGGGATGAGGTCACCATGAGCTATGGGCTGACTCAATAGCAGCTACCAACAAAAAAATGGCTTCTCTAAATTATGTAATAATATTAACAAGATATGTTCTTTCTAAGAATTGGAATGTTGGGAAGAAAAGAAAAAAACAGATGGAATCTTAAAACACTTAAATTCCACAAGGTTCTTGTTCTTCTATTATCTTGGATTTTTTTAACAAATAGAACGCAACTACTCATTTTGTCAAATTCATTGTCATTTGAATAATTTGTACATATTTATCATAAAAATGGCTTTATTATATACGATAATTCCTGACACTTTTTTTCATTATCTTTCTACAAATACTAGAGAAATTGATTGAAATAGAACCTTAAACTTCTATCCTGTAACAATTTTATTTCTGGTTCTTCCCAATTGAGGAAGAACATATAACCTGCTGATACACGTAGTAGGACCACTAGAACCTCTTTGGGAGATCAGGCTCATGTTTTGATGGTGCACAAACCATCCTGTGATGAGGCTTACCCTAATTTTTTATTTTAATTCTTCATTCTGAAGTGTCAAAGCTCAAATAGATATTTTTAAATAAGTAGTTTGTTAATAGCCACAGGAACATTTTAAGATATGACAATACCATGTAAAGACAGTTTTTAAAGAGTATATTTCTCAGTGTTGAATAAAGTTTTCAAATATGCAAATATTTCACTTGATATTAAGGCAAAGGGACCTTGTCTCTTTGTCAAGTACATTTTAACTGATCTCTGCTGCGGTAAAAGATGGAACCCTGGTGGCGTAGTGGTTAAGAGCTTGGCTGCTAAGCAAAATGTCAGCAGTTCAAATCCATCAGCCTGCTCCTTGGAAACCCTATGAGGCAGTTCTACTCTGTCCTATAGAGTTGCTATGAGTCAGAATTGACTTGATCGCAACTAATTTGGATTTTTTGGACCATTAAAGATTACCACTTTACTTGTTGTTTTTAGGTGCCATCTGTTCCCACTCACAGAGACCTTATGTACAACAGAAGAAACACTGCCCAGTCCTGTGCCATCCTCACAATGATTGCTATGTTTGAGCCCATTGTTTCAGCCACTGGATCAATCCATCTCCTTGAGGGTCTTCCTCTCTTTCAATCATCCTCTACTTTACCGAGCAGGATGTCCTTTTCCAGGAACTGGTTCCTCTTGATAACATGCCCAAAGTATGTGAGAAAAGTCTCCCCATCCTCATTTCTGAGGAGCATTCTGGCTGTACTTCTTCCAAAACAGATTTGTTTCTGGTAATCCATGGTATATTCAATAGTCTTCACCAACACCATTATTCAAAGGTATTAAGTTCTTCTTCAGTCTTCCTTATTCACTGTGCAGCTTTCTCATGAGTATGAGGCAATTGAAAATACCAAGGCTTGGATCGGACCTATCTTAGTCCTCAAGGTGATATCATAGCTTTTTAACACTTTAAAAAGGTCTTTTGCAAGAGATTTGCCCAATACAATGTGTCATTTGATTTCTTGACTGCTACTTCCGTGGGTGTTGATTGTGGATCCAAGTAAAATGAAATCCTGGACAACTTCAATCTTTTATCTATCGATTATGATGTTGTTTATTGGTCTAGTTGTGAGGATTTTTGTTTTCTTTACCTTGAGGTGCAGTCCATATGAAGACTGTAGTCTTGGATCTTCATCAGTAAGTGCTTCAAGACCTCTTCATTTTCAGCCAGCAAGGTTGTGTCATCTTCATAACACAGGTTGTGAATGAGTCTTCCTCCAATCCTGATGACCTGTTCTTCTTCATATAATCCAGTTTCTCAGATTATTTGCTCAGCATACAGATTGAATAAGTATGGTGAAAGAATACAACCCTGATGTACCCTTATTCTGCTTTTAAACCAGGTAGTACCCTTTGTTCTGTTTGAAAGACTGCCTCTTAGCCTATGTACAGGTTCCTCATGGGCACATTTAAGTATTCTGGAATTCCCATTTTTCAAAATGTTATCCGTAATTTGTTATGATCCACACAGTTGAATGCCTTTGCATAGTCAATAAAACACAGATAATCATCTTTCTGGTATTTTCTGCTTTCAGCCAGGATCCATCTGATTCATAAGCAATGATATCCCTCATTCCACATCCTCTTCTGAATCTGGCTTGGCTTTTTGGCAGTTCCCTGTCAATGTATTGCTGCAACCATTTTTGGATTATCTTCAGCAAAATCTACTTGCTTGTGATATTAATTATATTGTTTGATAATTTCTGCATTCTGTCGGATCACCTTTCTTCGGAATGGGCACAAATATGGATCTCTTCCAGTCAGTTGGCCAGGTAGCTGTCTTCCAAATTTCTTGGCATACATGAGTGAGCACTTGCAGTGTTGCATCTGTTTGTTGAAACATCTCAATTGGTATTCCGTCAATTCCTGGAGCCTTCTTTTTTGCTAATGCCTTCAGTGCAGCTTGGACTTCTTTCTTTAATACTGCTTCACAGTAGATGATCATAAACATATAGAAGAAGGACAAAGACATTCTCCTAGAATATGGAAATTTTGCAAAAGAAGAAAATGCATACTTTTGTTTATTGTAAGCAAAATGGTTTTGCTCCCCTCACCCCTATTTCCAGTATCAGTTTAATATTTGTAAGGTGCTTAGAAGAGTAAGACACTTATTCACAATCTGAAAAGAGTGTTATACAAAGACATTCTATTTGCATTTTTTGAATTGCCTTATTTTAGTATTTTTGCTTCTGCCATTATCTTCCACAGTTATCTAGATAAGATTAAAATACTACTTTAGTACTCCAAATAGTATACCAATACCTTAATTTATTCAACTTACTTTCAGCCAACACTGCGTGCCAGGTACCCAGAGATAGGCACTCATAGATGAACACACATTCCCTCCCCTTCATGAGCTCAGCTTTGTTGGGAATGATCTACAAGACAGCCAGTGATCTCAATAGAATAAATGCTATAATAAAGTCTATAAAGGGTGTTACAAGAAGGGTTTATCTAAATGAA
The DNA here is from genome assembly GCA_030035585.1 of Dugong dugon. Classification (NCBI taxonomy): domain Eukaryota; kingdom Metazoa; phylum Chordata; class Mammalia; order Sirenia; family Dugongidae; genus Dugong; species Dugong dugon. Next base: position 20,640,058 of record CM057460.1, read on the forward strand.
TCTTCGGAGCAAGGAACATGTTAGAAAATGTTTTCAAACAGAGAGATACTTCCAGCACATACTCAGTCTTCAACCTGAATCATCCTCAATGCCTTGTACTGCTGAGGACTGTCCCTACCCTTTTCTCTCCTGTTTGCCTCTCCTGTCTTTGGATATGTCAAAGTGTATCTTCTCAGTTATAAGTCAGTTGCTGTTGAGTCTATTCTGATTTATGGTGACCTCAAGTGTCTCTGAGCAGAACAGTGCTCCATAAGGTTTTCCATGCCTGGTTTTTCAGAAGTAGATAGCCATGCATTTCTTCCATGGCACTGTCAAGCTTTCTGTTAGCAGTTGAGTGCATTAACCATTTGCATCTCTAGGGTCTTCAAACTTAGTTTATCTCAACTCTGGTTTTCTTCTCTGGCTATGCTACATAAGTCAGTTTGAATAATGACCCTCCCTAGGATGCTTTTAATTTGCCATGATCCTACGAGTCCTCTTTTTCCTAGGATAATCCTGGCCCATTTCTTCCAACATTGTATTTTAATCACTTACCTTCTGGAAAGCCAAACTTTTAAACTGATAACCTATCTATTGACTCCAAACTGCAGAATGTATAAGAAACATTTCATCCTAAGGGATTCTCTGGCAAGAAGTGTTTCATACTATACATTCACTTAAAATGTATCCTGCCCTCAATCAAATATGGCTCCTCACTGGTATCTGTCCATCTGTGTTGAATATTTTTGCAACCTGTACAATAATGTTGCATGATACTGGCTAGAGTCCCCAACACCAACCAGGAGAGCAACTAGCTTACAATCATGAAAGTTAGAAGGCACCTTCTACTAAAATTGGAAACTAACAAATTCCTGGTATCAGCATTTATTTGGTTGATTTAAATCTAAAAGTTAAACACCTCTTTTTTTTTTTCATGCAAAAGATATACTGTGCATATTATTCTACAACTTGCTTTATTCCAAATAACTTTGAGATCTTTTGATGTACTTAAGTTAAAAAAGGAATTTGTTGACAGATTCTGGGCAGCCCAAACCAAGCATCTAGAAGAAAGGAAACCAATGCTATATGGGGAGGTCAGCTGCAGGAGTGCACTAGGACTTTACCACGATGTAACTCAACTCACAGTGCTTTTTGTCTCTGGGTTGTTTCTGCTCCACTTTATAAATTCCTAAGGGAAGGAATTTTATTGCCTTGGCTTGGGTCATTTTTCTCAATATTTGACTCAGTCAACCATGGCCGAAAAGACTGGTAGAATTGGCCACTGGAAGAATCATTATAAGTGTGTCAGACACTCCCACTTGTCTTTTCTTCATTTCCTTGAAAGGACCCAGTCTCCTAATAAAAGTGGCTTGCCAGCATCTACTCGCAAATCATTGTCTCAAATGTGAGCTGCTTGTTAATGTCTCTTTTCTGAACCTTATTTCTTCTCGTTCTAAACTGTCCTGACCATAAAGTCTCCTATGTTTTTTCTTTTTTCTTTCCCTTTGCTTTTCCTTCTGGACAATATTGTCTTGCTATGAACTTCCATGAGCTTTTGCCAATTTTGGTTTTCCTTGAAAATGATCTGGTTCTCTACCCAGTTATGTGACTGTAGGTTTCCATGATTTAGAATTGTCTCCTGTGTAGGACACCTCTAGTTATCTTCTCAGTGGCTTTGAAGAGAGTCCTTGACAAGTTGGATTTTGAAAGTAGAGTGATAAACAAATGCATAGAGGCATGAGGGGGTATAATACTCCCAGGAGACTGTAGATGGTGTGAATGTAATAGCTGAGCATGGAAAGATAAGAAAAGTCCATGGAGAATTAGAATGCAAGGAGGATCCCATGAAAAATTTTAAATAAGAAATGACATGACTAGAGTTGCATATGAGGAGGAAGGTTAGTTTGGTGTGAGAGTGAAAGTTGGGAAGTCCTTTAAGGGTTATAAAAATAACCTAAATAAAATAAAGAAAGTCTAATCCAAGGCACCACCATGCATCTGTTAGTTTTTCATACTGTGGGGCCTTGCGTGCTGCTGTGATGCTGGAAACTAAGATACCGGTATTCAAATACCAGCAGGGTCACCCATGATGGACAGGTTTCAGCTGAGCTTCCAGACTAAGACAGACTAGGAAGAAGGACCCAGAAGTCTACTTCTGAAAAGAATTAGCCAGTGAAAATATTATGAATAGCAACAAAACATTGTCTGATATAGTGCCAGAAGATGAGTCCCTCAGGTTAGAAGGCACTCAAAAGACAACTGGGGAAGAGATGCCTTCTCAAAGTAGAGTTGACCTTAATGACTAGGATGGAGTCTAGCTTTCAGGACCTTGATTTACTGACACGGCATGACTCAAAACGAGAAGAAACATCTGCAAACACCCATTAATAATTTCAATGTGAAATGTACCAAATATGAATCTAAGAAAATTGGAAATCGTCAAAAATGAAATGGGACAGGTAAACATCAATATCCTAGGCATTAGTGAGCTAAAATGGACTGGTATTTGCCCTTCTGAATTGGACAATCATATGGTCTATTATGCTGGGAATGATAACTTGAAGAGGAATGATGTTGCATTCACTGTCAAAAAGAACATTTCAAGATCTATTCTGAAGTACAACGCAGTTGGTGATAGGACAATATCCATACGCCTACAAGGAAGACAGGTTAATATGACTATTATTAAAATTTATCACCAACCACTAAGGCCAAAGATGAAGAACTGGAAGATTTTTACCAACTTCTGCAGTCTGGAATTGATCTAAAACATACAATTAGGATGCATTGATAATTACTGATGACTGGAATGTGAAAATTGGAAACAAAGAAGAAGGATCGTAGTTGGGAAATATGGCCTTGGTGATAGAAACGATGCCAGAGATTGCACGATAGAATTTTGCAAGACTAATGACTACTTCATTGCAAATACCTTTTTTCAACAACATAAATGGTGACTGTACACATGGACCTCACCAGATGGGATACACAGGAATCAAATTGACTACATCTGTGTAAAGAGACGATGGAAAAGCTCAATATCATCAGTCAGAACAAGGCCAGGAGCCAACTGTGAAACGGATTATCAATTGCTCATATGCAAGTTCAAGTTGAAACTGAAGAAAATTAGAGCAAGTCCACAAGAGCCAAAGTATGATCTTGAATATATCCTACCTGAATTTAGAGAGCATCTCAAGAATAGATTTGGTGTGTTGAACACTAATGACCAAAAGACCAGATGAGCTGTGGAATGACATCAAGGGCATCATACATGAAGAAAGTAAGAGGTCATTAAAAAGACAAGAAAGAAAGAAAAGACCAAAATGGATGTGAAAAGAGACTCTGAAATTTACTTTTGAACATCAAGTAGTTAAAGCTAAAGCAAGAAATGATGTGAAGTAAAAGAGCTGAATAGTAGATTTTAAAGCATGGCTCGAGAAGAGAAAAGAAAGTATTATAATGACATGTGCAAAGACCTGGAGATAGAAAACCAAAAGGCAAGAACATGCTTAGCATTTCTGAAGCTGAAAGAACTGAAGAGAAAATTCAAGCTTCCAGTTGCAATATTGAAGGATTCTACAGGGAAAATATTAAACAATGAAGGAAACATCAAAAGAAGATGGAGGGAATAAACAGTTTCACTCTACCAAAAAGAATTGATCAACTTTCAACCATTTCATTGCTGATTTCAAAGAAGGATAAATTGTGACTGAAACGTGTGTGTCACACATTTAGTTTGTTTATATTCTGAGTTTTAGGTGTCTGTTAGCAATTTTATTGGAAATGACCAACAGGCCTATGTATACATGGTTTTGGTACTCAGAAGAATATTTGACTTGAGTAGTAAAGTTGTTGGGAAAAGCTAACGGGGGTAGATGAGACTGTATGAAGGATATTATTCATGAACAGTGTAAAAAAATAGAAAGAGGGTTAAGGGCAGAACTCTAGGGAATAACAGCTTTCACAGGATGAGAACATGAGAAAAACAAGCAAGGAGTCTAAAAAGAAATGCACATAGCCTGGAGAAAAACATGCCAGAGACAATGATGAATTGGAAGCTAAGGAAGAAAAGAGTTCTTGGAAAGGGGGCACGATAAATGATATTAAATATTACTGAAAGGTCAAATGTAACAAGGAATAATAAACCAAAACCTGAACCTGTTGCCCTTGGGTTGATTCTGACTCATAGCGACCCTATAGGACAGAGTAGAACTGCCCCATAGGGTTTCCAAGGAGCAGCTAGATTTGAACTGCCAACATTTTGGTTAGCAGCTGAGCTCTTAACCACTGCACCACTAGGGCTCCACAAGGAATAATAAATGTTCAGAAAGCATTCATTTAGACCTGGGAGATTATTAAATGATTACTTTTAGTGCCTCACTGTTAGGAAGTACTTACGTATTTAGCTCCTTTTAAAGAATGTATAGACCCTTTGTTAAGGCAGGAAGCCCTCATTTGCCTGTGAAATTCATAACCCCACAATCTAATTGATGGTTCTTAACTGGAATGGCTCTCAGGATTGCACTGTTACCTTCATGATTATTTCTCTCCCATTTCTTCACTAGAATGTAAGCTACTGAACCAAAAAAAAAAAACAAAACAAAACAAAACAAAAAACAAAACAAAACAAAAAAAAAAACATTGCGGTATGTTTACCAGAGTTGAACAGCTCCATTGGGTTTTCTTGGCTGTAATCTTTATGGAAGCAGATCTCCAGATCTTTTTTCACGGCACTGCTGAATGGGTTTTAATCACCAACCTTTTAGGTTAGTAGTTGAGCACAAAAAGTTTGAGCCACTCAGGGACCTGTAAATTACTTAAAAAAAAAGACACCAGTTGCCATCAATTCTGACTCATAGTAAACTACTTAGGGTCACATAATCTTTGTGAGTGATCTTTGTATTCCCCATACTCCCGTCCCTTCAAAGGACTTATTCAGGATTCAAGAGATACTGAATAAGTTAACATTTAACTGTGAGTCATGCTTCCCAGGAGGTGTGAAAACCTATCAGTAAATTTCTAAGCTTATTCTAGTTTTATTGCCGCCAAGTTTATTTTGGCTACCTCCATTCCCTCACACCTCAAAGCTTTACCAAACGACATAAAAGGAATACATGACTAAGATTTCCATTGATTTCTCAGGACATGATTCCATTTCACATGCAAAGAATTTGATGCTACTCAAATCACATCTGGTATCCAGTGATTCAAACTGTCATTCTGCCACTTATCCTGGGAACGTTCGAGTTCTTTGGTCACGGTCTACCCATGCTCTGATGTCGGCACATTCCTTTGTTTCAAAAATTCTGCTTCTTCCACCTTTTGCTGGAAATCCTATCTGGGAATATATGTGGTGGACTGATCTTTGGGATATTGTCTGGGAATGTCATGAAAAAGCCCTGTTTACATCACCTAGAAAGCACATCCACCTCATGAAGTAGTCTGAGTTGAGGATCATTTTCAAAAGAGCACTGTTAATATGACCTCTAGCCTTATGACTGTGTCATCATCTTTGAGTCTCAGTGCCGAGTCTCATTTGAAGGGATATATTTACATGAGGGTCCAGGACTACTGGCAAAAAAGAAAAAAAGAATGCAGGGTTATTTTTCTTTTCATGTGTCTGATGGTATAGCCTTCTTTGGAATACTCATATTTATGATAATTATTTTTTGTCTTGAGTCAAGTAACCATTGTGGACTGATGCCTGCTCTCCTTCATCCTGAACTTCTGGAATTCTTGGCAAGCAGTGGAAGTGAAATGTGTGGTACAGGAGATGTAGTAGAGATGGAAGAGGGTAGGATAAGTGGAGAGAAAAGTTTTTCTGGACCAGATGTAGCATTTTTGAATGCATAGTCTGGATTTTGGTCCCTGTCAGTGATACCCGAGCTTGTCTGTGCATTGGAGACTCCTGGGGAGCCTTAATACTAGTGGTGGTGGTGGTGGTGGTGGTAGTATTAAAATAAAGTCAAAGGTCCAAGTCTAAATATCCTCATTCAATTATTTTGGGGTTGGGACTAAGCACTGATTTTTTTAAAAACCCCTAAGTGATTCTAATATGCGGCCTGGTTGAAAACCACTGGTCCCCTGTATTGTGATATTGTCCTTTAATTATTTCCTTAACAATTTTATGAGTTTTTGTTGTCACCACTGCAGCATTTGTGACCTTGCTCTTGCATCTCCAGAAACATCCTGTATGTGAAACTGAGAAAAAATATGCCTTTTATAAAGAAAGATACTTCATTGTTGATATATATATTTTTCTCAAAATGGGTTTTTAGCAGGCTGAATGATCATCACTTGACAATTTCTTTGACTTCTCTAGTTTTATCAGGACTTTGTACGAGAGTCCTCAGACAGTGGAACCCATCACAGATCTGCTAATAAATATATACTGCCTTGTTCCAGGAGACTCCAACCTGGTGATCTGCTCTGTCAGATAGAAACAACATTTATCCTTCACTGGGATGAGTTCCTTCTAACCCAAAGCACTTTAAAGTAAATCAACTCCCATGCTATGCAGTCACTATCTGCCTCTCTGCCATTTATGGCCTGTGGATTCTACTGTGTAAAACTGAGGGAGATAGAGAGCACAGCCTCTCTAAGACACCCTTTTAACTGTAGATTCAGTGAACTATGATCTAAATAAACACCTCAGTGGACGCTTGAAAGCCATTTAGACCAGACAGCAAGAACGATCAATCTTTATCTCTCCTGTTCTTTCTATTTGGAGCAGTTAATTCCAGGCAAACCAAATTGTTATGACAGGGCCGTGGACTCCTAGCATGTGCACAGGCACTAAGTATTTCATTAAGAGACACTGTTTTGAAATTTAAGGCCTGGTGCTGGCTGTCTCAAGGACCCCTGGTGGTGCAGTGGTTAAGCACTCTCTGCTAAACAAAAGGTTGGCTGTTTGAACCCCCCAACCACTCTGCAGGAGAAAGACTTAACAGTCTGCTTCTGTAAAGATTACAGCTTTGGAAACCCCACAGGGCAGTTCTATTCTGTCCTACAGGGTCGCTATGAGTCTGAATCCACTCAACAGCAATGTGTTTTTTTTGTTGTTGTTGTTTGTTTGTTTTCTGTCTGTCTTAGGGGATACATTACTCAAGCTAATGCAGATACACAGAAATATAAAATTTAAGGTCGCAAGTGGTAAGGGCTTTGAGAATGGTACACACTAAATATTAAGGATTCAGAAGAAGTTTTTTCCACTGGAATGAGATGTGGAGAAGACAGTTTTTGAATGAGATTCTAAGCAAAATCATAAAGGTGAGAAAACTTTGAATGTTCTTTTCTTAGAAATTGTAGCAGCTCCTAATAATTCCCTGTTTCACTCAGACACCCAAATTAGATCCATTTTTCCTTCTAAATCACTCTTGGGTCTACCCATTTCTCTCCATCTCCTCTGCCCCACCACCATCTAAGCTACCACAATTTCTCCACTAAACAAACAATTTCAAAAGTCTCCCATCCCTTCTCCTTGCATCCATTCTTGCCCATTGCAACCAGACAATCTTTTTCTTCTTTTTTTAATTTTTTTTTTTGAGGAAATTGTAGATTCACATGCAATTGCAAGAAACAATACAGAGAGATCCGAGAGGCTACAGCAAAGATTATGGAATATCAGGTAGATAAAAGTGCTCAGAAGGAAAGGAACATGGCTCTTAGTGAGTGATAACAAAGAGAACTGGCTGGAGGTCCAGGAAGGCTTTCTCCCAGTTCTGCAAGGCTAGAAGTCTGAATTTAAGGTGTTAGCCTTGTCGATTCCTTCTGGGGGCTTTAAGGGAGAAAGTATTTCATGTCTCTCTTCCAGTGTCTGGTGGCTGCTGGCACTCCATGGCTTTGCTGCTTACAGATGTATTTGTCTCCATTGTCACATGGTGTCAGTCTGCCCCCTGTGTGTGAGACTCTGTCTCTGTGTCTGTTCTTCCCTTTTATAAGACACCACTCAGAAGGGATTAGAATTAGGACTCATCCTACTCTGGTTTGACTTAACTGATAATATCTTCAAAGGAAGACTATTTCTCCAAACAAGGTCACATTTACAGGTACAGAGGTACAGGTACAGGACTACAACGTATCTTTTTGAGGGATGCAAGTCAATCCATAAAACCTAACAGCTCTTCTGATTTCTGCATTGAGAAGAGGTTAGAACAAGTCATCACAATGTTCTCTTCACTCCAAGAGTTAGGCAAAGGGTCTCAGAGTCACCTGTAAATGGGGAAAGCTAGACAATCGTCTATTTGACTTTTATTTATGACCTGCAGACTCATAAAATGGAAGAAAAAAAGTCATATTTCAGACATTTGCCTAAGAAACTATTATAGTGAGAATTCTTGGCATTGCTGTGAACTTTAAAGGCTGCATCCTTTTCATGGAATTTTGACTCTTAATGGAAATAAACTTTCTGTGGCATTTAAATTGTGTTACGTAGGATATTTAATTATTATTTCATGATGCATAGACCTGTAAAAAAGTAAACATGATTAACTCTAGCAAAGGACAGCAAGAAAAAGAGAAATTTAATCTGTAAGTAATAGATACCTTAATATGCTTCCCAGAGAAACTAATTTTCTGCACATTAATATACAAAATCTTAATTTAATTCATGAGCCTTGCTGAACTTCCAAAGTACTTACACCGATTATGAAATGAGCAAGAATGTATGTGTCCAAATAATTGATCTGAAGCCTAGTAGTCTTAATATTGTTGTTGTTATTGGTTGCTGTTGAGTTGGCTCCAACTGCTGGTGACCTTATGTACAACAGAACAAAATGTACCTGGTCCTGCACCATCTTCATGATGCAGGGCCTTTAATTTTTGATGTTTTTGAGCCCATTGTTGTGGTTATGTTTCAATCCATCTCATTAAAATTTTCCCTTGTTTTTGATGACCCTCTAAGTCCTAATCTACAGACACTGAAATAAAGATTCATTGTAACCTACAGAGGTTTTCATTTCTGAGTATTTATTTCCTTTGAAATATCATTAAATTCTTCCCAACTTTACTTATTCATTCAATAAATATTTATTATGTACCTAGCAGGTACCTGACACTTCGCTAGGTACGGAGATGCATTAAAGAGGAAATATCAGACAGGGTTTTGAGCAAAAGAACTAATGAGAGAGTCTGACATTCAAAAGAGTAGTGAATGTGTCATTACAGGTGGATAAAAGTGCTCACAAGGAAAGAACACGGCTCTTAGTGAGTTATAACAAAGAGAACTGGTGGAAGGTCCAGAAGTTTTCTGGAGGAAATAAAGCTTTAAGTTAGATTTGACAAGTGAATTGGAGCTACCTGTGAAAGGTGGCGGTGGGGATAGAGAGGAACATTCCAGGCAGAGGGACACCATATGCAAAACTTGAGTAGAAGGAAGTATGTCACACTTAAGACATGGAAGAAGGCAGTTGTTGGCTTGGGGTATCAAGTCAGAATGGGTAGTGCTATGGGTTGAGGGTGGAGAGGTACTCAGGGATAGGGCCAATCATTACAGACCATTTCAGCAACTTCTGAAAAAAAAAAAAATCATCTTTCTTATTGCAAGTTAGTGTCAACATTACAACATGAGTACAGATAGTTAATTTTGGAATGAAGGACATCCAATATAGTGTAACATTATGGAATACAGAAAACAAATATAGTGGAATTCTACATGGAATAAATGGAATACATTTCACCAACAAAGTTTCTGACACCATATCCCCATGATTATTTTTCTCTAGTGAAAAATTACAGTGATTTTGAGGATGAGATGGAATTTCTATATCAGAAACGCTCCTGGCTGCAAGAAACAGAACTCCTGAATAACAGTGACTTAACACATATGAACATTTATTTTTATCTAAAAAGAAACTTAGAAAAAAAATTTAGAAATTGTCAAGGACACAAACTGTTTTTATTTTACTTCTCTGCCATACTTAATGTGTTGGCCATTCATGATTATGACATGTCTGTTATAGCTCCAGGAATTAAAAAAAATCCATTTTCGAGGCAGAAGAAAGGGGGAAGAGGAACTATACACAATTTATCGTTTCATACCTGTCACTAATAGGAAAGCAAAACACTTTGCCAGCAAATCCATAGCAGTCTTCCACTTACATTACATTGGCTGAAGTAAAATTATGTTGCCACTAACCCCTGGAAGGGAGTCTGTGAAATCAAGAATTTGGATTTCCTTAGACCCTTAATGGGAAAACATGAAAGGGAGGGAGGAGAGGGAGAGGGGCTTGGTTCTGCAAACAGCAGCTCATGCCACAGTGCAAACCAAATCATTAGCCTTACAGAATCAAATGGAAACCATAAGAGCACGAAGAGATTTGGTTATGAGAACACTTGTGTTGGAAGCCAAGAAAGATATCATTTATTTTTAACACAATTATCCACTAGGTTCTTGTTTCTCAAACTGGAGTTTTGTAAATATTCTACACTAATTTCATGATTTTCTATTTTTCCACTTTTGTGATCACCGAGAAAGAAATTGATGTTGGATCATATGATTATACACCGGGTCACATGATCATATGTAAACTAGTATGGTTGCCTTAGTTACCTAGCGCTACTGTAACAAAAAAACAGCAAAAAAGTGTGGCTTTAAAGAACAACAAAAAAATTTTTTTCTCAATTCTGAAGGTTAAAAGTCTGACGTCAGGGTGTTAGCACTAGTGGAAGCTCCTACTACGTCTCCTTCAACGTCTAGTAGCTACCGGCAACCTTCAGCGTTCCTGGGCTTGTAGATTCATCTGCCTCCATTTCCACATGGTACTTTCCCTCATGTGTCTGTCTCTCTGTATATTCTGCTCTTTTTGTAAGACACCATTCAGAAGTGATTAGGTTCAGGACTTACTCTACTCTGGTCATATTTACAGGTAAGGGGGTTAGGACTTCCACATTTCTTTTGAGGGGACATAATTTAATCCATAACAATGGCCATAGGTTAGATGTATGACCATATGTTGGATCATATGATCTTGTTGTTGTTAGGTGCCATCGAGTCATTTCTGAGTCATAGCGACCCTATGTACAACAGAACAATACCCTGCCTGGTCCTGTACCGTCCTCACAATCATTGTTGCAAGAATATTGAATATTGAATATACATGAACTGCCAGAAGAATGAACAAATCTGTCTTGGAAGAAGTACATCTGGGATGCTCATTAGAAGCAAGGATGGCAGGGCTTTGTCTCATGTACTTTGGACGTGTTACCAGGAGAGACAAGTCTCTGGAGAAAGACATCATGCTTGGTAAAGTAGGTCAGCAAAAAAGAGGATGACCCTCAATAAGATGGATCGACATAATGGTTGCAACCTATGATCTTATGTTGGATCATATGATCTATGTTGGATCATATGCTAAATCACATGTATGATTGCTCTAGAATTGGTCTGCATGTTTATTTGGTGTTTGGGTCACATTGGTGCCGAGTAGTACATCTTTGATGTTCATTGGCTAATGAAGAAAGAACAGAATGTGATTAAGAAAGTACACAATGCTTTCCCAGAAGTGAAGGCCAAATGATGTCATGAAGCACTGTGCAAATAAAGATTTCACAGACGTAGACAAAAGTGGTAGGTGAACTGAGTTAGCACCTGGCACAGAGTGGCACAGGCCTGCCAAATGCTTTTCAAAACATGATGTAGCAGTCAGTATAGTATTCAAATTGCAAACAAATTAAGTTTCTGCACATCAAAATGAACTACCACATTAAATAATAATGTTATTTTTAATTTTATTGGTTTTATAGCTTGGTTTATAGTTAACTTGTAAATTTGTTTTATTTCTGCAGTTTACTGAATCCTCTGAGCATAAGACGTTTGTGTCTGGTTTAATGTTTATGCACCTTTAAGAGTATAATAAAAGTAATTCAAATCAACATTGTGTGGGTTAATACTTTTTTCTTTCAAAAGGTTCTGCTCAAATTTTGGAAATACTGTATTAGAAGATCCTTCAAGTTAATCATGGAAAACACTGAAATTATCTTAGCCTGCCCCCATATTAAGATGAAGAAATGAACTACGAATGGCAATATAATTGGGCAGTTAGTTATGTAATTTCTGTAATGACCCTGCCCAAAGGCAATGATTAATTTAGTCTAAAGAGATTTCTTGTGGCTTTTCCTGTGACATGACTGTGTATTTTGGTGAAGAGCTTTGGTATAAATATTGTTGTCATACTTGCAGGCTTCCAAGGGTACAAGAAGCACAAGGCATAGTTAAAGTGGTGGATGATATGACAGCCTCAAATTTATCAAAATAAAATAAATTTGAAACAGATGTGAATTCCTATACTTAACTTGCTTCTATAAGACAGGACAGCAGAAGTTTTATTACAATTAGTGCATGTGAAAAAGTCTTAGCAAATTCAAATCTGAAAGGGTTTGAATGTGAGAGCTGAAGTATCCTTGAATTTTATTTGACCTAAGGCAAACTCTCCATTTGGCTTCCTGTAACCTCATTATAAATTAACAGAGTGATGAAGATGCCCAAAATGTTAATGTAATCATGGAATGTGTTAATGAAAACACTGCACTCAGGATACAAGAACTCAGAATAAGGGCAGCTGTACTATGCATTGGTCAGACTAGTCCTGGGAGATGTTTGTTCTATCATTGCCACATTGTGAGACTGGAATGTACCTAGTAGATAAAGGTCTGTAAAGCACTGCATATGTATTAAAAAGATTGATGAACTGAGACTATTTAGACTGAAAAATAAAACACTTGGTATGTCAGTTTGAATCCTCCAAGAAGCAGATCCCAAGATGAGATTAGATGTGGAATAGATTTACTGGGTAAAATACCTTTGAAGGATAAAGGACAAGGAAATAGTGGAAAGTAGGAAGATTGTAACCCAAGATTGGGAGTTGTGAAGAATGGAAGAAAGGAAGGATTGTGTAGGAAGGGCCTCATACTACCGGACAGTTCTGAAAAAGCCCTGGACACACTTATGGAAAGTTCTCAAGCCACAGTTGGTCATTAGAGAAATCCTCCATAGTACAAGAATGGCTTCATTTTAGTACCGTGGCTGTATTCAGCCATTGACTGGGAGGAGCCGGAGGAAGAGTGGCCTGGTCTGGATAGCCCAGTGGATCCAAGATGCAACCATTGGAGGCTGTCAATCAGCTATGTTCCCCACACCGGGTCTTTTGAAGGCACATGTCCATGGTCACTATTTCTGGGGAGGCATGACAGCTGGGTTTTTTGTTTTTTGTTTTTAAATTGTATTTTAGGCAAAAATGTACACAGCAAATTATGAATTCAACAACTCGTACACAAATTGTTCTGTGACACTGGTTACAATCCCCATAATGCGTCAGCACTCTCACATTTCCAGCCTGCCTGTTCTGTTTCCATCCTTCCAGTTTCCCTGCCGCTCCTTGCTTTCTCATCTTTGCTTCTGTGTATTGTTGACTGTTAGGTCTCATATAGTTGATTGTTTAAAGGAACACTTTCTTCAAGGCTGTTATTGTTTATTTTATAGGCCAATACATTATTAGGCTGAAAGGTGATCTCTCGAAGTGGCTTTAGTTCGAGGTTGAAAGGGTATCAGGGTGATTGTCTAGGGGGTGACAGCTGTTTTTAATTTAACCAAAAGGCTGTGATATGGACAAAGGTCTAGATATCTTCTGCATGGCTTTCAAAGTCAGAATAGATGAGTGTTACACTCAGACTTCATCAAAATATGGGCAGTTTCTAATAATTAGAGCTCCAAAAAATGGAATAAACAGTTTAATAAGATAACGAATAGTAGTACAGGGTCAAAAGCTAGCCTAAAACATCTGTGAAGTCTCTTCACCTTCTTGAAGTCTAATGAGACTTAGGAATAAAGGAAGTTAGGATAGGAGAAGCTTAAATAATTAAGTAATGTGACTTGCTCAAACAATTATAATGAGAATGAGTTTGGAAACTTTTTTTTTTTTCTTTTTTAATACGGTACATTTTGTTTTTCAGTAGGGAACAGTAAGAAATATGTTAAAAATCTATCACCTCTTTTGTGTGAATTGATCTCCCCCTACATTTGGTTTGAATCAGAGAACTGTAAACTGGGCTTAAATCATATCCCCTCTGAATTGTTCTAAAAAAAAAAATCAATAACGTTTATTTCCCTTTTGATTAGGGAAGGAAAAAAAAAAAAGCAATCCTCTTTACTTTCCTTGTTGACATAGCCTATGCCCAGACAAAAGAATATTTCTAGATTTCAGGCATATAATAGCTTCTGTTTCCCTTTGGGTTGAAAATTTAAAACGCTTTTGCACTGTGCATTTTCTCAGGCCAGTGAAAGGGTTAAGTATGTTACAGTAGAGTCCTAAATTTGAGAATTGAAAATCTGGCAACCAGCCCAGAATTCTTGTCCAAAAAAAAAAACAGCTATGCTGACCCTGTACAAAGGAGGTGGTTGCTCTAGCAACAGTATCTGATAAAAGAAAATATGGTCATCAGGTACGCATCCGATTGCTCCAGAAAGGAGAAAACAGCTCAGCGGCTGCTACACTCAGAGCTGTGGACTCATTTAGCAAATTTCGAGCTTTAGAGCTGAATCGTCTTACTTCCAATTGCAGAAATTTTTGCTGTAATACTTATTTGGGTGATGATTGATGCATTTTGTAATTTGGCACTTTATGGCGATTGCTGAGAATAAATATAGTCTTCCAACCTAAACACAAACAACCATCACAAAGTCAAGATACACCGCTAACTCACAACATTACTTCCAAGACATATTTGCTCAAAATAAGCATAGGGAATTTTTATTTCCGAAGTCTTTAATCAGAGTCTGTAAATATGCTCCTATTTCCTTTTTATTTTTGTGCAGAGCAATGACTTTCATAGAAAACACTTGAATTTCTCAGAGCCATTATATTTTATTTTATGTAAGTATTTGTAATACAGGCTTCTCCCTATTCTTGATAAAATTAAACATTTCCCAACATCCAGTGTACCTTGTTGTTGTCGTTGTAGTTGTTAGGTGTCATGCACTGAATTGTGTCCCCCAAAAATATCTGTCAACTTGGCTGGGTCATGATTCCCAGTACTGTGTAATTGGGTAACATTTTGTAATCTGATGTGATTTCCTTATGTGTTGTAAATTCAATAACTGTGAATAACTATGGGATAACAATAACTATAGTAACTATGGGATGGATTAGCGGCAGTTATACTGATGATGTATACAAGATTGGATAGTGTCTTAAGCCAATCTCTTTCGAGATATAAAAGAGGGAAGCGAGCAGAGACTCATGGGAAACTCATACCACTAAGAAAGCAGTGCTGGGAGCAGAGTGCTTCCTTTGGACCTGAGGTTCCTGAGCAGAGAAGCTCTCAGACCAAACGAAGATTGATGACACGGACCTTCCACCAGAGCTGACAGAGAAAGCCTTCCCCTGAAGCTGACACTCTGAATCTGGACTTGTAACCTATTGGACTGTGAGAGAATAAATCTCTCTTTGTTAAAGCCATCCGCTTGTGGTATTTCTGTTATAGTAGCACTAGATGACTAAGACATTAGGTGTCATCAAGTGAGTTCTGACTCCTAGTGACTCCATGTACAACAGAATGAAACACTGCCTGGTCTTGTGCCATCCCAACAATCTTTGCCATACTTGAGGCCATTATTGCAGCCACTGTGTCAATCCATCTCCTTGAGGGTCTTCCTCTTTTTCACTGACCATATCTACCTTACCAACCATGATGTCCTTCTCCAGGGACTGGTCCCTCCTGATAACGTGTTCCAAGTATATTAGATGAAGTCTCACCATCCTCACTTTTAAGGAGAATTCTGGCTGCACTTCTTCCAAGGCAGACTTGTTTGTTCTTCTGGCATTCTGTGGTATAGTCAATATTCTTTGCCAACACCATAATTCAAAGGCATCAATTCTTCTTTGGCCTCCCTTATTCATTGTTCAGCTTCCGCATGCATATGAGGCTATTGAAAATAGCATGGCTTGGGTCAGGTGCACATTAGCCCTTAAAGTAGCGTCTTTACCTTTTAATACTTTGAAGAGGTCTTTTGTAGCAGATTTGCCCAAGGCAGTAGATCATTCGATTTCTTGACTGCTATTTCCATGGGCATTGTCTTAGTTACCTAGCGCTACTATAACAGAAGTACCACAAGTGGATGACTTTAACAAAGAGAAATTTATTCTCTCAAAATCTAGGAGGCTAGAAGTTCAAATTCAGGATGCCAGCTCCAGCAGAATGCTTTTTTTCTCTGTCGGCTTTGGGGAAAGGTCCTCGTGGTCAATCTTCCCTGGTCCAGGAGCTTCTCAGCGCAGGAACCCTGGGTTCAAAAGGACGCGCTTCTCTTCTTGCTCTTGTTTCTTGGTGGTATGAGGTCCCCATGCCTCTCTGCTTACTTTTCTCTTTTATATCTCAAAAGAAATTGGCTTAAGGCACAACTTAATCTTGTAGATTGAGTCTTGCCTCACGAATATAACTGCCTCTAATCCTACCGCATTAACATCATATAGTTAGGATTTACAACACATAGGAAAATCACATCAGATCACAAAATGATGGACAACCACATAATACCGGGAATCATGGCCTAGCCAAGTTGACACATAGTTTTGGGAGACACAATTCAATCCATAGCAGGCACTGATTGTGGATCCAAATAGAATTAAATCCTTGACAACTTCAGTCTTTTCTCCGTTTATCCTGATGTTGCTTATTGGTTCAGTTGTGAGCTCTTCACCACTGTACCATCAAGACTCCATGGCATACATAGACACAAAATATTTTAGAAAGAGATGAGATCATACAGATTATGTAGTCCAACTGGTGATTTAGTTAAGATATCCTCTACAAAATCCCCTGAGAGATCAGTTTTTGGGAAGCAAGAAACAGTTTAAAAAAATTAAATACATTTAGCTATAACTTGCATACAGTAAGATGCCCCACACTTTAGAGCATTTTGACAAATGTAGAAACCTGTGTCACCACCACTACAATAAAAATATATGTATTTATCAGTACAAAAACTTCCCTTGCGTTCCTTTGCAACCAATACCCATACTCACCCCCGCTCCAGGTAACCTCTGATCTACTTTCTGCCACAATGTATTATTTTTCCTGTGATGTAATTGTATATGAATGTAACTATAAAATACCTGCTTTTTGTGTGTTTGTCTGGCTTTTTCCACTCAGCATCTTTTACGGATTCATCCATATTGTGTTTTAGGAAGTTCGCTCATTTTTTATTTCTGACAAGTATTCTTTTGAATAGATGGCATAATTTGTTTATCCATTCACATATCCATGGTGATTCGGATTGTTTCTAAACCAAAAAAAAAAAAAAAACAGTTGCTGTCAAGTAGATTCTGACTCATGGCAGAGCCATGTGTGTCAGAGAAGAACAATGATCCATAAGGTGATTTCAATGGCTGTGATCTTTCAGAAGTAGATTGCCGGGCCTTTCAGTGGAGGTTCCTCTGGGTGGAATCCAACCTCCAACCTTTCAGTTAATAGGCTTTTTCCCCCCCTATGATAGGCATGATTCATCATTTGCTTTTTTCTTCTTCTTTTTTTTATTGTGCTCAGAAGAATGTTTACAGAGCAAATTAGTTTCTCATTAAACAATACACATACTGTTTTGTGACATTGGTTGCCACTTTCCCCTTCTCATTAACAGCTTTTAGATCCCCTCCTGTCTTCTTATCTTGCCCCTGGTTTGATGTGCCCGCTTAGTCTCTTTTTGTTTTATGAGCTTGTCTAATCTTTGGCTGAAGGGTGAAACTCAGGAGTGACTTCAGTACTTAGTTAAAAGGGTGTCAGGGGGCCATGCTCTTAGGGTTTCTCCAGTCTCTGTCAGACCAGTAAATCTGGTCTTTTTTCTTTTGTTCTACAAAAGTTTGACTTTTGTTCTACATTTTTCCCCAGCCCTGTCACCTTCTATTGTGATCCCTGTCAGAGCAGTCAGCGGTGGTAGCCGGGCACTATCTAGTTGTGCTGGACTCAGTCTGGTGGAGGCCGTGGTAGTTGTGGTCCATTAGCCCTTTGTACTATTCTTTCCATTGTGTCTTTGGTTTTCCTCATTCTCCCTTGCTCTAGGTGGGGTGGGACTAGTGGAGTATCTGAGATGACTGCTCACAAGCTTTTAAGATCCCAAAGTAGGCTGTAGAACATTTTCTCTATAAACTATGTTATGCCAGTTCAGCTAGATGTTCCTCAAAACCACTATCCCCAGCCCTCAACCCAGAAATTCAGTCCCTCAGGAGTCTGGATGTGTCTGCAAAGCTCCCATGACCTTGCCTTGGTCAAGGCTTCCCCAGTATTTTGTACTGTCTTACCCTTCACCAAAGTTACCTCTTAGCTATTGTCTTCAGTTAACAGCCTTTTTACCTTTAACTTTTTGCACTAACCACGGGCTCCTTTAGATTGTTTCCAGGTTTTGTTAATATAAATAAACCTCTTATGAAAATTTGTGTACAATTTTTCAACATATGTTTTCATTTCTCTTGAGTAAATATCTAGCAGTGGAAGTGCTGGATCATATGGTAAGTATATATTTATTCTTATAAGAAAATGTCATATTGTTTTCCAAAGTGGTTGTACCATTCATCCTACCTCCCTGTCAGTAACGTATGAAAGTTTCAGTTGCACTGCATCCTGCTCAAAACTTTGTGTGTTTTGCCTTTTTCATTCTAACCATTCTACTGGCTGTGTAATAGTGACTCATTGTGGTTTTAATTTTCATTTCTGTGATCACTAGTGAGGTTAAGAGTTTTTTCATGTGCTTTTGGCTTTTTTTCATGTGCTTTTCTGAAACGTCTGTTTAAACTACCCATTTTTAAATGAAGATGTTTGTCTTCTCATTAAATTGTGGGAATTCTTTAAATAGTCTGGATACAAAGCTTTGTCAGATATGTCAGATAGCTGTATCTATATATGTGTATAATATGAATATATATACTACATATATGTAATATAAATCTATGTTTATATCTCTCTATATATTTTCTTTTATTCTGTGACTTGTCTCTTCCTCTTATTAAAAGAGTCCTTTGAAAATCAGAATGTTTCAGTTTTGATGAAATATCATTTGTCAATTATTTTATTGCTTGATTAGTGTTTTGGTGTTTAAAAAATCTTCACCTAACTCAACGTCACAAAGATTTTCTCCTATTTTTAGTCTAGATATTTTACAGCTTTAGTTTTTACATTTAAGTCTATAATTCATTTTGAGTTTGTTATTGTGTATGGTGTGTGGCTAAGAGTTGTAGTTTGCTTTTTTCTACATGGACATACAATTCCATCAGGCTTTATTGAAAAGCTTATCCTCTGTCCATTGAATTACCTTGTTAAAAAATTTTAGTTGATCATATTTGTGTTAGTCTATTTCTGTAGTCTTTATTCTACTCCTTTGATCTGCATGTCTAACCTTATACTAACACTCCTCTGATTCCTAGAGCTCTCAAGCTACAGTCTTAAAATCTGTCCTCAATTTTTTTTGTTTTTCAAAATTTCTTTGGCTAGTTTAGTTTCTTTGTTTTCCCATACAACTTTTAGAGTCATTTTGTCCATTTCTACACACAAAAAAATGTGGGATTGTGCTTGACAAACTAATTATCTTCAATTTGAGGATAATTGACATCCTAACAATATTGAATCTTTTAATCCTTGAACATGGCATATCTATTTATTTAGATATTTATTATCTCTCAGCAATGTTGTGAGATTTTCAGTATACATATTTTGTAGCTCTATGGTGAAATTTATGCCCACATAGTTCATGTTTTTAGATGTTAGAGTATATGATAGTCTTTGAATGTTATTTTCTGATTGTTCTTTGCTATTTTATAACAATACAGTTTTGTTTTTTGTTTTTGGTATATTTACCTGGTATCCTACAGCCTTGCTAAACTCATGTATTAGTTTTTGCAGCTTCTTTGGGGGTTCCTTAAGATTTCTATGTGTCTAACCAGGTCATCTGTGAATAAAGACATTTTTATGTCTTCCTTTCCAATCTGAATGCCTTATTTTTTTTCTTGTCTTATTGCTCTGGCAGTACAATGCTGAATATAAATGGTTAAAAGCAGATGGATTTATGTTTTTTTTCATTCTTAGAGGTGAAGTTTTCAGTCTTCTATCATTAATTATTATATTAGCTGTAGGTTTTTAATAGATGTCCTTAACTAAGGTGAGGAGGTTCCTTTTAATCCATAGTTTGGTGTGACTTTTTATCACAAGT
Organism: Dugong dugon; assembly: GCA_030035585.1. NCBI lineage: Eukaryota > Metazoa > Chordata > Mammalia > Sirenia > Dugongidae > Dugong > Dugong dugon. Next base: position 20,660,222 of record CM057460.1, read on the forward strand.
AGGCTTTAAATGTTGGGAAATACTTCATATGTATTGACATGATCATATGTTTTTCTCCTTTATTATGTTAATGCACTGAATTACATGGAATGAATTTTATACATTAAGCCAAACTTGTATTCTTAAGATAAACTAATACCACTTGTTCAATGATGTATTTTTGATGTAATTTCTTAATATTTTATTAAGGATATTATTTTCATGTTTTTTGTCATTGAAGAATGTCTCTCCCCTCCCCCCCAAAACAAGCTATCCACATCCTGAGCTCCTGAACTTGAATGTTACTTTACACGGGAAAAGGGACTTTGGAGGTGTGATTAAGGTGAAGGAAACTGCAAAGAGATTATCCTGATTTATCAGGATGGGCACAGTCTAATTGCACGGATCCTTAAAAGCAGAGACTCTCACCTGACTGTGGTCAGTTGACAATAGGAGAAGTGTTAGTGAGATGTTATGTTGCTGGCTTTGGAGACAGAGGAAAAAGGTCACATGCCAATGAATGTGAGTGTCTACCAGAAGTAGCAAAATGTAAGAAAACAGTTATTCTCCTAGAGCCTGCCAAGGTTATTATAGGTAAGCTTGATCCTTTTGAACCTTGTTTATAAGCTTTATTAAGGTGGTTTTAAATTAGTCTTTAACCTTTAGTGTTAAACCATCTTTAATATAGGGCTAGCTTATCTTTATAATGTCTAGTTGTTGTTGGATGCTATAGAGTGGACTCTGACTCATAGAGACCCCATGTGGCAGAGTAGAACTGCCCTATAGGATTTTCTTGGCTGTGATCTTTATGAAAGCAGATTGCCAGGTCTTTCTCCTGCAGAGCTGCTGGGTGGATTTGAATTGCCAACCTTTTGGTTAGAATCTGAGGGCTTAACCATTGCGCTGCTAGGGCTACATTATCTTTACAACTAAGGCATGCCACTTCTGTGATGCCTACACAGTGCTCTAGATATTCTACAAAGTGTCTCCCTTCTGTCTGGCTGAAACACAAACATTTCCCATCCTCATGTCAGTTGTGATAATTATCAGCTTTGTAATTCTTTGCTTCCTAAAGTTTCACCCTATGCATGTGTATCTTCGAATTCAGCAACATCTTTAAGGGAAATCCTATATATATTACTGGAGAGACTTCCCTGTGTAACTTCCTTGTGTTCTGTGCTCTGCCTTGAAAATTCCAGGTTTCTTAGCCTCCTCAAACTTCATCTCTGGCATCTCAAACTAGTGAGACCACTGTGTTGTGCTTGGATTCATTCTCTTGGCACCACAGTCAGAAACATGCCTCCAGGTAGCACTATGGAGTGAATAGGAGTGCCCTCATTTCTTTTCTATCAGAGATCACAGTCTTGCCCTATCTATTGTTCACTGTCTAAACCCTACTTTTTCATGTATTTTTGTCCAGTTTTCTAGTTTTTTTATGCTGGGAGGTCAAGTTATTCCTTCAGGGTCAGAAACCAGAACAAGCTTTTGAAAGAAATTGCTTTTAAACTCTGCTGGAAGCCATATGTCAAAAGGTAATTGATTCTTTCCTAAAAAACAAATTTTGTCACGTTCTGTTTATATATATTGACCCAGATTGTTGCCTCCTATAACTTGCTCACAAATTACAGATATATCTTAAATTTGTAGGCTTTAGCTACAGAGTCTATGTCTATTTTTCTTCACATGACAGTTGTTTAAAATTTGAAGACAGAAGGTGCTTTCTTCCCAAGAAATGGTTATCTAAATCCTTTGCAATCTTGGATACTTTTGGATATTGTCAGGTTAACAAATTCCTTCCAAAAATGTGTTGCCCAAAAATGAATACAACATTCCCGGTGTGGATTGATAAAATTATGCATATAGAACTGATCTTACATTATAATATGATTAATAATTTTCCTTTAATACACTCTTACAAACATGGGTGTTCAGTGATAGAATTCTCACCTTCCATAGGGGAGATTCAGGTTTACTTTTCAGTCAACACATCTCATGAGCAGCCACCAGTCATCTGTCAGTGGAGGTTTGTATGTTACTGTGACACATAAACATCGATACCCTAGGCATTAGAGAGCTGAAATGGACTGGTACTGGCCATTTTGAATCGGAAAATCATGTGGTCTACTATGCCAGGAATGACAAATTGAAGAGGAATGGCATTGCATTCATTGTAAAAAAAGAACATTTCAAGAAGTATTCTGAAGTACAACACTGTCAGTGATAGAATAATATCCATATGCCTACAAGGAAGACCACTTAATGAGGCTGTTATTCAAATTTACCCACCAACCACTAAAGCCAAAGATGAAGAAATTGAAGATTTTTACCAACTTCTGCAGTCTGAAATTGACTGAACACGCAATCAGGATGCATTGATAATTACTGGTGATTGGAATGTGAAAGCTGGAAACAAAGAAGAAGGATTGGTAGTTGAAAAATATTGCCTTGGTGATAGAAATGATGATGGAGTTCACATGATAGAATTTTTCAAGGCCAACTACTTCTTCATTGCAAATACCTTTTTTCACCAACATAAACAGCAACTATACACATACCTCACCAGATGGAGCACACAGGGATCAAATAGACTACTTTTGTGTAAAGAGATGATGGAAAAGCTCAATATCATCAATCAGAACAAGGACAGGGGCTGACTGTGGAACAGACCATTAATTGCTCAGATGCAAGTTCAGGTTGAAACTGAAGAAAATTAGCACAAGTCCATTTGAACCAAAGTACGATCTTGAGTACATCCCACCAGAATTTAGAGACCATCTCAAGAACAAATTTGATGCATTGAACACTAATGACCAAAGACCAGATGAGTTGTGGAATGACGTCAAGGACATTATACGTGAAGAAAGTGAGAGGTCATTAAAAAGACAAGAAAGAAAGAAAGAAAAGACCAAAGTGGATGTCAGAAGAGACTCTGAAACTTGCTCTTGAAAGTCGAGTAGCTAAAGTAAAAGGAAGAAATCATGAAGTAAAAGAGCTGAACAGAAGATTTCAAAGGGTGGCTTGAGAAGACAAATTAAAGCATTATAATGATCTGTGCAAAGAGCTGGAGGTAGAAAAACAAATGGGAAGAACACACTAGGAATTTGTCAAGCTGAAGAAAAAATTCAAGCCTCAAGTTGCAATATTGAAGGATTCTATGGGCAAGATTTTAAAAGACGAAGGAAGCATCAAAATAATATGGAAGGAACATGCAGAGTCACTATACCAAAAGGATAGTATAGTCACTGTACCAAAAAAATGGTCGACCTTCAACCATTTCAGGAGGTAGCATATGATCAGGAACCGATGGTAATGAAGGAAGAAGTCCAAGCTGTACTGAAGGGATTGGGGAAAAACCAGGCTCCAGGAACTGACGGAATACTAATTGAGAGGTTTCAGCAAACAGAAGCTGCACTGGAAGTGCTCACTCATCTATACCAAGAAATCTGGAAGACAGCTACCTGGCCAACTGACTGGAAGAGGTCCATATTATTTATGCCTATTCACTAATTGCGTGCAACTGAATGTGGAAATTATCAAAAAATATCATTAATATCACATGTAAGTAAAATTTTGCTGAAGATCATTCAAAAGAGGCCACAGCAGTATATGGACTGGGAAATGCCAGAAATTCAAGGCAGATTCAGAAAAGAATGTGAAACCAGGGATATTGTAGCTGAAGTCACTTGGATCCCAGCTGAAAGCAGAGAATATCAGAAAGATGTTTACTTGTGTTTTAATGACTATGCAAAGACATTCAACAGTGTGGATCATAACAAATTATGGACAACATTGCAAAGAATGGGAATTCCAGAACGCTTAGTTGTGCTCATGAGGAACCTGTACATAGATGAAGAAGCAGTCGTTCGAAAGGAACATGAGCATACTGCGTGGTTTAAAGTCAGGACAGGTATGCATCAGGGCTGTATACTTTCACCATACCTATTCAATCTGTATGCTGAGCAAATAATCTGAGAAACTGGACTCCATGAAGAAGAACGGAGCATTAGGATTGGAGGAAAACTCATTAACACCCTACATCACGTATATGACACAACTTTGCTTGCTGAAAGTGAAGAGGACTTGAAGCACTTACTGATGAAGATCAAAGACCACAGCCTTCAATGTGGATTACACCTCTACAAAAAGAAAAAAAAAAAATCCTCACAACTGGACCAATAAACAACATCACGATAATGGAGAAAAGATTGAAGTTGTCAAGGATGTCATTTGGCTTGGATCTACAATCAACACTCATGGAAACAGTAGTCAAGAAATCAAAAGATGCATTGGATTGGGCAAATCTGCTGCAAAACACCTCTTTAAAGTTTTGAAAAGCAAAGCGGTCACCTTGAAAACTAAGGTGCGCCTGACGCAAGCCATGGTGTTTTCAATTTCCTCATATGCATGCAAGAGCTGGACAATGAATAAGGAAGACCAAAGAAGAATTGACACCTTTGAACTGAGGTGTTGGCAAATAGTATTGAATATAGCATGAACTGCCAAAAGAAGGAACAAATCTGTCTTGGAAGAAGTACAATCAGAATGCTTCTTAGAAGCAAGGATGGCGAGATTCCGTCTCACATACTTTGGATATGTTATCAGGAGGGATCAGTCCCTTGAGAAAGACATCATGCTCAGTAAAGTAGAGGGTCAGTTAAAAAGAAGATCCTGAATGAGATGTATTGACACAGTGGCTGCAAGAATAGGCTCAAGCATAACAACGATTGTGAGGATGGTGCAGGGCCGGGGCAGTGTTTCATTCTGTTGTATGTAGCATTGCTGTGAGTTGGAACCAACTCAATGGCACCACCTACGACAAGATGACATTGAACAGGTTTCAGTGGACCTTCTAGACTAAGATGACTAGTAAGAAATGCCTGGCTATCTACTTGTGAAAATCAGCTAATGAAAGCCCTGTGAATCACAATGATCCAATTTGCAACCAATCATAGTGATGGCACAGGACTGGACAGCATTTTGTTCCATTGTGCATAGGGTCACTATGAGTAGAGAACTGACTTGATGACAGCTAACAAAAGCAACAGCAAAAAATCTCCATACAGTTGATATAACCTCAACCAAATACCAACTATTTACTTCTATCTTGTTAGCAAATACAGGGTTATAGATCAGAGAATTAAGTTAGAAAAGACTATAGAGAACAGATAATGCAACCAGATCACTTTTCTACTTGCCTCCGTCACTTCCTGCAGAATCCAAGCTCTTAATGGTTCAAGCACAGCCTTGTCTACCTTCCTCCCTTTATCACTCATCTCTGGCTCTATGATTTTTTGTTCCATTAATCAGTTGTGCGTTTCACAAACATATCTTCCAGAGACTTTTTCCATAATATTCTTTGACCTAGAACACCTTTTTTCACATAGTTTTTTTACCTAAATATTACTCATTTTTTAGAATCTTTGCATATAGTGATTCATTAAGAAAACTTTAGCTTTTCTAAAGCCCTGAGACTGGGTTTGTTACTCCTTGTTCTTGCACCTATTGTCTTTTGAGTTATTCTGTTATTTCATTTGTTGTTGTTGTTAGGTGCCAGCAAGTTGGTTCCAACCCACAGGGACCCTATTTACAACAGAACAAAACACCGCCTAGTCCTGCACCATCCTTACAATTGTTGCTATGCTTAAGCCCATTGTTGCAGCCACTGTGTCAATTCATGTCATTGAGATTCTTCCTCTCTTTCTCTGATCCGCTACTTTACCAAGCATGATGTTCTTCTCCAGGGACTGATCCTGATAATATGTCCAAAATGCTTGAAATGAAGTCTCTCCGTCGTTACTTCTAAGAAGCATTCCGGTTGTACTTTTTCCAAGATAGATTTGTTTGTTCTTCTGGCAGTCCATGGTTTATCCAAAATTCTTCACCAATACCATAATCCAAAGGCATCAATTCTTTTTCGATCTTCCTTATTCATTGTCCAGCTTTCACATGCGTATGAGGTAATTGAAAATACCATGTCTTGGGTCAGGCATATTTTTAGTCCTCAAAGTGACATCTTTGCTTTTTAACACTTTAAAGAGGTCTTTTGCAGCAGATTTGCCCAGTGCAGTACATCATTTGATTTTTTTTCCTGCTGCTTCCATGGACGTTGATTGTGGATCCCAGTAAAATGAAATCCTCAACAACTTCAATCTTTTCTCCATTTATCATAATATTGCTTATTGGTCCAGTTGTGAGAATTTTTGTTTTCTTTATGCTGAGGTGTAATCCATATTGAAGGTTGTAGTTGATTTCCTCGGCAAGTGCTTCAACTCCTCTTCACTTTCAAAAAGCAAAGTTGTATCATCTTCCTATCACAGGTTGCTATTGAGTTTTCCTCCAATCCTGATTCCATGTTCTTCTTCATATAGTCCAGCTTCTCGGATTATTTGCTCAGCATACAGATTGAATAAATCTGTTGCAAAAACTTGTTGCTGTCGAGTTGATTCTGACTCATAGCGACCCTATAGACAGTAGAAATGCCCCATAGAGTTTCCAAGAAGCTGCTGGTGGATTTGAACTGCCGATCTTTTGGTTAGCAGCCTTACCTCGCCATAGCTCTTAACCACTGCACCACCAGGGCTCTGCAGATTGAATAAGTATGGTGAAAGGATACAACTCCGAGGCATACCTCTCCTGACTTTAAACCATGCAGTATCCCCTTGTTCTGTTTGAACGACTGCCTGTTGGTCTATGCACGGGTTCCACGTGAGCTCCAGTAAGTGTTCTGGAATTCCCATTCTTCAGAATATTATCCATAATTTGATATGATCCACACAGTCAAATGCCTTTGCGTAGTCAATAAAACACAGGTAAGCATCTTTCTAGTATTCTCTGCTTTTAGCCAAGATCCATCCGACATTATTGTAATTTCCAGTGTATTTGTCTCTCTAGCCCACTAAAGTCCTTGGCTAGCATTATTAATTTTTGTCTTACTAATACTTAGTAAAACATCTGGAACTTAGTGTAAGTGAAATAACTATTTATTAAGGAGAAAACGAATTCTACAAATTAGGAAATTTAATTTCAGGAAAATTAACTGACTTGTCTAAGTATACAGAGCTAAATTTTGGTAATCAAGACGTAGAACTAAAATGCAACATGTTTTTGAAATTTAATCTGTAAAATCTTTTAGTTTTTACATGTTAAACAGAGAAAATGAATGAGGCTCTGTAGAAAGTAGGGCAAGTGGTTATGTATTAAGACTACTGGGGAGTGCAGTCTCAGAAAGGCAGGAGAGAAGGAAAGCATAGTGAGGCAGGGAAGAAAGGAAATTGAATATGAGGGTGTGGGTTACTTTAGCTAGCCATCACTTGCTCTAAATCACAGTGTTTGCTTGATTTGGCAGGAATATTGTTGGAAAGGCTGTTTGATCTCCTGTTCTTTTGACAGTCCTCTTTGTGGGGTAAGGGAGAACAATTTATTTGCTAGCTTTATTTCCTGCTGGATTAAGATTGGTTCCATGGGGGTTAACTTCCCTACACTTCTAGGCTAAATGTGAATAACTGCCAACTGATTTTCTGAATGTCTGAAATGCCAGCAAAGACATGTTTCAATTTGTTTGCGTTGCACCATCTCTACATGAGAAATGCCTTATAACTTTCTTATGTAGCTTTTATTTGTCTTATTAGATTTTGACCTAAAAGTGTTCGCTACCTCCTTTTCTCCAAAAATATTTTGGGCATTAGAATGGAAGAAAAGAAGAAATATGGATCTGAAAATAGAAAATGACAAATATGAGATATAATGAAATAACACCTTATTCCCCTTCATTTTTCCCTCGTCCCCCTTAATTTCCTAAATATAAATATCAAATTCAAAAACACTTTTGTGAAAGTGTTGTTGTCCCTACAGTGTCCTAAAGGCTTGGATTGTTGTTCTTCTTTGTCCTTTTCAGGAGTCTCAAACTGTGCTTATGCTTTCGAATTTGATAACCACTGTTTACCAATTTCTGGTGCTCAAAGAGACAGCATATCAAATGTATTTTATTATGAATTATCAAATGATCAGAAAACAAAGTAAAAGATGAAAACAGTGTTTAGTTAAAATTTCTTTCTTCTTTTACCAACTTCCCAGTGATAAACATGGTTAAAAGTTTGATGTATCTTCCTCCATATTTTTACATATGTACTCATATACACCTAGGGAAATTTTACTATGTATATCACTCTGCAAGTCTTAAACTTAAGCTTTCTTTCTATCTGTTCCTGTTTTTCCCTTCTTTCACCCTTCTTTGGATCCTTCCTTCTTTTTTGTGATTACTAACACTGTATTCTGTCTCTGTAACTTGGAGTACATTTGTATGTAATGACTAAAAGTGGAATTTCTAGTTCCAAGGGAAGGCATGATGTGTATTGTCAAATACATTGTACCAATTAGATCTCTTTAAATGTTTGAGAATGCCTAGTACCTCTCACATTCAACAGATATTATTAAGTATTTTGATCTTTTTCAATCTAATGCATGAAAAATATCATTGTTTTTGTTTGCCTTTCAGTGATTATTTTTATTAAGATTCGTTATCTTATCCTCTATTTTTTTATTGGCCAAATGTATGAATTGCTTATTTGCATGTTTTTATGTTTATTGGAAAGTCTGTGAATAGTTTGCTCCTGTTCTTTTCCTTTTAAAAATAAGACAGCTATTTTTTTGTATAATTTGTAGGCATACTTTGATATTTTCTTTAGTGACCTATTGTGTGTCAGACACATTTCATCTACTGCTTTTGAATCTTGCTTATGGTATTTAACTTTTTTTTTTTTATGGCAGTATCTGCTGTTTGAAGAAGAACATGGCATCAAGATTGGAGGAAGACTCATCAACAACTTACAATATGCAGATGACACAACCTTGCTTGCTAAAAGTGAGGAGGACTTGAAGCACTTACAGATGAAGAGAAAAGACTACAGTGTTCAATATGGTTTATAACTCAATAGAAAGAAAACAAAAATCCTCACAACTGGACCAATAAGCCACATCATGATAAACGGAGGAAAGATTGAAGTTGTCAAGGATTTCATTTTACTTCGATCCACAATCAATGTTCATGGCAGCAGCAGTCAAAAAATCTAATGCCGTATTACACTGGGCAAATCTGCTGCAAAAGACCTCTTCAAAGTGTTAAAAAGCAAAGATGCCACTTTGAGGACTAAGGCGCACTTGACCCAAGGCATGATATTTTCAATTGCCTCATATGCAGGCAAAAGCTGGACAATGAATAAGGAAGACCAAAGAAGAATTAATGTCTTTGGATATGGTGTTGGTGAAGAATCTTGACTATACCATGGACTGTCAGAAGAATGAACAAATCTGTCTTGGAAGAAGGACATCCAGATTACTCCTTAGAAATAAGGATGATGAGATTTCATCTCATGTACTTTGGACATGTTATTATAAGGGACCAGTCCCTGGAGAAGGACATTATGGTTGGTAGAGACTCTGCAAAAAAGAGGAAGATCCTTAAAGAGATGGATTGACACAGTGGCTGCCAACAATAGGCTCAAACATAACACCTATCCTGAGGATATCACAGGACCGGACAATGTTTCATTCTATTGCACATAGGGTGGCTATGAGTGGGAACCTATTCGACGGCACCTAACAATAACCACAACACCACTTTCTCACTAGTAGTCTTAAATTTTATGAGCCTCAGTTGCCACGTCTGCAAAATATAGCTAAATAAAACACTTTTTATAGGTGATTAAAGTAGAATTTGTACACCTTTCCTCTTTCTTAAATTCTACTTTTATCACCTGTAAAAGATTACTACGTAAGAAAAAAAAAAAAAGAGAAAGAAAGAAACTCTACAAAGAGATGTATTATCAATGGACAAGGAATTGAAGAATTTCCACTAGCAAAGAAAAAAAGAAAAAACAGTGTTGGTGTGGCTAAGAAATACTGTATGCCTATAGCAACACAACTCGGTTTTGTAGTGAAGAGAGAAAGATAATCTTTTTTTTTTGGAAAGATGTCCTTGTCCTCTTCCCCAGAGCCAAAAAACAAAAACAAAAAAAACCAAACCCATTGCATTCGAGTGGATTCCAACTCATAGTGACCCTATAGGACAGAGTAGAACTGCCCCATAGTGTTTCCAAGGCTCTAAATCTTTCTGGAAATAGATTGCTACATCTTTCTCCCACAGAGCAGCTGGTGGGTTTGAACAGTCGACCTTTTGGTTAGCAGCTGAGGACTTTACCACAGCACCAACAGGACTTCTTATCCCCGGAGCAAAAGGGATTAAGATTGCAGATAGAATTAAGGTTGTTATTAAGCTGACTGCTTCCAAGAGCATCTTGTCTAAATCAGCCTTGTGCCATTCCATCCTACTTCCTTTATGGAAATTGACACAATTATAGTTATATTTTCTCTTTGTTTGCTTGTTATGGTCTATCTTCTCCACTATAAGGTAAGTTGCATACAGACTAGAACCTTATCTTTCTTGTTCATTGCTATAGTTCCATATCCTCTCACAGTGCCTAAGATATAGAAAGAACTGGATAAATATTTGTAAATGAATGAATATGAAGTCAGAGTAATAAAAATCTTATGGTAATGATACATAAAGAAGTGTATAAATTGGTAGACAAGGGGAAAGCCCAGAAACAGTAGCAAATATTTATGAGATTCCAGGATATAGCAGAGAAAGACAGATAGCTACCATTGAGTTGACTTCATCTCATGGCAACCTTTTATACAACAGAAGGAAACATTGCCAAGTGCTGCATCACCCTTACCGTCATCAGCAAATTTTGTTTCCATATTAGTGGATGTTCTGCGAATCCATCCCAACAATGATTGTGAGGATGGCGCAGGGTGAGGCAGTGTTTTGTTCTGTTGTATGTAGTGTCGCTATGAATTGGAACCAACTTGAAGGCACCTAACAACAACAACACACAGTCCAATGCCTTTGCATAGTCAATGAAACATGGGTAAAAATCTTTCTGGTATTCTCTGCTTTCAGCCATGATCCATCTGACATTAGCAATGATATCCCTTGTTCCACATCCTCTTCTGAATCTTGCTAGGATTTCTGGCAGTTCTCTGTCGATATATTGCTGAAACTGCCTTGGAATGATCTTCACCAAATTTTAATTTTGTGTGATATTAATGATATTGTTTGATAATTTCTGCATTCTGTTGGATCACCTTTCTTTGGAAGGGGTACAAACATGGATCTCTGCAAGTCAGTTGATCAGGTAGCTGTCTTCCAAATTTCTTGGCACAGACAAGTGAGCACTTCCAGCACTGCATCCATTTGTTGAAACATCTCAGTTGGTATTCCGTCAATTCCTGGGGCCTTGTTTTTTGCCAGTGCTTTCAGTGCGGCTTGGACCTCTTCCTTCAGTACCATCAGTTCTTGATCATATGCTATCTCTTGAAATGGTTGAATGTTGACCAATTCTTTTTGGTACAGTGGACTCTCTGTATTCTTTCCATCTTCTTTGGATGCTTCCTGCATTGTTTAGTATTTTCCCTGAAGAATCCTTTAATATTGCAACTAGAGGCTTGAATTTTTTCTTCAGTTCTTTCAGCTTGAGAAGTGTAAAGTATGTTTTTCCCTTTTGGTTTTCTATCCAGGTCTTTGCACATTTCACTATAATACTTTGTCTTCTCAAACTGTCCTTTGAAGTTTTCTGTTCAGCTCTTTTACTTCATCATTTCTTCCTTTCACTTTAGCTACTTGACGTTCAAGAACAACTTTCAGAGTTTCTTCTGACATTCATTTTGGTCTTTTCTTTCTTTCCTGTCTTTTTAATGACCTCTTGGGCTCTTCAGGTATGATGTCCTTGATGTCATTCCACAACTCATCTAGTCTTTAGTCATTAGTGTGAAACATGTCAAATGTATTCTTGAGATGGTTTCTAAGTTCAGGTGGGATATACTCAAGGTCATAATTTGGTTTTCATGGACTTGTTCTAATTTTCTTCAATTTCAGCTTGAATTTGCATATGAGCAATTGATGGTCTATTCCACAGTCAGCCCCTGGCCTTGTTTTGACTGTTGATATTGAGCTATTCGATCATCTCTTTCCACAGATGTAGTCAATTTGATTCCTGTGTATTCTATCTGGTGAGGTCCATGTGTATAGTAGCCATTTATGATGTTGAAAAAAGGTATTTGCAATGAAGAAGTCATTGGTCATGCAAAATTCTTTCATGTGATCTCCGGCATCATTTCTAACACCAAGGCCATATTTTTCAACTCCCAGTCCTTCTTTGTTTCCAACTTCCGTGTTCCAAGCACCAGTAATTATCAACACATCCTGATTGCATGTTTGATCAACTTCAGCAAACTGAAATTGCAGAAGTTGGTAAAAATCTTCAGTTTCTTCATCTTTGGCCTTAGTAGTTGGTGGGTAAATTTAAATAATAGTCGTATTAACTGGTCTTCCTTGTAGGCATAAGAATATTTTTCTATCACTGACAACCTTGCACTTCAGGATAGATCTTGAGATGTTCTGTCTGATCATGAACGCAACACCATTCCTCTTCAATTTGTCATTCCCGGCATAGAAGACTATATGGTTGTTTGATTCATAATGGCCAATACCAGTCCATTTCAGCTCACTAATGCCTAGGATATCGATGTTTATGCATTCCATTTCATTTTTGATGCTTTGCAATTTTCCTAGATTCATACTTAGTACATTCCACGTTCAGATTATTATTGGATGTTTGCAGCTATTTCTTCTCATTTTGGGTTGTGCCACATTAGCAAATGAAGGTCCAGAAAGCTTGACTCCATCCATGTCATTAAGCTCGACTCTACTTTAAGGAGGCTGCTCTTTCCTAGTCGTCTTTTGAGTTCCTTCCCACCTGAGTGGCTCATCTTCCGGCACTATAGCAAACAATGTTTTGTTGCTGTTCATAAGGTTTTCACTGGCTAATTTTTTTTTTTTTTTCCCTAAGTAGACCACCAGGTCCTTCTTCCTAGTCTGTCTTAGTCCAGAAACTTAGCTGAAACTTGTTTGCCACAGGTAGCCCTGCTGGTATTTGAATACCTATGGCATTGCTTCCAGCATTATAACAACACACAAGTCCCCACAGTATAACGAAGTGACAGACATGTGGGGGAGAAAGTGTTCAAATCTAAATTATCTCTCTCTAATATAGTTGGCTTTTGCAAAGAACTATCTCTCTAAACTTAAGTGTCAAAGAAAATTCAGTCAACAAATATTTCATCAAGTATTTAATCTGTGTAATATACCTTTGTGTTAAGAAGGAACATGCAAAAGTAAATATGGCATTATTCTGAATAATTTTCAATTATTGAGAATAGAAGCATTGAAGGTATAAAAATATCTCTTTCACTATGCTAATTAACAGTGATAATAACCATTATAAACAACCGCAACCACAATTGATACAGTAAGCTCAGGTTTTTATTGTCAGGACCATATCTTTAAGCTGCTATAGAACTGGGAGTTGGCTCAGGCATATTAACCTATAAGTTTCCTGGAGCATCCTGTAGAATTAGATCTCTTTAGAAATAGTTGCCTGTCTTGTGTAATCATGGATGCTTCCTGGGAACCTTATGGCCCCTTGGCTCAAATTCTTGACCATGGCATTTGGCACTTGCTCCACTTGGCTTTGGGTTTCCTTGACCTCTGGCTGCCCCTGCCCATCCCCATGACCTAGGTCTTGGAGCAGGAACTAAACCTGCTGCTCCCTTGCTGCTTTTTAGTACGGACTCTGCAAATTCCTGATCTCAGTTATGCTTATCCTGGCAGTTTGTGTCTGTAGGGACTTATGCAGGCAAAGTAAATGGGTTACGTAAACAGCCAAACATCTCTTGCCAAAGTTAAATTCTGTCAGTTGTATTCATTTGGACATGGATTAAATATATAGAAAAGAATCTTTTCATCTGAGCTCTTAATTTAGTACTTCCAAGGTTTGATATGTCATTGAATATAGGGGCCCTATTTTTGCCTTTTGAGCAAGCAATTATTGCCCAATGTACTGAGTAGAGACAGACAACTAAAATATATTCTGAACTCTGAGATATGTTGTGAAGAAGACAAGTGAAAAATACAAAATCTCTATAATCTTATTCTGGATATTAAAAAAACTCTACATCACTGAGGTAGTTTTAAAATTTTTAATTTCCCTATTGTATTAGGATGGTTCAGGACCACAGATTCAAAATCCCAATAACTACATTTTAGTTGTTGTTGTTAGGTGCCATTGAGTCAGTTCCAACTCATAGTGACCCTATGTACAACAGAACAAAACACTGCCGGGTACTGTGCCAATCTCACAGTCGTTAATATGCTTAAGCCCATTGTTGCAGCCACGGTGTCGATCCATCTCGTTGAAGGTCTTCCTCTCTTTCACTGACCCTCTACTTTACAAAGTATGATGTCCTTCTCCAGGTACTGGTCCCTCCTCATAACTTGTCCATAGTACGTGAGATGAAGTCTTGACATCCTCGCTTCTAAGGAGCATTCTGGTTGTACTTCTTCCAAGACAGATTTGTTTGTTCTTCTGGCAGTCCATGTATATTCAATGTCTTTGGCAACACCATAATTCAAAGGCACCAATTCTTCTTCGATCTTCCTTATTTGTTGTTCAGCTTTCTAATAATATGAGGCAATTGAAAATACCATAACTTGGGTCAGGTGCGCCTTAGTTCTTGTCTTAGTCATCCAATGCTGCTCTGACAGAAATACCACAAGTGGATGGCTTTAACAAAGAGAAATTTATTTTCTCACAGTCTAGTAGGCTACAAGTCCAAATTCAGGGCATCAGCTCCAGGGAAGACTTTCTCTCTCTGTTGGTTCTGGAGGAAGGTCCTTGTCATCAATCTTGCCCTGGACTAGGAGCTTCTCCGTTCAGGAACCCCAGGTCCAAAGGACACACTCTGCTCCCAGCACTGCTTTCTTGGTGATGATAGGAGGTCCTCCCTCTCTGCTCACTTTCCTTTCCTTTTATCTCTTTTAAGATAAAAGGTGGTGCAGGCCACTCCCCAAGGGAACTCCCTTTACATTGGATCAGGGTTATGACCTTAGTAAGGGTGTTACAATCCCACCCTAATCCTCTTTAACATAAAATTACAATCAGAAAATGGAGGACAATCACACAGTATTGGGAATCATGGCCTAACCAAGTTGTTCACCCATTTTTGGGGAACATAATTCAATCCATGACAGTCCTCAAAGTGGCATCTTTGTTTTTTAACACTTTAAAGAGGTCTTGTGTTGTGCAGTAGATTTGTCCAATGCAATATGTCCTTTGATTGCTTGACTACTGTTTCCATGGGCATTGACAGTGGATCTGAGTAAAATGAAATCCTTGGCAAATTCAATTTTTTCTCCATTTACCATGATGTTGCTTATTGGTCCATTTGTGAGGATTTTTGTTTGCTTTATGTTGAAGTGTAATTCATACTGAAGGCTGTAGTCTTTGATCTTCATCAGTAATATATTTCAAGTCCTCTTATGTTTCAGCAAGAAAGGTTGTGTCATCTGCATATTGTAGGTTGTTTTTGAGTCTTCCTCCAATCCTGATGCCATGTTCTTCTTCATATAATCAAGCTTTTCAGATTATTTGCTCAGGATACAGATTGAATAAGTATGGTGAACGGATACAACCCTGACACACACATTTCCTGATTTTATATCACACTATATCCCCTTGTTTTGTTTAAATGACTGCCTGTTGGCCTATGTACAAGTTCCACAGGGGCACAATTAAATGTTCTCAAATTCCCACTGTTTGCAGTGTTCCCTATAATTTGTTGTGATTCACACAGTAGAATGCCTTCACATAGTCAATAAAACACGGGTAAACATCTTTTTTGGTATTTTCTACTTTCAGCCAAGATTCATCTGACATCAGCAATGACATCTCTCTTTTCATGTCCTCTTCTGAGTCTGGCTTGAATTTCTGGTGATTCCCTGACTATGTACTGCTGCAATAGCTTTTGAATGATCTTCAGCAAAATTTTACTTGTGTGTGATATTAGTGATATTGTTCAATAATTTCCACATTCTGTTGGATCACCTTTCCTTGGGATGGGCAAAAATATGGATCTCTTCCAGTTGGCTGGCCAGATAGTTTTCTTCCAAATTTCTTGCCACTGAGGAGTGAACACCTCCAGCGTTGCATCAGTTTGTTGAAACATCTCAGTTGGTATTTTGTAAACTCCTGGGGCCTTGTTTTTTGCCAATGCCTTCAATGCACCTTGAACTTCTTCCTTCAGTATCATTGGTTCTTGATCATATGCTATCCTCTGAAATGTTTGAACATTGACAAATTCTTTTTGGTGTAGTGACTTTGTGCATTTCTTCCATCTTCTTTTTATGCTTCCTGCATCATTCAATATTTTCCCTGTAGAATCCTTTACTATTGCAACTCAAGGCTTGAACTTTTTGTTCAGTTCTTTCAGCTTGAGAAATGCAGTGCATGTTCTTCCCTTTTGGTTTTCTGTCTCCAGGTCTTTTCACATTTCATTATAATACTTTACTTTGTCTTCTCAATCCACCCTTTGAAATCTTCTGTTCATCTCTTTTACTTCATCATTCCTTTCATTTACTTTAGCTTCTCTACATTCTAGAGCAAGTTTCAGTGTCACTTCTGATATCCATTTTGGTCTTTTCTGTCTTTTTTAATGACCTTTTGCTTTCTTCATGTAAGCTGTCCTTGATGTCATCACACAACTCTTCTGGTCTTTGGTCATTAGTGTTGAATATGCCAAGTCTACTCTTGAGATAGTCTATAAATTCAGGTAGGTTACACCTCCTGGTTGTATTTTGACTCTGGTGGACTTGTTTTAATTTTCTTCAGCTTCAAATTGAACTTGCATATGAGCAATTGATGGTATTCTGCAGTCAGACCCTGGCCTTGTTATGATTGATGATATTGAATTCCATCTTATCTTTCCACAGATGTAGTTGATTTGATTCCTTTGTGTTCCATCTGATGAGGTGTACATGTATAGTCACCATTCATGTTGTTGAAAAAAAGTATTTGCAATGAATAAGTCATTGGACTTGCAAAATTCTATCATGCGCTCTCTGGCATTGTTTCTATCACCAAGACATTACCTTCCAACTACAGATCCTTCTTTTTTGATTCCAAATTTCACATTCCAATCATCAGTAATTATCAACACATGTTGACTGCATGTTTGCTCAATTTCAGACTGCAGAAGTAAAAAATCTTCAATTTCTTCATCTTTGGCATTAGTGGTTGGTGCGTAAATTTGAATAGTCATATTAACAAGTGTTTCTTATGAAGGTAGGGATATTATACTATCACTGACAGCATTGCAAGTCAGGATAGATCTTGAAATGTTCATTTTCGATGATGATATAACACCATTCCTCTTCAAGGTGTCATTCCCGGCATAGTAGACCATATAATTGTCTGATTCAAAATGGCAGTACCAGTGAATTTCAGCTCACTATGCCTAGGACAACGAACTTTATGCATTCCATTTCATTTTTGACAACTTCCAGTTTTCCTAGATTTGTACTTCGTACATTTCATGTTCCAAATATTAATGGATATTTGCAGTTGATTCTTCTAATTTTGAGTCATGCCACCTCAGCAAACGAAGGTACTGAAAACGTTACTCCATCCATGTTATTAAGGTTGACTCTCCTTTGAGGAAGGAACTCTTCCCCAATCTTATTTTGAGTGCTGTCATGGATTGAATTGTGTCCCCTCAAAATATCTATGAACTTGGCTGGATCATGATTCCCTGTGTTGTATAATTGTGTACCATTTTGTAATCTGATGTAATTTCCTTATGCATTGTAAATTCAATCACTATGATGTGATAAAATGGATTAGCAGCAGTTATAGCGATGAGGTATACAAGATTGGATAGTGTCTTAAGCCAGTGTCTTTTGAGATATAAAAGAGAGAAGCGAGCAAGAAAGAAGTACTGGGACCAGAGCGTGTCTTTTGGAACTGAGGTCCCTGCGCTGTGATGCTCCCAGACCAAGGGAAGACTGATGTATCACAAGGACCTTCCTCCAGAGCAGACAGAGAGAGAAAGCCTTCTCCTGGAGCTGGTGCCCTGAATTTGGATTTGTAGCCTACTGGACTGTGAAAGAATGAATCTCCGTTTGTTAAAGCCATCCACTTATAGTATTTCTGTTGGAGCAGCACTAAATGACTAAGACAAGTGCCTTCCAACCTGAGGGGCTCTTCTTCCAGCACTATATCACACGATGTTCTGCTGGTATTCATAAAGTCTTCACTGACCAGTTTTTTCAGAAGTAGACCACCTATTTAGCTCCATATTATTTAAGCCTCTGGACAAGAATAAGATCTGTTCTTCCCCTTCTTTCTCACCTCCACCCCCTTTTCTCTCTCAATCTCTCTCTCTCTCATTTAAACTCAATATATCTATTGTAAACAGTAGTTATGAGAAACTTGATTTTCAAGAAAGGCTAACGGTAATAAACGTCTTCAGAGAAGTGTCTTATGTAGAACATGGTTGGTAAGAATGGGAGAATTTTGTCTGCTTTTGTCTAAAAGATGGTTCGTTAGCAACATTATAGAAGAAAATATCCATTCTCTGAAATGAAGGCTATTGTTCTATCATAAGTATCACTTTGCCATTACAAATTACATATAAAGAGGTCAAACTTTATGAGCATTCTGGATGTTCTGTATCTTCATCTGCAGTTTTATTTTCCCTTTTTTTAATTATTTTAATATTAGGCATTCTAACAGGTGTAGACATATAGTGGTATTTCACTGTGGTTTTAATTTGCATTTCCCTAGTGCCTAATGTTGAGCATCTTTTCATGTTTTTATTTGCCGTCCGTATTTTTTCTTTGGTGTTTTCTGAAATCTTTTGTCCAAGTTTTACTGGGTTATCTTCTTATTATTGAATTATAAGAGTTCTTTATATGATCTGGATACACATGTGTTAGCAGTTATATGTTTTGAAAACATTTTCTTTCAAATCGTGACTTGTGTTTTCATTTTCTTATCAGTGTCTTTCAAAGAACAGAAGTTTAAATTTTGATAAAGTCCTATATATAATTTTTTTATGGTAGGTGCTTTTCTTGTCCTAGCAAAGAAATCTTTGCTTATCCTAAAGTTACAAAGATTTTCTCCTAGAAGTTTTACATTTTATAATTAGCTCTATGAATTATTTCAATCAGTTTAGAAAACAGTTGGGCAGTTACTTACAAGTCAAACATATCCTTACCATAAGATCCAGCAATTTTACTCGTAGGTATTTACCCAAAAGAAATGAAAACATGGCTCCATAAAATCCTATGATGAATGTTTCTAGCAGTTTCATTCATAATTGCCAAAAAACTCGAAACAGTCCGGATATCCATCAACTGGTAAGGAGATAAATTGTGGTACAATTGTATAGAGCAATA
Source organism: Dugong dugon (assembly GCA_030035585.1). Classification (NCBI taxonomy): domain Eukaryota; kingdom Metazoa; phylum Chordata; class Mammalia; order Sirenia; family Dugongidae; genus Dugong; species Dugong dugon. The sequence continues at coordinate 20,679,552 of CM057460.1, forward strand.
AAAAGATAAAAGTACTAATACATGCAATAACACGAAGGAAGGTCAAAAGCATTATCCCAAGGGGAAAAAGGCAGGCACAAAAAGCTACATACTATATGATTCCATTTGTATGCCATTTTAGAAAAGGCAACAACAAAGAAAAGGGAAATAGTTTATATTTCAATTCTATTGAAATTGAAATTCTATTGAAACTGATACGTGACTGTATCAGTTGGTTAAAACTCATTGAACTGTATATTTAAAAATGGTGAAGTTTACTTTATGTAAATTATACCTGGAAATCTGAATGAATAAAATTTCTTTAAAAGAGTTCAAGATTTACAAAATTATTTCCCGAAGAAAAAAAACAAGTCTGCTTATAAATCCCTTCTTCCCATTTTTTCATTATGAATGAATTAATTTTTCCCTGGAGGTCTCAGAACCTAACAACCAGTTCTCAGCTCCCATAGGGGTGCCAATAGGGTGTTACAAAAGTTTCTTCCATTCTTATTAAAAACAACACCTTATCCCAGTGTCTTAGGCCAGAAAAATGGGACACATGTTGCCTATTCCTGATAATGTATCTGTCTATTCACTGCTGCCTTGGCTGCCCTTGAATTAAATGTAGCTCTTTTGTTTCCTTTCCCTTTCATAGACCTAGTCTAGACTTTCACAAAATTTGTCTTGAATCAATGCATTTGCCCTTAAATTGACTTTCCTACTCCTAGGCTCTCTTTCAATTCATGTTGAATATGATGACAAGATAAATCGTAAAATGTAGCCTTCATCAAGTTGCCTAACACCTCAGGATTGCTTCTTTCATTCTCCTTTCAATACTTTTGATAATATGGTTCACTTTTCTCATGGTTTCAAGCAAAATATTTTCCAAAGAATAGATGGTAAAGCATTCCATTTGGATTAGTAATTATAATACATATGTAAATAAAGGAAAGAATTGATTTTCCCCCAAATTATATTCCCCAAATGCAGAGGCGTTCAGCTATGTGGATCATAACAAATTATGAATAACATTTTGAGAAATGGGAATTCCATTTTTAACTGTGCTCATGAGGAACCTGTACATAGTCCAAGAAACAGTCATTCAAACAGAACAAGGGGGTACTGTATGGTTTAAAATCAGGAAAGCTGTGCATCAGGGTTGTATCCTTTCACCATAGTTATTCAGTCTGTATGCTGAGCAAAATATTATGGGAGCTAAAAGACCAAATTAGGGTCTCCATTGTATGAATTCCTTTCTTTTCAGTAACCTTCTTTGTTTCTTGGTTTCTTGGTGATCTTTACATGTCATCTGTCTTTCCTGGTATATGCCCCTGCCTGTGTCTAATCTTCTCTTTTTATGATTTAGAAGTGATTAGGTTTAGGACACACTCTACACTGGTATGGGCTCATTAACATAACAAAGAAAACCTTATTTCCAAACAGGATTATATCCACAGGAATAAGGGTTAGGATTTCAACACATATTTTGGGGTGGGAGGTGGGGCGCAATTCAGTGTATATCATCCTGGTTCTATTATAATTTCCCCCTAGGCTTTGATTTTTCTTTAGTTGAGTGGAGTAGGCATTGTATGCATTCTTTTCTGGGTTTGACATTATTTGATCCCATGCAGTTACAACCACAACAGATGCTTAAATGGGTGTGATGTCCTCCAGAAATGCCGTAGTCTCCTTTCTTTTAGTTATAGAATAAATATTTTATTATTACAGCTGATCTGAAAGATGGTTGTTGTAGTGGGTGTTTACTATGGTTTGGAACACAAAAGACAATGCTAAAACATTAAGTAGTTTCCTCCCTGATATAGAAGAGACTACTAGGGGCAAAAACCTGTCCACATTGTTAGCAAATGTTAGTACAAACTGGGGCTCGGGTCAGCATATTAGCTGTTTGTAATAATATTAAAAATTAGGGTCATATCTCTACATTTTTTTTGTGGGGGGGGAAAACAAGTAAAGCTGGAAATGATTTCATAATTCTATGATGATAAAAACATCAGTAAGTAGCCTGGCAATCATGAATATAAGCCTCCAATTAACTTTGTGACTAGAAGAGGTTCCCTGCAGCCTTTAGGATCCTGTATTTACCCTTACAGTCCCAGCCACATAATCCCACAGAGAACCTGAGTAGCAGAGTGTGTGGATGGATGTTCTGCTTTTTCCTTCACACCTCAGCCTGGAGGTTATTATTTTCCCTTCCATAACTATATAACCTACATTCCAACTGAGATTTTTCCCTAGTAGAAGCATGATACTTAAATAGCAGCAATGAAATTTTTTTGTTTGTTAGTCCAGATGTATTTAATTCTTCACCAAGGTGTTATCTAGAGGGATGGCCCAGTTTTCCTGCAGGACCACAGTCATAATTCTCCCAGAACTGGCATCAAAGGAAACTGGAAATCTAAACCAGAATTGGGCTGTGGGAAACCCAGACTATTCCTTCAGCCATTCACTTATTTCTTCATTATATCATTTCTACATTCATCAGTGATTTATTGTGAACCCACCATGTATCAGGCATTGCCCTGGACTTTCTGAAGTTCTAAACACAGTGAGCACTTGACAGAAACCTCCATGTAAAGAAACTTCAGAAGGGAATATTGCGGATTGTGTACTGAGCAGTATTATTATTACAAGATAGGATCCCTTGGGCCCCCCACCCAACACACAGACCACAATGACATATCAAGGGCTAGAAAAAGCGTTGTAAGAGAGGAACCTTTGTAACTTTAACGGAACACTTCACAAGCTTATCTGAATAATGAATCTTCCCCCACATATAGTCAGTAATTTTTAGCTTAAATGGATAGGAATTAATATTATCTCTTTTAGCAAAGCATCTCAATGGATGTGTGTGTTGCTCTATTTAATAAAATGGGAAGAAATTTGAGCTTACTCAGGCAGTTGTTGAGAAAGAGAATGAGCGAAGAGAATCAAGGTTGTAAGAGAGAGAGGGCCTGGGTGTAGGGTTGCCAGAAGTGAGATGGTTGTAGCTGTGGGAGTGGTCAAGGGGTTTTTAAACAAATACTTAAGCTAATGTTTTACGTTCTGGTAGGCTGCTATTTAACACCTCACTATTATTTCTTGAATCTTCAATAAAAGCCTACTCAAAAACACCTTGCGAGGTATGACGTTGGCCAGAAATCGAGATTACTATAAAAGAGATTGTATGATCACCTAGGGTGAAGGGAATGTACAGTTGCTAGAGGCAAGATAAAAGTGAGTTGGGAAAATCAGGAGAGGCAGTACTCAGAGCTGGAAGCTATAGATAATTTGGAAAAATCTAAGCCCTGACCAACCTCATTATTGGACCTGAGTTCTTTTATTTAAATATTAAATTTAGAGGACTTGAACACAATAAGATAACTCTAGCTGGACTGAGATAGAGAAAATTCTGAAGAAATTAATTATAAATTTAGAGTACCCCTCTTTTAAAAAAAAAAATCACTAAAAAAATTATGACTAGAATTCTTTTCCTTTAGGAATTACACTGTTAGAGCAGTAGTAGAAAGACATTTGTCAAAAGAAAAAAAGATTCTAAGATGTTTCAAATAAACACAAAATTAAAAAAGAAAGTTTTCCTTTAAAAACATCAGAGGGAAGAGGAGAGGATTCTCAAGACCTAAAGGAAGAAAACTTAACTTCCTGGGAGAATGCTGAGAAAGAATAAAGAATGTATCCTTCACCCTAATTGCTTTAAAATACAGGTCTTAAAGAAGGAGACTGGGGAGAAGAGGCTACATAACATGCTACTGGTTATTACCACCACCTGTCAGTGCCTGGTAGGTAGTGTGGTGGCTTGAGGGTTGTTATGATGCTGGAAGCTATGCCACCAGTATTTCAAATACCAGCAGGGTCACCCATGGTGGAAAGGCCTGAGTGGAGCTTCCAGATTAAGACAGACTTGGAAGAAAGTCTGGTGATCTACTTCTGAACACTACCAATGAAAGCCTTATGGATGACAAGAGAATATTGATCTTTGTAGTGCTTGAAGATAAGCCTCGTAGATTGTAAGGCACTCAAAATACACAGTGGCCCCCAAAATGGACTTGAGCATACCAAAGATAGTGAAGATGATGCAGGACTGGATGGCATTTTGTTCTGCTGAACATTGGGTCACCATGAATTGGAGCCTATTTGATGGCAAATAACAACAAAAAGAACTGATTATTAAGACAATGGTTTCAAAGAGATTATAAGAAACAAATTGTGTGGCAGTTCAGTGTGTGGGTTCTTTCAAATCCAGACTTCCCAGATATGAATCTCTTTTTAGCTTAATTTCTCTGTCGCTCAGTATTCTCATCTAGAAAATGGAGATAATTATTGTATAATTTCACAGGGGTTGTTGTGAGCATTCATGGACTGAATATAAAGTACTTAGAATAGGGCCTGGCACATGATAGGTGCTTAGTAAATGTTATTGATTAGTTATTAACAAAATTATTGAAAATTAACCAGTAAATGTTATTGATTAGTTATTAACAAAATTATTGAAAATTAACCTTTAACAGCTATTTGTAGGGAAGCAAAAATGACTTCAATCAGGAAATCTCACTGGTGACTGAACATCGGTTCTGGTGACTGAATACAGATGGAAGAAACATCAAGAAAATAAGTCTAGGACACTTCAGGCAATTGGTAATTTCCAAGTAGGCATAAATGCTGTGAAAACAAAAATATCACATGGTATTTATTATGAAACAAACATGGGGAATTTTGAGGGGTTGTAATCTAAGGGCAGGTGAGGTGCACTAAAGAGGCCAAATAGATTGAATTCAGTTGGATGTTAGATGCCCAAAGAAGGGTTATCCTGGGATGGAATAAAATTTCCAAAAAAGTAAGAAAAAGTATGGTAAATTTGAAAAATAGACACTTCTGATAGACCTAAAGTTTATTATCTTTATACCTTTTACTATCAGTCAAGAAATCAAAAGACGCCTTGCATTGGGCAAATCTGCTGCAAAAGACCTCTTTAAAGTGCAGAAAAGCAAAGGTGTCACCTTGAAGACTAAGGTGCATTTGACCCAAGTCATGGCGTTTTCAATCGCCTTATATGCAAGAGAAGGTTGGATGATGAATAAAGAAGATCGAAGAAGAATTAACCTCTTTGAATTGTTGTGTTGGTGAAGAATATTGAATATACCATGGACTGCTAAAAGAATGAACAATCTGTCTTAGAAGAAGTACGATCAGAATGCGCCTCAGAAGCAAGGATGGTGAGACTATGTCTCACATACTTTGAACATGTTATCAGGAGGGATCAGTCCCTGGAGAAGGACATCATGCTTGATAAAGTAGAGGGTCAGTGAAAAAGAGGAAGACCCTCAGCAAGTTGGATTGACACAGTGGCTGCAACAATGGGCTCAAGCATAACAACAATTGCGAGGATAGCGCAGGACCCGGCAGTGTTTTGTTCTGTTGTTCTTGGGGTTACTATGAGTCAGAACCGACTCAGTGGCACCTAACAACAACAACAACCATCTCCTCAACTCAAGGACATCTTCAGGCTCTACCTAGGTTGACCTTCTCTGTGATGTGACCTGGAAACTCTTCAGACAGTAAAATTGGGCAATCACACAGTTCACTTTGTTTATTTCTCACCTTTGTGGATCATTCTCTTTCATTGTGTGAAGTTTAATGTCTTGAAAACCATTGTTTCTTATATTTTGTTCAGTTTTTAGTCGTGTCAGGTATAAATCCAGCTGTTATTCTCTCTTGGTTGGAAGCAGAAGTCTTCTTGAGAGGATTTTGACATACTCTCCTAGTTTTACTTCCTACCTAAACATAGCTTGGGACAAGGACTTACAAGCAATAGTTAATTTGGGAGGAAATCCCTGGACACAGGAGAAAGTAGGATATGGTAGAACGAAAAGTCAATGAAGAATGTATCATTGATCATAAGTAACTGGAACCCCTTGAGGAATTACCTAAAGGAAGGATAGAAGGTTGGGGTTAAGGGAGGCATTTATCTGCTTATTCCCATCCACCTATTAGTTGAGGGTTTCCTGTGGAAACATTATAATTCCTACATTTTTGAGCCACATGAATGATTTCCTGTGACTTTGCAAAAAAACTCCTGGCCAGCAAAATGAAGAGATGTGGCAAGCACTTGAGCTGTACTGCTGACAGTGTTCAGGGCAACTGTCTACCACAGCCTATTTGTGTCACAAATAGTGTTGACTTCATTTTTTCACCTCCAGGCATAATTTTCTCCACCCATTTTCAGCCTCTCATTTCCACTCTTCCTCTTGATTACTTAAAATAACCTTGCTACAAGACCTTTAAAAAAAAAAAATCATGTTTCAATGTGATTATTTTTTAAAAATGTCCTTGTGAGTATTTTTGTGCACAAAAAAGATTACTAAAGAGCTAATTTAGTTTTTAAATTAATAATCCAAATACAAAGCTCTAAAGCTCCAATTCATCATTAAGTTTTTAAGTTCAGCTACATATCTCATTATTCTCCTGGTATACCTAATACATTTTAATGACCACATTAGAAGCAATTTTATAAAATAATTCCATGTCTTTTAATATTTAAAAATTATTTATGATTTTAATGTATTTAATTATCATTTAAAGTTAACAATTTCTTCACTTAAAAACAAAATTCTCTGGTATGAAAATAATTCTTAGAAATCTACTAAATTAAATTTATGGTTTTAGAGAGTCTGAGATTTTTTAAGCTCTAACGCTTTTTGTAAACCCATCAAAATTCTAAAATTATTCATCTAAAACCATTATTCATTTAAACCAAAAAAAAAAAACCCAAACCTATTGGTGTCAAGTCAATTCCAACTCATAGCTCCCGATAGGACAAACTAGAACTGTGCCATAGGAAGCCTGGTGGTACAGTGAAGCCCTGGTGGTACAGTGGTTAAAAGCTTGGCTGTTAATCAAGAGGCTGGCAGTTCAAATCCACCAGCTGCTCCTTGGACACATTGTGGGGCAGTTCTTCTCTGTCCTAAAGGGTTGCTGTGAGCCAGAATCAACTTGATAGCAATGTATTTAAAAAAAAAAAAACTTTTGCCATCTTCATCCTCTATTTGATTAATAGGCTTAAGAGAACCAACCAGTAGATGTCTAACAGGTATAAATTTACATTTCCAATTTTATAAAAAGAGATTGTCACAATAATATACCAATCTGCAAAACTGCAACAGGTTTGGTTTACAGGAGTTCCAAGAAGCAGGCTGGTGGGTTTGAACTGCCGACACTTTGGTTAGCAGCTGAGCTCATAACCACTATTACAGCAGGGCTCCAAAGACAGGAGGCTCTCAGGAGGGGGCAAAACGCCTACTAAAAACCAAAACCAAACCCTTTGCCATCAAGTTGTTTGCAACTCATAGCAGGCAAGCTCTTAACCACTGTACCAGGAGGTCTCCCATTCAAGTACTAAGGAGGTGACCCTGCTTAGTTTCCAAGATCAGACAAGACTGGGGCACGTTCAGGGTGGTATGGCTGTAGACATTATTCATTTAGACATTTTAAATTGAAATCGGTAAATTTATGTCCTACTGCAATAGGCAACATTCTCTTAAAAAATTGCATGAACTTAAAACATAAAATACATGAGGATTATTCTTTAACAAGGAACAATAACTATCAAGGGTCTGATTGACTTTGTCATTTGGTATTTAATTTTAAACTTTTAAAAGTTAAAAATGATTGACCACTAAGGAATCAATTATCCCATTTCAAGAGAATTTCGGAGTCTATTTCTAGCCTTAATTTTTTTTTTTTTTTTTGATTGAAATACTCCATCACCCGAGGCCACATGCCCATCATTTCTCTGAGGTCTGCTAAGTTATGCACCTTCATCTTTCTGCTTTTCTGCTTCTAAAATTTTATTGCTGTGGTCTCCTCCTCAATTATCTCTATCTGTGAAATCTAGGCTTTTAAATTATATTTTTACTGTTATTTATTGGGGTTTTGGGAGAGAGCTAATGTAGTATTATACGTTAAATGTGATCATTTATCTGGAAGTATTTTACGTGGATAAAGGTTATTAATATTCATAGAGTGTGACGATATAATTTATATTTGCAAACACATATATTTTAGTGATAGTTTGCACAAATAAAAAATCCGGAGATCAATATTCACACAGGCCAGAGCGTTCTTTCTAATTTAATAAAAATGTATTGATTGAAAAGGGTCTCAATTTCTTCAAGGCTTGAAGTTTTCTACTAAACATCAACATGTTCACTTGATGCACTAATTCCTACATATTTAGGAGTGGACACAAAATCTATTTTATGCAGAGAAATTATCTAAGTTCAGTGGGTAAGCATCAAACAGTGGAACATCTGAACATTTAAATCACTAGAAAACTGAGCGATCCAAGATATCAGACACTCAGATGCTCTTTTGCAGTAAAAAATGTGCAATTCTAATTATGTGATTTTAGTGATGTGAAAAGATCAAATGAAATAGTAATTTTACACTCTCTCCCAAGCATAGAAGACTTATGAGGTGGTAATGATTTCCCAGACTTGTGATCTAGCTTCAGAGTAAGGATTTCTGTCAACAGGATCGTCAAAATGGTGTCATATAAATGAACAGATTTCACAAAAGCATTTAGGTATTTGTATAGGAATCAGAGCATTTCTTATTTTTGACAGTGTTTTGGTTAAACTTAAATTGGACATCATACATGAAGAGAGCAAGATATAATTAAAAAGACAGGAAAAAAGAAAAGACAAAAAAGGATGTCAGAAGAAACTGCTCTTGAATGTCGAGTAGCTAAAGCAAAAGGAAGAAATGATGAAGTAAAAGAACTGAAGATTTCAAAGGGCAGCATGAGAAGACATAGTGAAGTATTATGATGACATGTGCAAAGACCTGGAGATGGAAAACCAGAAAGGAAGAACATGCTCTGCATTTCTCAGGCTGAAAGAACTAAAGAAAAAATTCAAGCCTCGAGTTGCAACAGTGAAGGATTCTATGGGGAAAATATTAAATGATGCAGGAAGCATCAAAAGATGATGGAAGAAATACAGAGTCATTATACCAAAAAGAATTGGTCGACATTCAACCATTTCAAGAGGTAGCATATGATCAGGAACCAATGGTACTGAAGGAATGGGTCCAAGCTGCACTGAAGGCATTGGCCAAAAACAAGGCTCCAGGAATTGATGGAATATCAACTGAGATGTTCCAACAGATGGATGCAGCACTGGAAGTGCTCACTTGTCTGTGCCAAGAAATTTGGAAGACAGCTACCTGCCCAACTGACTGGAAGAGATCCATATTTATGACTATTCCCAGGAAAGATGATCCAATCAAATGCGGAAACTATCGAACACTATCATTAATATCAAGAACAAGTAAAACTTTGCTGAAGATCATTCAAAAGCGGCTGGAGCAGTATATCGACAGGGAATTGCCAGAAATTCAGGCTGTATTCAGAAGAGGACGTGGAAACAGGGATATCATTGCTGATGTCAGATGATCCTGGCTGAAAGTAGAGAATACCAGAAAGCTGTTTGTCTGTATTTTACTGACTATGCAAAGGCATCTGACTGTCTGGATCATAAATTATGGGTAACATTGCGAAGAATGGGAGTTCCAGAACACTTAATTGTGCTCATGAGGAACCTGTACATAGATCAAGAAGCAGTTGTTTGGACACAACAAGGGGATACTTTGTAGTTTAAAGCCAGGAAAGGTGTGCGTCAGAGTTGTATCTTTTCACCATACCTATTCAATCTGTATGCTGAGCATATAATCCCAGAAACTGGACTATGTGTAGAAGAACAGAGTATCAGGATTGGAGGAAGCCTCATTAACAACCTGGGTTATGCAGACGACACAGCCTTGCTTGCTGAAAGTGAAGAGGACTTGAAGCACTTATTGATGAAGATCAAAGACTACAGCCTTCAGTATGGATTACACATCAACATAAAACAAAAATCCTCACAACTGGACCAATAAGCAACATCATGATAAATGGAGAAAAGATTGAAATTGTCAAGGATTTCATTTTACTTGGATCCACAATCAACACCCATGGAAGGAGTGGTCAGGAAATCAAAAGATGCATTGCATTGGGCTAATTGGCTACAATGGACCTCTTTAAAAGTATTGAAAAGCAAAGATGTCACCTTGAAGACTAAGGTGCACCTGACCCAAGCCATGGTATTTTCAATTGCATCATATACATGAGAAAGCTGGACAATGAACAAGGAAGATGGAAGAAGAATTGACACCTTTGAATTGTGGTGTTGGTGAAGAATTTTGAATATACCATGGACTGCCAGAAGAATGAACAAATCTGTTTTGGAAGAAGTACAACCAGAACGCTGTTTAGAAGAAAGGATGGCGAGACTACATCTTACATACTTTGGACAGGTTGTCAGGGGGGATCAGTCCCTAGAGAAGGACATCATGCTTGGTAAAGTGGAAGGCCACTGAAAAAGAGGAAGACCCTCAACAAGATGGATTGATGCAGTGGCTGCAACAATGGGCTCAAGCATAACAATTGTGAGGATGGCCCAGAAACGGGCAGTGTGTTGTTTCTGTAGTATATAGGGTCGCTATGAGTTGGAACGGACTAGACGGCACCTAACAATAACAACAACAACAAATTGGGTAGTTGAGACCACTATTTGCTTCAACCTCCAGAGGACTTTAAAGTTGAATTCTCATTTATGATTGATAACAGATTTCAGCCTGGATTTTCTGAGAAGGTTGGATTTTTCTTTCTTTTGGGAAACAGATGGAGTGTTTTATCTGGGAATAAGCCTTCATGCTATAGCAAAGTAAAGATTTTTAATTTCAAAATATTCTTTTAAATTTTGTAATAAAGTAAGGAAATATAAAATAAATCCTAATCTTGGTCTTATATACCAAAAACCAAAATCAAACCCGTTGCCTTCGAATTGATTCCAACTCATGGTGACCCTCCAGGATTGAGAGGAACTGCCCCGTAGGGTTTCAAGGAGTGGCTGGTGAATTCAAACTGATAATCTTTTGGTTAGCAGCCGAGCTCTTAACCACTGTGCCATCAGGGCTCCTGGTCTTATATAAGGTATCGTATATACGACACTTCTTTATCTTCTTTTCACATTAAGAAGTAATAACATTTGAAACATCCCCTTTCTCAAGCCATCAATGATTATTTAAATACATTTCAACTTTTCTTTTTGATGGAAATCATGTGAGATACATTTTATTGGCATTTCCGTATTTTCAGGGCATAAACCTATAGAAGTATGACAAACAGCAAGAATTCCTATGTGTGGAGTCGTATGTTTTATGCATCTTAATGTTATCAGATCCCATACTAGTGGATATAATGTATTTTGCACTGCTGTTTTTCAATGTTCAATATGAAACAACATGAAAAATTGCCACCAATATAGCAAAATGGCCTGAAGAAACCTACAGATTTCATCAATAAGTCAATGCATGTTTTCTAAGAGTAATTTGATTGCCCAATTTATGCTCAACACCAAATAGTGACAATTTAAATCTGAGACCACTGTTAAAGAACAAGTTTCTAAAGGAAGGTAAAGTCATGACTTTCATACAGATATAAAAACGAACATGTATTTTATTTAACTCTTTAATTAGGAAACACGGAAGATGTTTCCCATTTAACAGGAAATCCAAGGAACACATTTATAGATCAGAATCATTGAAACGAATGTGCAAATAGAAATAAAATGAGCTTCATCTATAGTGGGAGAGAGGTCAATTGGATCTCTACTTTGCATGTTTGTAGACAAAAAATATTGTGCATTGCTATCAGTTATTTATAATTTACAGAATTATAAAAAAGCTCTCAAAGAATGAGAATAAAATAACCCAGATGGTGCTACAGATGAGGGGCGGGCAGCTTTTTCTCTTAAAGGGCTAGATAGAAAATATTTTAGGCTTTTCAGACCATACTGTCTCTGTTGTAATTACTCAACTCAGTCACTGTAGAATTAAAGCAGCTGGAGACAATATGTAAACAAAGGAGTGTGGCTGTATTGGAATAAATCTTTATTTACAAAACCAGATGATGGCAAGAGAGCTAGGGCTTGCCAATCCCTGCTCTAGACAATGCATAAGCCAAAACTAAACCCAAACTAAACCAACCCATTGCTGTCGAGTTGATTCTGACTCATAGCGATGCTGTAGGACAGAGTAGAACTGCCTCATAGGGTTTCCAAGGAGCAGCTGGTGGATTCAGACTGCCAAACTTTTGGTTAGCAGCTGAGCTCTTAACCACTGAACCACCAGGGCTCCAGAAAATGCACTGTTGTCCATTAAAGCACACCTTTTCTCCTCTATTACTTTAATCCAAGTTAAAAACAAACAAAAAACCCAAACCCATTGCTGTGGAGTCAGCTCTGACTGACGGCAACCCTATATAGTGACCTTATAGGACAGAATAGAGCCCATAGATTTTCCAAGACTGTAATCTTTCTGGAAGCTGACTGTCACATCTTTCTTCCATGAAGCTGCCGGTAGGTTCCAACCTTCAACCTTTCGGTTAGCAGCTGATCGATTAATAACTGTGCCACCAGAGCTCTTTCCTATCCAAGTTTAAGGTTTCAGAATTCTTGACCACCAAATAATTTTTTTTGTTATTACTGCGAGAGTTCTTTATATATCCAGATATCAAACCCTTATCAGGCGTATGGGCACAAAATATTTTCTTCCATTTTGTAGATTGTCTTTTTACTTTCTTGTTTATATCCTTTGATATAAAAATGTTTCTAATTTTGATAAAGTTCAGTTTATCAATTTTTAACTTTTCTTGTTTGTGCTTTCGATATCATATCAAGGAGTTCATTTTCAAAAAATTAGGCCCTGAAGCTATACTCCTATAATTTCTTCCTAGAGTTTTATGGTGTTAGTTTTTACATTTAGGTCATCGATCCATTTTGAGTTAAATTTTGTATATGGTGTCAGGTAGCATTCAACTTCATTTTTCTGCATGAGGAAATTCAGTTGTCCCACTGCTATTTATTGGAGAGACTATTTTTCCCCCATGAATGTTCTTGGAGACTGAAATCTCAATGCTAACCCATTGGTCTATATGTCTATTGTTATGCCAGTACCACACTGTTTTGACTACTCTAGCTTTGTAGTAAGTTTTGAAATCAGGAAGTGCAAGTCTTCCTACTTACTTCTTTTTCAAGATTGTTTTGGTTATTCATGGCCCCTTATGTTTCCATATGAATTTAAGGATCAGATATTCTTTTCATTTCTGTGCACATCACTTCTATACTCATTGGTCAGAACTGGTCCACTGTCACTCATAAACTCAAGTGGGGCTGAAAAATGCAATTCTACCAAATGCCTGGAAGGCAGAAAGACAGACATACTAGGTGTATGGCACAAATACCTACTGCTGCTGCTGTCAACACTATGCAGAGTAAGTTGGTAATTTCTACTACAGTTGAAGGTGCGCATAACTCATGTCTTGGCATTTCCAGTTCTAGGAATTACACTGAAGATACTTTGGCACATGTGCAAAAGGAGACACATACAAAATGGTTCTCAGAAGTATTGCTTGTAATAGAGAAAAATGTCTATCAAAGGCAGAAATATGAAATTATTTTGGTATATTCATACAATGGAATATTTATAGCAGTTGAATGATATATAGATTCATATGTCAACCACATAATTCTTAAACATACAAAATAAGTAAGGGAATAAAACTTCACTACAGTGGTATATATAATGATTTCTTGCCTGTGAACTTGTAAAATACCAAAAGCAATTCTATACATTGTTTAAGGATAGATATATGTGATTCAAAGCATATTTTTACCATATATTCTATCTTTAGAAAGATCAGTAATCTCTGTGGAAGGAGGGATGGGTATTGTATCATAGTGGGATCTAAAGGAGGCATTTTATCTAGCATGCTCTAAAGCAAATAAGAGAAAGTATTCACTATGGATGATAGATATACGGGCATTTGGTATAATACTCTTAATTTTCTGTTTGACATTTTTCTAATTAAAAAATGAAGTAAAATAGAAGTTATGCATTGGAAGAAGGGACTAGAAATGATGACATGGTAGATCCTGAAGTGTCTTGTCACCAGAAAGCTCTTCTAAATCATCCAAGCCATGTTTTGCAACTATATGATTAAAGTTTTAAATTATTGTTAAGTAAAATTCATGCTCAGGAAGATGGGATATGTTTGATATGTTCCTCGTGTTTCTTCCAGGTTCTGCAGCCACTCTAAATTGTTCTTAATTGCTTTGAACTTGTACTTGAATCCACAATGATTTTTCCTCCTCTGAACTGTTGTGCTAGATCCTATGTGAGGTACCTGACCTGCCAAAAATTTACACTGCCTTATACAATTACTTTTAACTGATTTATGCATATTATTTGTGTCCCCTAAGAAAGCAAATTCTCAGAGGCCTCCAAGTATGCCCTTCCCTACGTATGTAAATTCTTACCACAGTGATAAATTTGTAAATGAATCCTCTGAATGTACCTCATGACATTCAGAGGTTTAAGTAGTAATTGTGCTTGTTGGTAGAGCTAACCAAATTCAGAGTGTACGTCTGTGTGTGTGTGTGTGTGTGTGTGTGTGTGTGTGTGTGTGTGTGTACCTGCACATGTTGTGAGTCTGGAGCAGGGACAGAAGTATTTAGATATAGGTTACTCTGCTTTCTTAATTTAGTGATGGCAGAGATGCTTAACAAATTATTATGTATGTATGCCTTGTAGGAATGTCTGCTATAACACAATACGTGTGTTCCTGAAAAAACAAAAACAAACAAGGCCCTCAAGTTCTGCAGAATCATTGGATTAAAATCCAGAGATTTATAACAAAAACAGGATCAAGAGCAATCCATTCGAACCACTTGCAGCTTTGTAGCTAGCCTACTAAGAAAAACATGAACCCTTCTAATAAAAATAGTAGTAAAGCTAATAAGAGATTAGCTCTCCAATGAAAAAATAAATACTTCAGTAAATTTTGGACTTAAACAGACCACGTAAATATGACTGCAGCTTGATGGAAAAGCTGAGGCTGCTGAGTTGGGGAGAAAAAGGCAAAATGCACACAAATAAGGGAGAACCATCCCACGATCTTTCCAAGATAGAGCTCATGGCTCAGGTGAGTCCTAGAAAAGGACATGGGGTGAGGGACATCGTTTAGAGTACTGTATTTTTCTGTGGATGGCTGCATTTAGCTGAGGCAGTATATTTTAGTTTAGTTGCCATTTCATGGTGGTACAAAGTGTGCTTGCTGTTGGTGTCATCAGGTTGATTTCGACTTAACCACTTACGTATAACAAAATGAAACACTGCCTAGTCCTTCTCCATATTCACTATTGCTGCTATATTTGAGCCCATTGCTGCAGCCACTGCATCAATCCATCTTGTTGAAGGTCTTCCTCTTTTTCTCTGACCCTGTACTTTATCAGGTATGATGTCCTTCTCCAGGGTTTGGTCCCTCTTGATAATATGTTCAGTGTAAGTGATATGGGACAGACATGGCTCCAGCAGCATGATTGTTCATTTCCTACTTTTGCCTCTTTGAACATATGCTGAGTAAAACCTTTCTTTTTGCTTTACTATAACTCTGTGGTGATTTTACACTAGAAGAGTTAATGATGTAGTTGTTGCAGGGATTTGTGAAGCTATGAATCCAGTTGAACTTGAGGAGACCTGGACTTCGGAGCAGAAGCTGACAAAGAAAGGTCCTATCTTCTGGACTCAGCTTTCCCACTCCATGTCCGTTTGATATCAACAGGCTAAGTGCTTTCAGAAAATGAGCCTTTGCTTGTTCTTTTTTATTCTCTTTCTCATATATTCTTAAGTCTTTTTGGCATATTGTTTGAAAACCGGTTGTTTGATTAAGAAGAGTCTTTCTTAGATTTTTGCTTGGTCATTTGGTTAAGAGTGACGTTTAGTAACTCTTTTGGTGAACTTCAGTTTAGTGTCTGGATTTGGGCGTTTGAAATGTTTAAGAGATAATTATTTTCAAAGACCTCTGGGTCCCCATAAGCCGCAAAATTCAGCACAGGTCTACCAGTAGAAGCCATTAAGGCGGTTGCTGGTGCTCATCATGAGTGTTAAAGACTCCCACGAGATAGGCTAGAACACTAGGCTTCCTGCCACGTGCAAGAAAACTCCCGTGCAATGAAGGTACGCATTGGTCTAAGCAAAACACTGTCCAAACCCCATGGCATTCCTCATTATGGTTCTTCTTGTGACTTGGAGAAAACCTGGAAAATAGTGCTCTGTTTTGCCAAATTTGCAGAAGGAGGTGGCAGATCCTGACTTGGTTTATGAAATTCTCAGGGAGAGGTGGTAACTCCGGACCTGTTTTATGATATAGTTTGTCAGTAAAGAATCACAATGTTACAATTAAAATCAACAGTAGCTACTTTAAAGTACATTCTAACTGGAGGAACTGGTATATTCAAAGTCTAAAATAATAGGTTTCTAGCCAGGAGAATGAATTAAGTTCAAAATGAAGGAAACCAAACGCTTAAATCTTAGAGCTTAATATCTTTGATAAATGAGCCTGGATTTTTTTCCCCTGCCACCGAGACAGTGGTTTGGGATTCATATTTAAAAACACTGTTATAGATTGTGTCCCCCAAAAATGTGTTTCAGCTTGGCTAGGCCATGATTCCCAGTATTGTGTGATTGTCCACCATTCTGTCATCTGATGGGATTTTCCTATATGTTGTAAATCTTACCTCTATGATGTTAATGAGGCTGGATTAAAGGCAGTTATGTTAAGGAGGCAGGACTCAATCTGCAAGATTAGGTTGTGTTTTAAGTCAATCTCTTTTCAGATGTAAAGGAGAGAGGCCAGCAGAGAGACAGGGTGGTCCTCATATCACCAAGAAACCAGAGCCAGGAGAATGGCACATCCTTTGGACCCGGGTCCCGGAGCTGTGAATCTCCTCACCCAGGGAAGATTGATAACAAGGACCTTTCCCCAGAGCCAGCAGAGAGAGAAAGCCTTCTCCTGGAGCCGGCACCATGAATTCGGACTTCTAGCCTCCTAGACTGTGAAAGAATAAGTCTCTGTTAAAGCCATCCACTTGTGGTATTGTGACCGAACTAGGGTCCTTGTCCGGTTCTATTAGCCAATCAAAACAAGACAGACACCACACCACCAGCTGCAAGAGAAAAAGAAAGTGGCAATTTATTATCTGCGCAGACAAGGAGCAAGGTGGGGCCTAGTGGCCAAAAGACCACACGCTCCTGGCACCAAGAGAGCAGGGAGCTTTTATGTCCTCGAGTCCCCAGAGGGTACGGATTGGCGCCTGAAACCTGAAACCTTGATCCCTCCCGTGCCCATATTTGGAGATCCGGGTGCCGAGTCATGTTGCAGAGGAAGGGACCTTTCACTTTGCAAACAGGCTTGGGCACCATGGTGTGCTGGAAAACATCTTCCTCTCCAGGGATACTCAGGTCCGGGGTCAGGTGGAGGACACAGCGTTCCAGGTCCGGCGGGTGCGCCAAGATCCTGGTTTGCGCATGTGCGGGATTCTGACACCAAATTCAAACCGCCGTTGGGGCCTCAACCTGGTCCGGCCAAACCGCAGTAAGAAACCGTGGCTTGGTGGGCTACAGGGGGGGAACAGGACGGGAGCAGGGAAGCCTCTGCTGGAGGCTTCAGTATTTCTGTCATTGCAGCACCAGATAACTAAGACACACTATAAAGTAAATATACTAGAAGTAATCTGGAATGTCACAGATCGCTGTGGAAATATGAGCTTCCATTTGTGTTGTCCTTTCTTTCTTCTTTGAGGAACTTTTGCTTGATGCTCAGGTTTTGTCAAAAAGTCGAATATTCCTCTGGCTGAGGCTCTGGCAAGTTAATGAGTTTGACCTACCTGTTGCCATCAAGTTGACCCTATAGGACAGAGTAGAACCGCCCCATGGAGTTTCCAAGGAGTAGCTGATGGATTTTAACTGCCAGCCTTTTGGTTAGCAGCCAAGCTCTTAACCACTGTGCCACCAGGGCTCCAAGTTTTGTCTAGAACCTATTTTTTTTCTGTTGGATTGAGTTGATCTTAAGAAAAATTGCTATATACACTCTAAGAAACTAGGATCCCCATATCCTTGTTTTGTGTGGTATTGTCTGGTGAGTTTATGTGATTTTTCTGTCTTCTTTTGTCCTGAGAGCTGGCTTCTTCTCTACAGTGTTGTGTCTGAGTTTCTGTCTTGCATCAGGTTGGAGGCTGTGGCTAACAGTTGCTGGTTTTAGAAACTCAGTTCTTTCCTCATCCAAAGAAAAACTGTACCTCATGTCTGTCTTATGACGTAGAAAGCATGCAAGAGATAGAGGCTATGTCAATCTTAAAAGCAAAATCTTTCTAAGTAACTTTAGCTAGATATTATATGAAATGTGTTTTATTTAAGGAAAAAGGATGATTTTGTTTTAAAGTAAATCTAGTAATTCCAGAGTGGGAAAAAGAGGCATAGGACAAGCCTAGAAAAAAAGGATGGCCAAGAATTGATGGATTCATTTCCAAAATTGCTAAGGATCTTTGGTATTTATTGGATAAAAGTTTGTAATAAACAGAAAGCAAAACCATTTACCCAGACAATAATAAAAGGGAAAGAAATTAGTTACATTTTGCCCTTAAAAATACCTATGTCAACTTAAAGATATTTGTATGGATCGGGATGACCTAATCTTGTCTTCTACCATGAGTCAAAAGAGAGGGAGGGTGGGGCCGGATCCGGCCCACTTTCTGAGGTCATATAGCTCCAGGAAAGTTTTTGAGAGACCTCTTACAAGGAGGTGGAGACCTTTCTAGACAAAAGAAAATAAGAAAAAAATTGTTGCTTTTCTATGTTGTTGTTTTTAGGTGCCGTTAAGTTGATTCTGACTCATAGTGACCCTACGAACAACAGAACAAAACACTGTCCAGTCATCCTCATGATCATTGTTATACTTGAGCCCATTGCTGCAGCTACTGTGTCAGTCTACGTCATTGACAGTCTTCCTCTTTTTCGCTGACCCTCTACTTTACCAAGCATGATGTCCCTCTCTAGGGACTGATCCCTCCTGATAGTATGTCCAAAGTATGTGAGGTAAAGTCTCACCATCCTCGGTTTTAAGGAGCACATCCGCTGTACTTCTTCCAAGACAGATTTGTTCCTTCTTTTGGTAGTCGATGGTATATTCAATATTCTTTGCCAACACTGTAATTCAAAGGCATCAATTTTTCTTCAGCCTTCCTTATTCATTGCCCAGCTTTCATGTGCATATGAGGCGATTCAAAAAACCATGGCTTGGGTCAGGTGCACCCATCTTAATCCTTAAAGTGACATCTATGCTTTTTCAGCACTTTAAAGAAGACTTCTGCAGCAGATTTACAAAATGAAATGTAATTTCTTGACTGCTGCTTGCATGGGTGTTGACTGTGGATCCAAGTAAAATGAAGTCCGTTGACAACTTCAATCTTTTCTCCATTTGTCATTGATAGCCAATGCAGCCAAGAGCTGCTTAGCCATTATCAAGCAAAACTTACTCCTCCTGTCCATTAGCAAACAAAGCCTTAAATGATAGTGATGTGTGTGGCTCAGTTAGCAGCTGCTCAGACCAAGCGGAGCCTGCCCCAACTTGTCCATTGTCCTCAAAGCGCTGCATGTGGCTCAAGCCAGTCAAACCCAGTTTACTAGCCTACATGCCAAAGAAAACAATGCAATTTGTCTTACCGTGCCTGCGAACCATGATAATCTATGTAGTCCGTAATGTTTGTAAGTACTTCCTTGTGAGAGACAGCATAAAAGGTTTTGTCTCGTTTTTTGTGCAGAGAGCTTAATTGAGGTATACACCTCTTTGCTCCTTTCCTGCATGGTTTCAATAAATGCTCTTCCTCCCTCCTCACTTTGGTGTGTCTTTATTGACTAAAAGTCACACTGAGAAGCACCCGCTTTGGGTAACATCATGATGTTGCTTATTGGTCCAGTTGTGAGGATTTTTGTTTTCTTTATATTGAGGTGTAATCGATACTGAAGGCTGTAGTTGCCACAGTTATCAGAAACTGGGTGTAGCTAAATAACAAAAGAACTGTAAACTACTTCTATTTGTTGCAGGGGAACTCTAAGAAGCCAAAAATAGAAATCACAATGAAACACATCTTAAATGGCCTGGAAAAATATTTCCAACCCTAGCCAGAGACTTAAGGTTATATCCACATCAAAGAACTGGTTAGTTGAGTAGGGACTTTGTGATTTCCAAAGTCAGTTTATACAATCTTTAAAGGCTTGTCTTAGGCTGGATTCTCTAGAGAAGCAAAATGAGTACAGTGTATAACTATATATATAGAGAGAGATTTATATCAAGGAAATGGCTCACACAGTTGTAGAGGCTGAAACGTCCAAAGTCCGTGGATCAGGATAGAGGCTTCTCCTGATTCACAGAGCTGCAGGAGCTGGCAAACCCAAGATTGGCAGGTTGGAGAGCAGGGTTCTTGCTCACAGACTATGAAGATAGACAAATCCCGAGATTGGCAGGCAAGATCGCAAGGCTTCCTCTGATTTACATAGCTGCAGGGGCTGGAAAACCCTAGAACCTCCTCAAAGCAGACTCAACCTTAATGACGCGGATGGAGTCAAGCTTTTGGGACCTTCATTTACTGATGTGGCATGACTCAAAATGAGAAGTAACAGCTGCAAACGTCCATTAATAATCAGAACATTGAATGTATGAAGAATGAATCTAAGAAAATTGCACATCCTCAAAAATGAAATGGAACACATAAACATTGATATGCTACGCATTAGTGAGCTGAAATGGACTGGAATTGCTCATTTTGAACCAGACAATCAAATAGTCTACTATGCTGGGAATGACAACTTGAAGAGAAATGGCATTGCATTCATTGTTAAAAAGAACACTTCAAGATCTACCCTGAAGTACAATGCTGTCAGTGATAGGATGATATCCATACGCCTACAAGGAAGACCAGTTAATATAAATGTTATCCAAATGTACACCCAACTACTAAGGCCAAACATGAAGAAATTGAAGATTTTTACCAACTTCTGCAGTCTGAAATTATCAAAATTCAATCAGGATGCATTGATAATTACTGGGCATTGGAATGCGAAAGTTGGAAACGAAGAGGAAGGATTGGTAGTTGGAAAATATGGATTTAGTGATAGAAACCATGTCGGAGATCTCAAGATAGAATTTTGCAAGACCAACGACTTCTTCAACAACATAAATGGCAACTATACATGTGGAGCTCACCAGGTGGTATATACAGGAATCAAATTGAGTACATCTGTGGAAAGAGACTATGGAAAAGCTCAATATCATCAGTCAGAATAAGGCCAGGGGCCAACTGCAGAACACACCATCAATTGGTCATATGCTAGTTCAAGTTGAAACTGGAGAAAATTGGAACAAAATCCATGAGAGCCAAAGCACGACCTTGAGTATATCCCATTTAGAGACCATCTCAAGAAAAGATTTGACACGTTGAACACTAATGACCTAAGACCAGATGAGTTGTGGAATGACATCAAGGACATCATACTTAAAGAAAGCAAGAGGTCATTAAAAAGACAGGAAAGAAAGAAAAGACCAAAATGGATGTCAGAAGAGACTCTGAAACTTGCTTTTAAACATCGAGTAGCTAAAGCAAAAGGAAGAAATGATGAAGTCAAAGAGCTGAACAAAAGATTTCAAAGTAAACCTCGAGAAGGCAAAGTAAAGTATTATAATCATATGTGTAAAGACCTGGATATAGAAAACCGGAAGGAAAGAACACACTTGACATTTCTCAAGCTGTAAGAACTGAAGAAAAAATTCAAGCCTTGAGTTGCAATATTGAGGCATTCTAAGGGAAAAATATTAAATGACACAGAAAGCATCAAAAGAAGATGGAAAGAATACACAGAGTCACTATACCAAAACGAACTGGTGACATTCAACTATTTCAGGAGGTAGCATATAATTAGGAACTGATGGGACTGAGGGAAGAAGTCCAAGCGGCAGTGAAGGCACTGGCAAAAAATAATACCAATAGAGATGTTTAAACAAACAATGCAGCACTGAAAGGGCTCACTCATCTATACCAAGAAATTTGGAAGTCAGCTACTTTGCCAATTGACTGGAAGAGATCCATATTTATGCCTATTCCCAAGAAAGGTAATCCAACCAAATGTGGAAATTATTGAACAATATCATTAATATCACACACAAGTAAAATTTTGCTGAAGATCATTCAAAAGTGGCTGTAGCAGTATATTGACAGAGAACTGCCAGAAATTCAAGCTGAATGCAGAAGAGGGTGTGGAACAGGGAATATCATTCTTGATGTCAGATGGATCCTCGCTGAAAGCAGAGAATACCAGAAAGATGTTTGCCTGTATTTTATTGACTATGCAAAGGCATTCGACCGTGTGGATCATAACAAATTATGGAAAATATTGTGAAGAATGAGATTCCAGAACACTTAATTGGGCTTATGAGGAACCTATACGTAGATCAAGAGGCAGTCGTTCAAACAGAACAAGGGGATGCTGATTGGTTTAAAGTCAGCAGGAAAGGTGTGTGTCAGGGTTATAGCCTTTCACCATTACTGTTCAATCTGTATGCTGAGCAAATAATCTGAGAATCTAGACTATATGAAGAAGAATGGGGCAATATGTAGATGATACAACGTTGCTTGCTGAAAGCGAAGAGGACTTGAAGCATTTTCTGATGAATATCAAAGACCACAGCCTTCAGTATGGATTATACCTCAACACAAAGAAAACAAAAAATGTTCACAACTGGACCAATAAACAACATCATGATAAATGGAGAAAAGATTGAATTTGTCAAGGATTTCATTTTACTTCAATCCACAATCAACACCCATGGAAACGGCAGTCAAGAAATCAAAAGACACATTGCATTGGGCAAATCTGTTGCAAAATACTTCCTTGAAGTGTTGAAAAGCAAAGATGTCACCTTGAAGACTAAAGCACGCCTGACCCTAGCCATGGTGTTTTCAGTGGCTAGATATGCATGCAAAAGCTTGACAATGAATAAGGATGACTGAAGAAGAATTGACGTCCAAGACTTGTGGTGTTGGTGATGAATACTGAACATACCATGGACTGCCAAAAGAATGAACAAATCTGTCTTGGAAGAAATACAGCCAGAATGCACACTAGAAGCAAGGAAGGTGAGACCTCATCTCACATACTTTGGACATGTTATCAGGAGGGATCAGTCCCTGGAAGACATTATTCTTGATAAAGTAGAGGAGCAGAGAAAAACAGGCCGACAGCCCTCAGAAAGATGGATCCACACAGTGGCTGCAACAATGGGCTCAAGCATAACAACAATGGTGAGAATGGAGAAGGACTGGGCAGTGTTTCATTCTGTTGTACATAGTGTTGCTAAGAGTCGGAAGAGACTTGATGCTCCTAACGACAACAATGTTAAATAGCATGTAAAACAAGAACTAGGTTTCTTGCTGTGAAAAAAACAAAATTATCTTTGATCATTGAGTTGAAGTGCTAATTTATTGTTCGTGCAATCTGCCTGGAATGCAAAGGTTTTGCCTCTCATTAGAATAAGATTCCTGAGTCAAAAACCAAGTCATATGGCTTAATAAAAAAACAAGAAAAAAAATAAGGTTTTTATCGTTAAGATTTCTTAGTGACCTATAATAAATTCCTGACAACTTTGAAACTTCATGGAAAGCCACAAAAAAGAATTTTTATAAAGGAAAATTGCTAAAAAGTTTTATTTAATAAATTACTTGGAATATTTTGTCAAAATCAAGAGAAGTACCTGATTCTTTTTTGGTTAAAATTGATATATTAGTGTTTCCTTTTACAGATGTCATATTTTTTATTTATATGTCATAATTTTATTATTTTGTTATTGGTAACTTTTCTCAACTTTATTTTTTTGAATCTAGCATCATAAAAGCGAATAGTTTGACTGGGGAATTCAAATCATTTACCTATGAAGTTTTTTTTTTTTTTTTTTTAATTAGTCTTTCGGTATTTAGAGACGTGATAATCTTGGTATATTCTTGGTATATCCTGACTATATGGTATTATATCTCAAAATTATTATGTATTATATTTTGCTTCGAAAATAAGGTTAATCATTATATTTAGAGATATTTTTGTCTAAATTTTTTAAACCAAATTTATTTGGCTTTATTTTATGTTTGTAATTAATTTCTATCAGGTCTTTCACTTTTAAGAGTATTATTTTTATAAATTATTCATGGCCATATTAAGTTTATTCGTCTCCAGATAAGTTTTTACTTTGCTTATTTGCTGAAAACATTTGATCAAAATATATCAACAAAAAGATGGACTCTATTGGACTTATGAAAAGGACTGTGACTATACTAAATCAAGATTTCCAGAACTCTTATGTCAAAGCTGATAGGTTCACAGACTGCAGCTGATCTAGAATCTCATGGAACAGAAATTAACTACATAAGACTGAGAAAATGAAAGGTATACCATGGGTTTTATGCGGGAATACTGCTGATGTTTTAAGGTCCTACTTTCTGTATGTAAGAAAACTGTTTTCCTCCTTTCCCCAAAATTATCTAACTAATGGGTTTAGTTATTTTACCTCTCAAATTAGAAGTCCCTGTTGGTAAACTTAGAAAAGTTATAAATATCATAAACAGAGAAGTGTCTGAAGTTCGAGCTATGATTTTACAAAATAGAATAGCATTAGATTTCCTGTTAGTCTATCAAGGAACAGTTTGTACCTTAATAGATTAATGTTGCTATATTTATATTAATACACAATCTGAGGTTTTGCAGAATGTAGTTGCTATTGAGACACACAAAAAGCAATTACTGATGGTGCTTATGTATAAACAAACACCTTATGTGATTTGTTTCCTGGGTTCAAAGACCGTAGAGTCATAGTTCCAT
This sequence comes from Dugong dugon, assembly GCA_030035585.1. NCBI lineage: Eukaryota > Metazoa > Chordata > Mammalia > Sirenia > Dugongidae > Dugong > Dugong dugon. The sequence goes on from CM057460.1 coordinate 20,704,404, forward strand.
TGGTTATTTCAGACAATTGGCCTAATATTGTTGTTATTGTTTCTGTTCTACTTCCTAGTTCACTGTATGACACCTGGGATCTTAAAAACCAGACTATGACCAACTACCATTATTGAATATTTTTGATCAAAGATTCTATAGCAGGATCATGATCCAAAGGAAGGAACTGTGAAAGAATTGTAATTCTCCTGGAATCCAAATATCTGGCTTTCAAGGAGGTTGGGGTAACCCACACAGGCCACTGCCTTTGGGTGTTCTTCTGAACCTGCAGCTTTGGAAAAAAAAAACTGGTTCATGAAGCCACTTTTGTGTCAAACAATGGTCTAAATAGACTAGTAAGACCCTTTTCCTCTGGGCATTGTGATTTTTTGAAGAATTCAGTTTGTTTTGGGAAACTGACTCCAAAGATCAGACTGAGCTATGTTCAGGGTAGATCAGTGATTAGTTTAATTGGTCTTCAAGACAATGTCATGTGAAATACTGCTCTAATGTTTATAATCAAATTGTCACCTCCTTGCTATAAAGAAAATTATGTATCTTAAAGAAATAAGTTCTCAGAGGAGCTTGACCTCATGGCTCAGACTCCATTATTGTCTTAGGTTCCACTTCTGCTTCTGAGAAAGTGATCCATGATTGTTAATAGGTAAACCAGGGAGGGGCAGCTTGACTTTGGGAAGAACACTTAGTATGTTTAAAAGAGATTAACTGAAGACCTCCAACAGGAGATGTCCATCCTGTATTGTCTTCTAATCATGTATTCTCTAACTCTATGTCACATGTAAATTTTTCTGTACCTTCTGTTTCTTCTAGACAAACTTTGTGTGCTGCCTATGGACATATGCTTTTGTGTGGTGGATCCAACTATACTAATTTAGAGGATCCTTTCCAACTAACAGTGAATTTATGTGGGCAATCTATTGTTTAGATTCCTGATGAATGCATGAGCAATGCATTTTGGGAACTCTAGGATTACCTTAAGATATTCATAGTAATGATGCTAGTAAATATTTAAAACATAATGTTAAATTTGTTACACGTTGTAAAACGAGAGTCAGAAAAAAACCCATTGATCCAATACTCAGGATAGGGTTGGTAGCTTTAATTCCTATTTATGGTATAGTTGAATTGGAGAAATCTTTAAGAAATTTATCAATCACTATGGGACAAATAGCAGAGGACGTTGCTAATGGCATGGAAGCACAGCAGCAATCTCTGACTTCATTAGCCAAGGTGACATGAGATAACAGAATAGTCTTAGATTTTTATTACCCAAGAAAGTGTAGTCTGTACTGTAGCAAATACCTCTTGTTGCATTTGGATAATGGCACAGGAGAAATAGAACGAGATATACATAGAATTGGACAGCAAGCTACTTTGTTACACACTATAATACCCTTACAAACACCAGATTTATTTGGTTGGTTACCATTAGGAATAAGTACATGGGCTAGCTAGATCACTATTGCAAGTCTGCATCCTGATAGTATTAGGCATGATAAAACTTAACTTCTATTGCCTTACACACTTAAAAGGCAAAAGAAGGCCTTTGGCTAAAATGTTGATGTACATTGAGTCTTCTCTTTTTGGCAATGCAATTGATGAGAACATTGCTCTTACTTAAGATCCTGGTGAAGAACCAGATGGTATCTAGTGGAAAACCAGCACTGTGAGTTTAAAGAGCCTGCCATGGCTGCCATCTAGGAGTGTGACTATGTCCAGCTATTGATCATCAATGTGTTATCTCCAGTTTCTGATCAAAAGGAAGGAATAATTTAGTGGGTAAAATTGGAGTTGTTATTCCCTGTCCTTGAGCATAAAGAATGTGACCCAGCTGGAGCCAGACTCACAAGGACCCACAAGGACTCACAGGGACACATCAACTGGCCCTGAGATATAAAGACAAAGGCTTGGACAATCTTGGAAAACATCTTTTAGGCAAACTTTCACATAAACAAAAAAACAGAAGACAATAGACCCACATACTTTCCACTCTTATCTTTTTCTAATAGCATTTAGTGAATAGTAAGATTTGTTGGACCAGTAACGACCCTCCTGACTGTCATTACTGAAACCTTAACCAATAATTATTGAGAGACAATTCAAAATGTAGAATCACAGTGATTTGACAGTTTTTAGCCAATCTGTGAAAAGATGAGGCTTTCAAGGATTTTACCAATTTTGTAATGGTAATATATACTGAAGATTCAGTAATGTTCCTTGGACTCGGGCAGACATGACTCTGGCAGCATGCTTGTCCATTTTCCCACTTTTGCATAGTTTGTAATATTCCTTGGACTCGGGCAGACATAGCTCCAGCAGCATGCTTGTCCGTTTCCTATTTTTGCCTCTTTGAACATATGCCAAATAAAACATTTCTTTTTGTTTGAAAACAAAACAAAACAAAAACAAAGTAAGTGATACGAAGTATCACCATCCTCACTTCTGTGCTTAACTTGCTTTATTAATTTTATGTCTTTTGTTATCGAAGTACTGTAATACTTTTGAAGATGATTTTTTTCTTCTTTCTTAAATATGTACGCCATTATAGTTTCTTGCTAGACCTGAACTTTCAGGAATTTACGTATAATGACTGGTGAAGCATGGTGAATCACCATCCGTGCTTTTGTGTGGCTACTGACAAGCTAATGTGCTCTAAATTTTGTCTTGATAAAATTAAAATAATAGACATTTTCATATATACACATATTTATATTTTTTCCATCAAAAAAGGATTTAAGTAATATCTATATTAGTAAAATTAGGTTAGTGCTGTATTCACAGTTATATAATAAATTTAAGACAATAGAATGGTAAAGTAGCTTAGCTAAGTGTTTTTATCTTTCTATTCATATAAAATTGCGTGTCTAATAGATTTCTTAGCAAAGAGGATATTTTTCATTAAGATTCACCAAATGCATTGTATCCAAAGCCCCTAGACTGACAGGATAATGGATTTCTGCTAATATGGTGATTGATGATTGATGCTAGTCATTGAACACCTTTCCCTAAAGTTACACTATAGAGACTCATCTTTGATAATGATCAACCATTGCTATAATAGATTTTCACTGAATAATTTGAGTTACTTCACTGAACACACCGAGGTATTGAACTGATTACAGGTAAATTACGTTTGTGTCATTTGCTTCTTTGACTATGTGGGTGGCTAGCACAAACACTGAATTCTATCTTGAATTTACATAATTCTTCTGTAGTCTCACATTGTATTAATGCCTTTATCATATTCTTTAATAACGAATTCCTTAAAACTATAAAACAAATAAACAAACTTGTTACCATCAAGTCGATTCCAACTCATAGCAACCCTATAGGGCAGAGTAGAACTGCCCCATAGGGTTTTCAAGGAGCAGCTAGTGGGTTTGAACTGCTGACTTTTTGCTAGCAGCCTGAGCTTTTAACCATTGTGCCACCAGGGCTATTTAGAAATAAAAATGAATGCATCCAGGCTGAGAATGCTACTCAGCTATCTTTATCGACTATAACTCATTTTTAACATAAAAAATTTTGTATGATTTTATGATTTAAAAAAATTGACACCCTGTTTTGTTAACTCTGATTGTCTTATTTCCTATAAATTCTGAACATAGTTTTATGAATCATGTTACTGTAAAGTGAACTAACTGAACAAAGAAGAGTATAATTTTTCTGACCTGGTAATAAAATACCTCCAACCTTAGGATTTCAAGATTACTAACATATCTTCTGACTTGGCCATGAAAAACAATCTTCAAACTTCTTTTGAGATGATTAAGTACTGCGTTAATAAGAACCATAAATTTAAATATGGTTTAAGAATTTCAGAATGTGACAATCATTTTGTCACAATTTTCAACAATCATGTTGAAGAAAACTACAGTCAAAATATATGTCTTTTTTATTTTTTCAATGTATTGGTATAAAATGCCTTTAAAATACATTCTGAAGCATCAAAATAAAGATAAATAAAAAAACTTAAAATCAATTCAACTCCTAGATTTGCAGTTAATTGGTTTAATCAAAATACCTTTCAGCCTTCTTGGTAGATTCCGTTTTTGGACAGTATTTTGAAAATACAACTCCAAGTGTTGCTGAGGAGATAACAGTTGGGACTTTCATGCATTGTTGTTGGGAGTATAAAATAATAACAGCAATGGAAAAGTAGCTGGGCAGTGTTTAATAAATTTATTCATACACCTATGCTATGGCACAGCAATTTCACTTCTAGGTACATAGCCAAGAATAATGAAAACATTTGGCCACAAAAAAGCATACACTAAAATATCCATTATTTCAGAATTGGAAAAGGTGTGTGGCAGAGTTTCATCCTTTCACTTATTCCATCTGTATGCTGAGCAGATAATCTGAGAAGCTGGACTATATGAAGATGAATGTGGTATAAGGATGGGAGGAAGTCTCATTAATGATACGCAGATGATAAAATTTTGCTTGCCAAAAATGAAATTAACTTGAAGCACTTACTGATAAAGATCAAAGACTATATTCTTCATAAATATATATGAAACATATATATAAAATATATATTGAACATAAAGAAAACAAAAAATCCTACAGATGGACCAAAACCACTTCATGATAAAGGAAGAAGAAATTAAAATTGTGTCAATGATTTTATTCTACTTGGATCAACAATCAACGTCCCTGGAAATTGCAGTCAAGAAATGAAACAACATACTGCATTTGGCAAGTCTGCTGCAAAAGACCTCTTTAGAGTTGTAAAAAGCAAAGATGTCACTTTGATGACTAAGATGGGTTTGACGCAAGCCATGGTCTTTTCGATTGCCTCATATGCATGAAAAAGATGGACAACAAAAAAGGAAGACAGAAGAGGAATTAATGCATTCAAATTGTGGTGTTGGTGAAGAGTACTGAAGATTCCTCAGACAGTCAGAAGAACAAACAAACCAGTCGTAGAAGAAATACATCGAGAGTTCTATTTAGAGGCAAGGATGGAGAGACTTAGTTTCACGTACTTTGGACACAACTTCAGGAAGGACCAATCGCTAGAAAAGAATGTCATGGTTGTAAGTAGAGAGTTGGCACAATGAGGAAAACTCTCAATGAGATGGATTGACACAATAGCTGCAACAATGGACTCAAACATGAGTTTGATCATGAAAATCACTCAGGACCAGGCAACATTTCTTTCTGTTATACATAAGATTGCTACGAGTTGGAGTCAATTTGACAACAACCAACAACAACAAAAAATATACCCACCAGCATTGGAGCAGGACTCATTAACAACCTATGATATGCAGATGATACAACCTTGCTTGCTGAAAACAAAGACTTGAAGCACTTACTGATGAAGATCAAAGACTACAGCCTTCAGCATGGATTGTATTTTAACATAAAGAAAACAAAAATTCTCCCAACTGGACCTATAAACAACATCATGATAAACGGAGAAAAGATTGAAGTTTTCAAGGATTTCATTTTACTCGGATCCACAATCAATGCCCATGGAAGCAGCAGCCAAGAAATAAAATGACGTATTGCACTGGGCAAAATCTACTGCAACAGACCTCTTTAAAGTGTTAAAAAGCAAAAGTTTCACCTTGAGGATTAAGGTGCGCCTGACTCAAGCCATGTTATTTTCAATCATCTCATATGAAAGCTGGACAATGAATAAGGAAGACTAAAGAAGAATTGATGCTTTTGAATTATGGTGTTGGCGAAGAATATTGAATATGCCATAGACTGCCAAAAGAACAAACACATGTATCTTGGAAGAAGTACAGCCAGAATGCTCCTTAGAAGTGAGGATAGTGAGGCCTCACCTTGCTTACTTTGGACACGTTATCAGGCCAGTCCCTGGAGAAGGACATCATGCTTGGTAAACCAGAGGGTCAGTGAAATAGAGGAATACCCTTGAGATGGATTAACACAGTGGCGGCAACAATGTGCTCAAACACAGCAACAATTGTGAGGATGGTATAGGACTGGGCAATGTTTCCTTCTGGGGTGCATTGGGTTGCTATGAGTCAGAACTGACCCAGTGGTATCTAACAACAACAAGAACATCATATATAAATTAAATTCAATAATAGTAGTAATAATAATGAAAACACAAAGAATGATTGTTGTCTATTATTTGAAATACTGACAATTGTTCAGTTTAAAAGATCTGCTAGTGTTATGCAGAAAGATTTATTTTGTATCACAGTTTATGATCATGGTTGCAATACAATTTACTGTTGAAACTCAGGTACTTTTAAAAGTGAAAGTAAGTACTATTAATAATTTTGCTCTCAACATAGGAGTAAATCAATACTTTTCTGGGCAAACCAGAAAACATTGTTACTTTATTTATGATCCATTTACAAAATTGGTGACCTAGATGACTACAGAACAATTATATTTATAGGCAGACTCATTGCCTCAAATGTGCTCACTCATTTCTTGTAGGCCTTCTTTAGGTCATTTACTCACCGAGTCAAGTTTGTGAAGTTGTTTATTTTTGGTATCCTTGGAAAATTCAAGGGCAGCTATCAATTTTCAGGAATTGTCAGGTACCATGATAGCATGCGGAGGCTCAGTATCTACAGTTGATAATGTGTGGATCAGACACACCAAGTGATGTCTGAAAATCCTCGTGGTTCTGTCGTTGAAATAGCTTAACCAGTTTTACTCTGTTCATCTCTCATCTACACATTTGAATTTGCATTTGGTCTCCCAGACTCATGGATTGCTGCTTTCACACTCAAGACTTAAATAAAAATACGGAATTATTCCGCAGGTTGGTGTGTGCTAGCCTGCAGAATGAGGATAAAATTTGTCACTCAGTCAATGACTAGTATATGCTACTGTGTCCTCCAAAGTTAGACTATGATAGAAATATTCACAAGATGTAGAGTGAATACCAAAAATCAGAATTGCAAGCAAATTTAGATAGAAAGGATTTCTGGAGAAGGTAATGACTGAAGTGAGTTTTAAAGGATAGGTAGGCATTATATAAGAAGTGAAAAGAAGAAAATGGGTGCAGACGAAGAAAATAGCATGAAGAAACATACTGAAGCTTCAAATAACATGATATTTAAGGAAGTTGTCTTAGTCACCTAGTGCTGCTATAACAGAAATACCACAAGTGGATGGTTTTAACGAAGAGAAGTTTATTTCTTCACAGTCAGAGTAGGCTAAAAGTCCAAATTCAGGGCGTCAGCTCCAGGGGAAGGCTTTTTCTCTCTGTTGGCCTTCTTCTCGTTGGTGTTCCCCCGGACTAGGAGCTTCTCTGCGCAGGGACCCTGGTCCAAAGGACGCACTCTGCTCCCAGCACTGCTTTCTTGATGGTATGAGGTGCCCAACTCTCTGCTTGCTTCCCTTTCCTTTTACCTCTTGAGAGATAAAAGGTGGTGCAGGCCACACGCCAGGGAAACTCCCTTTACATTGGATCAGGGATGTGAGCTGGGTAAAGGTGGTGTTAAAATCCCACCCTAATCTTCTTTAACATAAAATTACAATCACAAAATGGAGGCCAACCACACAATGCTGGAAATCATGGTCCAGCCAAATTGATACACACTTTTTTGGGGGGACATAATTCAAACCATGACAGACGTATAAGTAGATAGGTATTACTGAAGAGAGAAGTGTGTGATGGGAGAAGGAATGGTGAAAGCAGTGCTAAAGAAATCTTCAACATTCAGGCTATTCTGTTAAGTATTGTGTGGGTGTGATATGCCCACAAGTATAAAATATTTTAGTAAGTAATCCATTAAATTAATAGACAAAGAAGACAGAGGAGTACCAAGTTTCTCACTGGAATATTGGAAGTTTTTTAAAGAAGGTTCCTGACATTGCATGTTTCTTATTTAGCACAGTTTTATTATAATCTAATGACTGGAGTTCCTAGGTGGTACAAATGGTTAATGTGCTGGGTTTCCAACCAAAAGCCTGGAGGTTCACATCCACCCAGAGGCTCCTGGGAAGAAAAAGTCTGGTGAACTACTTGTGAAGAATCAGCCATTGAAAACCTTATGGAGCACAGTTCTACTGTGACACATATGTGGTTGCCATGTGTCAGAATTGATTTTTAGTGAATAAACTAGTCTAAATGAAGTAAAGCGATATGTATTAGTCAGCTAATGCCAATAATCTCACATAGAAAACTCCTCAAAACTCAGTGGCTTACAATAACAAGCATTTAATGACTGTGGTTTGGCTGATCTAGGCTAGGCTAGACTGGATGATTTTGCTTCGACTTGCTATCAGCTGGGCATGGCTCCAGGCTATAGATTAGTTTAGGTCGGTTCCATGAGTTTTTATTGTGGGGCCCTGTCTGAACACACATCCACTAGTGGGGGAAAGGTTTTCTTTAAGCAGAACACTACAGTAGTATCCTTTCATCATACTTATGCAATCTGTATGCTGAGCAAATAATCTGAGAAGCTGGACAGTTTGAAGAAGAACATGGCATCAGGATTTGAGGAAGCCTCATTAACAACCTGCATTATGCAGATGACACGACCTTGCTTGCTGAAAGTGAAGAGGACTTGAAGCACTTACTGATGAAGAGCAAACACTACAGCCTTCAGTATGGATTACACCTCAACATAGAGAAAACAGAAATCCTCACAACTGGAGCAATAAACAACATCATAATAAAGAGAGAAAAGATTGAAGTTGTCAAGGATTTCATTTTACTTGGATCCATAATCAATGCCCATAGAAGCAGCAGTCAAGAAACCAAACAACATATTGCATTGGGCAAATCTGCTGCAACAGACCTCTTTAAAGTGTTATAAACCAAAGATGTCACTTGGAGGACTAAGGAGCATCTGACAAAAGCCACGGTATTTTCAGTCACCTCATATGTACATGAAAGCTACAGTGAATAAGGACGACTGAAAAAGAATTGATGCCTTTGAATTGTGGTGTTGGCGAAAAATACTGAATATGCCATGGACTGCCAGAAGAACAAACAAATCTATCTTTGAAGAAGTACAGCAGAAATGCTCCTTAGAAGCAATGATGGCGAGACTTTATCTCATGAACTTCAGACATGTTATCAGGAGGAACCAGTCCCTGGAGAAGGACATCATGCTTGATAAAGTAGAGGGTCAGTGAAAAAGAGGAAGACCATCAAGGAGATGGACTGACACAGTGGCTGGAATAATGGGCTCAAACACAGCAATGATTGTGCAGATGGCGCAAGACCAGGCAGTGTTTTGTTATGTTGTACGTAGGGTGGCTGTGAGTCAGAACCAGCTCAGCAACACCTAACAACAGCATAGGGTAAGATCCAAACAAAAGCATATGAGCACATTTGTAGTTTCTCCTTGCATCACACTGGCTAATTTTCCACTGGCCACGTAAGTCACATGGCTAATCACAACATCAATAGAGCAATGACACATACTCCTCCCACAGTGGGAGGGAAGAGGAGAGGAGAGGTTATTTTATGAACAATAATGTAAAATATCAAGGCTATATTTGGTGAAGTAAGGGACAAATGATGGAATAAGATAAAAAGCAAAGGAAAATATCATTTAGGCTGAATAAGTTGAAATGAGAGTCTGGGTAGTAGATTGTATTTTTCAAGATGCCCACACCAACACTTCCCATTCCACATACTTTACTAGAGATACAATATGACATTGACTCTCTTCTCATCATGAAGTGAGGTCCATGTCCCCTGGCGAGGTCTAGATCCCCTCCCCTTGATTTTGGGCCAGCCCAAAAGAGTATAAAATGATGGTATTTTATTTCCAAGAATAAGTTATAAAAGGACATGTAGCTTCTACCTACTTCTCTGGAACCCTAGCACTGGAGCCCTTAGCCTTAGTGGCCATGTAAGCAATTTTACTTCCCTAATGTTGCCATGATATGAGGAAGTCCAATGTACTATATGTAGAAGGACTACATACAGAAGCTCCGCCACTACATAGAGAGTGATACTTCACTTGATCCCAGGTGCTTTGATCCCACTGTTCCAACTACATCTCCCACCTGACTGCATCCTCATGGGATACCCCATGCCAGAACCATCCATCCAAACACTTCCCAAATTCTTGACCTCCAGAAACATTGAGTTATAATTAAATTTAGTATCTTTTTTTGAAGCTACTAAGTTTTGGGATGATTGGTTATGTAGTAATAGATAACTGGAAAAATGTGGTTGTTGTTGCTGTTGTTAGGTGCCATTGAGTCAGTTCCAACTCATAGCAACCCTATGTACAATAGAACGAAACAGTGCCCAGTCCTGCGCCATCCTCATGATCGTTGTTATGCTTGAGCCCATTGTTGCAGCCACTGTGTTAATCCATCTCCTTGAGAATCTTCTCCTTTGTTGACCCTCCGCTTTACCAAGCATGATGTCTTTCCCCAGGGACTGATCCGTCCTGATAACATGTCCAAAGTAGGCGAGACAAAGTCTTGCCATCCTCCCTTCAAAGGAGCATTGCTGGCTGTATTTCTTCCAAGATAGATTTCTTCATTCTTTTGGCAATCCATGGTATATTCAACATTCTTCACCAACACAATAACTCAAAGGCATCAATTCTTCTTTGGTCTTCCTTATTCATTGCCCAGCTTTTGCATGCATATGAGGTGAATGAAAACACTGTGGCTTGGGTCACGAGTACCTTAGTCTTCAAGGCGACATCTTTACTTTTTAACACTTCAAAGAGGTCTTTTGCAGCAGATTTGCCCAGTGCAATGCGTCGTTTGATTTCCTGACTGCTGCTTCCATGGTTATTGATTGTGGATTCAAGTAAAATGAAATCCTCGACAACTTCAATCTTTTCTCCATTTATTATGATGTTGTTTATTGGGCCAGTTGTGAGGATTTTTGTTTCCTTAATGTTGAGGTGTAATCCATACTGAAGGCTGTAGTGTTTGCTCTTCATCAGTTAGTGCTTCAAGTCCTCTTCACTTTCAGCAAGCAAGGTCGTGTCATCTGCATAATGCAGATTGTTAATGAGTCTTCTTCCAAGTCTGATGTCCCATTCTTCTTCATATAGTCCAGCTTCTTAGACGATTTGCTCAGCATACAGATTGAATAAGTATGGTGAAGGGATACAACCCTGACGCACACCTTTCCTGACTTTAAATCACGCAGTATCCCTTGTTTTTTTTTGAATGACTGCCTCTTGATTTATGTACAAGTTCCTCATGAGCACAATTAAGTGCTCTGGAATTCCCATTCTTTGCAATGTTACCTATAATTTGTTATGATCCGCACATTGGAATGCCTTTGCATAGTCAATAAAACACTGGTAAACATCTTTCTCTGCTTTCAGTCAAGATCCATCTGACATCAGCAATGATATCCCTTGTTCCATGTCCTCTTCTGAATCCTGCTTGAATGTCTGGCAGTTCCCTGTTGATCTACTGCTGCAACTGATTTTGAATGATCCTCAGCAAAATTTTACTTGCATGTGATATTAGTCATACTAGAAAAATGTGGTAAGACATCAGAATCAGGAAGAGAGATTTGCTCTAAGTGTAATAAGCAAAGGAGGACCATGAGCTTTCGTTGGGCAGAAAAGCAGTTTAGATGTGGTGTTAAGAAGTTTAAGCAAATGGCAGTGTGTAGGATCACCGGAGGAAAGGAGAGCCTGAGAGCAGATAAATGATCTCAGAGAGTTCCAGGCACCAAACGAACAGTCTTTGCCATGGCTTGGATTTTCCTATTTACAGAAACATTCCTCTTTTTTGAAATAGAAGTGGTTTAGAAAAGTTAAATATAAGGTGGATTTTGGAGGAACTTATTCATATTTTAAATATCCCAGCCTCTTATTGAACATTCTACTGAATCAGTTTATGAAAAATAAATGTACCTACTAGTAAATCTGTTTTGTAAATGTGAGTTTTTGCTAATAGGTTCAATGACCTTATCTATTAGTCACTTTGTTCATTATTTTTAAGACTCCATTTAACACTGCTACTGTGGGAAAACCAAGAGATTTTATTAGAATCACATTATAGAAAATGAATAATTAATATAAAGACTTTTGCTAAAAATCATCTTAAGTAGTAAGTTTTGGTATACATGCCAGCAATTAGTATATTGCATAACTTAGTAGCTTTAAGTCCAACACCATTTGCACATCTATTATATCAAGGTGGAAAGAATTTGATACATATTTATGTTATTGCCGATGCTTAATAGAAACTTCAAACTGTGAAGCATCTGATTTTCCAGCATGTTGCAGGCTATGTGTCAGGTTTTTCCTTTCTTCTCAAGGATCACTGCCACCAATTACATTAGAAAAAAGGAGAGGTGTCCCACAACTGCCCTTGTTGTGTCTGGCAGGTGACTGAGCATTAACTTTGTTTCTTGCTCAACCATGAACATCACTCACCTCACTGCTGTTTACCAACTGGAACTTCTTGACAAAGAAGCCTCAGTTCATGCCTTTTCTTGTAGTCAGGGAAAACTGAGAGTTATACAGGTGGTGGGCTATACCTCCCTTCACTGCTCAGTCCTTTTATTCTCTATAACTCTACTTTAGAATGCTTTAGAAAAGTATCAGACTTTATAAATGCTAAATTAAAAAAAAAACATTAAAACTAGGAGGGAACATTTAAAGCTGTACATCAACTATTTGATTCCCACTGCCCAGAAGGCGCTACAAACTTAAGCATTTTTATCTTCTGAGTTTCTAGAATGCCCGTTTTGGTCTTGTATCTATGTCTCTCTTTGAGAGAGATTTTCTTCTTTTTCTAGTCTCCCCATTGAGGCTTTACTCTTCTTCTGGGAAATCCCACTCACTTCCCATTGATCCAGCCCTAGGACCCAGCCCCTCGCTTTACATTGTCCAAAGCTAAAAGAATTTATTTATTCAAGTGCATTAGCTGGTGGACATCAGTTGACAGTCTGTCGTGGCATTTGGCCTGCCAAGCATTGAAGGTGGTCTGGGGGTGGGGGGTGAGCTCCCCAAGTCTTATCACCTTGTTGTTGTTAGGTGTCAAGGAGTCAATTCTGACTCATAGCGACCCTATGTACAACAGAACGAAACACTGCCGGGTCCCGCGCCATCTTCACAATACCTGTTATGCTTAAGCATAACACTGCCTGGTCTTGTGCCATCCCAACAATCTTTGCCATACTTGAGGCCATTATTGCAGCCACTGTGTCAATCCATCACGTTGAGGGTCTTCCTCTTTTTCCCTGACCCTCTACTTTACCAAGCATGATGTCCTTCTCCAGCGATTGATTCTTCCTGATATCAGGTCCAAAGTATGTGAGACACAGTCTCACCATCCTTACTTTTAAGGAGCATTCTGGCTGTACTTCTTCCAAGACAAATTGTTCATTCTTTTGGCAGTCCAGCGTATATTTACTATTCTTTGCCAACACCACAATTCTAAAGCGTCAATTCTTCTTTGGTCTCCCTCATTCATTGTCCAGTCTTCACATGCTTATGAGGTGATTGAAAACACCATGGCTTGGGTCAGGCGCACCTTAGTCTTTAAGGAGACATCTTTGCTTTTCAACACTTTTAAGAGGTCTTTTGCAGGTCTTTTGCTGCAAATTTGCCCAATGCTATGCATCTTTTGATTTTTTGACTGCTGTTTCCATGAGCGTTGATTGTGGATTCCTTACCTGCATTTGTTTTTCAGTATGAATGGCAGACTCTTTATTCTTCAGATTATTAATCTCTTCCTCTTCTCTCTTTTGCTTTCTCTTCATCCCTGTCTGCTAAAGTCAAATATCAATTATCAGAAGTTATATAGCCTAGATACATTTTGAGAAAAATAAACATATTCTTAACTGCTTTCACGTTGGAGATATTACTTCTCATTTTATTCTGCAAGCAGTGTTGGTTCACTTAATTTGGTCTTCTCTACCCTTTATATATTTTGTCACTTCAAGTCTGTTTAGAATTACAACTGGGTCTGCTGATGAGTCATTTAACTTTTACATTTTTCATTTTAGCTATGAAAAAGATTTAGGGAAATCTAGAAATTAGCTCAATTAATATCTAAGACATATACCGTGTCTGGGAAGAAGAAGACAGATTGCGTTTGGATTTTCATGAAATAAAAGAAATCCTCAGGTAATTTCTAATTCTTTTTGTTTATTGCATACTTGCACTTATTTTGTTCATTAATTTAGAATGTATTAAATGGCTAGAGGTTCATCATGTGAAGATTTGGGATGAGAGCCTTCCATAGAGAAAAATGGAGATGCTGAAAAGGTAAAAATGACTCTGGAGGGTTTGAGGAAGAGCAAGGCGGCCAGCATGTTTGGAGTATAGTCTATATCCTAAGTATTTCCCCAATACTTTTGTTTTAGAAAATAGGCAAGGGGATAGAATATCTCATATGCAAAATCCTATATTCTTAGTTGGAAAAAAAGAATTGAAAATGGAAGGATGTTTCAGGCCTTTCTTCTCTTGACAGCCAACTGTGTCTAAGACCCATCCCATATCAGGGAAGACTAGAGAAAGAAGATAAGAATCAATTATTTATGGGGAGGGAGTGGTTTAGAATATTTCATACTTCTTCAGAAAGTGGTAATAAAGAAAAACCTTTCAACTTTCTTTACTTGGAGAATTTAACCGGGCTTTCTGACATGTCAGGATTGGTTTGGTTTTTGAAGTGCTGATGTTGAATCTTGTCCGTTAGTTAATATATTATTTTCTCCTTTCTAGGAAAGTGAGTCTGTAATGTGTTTAATGGTTAAGGTAGAACAGTGAGAGATATTTACTAATAAAAGATTTTGGAAAAGGAATTAGGACAGGAAGGCTGGCATGATTTTTAATGTCAGCACGCAAACAATCCCCCCAGAGGGCATCATTGTCTCCTGCCAGTCAAGAAGATCCTCCCAGCTGTCAATCACTGGGGTGCCTAGGCCCTGCCAACACAGGGGAAACTTGGTAAGGACCATGTGCGGGCTCCATGCTGGAGGCATTTCTTTCTTTTTTTCTTTTAGCAGTATAAAACTCCACAAAAGTATTGTTGAAGTGATTGAAAAATAACAACATGCTTGTGTGAAGATTTTAAAACAAAATATTTTCCCCAAACTTCTCTTCTGATGGTCAAGTAAATTCTTTACAGTATATCAGTTGGTTTTCATGTACTTTATACTTAAAGGTAAATACATATACGTGTGTGGGAGTCTCTGAAATAAGGTGATTTTGTTTTTCTTTTTAGGAAAATAAAATAATTGTTAAACCTCCCCCCCCCAAAAAAAACCAAACCCATTGCTGTCTAATTGATTCTGACTTAGATTTTAATAAAATAGTAAGTGAAAAATAATTGTTAGATTTTAATTTCAGTCGTTACTTTCAATGACTTTAGGCATATATATATATATATATATATATATATATATATATATACACATACACAGTTTGTTATGAATTATATATTTCTTAAATATGAAATATTTCAACTATGACAATGTATTCAACTTTAATAATGTTCAAATTGAGTTTTTTGTTTTAGATTAAATCCATCACTTACAAGAAAATATTGAAGATCTATTTCTTTTCTGTTTAGCAGATACATGATATAGTTGCTTTCTCAGTTTACGCGCAAACTTTGGGAGAGTAATCAGTGAAATTATCATATATAGACAGTAAACTACATGTGATGACTCTATTCTGAGTGATTGTCCTGTTTAAAGAGACAATTTAGATATTATCTCAGGGTCTAAAAAAACTGGTGGAACTGCCAGTGGGAGGAAAAATCCAACAAGATGTTCCTGAATCTATTTATTGGTGGGATGTCCACTTTGCTCAGAGCATGGAGATCCAGGACAAATCACTTCCCACTGAGTGGGGAGAAAGGTCCCATCCTTTTTCTTGGTCATTAATGCACAGTGGAGTGTGACTATTGCTCCTTCCCTAATCCTCATTTCTTTGACTTCAATGTGCTGTCTTACATACAGAAGGCCCCACCTACAGCCCTGGATTCTGGGGGCCTAAGGGGTGGCGTGCCCCTCAGCTCTGTTGTAGCTACTTAATCCATAGCAGGGTCAATATTGGGTTCAATATTTGCATCTGTAGTTATGAAACTTTTAAATGCACTACATCTATAATTAGTGGACTTCTAGCAATCATTTTACATATAGAGAAATTAGTGATGTAAAAAATGCCATAAATCTAGTATTTAAAAAAGTAACAACCAATATGAACAACGAGACAAGATTGCACTTCTATAACGCATGAATACTTTATTGAAAAGTCAAGTTATTTATTTTTGCATAATTTAAATAAAGCTGCCCAGGCTATACTTAATCACATTCAGGTTTATCCTTCTTTTATGAGTAAGATTAGTCATTTCAATTTGTGTCTGTGAACATGGCCTAAGGAGTAAACAAAATTTTGTCTGTTGACATACTGAAAATATATCCTTGCTGGCAGCAATCATACTTCCTATTTCTATATCCCCCTCTCACCCCCCACAAGCACCTAGCATAATACTAGTCCATCAGTAAATTATCAATAAACGTTTGTAGTGGTGTGGGATCTGGAAAAAAAAAATCTAATTATCTATCTATCTAGCTACCTATCTACCTGTCTATGTTAACCTATTTCTTTGTCCCCCCTTTAAATTTGCCTAATGCCTTGGTTTTTGTGACAGGATGTACTCCTCTAGAATAAGAATGAACGTATCCCTAGAACAAAATTCTTGACAGATGTAAGGTGAAGATAGTAGGAAATAAACCATTTCTTAACAGGTAATTTGCTTACTGTCATGGATTGAATTATATCCCCCCGAAAATTTGTGTATCAACTTGGCTAGGTCATGATTCCAGTATAGTATGATTGTCTACCATTTCATCATCTGATGTGGTGTCCCTATGTGTTGTATATGCTATCACTATGATGTAGTAAGACAGATTAGCAGCAGTTTTACTAATGAGGTTTACAAGATTAGGTAGTGTCTTAAGCCAACCTCTTTTGAGATATAAAGGAGAGAAGTGAACGGAGAGATATGGGAACCTCACACCACCAAGAAAGCAGTGCCAGGAGCAGAGCGCATCCTTTGGACCTGAGGTTCCTGTGCTGAGATGCTCCCAGACCAAGGGAAGACTGATGCATCGCAAGGAACTTCCTCCAGTGCTAACAGAGAGAGAAAGCCTTCTCCTGGAGCTGATGCCCTGAATTCAGACTTGTAGCCTACTGGACTGTGAGAGAATAAACTTCTCTTTGTTAAAGCCATCCACTTGTGGTATTTCTGTTATAGCAGCACTAAATGACTAAGACACTTACTATACAGTCCTAATACATTGCTTTGTCTAATTGGATGCTTAATAAAGTACTCTGAATTCATTCTATCCTGCTAGAGAGAACACTCCTTCCTCTTACAATTGCAGGCTTTTTGAGGTTAATATTAGACAGATACATGTTCTCTATTATTATGAAGATTTCAAACTAAATCCAGCATTACCTTTGTTGGTAGATAATTCTCCATGAGTTTCTTGCAATTATGCATGTCTTATGAGTAGAGGCACTAAAAGTATTTGTTCTGTGCTATCTTTCCAAGGTTATTTGCAGTCCATTATTTGAAAGATTAGTGTTTCCTAAGCTCTGGGTCCCTCAGCTGTGATGTAAACTCACTGCATGCATACTATCCTCTTGGGCCCCTCTGTGTCACCCCTGTAGAACTTGAGAGTCAAGGAGAACCAACGTGACCATGGAGTTCATACTGCCTGCTGTGACGTGGGTGAAACTCCTTTGTTTCTGTACCAGAAATCTCTTGTCTTTGGTCAACATCCATGAAACGTAAGAGGCTAACTTCTTGGCATGGAGGTAAGGTACAAATTTCAGGCTCTTCACTGTTCTTCATTAACCTTTGTTAGGATGAGAAGAACCACAGGATGATGACGTTTTTTGCCACGGAAAAAGGAAGTTTAAGGGGCCTAAGATGATGTCTCCATTGTCCTTTACTTTGTAATTATAATTGCACAATCCAATCTCTCATTTTTCTACTTGTCCTTCTAAATGGCCAAGAAAATTCAGTCTAATGAAGAGTCATGTAAGCAAAAAAAAAAAAAAAAAAGGATGTTTGCATAAGGTTGAATTAATACAAACAAACAAAAAACAGTTGCTATTGAGCAGATTTCAACTCATAGCTCATAACAATCTCATGTGTGCAGGGTAGAACTTCATTCCATAGGGTTTTCAAGGCAGTGACCTTTCAGAAGCAGATCACCAGAACTTTCTTCCAAGGTACCTCTGGGTGGGTTCAAACTGCCAACATTTTGCTTAACTGACTGAAACATTCAGGCACTCCATTTGTTCAATAAATATGTTGCTCATAATTTATTATCTCCCCACTTTTTTAATGGAGAGACAAATATAAGCTATATCAATAATTTATCATTGTACAGTAACCAGCAGTACATTTGATATATTTTCTTCAAAAGTCTGGTGATGTATTTTTTGTTTCTCCTTTCAAGTTTAGCTTAATTGACATTCAGTAATTGATTTCCTCCATGCTGACCTTTATTCCATGCATCCTCTTTTGGTAGGCTTGGTAGTAAATAGTAGTTTTAAAGATAACTCGCCATTTTGACATGTTAGACAAAGCATCTAGTTAAGCTATAATTTTTATGTGTCAACATGTGATTAAAAAATCATAATCACTCTCTGTTTACCATATCACAGAAAGTCTCCAAATAACTAAACTTCATCAGCTGAGTTTATGTGCTTATAATCTGTTTCATAGCTATTTGGGTTGGTTATAAGGAGCCCTGGTGGTGCAGTGGCTAAAGAACTCAGCTGCTAATCGAAAGGTCATTGGTTCCAACCCACCAATCACTCTGAGGGAGAAAGATGTGGCTTTCTGCTTCCATAAAGATTTACAGCCTTTATGGAAGGCTGTCTATGGGGCAGTTCTACTCTGTAGGGTCGCTGTGAGTTGGGACTGACTTGACAGTAATGTGTTTCCTTTTTGTTTTTTGGGGTTGGTTAGGTGTCAAAAGTTAAGAAACTGGTGCACATCTGACAATTTGAAAGTTCATTTCCAAGGACAGTTTTTGCTTTTTCTTTTTTATTGTAGTAAATGTATATGTAACAAATTGTTTACCATTTCAACATTATTCATGTGCACTATGTGGTAACATTTGTGAAGTTTACCATGTTGTTTGACTATTGCCGTTATTTGCCCCCCAATTTTCCTATCACATTTAACAGAAGCTCAGTGTCCCCTAAGCAGTGAATCCCCCTTCAAGAGCAGTTTTTGTTGTTGGCAGAAATACTTAGTGAAGTGCACTGTCAGACTAGAACTTGGTGAGACATCATCGAAATCTGATCTCATTCCCTGGAGGGATCTTCTCTGGTCTGTCATTCTGACAAATGGGATACAATATCGGCACAGCTGGCCCAGACCCTCTAATACCTATTATCGTTGTTGTGTGCCATCCAGTCGATTCTAACTCATAGAGACCCTATAGGACAGAGTAGAACAGCCCCATAGAGTATATGACCAAGGAATAACTTGATATATATTTCCTTCTTAAGTTGTATTAATATATATATATATTCTTCAGAATTGATATTGTGCTATAATTAAGGAATAATTATTAATAATTGTATTTATATTCCCATCATCCTGAATTAGATAGAAGAAAACACAATCCAAAAGCTATGCAACTTTTAAAAAACAAAATGAGACCAGATACCAGTGTTGACATTCTTCACTTTTAAAGGTATTTTAATATGCTTTATGCCTTTGAGTTGTAAAGACTTTTTATTTGTTTAGAATCATTAAAACCAATGTTTCATTACTGGCTCTCTTCTGCTATTACTATGGCCAAATTTTCACTCCAATTGAGAATAGCAGAGTGTTTTGTTTTGTTTTGTTTTAATCCCTCTTGTTTTTTTTTCTGTAAACTTCAAGGATTTATATCAGAAATGGATATAAGGTTTGATGAGAAAAAGAAGATCCATAGACTGCAAATATAATTTACAGGGAACTGAGCTCTAGTGGTGCAGAAGTTAATTAAGGCTTTGTTGCTAACCTAAAGGTGGGCAGTTTGTACCCACCAGCCGTTCTGTGGGAGAAAGATATGGCAGCCTGCTTCCATAAAGATTACGGACTTGGAAACCCTATGGGGAAGTTCTACTCTGTCCTGTAGGGTCACTGTTAGTCAGAATCAACTCAACGGCAATGCATGTGGTTTGATTTTGACCTTCCACAGCTGTGGGGGCTAGTTACGCAGTCTGCAGGAGGCTGTTGTTTCTCTACCTGATGATGGGGCCTGAAGTCCACATGGCAGGCAGCCAGGAAGAAAAAATGGACAGAAAGTAGAAGATTCACAGACAAACTGGAACCTGTGGGCCTGAACTGGGACCCATGAGGATGGACTTGCACCGACATAGTCTCTCACGGCATCTGAGTTTCCAACTTCACAATAGGTGTCTGGCAGGGGAAGATGGTTGAGTTCTTCATGGTTCTAAATGCCCATCTGGCCTAAGAGTTGGAGAAGCTGATGCATTAGATGTGTCAGGAGAGGAAGGAGCTGTGGGTCTGGTGGCTGCCCCGAGGGAAACAGGTGAGTAGCAGATCCGAAACCACATTACTGACTTGCAGTAGCCTTGCACCCTGCCCTCATCTCTGAGCACGAGTGGAATTCTAGTCACTTTGCAAATTTTAATCCTTTTGTTGCTATTATTGTTTAAAATGTTCACCCACATCATAGTCCAAAGCCTTTTATTTCTCTTACCTCCCTTTCACCATTAATCTGATTATTCCAAGCAGTGTTCACAATAGTGCTACTTGTGCTAAAACAGAAGGTCTAATTGAAATGGATTTTCTAAAATCCATCAGGTCTTACAAACAGAGCGCCATTGTATTCCTCGGTGAATTCAAAATACTTTAGGTAGTCAAATATGTGCAGTTTTGGAAGGATTTTCTACAATCCTTGGTCAATAAAATGGTTTTTGGAGAGAGATTCTTTGGAAGAACTTCTTAGAATTCTCTACTAAGACATCCCAATGATCCATGTTAAGGTTTGCCTCTCATTGAAAAACGATAAGCATTGTTTGAGTTGTATGCATATGTCATCCTAGCAATCAAGTCTTATAATCAGGTTTCATTGATGCCCTATATGATATTGAATGTGGTTATAAAATCATTTTATGGCCCAATTAATTTTCAGTGGAAATCTTGTTGGTTGTTTCTGATCCTCTGCTGGTGAGGTTTGTACTTTTCCTCTCAGCACTCACTGATTTCATTACCATGTATAAAGATGTAGATATAAATATTTTATGTCGTTTTATCCCCTGGCTCTGTTATTGCAATGCTGGATGTTTATTATTTATTTAGTTTATTGGCTTTTTTTAAAATTAATGTACATGCACATTGGCTCCAGGGTACCATGATGTGAAGAAACAAAATTCTGAGTTGCCTAATTAAAACCAGTGTTGGAGACAGCAAAGGAAATTAATGATTATAACAGGATGTAATGTGTGTGATCTTAGAGGGATGCTCAAGAGTTCCTGGGAACCGAAGAGCACTAGTCAACACAGACAGGAAAGGATTCCAGGAAGTAACACTTCAGCCTTTATTTAAACTGGTGGAGTTTGATACAGGGGGCAGTGGTGGTTCAGTAGCAGACTTAGGCTCTATTCCTGGCCAATGCACCTAATGCCAGACACCACCCATCTGTCAGTGGAGGCTTACATGTTGCTGTGATGCTGAACAAGTTTTATCAGAGCTTCCAGACTAAGACACACTAAGAAGAAAGGCCTGGCAATCTACTTCTGAACAATCAGCTAATGAAAACTCCATGAGTCACAAAGGTCTGATCTGCAACCTATTATGGGGACGGCATAGGACCAGACAGTGTTTAGTTCTGTTGTGCACAGGTTCACCATCAGTGGATGCTGACACTCTGGCAGCTAACAAAAGGCCAAGAGACACAGATGTGAAAGTTATCAATATATAGATGGAAGATGAGGTTATTTCACTATTGACATTTTGGTCTAGATAATTTTTGGTTGGGGGGTGACTAACAGATTGGTAGAATGGCAAGTCAGATGTGATGCAGGAAAGAGGAGTCAGGAAGATGATGAAAAGTAACTGGGTTGATTATACTCACAGTTCCCAGAGTTGTACACAGCACACCACGCA
Source organism: Dugong dugon (assembly GCA_030035585.1). Lineage (NCBI taxonomy): Eukaryota > Metazoa > Chordata > Mammalia > Sirenia > Dugongidae > Dugong > Dugong dugon. The sequence goes on from CM057460.1 coordinate 20,726,460, forward strand.
GGTCCATGCTGGAGCTTGACCTGATGCAGGGCAACCACAACGTGAGGAGCAAGGGAGGGTAAGGAAGTGTGGGTAGCTGCCTTGATGGAGATTTCAGGGTGGGGTTTAGCAGTTATCTGTGTTTGTGTGTAGTTGGATGGTTAGTGTTTACAATTCTGTACCTGGGGTGAAGTAGATCCCAAGGGGATTTTCAAATGTGACCAAATAGTGTTTACTTCAGTGTACCAGAGGGGCTCTGAAACTAGGGCAAAGGGCAAGGGCCTACTGTATGTATGGGCTGAGCTTAGAACTCAGCACGTTGAGCCCTGGTCTCTACCCACTAGTAGTCAATAACATAATAACTTCCTGTAATGACAACCAAAAATGTCTCCAGATACAGGCCGTCCGCAGGGTACAAAGTCCGACTTACGGACAACTGGTACTTGCCCTTTTATTTATGTAAACTTGCCCTCACCTTGAAAAGGTTGAACCAGCCCCTACTGGCAACAATTTTTTCATCATAATCACCTTCACTTGCAGCACGGGCAGCTCTTAAATCACTGAAATCACTTCCAGCCTTTTCTTGTGCTAAAGTGAGGCTAGATAAGAAGCGCATGCACCTCTTCCGATTTACCTACAAATTCTTAAAGACACACTCAGGAACGGATCTGGTTCATAATGAGGGAACTGCCTACGTTGTCAAAAGACCCGTAGGGCAAAATTGCCCCAATTGAGAACCCCTGGACTATGTGAAGTGAGAAGGAAAGAAAGCTGATGACTGATCGTTGGGGAACACCAGCATTACAATACATCAACGAAGGAGCATGGGAGAAATGGTAGATGTGTAGAAGTGGAACAACAACAACAAAAATGGTACCTTTGAGGACAGAGAATGGATTCCATCAAGAAGAAGGGAAGAGACATCCATGTCAAATACCAATGAAACGTCAAGTCAGTTAAAGATAAAAAATTGTCAGCTAGGTCACTGGTAACATTAACAAGAGTAGTTTTACAGATGTCAGCTTCAGGTGCCAGCTGAGACCAGTTGTTCTCAAAATCCAATACATTCTTAGTTTCTGAGCAATGGCTATCTCATTGCTTTCTTAGGGTTTTTCTGACAGTTTTGATAACTACTTTCATCTACGCTCACTCTGGATTTTTTCCATAGAGAAATACTAAGAGCCTTATATATATATATCTTCTGACCTCATTTTCAGATTCAAACTTTTAATAATCAAATTCCATTTTGATTTTAAGATGGCAGACAACTCATTCAATTTTTACTCTTTTGTTGTAGTGCCCCCATCCTAAAATACCCTGGGGTGTGTGCTGATGTTAATGAGAGTAGCAGACATTGTCCTCTGCCAGAACCTTCTTTTGCCTCTTATGCTGAAACCAAACTTATATGACTAAACACTACTTTCAGAGAGAATCCTTTCCAGTGGTGCACTGGAGCTGGCTCTCATAGGCTCAAAAGAGATAATTATGAAATTTCCAGGTATTTTGCAAGCCAGCTGTTAGGATGGTCATTATTAAAAATTAAATTTTAAAATATTACAATTAAATTTATTGAAAACATAAGTAATACATATTCAACACTTACCACTTTTTATTTTACTGTTATTTATGGTCTTGAGATTATTTATGCCTGTTTTATCTGTGTGCTGGAAATACTATATGATGTGGTGCTTCTGTGCCTCTCTTACCAACTTTGCGTTCAGTGAGATCAGCGTGGTAGATTCAAGCTGGCCACAGCAGAAGTATTCACACTGTAGAGACCGGTAAACCCTACAAATCAGAGTCTGACTTATTTTTTCACTTGTCTAGATGAGTGATGGATAAAATGTTCATAATGCAGATTGAATTTAAAAGTGTGTTGTGTCTGTCACTGTTACACTGTGAATAGCAGAAACATTGAAAAAGATTGAGAAAGTATTTTTATGGTACTAAAAGACTTATTTAGTCAGCAAGGAAGTCATTATTGTCGTTTACAGATGCACAGAGTTCCAAAGTATATCTAAGTTGTTTCCATGTCATCTTATTAACATAAACTAACAATCATATCAGTCAACATTAATGTTGTAATTACAGTCATTTGTCAATTGAAAATCTAGTAAAGATACATAGATTTGGCTAAATTCAATGAAAGAATTTTGTGATAATCAATTGACGACATATGCTTTATGTCAGTTAAATTTCTAATTAATTTATATCTGTATATGTATATATATCTGTATGTATATATTTATATGTATGTATATGTATATATACAGATATGTATATGGAGCCCTGGTGATGCAGTGGTTAAGAGCTCAGTTGCTTACTAAAAGGTCAGCAGTTCGAGTCCACCAGTCACTCCTTGGAAACCCTATGGGGCAGTTCTACTCTGTCCTATAGGGTCACTATGAGTCAGAATCTAGTAGACAGCAATAGGTTTTTGGTTTTATATGTATACGCACACACACACACACACACATTTTTTTTCCTAGAAAGCCAGTTATTAAACATTCATTAGCATTTCTTTCTTATAATATTTCCCAGTTAATTCCTATGGACTGCCTTAAAAGGTTGAGATGTGCCAAAAACCAAGGTGAGTACGGTTTACACTTTATCAGAAATCATTGTTATATGTCCAGATTTCTAAAATTGATCTCCTCTCTGATCCTCCTCACCACCCTTGCCCAAACATTCATGTTATTACATCTTTACAAAATTATTCCATCTTTACCTTAGCATATGTAAAAGTTAATTTTATGTATCAGCTTGGGAAGGCTGTGATGCTCAGTTGTGTGGACAAACATTAATGGAGTTGCTGTTATGAAGCAGTTACCTGTGACTAAGTTAGTTGGCCTTCAGTAAAGCAGACTACCTTCCATAATATGTGTGGATCTCAACCAATCAACAATGGGCTTAAGCATACCAACGACTGTGAGGATGGCGCAGAACGGGGCAGTGTTTCGTTCTGTTGTACATAGCGCCACTATGAGTTGGAACTGACTCGATGGGCACCTAACAACAACAACCAATCAGTCGAAGGCCTTAAGAGCAAAAACAGTTTCTCTAGGGTGTATTCTAACGTCAAACTATAAATACACATTTTACCAGAACTCCTTCACTCTTTATTCTTTCCACCACCTAACCTACGGATTTTAGGACATAAGCCTGCAAGATCTCCAGCCTGCCATCTGACTTATAGATTTTGGACTTGTCAGCCCCCTGCAATTGTGTGAGCCAGTTCTTTAAAATGAATCTATCTATGTCTGTCTGTCTACCTACCTACCTACCTACCTACCTGCCTGTCTGTCTATCTACCTACCTACCTACCTATCTATTTATAAATTGTCTATCATCTAATCTTACTGTTTCTGTTTCTCTAGAATACCCTGACCAGGATAGCGTATCTACTTCTTTGTAAAATATATGACTTGCAATGATTTAACCAATTTTTATCCTTCAAAATGTGCCATTTTTTCTAAGTTTTCTTTCTTAACCCTTCCTATGACACAACTTGTATGAATTTAATTTCACATATTTAGGTTCTTCAAGAGTTGGTCTCATCATTGACTTTTCCCTCATAAACTTTTTTTTTCTTTTTAGTCTCTAGATGCCCTTTATGACTGAATGAATTTTCTTATTTGTAAGTACTGTCTATACTACATTCATAGGTAGTCATTCCATGATCTTTTACTTGCTGAATATGATAGGCCCACTTAATGTTTAATGGACTTAGCTTCCTATAGCAGTGGACACTATGAGAAAAATCTCCTTGAAACTTTTCCCTCTTTTTATATCGAATTCAGTTTCTCTTTTTATATTTCTTTCATTGAGTCACTTCCTTAGGCAAACCATTTCTAACCAATCTCCAGCTCTCACCCACTAGTCCAATTTGCAGTATGTTGCTATACCCTCATTTAAGGGTGCCCCTTTAAAAGCACTTATTATCTAATTATAAGTTCATTGGTGTTATTATTTAACTAATGTTTAATTCTCCATATAAGTATAAAAATTTTCTAAAAGCAGTGGTTTTTGTGCACAATTTTATTCCTAGCGACTATCATAAGCTCCAAATAAACCAAACCAGTTGTTAAGTCTAATTGTGACTCATGGCAATCCCATGTGTTGTAGATTAGAAATGTGCTCCATAGGGTTTTCAAGGCTATGACCTTTCAGAAATAGATCACAAGGACTTCTTTCCAAGGTGCCTCTGGGTGGGTTCAAACCACCAACCTTATGTTTAGTAGTCGAGCTCTTAACCATTTGCACCACCCAAAAACTCCAGTGACTATCAGAGTGCCTGGCATACAGTAGGTTCTCCATAAAAAATGATCACATAAATCAATACCCTGTTTTTCAATGAAGAATTTACTACTGTAATGATTAGGGAAATTATACATATAATTTATCTATCATATTTTCTGATTGCAAATTCAAGGGGATACAGGATCACTCCTGGAAATTTGCTCCTGAGAATTGAAAAAGGGAAGTCTCTTGGTTGGGTGAGATACGTGTGTCTCATGATAGGGTCTTTAGCTTTCACACAGCTAAATTTACTCATTGTTTTGGCCTGAGCAACAGAATATGTGCAGAAGTCTGAGACAGTAGTGTGTGGAATGTGATGACAGCACCATATGGGGAATTGTGTGGTATCTGCATGCCATGGTGTATTTTAATGTTTAAGAAGTACAGTGATCTGATTCTGACAGTAAGAGTTGGGGATAGGAAAACAGAGCTAAGTGATAAATATGGACTAAAACTGTGTGATATTCAGTAAATCTAGTTGTTTCAATATAACCCATTATATTCCATTTTTAAACATAATGTTTTGACATAAAACATTAACTACATCATCCTTCTTGTTCACTTAATCTGCATTATCAATGCATAGTGTCATTTCAAATCTGAAAAACCTGTCCTCTTTTTAATTTTTGCTGCTTATTTTTGGAGTTGTTTTGTTGCTGAATTTATTTTAAAGATACTCCTTGTGAGCTATTTTTAGTAGTCTTATATAAACATGATGAAGTCATTATTGCAACAGAGATTTGGCCACAGATTGATTTGTATAAATTAGAGCATATGGATTAGCATAAGGAGAAAGACAAAAAAATCAGAGTTCATTCCAGAAGAGCATATGTCACTGTAGAGCTTGGTGTCACTAACATTATATAGGTAAAAATAAATTTGATTACAAAATATTTTTTCAAGTACATATACATTAGAATATTTCTTCAACAGAATATTTTATCCGTAAGAGTAGTGACATATGTTATGTTCCTCACATTGTTGTGCTAATTAAGTGTAATCTTCTCCCACCCTCCCAAAATATCTATGAAATTATGACATCATTTGGTAAAAATACATTTAAGCATTTTCTTTAATAACATATTTTAGTTTTCAGTTAATATAAAAACTTCAGATACAGACAAATGCAAATAAATACCATTTAATACACTTAGAAAAAGAATGAGAAAGATTTAATAAGTAAACAAAACATGCATACACACACACCAAATTTCAGGAAATCCATGAATCATATCATAATGCCTGGAAGCAAATTTTTCCAAGTTCAAACTGACTAAAATTTTTGAATTTACAAATCAATCCTTTGTGGATTTCAGTTTATGCAAGTTAAGACAATTCCCAGTTGTCAAATTTAAACACTCGATGATTTTCTTGAACTTTGCAAAACCGTGCATGATAATACATATTTTAAATCCACATGAAACTAACCATGAAGTGTAATTTTCTCTATTTCGAAGTGATATATTAAATGTCTAGGATGAGATGTTTTGAAATGGAAAACCTTAAAAACTAAATTATCCGCAGTCTTAGATATTACTAGGTATTATTTTCTATTCAAATATCATTTAAAGACACAGGGAGTCTCCAGGAGTCAGATTCAACTCTATAGCACAAGACAACAACATCACGAATTAAAGCAATGTTTTCAGAAATGTTATCATAGAATTCTGAACAAGTATATGTGGAAAGATGTACGGTTACTTAGGGAATCATTTAGTACATTTTAAGCATGAGTTTAACGTACAAAACTCCAGAGTAAAGGAGAAAATATGGGGAAATCTCTCCCATATAACTCCAAAGGGTTAATTGTTTTCTGGATTGTTCTAGAGCTAGAGAATAATAATACCAAGCAGGTGAGAATTATTAATGTTGGTGATCAAAAGAAGGACAATATGCAAACAAGATGAAATCAGATTGTTCTCTGAACTGTCTTCCAATTAACCTTGACCCAGTTAAGTTGAAAGATTCTAAACCGGCCGCAGGTTTCTTGGAAAGGTCTGAGTAACGCTAAATAAAATTGAACTCTTCCATAGTTTTTATACTGAATCTGTTAATTATACAGCATCATTTAAAAGAGGCCATAAAAATCACTGTGCCAAAATATTAAGAAATTATACCTACTCCTCACTTATCGACTATCTCGTTATCTGACATTTAGCATTTACAACAATAGTGGAAAACTACTATCTGCTTTGCACATTAATGACATACATCTGGCAGTAACGAAAACTGAGGTGCAAGGCAAGAGTAACACTGGCTGTGATGGTTAAGGTTATGTGTCAACTTGGCTAGGCCATAATTCTCAGTGCTTTGGCAGTTATGTAATAATTTGGCAGTTATGTAATGATGTAATTTGGCAGTTATATAATGATATAATTTAACAGTTATGTAATGATGTAGTCATCCTCCATTTTGTGATCTGACATGGTCATCCTCCATTTTCACATAATGCCGATCTTCACATAACAACCTGGTCTTTGGAACCTAACAATAAGTGAGGACTGGGTGTAATTGCTTTTTAACAGGAGTGACAAAGTGTAAGGCAGTGTAAAAAGGTCTAGACAATGTAGTAGTTGTTTCAGATTAATATAAGACATATTATTAAAGAGAATTCATTTTGTTCTCAATAGCTGTGAAATAGAAAAAAAAAAAGGTTATCTGTGGGAAGCACATGACACCCAGGTTGTTGGACTTTCTTTTTCAATACTTGCATGGAGTTGGAGCTGAAGCCAAAGTCACTTGATGGCTCAGAGCTTTATTAGGACTCGTTGCTTAAAGAGACATGGGTATTTTTGATGTCTGGTTCAGAGTCTGGGCTGGAAGTAAACTTCTGTCTCAGCCTCAGAGGAAACATAATCACCCATGTAAGACTGGAAGTATAAGACTGGGCCAGGTGAGAGTTTGGGGTTCACATTCACTGTAGACTTGTGGTATGAGACTCCAGAAGCAACATTTTAACTTCAGACCCAGCTTGAAGTTGTTTCTTCCTGTGGAATCTAGAAAAGACCATGGCAACTATCTTAGTTACCTAATGCTGCTGTAGCAAAAATATCACAAGTGGGTGACTTTAAAAAACAAATTGATTTTCCCACAGTTCAGGAGGCTAGAGGTCTGAATTTAGGGTGTGGCTCTAGGAGAAGTTTCTTCCTTAAGGGTAGCCCTGTGAGTTTCTTGGTATACTTTGTTGTTCCTGGATGTTCCTTGGTGTCCCTTGGCATCTGTCTTCCCACTGTGTGTGTGTCTGTGTCTATTCTGCTCTTTTTATAACTCAGAAGTGATTAGGTTTAGGATCCACCCTACTCTAGTATGAACTCATTAACATAACAAAAGAAAAATCTCTATTTCCCAACAGGGTCATATTTGCAGGTACAGGACTTCAACACATCTTTTGTTTGTACACAATTCAGTCCAAAACAGTAACTGTGAAGCTATTTCATATAGAGGTATCTACTCCCCATGGATGATAGGAGAGGCTTGCTAAATGTAAGAATCATAGAATATGAACTCACGAACAAGAATTAAAAACTCAGAAGGGAGTCTCAAAACATATGAGATAGCCTTCAGACCTAACAAATGGAAGAATTCACACCCAAGGAAATGTAGATTTTGAAACAGTCTCTGAAATGGACTAGAAAATAAGTTTAATAAAAATTCCAAAAAGATAAATAAATATTATTCATGATATAAGCCACAAAGTAGAAATGGAAAAAAAAAGAAACATCCAAAAGGTCATTGAAATAAAAACTTAGTAATTAGGTTATAAAAGATGCAACCCAGCTGAAGAGAGAGTGCATCAACAGAAAAATAGATATACTTGATTCTCCAGAATATAGAACTATAAATAGAATTTACAAGTCATAGAGAACAGAATGACAAACTCCAACAGAAGATTAAAAGTAGATGCAGAAAAGGAGAATAGAAAGAAAGACAATTGATACTCAAAGAGAAAATGGCCCAGACTTTTCCAGAAATAAAGAATGACATGAGTTTTTATATTGAAAATGCTCAAAGAAAACAAAAATATAAACATTAATAATAATGATGAAACATCTACATTTAAAATAATTATATGAATATTAAAATTATTAAGAGAAAATCAAATAAGTTATTGGAAGACAATGCAATAATAATTCCATATGTTAAAAATATTGTGAATCAAAAATTCTACAACCAGTCTAATTATGAAATTGAATAAAGATGTTTCTGAGGTAAACAGATTTAGAAAGTAAACTTTCCCCAGACTCTCCCTAAAGTAACTCCTATATAATGTTTTTCAGGGAAAAAAAAAATATGTACAAGAAGGAATATAGTGCAAGAAAACTCCATGAGGAAAGAAATAGGTAAAATACAAACAAGTATTGATTTGAAAGTGAAATGAGATGAAAATTATCTTTTGTAGAGTCAAAAACAAACTGGAACAAAAATATTACATCACAAAACATGAAAGTATGAAGTGAGAAACTTGGGGTAAGACTTAAAACACTGAAGTCTCCTTTCTTGCAATGATGGCTTAAATACTGCTTTTTCAGATACTAAAAAAATAAAAATTGTGAAAAAACTTTAAAATTTAAGGATATCTATTATGGTTTGAATTGTGTCCCCCCAAAATGTCTGTCAACTTGGCTAGGTCATGATTCCCAGCATTGTATGATTGTCTACCACTTTGTCAGCTGATGTGATTTCCCTATGTGTTGTAAATCCTATCACTATGATGTAATAAGATGGAGTAGCCACAGTTATACTGATGAGATCTATAAGATTAGATGGTGTCTTAAGCCAGTCTCTTTTAAGATATAAAAGACAGAAGTAAGCAGAGAGACAGGGGGACCTCATACCACCAAGCAAGCAGCGCCAGGAGCAGAGCATGTCCTTTGGACCTGAGGTTCCTGTGCTGAGATGCTTCCAGACCAACAGAAGACTGATGACAAGGAACTTCCTCCAGAGCTGACAGAGAGAGAAAGCCTTCCCCTGGAGCCAGCATCCTGAGTTCAGACTTGTAGCCTACTGGACTGTGAGAGAATAAACTTCTCTTTGTTAAAGCCATCCACTTGTGGTATTTCTGTTATAGCAGCACTAGATGACTAACACAGTATCTGAAGAGGAAATAATTAAAAAACTTGGTCTGTAATTTAAGAATTCCTTTTGTGGGGAAATACCCTGGGGTAGTAGTTTGCTGAAGCTGGCTGGCTTGCAAGAGCTGATTGTTAAATTTTCAGGAATTTTGTGAGCCAGAAATTAAACACAATCATGATTAAACAGTAAATTATTTTTTAAAAAACTCTTAAAATTAAATAAATAATACATTATCAAATGTAATCACTTCCTAATTATTTTAATACATTCAGTTATATTATCTCTGTGCTCTTGAAGTTATTTAGATCTTTCACACCTGTATGGCAAAAATACTGTCTAATGATGTATAACTGCACATCTTTTGCCAACTTCTCCTTTCAAAACATTATGGTGGTACTGGAAACTGACCATAGTGGGAGTATTGTCACCATGATCTTAGCAAATGCTACAAACAAGGTCCTTTTTCCCTAGAGAGCTGATTGATAAACATTTGCTATCACACCGCTGCCCCAGGTAAAGTAAAGAAGGCAGTTGACCCTGCCTAATTTCCTTGTCAACCTGATAACTTGAACTCTGGATAAATGGACTAATAGTATTTTCTAAGAGAAGGATTGTTATCAGTGGAATACTCTTAGGTCATCGTGGCCAAGTGTTATTTATAGTTAAGAAATCCAGAATTTATGGATTTATGAGGCAAACATCCTGGAGCATAAAATCTAAATGTTCTGTGAACTAAATTTTCACCACTGTATGAGATTATAGCACATTTAATTCACTTGGAGACCAGAGAAAGTGTATCCAATGGAGGAAGGAAGAGCCTGGTAAGCCATTATTGGTGTTTTGGTCATCTTCCTGTTTCAAGGAGCCCCTTGATTCCTGTATCCTTGAAATTACTAATAAGACTCAATGCTGAGTAAAATATCTGATTAGTGTATTATTTGACAATGTGGTCCTTTATGTAGCTTGTTGTTGTTTTTAGGTGCCATCCAGTTGATTTCTGACTCAAAGATACCATGTGGCAGAGTGAAACTGCCCCATAGGGTTTTCTTGGCTGTAATCTTTATGGAAGCAGACTGCCAGGTCTTTCTCCAGCCAAGCTGCTGGGACTTCTAGATTAGCATCCAAGTGCTTAACCATTGTGCCACTAGGGCTTCTATTTTTGCATAGCTTAAAACGAAAAAAACCCATTGCCATCAAGTCGATTCCAACTCATATCAACCCTATAGGACAGAGTGGAACTGCCCCATCGAGTTTGTAAGGAGTGGCTGGTGGATTTGAACTGCCAACCTTTTGGATAGCAGCCAAATGCTTAAACACTGCACATAGCTTAGTAGTCATAAAATCATATGAGTATAATTAGTAACACCAAAATAGTAGAAGAAAGCGAAAGAAAGTAAAGGTATTGGTACCATTTAACCAGTTGCCAGTGAGTCAAATCAACTCCAACTCATGGCGATCTGATGTGTGTCAGAGTAGAAGTGTGCTCCCTAGGATTTTCAGTGGCTGATTTTTCAGAAGTAGATCACCACAGGCCTTTCTTTTAAGGTGCCCCTATGTGGAGTTGAATCCCCAAACTTCAGTTAGCAGCAGAGCTTGTTAACCATTTGCACCACTCAGAGACTCCTGTTTGAATTAACATCCAGTTCCTCTTCCTCGTTAAGAACCTCCCTCCCTCGGGAGGTTGAGTCAATTTGCCTAAGTGCCTACTGTTTATTAGGAGGAAGGGATCAATACTCTCTAAACACCTATTCCCAAGATTTAGAGTTTGAAAAACTTTTGCAATAGCTCTGAGTAGATTCAACTAAGGTAGAGAGGAAGAGAAGCCAATGGAGGGAATAAAATTATCATTATGCTGGAGAGAGCCACCCCGTGGGTTAGTTTTGGCAGGGAGATTGGAAGAGAGGAGAAGGGAGGAGTTCTTGATCGTGTTCAGCTGGGAATCATTTGCTTCCAGGAAAATTACTTTATGTGAGAATTAAAACAGCAGGTTGTCACAGCTGTGATAGTACTTAGGGCTCAGTCAGATTGCCCTGGTGCCCTTTTGAGAGCAGACTTCACCTAAAGAAATACTTTACTATCTGTGTTTTGTCTCGGCTACAGATCATTTCTCCTGGAGAGGACTCTTAGAAATTGTTTTGAATCTTTACAGTTTTATAATTTATTTATAGGAGATATTTGAGAGCACTTTCTCTCTGAACCCAGGCTAGATTTCTGGCTAGCCTTTTCCACTGCTTTTATCTGAGAAACTGATTTGTCCTTCCTGGTCAGTTAAAGAATTGATACTGCAAGGACAAGATGCCACCTAGCACACATGCTAACTACTGGTACAGGGGATTTTGCTCTAGCTACGATGTTTATTACAAGCACTGTTGAACAACAATAATAAAGCCATTAGATTTTGGATATATCAGTAGCAAATTTATATAAAGCAAGAGAGAATAAACTAGAATTAAGGAGGGCAAGAAGGGAGCAATCATTTCATCAGATGAGCATTATTAGTGTAAGAATAAAACAAAATTTTAATCATTTAAAGTTACTGAATGCTGCAAAAATAAGTATAACTAAAATAGAACTGTAATTATAGATGAGCATTTGGGAAATTTGGAATATTTATACTAGAATTGGATTTGTAATTATTATTTTTGTTGCCATTGAGTTGATTCCAACTTACAGTAACCTTCTATGTTCAGAGTAGAACCAATTTGTAATAGATAAAGTTTATATATATATATATACACATACACACATATATGTATCCTTCAAAGAATTATCCATCAAGTTCATACCAGCAATTAGTGAATATTATAGAACTTAATGATTTCCTGATATGGTTCTTCAGCTTTTTTCTTTGAGAAGGGGGTCAATTTTTTTTTTTTAAATCCTAATAGATATCAGACAGGAAATATTGTCAACAATCTGAAGTTTATTAGTTATTATCAGTTTTGTACCTTCTATATTATTTGCATTTTACAGTAATCAACCACCACAAAGGATAGGGAAGGATACTACATAATGATTAAAGGGTCAATACACCGGGAGGACATAACTATAATAAATATTTATGCACCCAATGACAGGGCTCCAAAATACATAAAAAGAACTCCAACAACATTGAAAAGGCAGATAGACAGCTTCACAATAGTAGTAGGAGACTTCAACACACCACTTTCGGTGAAGGACAGAATATCCAAAAAGAAGCTCAACAAAGACGTGGAAGATCTAAATGCTACAATCAACCAACTTGATCTCATAGACATATACTGAACACTCCACCCAACAGCATACTTTCTTTTCCAATGCACATGGAACATTCTCCAGAATAGACCACATATTAGGCCATAAAGTAAGCCTTAACAGAATCCAAAGCATCAAAATATTACAAAGCATCTTTTCTGAGCATAAAGCTATAAAAGCAGAAATTAATAACGGAAAAAGCAAGTAAAAAAAAAAACAACCACATGGAACTGAACAACACCTTGCTCAAAAACTACTGGGTTATAGAAGAAATTAAGGATGGAATAAAGAAATTCATAGAATCAAATGAGAACAAAAACACATCTTACCAGAACCTTTGGGACACAGTAAAAGCAGTGCTCAGAGAGAGGTCAGTTTGTAGCAATCAGTGCACATATCCAAAAAGAAGAAAGGGCCAAAATCCAACGTTAACCCTACAACTGGAACAAGTAGAAAGAGAGCAGCGAAAGAAGCCCTCAGGCACCAGAAGAAAGGAAATAATAAGAATTAGAGCAGAATTAAATGAAATAGAGAATAGAAAAACAATTGAAAGAGTTAACAAGACCAAAAGCTGGTTCTTTGAAAAGATCAACGAAATTGATAAACCATTGGCCAAACTGACAAAAGAAAAACAGGAGAGGAAGCAGATAACCCGTATAAGAAATGAGATGGGTGATATCACAACAGACCCAACTGAAATTAAAAGACTCATAACAGAATACTGTGCAAAATTGTACTCTAACAAATTTGAAAACCTAGAGGAAATGGACAAATTTCTAGAAACTCACTACCTACCTAAACTAACACATAAGTAGTCAAAGCTATCAAACTAATAATGGAATTTTTGACACTAGTGAAGTAGACTTTTTCTTTCTGAGAAGGTTCTTTCTTAGCATTCCAGGGAGAATAAAGGAAATTTTTATGAATAAGTGCTGATGAATTATCCCAGACTTGTTTATTTTCTACTCCTTATTCCTCTTGCATGCAACAGTACCAAATGGCTGAGGAGAGTCAGGGCAAAGTCTACAGATCTGTTAATGTGCAAAGATAACTGGCCTCTACTGCAATGAAAGATCTTGGCCTTAAAAGACCCATCGCTTGTATCAACAAATTTGATGGACTTAGACATAAACTGAGACAGAGACATGAATTATAACCTTTGGCTAAGGAGTAAATTTCTTGGTGTCTAACATATATGTAGTGAATGCTCAGTAAATATTTATCAAACAATTTCATATGTGAATGAATGAAAGAATACATAGCAATGACTTTCTCATTTCAAAATACTTATAAAGTGTTTTTACAGCTGATGATCAGAACCTCATTACAGATTTTATTTCAAGTTGGACTTTGGAATCCCTGAAGTAGAAAGAAGCAAGGAAGAAGTGCTGGGTAGCCCATTGGGGGTGAGGGTGGAGGCTGAAGAAGGGGTAAGTGCACTTGCTTTTTGAAAAGTGGCAAAGCAGTTCATTATAGGCCAGCATATTCAACTCTGAGCAGTGGATTTGTTCTGCCATCCATTCTTTTGCTACGTTTCTCACCCTTACCTTACTCCAGGGCTCTCCTGCATTACTACATAGACAATTTCTAATTGCTGGGAACTTGCTTCCACCTCAAGGGAGCATAAATCTTATTCAGAGAGCTGTTGTCCTCCATGGGAATAAACACACACACACACACACACACACACATCACTTGCCATTGAGTCGACTCCAACTCCTAGTGACCTCAAGTGTGTCAGAGTAGAACTGTGTTTCATAGGAGTTGATTCTCAGGACTTTCTTCTGAGGCACCTCTGGGTGGACTCAAACTCCCAAACCCCTCAGTTAGCAGTGAGTGAATTAACCTTTTGCACCATCCAGGGATTCCCAGCAAAGGAAGAAAATTCCTCAAAGCTTCAAAGATGAAACGATTGAAACTACGACTCCAACTCTGATGTCTGTATTGAAGGGGGGTGGGTAATGGGTAAGATTTGTACTCTCCTCTAGAAATCTAGGTATAATTTCTGATTTTTTTTTTTCCATGGGAGAATGTAGTCTGAGATTCAATTAGCTTCAAGGGATTTTTTAGAACATGATCTACTGGTGAGTTGGAAATAATGATTTAAAAATCAGATTCAAATAGAAATTGATCAATAGAAATGTCTGCAGACACTTTTGTAGGGCCTAGATAGGATTATTTAATTTGCTTTTCTAACAAATATAAATTTAAATTAAAAATAAAGAGTACTGAAAACAAAATTTATTAAATCAAATTTATCCTTAATTAATTAAATTTTCTTGAAAACATAAATATAAGAACAAAGCCTTATGATTTATGTAAACATTTTTAATAGCCTATTATTATGCAAAAGCTGGACATTGGGTAAGGAAGACAGAAGAAGAATAGATGCCTTTGGTGTTGGTGGAAAATAGCGAATATACCATGGATTGCCAGAACAAACAAATCTGTCTTTGAAGAAGTATAGCAACAATGCTCCTCAGAAGCAAGGATGGTGAGAATTTGTTTCATGTACTTTGAACATGCTATCAGGGAGGCTCAATCTCTGGAGAAGGACATCATGCTTGATAAGTAGAGGGTCAGCGAAAAAGAGGAAGACCCTCATAGACACAATCTACACAGTGGCTACCACAATGGGCTCAAATGATTTTGAGGGTGGCTCAGGACCAGGTAGTGTTTCCTTCTGTTGTACATGGGGTCACTATGAGTCAGAAGTAACTCAAAGTCACCTAACAACATTATTATTGTTCTCTTTAAAAATAACTAAATAACAATTGATATTTAAAAAGTAATCAACATAGGACATTTTTACATTCCCACTCTAAAACAAGGAAGGAACACTTGGACTGAAAAATAGGATGAGAATGAGTTAGCACTGTTTAAAATTGCTCTAATTATTGTTCATAACCTCCTCCACCACCACCACACAAAGCAATAAGAAAAAAAAAAAAGTAACATGAAGCTTGCAAGTGGTATGGAGATATCTTTAAGACATCTGACACCACCATCAAACTAGAAAAATAAATACTAATTAAGAAAAAAAAAAGGATTGTAACAGGGTTTTAGCAGGAGTAGATAAAGGCAACAATACAACTGAATGGTATTTGAAAGCATTTTATTATAGTTGGATCTTATATATTTTTGCCAACAGGGAAATATATTTGTATTCGTTTGCTATTGCAACTGAATACAATTAGCACAAATGAAGTGATTTAAACAACACAAATTTATTGTTGTTGTTGTTAGGTGCCATCAAGTCAATTCCAACTCATTATGAACTGTCGAACAGAACACTGTCTGGTCCTGCATATCCTCACAATCATTGCTATGTTTGACCTCATTGTTGCAGCCACTGTGTCAGTTCAACTCATTGAGGGTCTTCCTCTTTTTCGCTGACCCTCTAGTCTACCAAGCATGATATCCTTTTCCAAGGACTGGTCCCTCCTAATAACATGTCCGAAGTATGTGAGGCGAAGTCTTGCCATCCTTACTTCTGATGAGCATTCTGGCTGTACTTCTTAAAAGATAGATTTGTTCGTTCTTCTAGCAGTCCATGGTATATTCAATATTCTGTGATAACATCATAATTCAAAGGCAACAATTCTTCCTTGGTCTTCCTTATTCATTGTTCAGTTTTCATATGCATATGAGGCAATTGAAAACACCATGGCTTGGGTCAGGCACATCTTAGTCTTCAAGGTCACATTTTTGCTTTCTAACACTTTAAAGAGGTTTTTTGCAGCAGATTTGCCCAGTCCAATGTGTCTTTTGATTGCTTGACTGCTGCTTCCATGGGTATTGATTGTGGATGCAAGTAAAATGAAATTCTTGACAATTTCAATCTTTTCTCCGTTTATCATGATGTTACTTACTGGTCCAGTTGTGAGGATTTTTGTTTTCTTCATATTGAGGTATAATCCCTACTGAAGGCTGTGGTCTTTGGTATTCATCATTAAGTGCTTCAAATCCTCTTCATTTCAGCAAGCATGGTTGTGTCATCTGCATATGAGTCTTCCTGCAATCCTGATGTCCCATTCTTCTTCATATAGTCCACCCTCTCGGATTAGTTGCTCAGCATACAGATTGAATAGGTATGGTGAAAGGCTACAACCCTGATGCGCACCTTTCCTGACTTTCAGCTACACAGTATCTCTTTGTTCTGTTCCAGCGATTGCCTCTTGGTTTATGTACAGGTTCCTCATGAGCACAGTTAAGTGCTCCATAATTCCCATTCTTGGAAATTTTGTCCATAATTTGTTATGATCCACACAGTCCAATGCCTTTGCATAATCAATAAAACACAGGTAAACAACTTTCTTGTATTCTCTGCTTTCAGCCAGGATCCATCTGACATCAGCAATAATATCCTTCTTTCCAGGTCCTCTTCGGAATCCCGCTTGAATTTCTGGCAGTTCCCTGTTGATGTACTACTGTAACAGCTTTTGAATGATCTTCAGCAAAATATTACTTGTGTGTGATATTAATGATATCGTGCAATAATTCCCACATTGTGTTGGATCTCCTTTCTTTGGAATGTGTACAAATGTGTATCTCTTCCAGTCAGTTGGCCAGGTAGTTGTCTTCCAAATTTCTTGGCACAGACAAGTGAACACTCCCAGTGTTGCACATGTTTGTTGAAACATTTCAATTGGTGTGCCATCAGTTCCTCTAGCCTTGTTTTTCACCAGTGTCTTCAGTGCAGCTTGGATCTCTTCCTTCAGTACAATGGATTCTTGATCATATGCTATCTCCTGAAATGACCAAACTGTTGACCAATTCTTTTTGGTACAGTGATTCTGTATTCCTTCCATCTTCTTTTGATGCTTTCTGCATCATTTAATATTTTTGCCATAGAATCCTTCAGTATTGCAATTTAAGACTTGAATTTTTTCTTCAGTTCTTTCAGCTTGAGAAATGCCGAGTGTGTTCTTCCCTTTTCATTTTATCTCTCCAGGTCTTTGCACATGTTATTATAGTACTTTACTTTGTCTTCTTGAGCCCCCTTTGAAATCTTCTGTTGAACTCTTTTACTTCATCATTTCTTATAATTATCTTGTAATTCTGGAGTTCCCAGTTTGGATGTAGTTTCCACTGAGCTTTGTGTTGGCTGGCCCGTGTTCATTTCTGGAGGTTCTGTGGGAGAATACATTTCTTTGCATTTTCCAACTTCTAAAGGCTATCTGCATTTCTTGTCCAGTGGCCCTATTTCCTCTTCAAAGTCAGACTGAAAAAAAAAAAAGACAATAAAAAGGAAACCAAAATACAAAAAAGAAAAAAAAAACCTCTGATGAAACCAAATTCTGAAAGTGGTAACTCTAATCAGCACCTCTTCCTCTAGTATAAAGTACAGTAATTCCTTTCTAACATTGAAATTATGTCCTTCTAGGACACGTCTCATTGATAATCTTAAACTGTATTGGAAAAATAGATTGGGAGATCAATAAAATAAATACCTCTATAAAGGTACTTGTGAATAATTTTTGCTGAAATAAAATAATAAATCACAAAAATAAGATAATTATACTATTTTATATATAATAAATTAATGTTAATATAATATATAATAAATTAATATTAATAGATAATATACTACTACTTTTATCTCTTCTTGGTTAATTGTAGCTTTCAGAATCTTTTTCCCACCAAAAAAAACCCAAACCAAATCCGCTGCCATCGAGTCAATTCTGACTCACAGCGACCCCATAGTACAGAGTAGAACTGCCCCATAGGGTTTCCAAGGAGCGCCTGGTAGATTCGTACTGTTGACCTTTTGGTTAGTAGCCAAGCTCTTAACCACTGCACCACCAGGGGACGCTTTGAATGTTTCTGAAAATGTGTTCAGTGAAAGTTAATTTTTTCCCTTTTCTTTACATATAGATCTCAGATTTATGGATCCCGCTTCCCATTTCATCCTAGACACAGAATAACTTGAGATATATATACACACAAAAAAAAATAAATTTGGAATTATGCCTACCATTTCAGGAAATGCTAATATGATGACTTCAAAGACGAATAGGTACCCATGTATCCACAAATAGAATAAGGAAACAAATAAAATAAACTTAACACATTTTTCAAACTGAATTAAGAAATACTGAATTAAAAAGTTATATGTGTGGTTTCCAAGCACACAGTCATACTTTCTTACCTCTTTAGCACCTGAAATTAGTATTAGGTAAGTCAGGATACCTACCCTTGAAATTGCTTATTTGATTAATTATTCTTCCCAGTGGAGAGAAGTCTTGGATGATGATGCAGGTGTTTTATACGTCCTACACTGAGGCAACACTGTAGGATAGATATTTAAACTTCATGGGTCTAGCTTATGGCACTCACATATCAATTGGCAGAGTGGAGGAAAATGCTATTGATGTTGGTGAGCTTCCAAAAACATCAGGTAGAAAACTTGCTCACATTGTTGCTTCTGCCTTAGACATTCTCGAGAATTTTCATATACACCTAACTTCATTTACTGGTAGAACTATATATAGATCTCAGGATAAAGAATGTATAGAAGAATAAAAATTTAAAGATGTGTTCATTGTTTAAACTTGGATGGAGAGTTGAGCAAAGGGTTTTAATTCTTCCAAATATTAGAAATCTATTGTTTAGGCATAAAGCTAGACTTTGGCTCCATTGAAGATCATATTTGCAGTTCCATTAAACAAGTGGTCAATATAATACTCTGGTTCCATCCAAAGGAGTGGCCATGACATTATAGCTCACTGATGACTCTTTCTGGCAGAGACTTTGTGATGAGGATACCCAGACTCTCTGAATTCCTGGACTTTTATGTAAGGCTAGATGTCAAGACTGAATAATGGTCAATATTCTTTCTCCTAGCTCAGAAATAGTCTCTAAAAGCGTTAAATGTATGGGCTCATATCTATATGACTTTGGGAAAACTGTTTTCTGCTTTTCCCTCCCTTAACTCAGGGAGTAATGCTCGACTTATACAGGGTTAACTCGTGGTAAGATTGAATGGGTTCATTACTGAGAAGAGTGATTTAATAATATGTAATACAGTTCATAAATATTAAGCATAATTAAGGAGGTAGTATAATCCCTAATGGGTCACTGGTGGCACAGTGGGTAAGAACTTGGCTGCAAAGTAAAAGGTCAGCAGTTCAAATCTACCAGCCACTCCTTGGAAACCCTGTGAGGGCAGTTCTACCATGTCCTATAGGGTTGCTATGAGTTGAAATCGAATCAACATCAATGGATTTGTTTTTTTGTTTTTTTTTTTGTTTATAATCCCTAACACGGAGTCCTTGAATAGTGCAGATAGTTTACGCACTTGGCTGCCAACTGAAAGGTTAGAGGTTCTAGTTCATCCAGAGGCTCCTGGGAAGAAAATTCTGATGATCTACTTTCCAAAAATCAACCATTAATAATGCTAGTGAAATAAGTCAAGCATGTAAGGACAAATATAGTATTATCTCTCTTTCATAAGAAAGCTAGAATAGATAAATATACAGAGAGAAATGTTCATTGGTGGCTACCAGGAAGAGGAAGGGAGAAGGGGAAAGTATGCTTTAGATCATAGACACTTGTTATTTTTGATGATGGGAAAAGTGACACCAAATGTGGATGTAGTAAGCACAGCATAACCAAAGTAAAAATGAGTGTTTGAGCACATATCAGTGGGTATAGGCATATTGGTATATGGGTAGGTACAGGTGTATACGTAGGTGAGAACAGATAAAAGCATCTATAGGTATGTGCAAATACAAATATGTGGGTGGAGGCACATATATTCATTGAAGACACAAATAAAGATGCTCCTCAGATGTAACTAAACACCTTCGAAGATTGGTTTTCTGGGTCTGAAAGCTTAGGACCATAGTCTCATTGGACAACCCGGTCAACTGGCATAAAATAGTTCACAAAAATCATGTTCTGCATCTCAGTGAAGTGAATAGAGGCTGCGGTCCTAAAAAGCTTGTGAGCAGCCATCTAAGATACAACTACTGGTCTCTACTAGCCAGGAGCAAAAGAGTAAGAAAGTAACCAAAAGCTCAGTGAAGAAACAAGTCTACATGAGCCACAATCTTATCTGCCCTGAGACCAGAACTAGATGGTGCCGTCTACCACCACTGACCAGTCTGACTGGGGTCAAAATAGATGGTACCAGATAGAATGGGAGAAAATTGTGGAGCAGAACTCAAATTCTTAAAAAAAAAAAAAAAAAAAGCCAGACAAACTGGAAGAGTAGAGAAGAGAGACTCCCTGAGACTATGGTTCTGAGATACTCTTTAAACTTAGAACTGAGCCTATCCCCTGAGATCACCTTTTAGTGAAATAGCAGAGCAGCACACAAAATAAAGGTTATGACCCATAAGATCAGTGTTCTGTTTAAAAACCATCTGTATGAGACCAAAAGGTCATCAATTACTCAAAAGCAAAGATGAGAAGATAAGGTGGCAGGGAAACTAGAGTACTAGAAATGGAACAAACAGAACATAATTAAAGAGAATATTGACACATTGTGATAAATGTAACTAGTGTCACCGAACAATTTGTGTGGAAATTGTCAAATGGGAACCTAACTTGCTGGGTAAACTTTCACCAACAACTCAATAAAATATTATTAAAAAAAAAGAAAATCAGCCATTAAAACCTATGGTTCTATTCTGACACACATGGGGTCACCATAAATTGGAATTGACTGGATGGCAACTAGAGTTTATAATCCCAAAGAAGGTCTAGATATTAAATTTAAAGTCCTAATTAGAATTTTTGCTACCTGAAATACACTTATATTATAATGGACTACTCAAGAACACTACAGTTAAGCATCATAAAAGAATATTACAGCTACCAAAATACAAGGTTATGAACCCATGTCCTTAAAAACAATTGCATTATGAATTTGTGTCTTAGCTATCTAGTGCTGCTATATAATATAACTGCCACAAGTTGATGGCTTTAACAAACAAAAAATTATTTTCTCATAGTTTAGGAGAATAATAAAAAATAAATAAACCCACTGCCATAGAGTCGATTCCAATTCATAGTGACCCTATAGGACAGAGTAGAACTGCCCCATAGGGTTTCCAAGGAGTGGCTGGTGGATTCAAACTGCAAACCTTTTTGTTAGCATCCTGACCTCTCAACCACTGCACCACCAGGGCTCCTTACGAGACTGGAAGTCCAAATTCAGGGTGCCAGCTCAAGGGGAAGGCTTTCTCTCTCTATCAGCTCTGGAGAATATTCTTGTCTCTTCAGCTTCTGTTTTCTGGTTTCTTGGAGATCTCCATGTATTTTGGCATCTATCTTACCCTGGGTCTAGGAGGTTCTCAGCATAGTTACCTTGGGTCCAAAGGACGCACTCCACTCCCAGATCTTTTTTCTTGGTCTAGTAGATCCAATTCTCAATGCTGGCTTCTCCTTTTATCTCTTGTGAGATAAAAGGTGATGCAGGCCATACCCCAGGAAAACTGCCCTTATATTGGATCAGGGCTGTGAACTGAGTAAGGGTGTCACATCCCACCCTAATCTTGCCTTATTAACATAACAAACTTCACGTAACCCTTTTAACATAACCATTAACCACAGGCAGAGATTAGGATATACAACACACAGGACAATTACATCAGATCACAAAATGGAGACAGTCAAACAATAATGGGAATCATAGCCTAGCCAAGTTGACACATATTTTGGGGGGTTCAGCCCATTACATTCTGTAATATGATATGTGTCAGAACCTTTGGTTTATAATTATACGACTGTGCTGATGTGAGGATTTTGTCACAGTTAACCCAGGGAAAGCATACTTTGTTTAAGATCAACGTGGTTGACTTGAAACAAGAGCTTCTCAGTGACATGAAAATTGTGATTTGTAATGGGTAACACACTAAAATAAGCCTTCCTAAAGCAATGTTCTGTGAGGGTACTTCTGCTTGGTTCTTGTTCATTCTGTACATTACAATCTTGATGTTAATGGTTTGGGAAGATCCACCCACTCTAAAGTAATACTTGAATGCAATGGATTAAGATTGTTTACACACCATGAGATAGAGAAGCTATATTTAGCTTACTTGATTAACAGAAACGTATATGCAATTAATATCACCCACTGCCTTAGTTTTCTAGGGCTACCATTAAAAAAATTCCACAAAGTGGGTGGCTTTAAAGAACAGAAATTTAATTTCTAACAGTTGTAGAGATTAGCAGTCCAATTCAAGGTCTCGGCCATGTTGACTCCTCCTGAGGGCTCTGAGAGAGGAACTGTTTCATGCTTCTCTCCTAGTTTCTGGTGGTTGCCAACACCAAAATAGATGGATCCTCAGATGATGCCCTCTCCTGTCCATGTCTGTTTCCATGTCTATCCTTATTTTTTATAAAATGCCACTCAGAGGGGATTAGATTAGGACCCATGCTACTCTGATATGACTTTGTTAATTTAACTGATATCATCTGCAAAGAAAAAAAAACTATTTACCCAGACAGGGTCACATTTACTGGAGCAGAGATTAGGACTTCAATATATCTTTTCTGGGGATACAATTCAATCCATAATACCCACATTTCCAGTTTAGAGTATAAATAGCTCTCTGATTTCAAAATCAAACTGGTAGAAGTCCCAGTTTCCAGATTAGAGAAATTCTCTTACTCCCTAAATTGAGAAACTTGGGAGACTTACTCAGTGCAAACTGCCCATTAGAGCTTGCAAATTCCTTCTACAAACAAACTGGAGAATCCAGTTGGCACACAAGTGAGACCACGGTTTGCCTGGCCTTGTTCCTGTTGCTGCTCTAACAAATCTCTCCTGGAAGTTGCTCCTGTGCTGTTGGCCTCCTGCTGTCCAGCGTGGAGATGACCCTGCCTGTCAGAAGGGAAGGGGGCTGGTGCCTGGACGTCTCAGATCAGAGTCATGGGTTCATGCGCACATGTTCAAGCATTTCCCTGAGGCCTGTTCCTAAGCCAGGATAGCTGGCCCAGCCTGCACTCCAACCACAACTGCTCCTTTTCCCAGAACCAGGCCTGGCAAGTGACCTGAGTCATCAGCCCAGTCTCCCTCCCCTCATGCTGATGTTCCCTTTGGGGCCCTTGATGTCTTTTATGCCACTGTGGTTGGGACAATCTCAGTGTATCTGGGGGGGATTCTCAATAACTGTATGCTATTAAATCTTGGCCTCGGTTCAGTAGCAATAACAAAAACTTCCAACTCTGTTCACAAAGTGAGTTTTCCATTTGTAAATCTAATATAGTTTTAATTATAGATGAAAGATATTACTCGAACATTTTTATATACTGGATTCCATCGAGAAGATTTTGAGACACTGGTAGGAGTAAGAAGGGTATAAGATGACGGGGGGCATTTTCCCAATGTATAAGAAAAAACCACGATTACTTTAATCATTAGTTACGCAATTTTCTAAGAGTAGAAAAAGAAAAGTTTTTTTTTTTTTTAAATGGCAGAAGCCCTGGAAACCGCATCTCAGGAACTGGAAATAACTTGTCAGTATTTTCTTTTTCTTCATGCTCAAAATTCATTTTTAGTAACAGTGAAACCAGTTTGAAAGGAAATACAACACTTAAAGCAAATGAAAAGGAAATGAACACCAGCAGTAAATGGTAAGAAGAAATATAGTTCAGCGTGTTCTTCGGAGATCTTGCCTCTTGGGATTAAATGTTGGAAGTTTAATTCTTATTCTTATTTCTAAAATTTTGCAGTCATAAAACTACCTATTATTCATTCTATTACATCTAATTGTTCTCTTAATAGTACAAGTCTGGGCTCAAATAGACTTAAGTTTAGATCAAATCCCTTAATTTCTCTGAGATGTTTTTTCTTTCCTTAGGTGTAAAGTAGAACAAAATGATACTTACATTTTACTTATGAGGATTAAAGATAAAGTACCTAGTTCTGGGCCTGCCACATGGGGAATGCAGTTATTACATGGCAACAACTATAATTATTATTCCCGATATTAGCATTTATCTTAGTTATCTAGAGCTGCTATAACAAAAATACCGCAAGTGGGAAGCTATAACAGACATTTATTTTATCACAGTTTAGGAGGCTAGAAGTCTGAATTCAGGGCGCCATCTCTAGGGGAAGGCTTTCTTTCTCTGTTGGCTCTGAAGGAAGGTCTTTATTCCTTGGCTCCTTGGTGATCTTCGTGTGGCATGGTGTCTATATTTTCCCATCTCTGCTTCCTCGCTTGCCTGTTTAATCTCTTTTGTATCTCAGAGAGATTGACTCAAGACATGCCCTACACTAATCCTGTCTCATTAACGTAACAAAGACAACCCATTCCCAAAGGAATTATAACCATAGACATAGAGGTTAGGATTTATAACACATATTTTTGGGGGACACAATTCAATCCATAACAGTATTATAATAATAATTCGTTTTAATCTTTGAGGTAGTGTTTCTAACACCTGTGTGGCAAATGCATCCAAGAAAAGGTATTAAACTCACATGCCCAAAACTGTTAGAAATAAAGATATTTTACAATAACATAATTATAATCATAGCGGAGAACTAAGCCATAGGACAATAAACAAAGATTTGTCTCAGTCAGCAGAAGAACGCATAAACTGGAGAGTGAATGGGAGTGGAAGCATTTGGGGCTAAGTGTTTGTAATCAGGCTAAGGAAGTTTTTCTGTAGAGAAATGTTAAGACGCAGATGCTGCTTGCCAGGAAAGATGCCCACAATTAGGAAGAAGTTAGATGTCTGGCATCTCCTTCCATTATTGTATTTTTCCCTGACCTCTATTGCTTGGTTTTCATTCCACTCCTTATGTCTTTCTGCTATGGTTAAGCTTAAAAATTGTCCCTTGAAAGAGTACTATCCTTTTGTCGGTTGCATTTTTGTCTAATGAACTTCCATTGACTGTTCCCTATTGAATATTCTAACAGTAATTTAGCAAACACTTATTTGACACTTTCTATTTGACACTGACATTATTCAAGGCCCTAGGTAGATACATAGATAAATAAAGTGCAGTCATGCTCTCAAATAAGTTAATGCATTTGGAGAGACATCAAGGAAACAAATGATCTTAACATTATAAAACTTCATAATAACAATCTGTTAGGGTGATGTGGATTGGAAGAGGGGCAGTCAGAAACTGTTTCTTGTAGGAAAGTGATGTTTTACTTAGTTTTTGTAAATGAGTTTATAAAAAGGACAAGTATAGGGCTGGAATAAGGAAGAGAGGAAACTTCTTACTCTTCTCCAAAGGGATTTGTGGTCATTTGCATAGACAACTGGGTAGTGGTGAATGGAAAACATCCAGGCTTTTCAGGAATGATTAGATGTTGGCTCAGAAAAGATAATAATTTCTCAGAACTCAGAATGTCAATGAAGTTTTGACTGGATTCCAAGCTACAGAAGGGCCACTGGGACCCTGACCATGTCATATGGTCATTTTCCCAGGTACAGAATATTGGGGATAGATGTCCTTAGCATCAAGACAATCCCAAGATGATCAACATATTAATCATTATTTTATGTATTCTCTAAACGCTCTTCTCCCATGTGTTGTACTCATCTAGAAACCTGTTCCACATGTACCCTCCACTACCATCGTGGATGAACCCAGCCACATGCCTTCTTTTAGGTCTATACCCATGAAACAGACCACCAATTAGAGAAGCACACACACGCACACGCGCGCACACACAACACACACACAGATCAATGCCAATATAAAGTAGTTGTCAATTCTGTATTTCTTTAGATAGTTTCCTTTCACACTACTTATAGCAATGATTTCAAACTTTTTCTGCTTCTCTCGAAACTCTAATAACCCATTTAAATCCCTATATTCTGGAAAGAGAGTCTTGCCTACTCCTTGAATGAGTAAATAAAAGTCATCAGATGGGAATTCCTTCAATCTGTCCATCCAAAACATACAAATCAAAATATACAAGTCAAAATATATTCACACTTCCCATTTTCTTTCATATTATAATGCCAAAAGTGTCTCTCCATCAAAGGCTAATTTTGTGAAGTGGTTAAAGCAATCAACTGCTAACTGAAAGGTCAGTGGTTCAGCACTACCAGTGGCTCCGAGGGGGAAAGATATGGCAGTCTGCTTCAGTAGAGATTTACGGCCTTGGAAATCCCAGGGAGTCGCTATGAGTCAGAATCCATTTGACAGCAGTGAGTTTGGTTTTTTGGTTCAGGATTTTAATTCCCAAGAACCGTAAACTCTCAGTGATCCTTCTCTTTCTTGTGTTCTCTTTTATTGTTCTAAGGTCTGTTACAGTCTCTTTCATCATAGGGATATTTTTCTATATTCAATATTACTCTCAAGTTCTTCTGTCTATGACTCTCTCTTCTTCTCTTTACAGCTATGTGCATCTAAAGGCATATTGGAGAAGCAGATTGTCTTAGTTACCTAAGAATTTCATTTTACTTGGATCCATAATGAACACCCATGGAAGCAGCAGTCAAGAAATCAAATGATATATTTCATTGGGCAAACCTGCTGCAAAAGATATCTTTGAAGTGTTGAAAAGCAAAGATGTCATTTTGAGAACTAAGGTGCACCTGACCCAAGCCATGATGTTTTCAATTGCCTCATATGAGTGTGAAAGCTGGACAATGAATAATGAAGACTGAAGAAGAATAGATATCTTTGAATTATGGTGTTGGCAAAGAATATTGTATATACCATGGAATGCCAGAAGAATGAATGAATCTGTCTTGGAAGAAGTACATCCAGAATACTCCTTAGAAGCAAGGATGGCGAGACTTCGTCTCACATACTTTGGACATGTTATCAGGTGGGACCAGTCCCTGGAGAAGGACATCATACTTAGTAAAGTAGATGATCAGTGAAAAAGAGGAAGACTCTCAATGAGATGGATTGAAACAGTGGTTGCAACAATTGGCTCAAACATAGCAATGATTTTGATTATGGCGCAGGACTGAGAAGTGTTTCTTTCTGTTGTACACGGGGTCCTATGAGTTGGAACAGATCTGACGGCACCTAACAAGCTTTCTCCCTGTCATCTCTGGATGAAAGTCCTTGTCTTTTCAGATTGTTTCCTTGTTCCTTGGAGATCTCCATGTGGCATAGCATCAATCTTCCCTCATCTCTTCTTCTCTAGCTTGCTTGTTTAATCTCTTTTTTATCTCAAAAGCGTTTGACTCAAGACACACCCGACACTAATCCTGCCTCATTAACATAATGAAGACAAACCCATTACCAAATGGGGTTATAACCACAGGCATAAACCAAAAAACCAAACCCATTGCCAGCAAGTCAATTCTTACTTATGTGCTGTAAATTCTAGCCTCTATGCCTGTGGTGGAGCCCTGGTGGCACAGTGGTTAAGAGTTACGGCTGCTAACCAAAAGGTTGGAAGTTCCAATCCACCAGCCACTCCTTGAAAACCTTATTGGGGCAGTTCTACTCTGTCCTATAGGGTAGCTATGAGTAAGAATCAACTCCACAGCAATGGGTTTTTTATACCTATGGATGGAGCCCTGGTAGCATAATTGTTAAGAGACTGGCTGCTAACCAAAAGGCGGCAGTTTGAATCCACTAGCTGCTCCTTGGAAATTCTAGGGGGCAGTTCTACTCGGTCCTGTAGGGTTGCTATGAGTCAGAATTGACTGGACGGCAGCGGGTTTGGTTTCGGTTTTTATATCTGTAAACATAATCCCTTTTGGGAATAGGCCTTTCTTTGTTATATTAATTAGGCCATATCAGTGTAGGGTGTGCCCTAAACTTAATAGCTTCTAAGTTTTATAAGGAGTAACATAGACACAAAGATAAGCAAGCACAAATGGAGGGGAGGGGAGCTTGATACCACGTGAAGATTGCCAAGTGACTAAGGAAATCTGGGGCTATAGATAAGGATCTTTCTTTACAGCTGACAGAGAGTGAGCCTTCTCCTACAGTCAGCACCCTAAATTCAGACTTCTAGCCTCTTAAATTGTGAGAAAATAAATTTCTGTTTTTTTTTAAAGGCACCCATTTGTGGTATTTGTGTTACAGCCACATTAAGAAATTAAGGCATGAAAAAATTAGCAGCTTCAATTGAGAACATGTCAAGGGAAGAAGCATACTCAGTAAAGAACAGGTTTCCATTAAGTCAAAACATGGAGGAAACATTGACCAAAGAGATGGAGAATTTAGTGTGATTTTATTATTTTGCAAGAGAGATTTTAGTGGGCATGAAGGTAGAGTTTAGTAGGATGGAAAGAGAGTAATAGAGTGTGATTCACTTTAGATAGCACAATAGGATATGGGGATGAAATTGGTAGAACAATGTTTCCCAAACATTCCTAGTAATAAAATTCAGCTGGAACTCTTGTTAAAAATACATATTCCCAATTTTCTCCCCATGTCTGATCTATATAAGTAGGAATTTGAATTTATAACCAGAACTGTGCATGATTTTTATGATGAGTCAAACACAAGAAACACAGCCATAGAGGGTTTGTATATGTGTGTCCAGGGAGAGGAGTTATGTGAATGGGTGCTAGTCTTTGACACTAGGTATTAAACAAACATTAAAAATTTGGATAATCTGGGTTCTAACAGCTTCTTGGAGCTCCATGAACCCTTGGACCATAACAGAATTACCTATAGCTTGGATGGTAATCTTTAGTTCTCTAGATGCAGTTCCTCGGATGTTCCTTTTTGTGCTCAAGCTGGCATCTGTGCTTGCATAAAAATTTTAACAATAAGCAAGTACATATGAGGTTCTAATTGTATTAGGACGGGGTGAAAGTGGTTTGGAGACCTGAACCCTCAGTGTCT
Organism: Dugong dugon; assembly: GCA_030035585.1. Lineage (NCBI taxonomy): Eukaryota > Metazoa > Chordata > Mammalia > Sirenia > Dugongidae > Dugong > Dugong dugon. The sequence goes on from CM057460.1 coordinate 20,755,789, forward strand.
GTGGCAGTTTCAGTCTAGCAGTGGTGTTTTCATGGAGTCTCTGGGCTGTTCTTGACACAGCTGTGTACAGGGATTTGGGAATAGCCAGCCAAAACTTTGTTATATGCCTGAATTAGGGCAGTGGTGGTATGGGGCAAGATGAAGAACAGAGAAAAGAAATATTTAAGCTGTTACTTTGAGCAGCCCTTATGATTGATTAGATTTTAAGGGAGTGACAGAAAGATGAAGAGCTAGTCTGTCTTGGGAGACTAGATAACTAATAATACCATTGACCAGAAGAGAAAATGCACAGCAAAGAGATTTTTTCAGGGTAGGTAAGATTAATTTTGTATATCTGGAGTTTGACTTGCCTATAGCACGTTCACAGAAGCCCTGCTGACATACTAGTTAAGAGCTATGGCTTCTAACCAAAATGTCAGCAGTTTGAAACCACCAGGTGCTCCATGGAAACCCTATGGGACAGTTCTACCCTGTTCTGTAGGGTTGCTATAAGTCAGAATCAACTTGATGGCAACAGGTTTGGTTTTCATTTATAGTGCATTTACATGGAAATGTCCAATGATATATTTTTGGAACTCAGGAGAGAGACATAGGTGGAAGATTAAGATTCTATAGTAATCAGTATGTAGGAAGTATTAAGGGTCTTGAGGTGGAAGAGATTACTTTGGGAAAAGAATAGCATAGGAAGCGAAATGGGTGGAAGAAGGAATCATGGATCAATAGCAACATTTCGATGGTGAACAAATAGGAGCAGGACATGAAGGAACCTGAGAACTGGCCATAGAGACACATGGAGTGTCAGAGGAGTTGAATCAGAGTGAGCCAAGCAATCTAATAGAACAGAGAGTGTAAGACAAAGCAAGTGATGTATAGTGTCAAACATAGCAGATAGGATGGAAATGTATTTGCTTGATTTGTCAATTAGAAAGTCCTTGCTAACCACCAAAAGAGTGGTCTTAGTGGGACAGAAACTTGGTTGCAGTGTGAAAAGGAATTAATGAAAAGTGAGAAACCAAAGACTTTCCTTTGAAAAACAAATGGAAAAGAAAGCAGAGGGGGACGTAGCTAAAGAAATCCCAGGACTAAGAGAAAGGTTTTTAAAATTTCCATTTTTTTTTTTTTCTTTTAAGTTGAGGAGAGCTGCAGTGTAGATTCTCGTTGAAGAAAAGTCTTCAAAGAGAAGGGAGAACTGAACATTAGAGCAAAAAGGAAGGATGATGGTTGAAACCATTTCTGGAGGAGAAGAGACACAGGTGGGATCAAGAGTGCCAGTCTCAGTGATGATCATAAATGTGAGGAGACACACAATCACTCTGGAAACTGAAAGGAAGCCTGGAAGTGTAGGCCAGATCTAATGGTGTATGTATGGGAAATAATGATGAAGGAAATCGTAAACCTTCAAATGAGAAAATGGTGGTGTGGGTTAGTGTCTGGAGTGCACAGAGTGGCAAGGCTCTAGAACTGTTGCTTAGAAGGGGAAGCTGGTGAAAGACAAGAAAATGATTAATAAATTATACTAACGGGGCAACTAAGATTAGAAGAGTAAAGTGTACTACCAGCAACCCTTGCATTGGGCAAATCTGCTGCAGAAGACCTCTTTGAATTATTAAAAAGCAAAGATGTCACCTTGAAGACTAAGACGTGCCTGACCCAAGCCATGGTGTTTTCAATCATCTCATATGAATTTGAAATCTGTATGATGAATAAGGAAGACCAAAGAAGAATTGATGCCTTTGAATTGTGGTGTTGGCGAAGAATATTGAATATACCATGGACCACCAGAGGAAAGAACACATCTGTCTTGGAAGAAATACAGCCAGAATGCTTCTTAGAAGCAAGGATGACAAGATTATGTCTTACATAATTTGGACATGTTATTAGGAGGGACCAGTCCCTGGAGAAGTACATCATGCTTGGTAAAGTAGAGGTTCAGCGAAAAACAGAAAGACCCTCAATGAGATGGACTGACATAGTGGTGGCAACAATGGGCTCAAGCATAACAACGATTGTGAGGATGGCGCAGAACCCGCCAGTTTCATTCTATTGTATATAGGGTTGCTATGAGTCGGAACCAACTCAATGGCATCTAACGACAACAACAACAGCAACCCTTAGGGTTGTACCTTTCTCTGCAGCACTACTTGGTAGCCTGAATTCAGGAGTAGAGTCAGTGTTGAGCTATATATCTATGTTTGCAGCATAGGAAATGCCTATAAGTTAGACGATGTTCCTTATGTGGAGAAATTAAGATGATTTCCAATGGGGTACATTCTGAGCAAGGAATGAGGCGGTGATAGAAGTGAGTCAGCAGAAGGGATGAAAAGGAAGGATAAAATTAGAAATCTATCTTTCTCATTTTTAAATCCAAACCTGTATTCTTGAGATTGCAGGCATTTTCCCTTTCATGACTTGAAGAATCAGCCATAAAGCCAGGACTGGTACTTGCTAATTGACTTGGAGAATTACTCCAGGTGGTTACAACTCTCACCATCTGCTTTGAACCCTCTGTCCAGTCTGTTGTCCTGGATTTCTCTGCCATTGGCATCACTACTCGGAAGCTTTCTCTCTGCCTGGCCTAAACAGGTTGATTACCTACTTGGACAGTCTGCTGTTCTCTGAACAATTGCCACAACATGTGTTATTTCTCAGATTACCCCCACAGTATGATGAGCAATAAGTGGTGGCCCACCTTCCAAAACAGCTCCCAGGACACTATGCCTGCTTGAGGGGGCTTTTGGGAGGGTTCATTGCCGTGTTTATAGGTGGAGTAAATTTTGGGTCCGCATTTCTCCTGAAAACTGAGACACGTTTAATAAATTGGGGATATTTTAGAATACCCAAGACCACAGAAGGGTAAAGTATGGATATTAAAGGAATATAAACCGTAAGAATTATACAATGCTTGATAATCAACATTTGGTGATAGGAAATGTAATTCTCTTCAGAAGATATCATGCTGAGGTTTAATCTTCCAAATTTTCCAGAGAGTTGGGCTATTATTCTGGGCTCTTATAGTCATTGAATCATCATTGTGCATTCCATAATTTAGAAGCATGACTGGTTGAAATCATAATTATTTTGGCAGTCATTCATCTTTCAGTAAATTTGAAATTACTAAACAATCCAGTTTTGACCTCCAGAGATTATTAAAGGGGCCAACTGCAGATTTAATTTTGCCTGCTTTCTGGAAAGAAATACTGGGCTTGTATTACCAAATCTCCCATCCAATATAGAAATTCCTTAAACATGTTAATGTTTTACATGGCTGTGTAATGAATACTGGCATACCATTCTTTATTCAATACAGAGGCTTTAATGAGCATTATTTTATGATAGCAGCTGTACAGTACTCAAAGTCAGAAAAATCTGAAATTTATTTCTTATTTTCTGTATAATTCAAGCTGTCACCGAGTTCTTTACTTTCCACCTACGCAGATTTGGTATATTGCTCTCCTTCCTAAGGTAGATGTGGATTTTTACATTAAGGTACCGGGTCGCTATCAGTCGGGTTAGGGTTGTTGCGTTTGTTTGTTTGTTTATAGACTAACATAATAAAATTGACTTTACTTTAGCTTCACAATAATATTAAGCATATATAAAATTTACACAGTGATTATTCTTCTGTAACTGTTATTCAATAATATTAAAACAGAAACTTTTTATACACGTGCCAACTCTTCTATTTTACAGTGTTTGTTGGCCTTTTTAATGTGTAAAAGTTATGAAAATCCTATATGTTACCAGCATGTAGTAGAATCAAATGACAAAACAAACTCTAGTGTTATTAATATTTATGAGAAAATTGAGGGTTGAACATATAAGAAATTCTCAAGCTGTATTCTTTCAGATTCTATTTAATTGTGATCATTGCCTAATATTTCAGAGACCATCTTACATCAAATCGTCATTGTTCTAGGATCTATTTTAAAAACATTAATTTAACAGCCATTCATCAATAACACTAGAGGATAGATATCCATAGGAAGAGTCACTCACCTGTTGCAAAATCATTGCCTCTTCCGTCGAAATGTTCACGTGTTTATTTTTGAAAACATTCTTTATCATAAAATGAAATAATATAATTTCTTTCTTAAATTACTTTGTATAAAATGGAAATTTTCTAATAAGACTGGTTATTGCTGTATTGATCTCAGTAGCAGATGAAGTTCATTTAGGTATTTTGATATTTCTAATCTTTCAGCTAGGCTGATGATTAATTCTATATTTTAGAATAAATGCAGAATTTATACTATATTACTTCTTTGGTTGCAAAACAATAAATATATTTTAGGGCCTTTCAGCACGTTGAATAAATATTTGGATGTTGAAGGCAAACCCTCTATCTATGAAAATTGACATCACACTTGGCATCGGTTTCTTCATAATAATCACAGAAGAGGCAAAGATTTTGTGCAGTTTCAAGAAAATTCACTGCCACTCACCACAGTGGTCAAAGAGTCCTTTCAGTTTGTAGGAAAAACTTTATAGCGGGTGTCTAACAGTACAACTACACCAAGTAATATGTGATTCATCTTTCTTTAAATGGGTAAGACGTTATAATTTATTTTTCCTTAGATGTTTCATTGGTACAACAAATTAATTTTCCCCATATGATTCCATAAGGAATCTCAGACAGTAGAGAACACAAAACTAATTGCAGTTGTTCATGGACTAAAAACTCTTACATGACCTTTATCAAACAAATCCAACAGTTGACTTTTGCTCCAATGTCAGTAGACCTATGAAGATGAGTGCCCATTATAAGAGGACCAGCATTGGTACTGCCTATTTTATAAGATACCTTGGCTGTCACAAATTCTAGAATAGATCTGGTAATTGATAAAGGAAACTCCTGATGTTTCCTTTTGCATCTGACTCAATATTATTATTATTTTTTAAATTTCCAATGCGTAAGAGTCACTTACTTTTTAGCTATTGTATGCAGCTTCTTTGTCTTGACACACAAATGGGCACCTTGTTATAATGCTTTGTGTTGAAATAAGATTTTGAAATATTAATCTTTTTTTTCTCTCTAGTATTTTATTTTTCTCTTCTTTTGGCTAGCTATATTATAAGATGTTATGTGCCTCAAGGAAGCTAAGATAATGTAGAAAATAAGTAGAAGACTTTTAACTTTAAAAAATCTAAGACCTGATGGTATTCAAGATTAGAGAAAATATGATGAATCAGAGTAAGTCTAGATGAAAGTTTCTCAAGTTGGTGGAGGGGAAGAAAGAAACTCAAAGCGGGAAATGAGGATATCTGAAAAGATGATGAGTCTTTCATAAGGATCCCCATCTCCTGAATACGTATGTAATACCAAAACTAAATCCATTGCCTTCAAGTCGATTCAAACTCAGAGCAACCCTATAGGACAGAGTAGAACCACCCTGTAGGGTTTCCAAAGAGGCACTGGTAGATTTGAACTGCCAACCTTTTGGTTGGCAGCCAAGCTCTTAACCACTGTGTAACCAGGGCTCCACATATATAATCGTCTAGATATAATGGGCAAGGGTGTGGGAAGTACTACAAGATCAGAAGATCAGTGGGTGGGCATTATGTGTAGAAGGATCTGTGTCAGGCTCCCTGAGAAAAGCCTATTTGGCAGGCAAGTTCTTAGAGTAGTAGAAACAGATGCAAGGCGTTCCTGAATATTCCTGAAGAGTTTTCATAGCCCAGTATGAATTATGAGCCAGAGAAGTTCACAGAAAGAGGGAAAGGGATCTTTCCTAACCTAGACACCTTAGGAAAGAAATGAGCAACAAGAAGAGTGACCTCTGTCGACAGATGAACCAGAGAGAATTATAATTGTATCAGCAAATACCGCTAGGTATATGGGTATAGGTGATGACTAAGAACCAGAAACACCCCACCCACTTCAAAAAAATCTTGCCAATGTATAAGTAATCTTAAGCTTAAACAAAACCTATGGGAAAGGGATACCAACACAAGTTGAACAGCATTAGTATTATTATTTAACCAATAGGTTTGAAATAGAAATTAGGGTAAGTTGTTGAAAAGGATAATATGTATTTCATATTATACTTACTAAAACAATCAAGTTCCCTCTATATTTCTAAACATCATTGTATGACATGGATTGATTAAAAATGGTAAACTGAGCCAGAATAGCTAAAACAATCTTAAAAAAAAAAAAAAAGAAGAAGAAGAAATTTGGAAGACTCGCACTTTGCAGCTTCACAACTTATTACCAATGTACAATAATGAAAACAGTGTGACACAGGCAAAATAATAGACTAGGAAAATGTATGGGGTCAGGATATGAAGATACTGAAATTTGCTTTCTTCCATTTGATGAAGCTGATGCTCCAAATAAAAATTAAAATAAGATACAGAAATCATAGATTTATGGACTCTATATATACTTGAATTATAGACTTAGATTTGTTCATCTGTAAAATGAGTTTCTTAAGTGAAACAAACGAAAATTACTTCAAGATCCTATCATGACCAGCCAACGTCATGCTAGCTGGCATCACTGTGTTGATTGCTGTATTGTGGAGAGTCTGTAGTTTAACATTTGCATTTTACAATAAAGTTTGAGAGATGGTACTATGGCATTTGAGTTTCTTTTATATTCATTACAAAAGGGAGCCCCTGAGTGTGCTGTTCCATGTTCATGTCTTTCATGTGGTGGGGGAAAACATGTAAGAGAAGAACATACAACAAAAGGAGTGCTAGAACAGAGTTTAAATGCATGCTTTTGGTAACCATTGAGTCAGAGAGACTGATAAATCCACAAGAAGATGGAGACCATTGAAAGTATCATCTGGAGATGTAGCAGAAATGAAGGTGTAAATAAGTTATGGCATCCAATTTGATGCAAGCAACTCACTACTGCCTTGCTTGTCAGAGCATGTGCCTCACTCATGCTGGTCCAAAGTGATTGGTGCTGGTGAGGAGTGCACAAGGAGCATCATGCTCATGAGTTGCCATTTGGATTTTGCCCTCCAGAAAATTGCACAAATTTGGATTAAGAACCCCTGGTTTAGATGAACTCTACTCCCTTCTAGTTTGATTAGTTAATGATTCTATACTGCAAACCCTGGTGATGTAGTTAAGCAAAAGGACACCCTATAAATTCTACTCTGCCTTATAGGGTCGCTATGAGTCAGAATCAACTCGATGGCAATGGGTTTGGTTTTTGGTTTATACTGCAAATTAGAGGAAGCCTTATTACTAAATTAATCAAATTTTATCTTACCTGAACTTTGAATCATTGCTAGATACATTTTTATCTTGATTTGCCCTGCAAGAAATGTTAAAAGGAGTTCTTCAGGCAGAAGGAAAATGATATAGGGCAGAAACTTGAGTCCACATCAGAGAAGGAATAAAGATAAAAATACAATATTTTATTTTTCTTGTTTTTAATTGGTCTAAACTATAACTTTGCTTAAAGCAATAATAGTAATAATGTCTTGGGTGATTTTAGCATATAGATAATTTAAATGAATGATAGCAATATCAAAAGGGATGAGTGTGGAATTAAGAATACTCCATTATATCTGCATTTATGCCAAGAATGCAAACAACATTTATTTATGCAGTTATTCATTTAAACTGATGACTAGATCGTGTAAGGCTTGGTAATATGATCTCAGAGTGATAGCTTCTCTGAGCAAAAAGTCCTGGTCAGATGATAATGGAATTATTGAAGAAGGTACTATAATCTGCATCAAATTATTTCTATCAAAATATTCATTCAACAAATACTTATAAATAAAACACAAAAATCTTTGCCCTCATAGAATATACATTCCAGTGGGGGTACTGTAATGCAAATAAACAAACATATTAGTAAAGAATAAATTCATAATTAAAATATTCTGTCAGAAATTCTTCGAGCATTTCAAATCTCACTCTGGCTGCTGTCAAGACAAATAGATTAATAAAATATGGATCTAACACACCTTTTGTTTCAGTGTTAAAGATTCATCTGTTCTTTGGTCATGCATCCCTGGACTTTGATGTCATTATTATTGTGCAACGGAGAGAGAAGGAAAAAAGAAAGAGAACTGGTGGTTGGAGAAAAGTTTTGCCCCTGCAAGAATAAGACTTTTCCTACGACCATCCCCGCCAACTTTCAATAAAATTCTCCAAAGCTCTGGAAAGGATCTGAGTAAATAAATTTTTTTGTGGAAGTTTTAATGAAGGTGCTAAGATTCTCCTGTGTGATAAAGTCAGAGGAAAAATGCAGGATCCAGAAACAAGTACCAAGAGGATGTCAGTATCCCTTCATCCCTGGGGAATTAGCAGCATTCTGGCAGAATGATTTAGACCTTTATGGTCCAAGGGATTGGAAATGAAAATTCTGTTTCTCTTGATTGCATGAGGGACAAATCATCTCTAGATGAAATCTGGATTACCTGCATATACGTGTGTCTACAATTCATTTCTTTATACAAAAAATTTTAGGAAATAATTGTAAGTATACCAATTACTATTATCTCCTAAAAACTTTTGAAATAAACCAATTACTGGAGCCTGGGTGACATAGTGGTTAAGAGCTCGGCTACTAACCAAAAGGTCATCAGTTTGAATCCACCAACTGCTCCTTGCAAACCCTGTGGGGCAGTTCTACCCTGTCCTGTAAGGTCGCTATGAGTCAGAACCCACTCAAGGGCAATGGGTTTAGTTTTCTTTTTTGTTTGTTTATACCAATTACTATCTCTCACTCTTTATAATTTTGGTATAAATCAAACAACCCCTTGCTGTTGAGTCAATTCTGATTCATACTGACCCTATAAGACAGTAGAACTGCCCCATAGGGTTTCCAATACTGAAATCTTTACAGAAGCAGATTGCCACATCTTTCTTCCACAGAGCAGCTGGTTGACCTTTTGGTTAGCAGCTGAGCCTGCACCACCAGGGCTCCTAATTTTGGTATATATATATACCCGTTGCCATCGAGTCAATTCCAACTCACAGCAACCCTATAAGACAGAGTAGACCTGCCCCGTAGGGTTTCCAAAGAGTGGCTGGTGGATTCAAACTGCTGACGTTTTGGTTAACAGCCAAATGCTTAAACCACTGGGCCACCAGGGCTCCAATTTTGGTATAACAGCCTCTAAATCCATTTTTTAAAGGAATTTCCCTGATTTCAAAGAAGTTGAACAGAGGAGCCAAAATTGCTAGTCTGGATATAAAGATTCTCTTGCTATTTATCCAGTGCTTCTATTTGCAGGGTATCAAGCAAAGAAGTGAATTTACAAATTTCTTAACTAGATAAACCTATAACAACCTAGAAGAAGACATTTGTTTTAGGGATGTAATTACATTATCTTTTAATACAGTTCTGATAACTCTGGGACAAAGCTACTATCTTTGTACAGATTATATATTTTTCCTTAGAAGAAACAGTGAGATTCATAAATTAGATTAATTATACAAGAAATGCTTTTTTTCCTATTTTTGTATGACTTTTGTTAAAAAAAATCTTAATTACTTAAACATCTGGACTTTAAATTAAAACTAAAGAGAGTGTTTTACTGTCAGCCTATTAATAGCATAGTGCATTATGTTTTCTGGTTCTAAGCTTATTTGATGCTATCATAATTCTATGTCACCCAGGATAGCCTCAATTGAACAAAAATGGAAATGAGTTTTTAGGACATTCAGTAGTTACATAAAACCAAGTTTTAGCCATTATCCTTGATTAAATTTATGTAAAATGTTCAGGAAGAGTTGAGAGCTGTGGCTGACTTTCCTAGGGGAGAAAAGGAAGCAAAATTTCCGTTTGGCAGCCATCAATCAATGAATAAGCAGCTTGGTTCCAATTGGAAAGTTGTTACTGTATTGTGAGGTGGAGGCACTTATTAACCAGACCCTGAACAGAATATGTAATATCTATTACTTTCATATCTCCTGATGAGGCCATGAATGGATAGAAAAAAAAAATGAGTTGATCGAAAGATACAGAGCTGAAGATGATGTATTTACAAGGTACAGAGGTGCAAATGAAATTCCTAATGACTTCCATTCAATATGAACACGGCAGTGTAAAAAAAATTCGAAGGAACCAAGATTGTTTATGTGTTCATGTTGTAATCAGAAAAGCTAAGCACAATAGCAGAAGACCTGCCTTCAAGGAGTTCACAAATGAAGAGTATAAGAGTGTGATAAATACAGTGACAAATGTAACAAATGTAAACCCAGGGAACTCTGAAAGTACATTAGCAAGGAACCTAACTCCTAATGTTAGGGTCAGGAAGTCTTTTGGATTGAGTTTATGGGATGCATAGGGGTTAGACAAATGAATAAGAAGGAAAGAAGATTTATGTACAAAGAAGAGAAGGGCAAAAGAAAGAAGTTTTAAGTAAGACAGGATTGAGAACTATAAATATGTGGCTTACCTTGGCAGGAGTATAGGTTTGGGGGGTTTACAAAGTAAGAAATGTGATGGAACACAGAGAGAGTGTTTAGATCATGGAAGGCCTTGTATATCGTGATTAAGTGGTTTAGACTTTCTCCTAAAGAAACTGTAGCCCTCCATGTATTCTTGCGGGAGAATGACTTGATATCGATATAATTTCATTTAGGAGATTGTTCTGGTAAAACGTTGCAAAATATATTAGCATGGGAGGTCATGAAGAACTGGAGTGGTGAGGCCAGGGAGTGTTTTTATTTCATCTGTTACACCCACCTGGAACAAGCTTCTCTCTTCTTTTAGTTTGACTGGATCCAACCCATTCTTCAAAGAGAGTACTCGTTAAAACCTACCCATTCTGTAGTTATTGTTGTTAGGTGATGCTGGGTTGGTTTGGACTCATAGTGACCTTGTGTACCATGGAATGAAACACTGCTCAGTCCTGTGCCATCCTCACAATCATTGCTATGCTTGAGCCCATTGTTGCAGCCACTGTGTCAATCCATCTCATTGAGGGTCTTCCTCTTTTTTGTCAGTTTGAGTCCACTGTTGAATCCGATTCATTCTGTAGAGTGACACCTTATTTTTTAACTCATCAGGCAATCCAATAATTAAACTATAATTACTGTATTCATTTGACATTTGATCGTATAAGGGCTTGTGATATCTTAGTTTAGTATTTTATATTATTTAAATATTGTATAATTTTCTATTTTTCATGGTTATCGTCTCTATTTTCCAAATGTATTGAAAATTTCTGGAGTGTGACTATATTTTATACAATATTCGATCACTCACTGCACCCAGAAAACTATCTTCCCCCACTTTCCCTCACTCCCTTTCAGCTGACATTTGATGAATGTAAATTCTAAATTATATTTATCAACTTATCAAATTCATTGATTTTTCAAATAACAATTTACTTTTTTAGGGCTACCGTGGTAGGCAGAACCATGGTCCCCAAAAGATGACCACTTCCTAATTCCTCTAACCTGTCACATGGAAAAGGGAAATTAGAGCTGCAGATTGAATTCCAGTTGCTAATCAGCTGACCTGAAATAAGGAAGATTACACTGGATTATGGGGAACCCAATAAAATCACAAATCTCCTTAAAACTGGAGCAGGGGGTCAGAAGAGGTGAGAGTAATGCAAAATGGGAAGAATTTGTGTTGCTTTGCTGGCTTTATAGATGGAGGAAGAGAAACACAAGTAGGAGAGACGGCAGGACTCCAGAAATGACAAGGAAACAGACGGTCCTATAGTGCCTCGAGAAAGGAATGCAACCCCTGCTCACATTGTGGTTTTAGGCCAGATCAAGTTCTGAACTCTGTTTCATTGGACTTGGGTTTTTTTTTAAAATTTCTTTCTATGCCAAAACAAACAAAAACATACTATGTTAATTATTATCATTTTGTAACATGACTTGTATTTCATCAAGAGTTTCTGGCTATTTCTGGCCTTTTGCACTATCATATATCTTTCAGGATCAACTTGTCAAACTCTATTAAAAAAAAAAAAAAAAGAACCAGCAAACAATCGAACAATAAAAAATATAGTTTTTATTGGGAGTGCATTAAATCTAAAGATTGATTTTGGAAGAATGTACTCATTTGCTCCAATTCATGGACATGCAATAGGTCTACTTCATTTTTTAAATGTTTTAATGTCTTTCAATAGTTTTATACATTTAAGCACATTAGCCTTTCTGATGGTTAAGATTGTGTGTCAACTTGGCTGGGCCATGATTCTCAGTGCTTTAATGTAATCACTCCCATGATTGAATATACTGTGAGTAGCCAATCAGATGAAAGGGGGTCTCCTTGGGGGTGTGGCCCGTATCTGAATATAAGCAGACGTTCTGGTTTTTTGCTCTCTCTGGATGCTGTGGCTGCCTCCTGTCGCCTCATCTCAGTTCTTGGGACTTGCGCTGTCAGCTTATCTGCCGAACTTGGGATTTGTGGATCTGCACAGGCTGTGAACGGAAGCCCTGCTCAGACCTGCCGATTTTGGGCTTGCCAGCTTCTGCGGCTATGTGACTTGGGAGAGGCCTCTACCATGATCCATGGACTTGGGACATTGTAGCCTCTACAATCACGTGAGCTATTTCCTTGATATAAATCTCTCTCTCTCTATTTATACACTTTACTGGTTTTGCTTCTCTAGAGAACCCAGCCGAAGACAGCCTTGTACATATTTTTTTAGATGCTATTTTTGAAGATACTTAAAAATTTTACTTTCTAGGAGTTATGTTTTTGGATGATATATAGAAATGTAACTGGTTTTTGACTGTTATGCCTAGAAGAGGTTCTAGATTCTTTTATTAATGCAGATAATCTGTCACATTATTTGTAGAAACTTTTTAGATTTTCTGTGTGCGTAAATCTTATTATCTGTGAATGCAGAGAATTTTTTTCACAATCCTTTCACAATTTATTTTTCTTGCTTTATGACACTAACTAGGACCTCTAATACAATGTTGAGGAGTGGTGTTTTTGTCTCTGATCTCAAAAGGAAAAAAAAAATTAACCATTTACTATTCATTCCAACACATACTTCAGGGTTTGTTTTTTTTTGTAGATATACTATCAGGATGGTCATAAGCTGCTAAATTCCACGGAGACCTAGCAACTTACATTACAAAAGTGACTAGAGACTGAATGTGAACAAGACGAATAGGGTTGTTTGCTGACTGATAGACTTGGATCTAGGAACTTGGGAAGAGCTTTCTAGAAGGAGAGTCAGAATGAAGTGTTCCCTGTGCTCCTTTCCCCAAGTGATCTTGGCTTGGAGATGGGAGAGAGGGAGGGAATATTTAACAGAACTTTCACTGAAGTTTTCCAGTGATTCTAAACACAGATGTTTACTGCCACTTCTAACTGGACTTTGCTGAGTTGCTGAACCCACGGACTCATCTTACACTACTGGGACACAGGGGAAGGGCAGAGGAGAAATGGCAGAGTTCTGCAGCAAGTAAGAGGGGGCAAGAAGAGATACTGTCCTATATATGGCATGTCTAGAATGTAGGAGTTACACACTGGCCACGCCTTTGAAGCAAAGGAACCCAGCAGAAGTAGTTATGTTATGTTTCACTTTGGGGGTGAAGTAGGAACGCAGCTGTGCTGATTCAAGAATCTGTGGGGGAGTAGTTGTGTACCTACAGAGTGTCTAATGCTACATTTTGCAAAATTTCACACTGTAGGAGGCAGAGGGAGAGAGAACAACTCTTTCACTGGCATTATCCCAAAACTGAAAGCAGACTTCTACCTCCATGGCCTTGTGAAATTAGAAGTGAGACTAGAATGAGGCGCTGAGAAACTCTTGAAAAAGGAGAGGGAAGGGGAGTTTAGAGAGAAGCTGGAAGGAGTGACAAAGATAATTATACCTGAAATAGACAAACAAAATATACTTTGATATTATTGAATTTTTACTTGAAAGACACAAAGTTTTAAACCAAAAGAAACCAGACTGTGTGGAAATGATAAATAGGCATCTGAAAGCTGGACAATGAATAAGGAAGACTGAAGAAGAACTGATGTTTCGAATTATGGTGTTGGTAAAGAATGTTGGATATACCATGAACTGCCAGAGGAATGAACAAATCTGTCTTGGAAGAACTACAGTCAGAATGCTCCTTAGAAGTAAGGATGGAGAAACTTCGTCTCACGTACTTTGGACATGTTATCAGCAGGAACCAGTCCCTGGAGAAGGACATCATGCTTGGTAAAGAAGAGGGTCAATGAAAAAGAAGAAGACCCTCAAAGAGATGGATTTACACAGTGGCTGCAACAATAGGCTCAAACATAACAGCATTTGTGAGGACAGCACAGGACCGGGCAGTGTTTCATTCTATTGTACATAGGGTCGCTATGAGTTGGGACCAACTCAACAGCACCTAATAACAACAACATATATACATATATATATACAGAGATGTATGTATATGTATATATGTATGTGTGTATATATATATATTTTTTAAACTACTCAACTAGAGTCAGTATTCTCAAAAGAAATTATGAAGGTTTTAGTTTTGCCCTCACCTGAATTTGGCTTGCTAATTTTAACTTCCTCAGATACTTAAGAAAGAGACAATTGGAGTCATATCTTCAGAAGCTACTTATCCAGTTGAATTGGTTAAACAGACAGGCTGAAAACTAAGTCAACATGCTGTCATGGAAACTGTCTTAGTCATCTAGTGCTGTTACAACAGAGATACTACAAACGGATGGCTTTAACAAAGAGAAGTTTATTTTCTCACAGTCTAGTAGGCTACAAGTCCAAATTAAGGGCATCAGTTCCAAGAGAATGCTTTCTCTGTCAGCTCTGGAGGAAGTCCGTGTCATCAATCTTCCCTTGGTCTAGCAGATTCTCTGTGCAGGAACCTCAGGTCCAAAGGACAAACTCTGCACCTGGCACTGCTTTCTTGGTGGTATGAGGTTCCCATGTGACTCTGCTCACTTCTCTCTTTTATATCTCAAAAGAGATTGTCTCAAGACACTGTCCAATCTTGTATACCTCATAAATATAACTGCTGCTAATCCATCTTATTAGATCATAGTGATTGAATTTACGACACATAAGGAAATCACATCAGATTACAAAATGGTACACAAATTATACAATACTGGGAATCGTGACCCAGCCAAGTTGACTGATATTTTTGGGGGACACAATTCAATCCACGACAGAAACTAATGAAGGACAGATTGTCAAGAAGAAAGTAACTTTCATTAGTATCAGTGGCCAGAAAACACTA
Organism: Dugong dugon; assembly: GCA_030035585.1. Lineage (NCBI taxonomy): Eukaryota > Metazoa > Chordata > Mammalia > Sirenia > Dugongidae > Dugong > Dugong dugon. The sequence continues at coordinate 20,770,933 of CM057460.1, forward strand.
TTTCATTTGGTAATCATAAAGTTATTGGAGACATTATTAAGGAGTTGGTGGGATCACAAACAATATCCAGTGGTTGAATAATGAAGGGAAGTTAGAGAAAGGCTTGATGGAAACCACCATTTATTATGAACCTACTATGTACCAGACATAATGTAGTGGCCTATTAAAAATACCTTTCCATACATTTCATGATTATGAATTACTACCCTCTTTCATAAAAATTCCAATCCAAGCACCTAGATAATATGTTCAGAGTTAACAGCTTCTGAGTAAATTTAGGAGCCCTAGTGGCTGGTTAAGGGCTGGGCTGCTAACCAAAAGGTCAGCAGATTGAATCCACCAGCCTCTCCTTGGAAACCCTATGCAACAGTTCTACTCTGTCCTTTAGGGTTACTATGAGTCAGAATTGACTTGACAACCTGTGAGTCTGAATTTAAACATAGGTCTGTCTGACACTAAAGTCCATGCTTGTTACACTGGACAAAGTGAAAAACTGAATGTTGACTATTTTTTAAAGGAGGTTGACTTTTGAGAGAAGGTGAGATAAAAGACTATTGCTAAAGGGGATTCAGAATCGAAGAAGGTTTTTTTTTTTTTAGGGTAGGCCAACCTGAATATAGGCTAAGAGGAGCAAATCAATAAAGAGGAAAAAATAAAAGGCACAAAGTTCAGAAGATTAGTTCTCCAGATGAGTGGAGTCTATTATCTGAGTGTTTAGGTAAAGAATAAGAAAGGACATTGAAACTGTAGTTATGGTGGAAGGAAGTTTCAAGATGTCTTGCCAAATTGTTTCTTTTACTCTAAGACTCTGTTCTCAACTGGGGGAAATCTTGTTGCCCCAGATACATTAAGCAATGTCTGGAGACATTTTTGGTTATGACAACTGGAAAGGGAGGCTGCTATTGTCATCTAGTGGGTAGAGGCCAGGTATGCTGCTTAACATCCTGCAATACATAGAACAGCTTCCCATAAAAAAGGAGTATTCAGCCCATAATGTCAATAGCAATCACCCGTATGTCAGTTTGCTGTACCATGGTGGCTTGTGTGTTGCTATGATGCTGGAAGCCACACTACCAGTATTTCAAATACCAGTAGGGTCACCCATGGTGAACACATTTCAGTGGAGCTTCCAGACTAAGACGGATTAAGAAGAAGGCTTGGCAAATCAGCCAGTGAAAACCCTGTGTGTCACAATAGAACCTTGTCCAATATAGTGCTGGGGGATGAGCCTCCTAGCTTACAAGGCACTCAAAATACGTGGTGGTCACAACAATGGACTTGAGCACACCAACAACCATGAAGATGGTGCAGGAATGGGCAACATTTCTTTCCGTTGTACGTGGGGTTGCCATGAATCAGAGCCGACTCAATGACAACTAACAATAATAACAAATGTCAGTAGTTCTAGAGTTGAGAAACCCTATTTTTGGAGGTAATATATGAGATTATCTTCAGATTGAGGGGCTTGGAAGAATGTGTAGAAACTTCAAGAGAATAACCTAAATTTAAAATAGCTGCTGAAGGGAAGAGTAGAAGTGCTTATAATGGCCAGGGGATAGAAAGGGGTTGATCAAAATCTATATACTTATAACATTTAGTGTGCCCATGAAATAAACTAATGGGCAAAACTGAATTTAATTTACAAAGAATGAGTGAGATGACAACTCTTGTACTTATGGATGTGGATATCTGGGAGAAAGATTTGTTACAGATCATGGAGAGTATGAGGCAGGATTATGCCACTGTCCTGCCTGCCTCTACTTGTTCACCTGCCACTCAGACCTCAACCCACTTGCCATCTGCCTTCTGTTCCCCTGTCTTTACTAAACCTACTCCAATTACTCAGGCCTCCAAATACTTTCTTATCCTTTAATTTAAGAGACAAGCTACATCTCTTACTCTCCTTGACGTTTCAACGTCTGTCACTGTTGACCACATGATTCTTCTGGGAACAATATCTTTTGTAATGCCACAACTTTGTTGTATTCTGGCCACTAGTTTTTAGTCCCCTTCCTGGCTTCTATTTTTGTATCAGGTCAGTACATTTACACTTTTTAAGGGTTCTGTCTTAGGTCCTCTTCATAGCTCACAGATATCTCCATCTGAAAGTTTCGTAAGCACCCTCAATCGCATACAGATAAAGCTGAACTATTATTTCCCTGAAAACCTCCTTTTCTTTGTATATTTTAGCACTAATGATATCCACATAAATAGAGATGGCTGTGTTAGTTAAGAGCATGAATGTGACTGGAAATGCAAATTGATGGCCATTTAAACATACTAGATTTTATTCTGTCATATAAAAATGCCAGGTATCTACTGTTCAGCCGTCACATCTTCATGCCAGCCACCGGAAAGAAAGAAAGAGAAGAACACATCTGATTCACTTCAGGACTCTTCCATGAAGCTGTATATGCCACTGCAGTGTATAGCCTACTGGCCAGAACTTAGTCACATGCAACAGTGAGCTTCAAATAAAGCTACTTAATGTAGTCATTATTCTAGTTGGCTCTGAGTCCAGCTGAACAAGAGAGAGGACTCTAGTTTGTAGAATAGACACTGGGACACTATCTTTTCATGTCTTTGGTTTAATTTCTGGGATATTCTTTCAAATTTACTTTTTATATTTCTTTTCTATTGTAGCTGTAACAAATTACCACAAATTTGGTAGCTTAAAAGAAGTTAATTATCTTACAGTTCCTTTTCTGGTCTGCTGACCTCAACTCCCTGCTGATCAAGAAATTTTCACTCTGCCATTTTGTCATCCTATCCAGTTCTAAAAAGAAACTTTTTTTTCCTATTCTAAGTCAGTTGGAATTTCTGGATGTCTCTGAAAATCTTTTGGTCCATCCTTTCCCCCCTGCACTCATGTATATAAGATGAACAATGATTCGGAAAACCAAATGAGTTACAAATTAGTATTAGCCGTAAAGTTAAGCACTAGGCTAACAAGTCTGTATTTGAAATGTTGAGAAATTATGGACTTGTAGATCCATAAAGAGAAGTCCCTGAGCAGCACAAACAGGAGAGTGCTGGGGTACTAACTGGATGGTTGGAGGTTTGAACACACTCAGAGGCACCTTGGAAGAAAGGCCTGGAGTCTGCTTCCAAAAGCTCACAGAATGAAAACCTTATGGAGCACAGTTCTACTCTGAAACACATGGAGTCACACACAAGAGTATTTTAATTCTTCAATCTTATCATTCTGAAACACTGGTATAAAAAATATTCTATAGCTTGTTTCTCTTATTCCTGGGGAATTAGTGGCTACTTGCTATTGTATTCTTTCAAGATTTTAAACTCCATTTAAGGAATATTTGTAGTCCTTATGGCACCAATATTCTGGCCCATAATTTTTGCCAAAAACTGCTTGGTTTTAACCTGGATAATAGAGATTTTCTTATAGAACTGCTATGAGGAATCCAGGAACATAGAAAGTAGTCCTAATGGGGTTTTAAGGAACAGATAAAATTACTCTATGTATTATTTGAATGGTTTCAGTACCTAGTATATCCTCAATAAATTGTTCAGTATCTTCAGTGATTTGTCCCTTTATATCTATTAAGCTCTACAAAGACTCCAGAAAAGACTGAACTTAGTTAACAACTCTGATGATGTTAATGATTTCAATGAAAGTAACACATTGATTTAGATTCTTAAGTGGGTACTACATTTTTTGGCTATATGAAGTGTTGCATTCATTTCTATTATTAAAACAGCTTAAAGCATTAAAATGGGAGGAAGAACTTTTAGAAAGATTTTACCTTTCATGTCTCTCTTTTCCAAAAACATTTGGTTTAGGAAGGTTTTGCCACTCATGGTTTTCTTTTCTAAAAAGCATTTGGCAAGTGATTAAAAGTTTGGCTGCAAACCAAAAGGTCGGCAGTTCGAATCCACCAGGCACTCCTTGGAAACCCTAGGGGCAGTTCTACTTGGTCCTGTAGGGTCACTATGAGTTAGAATCAACTCAATAGCACACAACAACAGTACACTATATATAGTATATATATTGTAGGACTATGGGATTCCTGGTGGTACAGTGGTTAAGCATTGGACTGTCAACTGAAAAGTCAGCCATTCGAACCCACCAGCTGCTCTGTAGGAAAGAGATGCAGCAGTCTGCTTCTGTAAAGATTACAGCCTTAAAAATCCTGGAGGGGCAATTCTACTCTTTTCTGTAGGGTTGAAATCCGCTCAACAGCAACGGGTACATATATATATAAAGGCCAAATTCAAGAGTAATGATATACTCATATTTTAGATTAAGTCCTCCTGGAAGTGTAATAATTATACATGTTTATAAACAAAATAGGAGCCCCGGTGGTGCAGTGGTTAAGAGCTCAGCTGCTAATCAAAAGATCAGAAGTTCTAATCTACCAGCCACTCCTTGGAAACCCTATGGGCCAATTCTACTCTGTCCTATAGGGTCACTATGAATTGGAATCAACTCAACTGCAAGGGGCTTGGTTTTAGTTTTTATATGAAATATGTATATATATAATATTATAAATATTATATATGCACATATAACATATTTTTACGGGAGCAAAACAAGTTTTATTCTATTAGTAGTAAATTCCGAAGAACGGACTTCATAATTGCTGAGATAATAAGTTCTAGTTTTACATCACTAATAAGCTCTTAGAAGGCCTAGTTTCATCTAAATTCAGCTTACACTGAATTGAACTTTGCTTCTTTCTTATTTCTGTCTGTGTCTACACGATTCTTGGTGTGTCTAGTCTCTCTCTTTTTAGCTCCCCTTACCCATTGTAGCCTTCATCATCAACTCTCATTTCCTCGCTCCTGGAAGGTAACCTCCTCCATGAATTTCTTGCATCTTGCATGCTGCTGCCAGTTCAGTCATACATAAATACCCTATTTTTACTGTTGTGCCTCAATGCTTGAAACTTTTAGTGACTCCTTTTTCAACTAGGATAAAGTCAGAATTTCTAAAACTGCTTTTTCATGTCATTCATAATCTTTCCATCAAACTATAATTCTCATTGCTCCCCAGCAATGACTCTCTGCTCTAATAAAGATTGTCTTCTGGGTGTTTCCCAAATATACCCTCCACTTATTTTCTACCATTTCTTTGCATATATCATTCCCTTGTTTTGATATATTCAAAACTGAAAAAAAAATTGGAACACTACCTAAATCAAAGGGGTACTTATGAAAGCTAATCACTATGGATCAGTTTTTTGTAAGAAATCTATAAGCTTGGGTGCTTATATCTCTGAATTCCCAAGGCAGAAATTAAAAAAAAAAAAAAAAAGCATTTCTTTTTGCATTTAGTCTATTGCTTTAATCATTAATTTTTTGAGCAAGTTATCTTTCCACCTCTTTGCAGCGGGGTTTAACACCATTTGGCTGGACTTCCCTAATGATTCCACAATTTAGGAAAATTATAATTACCTAGTGGGATCTCAATAAATACTTGTTTATTTTCAGACTGAATGGAATAACAAAGCATCAAGTACTAATTGTACAAAAGGAAATTAATTCCTGTGGTTAGCAATTCTGTGGTAATCCACAGGAAAATATGATATGGACAAGATAGAGAAGGAAATATCTAATAATAATTAAAATAATAATATCTACACAAATGACAGATGAATTGGTATTTCTTAAAAAGAAAAAAAATCCAAGAATTATTGAAATACTAAATAAATCTGAGAAAAATAATACAATTTTAATTAAAAAACACACATACATATTATCTTATTTTTTCAGATAAGTTCTTAAAGCTTTTTAAAATTTATTAATGGAAATTATATATGATATGGTCTTAATAATCACTACCATTTATTGGTTGCTTACTACATACCAAGGGTTCCTCAAAGTACTTTATATGCACACTCTCATTTGATCTTTTTGAGAGTAATTAATACCTCTTTCTCAGTCAGAGTAAGCAAGGTTAAGCTGCAGACAACTGGAAAGTAATGGTTGCTTAATGAGCAAAGTTTTCTTACTCATGCTGTGCATCCAGGGCTGGCTTGCTGAAGCTCTGCTCCACCTTGTCTGAAGGACATGGCCAGGCATTGTGACACAGGGACATTGACGTTGGGAACCATGTGTTGCTTCTCTGATCATTCTGTTTGAAAGTGATACATATATCATGCCCATGCACATTTTATTGGCTAGACTGAACAGGAATGCATGGTTCTTCCACAGGGAGGGGCACAAAAAGGAGAGGTATTGGATAAGGGTGACAGGAAAGACTGTCTACCACATCCTCTTCCTCTACATGAAAAACTTAATATCTTGAGGTTAAGTAACATGTCCAAGCTCACACAACTAGCAAGCTGTTAGACCAGGATTCAAACTTGAGTAACTCTGATTGCCAAAACACGATATTACAGTTGCATTGCGTGCCTCTGTCTGGTTAGAATGTGGTTAAATAATTTAGAATTTCCCTTGGCACTGGGAAAAAAAAAAAAACAACAGAGAATGTAGTCTGATAAATGCATTTATAGGCAATCCATGGTAGAACTGCTATTTTACTAACGAAATCTCGCAATTTGTTTTCCTCCTTTTTTCTTCATCTGGCCGTGTCATCACACTCAGTTTTTATATGACAATTTTTACATAAAGTATATATATAATTTTTTTGGAGGTAAAAGTGGTGAGGAAGTGCTTGCCAATGTTTAATGGAATGTGAGCTATGATGAGGTTATGGGAAAACAACATACTTTCCTGACTTAGAAATAGGTGGAAATTTGTTCCAATCATCGTGGTCTTAGTTCCAGTTCTTAGGACTGTTTGACATTGTTAAGCTTTCTAACTAAAGAGTTCAAGTTGACTTCTGATATAACTCATTTCTCTTTGATTACTATGGAATATTGTGATACTCTTTAATTGTGTCATATAATGCTTAGAGGCCAAATCTTTTATGGACACTTAATACTGACAATGGCATTTATGACATTTATATGGTTCTCTCTGAGAATCTAAAATATGTAGACATTATCTGGGTGATTACTTTTTATGCAACAAATATTTTATGGGTTTGGAGAATTCTTCCCTCTTCAAAGCTGAGTGGATACACACACACACACACACACACACACACACACATGCACACATATATATATGTATGTGTGGTGCACACCAGGGAACCCTGGAGGCAGAATGCTTAAGAGCTCAGCTGCTAACCAAAAGCTCAGCAGTTTGAACCCGTCAGCCTCTCTGCGGGAGAAAAGAGCTGGTGACCTTCTATAAAATTTGCAGCCTATAAAACCCTATGGGGCAGTTCTATTCTGTCATATAGGGTCACTATGAGTCAGAATCCACTGGATGCACACAATAACATATGCATATACATATATATGTTTTTCTGCACCACCAATGTTTTAACTAGTGAATGTATTTTTCAATATGCTTTTAAAAATAATGTAGAAAGATAGTGTATAGTGTTAGTCTTTCTTGCTATTTAGTTTGCTGAATATTCTAGTCGCATGAGAATTTCTAGGTAATATAAAACACACCCCTGGCAGCAATGAGGATTTACTGTTCAACGGTTTCATTCCTGGTTTCTTGTAGACTGCATTTGCCAGTAGGGTTGGTAGAAAATCAGCACTGATAAAAAGGTTCTGAGGATGTAAAACTCAGAGGTGAATGAGGGCTTATTAAGAACCCTACTCTGAGGATGTTAAAATGTGTAAAATGCTGTAAGTATTTATAGCATTTGAGATTGTCCTTGTCTTAGTTATCTAGTGCTGCTATGACAGAAATACCACAAATGGGTGGCTTTAACAAACAAAAATTTATTTTCTCACAGTTTAGTAGGCTAGAAGTCTGAATTGAGGGTGCTAGCTTCAGGCGAAAGCCTCTCTCTCTCTGTTGGCTCTGGAGGAAGGCTCTTGTCTTTTTTGAGTTTCTGCTCCTGGGTGATCTTCATGTGACCTGACATCTCTCTTCCCCCATCTCTGCTCCCTTGCTTCTTTATTAAATCTCTTTTATATCTGGAAATAAATTGACCTATGACATATCCTACACTAATACTGTCTTGTTAATATAACAGAGAAAACCCATTGCCAAACGGGATTACAATGACATGTATAGGGATTAGAATTTACAACACATACTCTTGGGAGACACAATCCAGTCCATCACAGTCCAAATTAAATATCTTATTATTAATCACCCTAGTATATATTCTCATCCATTTGAATATAGGCTTCCTGAGGTCAGCAACATTGCTTGTTTTATTCACAACGTTACTACTACTAAGCGTAGTACTCGGTACAGAGTATATACCCTGTATTATGTGTTGAAGAAATAAAGAGATAGTACTTAAGGAAATACCTTCCAAGAATAGAACTTCGATTTAAATTACTGTGGAGTTCTTAATTTGCAATTAAGTATAATTATCTACAACTTATAGATAATTATTTTATTAATGAAAAATGATATACCAATTTGAGATAAAAGTCACACTAACAAAGTAATTTTACTTTAAAATTAACATTAGGAGGAACAGTTATGGAATTTGAAAGTTATTTTGAGCTACTTTTTCTCCTTATACTTGAGTGGTACTGCATTGAAACTTGTACAACTGACTCTTGATTAATAAATTCTCACAATTTCGTTTCAGAAGCTTAACAACATTTTCAGACTCTTTTAATCCTACCAGGCACTAGTCAGAATTTCTAAAGTCACAGCAACATCTAGTTGGAAAGCAGATTTGGCTTCCTTAAATATTTTCTTTTAAATGTAAGACAGTCTCACTTCTAGGTCGTGTCTCACATTATTTTCACTGGAAATAAGTCATCCATGAATACATCCGACCTGAGCACTCCAAGATTTTTCCTGATGTGTCTACCAGATTGTCTCAAAGTATTTAGTCCATTTTGGTAGACAAACATGATTTTTTTATAATGACAATTCAGTATAGGACATTAAGTGTGAATGCTAAAATTAATGCTTAGTTATTGTTTGATCACATAACTCTTCATAGTATCTAAAATTATGAAAAAAATTTGCATCTATAGAGCTTGCCTACTGTTTGCAGCCATGTGTATGGACATGAAGCTGTATTTATTTACTAAAAAAGTTTTTGTATACTTATATGCTTCTAAACTAGAAGTAGTCTTTGTCTTAAGACATTTATAATCCTATGGACTCTGTTCACAAAGCCACTGTGGTTGAATACGCTAGTATCACAAAAACAACTGGCTTTTATTGTGAATTACAGTTTTTATAACATTTCATATTTTGTATGTGATCCTCTCATCAGCCATATGCTGTAGACAGAATATTTATTTATTTCCTTATTTTTTATTATTGTTAAAAGTATACACCAAGCCAACCATTTCTACATGTACAGTTCGGCGACAGTGATTACATTCTTCAAGTTGTGCAGTCATTCTCACTGTCATTTCTGGGTTGTTAATTTTCCATTGACATAAACTCACTGCCCCCTAGACTTTCTATCTGACCTTTTGCGTTTCTGTTGTCAGTTTGATTCCATATCGAAAGTTCTTCCAAAAAGTACGATATTCGAGGCATATTTTGTTTACTAAATAAGCTAACTTGTTATTTGGTTTAAAGGACACTTCAGAGGATTTTTTTGTTTTGTTTTAAGGTTTAATGTTTAGAGTTGATCGCAGGGCAATAGTTTCTAGGGTTCATCCAGCCACAATGGCTCCAGAAATTCTGGAGTCCATGACAAATTACAACTCTGTTCTGCATTTTTACCCCTTTTGATCAAGATTATTCTATAAAATCTCTGATCAAAATGTTCAGTAATAGTAGTGAGGTACTATTCCATTCTTCTGATCTCATGGCAAAGGAGGCATTTGTTCATTAAAGCAATAGGCATACATTCCATTTCCTCCTCCTGTTCCTGAATCTCCCTCTTTCTCTGCTGCTCCAGGTGAATAGAGAAAAATTGCTATATCTTAGATGGTCATTTACAACCTTTATTAAAATTATTTTTTTATTTCATTGAGTTTTTGATGAAAATTTACACAGCATTTAGGTTCCCATTTGACAATTTCCACACAAATTGTTCAGTGACATTAGTTACATTTATCACAATGTGTCAACTTTCTCTTTAAATGTGTTCTTTTTTTTCCATTTCCAGTACTTGTCTCCCTGCCCTCTTATTTTCTCATCTTTGTTTTTGAGTAATTGTTGACCTTTAGTCTCATACAGATTGTTTTTAAGTAGAGCACCAATCCTATGGGTAATATCCTTTAATTTTGTGTGCTGCTCTGTTATTTCACTAAAAGTTGATCTCAGGGAATAGCTCAGTATAGGTGTTAAGACTATCTCAGAATGATAGTTTTAGGGAGTCCTCTATTCTCAACTGTTCCAGTTTGTCTGGATTTTTTTTTTTTTAAGAATTTGATTTCTGCTCTACATTTTTTTCCCATTTCATCTGGAACCGTCTGTTGTGACCTCATCCAGAATGGTCAGCAGTGGTAGCCAGGTACCATCTAGATCTTCTGGTCTCAGGGGAGATGAGGTTGTGGCTTGTGGAGACTTGTTTCTTCTCTGAGCTTTTGGTTACCTTCTTTCTGTTTTGCTCCAGGCAAGTAGAGACCTATAGTTGTGTCTTAGATGGATGCTCACAAGCTTTTAAGACCACAGACACTACTTACTCACTAGGATGCAGATCATGATTTTTATGAACTGTTATGCCAATTATCAGAGTTGTCCCATGAGACTATGGTCCTAAGCTTTCAAACCCAGAAAATCAATCTTGGACAGTGTTTAGTTATGTCTGATGAGTACCCATATTTGTATCTTCACCCATATGTTTGTATTTACATATACTACAGATAGTTCTCCATGGTGAAGGTCCTTTATGACCAGCTAATGAAGAAAGCTCCACACGTCTGTCAGTTTGTTGTACTGTGGTGGCTTGTTTGTGATTCTGGAAGCTATGCCACTGGTTTTTTAAATACCAGCAAGGTCATCCATAGTGGATGGGTTTCATCTGAGCTTCCAGAATAAGACAAACTAGGAAGAAGGATCTGATGGTCTACTTCTGAAAAAAATTAGCAGTAAAACACTTACGAATATCAGCAGAACATTATCTGATAGTGCCAGAAAATGAGCCTCTCTGGTTGGAAGGCATTCAAAATACAACTAAGGAAGAACTGCCTCCTCAAAATAGAGTCTACTGTAATGACATGGATGGAGTCAAGCTTTCAGGACCTTCATTTGCTGATGTGGAGTGACTCAAAATGAAAAGAAAGAGCTACAAACATCCATTGACAATAGGAACGTGGAATGGAAAGTTGGAAAATTGGAAGTCATCAAAAATGAAATGGAACACATAAACATCCATATCCTAGGCACTAGTGAGCTGAAAGGGACTGATATTGGCCATTCAGAATTGGACAATCATATGACCTACTATGCTGGGAATGGCAAATTGAAGAGGAATGGTGTCACATTCATCATCAAAAAGAACATTTCAAGATCTATCCTGAAGTACGACTCTGTCAGTGATAGGATAATATCCATATGCCCAAAAAGAAGACCAGTTACTACGATTATTCATATTTACTCACCAATCGCTAATGACAAAGATGAAGAAATTGAAGATTTTTCCAACTTTTGCAGTCGGAAATTGATCAAATTTGCGATCAAGATGCATTGATAATTACTGGGTATTGGAATGCAAAAGTTGGAAACAAACAAGAAGGAACAGTAGTTGGACAATATGACCTTAGTGATTCAACCTATGCTCAAGATCACATGATAGAATTTTGCAAGACCAAAGACTTCTTCATTGCAAATACCTTTTTTCTACAACATAAGTGGTGACCATACATCTGGACCTCACTGGATGGAATACACGGGAATCAAATTGATTACATCTGTGCAAAGAGCTGATGGAAAAGCTCAATATCAACATTCAGACCAAGGCCAAAGGCTGACTGCTGAACAGACCAGCAATTGCTCAATATGCAAGATCAAGTTGAAGCTGAAGAAAATTAGAACAAGTCAATGAGAGCCAAAGTATGACCTTGAGTATATTCCACCTGAACTTAGATATCGTCACAAGGATAGATTTGACTCAAACACTAATGACTGAAGACCAGACAAGTTGTGGAGTGACATCAAGGATGTCATGCATGAAGAAAGCAAGAGGTCATTAAAAAGACAGGAAAGAAATAAAAGACCAAAATGGGTGTCAGAAGAGACTCTGAAACCTGAACTTGAACATAGAATAGCTAAAGCAAAAGGAAGAAATGATGAAGTCAAAGAACTGAACAGAAGATTTCAAAGAGTGGCTTGAGAAGACAAAGTAAAGTATTATAATGAAATTTGCAGAGACATGGACTTAGAAAACCAAAAGGAAAGAACACATCTGGCATTTCTCAAGCTGAAGGAATTGAAGAAAAAATTCAACCCTCTAGCTGCAATAATGAAGGATTCTATGGAGAAAATGTTAAACAACACAAGAAGCATCAAAAAATGATGGAAGTGTTACTGTACCAAATGAATTGGTCAACATTCAGCCATTTCAGAAGGTAGCATATGATCAAGAACCCTTGAGATGCAGAAATTACTGAACTGCTAGAAATTCAAGCTGGATTCAGAAGAGGATGTGGAATGAGGGATATCATTGCTGATGTCAGATGGATCTTGGCTGAAAGCAGAGAATACCAGAAAGATGAATTTCTGGCAGTTCCCTATTGATGCACTGCTGTGACTGCTTTTGAATAATCGTCAGAAAAATTTTACTTTTGTGTGATATTAATGATATTGGTCAATGATTTCTGCATTCTATTGGATCACCTTTCTTTGGAGTAGGTACAAATATGGATCTCTTCCAGTTGGTTGGCCAGGTAGATGTCTTCTAAATTTCTTGGCATAGATGAATGAACACTTCCAGGGTCTGCATCCTTTTGTTGAAACACCTCAGTGGGTATGCCATCAATTTACAGATCCTTGCTTTTCGTCAATGCCTTCAGTGCAGCTTGGACCTCTTCCTTCAGTACCATTGGTTCTTACCTAAAGCTGCAGTGCTTTTTTTTTTTTTTTTTTAATATCTCGCATTCCCCCTCATTTTTGAATGATAACTTTGCTGGGTAAATAATTGTTGATTGGCAATTGTTTTCACTCAGTATTTTATATATGTTGGCCCCTTGTCTTCTAGCCTCTAGAGTTTCTGGGGAGAAATCTTCACTGATTCTTAGTAAATACCTTTGGTATGTTATATTGCATTTTTCTCTTGTTTCTTTCAGAATTGTCTCCTTGGTTTTCAAGAATTTTATTAGGATATGGTGGGGAGTTGATCTTTTTGTGCTTGTTTTAAATGGGGTTCATGTAGCTTCCTGTATTTGTAAGCTTGGTTATCTGTTCAGGTCTGGGAAACTCTCTCTGATTATCTCTTAGAAAATTTTTTCTATGCCTTTCTTGTTGTCATAGTGCTCTTATGTTCCAATAATTATAATGTTATATTATTAATTGGATTCTATATTTCCTTCTGGATTTGTTTGCTTTTCTTTGTTCTTTTCTCTTGATTCTCTTGACACTTGATAAATTCAGTGATTTTGTCTTCTAGTTCATTTACTCTATCTTCTGTCTGTTTGACTCTATTGTTGAGTGCTTCACTTGCTTTTTCTAATCCAATTGCTTTATTCTTTAGTTCTAGTAGATCTCTCTCTTTTTCTTTTGTTATTGTTTGTTTGTTTTTGTTTTCAATTTCCTCTTGGAATCTCTCATTTTGTTCCTCCGTTTGTTTCCTGATCTCCACTAGTTTGTTTTCTGTGTGCTTTTTAATTTCTGTAAACATATTTAACACCATACTCTGAACATTACCTATTCTTTTCCTGAGTCTGGCCTCCACAGGAGAAATTTCCTCTTCTTTGTGATTTGTTTTTGATTGTTCTTTCTTCTCTTGTGATTTTGTATCCCATGGGGAAGCTCCACTCCACTCCACCGGGCGGCTATGAGTCAGAATTGACCCAAGAGTAGTGGACTTGGCATTTTTTCTTGAGAAAAACTAGGCAACACTCTTTTCCTTAGGTTTTTTCCAGTGCTCATTCCGGAGCTCTGGATGCTTGATCTCTGGAATTCAATATGCACACGTGTGGTGGGTTTTAGCTGGTTGCAGACACTGATGTATGTGGTGGGGCTCAACTTTTCTGTGGTGAAGGTGGGGGGCTCACTATATCTTTCCCCCCTGGGCACCCCTGCACAACCTCTCCCATGGTGTCCTATTGTGGGCAAGGAACCAGCTGTTTCCCTCTATGTTGCCCATCTGTTCAAAATATTCTCCTTGTCCTGCTGCCCTTGCAGTTCCTCCTGGTCCTAGTTCCTGTCTGTCTTTGGCCTCAGTGAGATTCAATGACACTATCACAGCGCCATGATCTCCCTTTGCCCCCTCCCAAATCACACACTGCAAACTCCCAAGGCCAATTTGTGTTGCCTTAAAAAATTGGGCTACAATTCCTCAGATTAGCACTCTTTCTGTGTTCCCTGTTTGGGGTGTTGCCCAGCCCCATCCCAAAATGACTGTGATGAGTGAGTATTCCAGATGTTAGTGGGTAGATTATCCTAGCTTCTGTGACAACCCCTCTCCTCTTCTCCCCTGCCTCTGGACTCACCCCAACTCTCCAACGCTTATCGGCTGTCCTGGTTTCTGAGATCTTAGTCTGTGCTTGTTTTTATTTGTTGTTTAGTGGGTTAGTTACTGGGGGAGTAAATGGGAACATCCGCACACTTTGCCATCTTGCTCTTCCCTCCACTTGCAAGCTTTTAAGACTCCAGGTACTATGCAACAAACTAGAAGGTAGAAAAGAAGTACTAAAACTTATCTTAGGTAAATTACCTGGGATGTTTCATGAAACCACGACCTTAAAACTCCAAGACAAGAAATCAGATTCCATGAGGTGCTTGGTTGTACATAAGCAGCCTCTACAGCAGCAACATAGTATTTAATAACTTCCCTAGTGAATAAGACTAAAACTTACAGCAGTTATCTGCTGAAGTTCACAAAGTTAATGAAGACAGAATTCAGATTTCCATTTAATACTTTTTTCATCATGGCAAATTTTTTTGTTCCTTACATGTGTAGCATATTTTACTTATAATTTTTATAGTGTTTATATATCATTCTTATGTGAGTTTTATTGGCCTGAGTAAATTTCTATTAACTTGTGGAATTGGTCTGGTAATAGTATGTTTCTGGATTTAAAAAGCTTTATACAAGAATCTAGACCAGTATTTCTCAAATTGTGGCCTACAGATTACCTCTGACAGAATCAACTATTCTGATTGTTCCTTGGATCCACCTTCTTATTAAGAATCTCTGAAGACAAGATGAAGATATGTATTACAATGTGTATTAAAATGTGCCCTCTGGGTGATGCATAAAGTGCATACCTGCAAAAGTAACAATAATCTTAACTAGTGAAGTTAAGAGCTATGGCTGCTAACCAAAAGGTCTACATTTCAAATCCACCAACCACTCCTTGGAAACCTATGGGGCAGTTCTACTCTGTCCTATAGGGTTGCTGTGAGTCAGAATTGACTTGACGGCAATGGGCTTGGTTTTTGTTTGGTTAGTGAAGGAAGATGATAAAACTTGTAGGTAAGGAAGTTATTGGTAAATTATTTTTAATACT
Organism: Dugong dugon; assembly: GCA_030035585.1. NCBI lineage: Eukaryota > Metazoa > Chordata > Mammalia > Sirenia > Dugongidae > Dugong > Dugong dugon. The sequence goes on from CM057460.1 coordinate 20,786,526, forward strand.
AAACAAGTTTTGATGACTAGAGGGTAATGAATTATTATACAATGCTTATCTATGAAGGTTATGGAATAAAAATTATATTTTAGAATTATTAACCTAATATATATATTATATAATATATATCAACCTAATATATATAACCTATAATGCAAGATAGCCAAGGGATAAAAGAAATTGTGTGCAAGATAATATTTAGAAAGGTATTTCACAAATTCAGTCACAAAACAGTGTAAGCATAGAATAGAATAAGATTAATGAAAATAGAAAAGAAAAAAAAGAACTTAAGAGACTCTTGGGAGGAAAAATAAACTTGAGATTGGGTATGATGTATGAGACAGAATGACTTTGGGCTTCTGAACTGATAATAAAACAATAGTACCAGAAACAGTGAAAGTGGGAAAGGAAACTATTTGACGTAAGAATAATTTCCCTGGTGTAAGTATTTTAAATTTTAGGATTCAGCCAAGATATAGTTAGAAATGTGGATTATAGTAAATTCAAGATGGAGTTAGAAAAGTGATTTGAAAAATATCATCACCGAGGTGATACTGGAAACAATGAAAGTATAAGAGCTGTCTAAGAAAATAAAAAAGGAAACAGAATATTGATGATAAAGAATTATTCAATAGAGGCATCGGTTGATAGTGAACACACTCACAGAGTACTGTTCTAAGCACACGTGTTAAGTCGTTTAATTTTCCCAAAAATCCTATGAGGAGGCTACTATATTATCCACTTCTTATGGATAAGGAAAATGAGGTACAAAGGTGTCTAGTAATGGTATAAGATCCCAGAATTTGAATATAGCAAAACCAGAATTCAAACTCCAGAGGTCTAGCTCCATAGGCCATGATCTTGATGCTCTTGATACTCTACATTTCTGTCTCAATTATGAATGCTAATGAGAAAGGGAACCAAAGAAGAAGTTTCTTGCACCTGTGAATAACCAAAGAACGAGAGGCACTAAGTTCTTGGAAATTCAACAATAGATTTATGGAATATCTATAAAATGTGTTCGTTTATTGACCACCCACTATGGATACAACTATAAACAATAAAGGCAAAAATTCCAACCATGGGAGAAAATTTTAAGGTTAGTGAAAGTGATAATATTTCTGTATTACTGACCTCTAGGTAAAAGTAAATAAGAAAGATATACAAAGGATAAGCTCAAAATCATCCTGTTGCTAATTATAAAAATTAGCATCCTAGCAGATGCTAAATAATTAAAAATACCTAAATCATAAAGGAGAATTGTCTATCCATTCATCAACCCTAAAGTTGATAAGTCATTTCAGTCCTAGTCCAACCAGTTTGGAAACATTTCAAAGATAAATTACAAAGAATATGAATGCAACTGATTCCCAGTGCCTAATAAAACGGCAGGTAGATCAAGAACAAACACACACTATTATTTTATTAAAGTGTGCCTAAACTCTGTTGAAGAGATATTATTTCTGTGAAGTCAGAAAAGACGAAGCAGTATATAGTAACTGAGTTTATTTTATGTGTAAACATTGCATATCCCAAAGGATGAAATTGTAGCAAGTCACTTGAACACATTCCTATTCTAATGAGATACTGATTTCATGGGGCAGACATAGTAGAATATCTCCATACAGGTCTATGGTTTAGTATCTGTTCCTTATCTTTTTAAGTCCAGTAACATGTTCTTATTGGGTAACCCTTGAGTTGGTGGGAATTGATTCATGGTCACCACTGAATGTGGTGAAGATCATTCAGCTATTAGCTTGTCTAGGAGAGTAATCCCAGCCTGGTTATTGCTAATGGTCTCTTAACTTTCCCCCTTCCATTTTAAAAATTCCACAAAACTTATTTTCCTGAAATACAGTTCATTAATGTATTAATTGTTCAACAAAAATATATTGAGTTTCTGGCATGTGTAAGGCACTCAGTGAAGTGTTGTTTTAATGATCTTGCTTGAAATTTGATAATATTTAGAATAATTCTTGACTGGTTTTTCTTTTATGCTTACACAATGCACAGATACAATTACTGTTGCTGTCATTAGGTGCCATCAAGTCAGTTATGACTCATAGCTACCCTATGTACAACAGAACAAAACACTGCCCAGTCCTGCGCCATCCTCACAATCTTTGTTATGCTTGAGCCCATCACCGCAGCCACTGTGTCAATCTATCTCCTTGAGAGTCTTCCTCTTTTTTGCTGACCCTCTATCTCGCCAACCATGATGTCTTTCTCCAGGGATTGGTCCCTCCTGACAACATGTCCAAAGCATGTGAAACGAAATTTCACCATCCTTTTTTCTAAGGAGCATTATGACTGTACTTCTTCCAGCACAGATTTGTTTGTTCTTCCGGTGGTTCATGGTATACTCAGTGTTTTTCACCAACACCATAATTCAAAGCTGCCAATTCTTCTTCAGTCTACTTTATTCATTGTCCAGCTTTCACATGGATGTGAATTGATTGAAAATACCATTGTCTGGGTCAGGCACACCTTAGTCCTCAAAGTGACATCTTTGCTTTTCAACACTTTAAAGAAGTCTTTTGTAGCAGATTTGCCCAATGCAACACATCATTTTACTTCCTGACCTCTGCTTCCACGGGTGTTGATTGTGGATCCAAGTAAAACGAAATCCTTGACAACTTCAATATTTTCTCCATTTATCTTGATGTTGCTTATTGGTCCAGTTGTGAGAATTTGTTTTTGTTATGTTGAGGTGTAATAAGTACTGAAGGCTGTGGTCTTTGATCCTCATCAGTAAGTGCTTCAAGTCCTCTTCACTTTCAGCAAGCAAGGTTGTGTCATCTGAATACTGCATGTTGTTAATGAATCTTCCACCGATCCTGACGCCATGTTCTTCATATAGTCCAGCTGCTCAGATTATTTGCTCAGCGTACAGATTGAATAAGTATGGTGAAAAGATCCAACCCTGATGTACACGTTTCCTGACTTTAAGCCAGGCAGCATCCACTTGTTCTGATCAAATGACTGCTTCTTGGGTCAATGTATAGGTTCTTCATGAGCACAATTAAGTATTCTGGAATTCTCATTCTTTGCAATGTTATCCATAATTTGTTATGACCTACACAGTCGGATGCCTTTGCATAATCAACAAAACACAGGTAAATATCTCTCTGGTGTTCTCTGATTTCACCCAAGTTCCATCTGACATCAGCAATGTTATCCTTTGTTTGACGTCCTCGTCATAATCCAGCTTGAACTTCTGGCAGTTCCCTGTCGATGTACTGCAGCAACGACTTTTGAATGATCTTCAGCAAAATGTTATTTGTGTGATATTAATGATATTGTTCAATGATTTCTTCGTTCTTTTGGAATACCTTTTCTGAAATGGGCACAAATATGGATCTCTTCCAGTCAGTCGGCCAGGTAGCTGCCTCCAAATTTCTTGACATAGACAAGTGAGTACCTCCAGCACTGCATCGATTTGTCGAAACATATCAATCAGTATTCCATCAATTTCTGGAGTCTTGTTTTTCACCATTCCCTTCAGTGCAGCTTGGACTTCTTCCTTTAGTATCAATGGTTCTTGATCATATGCTGAATGTCAACCAATTCTTTTTGGTACAGTGACTCTGTGTATGTCTTCCATCTTCTTTTGATGCTTCCTGCATTGTTAAATATTTTCCCCATAAAATCCTTCACTATTGCAATTTGAGGCTTGAATTTTTTCTTCAGTTCTTTCAGCCTGAGACATGCTGAGAGTGTTTTTCCCTTTAGGTTTTCTATCTCCAGCTCTTTGCACATTTGTTATAATAATTTGTCTTCTCAAGATACCCTTTGAAATCTTCTGTTCATCTCTTTGATGTCATCATTTCTTCCATTTGTTTAGCTACTCGATGTTCAAGAGCAAGTTTTAGAGTCTCTTCTAACACCCATTTTGGTCCTTTTATTTCTTTCCTATCTTTTTAATGACCTTTTACTTTCTTCATGCATGATGTCCTTGATGTCATTCCACAACTTGTCTGGTCTTTGGTTATTAGCTTTCAAAGAATCAGATTTATTCTTGAGATGGTCTTTAAACTCAGGTGGGATATACTAAAGGTCATAGTTTTACTCTGGTAGACTTGTTCTAATTTTCTTCAGCTTCAAATTGAACTTGCATATCAGCAATTGATGATCTGTTCCACATTCAGCCCCTGGCCTTGTTCTAACTGATGATATTGAGCTTTTCCATTATTTTGTCCCATGACGTAGTCAGTTGGATTTCTTTGTATTCTATCTAGTGAGGTCCACGTGTATAAAAAAACCAAACACTTTGCCTTCAAGTCAATTCCGACTCATAACGACCCTATAGGACAGAGTAGAACTGACCCATTGTGTTTTCAAAGAGTGGCGGTGGATAGGAACTGCTGATCTTTTGGTTAGCAGCCAATCTCTTAACCACTGTGCCACCATGTGTATAGTGTCATGTTTTGAATTATGTCCCCCCAAAAATGTGTGTATCAATTTGGCGGGGCCATGATTCCCAGAATTGTGTGGTTGGCCTCCATTTTGTGATTATAATTTTATGTTAAAGAGGATTAGGGTGGGATTGTAACACCACCTTTACCCAGGTCACATCCCTGATCCAATGTAAAGGGAGTTTCCCTAGGGTGTGACCTGCACCACCTTTTACCTTACAAGAGATAAAAGGAAAGGGAAGCAAGCAGAGAGTTGGGGACCTCATACCGTCAAGAAAGCAGTGCCGGGAGCAGAGCACGTCCTTTAGACCCAGGTCCCTGAGCAGAGAAGCTCCTAGTCTGGGGAACACTGATGAGAAGAAGGCTGACGCAGAGTGAAAAACTTCCCCTGGAGCTGTTGCCCTGAATTTGGACTTTTAGCCTACTTTACTGTGAAGAAAGAAATTTCTCTTTGTTAAAGCCATCCACTTGTGGTATTTTCTGTCGTAGCAGCACTAGATGACTAAGACATATAGTCACCATTTATGTTGGTGAAAAAAGGTATTTGCAATGAAGAAGTAGTTGCTCTTACATACACACAATGGAATACTATGCAACAATAAAGAATAATCAGGAATCAGTGAAACTTCTCACAATACGGATGAATCTAGAGAGCATTATGCTGAGTGAAATAAGTTAATCACAAAAGGACAAATACTGTATGAGACCACTATTATAAAGACTCATGAAGAGGTTTCAACACAGAAAGAAACAATCTTGGATGGTTGCAAGAGAAGGGACGAGTGGGGAGGGAAAAACACTAACTAGACAATAGGTAAATAGTACCTTTGGTGAAAGGTAAGACAGTACACAATACTGGGGAAGTCAGCACAGCTTAACCAAGGCAAGGGCATAGAAGCTTCATAGACACATCTAGACTCCCTGAGGGACAGAATTAATAGGTTGAGGGCTGGAGACCTTGGTCTTGGGGGACATCTAGCTCAATTAGCATACCATGGTTTATAAAGAAAATGTTCTACATCCTACTTTGGTGAGTAGCGTCTGGGGTCTTTAAAGCCTGTGAACAGCCATCTAAGATACTCCACTGGTCTCACCCTGTCTGGAGCCAGGGAGAATGAAAAAAACCAAAGACACAAGGGAAAGATTATTCCAATGGACTAATGGACTACAACTACTGCAGCCTCCACCAGACTGAGTCCAGCACAACTAGATGGTGCCTGGCTACCACCACTGACTGCTCTGACAGGGATCACAATAGAGGGTCCTGGAGAGCTGGAGAAAAATGCAGAACAAAATTCAAACTCACAAAAAAAGACCAGACTTACCGGTCTGAAGAGACTGGAGAAACCCAGAGTAAGGCCCTGGGCACTCTTTTAATTAAGTACTGAAGTCACTCCTGAGGTTCACACCTTAGCCAAAGATTGGACACACCCATAAAACAAACGAGAATAAATGGGCACACCAGCCCAGGGGCAAGAATGAGAAGGCAGAATGGGACAGGAAAGCTGGTAACGGGGAACTCAAGTTCGAGAAGGGGAAAAGTGTGGACATGTTGTGAGGTTTGCAACCAATGTTACAAAACAATATGGGTATTAATTATTTAATGAGAAACTAATTTGCTCTGTAAACTTTCATCTACAGTGTAATAAAAAATAAATTCTCGTATGATCTCTCATGTTTCTATCACCAAGGCCATAGTTTTCAACTACTATTCATTCATCTTTGTTTCCAACTTTTGTATTCCAATTGCTAGTAATTATCAATACATCTTGATTGCAGGTTTGATCAATTTCAGACCGCAGATGTTGGTAAAAATCTTCATTTTCCTCATCTTTGGCATTGCTGGTTTGTGTGCAAATTTGCATAACCGTCTATTAACTGTTCTTCGTTATAGACAGGTAAGTATATGGATATTATCTTATCATTGACAGCATTGTACTTTAGGATAGAACTTGAAATGTTCTTTTTGATGATGAACGTGATGCCATTCCTCTTCAATTTGTCATTCCTGGCATAGTAGACCATGTGATTGTCCGATTCAAAATGGCCTGTACAGTCCAGTTCAGCTCACTAATGCGGTCCATTTCATTTTTGAAGATTTACAATATTCCTAGATTTGTACTTCATACATTCCATTTTCAGATTATTAATGGATGTTTGCAGCTGTTTCTTCTCATTTTGAGTTGTGCCACATCGGCAAATGAAGGTCCTGAAAGTTTTACTCCAACAATGTCATTAAGATTGACTCTACTTTGAGGAGGCAGCTCTTCCTGCATCACCTCTGAGTGCCTTCCAACCTGAGGAGCTCATCTTCTGGCAATATACCAGACAGTGTTCTGCTGCTATTCATAAAGTTTTCATTGGCCGATTTTTTCAGAAGCAGAGCACCATATCCTTCTTCCTAGTCTGTCTTAGTCTGGTAAGTCCACTGAAACCTGTCCACCCTGCTGATCCTGCTGGTATTTGAAATCCCTGTGTCATAGCTTCTAGCATCACAGCAACACCCAAGCCACCATAGTGTGACAAACTGACAGATGCGTGGGGGCACAATTACTACATTTCCTGTAAAATTAATCTTAACTCTTAAAATTCAAGGTATTCTAGAATCTGTCCTCAATCTTTTTACCTAAACTTTTCTCTTGCTATTCTAGACACAGAAGCAATTGTTTTTTAAACATGCTGTCTTACACAGTGCAAGACTCGAAATGCAATACTGAAGGATTCTACGGGGAAAATATTAAATGTCTCAGGAAGCATCAAAAGAGGATGGAAGGAATACATGGAGTCACTGTGCCAAAAAGAACTGGTTAATGCTCAACCATTTCAGGGGGTAGCATAAGATCAGGAACCACTGATACTGAAGGAAGAAGTCCAACCTGTACTGAAGGCCTTGGAGAAAAACAGGAATTGATGGAATAACAATTGAGATGTTTCAACAAACGGAGTCAGTGCTGGAAGTGCTCACTCATCTATGCCAAGAAATTTGGAAGACAGCTACCTGGCCAACTGACTGGAAGAGATCTGTATTTATGCATATTCCAAAGAAATGTGATCCAAGCAAATGCAGAAATTATCAAACAATATCATTAATATCACCCGCAAGTAAAATTTTGCTGAAGATCATTCAAAAGCAGCTGCAGCAATACATAGACAGGGAACTGCCAGAAATTCAAGCTGGATTCAGAAGAGGACGTGGAAAGAAGGATATCATTGCTGATGTCAGATGGATTCTGACTGAAAGCAGAGAATACCAGAAAGATGTTTACCTGTGTTTTATTGACTATGCAAAGGCATTCGACTGTGTGGATCATAACAAATTATGGATAACATTGTGAAGAATGGGGAGTCCAGAACACTTAATTGTGCTCATGAGTAACTTTGACATAAGATCAAGAGACAATCATTCAAACAGAACAAGGGGATGCTACGTGGTTTAAAGTCAGGGAAGGGGTGTGTTAAGGTGATATCCTTTCACCATAGTTATTCAACCTGTATGCAGAGCAAATAATCTGAGAAACTGGACTATATAAAGAGGAATGGGGCATGAGCATTGGAGGAAGACTCATTAACAACCTCTGTTGTGCTCATGATGCAGCCTTGCTTGCTGAAAGCGAGGAGGACTTGAAGCACTTACTGATGAAGATCAAAGACCACAGCCTTCAGTATGAATTACACCTCAACATAAAGAAAACAAAAATCCTTACAACTGGACTAATAAGCAATATCATGATAAACAGTGAAAATACTGAAATTGTCAAAGATTTCATTTTACCTGGATCCACAATCAACACCCATGGAAGCAGCAGTCAAGAAATCAGAAGACGCATTGCATTGGACAAACCTGCTGCAAAAGACTTCTTTAAAGTGGTAAAAAGCAAGTATGCCACTTTGAGGACTAAGGTGCGCCTGACCCAAGCCATCTTGTTTTCAGTCACTTCATATGTATGCAAAAGCTGGACAAAAAATAAGGGACACTGAAGAATAATTGACACCTTTGAATTACGGTGCTGATGAAGAATATTGAATATACCATGGACTGCCAAAAGAACGAACAAGTCTGTCTTGGAAGAAGTTTGGCCAGAATGTTCCGTAGAAGGGAGGATGGCAAAATTTCATCTCACATGCTTTGGACATGTTATCAGGAGGGACTATCCCTGGAAAAGGACATCATGCTATGTAAACTAGAGGGTCAGTAAAAAAAAGGAAGACCCTCAAGGAGATGGAATGACACAGTGGCTGCAACAATGGGCTCAAGCGTAACAATGATTGTGAGGATGGCGCAGGACAAGGCAATGTTTCGTTCTGTTGTACATAGGGTTGCTACGAGTTGGAATCAACTAGATGGCACCTAACAACAACAATAACACATGCTTTCCTGAATATTTGTTCTTTGCTCAATCATTTCTCTCAACTCCATTTTTCTAGCAGTTTATCAGTGACTCGTGGATCAGTTGAAGCATAACTCATATGCCACTTTCTACAATAAGGCTTTTTCTGATTCTCCAGTGCCTGTCCTTTTCCTTACTATGAACTGTGGCAAAATTTTTTCTATAGTGTTTCTAGGACACTTTCTGGTTTCTAAATAATGGACACTTACTTTGTGGCAATCAGTCACATGATGAGTGGGTGGTGGAATACAATTTGGTCTCTGAATTTAAGATTAGGTCTAATGTGTAGATTTATAGGTAAATAGAAGACTACAGCACAGTGTGGTAGAACCAGTATCATGCCAATTATAAGAAATGTGAGAGACTAAGGCATATTTGCCAACAACTAAAGCCTGAAAAGCTGAAATGTAGAATGTTAAAGAAAGACATTTGGAGGAACAGGGGTTGAGAAGGGAGAGGAGTCAGTATCAAGTTTCTGAAGACCTGCATGGGCCATACTACAGAGTTTGGGATGTTTCTCAGACTCTTCCTTATACGTTATACTGCAACTACTACAAATTCTTCCTTACTATCTTGTAAATTCTTTAGGGACAATATTCTTAAGTGATTGATTTTTGGTTATCCACTGTATTCAATTCAGGCTTAACCATCTTCTTCTTTTTTAAAATAATGTATCAAAACCTGCTTAAAGATTTTATTCACTAAAAAGTGGCATAAAACTAAAAAGAACAAGAAGCAGTTAAAGTTACGGATGAGAATTTTCTAACGCTAAATTTTAAAACAATAATAGAATCAAATAAGATGAGATGAAAAACTGAGACCAAGACAGTTAAGGCATCACACCATCCAGGAAGTTCTTTGTATTGGCTGAGATTATGAGAAGCAATCTCAATTTTCAGGATTGATTCAAACATGCAAGAAGTCAAATAATTTTAATTTTTTTTTAAATTTCAAATTGGCAGTTTTCTCCTTGCTAAATAAAACTTCCTCCTATCACTTTTTAATGTATCACATCCAGAAAAACTAAAGGAATAATAATATTTTGCAAAATTAGTATAGTTATAACATTTGTCCCACAGTTGTTGCTCTTACCTGTCATTGACTCCACCCCTGACTCATGGCAACTCCATGCACAAGGGAAGGAAATGCTGACCAATTCCATAGTAATGATATGTGAAGTAAGTCAAAGATTCAGATATGTGATTATTTATGGTATCAAGCATATCAACTGCAGAATTCTGTAGAAAGTTCAAATTTAACATATATATAATACAATAAATATATATAAAAAGGCATTCAACTGTGTGTATTATAACAAATTGTGGAATTCTGCAAAGAATAGGAATTCCAGAACACTCACTTGTGCTCATGAGGAACCTGTGCTTAGACCAAGAGTCAGTCGTTTGAACAGAACAAGGGGATACTGCATGGTTGAAAATCAGGAAAGGTGTATGTCAGGGTTGTATCATTTCACCATACTTATTCTATCTGTAAGCTGAACAAATAATCCGAGAAGCTGGACTATATGAATAAGAACACTGCATTAGGACTGGAGAGACTCTTTAACAACCAGTGATGTGCACTTGACGTACCTTGCTTGCTGAAGCAAAGAGAACTTCATGCATTTACTAATGAAGATCAAAGACTACAGCCTTCAGTATGGAATACACCTCAACATAAAGAAAACAAAAATCCTCACAACTGGACCAATAAGCAACATCATGATAAACAGAGAAAACATTGAAGTTGTCAAATATTTCATTTTACTTGAATACACAATCAACATTCATTGAAGAAACAGTCAAGAAATCAAACGATGCATTGCACTGGGCATATCTGCTGCAAAAGACCTCATTAAAGTATTAAAAAGCAAATATGTCACTTTGAGGACTAAGATGTGCCTAATCCAAGATGTGTTATTTTCAATTGCCCCATATACATGCAAAAGCTGGACAATGAATACAGAGGACTGAAGAAGAATTGATGCTTTTGACTTATGGCGTTGGTGAAGAATACTGAATATACCATGGACTTTCAGAAGAGCAAACAAATCTGTCTGGAAGAAGTACAGTTAGAATGCTCCTTAAAAGTAAGAATGGCAAAATATCATCTCAAGTACTTTAGACATGTTATTAGGAGGGACCAGTCCTTGGAGAAGGCATCATGCTTGGTAAAATAGAGGGTTAGCAAAAAAGAGGAAGATCCTCAATGAGATGGATTGACACAGTGGCTTCAACAATAGGCTCAAGCATACCAATGATTGTGAGGAAAATGCTGGACCAGGCAGTGTTTCGTTCTGTTGTACACGGGGTCACTATGAGTTGGAACCAACTTGATGGCATCTAACAGCAACATGGACTGCCAGAAAAATGAACAAGTCTAACTTGGAAGAAGTGCAGTTAGAAAGTTCCTTAGAAACAAGAATGGAGACATTTTGTCTCAGTACTTTGGAAGTGTTATCAGGAGGGACTAGTTCCTGGAGAAGGACATCATGCTTGGTAAATTAGAGGGTCAGGGAAAAAGAGGAAAACTTTCAATGAGATAGATTGACACAGTGGCTGCAACAATGGGCTCAAACATAGCAATGACTGTGAGGATGGCATAGGATGGAGCATTGTTTCGCTCTGTTGTTATGAGTCGTTACTGACTTGATGGTACCTAACAACAGATATTATAGATATAGAAATAGATATAGATAGAGATATAGATATAAAGATCGATATATATATATATGCTATATAGATACAGATATATATATAGATATTTATGTGCTGTGTCTCTAATAGATAAATAGATATATGTGTGTGTATATATATATGAGAAATTACTTTAAATCCGTAGTTAAAATTGTACATATAGAACTGGGAATTTTTGTGAAAAAAACTTGGCTCTAGTCCTTTTCTGCTTATCAGATGAGTCTTTTAACTTCTCTGGGCCAGTGTTCTTATCTAAACCATGAGAAGACTGAACTAGGGCAGAGGTTCTTAAAAATATCACAAAAAAATACATGTATATATTTAGTCTCTTACTTCCATATAAAATTTTGATAATATCTCTAGTAGAATTTACACACACCCATACTAGGCATTGATTTCCAGACCCTACTCTACTTGAGGATATCTATAACATCTCTTCCATTCTTCAACTTCTATAGTTTTATAAATTAGGATACTACATTTTATAGTTTTTTCAGACCGTATGAGGGTTTTTAAACACTATCATTTTTATATGAATATTATTATTATTATTATTTTGTCAGTACACATATTATTTTATGACATTGGTTAACAACCCCATGACATGTCAACCCTCTCTCTTCTCCACCTTTTTTTTTTTTTTTGGTGGGAATATACATAGCCAAAGATACACCACTTCAAAAATTTCTACATGCACAATTCAGTGACATCAATTACATTCTTCCAGTTGTGCTGCTATTCTCACTTTAGATGAAGGTTTACAGCACAAAATAGTTTCTCATTAAACAGTTAGTACATGTGTTGCTCTATGACAATGGTTAACAACTCCACTACACGTCAACACTGTCCTTACTCAACCTTGGGTTCCCTATCACCAGCTTTCCCATCCCCTTCTACCTTCTAGTCCTTGTCCCTAGACTGCTGTGCCTCATTAGTCCCATTTTGTTTTATAGGGATGTCCAATCCCTGGCTGAATGGTGAACCTCAGAAGTGACTTCACCACTGAGCTAAAAGGGTGTCTGGGGGCCATACTCTCGGGGCTTCTCCAGTCTCTTTCAGGCCAGTAAATTTGGTCTCTGTTGTGTGTGTTAGAATTTCATTCTACATCCTTCTCCAGCTCTGTCCAGAACCCTCTGTTGTGATCCTGGCCAGAACAGTCAGTGGTGGTAGATGGGCACCATCTAGATGTAGTGGACTCAGTCTGGTGGAGGCCTTGGTAGCTGTGGTCCATTAGTCCTTGGGACTAATCTTTTCCTTGTATCCTGTTCTCTTCATTCTCCCTTGCTCCCTAAGGGGTGAGATCAGTGGAGTATCTTAGATGGCTGCTCACAGGCTTTTAAGACTCCAGACACTACTCACCAAGGTAGAATGTAGAACACTGTCTTTATAAACTGTGTTATGCCAATTGAGCTAGATGTTCCCCGAGACCATGGTCCCCACAGCCCACCACCCAGTAATTCAGTCCTTCAGGGAGTTTGGATGTGTCTATGGAGCTTCCATGACCTTTCCTTGTACAAGTTGTGCTGACTTCCCCAGTACTGTGTACTGTCTCACCCTTCACAAAAGATACCACTTATAAGAATATTATTTTTTGAGTGCTTAGGGGAAAAAGCTAATGCATTTTGCCTTTAATTGATGAACTCAAATAATTAAAATAGTGATTTTTTAGGATTTTGGCACTACCCAAGTATGCTGTAAATTCAAGGTCTATAAAATGCTAAGTCTTGCTCAGTGGTAAAGAATTGACTTCTATAATGACTCAAACACAAAGAATTTCTCAAGCTGGTGTAACTCATTTTTCAGAAAATGAAAATTATATTGAAAAGACTTTAAGTCTTCATAGGCAGGAACCAGAAAATATTTCTTAACTGCATACACTATTAGTGTCATATATGTAAATACCTAACATAGGAAACAACTTTGACACGAGGAAAGAACTTCTCACATTTTACTGTAGGAGCATGCCCAGCCCTATGAAGATGGCTGTCTTAGTTATCTAGTGATGCTATAACAGAAATACCACAAGAGGATGGCTTTAACAAAGAGAAATTTATTTCTTCACAGTAAGGTGGGCTGAAAGTCCAAATTCAGGGTGCCAGCTCCAGGAGAAGGCTTTTTCTCTCTGTCGGCCTTCTCTTCGGTGTTCCCCTGGACTAGGAGCTTCTCTGCGCAGGGACCCTGGTCCAAAGGACATGCTCTGCTCCTAGCACTGCTTTCTTGGTGGTATGAGGTCCCTGATTCTCTGCTTGCTTCCCTTTCCTTTTATCTCTCAAGAGGTAAAAGGTGGTGCAGGCCACACCCCAGGGAAACCCCCTTTACATTGGATCAGGGATGTGACCTTGGTAGGGGTGGTGTTATAATCCTACCCTAATCCTCTTTAACATAAAATTGCAATCACAAAATGGAGGCCAACCACACAATTCTGGGAATCATGGCCCAGCCAAATTGATACACACCTTTTTTTGGGGACATAAGCCATTACAAAGCTATTACCCGAAGTTTTTCTCATTTAGCATAATGGCATTTGCAGTTCTAAGATAGCTATATTATCCTTAAAATACTATCATCAATGAAATGATATGATCCTTATACAAACTCTACAGAAAATTAAATAATTTGGCTTTTACAGAACAAATAAAAAAATAATAATGAATTAATCCAATAAAGCCATATACTTATAAAAAACTATAAAATAACTTATGTAGCCATTACCTTAGTTTCAAATCTATAACTTATTACACACAATGAAGGACCAATATAAATTATCCTAATGGTTGTGCTAAAATGCAAAGTAATGAAAAGGCTACATAAAGATTCACTCCATTTCATTTTTCCTAAGAGAAGGCACATCTATTTATTTTATTTAAAAAAGATTTTATTATGCATTAGGTGAAAGTTTACAGAGCAAATTATTTTCCCATTTAATAGTTTATACATAAGAGAAGGAACATTTAAAAATCAATGTAAATATGTGTAATGGATTGAATTGTGTCTCCCCAAAATGTGTGTCAACTGGGCTAGGCTATGATTCCCGTTATTGTGGGATTGTCCACCATTTTGTCATCTGATGTGATTTTCCTATGTGTTTTAAATCCTACCTCTATGATGTTAATGAGGTAGGATTACAGGCAGTTATGTTAATGAAGCAGGACTCAATCTACAAGATTAGGTTGTATCTTGAGTCAGTCTCTTTTGGATATAAAAGAGAGAAGCCAGCAGAGGGATGGGGGTGGGGACACCTCATACCACCAAGAAAGTAGTGCCAGGAGCAAAGTGTGTCCTTTGAACTCAGTGTTCCTGCACTAAGAAGCTCCTAGTTCAGGGAAAGATTGATGACGAGGACCTTCCACTAGAACTGACACAGAGAGAAAGCTTTCCCCTGGGGCTGACTCCCTGAATTTGAACTTCTAGCCTACAAGACTGTGAGAGAATAAACTTCTGTTTGTTGAAGCCATTCACTGGTGGTATTTCTGTTACAGCAGCACTAGATAACTAAGACAGAATTTGGTACCTGAAGTGGGGTGCTGCTCTAACAGATAATAAAATGTGGACGCAGTTTTGAAACTCTGAGTGGATAGAGGCTGGAAGAGTTTTAAAGTGCCTACTAGTAAAAGCCTAGATTGCGTTGAAGAGACTGTTGGTGGAATTATGGACATCAAAGACACTTCTGGTGAGGACCCAGAAGGAAGTGAGGAAAGGTGTTACACTGGAGATGGTACAAACGGTGAAAAGCAGCAGCAGCAGAGAAATGGCAGCAACTGAACTAGGAGACCAGCAAGAGACAGTGTTGGAGCCAACCCACAGAGTGAGAGAGCTGAGTGCCTTTGCACAGGTGGCCTCCTAACAGAGTAGGGTGCCTCTGGGCAGTTACCACTAGAGCTAGGCAAGAGAGTTGAGTGTCTTCTGGCTGAAGTTTACTGGCAGAGTGGGGTATCTCCAGGCACTTATCAGTGGAGCTAAAGAGCTTTGGAACACTTGCCCCAGCAGGGTAGAAGCTGGCAGCAAGGCCTGAGGGGCCAAGAGGCTGAGAAACAAGGAAGCAGAAGCTGAAGAGACAAGGAGCACAAGAAGCAAAGTTACCTCAGTCTCAAAGGGTAGGGCTACAACCTGTGCGGTCTCAAAGGGTGGAGCCATGGCCTCTGGAGTTTCTAAGGGTGGGGCCACAGCTTTCTAAGTTTCAAAGAGTCCGATCTTCACCAACTTGGTTCTGGAGTGTGGGGCTGCCTTTCAAAAGTGCCAGTGGGATAGGGCCAGATCTGCTGCCCAAGGCTGAGGGAGTGGGGCTCTCATCCCCAAGGAGCAGAAGAACAGGGCATGCCAGGGACGAGAGTGTAGGGTCATCACTCAGATGGACTAGGAGAATGGGGCAGCCCTAACCTAAGGGAGCAGAATTGCCATTCTAGTGGGCCTGGAAGGTGGAGCTGAAGCCCAGGGCCTAGGGGCCTCCACCCAGAATCCAGAGAATGTGGTCAACACTCAAGAGTTTGGAGGGGAGGACCATTGTATAAATGGTCTCAGAAAACAAAGAATTATTTTCAAGCTTGGAGAGTTAATGAAATGTGTTTTTGCTGACTTGCTTGGTGCCTGTCATACCTTCTTTCTCTCAAATTTATCCCATCTGTAATTAAAATATCTAGCTTGTGCCTGTTCCATCATTGTACTTTGGAATCAGATAATTTGTATTCTGGATTTCATAGATGAAGAGGAATTTTTGGATTTTGGACTTGGAGTTGAATTAAGACTTTTGCTATGATATAATGGGGTGAACGTGTTTTACATGTGGCAAGGACTTGACTATTTGGAGGCCAAAGTGTAGAATGTTATGGCTTAAATTGTGTGTGTCAACTTGGCTAGGCCATGATTCCTATTATTGTGTAATTGTCTACCATTTTTGTCATATGATATGATTTTCCAATGTGTTGTAAATCCTACCTGTATGATGTTAACGAGGTAGGATTAGAGGCAGTTATGTTAATGAGGTAGGATTCAATCTACAAGATTAGGTTGTATCTTGAGTCAATCTCTTTTGGATATGAAAGAAAGTTGGAGGAGTGGTGGATCTCATACTACCAAGAAAGTAGTGCCAGGAGCAGGTCCTTTGAACCTGAGGTCCCTGCTCTGAGAAGCTCCTAGTCCAGGGGAAGACTGATGACAAGGTCCTTCCTCCAGAGACAACAGAGAGAGAAAGCCTTCCCCTGGAGCTGACACCCTGAATTTGGACTTCTAACCTACTAGACTGTGAGAGAATAAACTTCTGCTCGTTGAAGCCATTCACTTGTGGTATTTCTGTTACAGCAGCAATGGATAACTAAGACAATATGTATCTTAGGATTGTTAAATTTCAAATTTGATTACTGAAGATTAAAATGCTTTTCAGTAGAAGTAATAGTGTCTATTCTTACATTAACCCAAGCAGACTGCATTCTAATTTCCAAATTAATTTAAAATTGGATGTAAATTTTATGGCATGGGAGGTTTGAAAGATGACTTAATGTGGTGGTTCAGAGGAAGCTGTGGACAAAGACTGGTTAGGTTTGAATCCTGGCTTCAGCAGTACTGCTGTGACACTTGCTAGTTGTGTGATGTTGCCGAGCCACTTAAATGCTTGTGTACCCATCTATAAAAGTGGGTACTTAGCCCATAAGGTTATTGTGAAAAGTAGATGAAATAATATGTGTAAAACAATTAGGACAGTGTCCAACAGATAATAGTTTCTTTAAAGTGTTTGCTTTTATTATTTATATTATTATATTTTATTATCATGATCAATTAATAGATATAAATTTAGATAAAAAATCAGGTTTACAGTTTGGGGAGGTCAGTTTCATCTTTGTGAGGCTTGCTTTCAGTTTATTAGGGTAAGTGCAAAATTTTCTTTATCACCAAGGCAAAAAATGCTAATTGATTAAAAAATATTATTTTTGTCATTCATTTTAATTTTATATATGTTATAATATATTATAATATTATTGTATTATTTTTTATTTTAAATAGTAAATGCTTTTTCCAATAAATTAAGAAATTAAAAAAAATCTTTTATATTTACTGACATATATTCTAACCCCATACTTCTTTATTCCTTTGTGTATATCCAAATTACCTTCTGGGATAATATTCATTCTGCCAGAAGAACATTCTGGCTGGGCAATTCTTCTGGCAATGAATTTACTCAATTTTTGCTTATCTAAAAAATGTCTTTATTTCACTTTCTTTACTGTGTATATACTTGTAGCTTGATCATTTTTTTCCTCTATTTTACAGAAGTTAGTCCATTGTTCTGGCTTGCATAATTTTTGACAGAAAGTCTGCTACTGTTTTTATCTTTATTTCTTAGTATGTAAAGTTCCTCTCACACCTTTTTTTATGGTTTTCTTTTTGTACAACACCCATGGAAGCAACAGTCAAGAAATCAAACAATGACTCCTGAGGTTCATGCAT
Organism: Dugong dugon; assembly: GCA_030035585.1. NCBI lineage: Eukaryota > Metazoa > Chordata > Mammalia > Sirenia > Dugongidae > Dugong > Dugong dugon. The sequence continues at coordinate 20,804,454 of CM057460.1, forward strand.
CAGCTAAAGATTAGACAGTCCCATAAAACAAAATGAGTCTAAAGGGGCACAGCAGCTCAGGGGCAAGGACTAGAAGACAGGAGGAGGCAAGAAAGGTGGTAATAGGAAACCCAAGGTCGAGAAGGGGAGAGTATTGACATGTCATGGGGTTGGTAACCAATGTCACAAAACAATATGTGTACTAATTGTTTAATGAGAAGCTAATTTGTTCTGTAAACCTTCATTCAAAGTACAAAAAATAAAAAAAAATGTACATGAGACCAAATGGTCAACAATTACTCTAAAACAAGAATGTGAAGGTAAGAGGGCAGGGAAACTAGATTAATGAAAACAGAATAGCCAGAATGAAAATGAGAATGTTCACACATTATGAAGAATGTAACCAATGTCACTGAACAATTTGTGCAGAAATTGTTGAATGGAGACCTGAACTGCTGTCTAAACCATCGCCAAAAACTCAATAAATTATTATTTTAAAAAAAAAAGAAATCAAACAATGTATTGCATTGGGCAAATCTGCTTGAAAAGACCTCTTAAAAGAGTTGAAAAGCAAAGATGTCACTTTGAGGACTAAAGTGTGCCTGACGCAAGCTGAGGTATTTTCAACAGTTTCATATGCATGTGAAAACTGGACAATGAATGTGGAAGTCTGAAGAAGAATTGATACCTTTGAATTATGGTGTTGGTGAAGAACACTGAATATGCCATGGACTACCAGAAGAACAAAGAAGTCTGTCTTGGAAGAAGTACAGCCAGAGTGCTCCTCTGAAGAAAGGATGGTGAGACTTTGTCTCATGTACTTTGGATATATTATCAGGAGGGACCAGTCTCTGGAAAAAGACATCATGCTTAGCAAGGTAGAGGGTCAGCTAAAAAGAGGAAGACCCTAGACAAGATGGATTGACACAGTGGCTGCAACAATGAGTTCAAATTTAACAACGATTGTGAGGATGTGCAGGAGTGGGTAGTGTTTCATTCTGTTTTACGTAGGGTCACTATGAGTCAGAACCAACTCGATGGCACCCAACAACAACATGATTTTAAGCAATGCGCTTATAAGGTGCCTTGGTTTTGCTTCCTGTTTATTTCTTCTGCTTGGAGTTTCTTGAGCTTCTTGGATCTGTTAGTGTCAAATATCAATAAAACCTTATGAAAATTAACCCTTATTTCTCTTCTTCTTGCTCTCCTCTTTCTGTCTTCTTCTTTTGGGACTTGAATTATATGTATGTTAGACAGCTTGATATTTCCTCAGGTCACTTATGGCCTATTAATTTTTTTCAGGTTTCCTTTCTACATTTTATTTTGAATATATGCACGTATTTTTAATTTCAGGTATTTTCTTTTGCTGGATCTGTTCTCTGTTAATCCCATCCAGCGTATTTTTCAATTAAATATTTTATTTTTTAATCTCTAAAAGTTCCATTTAAGTCCTTTTCATATCTTTTATTTCTTCCTTGTAATGTTCATCTTTCCCTTTACATCCTTTAGTATGCATATAAGATTTATAATAGCAAGGTCCCTGTCTACTAATTTTACCATCTCTGCTATTTATGATTCTGGTTTTATTATTTATTTTTTCTCCAGGTAATGGGTCATAATTCCTGCTATTTTTCATACCTGCAAGATTTCTTTTAGTAAATCTCGTTAGTACTTTTACCTGGCATGTTACCAGACATTGTGAATTTTACATTTTTGGGTGCTGGATTTTGCTGCATTTCTTTAATTTTATTAAACTTCTTTTCTAGGCCACAGTTAATTTGGGGGCAAAGGGGAGGTCAGTTTCATCTTTGTGAGGCTTGCTTTCAGCTTATTAGGGTAAGTGCAAAGCAATCTTTATTCTCGGGAAAATTTAGTCTCACTAAAAAAGTGATAACTTTCTCAGAACTCATTCCAATGCCGTATGTCTCTACGCTGACATTTACACTTTAAATGACGTTGAACAAACTTTTGAAAATTAAATAAAAACTATTTTAATTATAACATTTGAAACATGTACAAAGTGCTTAAGATCTACATTCTTTAGTAGATCTGCACTCTTATGAGAAAGTTAATGTCAGGGATAAGCAATGTTCTTATTTCCAGGATAAGTAATATCCACCAAATACTCATGTACTCCTTTTCATGTCCTAGCCTCCCTTGCAATCAAGTTGGGCCATATAACAGAGTTCTGGCAAATGAAATGTGAGCCTCATGGTGCATTGCTTCTAGACTAAGGTCTTTAAGATTCTGTATCCCTCTTCCATTTCTCACTTCCTTTTTGACTGTTGATGAAGGAAACCACATATTGAGACAGAGATAGTAGTATAACATGATGGAAGCAGCTTGCACACTGGATCACTGCATAGAGCACAACTGACCTATAGCAGCACATGGGTCACATCAGACAATTTGTGGTTGAGAGCTAAACCTTTGTAATATTAAGCACTGAGATTTTAGAATTAATTTGTTACTGACGCATTGTTATTGTGTGACATTGAGTCAATTTCTACTCATAGCGAACTATGTGACAGAGTAGAACTGCCCCATAGAGTTTCCTAGGCTGAAATCTTTATGGGAGCATATCACCAGGTCTTTTCTCCTGTGGAGCCGTTGGTGAATTCAAAGCACCAACCTTTCGGTTAGCAGCTAAATGCTTAACCTATTACACCACCAGAGCTCCTAGAATGAATATTATATGAAATACTGACTAATACAGTTCTCAAGCTCAAAAGTTTAGACAATATTTAAGTGACTAAGGATAGTGTTGGTGAGGATGCGTCCCTGATATTGCACACTCTAAAGTGCTTGTTCCTGGCATGTTAGTGAAAGGACTTGTGGTGTTTCATACAGCACTTATACTTTATGTTATTTTAACTATGATCAACCTTGAAATGGAGGTGTTCAGCTAGTATCATAAAGTATTCTGCTTAAGTGGACCAATGTTTTATTCCTGGATAGAGCTATATCCCCAGCTTCAGGGAAATTTCAGTCAAGTAGTGAAAAATTATGCCAAACTCTAAAAAACCCATATACAATTAAAACTCCCAATCATATTTTTGGGAATGATTAAATATAAGGGAATAGCTGAGAATCATGTGAGAGTGGCTTTAAAGACCATATATTTATTGTTTCACAGTTTTTGTGGGTCAGGAGTCCTAGAATGACATGGTTAGTCCCGTAGCTTAGGTCTAAAAATGGCTACATCAAGGTTTTGATTGGGTTGCATTTTCATCTGTGTGCTTGACTGGTGAAGAATCTGCTTTCAAGCACATTCAGGTTTTTGGAAAAAAAATATTTACCTGTTGTAAGACGGAGGGCTTTGGCTTCTTGCTGGCTGTTGGCTAGAGGCTTCATTCAGCTCCTAGAGGATTAATACAGTTCTTAGAGACTACCCACAGTTCCTTCATACACGGGTTTTCCCAAAATGGCAACTTACTTCATCAAATCAGTGAGTAGAGTCTCTAGAGTGAGTCTGCTAGCAATTAAGGAGTCTTATTTAATGTAACATAATCATGGGAGTGACATGCCATCACTTTTTCCATACTTCATTGTTTAAAAGCAAGTGACACTGAAATGGAGAAGATTTCACAAAGGTGTGAGCATTAGGAGGTAGAGATAATGGGGATCACCTGTCTGGCACAGTCCATCCTCTGTCTTCTATGATTCATGTTTCTCCCACATTCAAAATACATTCATCCACTCCCAAGTTTCCAAGACTCTTATACTATTACAGAATCATCTCACTAAGTACAGCTTCTGAAAAAGAATTCTTCTTTATCTGTGTACCTTCTCACTAAGTACAGCTTCTGGAACACAATTCTTCTTTATCTGTGTACCTGTGAAACTAAGACAAGTTATCTCCCTACAACATACATCCAAAATGCAGTGTTGTGACAGAATAAAGCTTTTGACATTTGTCATTGTTTGAATTATGTCCCCCCAAAAATGTGTGTATCAGTTTGGCTGGGCCATGATTCCCAGAATTGCATGGTTGGCCTCCATTTTGTGATTGTAATTTTATGTTAAAGAGGATTAGGGTGTGATTGTAACACCACCCTTACCCAGGTCATATCCCCGATCCAATGTAAAGGGAATTTCCCTGGGGTGTGGTCTTTTATCAAGAGATAAAAGGAAAGAGAAGCAAGCAGAGAGCTGGGGGACCTCATACTATCAAGAAAGCAGTGCTGGGAGCAGAGCATGTCCTTTGGACTGGGGTCCTTGCACAGACAAGCTCCTAGTCTGGGGGAACACCAAAGAGAAGAAGACCGACAGAGAGAAAAAGCCTCCCTCTGGAGCTGGCGCCCTGAATTTGGACTTTTAGCCTACTTGACTATGGGGAAATAAACTTCTCTTCATTAAAAGCATCCACTTGTGGTATTTCTGTTACAGCAGCACTAGATAACTAAGACAGAATTTGGTACTGAGAGAGTGGGGTGCTGCTCTAGCAGATACCTAAAATATGCAAGGAGTTTTAAAACTGTGAATGGATAGACATGCAGCAGTGACAGAGGACCAGCAGCAGCAGAGAACCTACAGCAGCAGAACCAGGAGACCAGTGCGAGACGGCACTGGAGCCGACCCACAGAGCGAGAGAGCTGAGTGCCTGTGTGTGGGAGGCTTCCTGGTGGAGTGGGGTGCCTGGGGGCACTTACAGGTGAAGCTACAGAGCTTTGGAACACTTTCCCCAGCAGGGCAGATGTGGGCATGAGGCCCGAGGGCCAAGAGGCCACAGGAAACAGAAGCAGAAGCTGAAGAGACAAGGGACATAAGAAGCGGAGCTGCCTTTACCCAGGTCACATCCAACGTAAATGGGAGTTCCCCTTGGGTGTGGCCTGCACCACCTTTAATGTCTCAAGAGATAAAAGGAAAGGGAAGGAAGCAGAGAGTTGGGGACCTCAAACCATCAAGAAAGCAGTGCTGGGAGCAGAGCGTGTCCTTTGGACTGGGGTCCTTGCACAGAGAAGCTCCTAGTCCGGGGGAACACCAAAGAGAAGAAGGCAGACGGAGAGAAAAAGCCTTCCCCTGGAGCTGCCGCCCTGAATTTGGACTTTTAGCCTACTTGACTGTGAGGAAATAAACTTCTCTGTTAAAACCGTCCACTTGTGGTATTTCTGTTATGTCAGCACTAGATGACAAAGACAACATTGTAATTCAAAAACAAGAAAAATGAAAGGTCAGTAGGAATCACTGGTCCATAACAGTTCTGAAATCCACTTGGGCCAATGTTGGAAGTTACTTGATTAGGTTTCAAGGCCTGGGAATAATGCTCTGTGCTCTTGGCTCTGCAGTGTTGTCTTGGTTCCATCTTCTGAGTCATTCTTCTTTTTTTTTTTGGAAGTCAACACGTTTGCAGCTGAATTGTCTGCTTCCTTCCAGTAGAATTTGGGGGTTTGATCTCCTTTCCTTTTGGCATGTATTTTGTCCCTTTCAGTTCAATCTGGCAATATTTTTGTTGAAATAATTTATCATAAACATTGTAGGTCTTCTGTGGATTTCAATAGAGTTCACTCTATTAGACAGAATTCCCACTCAAAGATCTCTCTGAGACAAACTTAAGCTTCCTAAAGGCTCCATGGTTTCATTGAGAGGACCTATGAGGCACATCCTTAATATCTTGAAAGGGTATATTGTGTGACCAAATGCTACTCTGATTCTTTGACATTTTTGAGTTTTTAGCAAAAGGCTGTACAGTTAGACTCTTGGCTTTTTCCCTAGAGCATACTTTCCTGATAGTTAATCTCTTAGTTTTAATGCATTTTTCCTGAAGATGCTGAAATGAATCTTGGTTGATTTTGCTCTCCGTTCATCTCTCTCTGTTCATATTATATAAGCAGAAAGAAGAAACTGAGACAAACTTTGGGATTTTTTGCTTGGATAAGGTTGAGAACATTCTTCAGGATGTAGAAAACTGGAGAGATAGGCAATAGGCGAGAAAGATATATAAAATTGTGAATGATATATGGAAACTTAAAGATTACTCCATGAGTCCAACATTTTAATATTAGTAGTTCTAAAAAGAGAAAACATAAAATGGTGGAATAAATATAGAAAACATTGAAGAATGGATGGTGTAAATTTTTTTTTAATAATTCCAGTAACTCTTCAAAACAGTGGTAAAAAAATACATAAAGTACATCATCTTAAACATTCAGAATGCCAGGGATAAAGAAAAAAAAAAATCCAAAGCTTACAGAGTGTAGCAAAAAATAGGTCACATAAATATGTCTGGAAATCAGTATTTCATCCACCTTTGCAAGACCAACAAACAAACATAAAATAAAATGGAGTAATATCAGCAAAATTCCAAGGAAAAATGATTTTCAACTTAGAATTTTATTTCTAGCAAATTATCCATCAAATGTGAGCACAAGAATACAGACGTTTTCTCAATGCTCATCTCAATAAAATTTATTCCTAGGTGCTCTTTTTCAAGAAGATACTGAGGCATGTGCTGCACAAACATTAGGGAGCAAATCAAGAAAAATAGGTACATGACTATGAAACAGGAAGAATCGAACAGATGAAAGAATCTAAGGGGATTCTGAGACGGTGATTATAGAACCTCCACAAATGTGTAGCTGGCTTAGAAAGACACAGGTCCAAACCAGCACAAAAAGAAAGGGCTTCGGAGGAGATATTATCATGAAAAACAAAATCAGTTACTTAACCTCCTTGACACAGTGGCTTAGTACCTATGGCTGCCGTAACAAACTATGACAAAGTGGGTAGCTTTAAACAACAGAAATTTATCGTCTCAGAGTTTTGGAGGCTAGAAGTCTGAATTCAGTGTCAACAGCACCATGTTCTCTCCAAAGGCTCAGGGGGAAGATTCTTTCTTGTTTTGTTCAGTTTCTGGTATCCCCAGGGGATCCTTGGTGTAAATGCATCTTCATATGGCTGTCTTTCCTCTGAGCATCTCTTTGTATGTCTTCTCTTTTATAAGGACACCACTAGGATGGGATTAGGACCCACCTTACTCTGGTATGACTTCATGATAACTGATACCATCTTCAAAGACTCTATTTCTGAACAAAATCAAATTCACAGGTACTAGGGATTAGAACTTTAACATATCTTTTTTTTTCCCCCCTTGAGAGGGGTATAATTCAATCCATAACATATACTAAAGAGGCAGACAAAAAAGACACAATTATTAACTCCAGTAAAGACAAAAAGTTGTATAACAAAGGAAATAAATGAAAAATATTGAATTCACCAAAATAACAATAAAATTGTTATGTAAGTTGGACATAGGAGAGGTGTGTGTGTATGTATGTGGATGGGATAGGAAAAATGATATATATATATATTATTGTGTGGTATAGTAGGAAATCAGTATATTAATATCTAAAACTTTTTTTTAAAATGAGTGTAAACACATTATTTAAAAATATGTGGTTAAATAGATGGAATAATTAAAGAGCTGAAAATCATTGCCTATGATGAGGAGTAAACAGGCAGAAGCATATCTGAGGAAGAAGGTCTATTCTTAGTTATACACTTGCTAGACTATTTGAATTTTTAACTACGTACATGTATAATCATGATTAAAATAAAAATTAATTTAAGAACAAGTATATTGAGAACAATAACATTTTACTCCACATATCTTAGATAACTTGAATTGCTTTAGAAAAGTATATACAAGTATTACGTTTGTTATTATAAAACAGTAACACCTCCTTGCTTCTACACATCCCATAAGGACCACAATGCCCAATGTACTGTGAGGAGAAAGAGAGAATTCCCTTTGAGGGTGAAATAGAATTCACGAAGTAGTAGAGCAGAGTGGGGAATGGAGCTGGTATATAGTTAGGAAGAATAAACTTCACTAATTTGACAATTTTGCCCAGTCCTAGTGTTTATATTAGAAGAAGTTGGGTGTGGGCAAAGAACTTCATTAATTGCTGACTGGGTGCCAGACTCTACATGAGTAGATTTAATTCCATTTCCACCCTTACTCCTTACAATATCACTGCAAGACAAATGTTACATATCCCATTTCACAGATGAACTTTACTCAGAGAATTTGATCTTTTTCCCTAGTTCCTGAGAGATAATCTCTAAAACCTTGAGTTTTCTCCAACGATTGAAGTGCCTTTGTTATCTATCGGGCTAAAGATCACATCTGAGGGTTTAGGTCAATGAGGTAACTCACGCAGGGGCTGGTCAGGCCTGAAAGACCTCTCACATGATATCAGATCAACCTCAGGGAAGGGAGGATTCGAGATTGAGTTCAACAACATGGGGCAATGATTCAATCAATCATGCCTATGTAATGAGTTCCCAGTCAAGGCTCTAGACATAGAAGCTCCATGGGCTTTCTGGCTGGTGAAAGACATTGATGCATATGGAGGGTAGCATGTCCCTTTTTGAGACACAGAAGCTCCACGTTGGGAATCCTTTCAGATCTTACCTTATGCAGCTCTTCATTTGTACACTTTTTGCTATAATAAAACTGTAATTGTTAAGTTTAGTGCTTTCTGAGTTCTGTGAGTCATTCTAGCAAATTATCGAATCTGAGGGAGGCAGTATGAAGCAAGGGGGTCCTGGGGACCCTGAGTTTATGACAAGCATCCTGAGGGGGTAGAAGGAACCCTCAAATTTGTAACCAGAAGGTCAAAAGACAATGTGTCATGGGACACCTAAGCTTGGGGCTGATACTGGAAGTCTTGGGTAGATGAGGCAGTCAGGAGGACTGTGCCCTTTCGTTTACGAGGTCTGACCTAGCTCTGCTGCTTAGTGTCAGAGGAAGGACTGCATCTGCTGTTAGGAACAGAATTGGTATTGAACTGAACTGATGCTTACAGGGGCTAATGTTAAGAAGTTAAATAGCTTGCCCAAGCAAAACAAGCTACTTAGTGCCAGTAAGAACTAAAATCAAAGGCTCTCTGACCCAAGGCCTCAGGTTTGTGTTAATTAAATATGCCTTCTACAATCTGATTTACATGAATATCTTTAAAATTCATTAAAAATATACAGCTCAAAGGTAAGTTTCTGTTTTGCTTTCATAAAATATCCATGCCCAGAATTTCACATCTATTTTCATTAAATTTGATATATTTAAGTAGCACAACATCACCGACAGAGAGAGAAAAGGAGGTTAATTAGAAAAAAAAGTTTTTTGCTAAATGTATATATTGAATTCTATATAATTTTTAGTTAATTATATGGCAAATTGGTATATCAATTGCTATTTTATTAAATCTTAATGCATGATTTTAGTAATATATGAGTATTTAATATACTGATTAGTATATAGTTGATATTTTGCTATATTTTTGTGCCAGACCTTGCTAAATATGAATTTAAATAGATCTATTTCTTACTTCAGCTGCACTGAAGGCATTGGCAAAAAACAAGGCTCCTGGAGTTGACAGAATACCAACTGAGATGTTTCAACAAACAGATGCAGCACTGGAAGTGCTCACTTGTCTATGGATCAGGTCCGTATTTATTCCTATTCCCAACCAAATGTGGAAATTATTGAACAATATTAGTAGCATCACAGGAAAGTAAAATTTTGCTGAAGATCATTCAAAAGTAGCTGCAGCAGTACATAGACAGGGAACTGCTAGAAATTCAAGCTGGATTCAGAAGAGGGATGTAGAACCAGGGCTATCATTGCTGATGTCAGATGGATCTTGGTTGAAAGCAGAGAATACCAGAAAGATATTTATCTGTGTTTTATTGACTATGCAAAGGCATTCTGCTGTGTGGATCATAACGAATTATGGATAACATTGCAAAGAATGGGAATTCCAGAACCCTTAATTGTGCTCATGAGGAACCTGTACATAAATCAAGAGGCAATTGTTCGAACAGAGCCAGGGGATACCACGTGGCTTAAAGTCAAGAAAGATGTGTGTCATGGTTGTATCCTTTCACCATACTTATTCAATCCATATGTTGAACAAATAATACGAGAAGCTGGACTATATGAAGAAGAACGGGGCATCATGATTGGAGGAAAACTCATTAACAACCTGTGATATGCAGATGACACAACCTTGCTTGCTGAAAGTGAAGAGGACTTGAAGCACTTACTGATGAAGATCAAAGACCACAGACTTCAGTATGGATTACACCTCAACATAAAGAAAACAAAAATCCTCACAACTGGACCAATAAGCAACATCATGATAAACGGAGAGAAGATTGAAATTGTCAAGGATTTCATATTACTTGGATCCACAATCAACACCCATGGAGGCAGCAGTCAAGAAATCAACAGACACATTGTACTGGGCAAATCTGCTGCAAAAGACTTCTTTAACGTGTTGAAAAGCAAAGAAGTCACCTTGAAAACTAAGACACACCTGACAGAAGCTGTGGTATTTTCAATCACCTCATATGCACGCGATAGCTGAGTAAGGAAGACCGAAGAAGAATTGGAGCCTTTGAATTGTGGTGTTGGCGAAGAATATTGAATATACCATGGACTGCCAAAAGAATGAACAAATCTGTCTTGGAAGAAGTACAAACACATTGCTCCTTAGAAGCAAGGATGACGAGACTACGTCTCACATGCTTTGGACATATTGTCAGGAGAGATCAATCCCTGGAGAAGGACATCATGCTTGGTAAAGCAGAGGGTCAGCGAAAAAGAGGAAGACCCTCAACAAGATGGACTGACATAGTGGCTCATGCATAACAACGATTGTGAGGATGGTGCAGGACCAAGCAATGTTTCATTCTGTTGTACATAGGGTCGCTATAAGTCAGAAGCAACTCGACAGCACTTGACAACAACAGCAACATTTTTGACTTTGCTGTAATATATCCATTTTAAGAGGAGGGGTTTTGTTCTAACCAGTGTTCACTAAGAAATCCATTTTTTAAAAGTATATTTATGACTTTGAGTGATTGTTTTAAGGATCTCGAAATCGTCTGCTATGTTTTCCCTGATCTTCATTTTTTGCTGTGACAATAACAGTAGGGGTCACAAAGAAGAACAGTGATGTTGGAAAATTATAAAGGGATTAATGGTCCATCAGTGAAAATTATTCTATTCATCAGTCTGTTTATATGCATGAAGAGCAGGCTTGCAGCAAACAATGAAGGAAGCGAACATAGTACTAACACATACATGCTCCATACTTTCACAGTGTACAAGCAGGAAGGGGAGAAGGACAGACCGTGGCCTGTGATGTTTCTGGAGTCCTTTAGCCTTTATTGTAGAGGATAAGAACTGTGACAAAAGCATGTGCGTGTGTGTGTGTGAATTACTAATTTTAACTTTCCAATTTATAAATTAAAAATGTATTCTTTTTTGTGATTACTTATTACAATCTCATCAGAGTTATTTATGCTAGTGACTTGTAAAAGCAAAACAAAACAAAACAAAATCCATTGCCCTTGAGTTGATCCCTACTCACAGTGACCCTATAAGACGGAGTAGAATGGCCCCATAGGGTTTCCAAGGCTGTAATCTTTATGGAAGCAGATTGCCACATCTTCCTCAGGTGGAGTAGCTGGTGGGTTCGAACCAATGACCTTTCTGTTAGCAACCTAGCATTTAACACTGTACCACCAGGGCTCCTTAGGTGACTTATGTCTCCATCTTTCAGAATATTTTTAAATGAATTGATGAAGAAAGATAACAGTATTTCTGACTATATAAATGTCAGCTTTTATGAGAAAATGATATATGATTATACCTTTTATCTCTCTTAAAAAGTATACTTAATTTTCTATAGTACAGTTGGCCGTCTGTATCCAGGGGTTCCACATCTGCTGATTCAACCAACCATGGATAAAAAAATATTCAGGGAAATAAAAGAAATTTCCAAAGAGCAAAACTTGAATTTGCCACACGCCGAGCACTACGCTGACTCCATGTGAATGAAATAACGTGTAACATCCCCTACTGTAGCCTCTCGTCACCTCAGAGATCCTCAGTCTTTCTCCAGCACTCATTGTTTGAGTTTTGTTCGCTTCTCATCTTGTCATTATTCCCTAAACAATACAGTACTGTATAACAACTATTTACGTAGTATTTACATTGTACTAGGTGTTGTAAGTAAAATAGAGATGATTTTAAAGTATACAGGAGGATGTGCATAGATGTCTTAGTTATCTAGTCCTGCTATAACAGAAATACCACAAATGGATGGCTTTAACAAACACAAGTTTATCCTCTCACAGTTTAGGAGGCTAGAAGTACTAATTTGGGTGCCAGGTCCTAGGGAAGGCTTTCTCTCTTTATCGGCTCTGGTGGAAGGTCCTTGTCATGAATCTTTCCCTGGTCTAGGAGGGGGTCTAGCACAGGGATCCTGGGTCCAACGGACATGCTCTGCTCCTGATGCCTCTTTCTTGGTGGTATGAGGTACCTCTCCTCTCTGCTCGATTCTCTCTTTTATATCTCAAAAGAGATTCACTCAAGATACAACCTAATCCTGTAGACTGAGTCCTTCCTCATTAACATAACATAACATAACATAACTGCCTCTAATCCTGCCTCATTAACATTACAGAGGTAGAATTTACAATACATAGGAAAATCTCCTCAGATCACAAAATGGTGGACAACCACACAAAACTGGGAATCATGGACAGGCCAAGTTGACACAGATTTTTGGGGGACACAATTCAATCGAGAACAGTAGGTTATATGCCATTTTATATAAGGGACTTGAGCATTGGAGGATTTTGGTATCCATGGGGGCCCTGGAACAAATCCCCTGAGGATACCTAGGGACGACTGTGTTTACATTTTATGAGAGGACATACGAATGAAGGTATAAATATTTTTTTCTCAAGCACCATAGTTCTGGTTTTCACTGAGGAAGAATTGTGTGTGTGTATGCACACGGGCTCACAAAACAAGGACTTTGTGTGCATGTGTGAGGGAGGGCAGGTTTTGCGCTAGGCAGAAGTGATACCCATATTTATTGGCCACTAAGTAGCATGACAGACTCTCACCAGCCTCTGTTCCTCTTTCCTGGGTGGGAGTTCATTTAGCTGAAAGCAGGATGAAGACAGCAAAAGGGACCAGCTGAGCCTTAAAGCCTTTGATTAGCCTAATAGGCCAGGTTAGCATTTTGCAGATGCTGGATTTCTAAATCGATAATCCTGTTGACAGCATCTAGTAGCAGCCGCTATTAGATGATGTAATTTGGAATTTGATTTGCTTCTTAAGACAAACAAATCTCATTTGCAGTGTAAAATATCTAACATCATGAAAATAAAGCTGTCTGCTTTGCTTTCTCACCCAAGGGCATTTTATAGAATTAGAAGTCAAGGACACTGCAGAGAAGGAGACTACAGCCATTGACTACGTTTTGAAAGCCTGCTTTTTTCCACTTATTCGGGTATAGCATGCAGTAACTATGCTAGGAGAGGTATTTGTAGCTTTCTATCGTGTTAGGAGAAACAGAATCCCCTGGTATTACAGCTGCACTTTTCATTTGTCATTTATTTGGAATAGAGGGTGGTATGCCAGTTGCTATGGAAACTAGTTCTACTTTGTAGCAATGCAAGACCTTTAAGCACATTTGAAATTGCTTCCTTCTGATTATGTTTCAGCCCTGAGGAAGGTGTAGTGTGCAATTAAACAGAAATGAAGGTTTAATTAAAAAATTAAATTATATTCCCGGGTTTGTCCTTTGTGTACAATAAGCTTCAGAGAGGAGAGCATTGCCACACTCAAGTACAGACTGGACGTGTATTTTGTGAAGAGAAAAGGATCATGGGTTTTCTTAACTGCCGTCTGTGTGTGTGAGTGAGAGGGAGGTTTACGTGATCCAGCTCACAAGAGTTTATTATAAAAATGCCAACTCCATATAGAACATTCTAGAAAGCTTGGTAATAGATATGGAGGACTATAGAAAGAGAAATATATGTTTGAGTATATTTGTAGGTTAAAAACCAACATCAAGAGAGCTGAATAATGCACTGAGACAAAAAGACAAACTATAGTTGTGCAGATTGTTAGAGAATCTTTTAAAGCAAATTAGTGAAACTAAAAGATTGAAATGGTGTCAGGGTCCTGAAATACGGGATTACAACAACAAAGATCTATGCATATGAGGCCGCCAAACCATGGTGGTTTTACATGTTGAAAGCAAAAAGCAGGTGTATTAAAAAAATAATAGGTATATTTGCTATGTAAAGAACAGAGACCCCTTAGCTTCTGAAGTTAAAAAAGTTACAATTTATTTAGTCTTATATACTGATTGTTTAAATTGTCCCCAAAATATAAATATAGTTATTCAAAGGAACTAGAGGCTCCCCTTGTTACAGCTACATACTAAAAGCTTACCTCTTATAGCTTTTTACAGTATATAAAGGGCTTCTGCATGCCTTATTGCGTGAACTCTCTGAATAATTTTGAAATAATAAGTTAGGAACAGCTATTATCTCCATTTTATATGTAAGTGAGTTGCTCAAGGTTACCCAGGAATATCTGGGACCCAGTGTCTCTTGACTTCTAGTCCTATGATCTTTCCATGATGAGAATTATTATTTAATCTCAGACTATATTTTCTAAACATATGCTGTTTTCGCTTAGCTCACCAGGAAAGATATCATAAAGTAATGAACTACTCTTCAGATTGACACCAAGTGTGTGATCCAGCGTGCCTTAAAATTAAGATTCCTTGTTTTTATAATCATCCTATTGTATATATTTATTTCTTATGGGTTTAAAATGAATTCTCTGGTTAACTCTCATGTTCAGGCATATTGGCCATGAATTTATAGATACGCAAATTGCAGCATCCCTGCTATACTGATATAGAAAATTGCTATTTATGTGTATATGAAGTGTCCACTTAACTAGATGCTATTTATGCTTGGTAGCTCTTTGCTCAATCAATCTCTTACTGGCGGTAAGCCCTTGTGACCATGGAACTCCATGCTATAAAAAGGTTGTATGGAGAACTGAAAAAAAATTGCTCTATAATAACAGGAGCTACGTTGGTAGCAAACAGCTGCTGGCCCAGCAGTCCTGGGACTTTCATGAGGCTGCTGTGAATATGTTCACAGCATGCTGAGGCTGGCGGCCTGCTGCTAAAGTGCTGCATCGCCAAATCCCAGTCTGCTGGAGTGAGCTGGCTTCATCCTACTTAATACAGAATCTTTCATAAAGGAGAGACTTTATGCTTCCATCAAATAAAAATTATGCTTGTTCAATGTGTAATCAATGCCTTCAGAATATCCCCTATAGAAATTAGCACTTTGAAAGTATTATGTGAGTTCTTTTTTTTTTGTTGTTGTTGTTGTCAAATATGAAGGTTCTCTTTTATCAGTAACCACCGGTTAAGGAGCTATATTTCAAAAGGTGGGGTGGGGAGAAAAAGGATCTGTTGTTCAATTATTTCAAGGCCCATTGTCTGTATTTCAGAATGTAGAGATTTATTAAAGCTTTAGATCCTAACTGAGATGAATCATATTCCTTGTTCCATGTCCTCTTCTGAATCCGGCTTGAATTTCTGGCAGTTCCCTGTCAATGTACTGCTGCAACCGTTTTTTAATGATCTTCCGCAAAATTTTACTTGCATGTGATATTAATGGTATTGTTCCATAACTTCCACATTCTGTTAGATCATCTTTCTTTGGAATGGGCACAAATGACTAAAATTAAAAAGCAGTCAAAATCCCATGTTAGTAAGATGTGGAAAAGTTGTAATTCTTATACACTTCTCACAGGAGTGTACATTTTTCAACCATTTTGGAAAACTATTCGGCAGAACCTACTAAAGCTAAACATACCAAGCCTATGTCTCTTAGGTATGTATCCAACAGAAATGAATAGATATGTTCACCATGAGATATATATATATATATAATATATATAGATAATATATATAATAATATTATAATAATATAGATAAATATATATATATATATTTACAGCAGTCCAAACCTGGAAATAATACCAATAACCATCAACAAAAGAATAATTAAATAAATTGGAGTATGCTACCTAACGTCATACTACACAGTAATAGAAATGAACAAACTACAACTAGTCACATGCATGCAAAAGCAAGACAATGAATAAGGAAGACCAAAGAATTGATGCCTTTGAATTATGGTGTTGGCTAAGAATACTGAATATTCCATGAACTACCAGAAGAACGAACAAATCTTTCTTGGAAGAAATGCAGCCAGAATGTTCCTTAGAAGTAAGGATGGTGAGGCTTTGTATCACATAGTTTGGACATGTTATCAGAAGGGTCCAGCCCCTTGAGAAGGACATCATGCTTGGTAAAGTGGGGAGTCAATGAAAAAGAGGAAGACCCTCAATGAGATGGATTGACACAGTGGCTGCAACAATGGGATCAAGCATAACAAAGGTTGTGAGGATGGTGCAGGACTGGGCAGTGTTTCAGAACTGACTTGATAACACCTAACAACAGCAACAGTATGGTGTATCATCCAACAACCATCTGCCAGTTTGTTCTACTGTGGTGGTTTGCATGTTGCTATGATGCTGGAAGGTAGGACACCAATATTTCATGTTCACCATGGTGGGCAGATTTCAGCAGAGCTTCCAGACTAAGACAGACTAAGAAGAAAGGCCTGGCGATCTACTTCCAAAAATTAGACAAGGAAAACCCTACTACAGATCACATAATATTATCTGAGACTTTGACTCACTTGCTTTGGACGTATCATTAGCAGGGACTGACTGCTAAAGAAGGACATCATGTCTGGTAAAGAGGAAGGCCAATGAAGGCAAGGGAAACCCTCAATGAGATGGATTGACACAATGGACTCAAAACTACCAATGATCATGAAGGTGGCACAGGCCTGTGCAACATGAGATCAGTATGAGTCAGAGCCAACTTAATGCCAACTATCAACAACAACACAGCATGTAATATTGTGGCTTTAATTTTCATTTCCATGATCACTGAACATAAAACAAATGTTCATATGTGGGTTGACCATTCAGATTTCTACTTTTTTTTTTTGAAATGCCTGTTTAGAGTTTTTACCCATTTTTCTATTGAGTTGTTTTCCTTTGTTTTATTGTTTTGTAGGTGTTCTTTTATATTCTCAATTTGTTTTATGGAAATATACTCTCAGTTAATGTCTTCTCCGAATCAAAGGCATGTCTTTTTCCCTTCGTAATGAGATCTTTTCACTTACGGTTAGCCCTTTTTTTAACTATTTAAGAAGTCTTTAAGATTATTTAAGAAAACCTCCCTAACCGCTCACATTTTGATCCACAATTCATCTGGAATTGATTTAGTACAAGTGGTATGGTAAAAAAATTACAGAAGATTACTGTTATTATTTTACATAGGGATAATCAATAGAGCCAACACCTTTTACTGAAAAGACCATCTTTTCTCCCTTGCGTTGGAATGTCATCTTTATCTTAAACTGAGCAAACATATACGTGTGGACTTGCTTCTTAACACTCTATTTGGTCCCCTTGGTCTATTTGCCTGTCATTTCGCCAATAACACCCTGCCTTAACTACTAATGAAGCCCCGGTGGTGAAGTGGTTGCTGACTGAAAGGTCGGCTGTTCAAACCTACCAGTAGATCCTCAGGAGAAAGATGTGGTAGTCTACTTTCATAAAGATTACAGCCTTGAAAACCCTATGGGGCAATTCTACTTTGACCTATAGAGTTGCTTTGAGTCAGAATTGACTTGATGGCGTTGGGCTTGGGGTTGGATTTAACTACTATAAATCTGTTACAGGCCTTTCTGTAAATAGATTGTGTCACAAAAATAATATTGAGGAGAAGACACACCATCCAAAACAGTAATACCGTATGATTTAATTTATATTAAATTCAAGAGTAGGCAAAACTAATCTCTGGTTTTAAAAATCAGGATAGTCATGTTATCTAAAATAGAGATGAGAGAAAATCTTCTGTGATGCTGCTGCTGTATTATTTCTTGATCTGAGTAGTGATTACACAGGTGTGTTGAATCTGTAACAATCCATTAAACTGTATGCTTATGACTTCTGCAATTTTCTGAATGCATTTTAGACTTCACTAAAAAGGTAAACATATGCTTACATATTTATTATATAAAATAATATAACCTATAGTTATTATATATTTCAGGTATTGCATTTATGTTTTGAGGATGCAGCAATGGACAAACAGAAGTAGTCTCTATTCTTCTGGCATATACTTTTCTATGTATAGTATATAGACACATAAGTACCTAATAAAAATATAAAAATGCAGATAGAAAACATATAATAACTACAGAATAGTGTCTGACTCTGAAAGAATGGACAAGTGATTGCATTAGAAAGAGGAATAAAAGAGGGGGCTTCACAAGTAGTGCCTTAGTCATCTAGTGTTGCTCCAACAGAAATACCACAAGTGGATGGATTTAGCAAAGAGAAATTTATTCTCTCACAGTCCAGTAGGCTACAAGTCCAAATTCAGGGTGTCAGCTCCAAGAGAACACTTTCTCTGTCAGTTCTGGGGGAAGGTCCATGTCATCTGTCTTGGTCTGGGAGCTTCTCTGTGCAGGAACCTCAGATCCAAAGGATGCTCCCTGCTCCTGGCACTGCTTTCTTGGTGGTATGAGGTTCCCATGTGTCTCTGCTCGCTTCTGTCTTTTATATCTCAAAAGAGATTGCATTAAGACACTACCTAATCTTGTCAACCTCATTAGTATAACCTCATCACAGTGATAGAATTTACAACACATAAGGAAATCACATCAGATTACACAATCATACAACACTGGGAATCATGAACTAGCCAAGTTGCTGCACACATTATTTGGGGGACACAATTCAATCCTTGACAAGTAGATACATGAGACTAAATGGGCAGCTTCTGTCTGGAGATGAGATGAGAAGGCAGAGGGTCAGGAGCTGGTTGAATGGACATGGGGAAACGGGTGGAAAGGAGGAGTGTGCTGTCACAGTATAGGGGAGCAATTAGGGTCACATAACAACGTATGCATAAATTTTTGTATGAGAGAATAATTTGAATTGTAAACTTTCACTTAAAGTACAACAATTAAAAAAAAAAAATCTCCGGCGGGGGTGGGGGGAGGGACTTCAATCACATATACTATTGCAAATCATGAGTTTTGCTGATTTGTTAGCCTGTTGATTCATGATGATGGATGAAAGTTTATCTGTAAAACTATGTTGTCCAAAGTTTACTGCCAATATGAAACACTTTAAGATAAAACATTTTAATCTAAAAATCCAGCAGGTTAGATGCTGAGAATTTTATGTAAATATTTGGGATTTTTTTGGTTATATGAGGAATAAACATAATTTATGTACTTAAAAACACATGATAGGAGGTATCATTAACGGGTATTTCCCCACTTACAGTGTCCAGTTCCTGGGGATAAATTAAGATTGGTCTACACCAACATAGGCAGTTCCATTATCCTTTAACACTATTTATTTTTCCAGCTAACAGAACTTCGTGCAAGTGAATATAATTTAACATTGCAAAATAAATGACTGAAATAAAATTAATATCCATATATTTTTATTTTCACTCATTTTATTAATAAATTCACTTTTAAATGATAACTTATTCTGAACTGTAATTCTGCTTAGCAAAGTCAACCTCATGTATTGAAAACCCTTTTTTTCCTTCATTCTTCCAAAGACCTTATATTTAGTTTTCTAAAATGATCAACTGAAGAATCCAGATGGACTCTATGAATTTATTTTATTACTTTGTATGACTTATGCTTGCGATTGCTCATACCATAAGAAAATCATGAGTCCCATTGTGTACAAATAACTCAATGACTAACCAAGCATTGATTTGTCAGTTTCTTCAAAATAGTTTTTATAAGTTACACAGTTAGAGAGAGCCTTAGCCATCTTCTAAAATATTAAGTCAGTCTTTTACTTTTCAATAATTTATCTTAGAAGACAATTATTTGCGGTAGCCACTGTTGGTTAAATATCCAGCAGACATTTCTTCCTTCCTAATAGAAGTCTGAGGAATTTGTGGATGAGTGCTAGAATTCTCGCCTTTCACGTGGAAGACCTGAGTGTGATTCCGGGCCAGTGCACGTTATGCTCAGCCACCACCTCTCTGTCAGTGGAGTTTGGTGTGTTGTCTAGACTAAGACGTGTTAGAAAGAAAGATCTTGTGATCTATGTCCGAAAACCAGCCAATGAATACCTTGTGGATCACAACAGTCCCATCTGCAACTGATCATGGGGATGGCACAGGACTAGCAGAGTTTTGTTCCATTGTGAACAGGATAACCATAAGTCAGGGGATGACTAAACTGCAGCTAACAACAACATTCATGATATTGATAGGTGCCCTCAAGTTGGTTCAGACTTACTTCAACATTATGTATAATGGAATGAAACATTGCCCAGTCCTGCACCATTCTCACAATAATTGCCATGTTTAAGCACATTATTACAGCCACTGTGTCAATCCATCTCATTGAGGGTTGTCCTCTTTGTCACTGACCCTCTACCAAGCATGATGACTTCTCTAGGGAATGGTCCCTCCTGATAACATGTCCAAAATAAGTGTGACAAAGTTTCACTATCTTTACTTCTAAGGAGTGCTCTGTCTGTACTTCTTCCAAGACAGATTTGTTCATTATTCTGACAATCCATGATATATTCAATATTCTTTGCTGTCACCATATTTCAAATGTATCAATGCTTTGGTCTTCCTTTATCATTGTCCTGCTTTCACATGCCTATGAGGCAATTGAAAATACCATGGCTTGGGTCAGTCGTACCTTAGTCCTCAAAGCAACATCTTTGCTTTTTAACACTTTAAAGAAGTCTTCTGTGGTAGATTTGCCCAGTGAAATACATAGTTTGAGTTCTTGACTGCTGCTTCCATGGACACTGATTGTGGATCCAAGTAAAACAAAATCCTTTTCTTTGTTTATCAGGACATTACTTACAGGCAGAGTTGAGAGGATTTTTGTTTTCTTTATGTCGAGACGTAATCCATACTGAAGGCTGTGGTCTTTCTTTCTCTATTTTCGGTGTTTTAGCTTTGATTTATTTTTGTGACTTCCCTATCTGGGTTGATGTCTGGTTGCTCTGTCCTGTGTTCTAGTCTTGGGTTGTTATCTGATGTTGTTGATTTTCTAACCTGGGGACTCCTTTAGTATTTCTTGTAATTTTGATTTGGTTTTTGCAAATTCCCTAAACTTCTGTTTATCTGGAAATGCCTTAATTTCACCACCATATCTGAGAGACAGTTTTGCTGGATATATAATTCTTGGTTGGCAATTTTTTTCCTTCAGGGCTTTATATATGTCATCCCGCTGCCTTCTTGCCTGCACGGTTTCTGTTGAGTACTCCAGGCTTGGTCTTATTGACTCTCCTTTGTAGAAGACCTTTTGTTTATCCCCAGCCCTCTTAAAATTCTCTCTTTATCTTTGGTTTCAGAAAATTTGATTATAATGTGTTTTGGTGACTTTCTTTTGGGATCTACCTTATGTGGAGTTCGATAAGCATCTTGGACAGACATTTTCTAATTTTTCATGATATCAGGGAAGTTTTCTGCCTACGAATCTTCAAAAATTCTCTCTGTATTTTCTGTTGCCCCCCCACTCTTCTGGTGCTCCAGTCACTCGTAGGTTATTCCTCTTGATAGAGTCCCACATAATTCTTAGGGTTTCTTCATTTTTTAAAATCCTTCTATCTGATATTTCCTCAAATAAGTGGGTGTCAAGTATTTATCTTCAGTTTCACTAATTCTAACTCCCACTGCCTAAATTCTGCTCCTATGACTTTCTATTGAGCTGTCTAATTCTGAAATTTTATTGTTAATCTTCTGGATTTCTGGTTGCTGTCTCTCTATAGATTCTTGCAGCCTGTTAAATTTGTCATTATGCTCTTCTTTAATCTTATTAAGTTCCTCTATTGCTTGGTCTACATTTTGCCTGATCTCCTTCCTGATATCTTGAAGAGTTCTGTATATTAATTGTTCGTATTCTGCCTCTGGTAATTACAAGAAATTCTCTTCTTCTGGGAAATTTCTTGATTCTTTATTTTGGGAGCTTGCTGAAGCCATCATGGTCTGACTCTTTATGTGATTTGATATTGACTGTTGTCTCCGAGCCACCAATAAGTTATTATATTTATTTATTTTATGTTTTCTTACTGTGTCCTAGCTTCTTGTTTTGTTTTGATTATGTCCAAACAGGCTGCTTGTATGAGCTAGCCCAATCACCAGAGCCCCTGAAGCTCCAACTTCCTGCCACCAGGTGGCCAGACCTGCCACTAAGTATATGAAGCCAGGAGTCCACCCACTACTCCTGTATGGATTCAGCTCAGGTTTCCAGGTAGCTGGCCACCAAGTGTGTGGTGCAGGCTCTCGCCTGCAGTCCTAGACAGGAATGGGTGATTGGTGTAGGCACAGGCATCTGGCTGCATCCCAGGGGGTTACACACTGAGCAAGGCAAGGGGCTGATAGCCACCCCCGAGCGTCCGGGAGGAAAACGTGTCCCTGTTCCCTAGGGCACATAAATGGGTGGGTTTTGCAGTCAGACTATGAGCACCTAATGGTGTTGGCTGTAAGGACTGGGGGGAACCACTTATTCTTGGACCCCTGTCACAGGTGGCTAGGTGATGTGGGTGGAGCCACCAGTCCTCAGGCTCCTGATATGGGTAGGTGAGGACCCTGCTTAATGGGCAGAGCAGTGTCAAATGTCACAAACCTGCCACTTCACAGTTGAAACACTTGAGGTTAGACTGCAGGTATATACCCTGCTGTACTGTGGTAATGAGGGCCTGTGCTATAGAAATGGGCCCACACAAGTCTTTACAGTGGGAAAGGCATTCAAAGTCCATGGACTTTGCCTGTGCCTAGGCAAAGGAACTGAGTTCCAGGCTTAGGGGAGCCGGTAGAGTATTTCTTCCCCCCGTTTGTTAATTTCTTCCCTTTCCAAGGCCAGGAGAATGGCTCAGGGAGCACGACAGGTCCTACTTCCAGCCCAGGGGACTTGGCAGTCGCTGAAGCTGTCCCAGAACCAGTGCAGAGCAGGGAGTGGGGAGGTAAATGGGAAAAGGGTTTTTCCCAAAGGGGGGTGTTTTTGATCCATGCAGTAGGCCAGATGCAAGTATTTATCTTTTGCCTATCGAGGGCTGCTTCTCACTGGTTCTGGATAACCAAGTAGACTCTCTGCTGCTGGGTCTCTCCTGATGTAGAAAACACCTCCCAGGTGCCACTGCTTGCCTCACCACACATCATGAGCTGATCTGGCCTGAAAGGCTCTGGCTCCTGCTGGGTCAAGTTTGGCAACTCCTCACTGCTTCTGAACCATCTCTCCCTTTCCCTGCCACTCAGTCTGATTTCTCAACTTTGCCTTTGACATTCAGGGCTCCTAGATTATCATGTATAATCGATTCACTTGTCTCTTCGTGTCTTTGTTGTAAGAGAGACCACTGGAATCGTCTGACTACTCTGCCATCTTGGCCTTGCTTGAAGGCTGTAGTCTTTGATCTTCATCAGTAAGTGCTTCACATCCTCTTCTCCTTCAGCAAGCAAGACTGTGTCCTCTGCATATCTCAGGTTATTAATGAGTCTTCCTCCCATCTTGATGCTGCATTCTTCTGCATATAATCTATCTACTCAAAGTAGCTCAGAGTACAAATTGAATAATACAATAATACTTTACTTTGTCTTCTTGAGCCATCCTTTGAAATCTTCTTTTCAGCTCCTTTACTTCATCATTTCTTCCATTCACTTTAGCTACTCTACATTCAATAGCAAGTTTCAGAGTCTCTTCTGACATTTATTTTGGTCTTTTCTTTCTTTCCTGTATTTTAATGACCTTTTGCTTTATGTATGATGTCCTTGATGTCATCCCACAACTCATCTGGCCTTTGGTCATTAATGTTCAACGTGCCAAACTATTCTTGAGATGGTCTCTAAATTCAGGTAGGATATACTCAGAGTTGTTCTTTGGCTTTCGTGGACTTGTTTTAATTTTCTTCATCTTTAACTTGAACTTGCATATGATCAACTGATAGTTTGTTCCCAAGTCAGCCCCCTGGCCTTGTTCTGACTGACAGTATTGAGCCTCTCCATTGTCTCTTTCCACAGATGTAGTCGATTTGATTCTTGTGTATCCCATCCAGGAAGATTCACCTGTATAGTCACTGTCTATGTTGTTGAAAAAAGGTATTTACAGTGAATAAGTTGTTAGTCTTGCAAAATTCTGCCATATGATTGGCGTCATTTCTATCACTAAGGCCATGTTTTCCAACTACTAATCCTTCTTCTTTGTTTCCAACTTTTGCATTCCAATCACCAGTAATTATCAATGCATCTTGATTACATATCTGATTAATTTCAGACTACAGAAGTTTGTAAAAATCTTCAATTTCTTCATCTTTGACATTAGTGATGGTGCATACATTTGAATAATAGTTACATTAACTGGTCTTCTTTGTTGGCGTGTGAATAGTATCCTATCACTGACAGCATTGTACTTCAGGATAGATCTTGAAATGTTCTTTTTGATTTTGAATCTGACAATGCTCCTCTTCAGTTGTCATTCCTGGCATAGTTGACCATATGACTGTCTGATTCAAAATGGCCAATACCAGTCCATTTCAGCTCACTAATGTCTAGAATATCCATCTTCATGTGTTCAGTTTCATTTTTGACCACTTCCAATATTTCTTGATTCATACTTTGTATATTCCAAGTTCTGATTACTGATGAATGATTGCAGGTGTTTCTTCTCATTTTAAGACATACCACATCAGCAAATAAAGGTCCTGAAAGCTTTACTCTATCCACATCATTAAGGTCTTTATTTGAGGGAGTGGCTCTTCCCCAGTCATATTTTGAGTGCCTTCCAACCTGAGAGTCTTATCTTCCAGAACTATATCAGACAACATTCCAAAGGGCACAAAGGATTGCACTGGAAACTCTTAGCAGTGCAGGGGGTGGTCTTGATTAAAGTTGACCCATTCCATTGGTTTGGCGTGGGGAATCTGAAAAAAAAGACATTAAGATCAGAACTGCAATTCTTTCTCTGTTCCACTGAACATGCAAAAGAAAGCACGTTGCCTTTAGGAATCTATCAACTATATTACAAGAAAAAGGCAAGATAGACTAAAGACAAAACCAAAGCACAGAGGAGAACTATAACAGTTTAGAGAAAAGTTACATTTACTGAGATCATTCCTGCAATAAAGAAACTTTGACTGAGTGCATACTTTGTCAAGCACTATTCAATGCAGTCAGCTTACAAACTCAAACAAAACACTCAATAGAAAAGATGTTCCCATGGTATTGCAAAATCCAATTACCAAACAATATAAGCAGTATGAGACCGTATGAGCTCATCTATACATGGATGTGGGCTCATACGCCTATGTACACATACACAGGTTCATTTATACATACATGCAACTCACTAATCCACATTTATTCACATGATACTATGATAATCATGTCGTACCTTTCTCACTTAATGATCTACTATGCATGTAATTATATAATAGCATAGTGATAATAATAAACATTTCTCTTTTACCAAACACTCTTTGGAGGACTTATTTCTAACAGCTGCCTAGTATTCTAATATATGAACAAGGGTTTATTTAATTGTTGCTCCAATTTTCCCTAATATATAATCTTTACATTAATAAATGCATATATCTCTTTTTATATTACTTACCTACGACTACTTACTTAGGACAAAGAAGTGAAATACCCGGATTAAGAATTACGTACATTTTAAGAAAATTGATGTCAATTGCTTTCCTGAAGTGTGTGTGAAAGTATATATTTTCATACTTGTCCATCATTTGATAATTTTTCTTTCTTTTTTATTGAAATAAAATGTAAACACAGTGAAAGACATATCTTAAGTGTGTGATTCAATGAATTTTGATTAATGTATACGTTCTGTGAATGTCACCTCAATCTATTATTCCAGTCAACTACCACCCACAATTGGCCACCAATGTTTTGATTTCTATCATTGTAGAATGTATTTTTTCTGTTATTGAAATTCAGATACATGGAATTATATAATATACAGTTTGTTTCTGACTTTCATTCAACAGTATGATTTTGAAATTCATCCATGTCACAACAATTGTGTGGGTCAATAAGTTGTTCTATTTTGGTTGTTCTTTTTTTTTGCTGCGTAGTATTTTACTAAATGAATATAACTCAAAGGAGTTCTCCATTCTCCTGTTGATGATCATTTGGGCTTTTTTGATTTGGGGTTATTATGAAGGAAATTTCCACCACGTATCTGTCAGTTTGTCATACTGTGGTGGCTTGCCTGTAGCTGTAATACTGGAAACTTTGCCACTGGTATTTTAAATACCAGCAGGGCCATCATTGGTGGACAGGTTTCAGCTGAGCTTCCAGACGAAGACAGACTAGGAAGAAGGACCTGTTAGTCTACTTCTGAAAAACTTGACTAGTGAAAACCTTATGAATAGCAGTGGAACGTTGCCTGATATAGTACGGCAAATGAACCCCTCAGGTTGAAAGGCATTCAAAAGACAATTTGGGAAGAGCTGCCTCCTCAAGGGAGAGTTGGCCTTAATGACGTGGATGAAGTCAAGCTTTTAGGGCCTTCATCTGCTGATGCAGCACGACTCAAATTGAGAAGAAACAGCTGCAAACATCCATTAATAATTAGAATGTGGAATGTGGGAGGTATGAATCTAGGAAAATTGCAAGTTGTCAAAATGAAATGGAGCACATAAGCACTGATATCCCAGGCATCAGTGAGCCAAAATGGACTGTTGGTCATTTTCGATTAGACAGTCTTATGGTCTACTTTGCCGGGAATGACAAATTGAAGAGAAATGGTGACGTGTTCATCATCAAAAAGAGTATTTCAAGATTGATCCTGAAGTACATAGCTGACGCTGATAGGATAATATCCATACACCTACAAGGAAGACAAGTTAATACGACCACTATTCAAATTTCCCCACCAAACACTAAGGCCAAAGATGAAGAAATTAAAGATTTTTACCAACTTCTGCAATCTAAAATTCATCAAACATGCAATCATGAAGACGAAGGTGCACCTGACTCAAGCCATGGTATTTTCAATCGCTTCATATGAATGTGAAAGCTGCACAATGGATAAGGAAGACTGAAGACGAATTGAAGCCTTTGCATTGTGGTGTTGGTGAAGAATATTGAATATACCATGGACTGCAAAAAGAACGAACAAATCTGTCTTGGAAAAAGTACAACCAGCATGCTCCTTAGAAGCAAGGATGGCGAGACTACATCTTACATACTTTGGACATGTTGTCAGGAGGGATCAGTCCCTGGAGAAGGACATGACATCATGCTTGGTAAAGTACAGGGTCAGCAAAAAAAAGGAAGACCCTCAACGAGATGGACTGACACAGTGGCTGCAACAATGGGCTCAAGCATAACAATGATTGTGAGCATGGTACAGGATGGAACAGTGTTTCATTCTGTAGTACATAGGGTCACTATGAGTTGTAACTGGCTCAACAACATTTAACAACAACAACGCAGTCTCTGTGGGTTATAAATTCAGGAACATTTCAGTGGAGGATGTTCTAGTTTAGGGTTTCTTATGAGGCTGCAGTCATCTGAGGGCTTGATTAGGGCTGGAGGATCCATTTTATATGGTTGACAAGTAGATACTGGCAAATGTTGGCCCTTCAAATGCCCTCATAACAGGCCCTTCAAATGCCCTCATAACTGGCTGCCAGCTTTCTCCAGGGAGAGTGATCTAAATGTGACAAAGGTGAAAGCTGTGTTGTGTTTATACCTAGCATTGGAGTGAAATAAGTAAACATTACTATATTCATATGGAAGCCATGATAGTTCAGTAGTAGAATTCTGGTCTTCCATGCAGGACACCTGGGTTTGATTCCTGACCAATACCCCTCAAGCTCAGCCACCACTTATCTGTCTGTGGAAGCTTGCATGTTGCTATGATGCTGAACAGTTTTCAATGAAACTTCTAGACTAAGACTAGGAAGAAAGGCTTGGAAATCTGCTGTGAAAAGATCATCCAGTGAAAAACCTATAGATGACAATGGTCCAATCCCATTGTGCATGGGGTTGTCATGAGTTGGAGGTCTACCTGAAGACACCAGAAAACAACAGCAGCAGCGTATTTATAAATATAGGTCTGCCAAGGAATTTAAACAAGTATATATGTATTCTATCAGTCACACTGGCCAGCTATGATTCAGTGTACAAGGGGACTCCTCATGTGTGGAGGTAAGGATTATTGTAGGCCATTTTGGAATAATGGTTATCATGGTCTCCTTTCTTTTCCCCAGTGATTTACATTTCTGTCACATTTAAAATTTGCCCACCCACTTCTGAAGCTACCAAAAGTCTCATATTATTACAAAAGCAGCTTTAAGTTAAATATCTCATCATCTAAACTAGATGCAGGTGTGGATAAGACTTCTTGAGTGTGGTTCCTAGTGTATAATTCCTCGAGTAGAGTTCCTCTAGATATGATGACCTGAACTAAACAGATAAGTTATCTGCACACCCCCCCGCCCACCACATACCCAAAATACAATGGTGGGACAAGAATAGGATAATGACTATTGGCTCTCACATTCAAAAACGGGAAAAGCAGGAGGCAAACAGGAGTTGCTGCTCTATAGCAATTGTGAAACCTAGTCAGACATCTGTTGGCAGTTTCTTGATTAGGACTTAGTCCTAATAATAATAATTCTCAGTAATAATTCTCCATGGCTCTTTGCTCCACCCTCTAAGCTCTTAGTTCCACCTTCTCAATTCTTGGTTATTCTTCCTCTTCCATAAAAGGTAACCCATACAACTAAGCAAGTTACTCAGCCTGCTTCCTGCCTGTACTTTTGGAGCTCCAAAGAACCATTTTTATTTTGTACTGTTTTTGGACCTTTCAGTCCAAGCAAGTGAGGTTTACAACAATATAATTCTGTTAAAAACTTTGTGGTCTCCCAAGAATATTTTTTAGTTTACTCTTTTAGACAAAAGAACACATTCACAAATCTCTCCAAGAGAAGTTCTTCTTTATCTTAGGTCTCTGCTGAGGTTGCTGAGAGACAATTTTCCTAGCATTCTTAGAATCTCTATGGTTTAAGGGAAAAGATCTAGGTAGTATACAAAATCCTCAGAGGACCTTTTATCTCAATGAACTGACTTCTGAAACAATCCCTGATGGACTTCAATAGTTGTTTTGGTTTGGTCTTTGTAATAACCCCTGTTGAAACCCCTTTGTAAAAATCCCTTATATTTTACCTAAATATGTTAATAGCCCAGCGTCAAGGCATAAATTATTTGTAAACAGAAAAGATCCCTAAGGAGAGTACATGTATGACTGGGAAATTTAAATTTTGAAGACATAAGGTGATGGAGTTAGCCCAAAAGAGAAAGAGAAAGACTGAGTGTGGGTGTGGAAGGATGACAATGCAGAGGAAATGGTATGGTGTATCAAAATTCAAACACTCAGAAACATTATCATAAAATTATGGTTAAAGCAATCGACTGCTAATCGATTGCTAATGTTAGCAATTCGAAACCAGCAGCAGCTCCATGGGAGAAAGATGTGGCAGTCTGCTTCTGCAGAGATTTACAACATTGGAAATGCTATGAGGTCACTATGAGTTGGAATCAGCTTGACAGCAGTGGGTTTGGGTTTTTGGTTTTATATAGTATAACTTGAAACCCATCGCTGTTTAGTCGATTCCAACTCATAGCAACCCTATAAGATAGAGTAGAACTGCCCCATAGGGTTTCCAAAGAGTAGCTGGTGGATTCAAACTGCCAACCTCTTGGTTAGCAGCCTAACACTTAACCACTGGCGCCACCAGGGCTTCCATGTAGTTGTAGATATTAAGCATTATACATATTATATATTACATAACATAAAATGAAGGTATGCACATATTACATTATATATTACTTGTATAAATTTGTAATTGTCTTCTTAACAAATAAAATGAATAAAAAAAAAAATCAATGAGAATTGATGCTGGTATTTGGGAACACAGATACCCAGGGTTGACACCGTAAAATCATGAAAAAATAAAGAATCAAAAGAATAAGAATGATCTTTTCATTTTCTTCTAATGTTAGAGGAACTATCAGCTTATGTAAGTTGTTGTTGTTAGTTGCCATCAAGTCAATTCTGACTCATAGCGACTCCATATGTGCAGAGTAGAACTGCTCCATAGGGTTTTCAAGGCTTTGACCCTTTAGAAGCAGATCACCAGGCCTGTCTTCCTGGTGCCTCTGGGTGGGTTCAAACCACCAACCTTTTGGCTAGTAATCAAGTGCTGAACTATTTGCGCCGCTCAGGGGCTCCATGTAAGTTATAGACCAATTATACTATAGAGATCCAGGTGCTATAATTTAAAGCTAATTTAAAAGTACGGTAAGACTAACAAAATAAAGAACTAATTGTTCATGTAATGTTTTGACCAAAAATTCTCTGAGTTACATATTTGTCTGAGTCTCGAATGACACTGATTAAAATTATCAGTAGAGGTTTTATTTGTATGTCTCATTTTAAAGCAAATATGGACAGCAGTGAGGGATCATTTTATCTAAGTGTATTTCAATATATTATACACAATTTTTCTCCCCTATAATTACTATGAAAGCCTCAAAAATTGCTAGTGAATGAGTAAACTAGGAAGATGGCATGAGCTTGAAAAGTGGTTTAATAACCTTAGCTATCAAACTAATTGTGAATAACTGGAAACACTTCATTCAGAACTGTTTTACAGAGTGATTAAGCTTTATTTGCATGATTTTCTTTCAGAATAAAGATAGCTGTAAAATATTTAGTAAAATGGAGGCAGGAAAGCATATCTGAAAAAAATATTTCAGAGAATAGTTAAATTTTTATTTTATCTAGTTTTATGGGAAGCATACCTGAAATAATTGACTCCATTTATTTGTTCATTTAGACATGGACTCAGTCATTCATTCAAAAATATTCTGCACCAGGTCTCTGTCAGGTTTCAGCATGCAACTTCTCGCAGAACTGCTAACATTCAAATTGGTCCTGTTGCAAGAGAAAAAATAAACGTTCTACATGTAACTGAAATTCTGGAAAAAAACAAACAAACAAAAAACCACATTCGATAGTCCATTGACAGGGAATAAAAGATTTCCTTTGTGGTTTGCATTTCAAAGCCCTTAATCATCTTCTATAAATGTTCTCTCTCTTTTTCTTTTTCTTGCTGATAAAATGACAGAAAAACTTAAGAGGGAGTAAGTAGCACAAAAGGATGGAAAATAGTTTCCCAAACCTTTGCGGATTTTTTACCTTGTCTTAGCCAGTGGAAATGAATGAGTAAATCTAATTCTTCATGCTAATTTTATTAATAAAAACCACTTTCCTTCTAGACTGATTTAAAAATTTAGAACAAATATTTTCAGATGTTAGTTGTAATA
Source organism: Dugong dugon (assembly GCA_030035585.1). Taxonomy (NCBI): domain Eukaryota; kingdom Metazoa; phylum Chordata; class Mammalia; order Sirenia; family Dugongidae; genus Dugong; species Dugong dugon. The sequence continues at coordinate 20,835,767 of CM057460.1, forward strand.
GATGACTTTTTTTAAAAAAGTAAACCCTGCCTGGGTGTGTGCGGAGGGGTTCTGAATTATTTTTCTTACAATCTTCTTAGTTTTATACTTCTTAGAATTGCTTAGAATTTTCTTAGATAGCCCTGGTCAGCAGTGTTTGAGCTTTAGTGCTCAGAAGTGTGGATGGTTCTTTAGAGAGTATGAAAGATATCAGAACGTAGCTGTTGTTGTTCGGTGCCCTAAAGGGAGTTGCAACTCCTAGCGGCCCTGTGTATAACGGGACGAAACACTGCCCAATTGTACGCCGTCCTCATAATCATCGCTATGTTTGAGCCCATTGTTGCAGCCACTGTGTCAATCATTGAGGATCTTCCTCTTTTTCGCTAACCCTCTACTTTACCAAGCATGTTGTCCTTCTCCAGGAAGATTCCTCCTGATAACATGTCCAAAGCACATGAGCAAAAGTCTCTCCATCATCCCTTCTGCTGAGAACTCTGGCTGTACTTCTTTCAAGACAAATTTGTTCGTTCTTCTGTCAATCCGTGATATGTTCAATATTCTTTGAGACCTCATAATTCAAAGACATTAATTCTTCTTTGGTTTTCCTTTTTCATTGTCCAGCTTTTGCATGCATACGAGGCCGTTGAAAACACCATGGCTTGGGTCAGCTGCACCTTAGTCCTCAAAATGATATCTTTGCTCTTCAACACTTGAAAGAGGTTATTTGCAGCAGATTTGCCTAATGTAATATGCCATTTGATTTCTTGATTCCTGATTCCATGAACGTTGATTGTGAATAAAAGAAAAGTGAAGTCCTTGACAAATTCAGTATTTTTCTCCCCTTTTATCATGACGTTGCTTATTGGTACAGTAGTGAGGATTTATGTTTTCTTTATGTTAAAGTGCAATCCATACTGAAGGCTGTAAGTGCTTCAAGTCGTCTGCGCTTTCAGCAAGCAAGGTTGTGTCATATGCATATCTCAGGTTGTTAATGAGTTTTTGTCCAATCCTGATGCCATGGTCTTCTTCATATAGTCTGGCTTCTCTGATGATTTGTTCAGCATACAGGTTGAATAAGGATGGTGAAAGGACACAACCCTGACACACACCATTCCTGTTTTTAAACCACACAGAAACTTCTTGTTCTGTTAGAACCACTGCCTCTTTGTCTATGAACAGGTTCTGCGTGAGCACAGTTAAGTATTCTGGAATTTCCATTCTTTGCAATGTTATCCATAATTTGTTATGATCCACACAGTCGACTGCCATTGCACACTCTGTAAAACCCAGATAAGCATCTTTCTGGTATTCTCTGCTTTCAGCCAAGATCCATCTGACATTAGCAATGATATTTCTCATTCCATATCCTCTTCTGAATCTGGCTTGAATTTCTGGAAGTTCCCTGTTAATGTACTGCTGTAACCGTTTTTGAATTATCTTCAGTGAAATTTTACTTGCATGTGATAGCAGAAGAATCTAAGAGGAAGATAAGAGTCAATGGTTTTCACAAGCCTGTTAATATCTGCCCTCCCTTCTTGCATTCATGATTTGGCCTTTTCAACAGGAGGCAGTACATATTAGTGAAAAGAACACATGGTTGGGAATCAGTCATCAAATACACTACTGCTTCATCTGCTTTGTAATATTTAAAATAAGTATAATTTACACATGCTTGATATTGCAAAACATTGAACTAAGCATTTAAAAAATAATAACCCCATAAGACAGGAATTTTAATTCCTCTTTTGCAGATGAGAAAATCGAATCTTAGAGAGGCTAAGTATCTTGCTCTTGGTTTACAAGGAAAACACAGCAGAGCTGGCTTTTGGACTCCAAAGGACTGAAAACAAACCTGCCCAAAATAATTAAGGACAGGTTTGTGAAAACTGAGGCTTAGAGAACTTTGGGGACATGTTAAAAATGCAAAATTGAAAACACTGCATTAGATTCAAATATGAATATTTAGAATAAAAATATTCAGAAATCACAACAAATTGTAAATTCAAAAAATCTGACAAGTGTCATAAGCACCAAAGTATCAGAAAAAAAGAATATTTTTTAAAATTAGAAGTCCAGCACACATCTCTGAGTGAGTCATCATTTGACAAGACTTTTGTAATATTTTTTCTACAGACAGAATAGCAAGATAATTCTGTCTGTTCTTTCACATAACATTTCTCATTTATTATTGACAATTGGATGCATATATCCCAATGGGGATACAATATATGACTTTATTCATAACTGGTCTCACTGTTTGTAGGTTTGCTTCAGAACTGTGTGCTATCAACCCAGGATTTCTGATAAATCAATGTATATAATTCTCATATGGTTCGTTTATAATTTTATGCACTGAGTGTATTCTTGACAGGAGAAAGCTTTATTTAGACTCAGCCTGGATGAGAACCAAATTCTCCATTAAACAGTTGTGTGCACAAAGTGACTGAAAACATTTCCATAAATTAGTTTCTCTCTCCACACTTGTTTTTCTTCCAGGACTCACCTACTTCTGGAACCAGATGCTCTTGGATATGTCACCATGTATTAGGAATCTCGGTGCTACACCTTAATGTCATGATTCTGGGTGAGTTAGAATAGTGTGGAGTGGAAGAATTTCTAGAAGCTGTGCTTCCTTTGGGATGACCAGCAATTACTTAAACATACATGGAAGTAACTGCAAAACACTTAATATATATTCCACTAAACCTTGGATGACTATACATCGTGGTATGCCCTGGACACTCCTCATTTACACATATAATTCCAGTGTATTTATTAATAATTCCCACTTTCTTTATCAAATGTCTCTCAATCTGGACAATAAACCAAATTGTCACCCTAACTAAAAAGAAACTAAACCAATCTTAACTAAAGCCTTAGTTGAAGAGAAAATTCTTTCACCTATAACAAATATATAATGAATAATCACAACCTGTGTTGACTTCTACATGCTTTATTTTCTTAAAATATTTGTTTTATTTCCACGGAAAAGTTGAAGTTGTTGTCAGGTGCCGTTGAGTGGGTTCCAACTCATAGCAGCCCTATGTACAACAGAACGAAACACTACCTGGTCCTGCGCCATCCTCACAATTGTTGCTATGTTTGAGCCCATTGTTTCAGCCACTGTGTCAATCCATCTCACTGAGGGTCTTCCTGTTTTTCACTGATGCTCTACTTTACTAAGCATGATGTCTTTCTCCAGGGACTGATCCCTCCTGATAACATGTCCAAAGTATGTAAGATGCAGTCTCATCACCCTTGCTTCTAAGGAACAATTTGGTTGTATTTCTTCTAAGACAGATTTGTTCATTCTTTTGACAGTCCATGGATGCTGCTGCTTATTGGTCCAGTTGTGAGGATTTTGGTTTTCTTTATGTTGAGGTGTAATCCATACTGAAGGCTGTGGTCTTTGATCTTCATCGGTAAGTACTTCAAGTCTTCCTCACTTTCTCAAAGTAAGCTTGTATCATCTGTATAAGGCAGGTTGTTAAAGAGTCTTCCTCCAGTCCTGATGCCCTGTTCTTCTTCATATAGTCCAGCTTCTCAGATTATTATGCTCAGCATACAGATTGAATAGTTATGGTGAAAGGATACAACCCTGGTGCACACCTTTTCCTTTAAACTATTCAGTATCCTCTTGTTCTGTTTGAATGACAGCCTCTTGATCTATGTACAGGTTGAAGAGTAAAGATAAATCACAAAGTATTTCTTATTCAAAGCATAATGGAAGAAGAAGAACAACAGCAAATAATCAAGCCCAGGGGTGGGGAGAAGAAAAAGAAAAAGCATAAGCAGCAATAAAAATAAAAGGAGAAAGGATACATCTTCAGTTATCACACCATACATGCTGAAAAGGAGCATCCAAGGAGGGAAAAAAAAAAAAAAAAGCAGAAAATTCAAGTTTGATATGTCACAACTCCTCACCCTTTCTTCACCTTCCAGAGGTTGTAGTGAAGAAAGTCAGCAAATTAAAAATATCCCTACTATTATTGTCTGTTGTTGCTGATGATTGCCTTCAAGTTGATTCCAATTCATGATGACCCCATGTATGCAGAGTAGAACTGCTCCATAGGGTTTTTAAGGCTGTGATTTTTCAGAAGCAGATCACCAGGCCTGTCTTCTGAGGCAACTCTAGGTGGGTTAGGACTGCCTACTTTTTGGTCAGTCATCAAATAAGTCAAATAAGTCAGCCTAAACTCTCTTATTTGAACAGAGGCAAGCTGAAGGGTGAAAGAGATATCCAGGTGTGATGGTTAAGTTGTGTATCAACTTGGCTGGGCCATGATTCTCAGTGGTTTGGAAGTTATGATGTAGTTTGGCAGTTGTATAATGATATGATCACCTCCATGATGAGATTTGATATGATGTGATCACCTCCATGATAGGATCTGCTGTGAGTAGCCAGTCAGTTGAAAGGGAGTTGTCTTGGGGATATGACCTGCGTCCAATATAACTGGACTTTCTGGCAAGGTTTGTGGGCTTTTGCTTGCACTGGATCCTGCAGCTGGTTCCTATTCATCTGACTTCCAGGCCTTGGGACTTGAGCTAGCAGCTTAACTGCCAGTCTTGGGATTCTTTAGTCTTCACAGTCAGTGAGCCAGATCCTTGCTGTTTGACCTGCTGATCTTGGGTTCGCCAACCCCTATGGCTACATGAATCAGGAGAGGCCTCCAGCCTGATCCATGATCCAGCCTCTATAACAGCTTGAGCCATTTTCTTAATATAAATATTTCTATATATATTTATACACTTTACTGGCTTTGCTTCTATAGAGAACCCAGCCTAAGACGCCATGGAAATAGCTCAGTAAAATTTTCTAGAGTATAATGTCATAAGCAACATCACAACCCTCCAATAGAAGAAAGAACTGTCAGAGGTTCCTGATTTTCCAGTGCTTCTCACTGACTTGAGTTAAAAATTTGAAGTCCAAATATACTACAGTATTGTAGAAAATGGAACTCCGCTTAGGAGACATGAGGACATCTCACAAAAATTCAGAATTAAGTATGTAGTCAGCACTCCATGAAGGCTCCCCGTTACCCAGCTCAGTCATCTTCCTTTCTTTCTCCACTTACTACGAGTATCTAGAGTCCAAAATGAGAAAATAACTTGTTACCAATCATAGACTTTGAGCGAATTCAAAAGGTAGGCTACACATTAGGTAAGAAGTATGCCAAAGATATTTTACCCATGTGGCACCCAAGAGCAAAGTTCCTGTAAAGGATGCTTAAGAGGAAAATATGTAGCACGGTGGCTGTGCTGTCATACCACAGCTACAAGAAAGCAAAAAAGGAAAGAAAGAAACAGCATGCAGAAGAGAGGGGAGGAACCATATTTTTTTTAACTAATTTAAATTATATTAAAATGGAGGAATGGTTTAAAAAGTACTCATACCTATTACAGAAATCAGCAGTCCGAATCCTGATTCTCATTAGAAAGCACACTAGAAATCTTAGTAGTTTATTTTCTCTGATAATTAACTTAATCTTTCAAAATAATATTCATATAGTACAATCTGCAGGTTTATAATTTTGAACATTATTGACTTCTGCTGTATATAAGAATTTTAATACTTTCAAAACACTTTCTTTCTTTCAATAAATTTACATCACAGTTTAAAGTTAAATTACCACTCAATGTTTTCATTACTGTGTTTACGTAAAATACTATGATTGTATATTTTCTTTCTTTTATCACTTTTTGCTGTGCAATTTTTCAATTTTCTTGAACCGTTGGACAAATCTTTCCGCCTTTGGTACAACCGGAGTAAACTCCTTCTCAATACAATTTGACAGTGTGTCTCATCCTTATTTCCTGGTGGATCTCCCTTATGCCCTTCGTCTTCAAGCTTTGATTTTAGGCTAGCGCTGACTGCATTCGAGGCTTGCCACGAGGATGCCAGCCTGGGAATTTCTCTCACTTCTCTCTCATGTTAGATCCCGCAATTTCTCAGATTCTACTTAGTACTTATTCCTTCATTTCAAGGAGGCAATGTCTATAAACTTCTTCTAAAAATGTTATTTGGCTTTAATTCTATTATAACCAAAAGAAAAGAAAACAACTCGATAGGGTTTCCAAGGCTGTAAATCTTTATGGAAGCAGACTGCCACATCTTTCTCCCATGGAGCAGCTGGTGGGTTCAAACTACTGACCGTTCGGTTGACAGCCGAGCGCTTTAACCACTGTGCAACCAGAGATCCTTAATTCTATTATAACCTATTGCAGTCAAGTCTATTCCGACTCATAGCAACCCTATAGTTCTATTTCAGATGGGTCAAATATTGCTAAAAACACACACTTTTCTTCTCAAGGATCTATGCTTTAGGAAAAGAAGAGGATATACAAAAAAAAAAAAGATTTGGTTAGCGAACTCCCCAACAAGTATACGTTAAAAATGTCCGTTGCTTTTTATTGCTTATGAGACTTAGTCACACAGAAATATTCTAGTAATGTTTTATACGTATATATATGTATATGTATATATGTGTAAGTATATATATATCTCCTGGCTATCTGCTTCCAAAAGATCAAAGCCTTGAAAATCCTATCCAGCGGTTCCACTCTGCACACATGGTGTCGCCATGAGTTGTAGTCCACTTGATGGCAGTTAACAATAAGATATGTGTGTGTGTATCATTTAAAAAGTATATCAGATCAAAAAAACAAACAAACAAACCAAACCCATTGCCATCGAGTCAATTCCAACTCATAGCCACCCTACAGGACAGAGTAGAACTGCCCCACAGGGCTTCCAAGGAGCAGCTGGTAGATTCGAACTGCTGACCTTTTGGTTAGCAGCTGAGCTCTTAGTATTGCACCACCAGTGAAAAAGTATTGTGCAATTATTTGATCAGTATAACTAGTATAAACTGTTTAGGATTAAACTCAACTGTTATAGAAAACCCACAAATAATAGTCACCTAAACAAATAGACTATTTCTCTCACATTCAAGAAATCCATCAGAATACTCTAACAAATAGATAATACAAGCACATAGAATACTAAATTAAATTAACATTTGATTACATTAGTTTTACACCTTCAGTAGAATGTATTCTAAGAACAGAAAGAACAGCAAAGAAAACTTCAACCATTCTGAGTAGATGTGTGGTGTGGGTGGCATTTATGTAGAAATCATAAAATAAGTTTGTGTATAATGTTGATAGAGGACATGGATATATATTTTGATGTTTGAAATCAAGATTCTTGCTGTGGGAGAAGGATATGCAAATAGGGAGTGGGTGAAGTAAAGAAATTTGTGGTTTTTATTTTAATTGGAGATGTCAATGTGAACTCAAGATTTTTAGAAAACTACACTTCTTGTCCCAGATCACTGAAAGAGCCTAGAAACAATAACCACAGTAACAATAAGCACATCTAATGCAAATCTTGATATCTAAAAACTTGGTTGCATTTAACTGAACCATTCACCTTGATGAAATATCTGATTCTAAATACAGAGCAGATAAGAGAATAGATGAGCCTAGGGCATTTTATTGTTCCAGAAAACAAGGAAGTGTTCAAATAGTGATGGGAACAAGTTAAAAAGAAAAATAGATTTGATTTGAATGTGCTCCCACTTTGAGCATTTAAATTGAGCACGTTGTTATTATTGCTGTTGGGTGCTGTTGAGTTGATCGGGACTTACGATGACCACATGTGACAGAATAGAACTGCCCCATAGGGTTTCCTAGGCTGTAAACTTTACAGGATTTGAATTATGGTGTTGACAAAGAGTACTGAATATACCATAGACTGCCAGAAGAACAAACATATCTTACCTGGAAGAAGTACACCCAGAATGCTTCTTAGAAGTGAGGATGGCGAGACTTTGTTTCACATACTTTGAACATGTTTTCAGGAGAGACCAGTCTCTGGAGAAGGACATCATGCTTCGTAAAGAAGAGGGTCAGCGAAAAAGTGGAAGACCCTTAAAGAGATGGATTGACATAGTGGCTGCAACAATAGTCTCAAACATAGCAATGATTGTGAAGATGGAACGGCACTGGGCACTGTTTTGTTCAGTTGCGCGTAGGGTCACTGAGTCAGAATCAACTCGAGGGCACCTAATAGCAATAACTACAATCTTTACAGAAGCAGATCAACAGGACTTTTCTCCCACGGATCCTCTAGTAGGTTAGAACTGCCAACCTTTTGGTTAATAGTTAAGCAGCTGAGAACTTAACCATTGTGCTACCAGAGCCATCCAATTTGAGTATAAAAAAAGATAAATGACAGTAATGAATCCTAACACATTGAGTAAAAAGTGATTCTTCATGCTACTCAGAAAGGAGGTTGATGGAAAGAGAAAACTCTTTAACATAGGAATCAGCTAAATATGAAGGAGTGAAAAGTTAAGAAAAACTACCATTTTGCAAATACCATTATATTAATTGATTCAGGCAAATATCATCAATATATGCTAAAGCCATTGGGTGCAAAGTTAATGGAAAGTAGGATATTCACAGAATCTGAAATTATCACATCACATATTATTTAATAATTACAAAGAAAAAGACATTTTACGGAAGAGAAATTTGGCAGACGTCTTAGAGTAATCAAACCTGGCATCACAATAATGTGATCTGCGGACCCTAAATACTTCATAGTGTGAGGCATTGTGAAGTATTATGCCAAGCATTGTTACCTGTGTAGTACTATGCCAAAATGTTTAACCTAACTCAAGTTATCCAAAAAAAAAAAATTCAGATTGTGGAAAGTTCTTCAAGAAAGATTGTCTGATCACTTAAAAATATCGAAGCTGTGTAAAATGAAAAGAATGTGGAGAAATCTATTACAGATCAAGGTAATTAAACAGATGAAACAACTAAATTTATTATGTGATCCTTGAGGTCTTCGTTAGGGAAAAAGAGCTACATGGGAATTTGCAGAAAATGGAGAAATTTGATTATGGTTCTTTTTTAAAATAATATCTATAATGTTTAATAATACTTATTCAACAATGTTATTGAAAAAGTATTGAATTTCTTGAGGGTGATGACATAATTGTAGTTATGTAAAAGAATGTCTTGGCTCTTAGTAGGTGCATGCTAACATATTTAGAAGTAAAAGTGTCAGAATGTTTGCTTTTCAATCTTAAATGTTTCAGCAGAAAAGAAAATGTGCAGGCATGTGTATATTTAAGGAGATCTCGTGGTGCAGTTGTTAAGTGAATGGTTGCTAACCAAAAGGTCGGCAGTTAGAATTCACCATCTGCTCCACAGAAGAAAGATATGGCAGTCTACTTCTGTAAAGCTTACTGCTTTGGAAACCCTACGGGAAAGTTCTACTCTGTCCTGTAGGGTCTCTTAGAATTGAAATCGATTCAGCTGCTAAGGGTTTAGTTATTTTGGTTGGTTGCAGAATGGTTAAGCACCGAGCTGCTAACCGAAAAATGGGTGGTTCAAACCCACCAGTCACTCTGCTGGAGAAAAGACCTGGTAATCTGATCAAGTGAAAATTACAGCCTAGGAAAATTTATGAGGCAGTTCTATTCTGTAACATTGGGTCACTATGAGTTGGAATTGACTAAAAGACACACAATGACAGCAACAACAACAACAGTAACAACATGTGTCGTTCATGTGTCAGGCTTGGTAAATTGTGTATTTTCAAGAGCTTGCATATAAGCTGGAAATTTATGGTCACGCTAACCTCCAATTCACCACTCATCTATCAGTTTGTCATACTGTGGTGGATTGTGTGTTACTGTGATTCTGGAAGCTATGCCACTGGTATTTCAAATACCAGCAGAGTCAACCATGGTGGAGAGGTTTCAGCTGAGCTTCCAGACTAAGACAGATCAGGAAGAAGGACCTGGTGATCTACTTATGAAAAAAACTCTCCAATGAAACCCTTATGAATAGCAGTGAGACATTGTCTGACATAGTGCCAGGAGATGAGACCTTCAGGTTGGAAGGCATTCAGAATATGCCTGGGGAAGACCTACGTCCTCTGAGTAGAGTCGACAGTAATGAGATGGATGGAGTCAAGCTTCAGGGACCTTCATTTGCTGATGAGGCACGACTCAAAATGAGAAGAAACAGCTGCAAACATCCATTAATAATTGGAACTTTGAATGTATGAAGTATAAACTGAGGAAAATTGGAAGTGGTAAAAGATGAAATGGAATGCATAAAGATCAATACCCTAGGGATTAGTGAATTGAAATATACTGGTATGGGCCATTTTGAATCAGACACGTGGTCTACTAAGGCATTCAACTTGTGTGGATCATAACAAATTGTTGGTAATATTTGAAGAATGGGAATTCCAGAACACTTAATTGTGCTCAAGAGGAACTTGTACATAGATCATGAGGCAGTCATTTGAATAGAACAAGGGGATACTACGTGGTTTAAAGTCAGGAAAGGTGTGCATCAGGGCTGCATCCATTCAACATACTTATTCAATCCGTACGCTGAACAAATAATCCGAGAACCTGGACTATATGAAGAAGAATGGGGTATCAGGATTGGAGGAAGACTCATTAACAATCTACATTATGCAGATGACACAACTTTGCTTGCTGAAAGTGAAGAGGACTTGAAGCAATTACTGACGAAGACCAAAGCCTACAGCCTTCAGTAGGGATTACACCTTTACATAAAGAAAACAAAAATCCTGACAATTAGACCAATAAGCAACATCATGATAAACAGAGGAAAGATTGAAGTTGTTGAAGATTTCATTTTACATGGATCCACAATCAACATCCATGCAAGCAGCAGTCAAGAAATCAAAAGATGCATTGCATTGGGCAAATTTGCTGCAAAAGACCTCTTTAAAGTGTTAAAAAGCAAAGATGTCACCTTGAAGACTAAGGTGCACCTGACCCAAGCCATAGTGTTTTCAATTGCCTCATATGCACGTGAAAGGTGGACAGTGAATAAGGTAGATCGAAGAAGAATTGACGCCTTCGAATTGTGGTGTTGCTGAAGAATATTGAATATACCATGGACTGCCAAAAGAATGAATAAATTTGTCTTGGAAGAAGTACAACCAGAATGCTCCTTAGAAGCAAGAATGGCGAGACTAAGTCTCATATACTTTGGACTTGTTATCAGGAGGGATCATTTCCTGGAGAAGGCCATCATGCTTGGTAAAGTAGAGGGTCAGTGAAAAAGAGGAAGGCCCATAATGAGACGGATTTACCCAGTGGCTGTAACAATGGGCTCAAGCATAGCAATGATTGTAAGGATGGGGCAGAAATGGGCACTGTTTTGTTCTGTTGTACATAGGGTTGCTCTGAGTTGGAACAGACTCAACGACACCTAACAACAACAACAATTATGTCAGGAACAACAAATTAAAGAGGAATGACATTGTGATCATCCTCAAAAAGAACATTTCAATATCTAACTCATAGTACAGTGCTGTCAGTGATAGGATAATATCCATACACCTACAAGGTAGACCAGTTAATACAACTATTGCTCAAATATACACACCAACCACTAAGGCCAAAGATGAAGAAACTGAAGATTTTTATCAACTTCTGCAGTCTGAAATGATCAAACATGCAATCAAGCTGCAGTAATAATTGATTGGAATGGGGAGATTGGAAACAAAGAAGGATTAGTAGTTGGAAAATATGGTCTTGGTGATAGAAACAATGCCACAGATCGCATGACAGAATTCTGGAAGATTAAGGACTTCTCTGCTGCAAATACCTTTTTTCATCAAAGTAAATGGTAACTATGCACGTGGACCTTACCAGAAGGAATACACAAGAATCAAACTGACTATATCTGTGGAAAGAGATGATGGAAAAGCACAATATGCTCAGTCAGAACAAGGCCAGAGGCCGACTCCAGAACAGACCATCAATTGCCAATATGAAAGTTAAAGTTGAAACTGAAGAAAATTAAAACATATCCACAAAAGCCAAAGTACAACCTTGAGTATATCCCACTTGAATTTGGAGACCATCTGAAGAATAGATTTGATGCACTGAATACTAATGACCAGAGACCAGATGAGTTGTGGGATGACATCAAGGACATCATACATGAAGAAAGCAAGAGGTTATTAAAAAGACAGGAAAGAAAAAAAAAAAAAACCAGCATGGATGTCAGAAGAGACTCTGAAACTTGCTCTTGAACATGGATTAGCTAAAGTGAATGGTAAAAATGATGAAGTAAAAGAGCTGAACAGAATATTTCAGAGTGGCTCAAGAAGATAAAGTAAAGTATAATAAAGAAATGTGAAAAGGGTTGGAGTTAGAAAAGGGAAGAACATGATCAGCATTTCTAGCTGAAAGAACAGTGGGAAAAATTCAAGCGTCATATTGTGATATTGAAGTATTTTATGGGCAAAATACTGAGTGACACAGGAAATACCAAAGAAGATGGAAGAAATACACAATCACTCTACCAAAAGGAATTAATTGACATTCAAAGATTTCACAAGATAGCATATGATCAAGAACTGATGATGTTGAAGGAAGAAGTCCAAGTTGCACCAAAGGCATTGGTGAAAAACAAGAGTGCAGGAATTGACTGAATACGAATTGAGATGTTTCAACAAAGCGATGCAGAGCTGGAAGTGCTCACTGGTCTATACCAAGAAATTTGGAAGACAGCTACCTGGCCAGCTGACTGGAAGAGATCTATATCTATTCTCATTCCAAAGAAATGTGATACAATAGAATGTAGAAATTATAGAACAATATCATTAATATTACACACAAGTAAAATTTTGATGAAGGTTATTCAAAGATGTATGCAGCAGTACATTGACACGGAACTGCCAGAAATTCAAGTCACACTCAGAAGAGGATGTGGAATGAGGAATATCATTGCTGACGTCGCATGGATCTTGGCGGAAAGTAGAGAATACCATAAGATGTTTATCTGTGTTTTATTGACTATGCAAAGGCATTCAACTGTTTGGATCACAACAAATTATGGAGATAACATTGCGAAGAATGGGAGAACCAGAACACTCACTTGTGCTCATAAGGAACATGCACACAGACCAAAAGGGAATTGTTTGAACAAAACAAGGGGATACTTCATAGTTCAAAACCAGGAAAGAAGTGCATCAGGGTTGTATTCTTCCACCATACTTGTCCATTCTTTATGCTGAATAAATAGCCCTAGAAGCTGGACTACATAAAGAAGAACGTGGTATCAGGATTGTAGGAAGACTTATTAACAACCTGCGATATGCAGATGACTCAACCTTGCTTGCTGAAAGTGAAGAGGACTTGAAACACTTATTGATTAAGATCAAAGACCACAGACTTCAGTATGGATTACACCCTAACATAAAGAAAATAGAAACTCGAACAACTGGACAAAAACCAACATCATGAAAAACAGAGAAAAGATTGACCTTGTCAAGGATTTAATTTTACTTGGATCCACAATCAATGCCCATGGAAGCAGCAGTCAAGAAATTAAATGACATATTTCATTGGACAAATATGATGCAAAAAGACCTCTTTAAAGTGTTAAAAAACATAGATGCCACTTTGAGGAATACAGTTCCCCCGACCTAATCTATGGTATTTTGAATCATCTCATATGCATGAGAAAGCTGGACAATGGATAATGAAGACCAAAGAAGAATTGACTTCTTTGATGTAAGGAGCTGGCCAGGAATACTGATTGTACGGTAGACTGACAGAAGAATGAACAAATCTATCTTGGAAGAAGTACAGCCAGAATACTGCCCAGAGGAGAGAACGGCGGGACTTTGTCTCAAGAACTATGGGCATGTTATTATTGGGGACCAGTCCCTGCAGAAGGACACCATGCTTGGTAAAGTAGAGGGTCAGTGAAAGAGAAGAAGTCCCTCAAGGAGATAGATTGACACAGTGGCTTCAAAAATGGGCTCAAGCAAGCAACTACTGTGAAGACAGCTCAGGATCTGTCACTGTTTACTTTTATTGTAAGTAGAGTTGCTGTGAGTAGGAACTGACTAGATGTTACCTAACAACAACGATTCTCTTATAATCTTTTAAATACAGAATCTCTAGTAATCTCCCATTTTAAACAAATTTTTGATTGATGTTATTCTGTATTTTATTTTTTCCCGTGATTTCTCCTATGACTGTTTTATCAGTTTTGCTAATAATTTCAAAGAACCGATATTAGGCTTTGTTGATTTTCCACATTGCATGTCTGCTTTATATTTCGCTGAGTTTTGCTTTTGAATTTATGTTTCCTCCTTTCTAAGTTTTTTGGGAATAATTTATTGGATTTTTTGTATTTTTATTAATGGAAGCTTATATTTTTTTGTCCCACATGCATCTGTCAATTTGTTGTATACTATGGGTGCTTGCTTGTTGCTGTGATGCTGAAAGCTATGCCACCAGGGTCACCCATGGAGGACAGACTTCAGCTGAGCTTCCAGACTAAGACAGACTAGGAAGAAGGACCCAGCGGTCTACTTCTGAAAAGAATTAGCCAGTGAAAACCTTATGAATAGCAGCAGAACATTGTCTCATATAGTGCCAGAAGATGCACCTCTCAGGCTGGAAGGCAATCAAAATAGGACAGGGGGAGAGCTGCCTCCTCAAAGTAGAGTTGACCTTAATGACATGGATGGAGTCAAGCTTTTGGGACCTTCATTTGCTGATATGGCATGACTCAAGATGAGAAGAAACAGCTGCAAACATCCATTAATAATCGGAACTCGGAATGTACAAAGTATGAATCTATGGAAACTGGAAATCATCAAAAAAGAAATGGAGCATATAAACTTCAATATCCTAGGCAACAGTGAGCTGAAATGGACTGGTATTGGCCATTTTGAATCAGACAATCATATGGTCTACTATGCTGGGAATGACATACTGAAGAGGAATGGTCTTGTATTCATAATCAAAAAGAACATTTCAAGGTATATCCTGAAGTACAACTCTTTCAGTGATAGGATAATATCCATACACCTACAAGGAAGACCAGTTAGTATGACTATTATTCAAATTTATGCACCAACCACTAAGGCCAATGATTAAGAGACTGAAGATTTTTACCAACTTCTACAGTCTGAAATTGATCAGACATGCAATCGGGATGCATTGATAATTACTGGTGATTGGAATGAGAAAGTTCGAAACAAAGAAGAAGGATTAGTAGTTGGAAAATATGGCCTTGGTGATAGAAACTATGCCAGAGATCATATGATAGAATTTTCAAGACCAACAACTTCTTCATTGCAAATACCCTTTTTCAACAACGTAAACGGTGACTATACACGTGAACCTTGCCAGATGGAATACATGAGAATCAAACTGATTACATCTGTGGAAAGAGACAATGGAAAAGCTCAATATCATCAGTCAGAACAAGGCCAGGGGCCAACTGTGAAACAGATCATCAATTGCTCATTTGCAAGTTCAAGTTGAAACTGAAGAAAATTAGAACAAGTTTACAAGAGCCAAAGTATGACCTTGAGTATATCCCACCTGAATTTAGAGACCATCTGAAGAACAGATTTGAAGTATTGAACACGAATGACCGAGGACAAGACGAGTTGTGGAATGACATCAAGGACATCATATATGAAGAAAGCAAGAGGTCATTAAAAAGACAGGAAAGAAAGAAAATACCAAAATAGATGTCTAAAGAGACTCTGAAACTTACTCTGGAATGTCAAGTAGCTAAAGCAAAAGGAAGAAATGATGAAGTAAAAGAACTGAACAGAAGGTTTCAAAGGGCGGCTCGAGGAGACAAAGTAAAGTATTATAATGACAAGTGCAAAGACGTGGAGTTTGAAAACCAAAAGGAGAGAAAATACTCCACATTTATGAAGCTGAAAGAACTAAATAAAAAATTCAAGCCTTGAGTTCCAATGTTGAAGGATTCTACAGGGAAAATATTAAATGACGCAGGAAGCATCAAAAGAAGGTAGAAGAAATACACGAAGTCACTATACCAAAAAGAATTGGTCGCTGTTCAACCACTTCAAGAGTTAGCGTATGATAAGAAACTGATGGTCCTGAAGGAAGAAACCCAAGCTGCATTGGATTGAAGGTATTGGCAAAAAACAAGTCTCCAGGAATTAATGGAATACCAGTTGAGATGTTTCAACAAATGGATGCAGGGCTGGAAGTGCTTACTCAACTATGCCAAGAAATTTGGAGGACAGCTACCTGGCCAGTCAATTGGAAGAGATCTGTATTTATGCCTATTCCCAAGAAAGGTGATCCAATCAAATATGGAAATTATCAAACAATATCATTAATATCACATGTAAGTAACATTTTGCTGAAGATCTTTCAAAAGCAGCTGCAGCAGTAAATCAACAGGGAACTGCCAGAAATTCAAGCTGGATTCAGATGACATAGATCCAGCGATATCATAGCTGATGTCAGATGGATCCTGGCTGAAAACAGAGAATACCAGAAAGATGTTTACCTGTGTTTTATTGACCATCCAAAGGCATTCAACTGTGTGGATCATAAGAAATTATGGATGACATTGCAAAAAATAGGAATTTCAGAACACTTAATTGTGCTCATTAGGAACCTGTACACAGATCAAGAGGCAGTTGTTTGAACAGAACAAGGGGATGCTGCGTGTAAGTCAGGAAAATCTGTAACAGAGTTGTATCCTTTCACCATGTCTATTCAATTTGTATGCTGAGCAAATAATGCGAGAAGCTGGACTATATGAAGAACAAGGCATCAGGATTGGAGAAAGACTCATTAACAACCTGTGTTATTCAAATGACACAACATTGCTTGCTGGAAGTGAAGAGGACTTGAAGCACTTACTGATGAAGATCAAAGACTACAGCCTTCAGTATGGATTACACCTCAACATAAAGAAAACAAAAATCCTCACAACTGGACCAATAAGCAACATCATGATAAATGGAGAGAAAAAATTTAAGTTGTCAAGGATTTCATTGTACTTGGATCCACAATCAACACCCTTGGCAGCAGCAGTCAAGAAATCAAAAGGCACATTGCATAGTGCAAATCTGCTGCAAAACACCTCTTTAAAGTGTTGAAAAGGAAAGATGTCACCTTGAAGACTAAGGTGTGCCTGACCCAAGCCATGGTGTTGCCAATCGCCTCATATGCATGTGAAAGCTGGACCATGAATAAGGAAGACCGAAGAAGAAGAACTGATGCCTTTGAACTGCAGTGTTGGAAAAGAATATTGAATTTATCATGGACTGCCAGAAGAATGAACAAATCTGTCTGGAAGAAGTATGACCAGAATGCTCCTTAGAAGCAAGAATAGTGAGACGAAGTCTCACATACTTTGGACTCGTTATCAGGAGGGATCATTTCCTGGAGAAGGACATTATGCTTGGTAAAGTAGAGGGTCAGTGAAAAAGTGGTAGACTGTCAGTGAGATGGGTTGACACAGTGGCTGCAACAATGGGCTCAAGCATAACAATCATTGTGAAGATGGCTCAGGATTGTTGAGTGTTTTGTTTTGTTGTACCCGTGGTCACTATCAGTTGGAACTGACTGAACAGCATCTAACAACAACGCTATCGGTTTCAACATTTTTCTTTTATAGTATGTGCATTTAAAGATTAAAAACTTCTCTTCAGTGCTAATTAACTACGTCGCAAAAGTTTGGATATGTATGTAATTTCATTGTAATTCAGTTCAGTATACTTTCACGTTTCCATTGTTATTTCTTCTGATCCATCTATTTTTAGAAAGATTTTGCCTAATTTCTAAATATTTAGGGGATTATTCCGTTATTTTTGCTGCAGATTTTCAGTTTCACTCCACTCTAGTCAGAGAACATGTTCTGCATGATTTCATTTAATTGAAATTTACTGAGATTTGGTTTATGATCCAGCATATGTTCTATTTTGATAAATGTTATTTCTTCACTTGAAAAAAATGTGTTCTCTAGATGTTCAGTCAAGGCTCCTATATGTGTCTATTAAATCAAAGTGGTGAAAAAATTATATACCTTTCTGCATTTTTGTTGACCTACTGAGAAAGTAGTATAAAAATCTTCAACTTTGATTGTATGTCTATTACTGTTTTTAGATTTGTCAGTTTTAACTTAATGAATTTAGAAGTAATATTATTAGGTGCATACACATTAAGATGTACTACTTAATGATTGATCCTTTTATCACTATGAAATTCCTGTTTATCTTTTATAATATCACTTGGTTTTAAATATAATTTGTCTGATATGAATACAGCTATACGGACTTTTTTGCTGATATAATTGCATGATACATTCCATAATTTTATTTTCAAAACTGTCTGTGTTCTTGTATTTAAAATGTGTTTCTTAGAGATGATACATAGTTATTATTTTCTTTTTACTCAAATTAACAATCTTTATTTTTTAATTGGGATTTATAGGGGATCCTTTCTGTTTCTATGGATTTGCTAATTCAGCACATTTCATATGAATGGAGTTATATAATAAGTTACATTTTTGTCTGGCTTCTTTCACTAAGCATAATATTTTTTAAGGGTTATCCATGTTGTAGCATGTATTAATACTTTATTCCTTTTTTAAGTCTGAATAATATTCTATTGCATGAATACACCACATTTTGTTTATCCATTTACCAGTTGATAGACATTTGGGCTACTTCCATCTTTTGACTATTCTGAATTCCCAAACTATCTTCCACAGGGGCTGCATCATTTTACATTCCCAACAGTAAATGTATGAAGTTGCAATTTCTCAACATCCTTACCAACACATGCTGTTTTTCTTTTTTTTTTTTTTTTATAATAGCCACTCCAGTGTAAGGGGTCCTGGTGGTGCAGTGGTTAAAAGCTCAGATGCTAGCCAAGAGGTTGACAGTTCAAATCCACCAGGCACTCCTTGGAAGCTCTACAGGGCAGTTCTCCTCTGTCCTACAGGGTTGCTATGAGTCGGAATCAAGTCGACGGCAACAAGTTTGGTTTTCGGTTCAGTAGATGTGAAGGAGTATCTCATAGAGGTTTTGATTTGCTTTATCCTAATGAGTAACGATACTGAGCATCTTTTCATATTCTTGTTGCCCATTTCCATATGTTTTTGGAATTAAAAAAACCCACGCAAGTGTTTTGCCCATTTTTTAACTGGGTTGTTTTCCTTTTTATTGTTGAGTGGCAAGGCTTATTTATATATTCTGGATACTAGACCCATACTCTATAGCCAAGTTTCTGTCTATGTCTACTATTTATAGTTAGTCAGACTGTTTTCTTAGACTGGCTTTAGATTTTTCAGGGTAAAAATTTGATAATTGCCATTAAAAAACTATTATGTTCATATTGGTCAATTAATAACTCATATAGTTACTAATACGTGAGCAATCCATTGTTTTGGATATATTTTCCTTTATTAATGTAATATGTTATTTTTTGTTAACTGTTCTTGGTCATGATTATCGCACATAAAAGTGCTACTGATTCTAAAAGATTTATCTGATAAGGCGGAAGTTAACTCTGAAGGAACTAAGTGATGAGAAATGTAAAATTTTATTTCATATGCCTCACCTGAATTCCCTGCTTTTCTTTTCTGTCGATAGTCTCTGATATTTAACAAACTGCCTACTGTGAAAAAAATGCAAATGAATTAAATATATAATTTATAGGTTTTTAAAAACGTGCATCAGGTTCTGATTCTGAGCTATATGGTAGATTCTTCGTAGGAAGACAGTAATGCTAATTATATGTTACATGTTTCAGTTATCTGGTGCTACTATACCAGTAACGTGACAAGTGGGTGGCTTTCAAGAACAGAAATTTATTTTCTCACAGTGGAGGAGGCTGGAAGTCTGAATTCAGGGCACTGGCTCTAGGGGTAGGCTGTCTCTGTGTCCACTCTGGGGGAAGGTCCTCGTCGCTTTTCAGCTTCTATTCCTAGGTTCCCTGGCAAACATGTGGCATGTATCCTTCATTTTGTTTGTGCTTGCTTATTTGTTGCTTAATCTGCTCTTTCAAATCTCAAAAGAGATTGACTTAAAACATACCCTACGCTAATACTTCCTTATTAACATAAAAAAGAAAACCTGTTCACAAATGGAATTAAACTCTAAGAGTTAAGATTAGAAACATATTTTGGGGGGACATAATTGAATCCATAACAATGTTAACTCATAATCTGAGTTATTTGTCTCTTTGATTCCTAAGGTGTGAATTACTGTAAACTCATAGTGTTTACGCTCTGCTTTTAATATGGAATAAATCTGCTTAATATAACTGTCTTTGTTATAATTATAGTTCATAAAAGATTGAATTAGTTTTTGGGTATTTAAACTTCTATAAATGTAATATAATTTTAAAAAATTGAGTCTCACAGAAGATAGTAGCATTAATATATTGTACGCATGTCCAAAGAAACCAGGAGGTAAGCAATTATTTGAAAGTAAACTACATTTGGAATTAATTTATAGCTCACTGTCAAGCCCTGTTGCAGACCAGGTGCAACCTCCTGCTACTAGAACATAAGACAGCTGGGTCCAGGCAGCAACCTGAGCCTCTTGGGATTAGAAAGAGGAGCCAAGGTAAAATAAATGATTATCTATTAATTTTATGCTTCCTCTTTTCAGAAATATTGGTTTGGGTAGGACACAAGCTGCATGTAAGAATCCAGGTAAGGCAATCAGAATTGATTAAAATGAGGTTTTAAATCTGCTAGGAGATAGGCATGAGAGGAAGCACCTGCACCTCCTGAGGTGGAAATTACAGTTCTCATTTCTTCTGTGTAGTCTAGGTAGTTTGAAGTTATAAGTGATTGTTCTTTCTGAAAGGATATAAAACTGAATTACAGAGAACAGTGGGGTGAGGAAAATCTGCCAGCAATAGTAGGTAAATCACTGATGGAAAGACAAAAATGAGCTGAGAATATGAGCTCCAGCAGGTGTATGTGTTTGGAATAGGTAAAGCTTGGCGTCTGCTGCAATTTGTTGACTGAGGTTAATACAATAACAATAATGATAACAACAACAACAACAATAATAATAATAGTAATGTTGATTGAGTGTGGACTATGAGCTAGAAACTTTTCTAAGCACTGTACATGAATTAATCACTTAAACCCAGCTAAATGCTATTAGATAGATGCTATTGTTACCCCATTTTACAAATGAGGAAGCTGAGGCACAGAGAAATTAAGTAACTATCCCAAGGTCACACAGCTAGTAACTTGTAGAGCCAGGGTCTGAAGAAAAGTCTTCTGCAGTTTTCATTGCCTCTATAATGGAAAACCTTCAGAATGGAGGCAGATGTCAGTGAGGCTAAGGTTTATATTTTAGCAAAAAGAGGAAAACCAAAACCCAACCAAACCCAACCCATTGTCATCGAGTCAATTCTGACTCATAGCAACTCTATAGGACAGAGGAGAATTTCCGTATAGGGTTTCCAAGGAGCAGCTGGTGGATTTGAACTGCTGACCTTTATGGTTAGCAGCCGAATGCTTAACCACTGCACTACCAGGGCTCCAGCAAAAAGAGGAAGGCATGGTTTATTTATGCAAGTATCAGTGTTAAGAGTCAGTTGGTGCAATTGAACTCTAAGTAGTTGGAGAGTTGGAAGCTTGCAGAACAATTTGGGAAAGGAAGAAGGGGGTGACTTCTAGATTATGGTAAGGCAATCTAAAGTCTTGGGACAGAATTTGATGAGGGAGGGGAAAGAAAATACCGTCTTCATGCAGCAGACCAAGAATAAAGATTCAAGTGCCAGAATTTTCAGACCTTCAGAATGAATAAAGGAACAAAAACGGGTTGTTAGAGGGGGCCTGAACAACACAAAATGACTTATTTTTTATTCTGTTTGATCCCAAAGGGTCAAAATGTTTCTTGGATGTCCCCAACTAAAGAATAGATTGTTAGGCAGATTCAGAAATAGAACAGGAGCCCCATTACATCTTTCAACGTTGCTAAACCAAATGTAACTTGGAGAAATTTGTCAAAGGCACATCTGAGCTTTCTCCGCAGAGGACATGAAACAGCTGATTCCAATTTGGGGAATTCAAGTGATCTCCCGTGAGGCCATCTAATAAGGTCGACTGGCGAAAGGATAACATGATAGTAGACAAGTATGGTTCCCTGTAAACATCTATTGTTTGGAGCCAGTGACAGTGTGGTAGAGTGAAAAAGTACATTCTTTTTGGAATCTTAAACTCCTAGTTTCTTTCCCTGAATAGTGTCTTCAAAATTGTGTGTATGTATGTGTGTGTGTCAGAGAGAGAGACATTGAGGGTAATTAATCAGGCCAAGATTATCGACTTTATTGTGTTTTGAGTGTTGCATGAGATACAATATGTAAAGTTTCTGCACAGTGCCTTACTCCACAAATATTAATCTTAATCACTTTTGAATTTGTTTGAATAATTCCCATGTCCAGATGTTTCTGACATTTATTATGTTGTCTTGACTTGTAATAACCATTGCTGTTGTTAGTGGCCATTGAGTCAGCTCCATCTCTCGGTGATCTTATGCGTAACAGAACAAAAAGTTGCCCTGTCCTGCACCATCTTCATGACAGTTGATATGTTTGCCCTATGGGATTTCCAAGGTTGTAATCTTTATGGAAGCAGACTGCCATATCTTTTTCCCACAGAGCAGCTGATAGGTTCAAACTGTTGAACTTCCAGTTAGTAGCCAAGAGTTTTAACCACTATGTCACCAGGGCTCCTCAGTAATCATTAGCCATGCTCAAAAAGGAAACAGTAAAAAGTAAGGATAAGGAAGTATTTTAGAATCTGTTTAACTGATAGAACAGGCCAAGTTGTAACTCCAGGGGCTCAAGGAACAGTATGGTGAGCATCATTTGGATGTGGCCCCTGGCCTTGGCCGCTTGGATGAAGATAGCTTCCTAACACCATGGCATAGCCCAGTCCATGGTCAAGGAGAAATGTACTGGGAGCTGCACGCATCTCTTCTGCTCTTATCCAATGGTCCAGAATGGAGTCATAAGGCTAAAAGGACGAAGGTAATAAAAATTTGTTGAGAAGGCATGAGCCCAGGAGAATACCAAAGATTTTAAAATACAACAATTTAAAAGCTATCATGAGGGAGGCAATAACAAAAATGCAATGGAAACATGGTTAAAGGAACAATTAGGTCAGCATTTTGAAGTAAGAAATATCCTTTCTCTGTCCTCATCTTGACTGATTTCTACTGGTATTTTACAGTGTTGACAAACTGCAAATACTTTAAATACTTTTCTTTTTATATACTGATGAGAAAAAAAAAACTTTCTGTGTGAATTTTAAAACATCTGTGCTGTTCTACATAACTAAAATATATATATATATCTCACTCCCTACATTTTGGTGTTACCCTACGGTATGGTTTTGGGTATAGCATACAGAAATAATCATAATGGTAGAATTGTGTCCTTTGAGTCATTAAATTAAAAAAAAGTGACCCTTATCTGAATATACTTCCTGCCACATTTCTTCCCCTTTTTGTTGTTTTTAGTTGGTTCTGCCTCACAGCAACCCTACGTACAACATAACGAAGTGCTTCCCAGTCCTGTGCCATGCTCACAATCATTGCTATGTTCCAGCCTATTGCTGCAGCAACTGTGTCAATCCATTTCATTGAGGGTCGTCCTCTTTCTCTTTTTTGCTGACCTTCTACTTTACCAAGCATGATGTCCTTCTCCAAGGACGGATCTCTCCTGATAATATATCCATAGTATGTGAGATGAAGTCTCACCATCCTCGCTTCTAAGGAGCGTTCTGGCTGTACTTCTTCCAAGGCAGATTTGTCCATTCTTTCAGCAGTCCGTGCTATATTCAATATTCTTCACCAACACCATAATTCAAAAATGCATCAATTCTTCTTCAATCTTCCTTATTCATTGTCCAGCTTTCTCATGCACATGAGGCGACTGAAAATACCATGGCTTGGGTCAGGCACACCTTAGTCCTCATAGTGACATCTTTGCTTTTTAACACTTTAAAGAGGTCTTTTGCAGCAGATTTGTCCAATGGAATACGTCATTTGATGTCCTGACTGCTGATTCCTTGAGCATTGATTATGGATCGAAGTAAAATGAAATCCTTGACAACTTTTATCTTTTCTTGGTTTATCGTGATTTTACTTGTTGGTCCAGTTGTGAGGATTTTTGTTTTCTTTATGTTGAGGTGTAATCCATACTGAAGGCTGTGAGCTTTGATCTTCATCAGTAAGTGCTTCAAGTCCTCTTCACTTTCAGAGAGCAAGGTTGGGTCATCTTCATATCGCACGTTGTTAATGAGTCTTCTTCCAATCCTAATGTCCCCTTTTTCTTCTTGTAGTCCAGATTCTTGGATTATTTGCTCAGCATACAGATTGAATAAACATGGTAAAAGGATACAATCCTGACACACATCTTTTTTTATTTTAAAGCAAGCAATATCTCCTTGTTCTGTTCAAAGGACTGCCTCTTGATCTAAATTCAGGTTCCTCATGAGCACAATTAAGTGTTCTGGAATTCCCATTCTTCACAATTTTATCCCTAATTTGTTATGATCCACACAGTCGAATGCCTTTGCATAGTCAATAAAACACAGGTAAACATCATTTTATTGCATAACCAATAAAACACAGGTAAACAAATTTCCCTCTTTTAATGGTACTTAAATAGAAGTAAATGTTTGAAAAAACAGAATTGAAGATTCAAAAGAGGGAAGAGTGATGAAGTAGGTGGCATTAAATCTTAATTGTAACAGAGAAGCTGACCTATTATTAGTAAAATGATGGAACTGAATTGGGAAGACGGCGGAGTAAGGTTTGTCATGATGATGCTGAAGACAGGCTATGTGTGCTTTGAGATGGCTTTTTTCCTGGACATATGCTCAGCTGTGACATAGTGGCTGCAACAGTGGACTCAAGCATAACAACAATTATGAGGATGGTGCAGGAACAGGCAGTGTTTTGTTCCGTTGTACATAGGGTCACTATGAGTCAGAACTGACTCGATGGCATCTAACAACAACAACAATGCTCAGCTGAATGACCATTCTAAAAGGCAAGTCTTGCTAAAAATCCTCCCTTTGAACATTTGGAGTCCCTGCCCCCCTCCCACCCTCAGCCATAGGTAAAATGAGCTAAGAAGGTTATGCTAATAAAGGCTCATTATTTCTTTTCCTATTGAACTATCTGTCATGGTTTGAATTATGTCCCCCCAAAAAATGTGTGTATCAGTTTGGCTGGGCCATGATTCCTGGTACAGTGTGATTTTCCTGTATGTTGTAAACTTGCCTCTATGATGTTAATGAGGGAGGAAGGGTGGCAGTTTATTAGTAAGGCAGGACCTGATCTACAAGACTGGATTGTGTCCTGAGGCAATCTTTTGAGATATAAAAGACAGAAGTGCACAGTAAGACGGGGGACATCATACCATCAAGAAAGCAGTGCCAGGAGCAGAGCGTGTCCTTTGGACTGGGGTCCCTGCACAGAGAAGCTCCTAGTCCAGGGGGAACACCGAAGAGAAGAAGGTTGACAGAGAGAAAAAGCCTTCCCCTGGAGCTGATGCCCTGAATTTGGACTTTTAGCCTACTTTAACTGTGAATGAATAAATTTCTGTTGGTTAAAGCCATCCACTTGGGTATTTCTGTTGTAGCAGCACTAGATGACTAAGACACTATCCAAGGTGTTTCATGTGTCTTGGGTCTTAATTCCACCAAAAAGTTATGAGTAATACATTTAAGAAAGATTAATTGACACTAAGCATGAGCCAAAAAATGTGCTAAGTACTAGAGGTGGAAAGATGAATAAAAAAAGACTTCATGGTCCAGTAGGACCGATAAACATGGAAACTAATCCTTAGGCATGGCTAATGTTATAATGGAGACATATAAAGAGGTATATAAAGTGATGGAGCTATGGTTTGCGTACTGGGGATCATGGAGAGCAGACTCAGAAGCTGTTTGTGGAAGAGGCAAAGGGGTGGAACTCTGAGTCACTCACCTACTCTGTTCCTTCGCCCACCTCCTTTTCACACTGGTTCAATCTGAATAGATTGTGCTTTTACCAGTTTACATATTTAAAGTCTACATTCAAT
Organism: Dugong dugon; assembly: GCA_030035585.1. Taxonomy (NCBI): domain Eukaryota; kingdom Metazoa; phylum Chordata; class Mammalia; order Sirenia; family Dugongidae; genus Dugong; species Dugong dugon. The sequence continues at coordinate 20,861,683 of CM057460.1, forward strand.
TTGTTTGAAGGAGGGATTCAATAGGTAACAAGATTTGTTTCAAGATCACACAGCTAAAAGAAGCAATTGATTCTGCCAGAGTGTTATGGATGTAGATCGTGAAAGGTTTCCTCGGCTGATGTTGTTTTTATATTTTGAATATATGTTATGAAATATATTGGATTAGTAAATGTGAATACAACATACTATATTAAACCTAAATGTACTACCACCAGTTTAAGAGAGAAAATACTATCATTATAGTTTGAGACTTCTGTGTGTCCTGGTTTCATCTCATCCTCGTCTGTCCTCCCAGAGGTGACCCTTAAACTCGGGGATTATCATTCCCATGTGTATATTCCTACATACTGTATGATTTTACCAAGCTTAAACCTCGTGTATTTTGTACCATGCTGTTTACATTTTTCTTCATCTTGCTGTTTTCAATCAGTTTATTTTACGGGATCCATTCATGTTGACAAATATAGCACTATTTCATTCTTTTTCAGTGTTGAGTAGCATCCCATTATTTGAAGCTACCAAAATTTCTTACTTACTCTCCTGTTGATCTTATGTATTTTTTTTCTATTTTTAATGAAACATTAAATGAAGCATTGTAGTATGGCAGGCAGAATTCTGGAATGACTTCCATGATTCCCATCATCTGGTATACAAGTCCTGTATAATTGCCTATACATGAGTGTGGGCAGGGCAATGATCCAATGGATTTCGCTCCTGTGAATAAGTTATTATAAGAAAAATGTGAAGTAATTTTTCAGATGTACTTAAGGTCACAAATCAGTTGACTTTGAGTTAATCCAAAGGCAGATTTTGCTGGGTGGTCCTGGCCTAATCAGGTGATCCCTTTCTAAAGACAGCAATTCAAAGAATGAAAGAATTATCTTGCTGCTGGCCTTAAGAAGCAAATAGTCATGTTGTATTCTGATTATGGAGAAAGGCCACTTCTAGTGGCTGAGGCCTCAGGCCTAAAGCCACAGGGAACTAAATTCTGCCAAAAAACTGAATGAGCTTAGAAAGGACTCCAAGCCCCAGATGAAATTGTAGCCCTGGTTGACACCTTAATTTCAGCCCCGTGAGAGTTTGAGTGGTGGATCCAGTAATCTTTGACCCTGTAACCTATAATCTAACCCATGGAAACTGTGAGATAATAAAATTGCATTAATTTAAGCCACCCGATCTGTGGTAATTTGTGATGCAGCAATAGAAAACTAATACAATTTTGACAAATACCGCTTTGTGCGTGTGCATGGGAGCATTTTTAGGATATGTATCTGGACTTACTTTCTGTTGCACAACATACATGTCTTTAAATTTACTAGAGATTTCTAGTAATCTCATAGGGGTGAACCTCTTTACAATACTAACAACTGTGTATAATAGAGCATCTGATTTTCCCAGGAGAAGAACTAAGTACCACATTATCCAACTTGTAACCAAGGCTTCTCTCTGACATTACAGTTTTCTGGGAAAGCCCTTAATGTATTCTCATAGTGTACTAGAATTATCATTAACACATTTTTTTCCCTAAGAATTCACGTTATAGATTTACCTCTCACACTGCAGAATGTAATGACCGTAATTTTACAGTCAGAAATATTACTGAATTTTAACAAGGGATGCCAAAGTTTAACAAGTAAACATAGTTTTTTTTTTTTCTCTGAGATCTGTAAATTCATTGGCTCATGTAATGTGTACACTGAGAAACAATATAATAAAATGTCAGTATCTAGAGTGTAGTCCAAATTTATGAGTAATGCCGAAACAGTAAAAAATCCTTTACATACCATAGAGGCAGACACAAAAGAAAGGTCACTGGTTTTGACTCTGCAGATCTATATTTGCTCATGTTGCTAGGCATTGCGAAGAAATCACAGCCCTGAGCTCTAGATTGCCTTTTTCCAACATCCATTATTTTAAAAAATCATTAATCCATTATTTAAAAAAAACCAAAAAACCAGTATATGCAACGGTGTAATATTACGTAATCATTGCTGGCATGTTGTTAAACAGTAACATTCATCATATTGCTAATTTTGATGATGTTGTGTGCCCTCAAGTCTATTCTGACTCACAGTGACCCTGTATGACAGAGTAGAACTGCCCCATAGGGTTTCCTAAGCTGTAATCTTTACAAGAGCAGATCACCAGGTCTTTTTTCCCACAGACCCGCTGCTGGGTTTGAACCTCTCATCTTTCAGTTAACAGCTGAGCACTTAACTATTGTGCCACCAGGGCTCTTAACACCTAAGATAGATAATAAAAAGTTAATTTCCCACAGTGAGCAAATATAAAACTTTATTTCTCATTTTCTCTGGCTTTTCTTGCAAAAACAATTTCAGATATTTCATTTATTAATATATATATAGAACCTGACTCTTTTAAAAATCTAAAATGATGTTCAATAGCCTTTTGGCACTTGCAGGTTTAATATTTGGGCTTCAATATTTCGTGATTTATATGGTTTATTATCTATATTTCTTCATCATTTTGCTGAGGCATATATTTAGGAGTAAGCTTAGCAGGCCCCTCAGTATACTGATCACACGTGTCTAGTTTTCTCTACATAGGTACTAGTTCTTAGTGGTTGGTGGTGGAATTCAGCCTCTTCTTTTCCTTGTTGGCTGTCAGATGGGCAAGTCTTTGTTCCTAGAGGCTTCCTACATTCCTTCTCTTGCTTTCCGTTTGAGTCCCTGCAGCAGTGACGGAGTTTTTCTCATGCTCTGAATTCCTCAGACAACTTCTTCTTCTTTATTCTTCTCATTCTAGCTGGAGAGAGTTCTCTTTTTTAAAGGGCTCATGTGATTAGATGGGGCCCACCTGGATAATCCAGTATAATCTCCCTATCTTGAATCTCATATCTTTAATCATATCTGCAAAATCTGTTTTGCCATGTAAGGTAACATAGTCACAGTTTCCAAACATCAGTGCATATGCACCTTTTGGGGGGCATCTACCTACCCTAGGGCTTTCAATTCGCATTTAATGACTGCTGTTGAAGGTAAACATATTTTCTATATTAATCAGGAATATATCCTGATGGGCAGAACCAGTTAGCCCTGAGAAGATTGCAACTCCTCCCCTTGCCTGCTGATCCCTGGACTCAAAAGCTCAAAATGCCCAGGTGGCAGCCATAGCTTATAATTAAATAGGACTCTTGCTGTAATCTTAGTCATATTTGTATTAGGACCCTAGCCTTGGATGGACAGAAGCACAAACTCCCTCAGCAGATCTCTTGTCCTGATGAAACCCCTCCTTTCACCGCCTGGTTTGTGGACCCATGAATTTTTCAAATGCTATACATGGGTTTCAGATCCAGTGCATATAGTCCATATTGAATGTACCCTATTCGCAAAGAGTGTTGCGTCCCTGCTGGCACTGTAGCTGCTACCTGGTTCGTTTGCTTGAGGAATGATACCATCATGCTAGAGACTCAGCTTTAGTCTATGTAGGCGTCAGCTTGGTTGTTCAGGAGGTGCAGTGGTCAGATCAGCTTGAATAAATGGAAGTCCATGCAGTTGGGTAAGCAAGTCTAAATTAGCCATTTCATTTTCAACTCATCCACATGATGCCAAAGTGTCTAGTCTTAATATATGAGTCTCCAGGTTCTTTAAAGGCTTTCAATCTTCCTGGGTGATTATTAAGAACCATATTATATCCACTTCATTTTTATCTGAATATTTTTTAAATCTCTTAAATAAGCATTGCATTTAAATAAACAACAACAATAAACTTTTATAGATAGAGTTCTGAAAGAAAATAATTTGTGTATTTTAATGTGTTTCAAATCCAGGCAGAGTAAGGCAATATTTTACAGAGCAGGAGGTCTTAAACTTTGGCACTAAAATACAGATTGATGGGCCCCATCCCCAGTTTCTGATTTAGTAGGTGTGGAATACGGCCAAGAATTGCATTTTTAACAAGTTCCCAAGTGACACTGATGTTGCTGGTCCTCCTAGGAACCTAACTTTGAGAACCACTATATAGGAGGATACTGATTACCTGTGTTGCCTTCTCTAGACTCTTGGATGTTTCATTCAGTGGACAGAGCCATCTATGATGCCCTCTTTCTCTACATATCAGTTTTAAGAGTCACCAGCAAAGACCTTCAAGACAACAAAACCATTTTTTGGTACACTTGGATTCCTCTTTCTCTTAATTTTTATTTCTTGGTAGTTCAACTTCTTGTTTCCTGCTCCATTGTTATCCCATGGAGCCTGCGTTCTTCAGTCATTTCTTTGTCTGAACTGACTTTGTTGTTGTTGTTGTTGTTGCTAAGCACCTTTAAATCTCCATCCCAACAATGACGTGCTGTTATTGTTGTTGGGTGCCCTTGAGTAGATTCCGACTTATACCTTTCGTTTGAGCCATATCTATTTTGGTTATCAAATCACAGAGTAACCCACATCATCATGGGAATCAGCAGATGGCTCCCCATTTAGATAAAATACTTTCCTCAACATTGAGCATGCATGAGAGCAGAGTCAGAAACTTGTATTAATTGTATAGCAATTTTCACAACTTTACGATGTCTACCATAAATACTAAGCCTTCGGCAAAGAATTGCTAAGGAAACTCTCCAAAGCGTACGTTAATAAACTACTCCTAAAGACCTAAAACCTGGAAATAACCAACCAGTTGAGGTCACATCAATTCTGACTCATGGTGACCCCATGTGTGTCAATACAGGACTGTGCTCCATAGGGTTTTCAATGGCTGATTTTTCAGAAATAGGTTGCCAGGCCTTTCTTCCAAGACATCTGTGGGTGAGCTTGAATCACCAAACTTTCCATTAGCAGCTGAGTGTGTTAACAGTTTGCACCATGTGGGGAATCCTTAAAACATGGAGATAGCTTACATCTATTATTTTTTGGCTTGGCAGATTTCTTTTCATTCTATACATTCTAAGTCCCTGTCAAGTAGTTGAATCGGATTGTTTTGTTGTGTTAATTCTTTGGTAGCAGCAATAATCCCTGATTAAAGTCCAAGCTGAAATCGACACCTTTACTGAGCAGAAGCATTGAAATGATGACATTTTTATGATTCCTTAGGCTGCAGCAGGAATATTGAGGGTATTATTCTTTAAACAATGTCCTACACAGTATCCAAACTCATAAACAAAAAACACATACAGTCATACTTCAGCCTTCAATTTCACGAGGATGCTTTCCTTGACATCCATATTTTAATGTTTTAATGGCTTTCAAGATAATTAATACCTCAAGTGTGAAAAGTTGAAACTTTGATGCAAAACAAAATTTCTTATTTGCTCTGTTTTAGTTAACCTCAGTCCTCAAGAACTAACATGTATTGTGTTCATTCTCCTTACACATTCTATTTATCCTTTATGCAAATTATAAGATCATAAAACATTCCATGGGGTTGTTAGGTACCCATGTTTTACAACACTAATAATGCCTTTTTGCACATCTAAAATGATACATTAGCAAAAAAAATTGATTAACCACTATGTAGTTTACAAACTGAAACTAATTGTTCAACTGAATAGATTAGTTAGACTCTGTTAGAGTTCTTGGAGCACATATTAAATTGTTTTCATGCCTTTCTATTTTTATTATAATGAATTTTCTACAAATGAATGACTTTATAACAGAGTGTATCTTGATTTATAGGCAGCATGGGCATGCCTAGTTTCTCAAAATATATGCTAGGGCTAATAAAAAAGACTAGGTGATGAATGAATCATTACACTTTTTAATGGTGCACATTTTTGCATGTCACATTAATATAAAACTAGTTTGGGGACTTACAAATTATTCAAAATTTCATCTAAGAAGTTTTCGATGACTATAAGCATTATGAAAATTTGACTCTTTACTCTCCTATGTCTTGTGGCTGTAGCTCAGGGAGGGAATACTGAATTTCACTTAGTCACCTACATTGATATTATGCAGATTTTAATGGTGTTCACAGATGGATCTGCCTTGAATGTTGCAACAGTGAAATTCATTATGGTTGGCCTCCTGAGAGCAAAATTTTAGTTTTTGCTAAGTTTTCTCAGTAATATTCCTGCTCAGTTTGAATATATGCGACTTGAGTATGTTTACATGTAAAGAAGTCTTAACACTGAGAAGACTTAACTAGAAATATGTGACTGATTTTTAAGAAAGGTGGTCTAGATCTTCATGATCTATTACCTGCTTACAAAGAAAACGTTATAGCCGCGCTCTTTCATGATGCTAGTTATCGCGTCATCTATGTTTGCTAAACTTTCTGGCATTTCTAATTTTGTCTGTCTTTTCTTTCTTTTTTTGTATTATTTAGAGTATAGGCCAAGTTGCAGTAACAAAAAGGCACAATCAATAGCATCTCAAGCAAGTAGAAGATTATTTCTCTCATATGTAATAGTCTGAAGCTAAGTAGGTAGTCTGGAGAGTCTGAATAGCACAAACGGTTAACCTCTTGGAGGCTAACCGAAGGGTTGGAGGTTCAAGTATACCCAGAGGCTCCTTGGAAGAAAGACCTGGTGATCTCCTGTAAAATCAGCCACTGAAAATCCTATAGAACACAGTTCTATTCTGACACACATCAGGTCACCATGAGTTAGAACCAACTCAGTGGCAAATGGTATTGGTAAGATCGTCTAGAGTGGGTAAGCAGCTATGTTCCACATGGTCATTCAAAATCCGGGCTCTTTCTCTTGATACTGTTCCAGTTTGAGGATTTTACCCCTTTCCCAAGGAGCCCTGGTGGTGTAATGGCTAAAATGCTCTGTTGCGAACTAAAGGGTCAACGATTTGAGCCCAGTAGGAGAAAGATATGGCAGTCTGCTTCCATAAAGATTACAGCCTTGGAAACCATAAAGAGCAGTTCTACACTATCACATGGGGTCTCTATGAGTTGGAATCGACTTGATGGCACCCAACAACAACAACATCCTCTTTTCCACATTCCAGTTTGCAGTTGGAGAAAGAATGAAATAGGATTCTAGCAATTTCTTATAGAAAAAGGATAGAGTGGGTTTGGGGTGGCAACTGTCAGCTTGCTCTCTTCCCTTTTTTTTAATTTTTATTTTTTCCCATACAAAAATTTATACACACATTGTTATGTGACTCTGATTGCTCTCCCCATACTGTGATGGCCCACTCCTCCTTTCCATGCCTGATTTCCCATGTCCATTCAACTACCTCCTAATCCTCTCTGCTTTTCCATCTCACCTCTGGACAGAAGCTTACCGTTTAGTCTCTTGTATCAACTTGAGCTAAGAGGCACACTCCTCATGAGTATCACTTTCTGTCCCACAGTCCAGTCCAATTCCTGTCTGAAGAGTTGGCCTAAAAATTGTTTTAGTTCTGGGCTGATAGAGAATCCAGGGGCCATGCTTTCTGGGGTTCCTCCAGTCTCAGTCAGACCATTAAGTCTGGTCTTCTTACTAGAATTTGAGTCCTGTCCCCCACTTTGTCCTGCTCCATCTGGGACTTTCTGTTGTGTTCCCTGTCATGGCGATCATCATCTAGTTCTTCTCTTCTCAGGCTGATGGAGTCTCTGGTTTATGTGGCACTTTCTGTCTCTTGGGCTAATACTTTCCTTTTGTCTTTAGTGTTCTTCATTCTCCTTTACTCCAGGTGGTTGGGACCAATTGATGCATCTTAGATGCCCACTTGCAAGCTTTTAAGACCCCAGATGCCACTCACTGAAGTAGGATGCAGAACATTTTCTTAATAAGCTTTGTTATACCAATAGACCTAGATATCCCCTGAAAGCATGGTCCCCAGACCCCTACCCCTCCTACTCTGTCCCTCAAAGTGTTTGATTGTATTCAGGAAACTTCTTAGCTTAGGTTTAGTCCCGTTGTGCTGACTTCCCCTGTAGTGAGTGCTGTCGTTCCCTTCACCTAAGATAATTCTTATCTGCTATCAAGTTAGTAAATAACCCTCACCCTCCCTGCCCACCCTCATAACCATTAAAGAATGTTTCCTTCTGTGTTTAAAGCTTTTCTTGAGTTCTTATAATAGTGGTCTTATACAATATTTGTCCTTCTGTGCCTGACTAAATTCACTCAGTATAATAACTTCCAGCTTCCTCCATGTTATAAGATGTTTCATGGCTTCATCATTGTTCTTCATTGTTGCATAGTACTCCACTGTGTGGATATACCATAATTTGTTTATCCATTCGTCTGTTGATGGACATCTAGGTTGTTTCCATCTTTTTGCTATAGTGAACAGAGCTGCAATGAACATGGGTGTGCATATATCTATTCACATGATGGCTCTTATTTCTCTAGGATATATTGCAAGGAGTGGGATAGCTGGATCATATGGTACTTCTATTTCTAGCTTTTTAAGGAAGCGCCTAATCGATTTTCGAAGTGATTGTACCATTTTACATTCCCACCAACAGTGTATAAGTGTTCCAGTCTCTCCACAACCTCTCCAGCATTTATTATTTTGTGTTTTTTTGATTAATGCTAGCCTTGTTGGGGTGAGATGATATCTCATTGTAGTTTTGATCTGCATTTCTCTAATGGCTAATGATCATGAGCATTTCTTCATGTGTCTGTTAGCCACCTGAATATCTTCTTTGGTGAAGTGCCTGTTCATATCCTTTGCCCATTTTTAATTGGATTATTTGTCTTTTTGTTGTTCAGATTTTGCAGTATCTTATAGATTTTAGAGATTAGATGCTGATAGGATTTGTCATAGCCAAAAGTTTTTGCCCAGTCTGTAGGTTGTCTTTTTACTGTTTTGGTGAAGTCTTTTGATAAGCATAAGTGTTTGATTTTTAGGAGCTCTCATTTATCTAGTCCGTCTTCTGGTGCTTGTGCATTGTTACTTATGGTTCATATTGTGTTTATGCCATGTATTAGGGCTCCTAGAATTGTCCTTAGTTTTTCTTCCATGACCTTTATCGTTTTTGATTTTATATTTAAGTCTTTGATCCACTTTGAGTTAGTTTTTGTGCAAGGTGTGAGATATGGGTCTTGTTTCAGTTTTTTGCAGATGGATATCCAGTTATGCCAGCACCATTTGTTAAAGAGACTGTCTTTTCCCCAATTGATGGACTTTGAGCCTTTGTCAAACATCAACTGCTCATAGGTGGATGAATTTATGTCTAGATTCTCTTCTGTTCCATTGGTCTGTGTATCTCTTGTGGTACCAGTACCAGGCAGTTTTGACTACTGTGGCAGTATAATAGATTCTAAAATCAGGTAGTGTGAGGCCTCCCACTTTGTTCTTCTTCTTGAGTAATGCTTTACTTATCCAAGGTCTCTGTTCTTCCCATATGAAGCCGGTGATTTGTTTATCCATCGCATTAAAAAATGGCGGTGGAATTTGGATTGGGATTGCATTGTATCTGTAGATCGCTTTGGGTAGAATTGACATTTTCACAATGTTGAATCTACCTATCCATGAGCAAAGTATGTTTTTTCACTTATGCAGGTCTCTTTCGGTTTCTTGCAGTAGTGTCTTGTAGTTTTCATTGTATAAGTCTTTTACATCTCTGGTTAGATTTATTCCTAAGTATTTTATCTTCTTGGGGTCTATCGTAAATGGTATTGATTTGGTGATTTCCTCTTCAAGGTTCTCTTTGTTGGTGTAAAGGAATCCAACTGATTTTTGTATGTTTATCTTGTATCCTGAAACTTTGCTGGAGTCTTCTATCAGTTCCAGTAGTTTTCTTGTGGATTCTTTGGGGTTTTCTGCGTATAAGATCATATCATCTGCAAACAGAGATACTTTGATTTCTTCCCTACCAATCCGGATGCCCTTTATTTCTTTTTCTAGCCTAATTGCTCTGGCTAGGACTTCCAGCACAAAGTTGAATAAGAGTGATGATAAAGGGCATCCTTGTCTGGTTTCCATTCTCAAGGGGAATGCTTTCAAAGTCTCTCCATGTAGGATGATGTTGGCTGTTGGCTTTGTATAAATGCCCTTAATTATATTGAGGAATTTCCCTTCTATTCCTATTTTGTTGAGAGTTTTTATCATGAACGGGTGTTGGACTTTGTTGAATGCCTTTTCTACATCAATTGATAAGATCATGTGGTTCTTATCTTTTGTTTTATTTATGTGATGGGTTACACTGATTGCCTTTCTAATGTTGAACCATCCCTGTATACCTGGTATAAATCCCACTTGATCATGATGAATTATTTTTTTGATATGTTGCTGAATTCTATTGGCTAGAATTTTATTGAGGATTTTTGTGTCAAAGTCAATGAGGGATATTGGTCTGTAATTTTCTATTTTTTGTGGTGTCTTTACCTGATTTTGGTATCAGGGTTATGCTGGCTTCATAGAATGAGTTTGGGAGTATTCCATCCTCTTCTGTGCTCTGAAATACCTTTATTCGTGGTGGTGGTAACTCTTCTCTGAAAGTTTGGTAGAATTCTCCAGTGAAGCCATCGGGCTAGGGCTTTTTTTTGTTGTTGTTGGGAGTTTTTGTTTTGCTTTATTGTGCTTTAGGTGAAGGTTTACAGAACAAATATTTTCTCATTAAACAGTCAGTACACATAGTGTTTTATGACATTGATTAACAACTCCACGACATGTCAACATGTTCCCTTCTTGGCCTTGGAGGACTTTTTTTTTTTTCGTGGTGAAAATATGCATAGCCAAAGATACACCATTTCAAAAATTAATGCATGTACAGTTCAGTGATGTTGATTACGTTCTTCCTCTTGTGCTGCTATTTTCACTTTAGATGAAGGTTTACAGAAAAAAAATAGTTTCTTATTAAACAGTTAGTACACATATTGCCATATGACAATGGTTTAGAACCCCACTACATGTCCATGTCAACACTGTCTTTACTCAGCCTTGGGTTCCCTATCACCAGCTTTCCTGTCCCCTTCTGCTTTCTAGTCCTTGTCCCTGGACTGCTGTGCCTCATTAGTCCCGTTTCGTTTTATGGGGCTGTCCAATCCTGGGCTAAATGGTAAACCTCAGAGTGGTTTCACCACTGAGCTAAAAGGGTGTCTGGGGGCCATACTCTCAGGGTTTCTCCAGTCTCTTTCAGGCCAGTAAATCTGGTCTTTTTGTGTGTGTTAGCATTTTGTTCTACATTGTTCTCTAGCTCTGTCCAGAACCCTCTGTTGTGATCCTGGTCAGAGCAGTCAGTGGTGGTAGCCGGGCAACATCTAGCTGTACGGGACTCAGTCTGGTGGAGGCCGTGGTAGCTGTGGTCCATTAGTCCTTTGGACTAATCTTTTCCTTGTATCCTGTTCTCTTCATTCTCCCTTGCTCCTGAAGGGATGAGACCAGTGGAGTGTCTTAGGTGGCCGCTCACAGGCTTTTGAGACCCCAGACACTACTCACCAAGGTAGAATGTAGAACATTGTCTTTATAAACTGTGTTATGCCAATTGAGTTATATGTTCCCCAAGACCATGGTCCCCACAGCCCTCCGCCCAGCAATTCAGTCCTTCAGGGAGTTTGGATGTGTCTATGGAGCTTCCATGACCCTTTCTTGTACAATTTGTGTTGACTTCCCCAGTATTGTGTACTGTCTTACCCATCACCAAAATTACCACTTATCTATTGTCTATTTAGTATTCCCCTCTCCCCTCTAATCCCTCATAACCAACAAAGATTGTTACTTTTTGTGTGTAAACTTTTTCATGAGTTTTTACAATAGAAGTCTCGTACAGTATTTGTCCTTTTGTGATTGACTTATTTCACCCAGCCTAATGTCCTTCAATTTCATCCATGTTATGAGATGCTTCACAGATTCATCATTGTCTTTTATCATTGCATGATACTCCATTGTGTGCATGAACCATAGTTTGTTTATCCATTCATCTGTTGATGGGCATCTAGGTTGTTTCCATCTTTTTGCTATGGTGAACAGTGCTGCCATGAACATGGGTTTGCATATGTCTATATGTGTGACTGCTCTTATTTCTCTAGGATATATTCCTAGGTGTGGGATTTCTGGATCGTATGGTATTTCTGTTTCTAGCTGTCTAAGGAAGCGCCATATCATTTTCCAAAATGGTGGTATCATTATGCATATATTTTCATAGTACTCTGTTCTGATCCTTTTTCTTTAAGTTGGGTGTGTTGTAATGCCCCCCATTTCATTTCTTATTTGTTCTTTTTGTGTTCTCTCCTGTTTTTCTTTTGTCAGTTTGGCCAGTGGTTTGTTGAAATCAGGTAACTCTTGACTCAATTGTTTGTAGCATCTGAGTGCAAAATTTGAGCTTGTCCAATCTGGGATTTATGTTATCTTCCATTCTGGGGCAACTTTGTGCTAATGATCAACAGTGACCATCTATACCTTTAAGTAGGAACATATTAACTGGTTGCCATCAAGTCAACTCTGACTCATGGAGACACTATGTGTGTCAGAGTATAACCATGCTTCATAGGGTTTTCAATGGCTTATTTTTCAGAAGATTGTCAGGCCTTTCTTTCTAGGCACCTTTGTGTAGACTCGAACCTCCAACTTTTTAGTTAGTAGTTGAGCAAATTAACCATTTATACCACCCAGGAACTTATTCAGGACGTTATATGAGGTAGACTGCTAGATGGGAATGAAAGAAGACAATGATAAATGACAACAAAGTCCTATAGGATGAAAAACAAAGAATTACTGTATAATCATATCATGTATGAAAACAAGGAAATATAATAACTTGGAAAATATATGCAATAAACCTGACCCCAATGTTTTATGTTTAGGGGAGCTCATAGAAATGAAAAAAAAAAATCTAATCCCAACGCCCACTCTCACTTAAAAAAGACAAAGAAAATAAATAACAATTTGCAGAGGATGCACAGATAAATACTCCATTTACGAGAACATCCAACTGTATTGGTAGTGGAACATGAAAACGAAAATTAATATTATCTTTAAACTTGTAAGTAATTAAAGAAGATAGATACTATTATACTTAATATAAACATGATGAGAGCTGCTTTCTCAGTACTTAGAGAGGTATCAATTTTTCATTGCCACAAAGTAATTTCTCAAAAAGTGATTATGAAATTTAACTTTTTTTAGACATGTAATTTTAGACGGTGATTACTGTTTTAGAAAACAGCCTAAGAATAGAAATTGCAACAATGATTTCTATACTGAGATGTTCATCACAGTGTTATTTATAATAGTTAGAAACTAGATACAACATATTTTTTTGCAAATAATGTGCGCCTTTTGTGTTTGTTTACCAACTGCTCCCTCCCCCAGAGATATTTTCATAAGCACCACTATGCCAATTTTTTTTTTACATCTTGCTATAAAAAAATTAGCATAGCATGCTTCCAAAAATAGCTCACGGAAGGAGGGAACAGTAGGCAAACAAACACAGGAGGCATTCATTATTTGTGTAAACTACGTTAATCTAGATCTCTAAAAATAGGATAGATATTCCTATGAACAAATATGCTGTATCCATTAAACTGTTGGTTTTATAAATTTCAAAACTGTGATGTTATGTATTGAATTGTGTCCCCCAAGAGCATGTGTTTTAATTCCTAACCTCTATGAATATGGTTATAATCCCTTTTGGAAACGGGTTGTCTTTGTTATGTTAATGAGACAGGATTAGCATAGGGCATGTCTTGAGCCATTGTCTTTTTTTCTTTTTTTATTATTGTACTTTAGATGAAGGTTTACAGAACAAACTAGCTTCTCATTAAACAGTACACATATTGCTTTGTGGCATTGGTTACCAACCCCATGACATGTCAACACTTTCCCTTCTTGAGCTTGGGTTCCCTATTACCAGCTTTTCTGTCCCTTTCTGCCTTCTAGTCCTTGCCCCTGGGCAGGTGTGCCCATTTAGTCTTATTTTGTTTTATGGGCCTGTCTTATCTTTGGCTGAAGGGTGAACCTCAGGAGTGACTTCATTACTGAGCTAAAAGAGTGTCCGGGGCCATACTCTTAGGGTTTCTCCAGTCTCTGTCAGGCCGGTAAGTCTGGTCTTTTTTGTGAGTTAGAATTTTGTTCTACATTTTTCTCCAGCTCTGTCTGGGACCCTCTATTGTGATCCCTGTCAGAGAAGTCAGTGGTTGTAGCCAGGCACCATCTAGTTGTACTGGACTCAGTCTGGTGAAGGCCATGATAGTTGTGGTCCATTAGCCCTTTGGACTCATCTTTCCATTGTGTCTTTAGTTTTCTTCATTCTCCCTTGTTCCTGATGGGGTGAGGCCAGTGGAGTGTCTTAAATGGCCTCTCACAAACTTTTAAGACTCCAGACCCTACTCACCAAAGTAGAATATAGAACATTTTATTTATAAACTTGTTGTTGTTGTTAGGCGGCATTGAATCGGTTCCAACACATAGTGACCCTAAGTACAACAGAAGGAAACACTGCCTGGTCCTGTGTCATCCTCACAATTGTTGGTATGCTTGAGCCCTTTGCTGCATCCACTATGTCAATCCATCTCATTGAGGATCTTCCTCTTTTTTTGCTGACCCTCTACTTTACCGAGTATGATGTACTTCTCCAGGGACTAATACTTACTGATAATATGTCCAAAGTACGTCAGACATAGTCACACCATTCTTGCTTCCAAGAGCATTCTGGTTGTACTTCTTCCAAAACAGATTTGTTTGTTCTTTTGGCAGTTCATGGTACATCCAATATTCTTCTCCAGCACCACAATTCGAAGGCATCAATTCTTCTTCGGTCTTCCTTATTTATCGTCCAGCTTTAGCATGCATATGAGATGACTGAAATCACCATGGCTTGGAACAGGCATACCTTAGTCTTCAAGGTGACGTCTTTGTTTTTCAACACTTTAAAGACGTCTTTTGCAGTGGATTTGCTTAATGCAATGTGTCTTTTGATTTCTTGACTGCTACTTCCATGGGTATTGATTGTGGATCCAAGTAAAATGAAATGCTTGACAACTTGAAAGTTTTCTCCATTTATCATGAAGTTGCTTATTGGTCCAGTTGTGAGGATTTTTGTTTTCTTTGTGATGAGGTGTGATCCATACTGAAGGCTGTGGTTTCCGATGTTCATCAGTAAGTGCTTCAAGTCCTCTTCACTTTCAGCAAGCAAGGTTGTGTATAACACAGGCTGTTAATGAGTCTTCCTCAAATTCTGATTTCCTGTTCTTCATAGAGTTCAGCTTCTTAGATTATTTGCTCAGCATACAGAATGAATAGGTATGATGAAAGGATACAACCCTGACACACACCTTTCCTGACATTAAACCACACAGTATCCCCTTGTTCTGTTTGAACAACTGCCTCTTGATCTACATACAGGTTCCTCATGAGCATAATTAAGTGTTCTGGAGTTCCCATTCTTCCCAGTTGTTATCCATAATTTGTTATGATCCACACAGTCGAATGCCTTTGCATAGTCAATAAAACACAAGTAAATATCTTTATGGTATCTTCTGCTTTCAGCCAGAATCCATCTGACATCAGCAATGATGTCCCTGGTTCCATGTCCTCTTCTAAATATGGCTTGAATTTCTGGCAGTTCCCTGTTGATGTACTGCTGCAGCAGCTTTTGAATGATCTTCAGCAAAATTTTACTTACCTGTGATAGTAATGATATTGTTCAATAATTTCCGCACTCGGTTGGATCACCTTTATTGGGGATAGGCATAAATATGGATTTCTTCCAGTAGGTTGGCCAGGTAGCTTGTCTTCCAAATTTCTTGGCATAAACAAGTGAGCACTTCCAGTGCTGCTTCAGTTTGTTGAAACATCTCAGCTGGTATTCCTTCCACTCCTGGAGCCTTGTTTTGGGCCAAGGCCTTCAGTATCATCAGTTCCTGATTCTAGGCTACCTCCTGAAATGGCTGAACCTCTAAAAATCTTTTTTGGTATAGTGACTCTGTGTATTCCTCTCATTTTCTTTTGATGCTTCCTCTGTCATTTAATATTTTCCCCATAGAATCCTTCAATATTGCGACTCGAGGCTTAAATTTTTTTCTTCAGTTCTTTCAGCTTGAGAAATGCCGAGTGTGTTCTTCCCTTTTTGTTTTCTAACTCTAGATCTTTGCACATGTCATTAGAATACTTTACTTTGTCTTTTGAGCCGCCCTTTGAATTATTCTGTTCAGCTCTTTGACGTCATCATTTCTTCTTTTTGCTTTTGCTACTCAACGTTGAAGGGCAAGTTTCAAAGTCTCTTCTGACATCCATTTTGGTGTTTTCTTTCCTTCTGTCTCTTTAATGACCTCTTGCTTTCTTCATGTATGATGTCTTTGATATCACCCCAAACTCATCTGATCTTTGGTCATTAGTGTTCAACGCATCAAATCTTTTCTTGAGATGGTCTCTAAATTCAGGTGGGATATACTGAAGGTCGTACTTTGGCTCTCGTGGACTTGTTCTAATTTTTTTGAGTTTCAACCTGAACTTGCGTATGAGCAATTGATTGTCCATTACACAGTCGGCCCTTGACCCTGTTCTGACTGCTGATATTGAGCTTTCAAAATATTTTCAAATTGACTACATCTGTGGAAACAGACAATTGAAAAGCTCAGTATCTTTATAAACTATGTTATGACAATTGAGCTAGATGTTCCCGGAAACCATGATCCCCACAGCCCTCAGCCCAGTAATTCATTTCCTCAGGGAGTATGGCTGTGTCTATGGAGTTTACGGAATCCCTGGTTGTGTAGAGGTTGAGAATTCTGCTGCTAACCAAAAGGTTGGCAGTTCAAATCTACCAGGCTTTCCTTGGAAACCCTATGGGGCAGTTCTACTATGTCCTATAGGGTCACTATGAGTCAGATTTGACTCCATGGCAGCAGGTTTCGTTTATGGAGCTTACATAACGTTGCCTTGTATGAGCTGTGCTGGCTTCCCCAGTATTGTGTACTACTGTCTTACCCTTCACCAAAGTTACCACTTATCTATTGTCTGTTTAGTGTTTTTCCATTCCCACCCCTTCACTTCCTCGAAACCATCAAAGATTGTTTCTTTTTGTGTGTAAAACTTTTCATGAGTTTTTATAGTAGTGGTCTCATACAACATTTGTCCTTTTGTAAGTCACTTATTCCACTCAGCATAATGGCCTTCAGATTCATCCACATTGTGAGACGCTGAGCAGATTCACCATTGTTCTTTACCGTTGCATAGTACTCCATTGTGTGTATGTACCATAGTTTTTTTTATCCATTCATCTGTGGATGCCTATTGTGTGGCGGCTCTTATTTCTCTAGGTATATTCCTAGGTGTGGGATTGCTGGATCATATGGTATTTCTATTTCTAGCTTTCTAACGAAGTGCCGTATCATTTTCCAAAATGGTTGTACCATTTTGCATTCCCATCAGTAGTGCATAAGAATTCCAATCACCCCGAAGCCTCTCCAACATTTGTTATTTCCTGTTTTTTTTTTTTTTTTTTTTTTTGATTCCTGCCAGTAACGCCAGGGTAAGATGGTATCTCATCATGGCTTTTTACTTGAATTTCTCTAATGGACAGTGATCTCAAACATTTTCTCATGTGTCTGTTAGCTGTTTGGATATCTTCTTTGATGAAGTCTTTGTCCATTTCTTTGCCCACTTTTTAATTGGATTATTTGTCTCTTTTTTTTGTAGAGGTGTTAGGTTTTCCTATAGATTTTAGAGATTAGACCTTTGTCTGATTTGTAATAGCCAAAATTTTTTTCCCAGTCTGTAGGTTCTCTTTTTACTCTTTTGGTGAAGTCTTTCGATGAGCATAAATGTTTAATTTTTAGAAGATCCCAGTTATCTAGCTTGTCTACTGAAGTTTGTGTGCTGTTATTTATGGTTTATATCCTCTTAATTCCATGTATTAGGGTCCATGTATACTGTTGATCCTATTTTTTTCTTCTATGATCTTTATGGTTTTTGGTTTTATATTTAGGTCTTTGATCCATTTTGAATTGGTTTTTCTGTATGGTGTGAGGTATGAGTTCTGTTTCATTTTTTTGCAGATGGACATCCAGTTTTGCCAGCACAATTTATTAAAAAGACTGTCTTGTCCCCCATTTGATGGATTTTGGGCCCATGTAGAAGATCAGGTGACCATAGGTGGATGGGTTTACATCTGAGTTCTCAATTCTGTTCCATTGGTCAATGTTGTTGTACCAGTACCAGGTTGTTTTGACTACCATAGCTGTACAGTAGGTTCTGAGGTCAGGTAGTACATGTCCTCCACTTTATTCTTCTTCTTCAACACTGCTTTACTTATCCGGGGCTTCTTCCTTTTCCGTATAAAGTTAATGATTAGTTTTTCATCTCTTTATAGAATGTTGTTGGTATTTGGATCGCGATTTCATTGCATTTGTAGATTGCTTTGGGTAGAATTGTCATTTTCACTATGTTGAGTCTACCTATCCATAAGCATGGTATGTTTTTCCGTTTATGAAGATCTATTTTGGTTTCTTGCAGTAGTGTTTGTAGTTTTCTTTGTATAGGTCTTTTACATCCCTGGTTAGATTTATTCCTAAGTATTTTATTTTTTTAGGGGCTATTATAAATGGTATTGTTTTCCTGATTTCCTTTTCATTGTTCTCTTTATTGGTGTATAGTAATCCAACTGATTTTTGTATGTTTGTCTTGTATCCTGCTAAACTGCTGAATCTTTCTATTAGTTCCGGTAGTTTTCTCATGGAGTCTTTTGGGTTCTCTATGTATAGTATCATACTGTCTGGAAACAGGGACAGTTTTACTTCTTCTTTATAGATTTTCAATTCTTTTACCAATTTAGATTCCCTTTATTTCTTTTTCTGGCCTTATTGCTGTAGCTAGGACTTCCAGCACAGTGTTAAATAGGAGTGATGATACAGGGCACCCTTGTCTTGTTCCTGTTCTCAAGGGGAATGTTTTCAGACTCTCTCTATTAAGAATGATGTTGGCTGTTGGTTTTGTATAGATGCTCTTTATTATGTTGAGGAACTTCCCTTCTATATCTATTTTATTGGGAGTTTTTGTCAGGAATGGGTGTTGGACTTTGTCAAATGCCTTTTCTGTGTTGACTGAGACGATCATGTGGTTCTTTGCTTTCCTTTTATTTATGTGATGGATTACATTGAATGATTTTCTAATGTTGAACCATCCTTGCATACCTCGTATGAATCCTGCTTGGTCATGGTGTATTACTTTTTTGATATGATGCTGAATTCTATTAGCTAGAATTTTGTTGAGAATTTTTGCATCTATATTCATGAGAGATACTGGTATGTAATTTTCTTTTTTTGTGGTGTCTTTCCCTGGTTTTGGTATTAGGGTTATGCTGGCTTCATAGAATGAATTCAGAAGTGTCTCTTCCCTTTGTATGTTCTGAAATAGTTTGAGTAGTACTGCTGTAAGCTCTTTTCTGAATGTTTGGTAAAATATTCCAGTGAAGCCATCTGGGCCAGGGCTTTTTGTTGTTGTTGTTGTTGGGAGTTTTTATTAACTTTTTAATCTCTTCTTTTGTTATGGATCTTTTCAGATTTTCAACATTATTTTGTCTTAGTTCAGGTAAGTAGTGTATTTCTAGAAATTTTTCCATTTCCTCTTGGTTTTCAAATTTGTTGGAGTACTGATTTTCATAATACTCTGTTTTGATCCTTTTTATTTAAGTTGGGTGTGTTGTAAAGTCCTCTATTTCATTTCTTTTTTCAGTTATTTACATCCTCTCCTGTTTTTCTTTTGTCAGTTTGGCTAGTGGTTTGTCGATTTTGTCGATCCTCTCAAAGAACCAACTTTAGGATTTGTTGATTCTATTGTTTTTCCTTTTTCTATTTTATTTATTTCTGTTCTGATCTTTATTATTTCCTTTCTTCTGGTGGTTGTGGGCTTTTTTTTTTTTTTTTTTTTTTTTTTTTGCTGTTCTCTTACTACTTGTTTGAGTTGTGTAGTTAATGTTTTGATTTTGTCCCTTTCTTCTTTTTTGATGTGTTCACATTTATTGCTATAAATTGACCTCTGAACACTGCCTTAGTTGTTTCCCAAAAGTTTTGGTATGATGTGTTTTCATTCTTGTTTAATGCTAGGAATTTCTTATTTCCTCTCTGATTTCTTGTATTACCAATTGGTGTTTAAGCAGTGTGTTATTCAGTTTCCATGTAATTGATTTTTTTCCCTTGCTGTTCCTGTTGTTAATGTGTACTTTGATGGCATTGTGATCAGAGAAGATACTTTGTATTATCTCAATGTTTTGGATTTTATTGAGGGTTTCTTTGTGGCCTAAAATGTGGTCTATTCTGGAGAATGTTCCATGTGCATTGGAAAAGAAAGCATACTTTGCAGCTGTTGAGTGGAGTGTTCTATATATGTCTACAAAGTCAAGTTGGCTGATTGTGGCCTTTTGATCTTCTATATCTTTGCTGATTTTCTTTCGAGATGTTCTGACCTTTACTGAGAGTGGTAGTTGAAGTCTCCTACCGTTATTGTGGAACTGTCAATTTCTCTTTTCAGTGCTGTTAGAATTTGTTTTATGTATTTTGGAACTCTGTCATTGGGTGTGTAGATATTTATTATGGTTATATCTTCATGATGGATTGTCCCTTTAATCGTTATAATAATGCCCTTCTTTGTCTTTTATGGTGGCTATTGTTTTAAAGTCTATTTTATCTGAGATTAATATTATCACTCCTGCTCTTTTTCTTGATAGATTTTTCCCATCCTTTGATATTTAATAAACTTACATCTCTGTTTCTAAGATGTGTTTCTTTTAGACAGCATATTGATGAGTCTTGTTTTTTCATCCGTTCTGTCACTCTCAGTCTCTTTATTGGTGCATTTAGACCATTTACATTCAGTGTAATTATTAACAGGTTTAAGTTTATTTCTGTCATTTTGTAGTGCTTTTTTTTTTTTTTTTTTGTGGTACTGGCATTTTCTTTGTTCCTTTTATACTCCTGTGCTAAATTCCTTCTGTTTGTGGATTTTTTTTTTCATTTCTTTTGTTTTTGTAGATTTTGTGTTTAGTGAGACTTTATATTTTTCTTCTTTATTTGATGATATGGTTTGTTAACTTTCTTTGTAGTTATCTAGAAATTTATCTTTATCTTCCTAAGTTTGAACCACTCTTTAATTACTTGATATTGCCTTGCTTTTCCCTCTATTTGAAAGTTCTATACCTACACCATTTATTCCCTTTTTTATTGTTCTGACATTGATGTCATTTACAGATGAACCTCTCTGGTTCCCTGATGTAAATCTTTTAGTTTTGATTAATCCTTGAGAGTTCATTACCTAGGTAGGTTTCTGGCTGATGCAGTCTTGCGTCCTAGATTCAGCCTGTAGTCTGATGTTGTTTGTTCTCAAACCGAAGGATTCCCTTTAATAATTCTTATAAGTTTGGTTTGGTTTTTACATATTCCCGTAATTTCTGTTTATCTGGAAATGTCCTAATTTCACCGTCACACTTGAGTGAGAGTTTTGCGGGATACATTATTCTTGGTTGATAATTTTTTTTCTTTCAGAGTTTTATATATGTTATCCCATTGCCTACTGACTGCATGGTTTCTGCCAAGTAATCAGAGCTTAGTCTAATTGTTTCCCCTCCGTATGTGACTTTTTGTTTTTCTCGAGCTGCTCTCAGGATTCTTCCTTTTTTTTTTTTTTTTTAATCAAGTGTGATTATGATATGCCTTGGTGATTTTCTTTTGGGGTCTATCCTGTATGGGGTTTGTTGAGCTTCTCGAATGGTCAGCTTTTCATCTTTCATTATATTAGGGATGTTTTCTGTCAGCAATTCTTCAGTGATCCTCTCTGTTTTCTGTTTTCTCCTACTGTTCGGGAACTCCAATCACTTGGAAGTTTTTGCTTTTGATTGTATCTCACATCATTCTCAGAGTTTCTTCATTTTTCTGCATTCTTTTTCCTCAAACAAGTGGTATCCAAGTATTTGTCTTCAATTTCACTGATCCTGTCTTCCACTGTTTCAAACTGGCTCCTAAGCTCTTCTATGACATTATCCATTTCTGAAATTTTGTTGTTTATCTTTTGGATTTCTAATGGCTGCTTTTGTAAGATTTCTAGTTGTGAATTTATTTTGACATTTTGTTCCTGTATTATTTTCCTGAATGCTTCCATTGTTTTGTCTGTCTTTTCCATGATTTTGTCTATGTTTTTGTCATTTTTGTCTGCTATTTTCTTCAATTCTTGGGTAGCCCTGAATATTAGAGATTTGAATTCCCTATCAGGTAGTTCCAGTGCCTTTTCTTCTATTAGAAAGTTACCTGGTGTTTTATTTTGGATGCCTACTGAAACCATCCTGTCCTGTTTTTTTAATATATTTTGATATCATCTGCTTTCTTTGGGACATTCAGTAGTTATTTTCTTTGTTTATTGATTGTAGATTTCTTTGTTTCATCCTGCTTTTTTGTTTTATTTAGTTATGTCTGGGCAGGCAGGCTGTGCATTGTTTGTTGTTTGCTGGTCTGTGGGCACGGTACTTCTTACCGTCTTTTCCAATGGGCAGGGCCAGTCAATCAGCTATGGTGTATCAGGTCAGGTCCAGGTGATGAGGAGGGGCTGGGATGGTTTGTTTGTGGCATGTACTGGGGTCGACAGGGCAGGGCCAGGTGTCAGTGCAGGGCAGATTCTGGTAGATCATGCCTGTGCTGCTCGGGGGTGTGATGTTTAGCACATGGTGCAGATACACAGGAGGGAGGGAGAGGGTTGTGATGTGTGGAGCTAAGTGGGTGTCTTAGTCATCTAGTGCTGCTCCAACAGAAATACCACAAGTGGACGGCTTTAACAAAGAGAAATTTATTCTCTCACAGTCCACTAAGCTACAAGTCCAAATTCAGGGCATCAGCTCCAGGAGAAGGCTTTCTCTCTCTTGGCTCTGGAGGAATGTCCTTGTGATGCACCAGTCTTCCTTTGGTCTGGGAGCATCTCAGCGCAGAAACTTCAGGTCCAGAGGATGCGCTCTGCTCCTGGCACTGCTTTCTTGGTGGTATGAGGTTCCCATGTGTCTCTGCTCGCTTCTCTCTTTTATATCTCAAAAGAGATTGCACTAAGACACTATCTAATCTTGTCAATCTCATCAGTATAGCTTCATCACAGTGATAGAATTTACAACACATAAGGAGATCACATATAATCTCATCATAATAGTAGAGTTTACAACACATAAGGAAATCACATCAGATAACACAATCATACGATACTGGGAATTATGACCTAGCCAAGTTGCTGCACACATTTTTTTGGGGGACACAATTCAATCCATGACAGTGGGTATGGGAAAGAAGAGAAAAGAGAGAGAGAAATAGGAGTAAAAAAAAAGTGCTGAGGGAGACTGCCATAGGAGTGATGCAGACCCAGGGAAGTCATGTGCCTATAGCTTTGTAGCCAGGTGGTGAGGCACAGCCCATCAAAAAAGGACAGATACAGCACATGCAGCTAGATGGGTGGGAGAAAGGGAAGGAAGGGCTACAGAGATTAGAAACTAGATGAAAAAAGAGGACAGAAAGGCACACACAGCTAGGTGGTCAGATGAAAAGAATGGAAAGAATGTAGAGAGGGACAAGAAACCAAGAGAAAAAAAATACCAGGTGATTGGGAGATAGGAAATGAAGGGAGGTAGAGATAGATAAGAAACTGAGAGAAAAAAAAAAAAAACAAAACAGAAGGGGAAAGAAAAAGAAAGAAAAAAAAATGCCCCAAGGGATCCCACTGGATGCAGGTCCTTAACCTAGCAGTGCTGCACAGTCCCTCCAGAAGGAGTAGAGATGTTACATGGCACCAGGTGTTCAGGAGAGGGACAAGGAATGGAGGTAGAGAGAGACAAGAAACTGAGAAAAAAAAGAAGAAAGACAAAAAAGAAAAATGCCAATGCCCTAAGGGTGCCTACCAGAAGTGGGCCTCCAGCTGAGCAGCACTGCACAGCATGTCAAAAAGGAGCAGAGATGGCACATGGCACCATGTATTCAGGAGAAGGGTAAGGAAGGAAGGTATAGAGAGATAAGAAACCGAGAAAAAAAGAAGAAAGAAAGTAAAGAAGACAAAAAAATTTCCCAAAGGGAGCCCACCAGAAGTGGTTCCCCAGCTGAATGGCATTGTACAGCTTGTCAAGAAGCAGTGGAGATGGCACATGGCACCAGGTGTTCAGGAGAACTGTAAGGAAAGAAGGTAGAGGGAGACAAGAAATGGAGAAAGAAAAGAAGAGAGAAAGAAAAAGGAAAAAAAAAAAAAGATGCCGTGAGGGAGCCCACTGGTGTGGTGGCTCAGAGCAGGGAAGTGGCTCCCCAGCTTCACAGCAGTGCACAGTCCATCTAGAAGAAACAGAGATGGCACATGGTGCCTGAAGTTCAGGAGAAAAAAAGTGTAGGATGGTAGAGAGAGACAGGAAATTGAGAAAGAAAAAACAAATTCCCAATGGAGCCCACTGGCTTGGTGGCACAGACCGGGGAAATGACTCACAAGCCACTAGGCACTGCACACCCTGTCTAGAAGGGGCAGATATGGCCCACAGAAGCAGGTATTCAGGAGACAGGAAAAGAGGGAAAGTAGAGAGAGACAAGAAACCAAGAAATGAGCAAAAAAGAAAAATAAATAACTAAATAAAAGAAATGCTCTCAGGGATCCCACTGGTGCAGCTTCACAGATCAAGGAAGCAACTCCCAAGCCTTGCAGTACAGCCTGTATAGAAGGGGCAGAGATGGCACACAGAGCCAGATATTCAGGAGACAGGAAAAGAAGGTAAGTAGGGAAAGAATAGAAGCTGAGAAATGAAGAAAAACAAAAAGGAAAAAAAAGTCCCC
Source organism: Dugong dugon (assembly GCA_030035585.1). Lineage (NCBI taxonomy): Eukaryota > Metazoa > Chordata > Mammalia > Sirenia > Dugongidae > Dugong > Dugong dugon. Next base: position 20,886,290 of record CM057460.1, read on the forward strand.
CGGGATCCCACTGGCACAGCAGTGTGGACTGGGGGAGCAGTTCCCCAGCCAAGTGGCACTTCACAGCCTCTCAGGAAGAAGCAAAGACTGCACACAGAGCCAGGTGTTTGAGAGAGAGGAAGGGAAGGAAGTGAGAGAGAGGGAAGAAACCAAAAGAAGCCAAAAAGAAAAAGAAAGCAACACCAGCAACAAAGAAATGGCATTAAAGGGGTGGGCAGGGTGAATCCAAGCAGCACTGGGTGAGTGAGGCCCACAGGGAAGCAGTGGAGACTGAGAAGGGTGGGAGGTGGGAAAGCATGTATCGCTGATTACTGGGTGCTCTGTCTCCTATAGGGTTGCTGTGAATCAGACTTAACTTGACAGTGAAGGTTTTGTTTTGTTTTTTTTTTTTTTTTGGTTCTGTCTCCTGCTGGGGGCTCCGTGAACCTACTTTCCTGTACCCCCTGTCCGTGTCCGCTGATCTCCAAGAGGAGTCCAAGATAGTGAATCCATGCTGTGTTAGCTGATACGGGACCTCCATTTTGTATCTCTCCTTGCTCTCTGTTTTCTGTTAGTTTCTTATTCCATTCAGTGCTTAGCTGAGTTCTTTATCTGTTCTTTTGATGCTTAGGGTTCCAGAATTGATGTTTGTCTCTGTTTGACTTAGTTTTTCGGGTCTTTGCTGTGGAGGGACGGTGTGGTGTTTCTGTCTATAGCACCATGTTGGCTCCACCTCCTTGTGTCAGTCTCTTTTGAGATATAAATGAGATTAAACAAGCAAGCAAGCATGTAGAGATGAAGGAAGAGATGCCAAGCCAGTGAAGATCACCCAGGGGCAGAAGCTCAAAGAGACCAGTACCTCCCTCTGTAGTCAAGAGAGAAAAGCCTTTCCCTAGATCTGGCACACTGAATTCAGGCTTCTAGCCTCCTTAACTGTGAGAAAATAAATCTCTGTTTGTTAAAGCCACCCACTTGTATTTCTGTTATAGCAGCTCTAGATAACTAAGACAAGTGGGAAAATAAGTGTCACGGTGCTTAATAAAATGCAGAATGAAAACTTGTCTAAACAATGTAAATATACATGCATATACAGTTATATGTATATGTGTACACAAATATACATATGCACACACATGCATTTTTGCACAGTAAAGACTGGAATGTATATAAAAATTGTAATGGTAATTTTGTATGATCAGAACACAATATTACAAGTAACATTCTATCATTCTGTTAATTTCAGCCCTTTTACTAAATATACATTCTTTTTCTTTCTTCAAAATTTCTATGAATACACATGATTTTTGCTCTGTGGTTATGTTACGCAGAATAAGATGACTTTATCTATGTTAAAACATGCATAATGCCCATCTATTTGAATGCTGAAGTTTAAATAAATTTCTAATTCTGCTGCTGTCAAGAATTTGCATGTATCAGTTTTGTGGCTGTAAGAAACAACATTTACATGTTATGTTACAACCTTAACTTTTCAAGGAAGTGGACTGGGATTGATCAAAGACATTAATTTTTTTTCTTATATTAAAAAAATATATTTCTGAAGAAGCTGGCTGCATTACTAAAAACTCATAGCTCAAATATGTGACATTTGGATTTAAAAAAAAAAAAGAAAAAATACATAGGATTTGATCAAGTTTGTATATGCTGCTGCCTGGATAGTCTGGATGCTTAAATGCAAAATATAGATCGTTGTTATTGTTGTTGTTAGATGCTGTCAAGTTGATTCCAACTCACAGTGACATTATGTACACAGAATGAAATAGTACCAGGTCCAAATATAGATTAGAAGATATGAATGGGATTTTTTTCTTCTTCTGACAACAACATACTTCTAATATACAGTATTTAGAAGACAAACATATACAAATCTTTTGGAACTGTTCAGAGAGATGTAAGGGTTTGAAATTGTTTCATTTTGGAGAAATAAGTTTTGACAGATTACATTGAATGCATTTCCAAAATGTCCAGGGAGTATGTTCTAAAATGTGTCCTGCTGGTTGCTGTTACATGTGTAGTGAAAGAAAAAAGGTTTTGTGTTATGTAAGTTTGGGAAATATTTATTTTTAACTATGAATACTTCACAATGCTTTTAATATAATAAGTAATAGCTGACATTATTGAGTGCTCTGGGTCAGGCACTGTGATAAGATCCACACATGATTATCACAACAATCTTATGAGGTGAGTATTATTATTATCCCCATTTAGTGGATAAAGGGACTGAGACTTAGAGAGGCTAAGCAATTTACTTGCATTTACTCAAACACTGACTACTGATGGAGTGTGTGGACTAAAGCAGGACAAAGTAGAAGTCTAGACTCAAAACCACCAGGACAATATATCCATCCACCTCTCCTCATTAGCTAAGGATCCTTGGTGGCACAAAGGTTAACTGCTCCGCTGCTAACCAAAAGGTTGTTGGTTAGAACCCACCTAGTGGCTCCACAGGAGAAAGACCAGGAGACCTGCTTCTGTAAAGACTACAGCCTATGAAATTTTATGGGGCAGTTCTACTCTGTCACATGGACTTGCTATAAGTCAAAAATCAACTCAAAGGCACCTACCAACAACCTCATCAGTAAATGACCATTGCTATCTCCAATACTAGAATATAGTATGTTGTGTTGCCCAAACTTACTAAATCTCAGACCTTTTTTTTCCATAGAATCCTAGAGTCCCTCTGCTTTACACAACCTGTTCTGAGAAAATTCAAGTTTTATTGCCTTATCTACATCCTCTAGCTATGGGATTAAACCTTCGTTCTTTTTTTTTTTTTTGTAGTGTTAAAATGTATTAAGATAAATGCTAATAACATTGTTTGGCTTGTTTTTTTTTTCCTTTTTTTTTTTTAATTGTGCTTTAGATGAAAGTTTACACTCTCCCTTTCTCAACCTTGGGTTCCCCATTACCAGCTTTCCTGTCCCTTCCTGTCTTCTAGTCCTTGCCCCTGGGCTGGTGTGCCCAATTAGCCTCATTTTGTTCTATGGGCCTGTCTAATCTCTGACTGAAGGGTGAACCTCAGGAGTGACTTTAGTACTGAGGGAAAAGAGTGTCTAGGGCCAGACTCTCAGGGTTTCTTCAGTCTCTGTCAGACCAGTAAGTCTGATCCTTTGTGTGTGTGTGAGTTTGAATTTTGTTCTACATTTTTCTCCAGCTCTATCCGGAACCTTCTATAGTCATCCCTCTCAGAGCCGTAGGTGGTAGTAACTGGGCACCATCTAGTTGTACTGGACTCAGTCTGGTGGAGGTTGTGGTAGTTGTGATCCATCAGTCCCTTAGAATGATCTTTCCCTTGTGTTTTTTTTTTTTTTTTGTGTGTGTGTGGTTTAATGCCAGAAAGGGAAGTGGCATAGATGAAGGAAAATCTGAAGGTAGGGTATGGGAAAATTAGATCAAGAAAAAAGCGTACTGAGTAGAGGCTAGAATATAAAGAATGATCCAATGATGATCAATGATTAAAACTAGCTTATCATTTTTACTGATATTTAAAAACAGTATTTTTAAAATATTATTTTAGTAGGTTGTTGTATTTGTGCTTAGCTAAGTGTTCACACCCTAAAATGACTCACTGAGGAACACAATTTAAAAAATTCAAATATACATAAATAAAGCTTGAAGAAGTTTCCCTGCTGCTTTTTCTTCTGATAAACTTCAAGTAACAAGAGGACCACGGAGGGCTTTGAGTAAACTCAGCATGGGGTATGAACACAAGAAAGAAAATACATTTATTAAGCCATTTAAAACATCTATTTTCAAACTTTTTCTTTATTCCTACTGCTTCCTCCATCAAGGAGTTGGTTAACTCAGTGGTAGCAGTAGGCTGGTAAAATTTAATACCAATTTTACAGAAACTAGAGCTGTTCTTACTTGGATCTGATAGCAGCAAAGTAAACCCAGTTAAATAAGAAGAACCAAATAAAAAGAATACTAAATATTTTGTGTGTGTGTGTGTATATATATATATATATATATATATTTGGACTCATGGTAGTAGTAGGACAGAATATACCTGATCTTCATGTACATTTATTTATTCTTATATTGAATTATTCATGGAGAATTACTACCGCTTAGTGAAAGTCCTTTCAATCTGTGGAAATCCATTTCCTTTTGTGTGAACCCTGCAAGACAGAGAATAAGCTGGAGAAGCCTATATCCTAAGACTCAGTCTTGCTTTATAATAAACAGTTGACTTTAATTGAATGTCATTTCCTTGTGTTGAGAGCTGTCATACTAAAACTTATTACATTCATGATCTATTTCGGGATATACTAAGCTTTGAGGGAAGAGTTATCAAAATATCATCAACCCCTCTATATGCCCTGTAGGCATCATTTATGGTAGGATTTCACGGACCCCAGGATGGATTACTTCTTGGTGCTTCCCTGTGTTCTGTCCAGTACTTGTGACAACATAGAAAGAGACCACCTAGATCACCAGCGATGTAACTAGAGAGAAATCTAAGGAAGTATTCCTGCTAGAAGGAATACACGGAGAAAAGACTGTTCCTTGGGTCTAAGTTTTGATTTAGTTGAAAGTGGAACAGTGGCAAGCCCACAGAAGCAGAGAAAACAACACAAAAAAGTCCTGGCTCAATTTATATCTTGTTTACAGTTGCAAAGATGGTGATGTAAGATTTTATTTGCTTTAATTTTGTGATGGGCTTATGGTGATTTGTTCATCCAAGTAAGTCTAACTACATGGAGTCTGGATCAGTTTTTATTATAAGTCCAAAGGGGCAGACACCCTCAGAATCATCTGGATTACCATTTAATAATGCAAAATGAGGTTCCATCCCAATAAATTATGATTCAACACATTTGGAATATAACTCAAGAAGCTGAATCATCATCATCACCATCACCCTAGAAAGTTCTGGTACAGAGGCCCATTGTGGAACCACTCATGTCAGACCACATAGAACTGCAATAAATGAGAAAAAGTAATACAAGACAGACTGGATTATTAAATTAGTAAGCTGATTGAAACATAAATCTTGGAAATAAAAGTGGATCAGTGAGGCATGGTGATATTTGCCCCAATAACTAATTCCCCCCATTTCATTTTAACAGAATTTTTAGCTAAGCACATTTCTCAGTCTTCCCTGCAGCCAGGTGTGGCCATGTGATTGGGTTATGATCAGTAGAATGTCAGAGGAAATGCATGACTGTCCTAGGAAATTTCTGCTCTACTCCTTCCTTACTCCCTCCCCTCTGGCTGCTATGACTTTGTTGTTGTCAATATGTATATCTCAGGGAACCAATATTTAAAAAATGCTCAATGCATGACTGTATACATTTGCTACTGTTAGTGCTGTTAAGTCAGCTGACTCATGACCACTTTATGAATAACGGAATGAAATGTTGTCCAATCTTGTGACATCTTCATGATTGTTGATATGTTTGAGTCTGTTGTTGTAGCTATTGTGTCAATCTGTCTCACTGAATAGATAACTGAATGGGAAGATATAGGAGTAGAATTGAATCAATGGAAGACACAGTCAGTGAAATAAGGACAAATCATTTGATACTAATTTGTTTGAGGAACATTCAGAAAAAAGAAAGAGGAAAAATGAAGAAAAGACTAAGAGTTATGTGGGACACTATCAAGAGGAATAATTTACACATGATATGAATCCCAGAACAAGAGGAAACCAAAGAAAAAAAAACAACTACAGAGAAAATTTCTGAAGATTTACTGACAGAATCTTCCCTAATATAATGTCCTTTCTTAGAGAATGGTCTTTCCTGATGAAGTGCCCAAATTAAGTGAGTCGAAGTCTTGTTATTTGCACTTCTAAGGAACATTCTGATTTCATTTCTTCTAACATTGATTGGTACAGGGAGAGGGGCCAAGATGGTGGCTTAGTCAGACACATCATGCCATCCCTTTACAGCAATCACCTGAAAAACCAAGTGAAATGGATACACATGACAATCCTGGAACACTGAACATCATAAGGAAGGATAAATAATTGAACTGAACACTGATTGGAAGAAGGAATCAAATGAAGGAGTGAAAAAGGAGTGATACGGAGCAGAGATGCCCTGCCAGCCATCCCATCACAGCTGGGCCAACTTGAGGCAAAGCTGGTAGTGACCCTAGGTGACATGCACAGGAAAGCAACCTCACAGAATTCCCAATAAGAGACAGAGAAACTGCATAGACATACCCAGAGTCAAGCAACATTAGCAGAACATGATCTGGATCTAAGGAGGGAAAGTACAGAAAAGAGGGTGAGAACTCCAGGGATCCTGGTGCCCACAAAGTAGGGAGGCAGCCAGGATCCAGAGTCAGGTACACTCACTAGCAGTGGTCCCTGATCATTAGGGTGGGTGGCGCACATGAAGTAATAGATACAGGAGATCTAAATAACACAATCAACCAACTTGACCTCATAGATGTTTACAGAACACTCCACCCAACAGCAGCACAGTACATATTCTTCTCCAACACACATAGATCATTATCCAGAATAGACCATATGCTAGGCCACAAAGCAAGCCTCAATAAATTCAAAAACATTGTAATAATGTAAAGCATCTTCTCTGATTACAATGCTATAAAAAGAAATTAACATCAGAAAGCACAAGGAGAAAAGACATCAAATACATGGAAACTGAATAACACCTTGCTTATAAACCACTAGGTAATAGAAGAAATTTAAAATTAAATTAAAAAAATCCTACAATCAAATAAGAATGAAAACACAGCATATAAAAACCTTTGGGACACAGAAAAAGTAGTGCTCAGAGGAGAATTGATAGCAATAAGTGCACACATCAAAAAACAAGACAGGGCCAATATCAATAGCTTAACGCCACAACTCAAACAAATAGAAGAAGAACAGCAAAAGAAGCGCACAGTAATCAGGAGATTACTGATAAGATAATTAAGATAATTGAGATAATTAAGATTAGAGAAGAAAGCAATGGAACAGAAAAACAAAGTATCTACAAGACTAGAAGTTAATTCTTTGAAAGGATCAATAAAATTGACAAACCATTGGCCAAACTGACAAAGGAAAAGAATTGAGAAGATGTAACTAAGCAAAATAATCAATAAGATTGGTGACATTACAACAGGACTAACTGAGATAAAAAGGATCATAACAGATTATGAAAAATTGTGCTCAATAAAATTGAAAAACTTGAAGAAATGGACAAATTTCTAGAAATATACTCCTTACCTAAACTAACACAAACTGAGGTGGAAAATTTTAAACAGACTCATAACTAAAGAAGAAATTGAAAGAGTCATAAAAAAAATTCCCAACAAAAAAAAAAGCCCTGGTCCAGACATCTTCACTAAAAAATTCTATCAAATATCCAGAGAAGAGCTGACACCAGTTCTACTCAAACTATTGCAGAACACAGAAAAGGAAAGAACACTCCCTATTTCATTCTATGAAGCCAGTATAACCCTGATACCAAAGCCAGGCAAAGACACAACTAAAAAAGAAAATTACAGACAAATATTCCACATGAATATAGATGCAAAAATTCTCAACAAAATTCTAGCCAATAGAATTCAGCAGAATACATATATTAAAACACACACACACACATACACACACACACACACACATCCTGACTAAGTGGGATTCATAGCAGGTATGCAAGGATGGTTCAACATTAGTAAATCAATCAAAGTAATTCACCACTAAATAAAACAAAGGGAAAAAATCAATGGTCATTCTTAATCAAAGCAAAAAAGGCATTTGATAAAATCCAACACCCTTTCCTGATAAAAAACTTTCAGCAAATTAGGAACAGAAGAGAAATTCCTCAACATAACTAAGGGCATATATACAAAACCAACAGCCACCATTATTCTCAATGGAGAGAAACTGAAAGCATTCCCCTTCAGAATCAGAACCGGACAAGGATGCCCTTTATCACCACTCTTATTAAATATAGTATTGGAAGTTTTAGCTACAGCAGTAAGGAAAGAAACAGAAATAAAGGACATCCAAATTAGTAAAGAAGAAGTAAAACTATCCCTATTCCCAGATGACATGATCCTATACATAGAAAATTCCAGAGATTCCACAAGAAAGTTATCGGAACTAATTACAAAGATTCGACAAAGTGGCAGGTACAAAATCAACATACAAAAATCAGTTGGATTCCTCTACACTAATGAAAAGAACTCCTGAAAGGAAATCAGGAAAACAATACCATTGACAATAGCTCCCAAAATGATAAAAAAACAAAAAAAAAAAAAAAAAAAAAACAACTTAGGAATAAATCTAAAAAGGGATGTAAAAGACTTACACAAAAAAAGCCACAAAATACTACCGCAAAAAACCAAAAAAGACCTCCATAAACGGAAAAACATACCATGCTCATGGATAGGAAGGCTTAACATTATGAAAATGTTAATACTACCCAAAATGACCTATAAATATAATGCAATCCTGATCCAAATTCCAACAATATTCTTTAACAAAATGAAAAAACTAATCTCCAACTTTATATGGAGAGGAAAGGGTCCCCAGATAGATAAAGCAATATTGAAGAAGAAGAACAAAGTAGGAGGCACTCACACTTCCTGATCTCAGGAGCTAATATATAGCCGTGGTAGTCAAAACAGCCTGGTATTAGTACAATGACAGACATATAGACCAATGGAAAAGAATTGAGGACATAGAAGTAATTCCATCCACCTATAGACGCTTGATCTTTGACAAAGTGTCAAAGTACAATGAATGTAGAAGACATGAGATGGTCTCTTTAACAAATAGTGCTGGCAAAATTGGATATCCAGCTTCAGAAAAATGAAACAGGGTCTGTTCATCACACCATACACAAAAACTAACTCAACATGGATCAAAGACCTAGATGTAAAACCTAAAACTATGAAGTTCATGGAAGAAAACATAAGGACAAAGCTAGGGACTCTAATTTATGGCATAAATAGACTATAAAAAATAACAAAAAATGCATAAACAGCAGAGGATAAACTAGACAACTAGAACCTCCAAAAAATTAAATACTTATGCTCATCAAAAGACTTCTCCAAAAGAGTAAAAAGAGAAGCTAAAGACTGGGAAAAATAAATTTTTGCAACGACATATATGACAAGGGTCTAATCTCTAAAATTTATAGAAAACATCAACACCTTAACAACAAAAAGACAATTCAATTAAATGGGCAAAGGACATGAACAAACACTTCACTAAAGACACTCAAGTGGCTAACAAACACGTGAAGAGGTGCTCGAGATCATTAGCCACTAGAGAGATGCAAATCAAAACTACAATGAGATACCATCTCACCCCGGCAATAATGGCACTGATCAAAAAAAAAAAAAAGGGAACAACAAATGCTGGCAAGGCTATGGGGGGACTGGAATTCTTATACACTGCTGGTGGGAATGTAAAATGGTGCAACCACTATGGAAAATGGTTGATGCTTCCTTAAAAAGCTAGAAATAGAAATAGCATAGGATCCATCAATTCCACTCCTAGGTATATATCCTAGAGAAATAAGAGTCATGAAATATATAGACATATTCACACACATGTTCATTGCAACATTATTCAAAATAGCAAAAAGATGGAAACAACCTAAGGGTCCATCAACAGATGAATAAATAAACAAAGTTTGGTACATGCACGTAAAGCAATACTACAAAACAATAGAGAATAATGATGAATCCGCAAACCATCTCACAACATGGATGCACCTGGAGGACATTATGCTCAGTGAAATAAGTCAATCACAAAAGTACAAATATTGTGGGAGACTACTACTGTAAAAAGTCAAGAAAAAGTTTATACACAGAAAGAAACATTCTGTGATGGTTACCCGGGATGGGAGGGGGAGGTTGGGAGAATCCTTACCTAGACGGTAGACACGTGTTGATTCTGATGAAGGGAAAGGCAATATCCAATATGGGGGAAGACAGCACAACATGATCAAGGCAAAGGAAGACACTAAGAGGTACGCAAGAATAAAGGGCAACTCTGGTAGATAACATAGACAGTCCTGCAACAACAGTAATAACAAATAATAATTCACGAGTGGATTTATAGGTAGATATGTATGCTAAATAGGTATGGCAGGTTATACAGGAGTACACCATCATGCATATATAGGTATGGTTGTGGATATTTCTACATATATATTTGTATGTGATGCATATATATTCATATACATAATGAAGCACATAGCAGGCAGAGTTATGGAAACTTCTTAGACATAACCAAACACCTTTCAGGACTGAGTTACTGGGCTTGAGGGCTAAGGGCCGTAGTCTCAGGGGACATCCAGCTCAATTGGCATAAGATAGTTCATAATGTTCTACATCCTACTTTGGTGAGCAGGGAAGATTAACTAGTAAGCACTGTGTGCACCAGCTTACAGTAAGCAGGGTATGCACGTGCTTAATTGTGTTTACTTACTAATCCATAGTGCACAATTTCACATGGGATTCACCACATTTTTGAACCTCCTCCAGCCTGAGACCAGAAGAGCTAGATGGTGTGTGGCTACCACTATGGACTGCTCTCAAAGGGACACAACAGCAGGTCCCAGTTAGAGAGGGAGAAAAATGTAATTAAAATTTATAAAAAAGACCAGACTTACCGGTCAGATAGAGACTGGAGGAAACCTGGAGACGATAGCTCTACACTCTCCTTACTTGGAACTGAAGCCGCTCCCACCTTTCAGCAGAATAATAGACAGGCCTATAAAATAAACAATAACACCCACGAGAAATGTGCTCCTTAGAACAATCAACTATACAAGACCAAATATTTGCCCCAAAGCAAAGATGAAAAGGCAGGAAGGAGCAGGGAAACCAGATGAATGGAAACGGGGAACCCAGGGTGGAAATGGAGAGAGTATTGACACATTGCCGGGATTGCAACCATTGTCCCAGGACAATCTGTGTATGAATTATTGACTGGGAAGCTAATTTTCTTTGTAAGCTTTCACCTAAAGCACAGTAAAATATTTTTTAAAAATTAAATTAAAAAAGACTGATTTGTTCATTCTGCTGACAGTCCACTGTATCTGACATATTAGACAACGAGGACAAGGGCCAACCTTGAGATTAGCTGAATAGTGAACTGGAAGCATTCAGAATCCCCAAGGACTTCAAAGATGGCTGGTAACCCCTGGGTTTTTAAGGAAGAGAGAATCACGTCTTTATCCTGTATTTGACACTGTTCTTCACACCCACTGCTGTTAACTTACACAATTGCCTTGCATTATGCACGTGAACAAATGTTAAGGGTATATAGTACAGACGGGATGGTAACCTGCGTGCCAAGAGCAGGTGTGAAGTGACTAAAAGAATTACTTCACTGTCTTGGTCCTATGCGATTTGGAACATTAAAAAGCAACACTAATGCATATGAAGTTCAAGAAACATGTTATTTTTCTGATAGAATGAGACTGCCAAGTATTTTAAAGCAGTGATGAAATTTTCAAAAATAGAGATAGCATGTCAGCTTGCATTACTATTGCCTAAGGACAATCTTGACTCACCCTAATTAACAAGACTAATGAATGTTTGTGTGTATGTGTGTGTGTTTGAATATAAAAATGTTAAGGCTAGCTCTATAATGAAAGTAAAACATTTATCTTTGCATCTGACTTGTCATTTTAGAGACAGGAAATGTCTATAGGTGTCCCTAGGTGGTGCAAATGGTTCATGCTCAGCTGCACACTGAAGAGTTGGCAGTTCATTCACCCAGAAGCACCTCAGAAGAAAGGCCTGGCTATCTACTTCCAAATGATTACAGTCATTGAAAACACTGTGGAGTACAGTTCTACTCTGCCACACATGGGGTCACCATGAGTCTGTCAACCCAACTGCAACTGATTGTGATGATGATGGAAATAGCTATAAATGTCATATATGTTATAGGAATTAAATTATAAACTTAGAAGACATGAACAACCCCACTTAAAATATATGAGTAGTGAATTTTAATTCTGCTTGGATGGACATATACATTGTGAGCAAAATTAAAATTAGTTCTTAAAAGTTGCATGCATACTTAACAGGAGAGCCAAGTGGTCTCTTCTTATGAAGGAAAAAGAAAAATAAAAAAAAATACCAATATTAGTTACACAATACATAGGCTAATATGGAAATTCAGTTCTCTCTTCCTATATGCAATTTTATAAATATATGTTTTGTCTTGTATAGAGCTGTAGTCATTTTAGGCTTCTTCCTTTGTTACTGACCTTAACATGCATATATATAGATATATGTTTGATTAAACAGTTCTGCTTTAGCGAAAATTTAAAGTCACCTCTTAGACATGATCATGTTTCTAACACTCTAGATAAGACCCGATGGTCATTTCCTGTTTTTCTAAAGGTTTCCCTACACTAGTAGTTAATGACTCAATAGATGATTCCATGACAGAGCAAAACCAATCCAGGTATTCACAAAGTTACGTCTGTACCAGAGCTTTGGTAGATTGGCTATAACCTTTTCAGAAAACCTATACTTACTAAACCAGACAATCCTACTCAAAGATACCCGAAATCAATTTCCCCCTATATATCGTTTTATTGAAAACTATACTACTGAGCAATTTTGAATGCCGTGATTTGTAATAAAAAGATGATTTTAGAATAAAATACCTTCAGGATTAAAACAGGACTTCATTGCTTTTCCCTCGCAGAAGAGCAGGCGCATTCTGCCATGGATTAAAATAAACTGAAGATTGTAAGGTCTCACCCTAGAAGCCAGTTTGTTGGTTATAAATGTGTATGAAAGTATTATAGTCATAAAATACAATAGTTAAAATTATAGAAGTTTTTCTTCTGGAATTGTGGGTGTCCCTCTGGATATTTAGTATTTCCTTAAATAGCATAATCTCTTTGCAAACTATTAAAATTTGCAGAGCTCATTTAGCTGCATGAGATATTGGGCTATTAAGTATCATTAGGAAAGTAAATCAGCACTAATACCAGGAGGCCGAGTGTTTACAGTTTCTGAATGATACATAACTTTTAATAAAAATGAGAGATTAATTTCAAACCAAATTAAGATTTCCAAACTAGAGGGCCCATTCCAACATTCAAGGCATTGTTTTATGGTGGTTCGGATGACTCAGAGCCCCTTTTTGATGCCGGAAGCTTCCTCATATTTACTGCTTATTTATTTATTCACATATTTACTTATCATTTCTTGGGGAAAGCTTGGAAGTAACAAATTGTGTCCATTTACTATTGTCCTTAATCATGTGGCACCGAAATTTCTGTACCCTTTCTCAAAAATAAAAATCTTAAACAATTGCTACAGAATTCCTGAGTTATCTCTGTTCAAAACTGGTTGCCAGATTTCTCTTCAATATTTCGGCTAAATTGCATACAAGTACTTGCATATTTAATTGGTCTCAAATGTAATTATTGAACCTTCTTAAGGCCAATTAATTCTACCCTAAGAGAGATTATAAAAGAGATCTTATTTGAAGCAGGATTCAAAGTTGCAAGTTAAGCTCTACTATGCCACATATACCAGAAAGTGTGGGTTCTATAGGCGCTTGGACTTAAAGAAAAGAAAAAGAATCAGCTAAATCTATTGTGGCACTATGTAAATATTATGCATTTTAATTTTATATAATAAATAATTGACTAGCAGAGTAACTCATTCACTGGTGTTTAGATATATTTTTTACCTGATAATGTCTGCCTCATTGCTTATATTAAACCACTAAAGTTATAACTGGAGCCCGGGTGGTGCAGTGGTTAAGAGCTCGACTGCTAACCAGAAAGTCAGCAATTCGAATACACCAGCCGCTCCCTGAAAACCTTGTGAGGTAGTTCTACTCTGTCCGATGAGGTCGCTATGAGTTAGAAGCGACTCGACAGCGACGAGTTTAGTTTGTTGGTTTTAAAGTTATCACTAGCTAGAAAAGCAACTCATATCTGATTTAGACAAATACCTCATATAATGGATAGGTTCTCTATGTATGGTCGTGCAGGATGTTCATTACGCAAATACACCAGCATAAGAATGCGAGCGGGAGCTGAAATGAATCCTGGACTCGGCTCTTCAAGCCATTTGCCATTGCTAAAGCTATGCTAGCCAAAGGAAGGAATGCTTTTTTTCCTAATTGCCCAGAGATACAACTGACTACTGTAGCAACTGGGTTTGGGAAATTCTTATACCTATAGAAAAGTGTAATGAAAAGACAACTTACTAGAAGTCAAAAGACCTGGGTGATTATTTTAATTGTTTTGGGTCCTCTTCAGTTTGACCATGGCCAAATTATTTGGCTTCTCTGGTCCTCAAGACCCTCATTTACAAAACAAGGCAGTTGGATTAGATAATCTAAAAGTTCCCTTTAATTTCTAAAATTATGTGGTGGATTGGTTTTACAGTTTTTTTTGTGAAATATACTCATGAATGTTGTTAAGTATTTGTGTGTGCAAATAGTAAATCAAAATATTGAGTTATATAATATATTCAGAAAATAATGTCAGATTTCATCATTCTTGCCAAGTTATAATGCATTTAATATTTTAAATATACTGATTTAAAATCAGTCTTCTATTCTGAAATGCTTCTGTTATTATTGCTGTTAGGTGCCGTCGAGTTGGTTCCAACTTATAGGGACCTTATGGAATTCCCATAAAATTTACATTTTATTTCTTTAAATCCAGAAGAATGGAATTGCAACCATGATGTATGTTTAATTTTGTGTAATGAAAGCCTCTATAGGCAGAAGAAAGTGTTAATGTTCTTTTTCATATTTTATGATTGATATTGATAATGAATACGTATTTTAATTGCCAATATAAGTTTCTAAGTTGTCTTTTGTTATAGGCTACTTACTCAGTATTTTGAATTGTATTTTTCGTTTCAATTAAACAAATTGATTGTAAACAGCCTTTCAGGAACTGTCTCTGAGAGCAAGATGACTTAGACAAAGATTTTGCTTTTAAGAAGCTGAGAATTCAGAGGAAAAAAGGTATCAACTCAGATAACTGAAGTAAAATCTGCGTTAGATGTAAACTTTCTAAGACAGAAACCTGTCAGAGAAGGAAAACTCAAATATTTTCCACTAAAACGAGCAATAGACAAGTAGTAAGATGGCACCCTGTCCAAGGCAGAAAACTTGTGAGACCTGGGAACACAAGGCAGTCCTGCTGAGTTCCGGCTCTCACAGGTTTCATTGTATGACATAATGCCAAATTTTATGTATGCTTGAAGAACAGTGCAAAAAAGTATGTATTTATGGATCAATGAGCTAAATTTAAAAATAAAAACCATAAAACTATTAGAAATTAAGCTTTAAGACCTTGTCTTTGACAATAGATTCTTAGACATGACACCAAAAGAATAAGCTGCAATCAAAAAATAGATAAATTGGACTTTATCAAAATTAAAAATTTTTATGCATCAAAGCACATTATCAAGAGACAACCTACAAAATGAGAAGAAGCTATTTGGGAACCATATAGCTGATAATGGATTTAATATTCAGAATACGTAAAGAATTCCTACAACTCCAAAAAATGATAAAAACAACTCAATTAAAAATTGGGCCAAAGTCTTGAATAGATACTTCTCCAAAGAAGATATACAAATGGCCAATAAATGCGTGGAAATATGCTCAAGGTAAAGGCATTAGGGAAATAGAAATCAAAACTACAATGAGATATCACATAATATCCACTAGAAGGGATATTATCAGAAAAAAACAGAAAATAAGCATTGGCGAGGATGTGGAGAAATTGGAATCCTCATACATTGTTGGTGGGAATGTAAAATGGTGCAGCCAATGTAGAAAACAGTTTGGCAGTTCCCCAAAAAGCTAAACATATAATTATGCATGACCAAATGATTTCTCTCCTGGTGAAATCATTCTGGTACATACCAGAAAGAATTGAAAGCAGAGACTCAAACAGACAAATCTACATCAATGTTCATTGCAGCATTATTCACAATAGCCAAAAGATGGAAACAGCCCAAGTGCCCATCAACAGAGAAATTAATAAGTAAAATATGGTGTTTACGTATAATGGAATATTATTCATCCATATTAAAGAAAAATGAAGTTCTGATACATGCAGCGACATCAATGAACCTTAAAAATATTATGCTAAGTGAAATAACTCAGACATAAAAGAACAGTTGTTATATGATCCCACAGCAAATGCAAAGAGTCAAAAGTTTATTAGTAGTTACCAGGGGCTAAGGGAAGGAGAGAATAGGAAGTTATTGTTTGAGAGGTACTCAGGTTCTGTCTGGAGTGATGAAAAATGTTTGCAAGTAGAAAGTGGTGATGGTTGCATAACGTGTAGATGTAATTAATGCCTTGCATTATACACATAAGAATGGTTAAAATGACAAATGGTTTGTTATATATATTTTACCACAATGAAACAATTGAAAAAAAAATGCATTTTTTTCTAGAGGAATTCACTTTCCTTTCTGCTCCTACCCAGGCCCCAAGGAAGAGATGTGTAATTTAAGCTCAAGATAATTGAGTATTCATGGGAGAGATGTAAATAAACCTGAGAGCATGCTGTTGATGTTGCTGGAGTCTGTTCTCACTCATAGTGACCCTATAGGACAGAATAGAACTGCCTCATGGGGTTTCCTAGGCTATAATCTTTACAGGAGCAGATTGCCAGATCTCTTCTTCTGTGGCTAGGCTGGTGAGTTCGAACCTCGACCTTTCAGTTAGCAGTCAAGTGCTTAAAGACTGTGCCACCAGGGCTCCTTTTACTTAGGGCATGAGGCCTGTTTTCCCCCTTTTATTCTTGAAGTGCTTATATTTGCATCTGACATTTCTCCTACTTCCCCCACGTGTCTGTCAGTTTGTCGTACTGTGAGGGCTTGTGTGCTGCTGTGATGCTGGAAGCTGTGTCACCAGTATTCAGATACCAGCAGGGTCACCCATGGCAGACAGGTTTCCGCTGAGCTTCCAGACTAAGACAGACTAGGAAGAAGGACCTGGCAATCTACTTCTGAAGAAAATTAGCCAGTGAAAACCTTATGAACAGCAGCGGAACATTGTCTGATATAGTGCTGGAAGATGAGCACCCCAGTTTGGAAGGAACTCAAAAGACGACTAGGGAAGAGCTGCCTCAAAGAAGAGTCCACCTTAAGGAAGTAGATGGAGTCAAGTTTTCGGGATCTTCATTTGCTGATGTGGCATGACTCAAAATGAGAAGCAGGAGCTTCAAATGTCCGTTAATAATTGAAACCTGGAATGTATGAAGTATGAATTTAGGAAAATTGGAAATCATCAAAAATGAAATGGAACGAATAAACATCAGCATCCTAGGCATTAGTGAGTTGAAATGGACTAGTATTTACCATTTTGAGTCAGACAATCATATGATCTACTATGCCAGGAATGACAACTTGAAGAGGAGTGGTGTTGCATTCATCTTCAAAAAGAACATTTCAAGATCTATCCTGAAGTACAACGCTGTCACTGATAGAATAACATCTATATGCCTACAAGGAAGACCAGTTAATATGACTATTATTCAAATTTACGCACCAACCACTAAGGCCAAAGAGGAATAAATTAAAGATATTTAGCAGCTTCTGCAGTCTGAAATTGATGGACCATGCAATCAGGATTCATTGATAATTACTGGTGATTGGAATGCAAAATTTAGAAACAAAGAAGGATCAGGAGTTAGAAACTATGGTTTTAGTGATAGAAACGATGCCACAGATCGCATGATAGAATTCTGCAAGACCATTGACTTCTTCATTGCAAATAATATATATATATTTTACCAACATGAATGGTGACTATACAAGTGTACCTCACACAGATGGAATACACCAGATGGAATCAAATCAACTACATCTATTGAAAGAGACTATAGAAAAGCTCAATATTATCAGTCAGAACAAGGCCAGGGGCTGACTGCAGAACAGATCAATTGCTCATATGCAAGTTCAAGTTGAAACTGAAGAAAATTAGAACAAGTTCACAAGAGCCAAAGTATGACCTTGAGTATATCCCACCTGAATTTAGAGACCATCTGAAAAATAGATTTGAAGAATTGAACACTAATGACACAAGACGAGATGAGTTGTGGAATTACATCAAGGACATTATACATGAAGAAAGTAAGAGGTCATTAAAAAGACAGGAAAGAAAGAAAGACCAAAATGGATGTCAGAAGAGACTCTGAAACTTGCTCTTGAATGTCGAGTAGCTAAAGCAAAAGGAAGAAATGAAGTAAAAGAACTGAACAGAAGATTTCAAAAAGCGGCTCCAGAAGACCAAGTATTATAATGACATGTGCAAAGACCTGGAGGTAGAAAACCATCAGAACGCGCTCGACATTTCTCAAGCTGAAAGAACTGAAGAAAAAATTCAAGCCTTGAGTTGGAATAGTGAAGGATTCTGTGGGAAAAATATTAAACGGTTCAGGAAGCATCAAAAGAAGATGGAAGGAATACACAGAGTCATTATACCGAAAATAATTAGTCTATGTTCAACCGTTTCAAGAGGTATCATGATCAGGAACCAATGGTACTGAAGGAAGACCTCCAAGCTACTCTGAAGGCATTGATGAAAAACAAGGCTCCAGGAACTGACAGAATATCAGTTGAGATGTTTCAACAAATGGATCCATCGCTGGAAGTACCTGTCTATCCCAAGAAATTTGAAAGAGAGCTACCTGGCCAACCTACTGGAAAAGATTTGTATTTATGCCTATTCCCGAGAAATGTGATCCAACCAAATTTGGAAAGTATCAAACAATATCATTAATATCACACACAAGTAAAATTTTGTTGAAGATCATTCAAAAGTGGTTGCAGCAGTATGTCAACAGGGAACTGCCAGAAATGCAGTTCAGATTCAGACATGGAAGCAGGGATATCACTGCTGTTGTCAGATGGATCCTGGCTGAAAGCAGGGAATACCAGAAAGATGTTTACCTGTGTCTTATTGACTGTGCAAAGACATTCGTCTGTGTGGATCGTAACAAATTATGGATAACATTATGAAGAATGGGAATTCCAGAACACTTAATTGTGCTCCTGAGGAACCTGTGCAAAGATCAAGAGGCAGTCATTCAAACAAAACAAGGGGGTACTGTGTGGTTTCAAGTCAGAAACGATGTGTGTCAGGGGTGTATCCTTTCACCATATCTGTTGAATCTGTATGCTGAGCAAATAGTCTGAGAATCTGGACTCTATGAAGAAGAATGGGGCATCAGGATTGGAGGAAGACTCATTAACAGCCTGCATTATGCAGATGACACAACCTTGCTTGCTGAAAGTGAAGAGGACTTGAAGCACTTACTGATGAAAATCAAAGACCATGGCCTTCAGTATGCGTTACACCTCAACATAAAGAAAACAAAAATCCTCCCAACTGGACTAATGATCAACATCATGATAAACGGAGAAAAGATTGACGTTATCAAGGATTTCATTTTACTGGGATCCACAATCAACACCCGTGGAAGCAGCAGTCAATAAATCAAAAGACTCATTGCACTGGGCAAATCTGCCGCAAAAGACCTCTTCAAAGTGTTGAAAAGAGAAGATATCACCTTGAAGACTAAGGGGTGCCTGACCCAAGCCATGGTATTTTCAATTGCCTCATATGCATTCGAAAGCTGGACAATGAAAAGGGAAGACCAAAGAAGACTTAATGCCTTTGAATTGTGGTATTGTCGAAGAATATTTAAAATACCATTGACTGCCAAAGGAACGAACACATCTGTCTTGGAGGAAGTGCAGACAGAATGCTTGTTAGAAGCAAGGACAGTGAGACTACGTCTGTTTGTTGTCTTGTCCCCCCCATATACACATATACAAAGAGAGAGCTGTAAGCTGGTTTTATCTTCCAGGATGGAAACATCCTAGGGAAACAAATGTAGATCATATACAT
The DNA here is from genome assembly GCA_030035585.1 of Dugong dugon. Classification (NCBI taxonomy): domain Eukaryota; kingdom Metazoa; phylum Chordata; class Mammalia; order Sirenia; family Dugongidae; genus Dugong; species Dugong dugon. Next base: position 20,906,142 of record CM057460.1, read on the forward strand.
ATAAATGAACTCTCAGCCAGAAATTACTACACTTAAAAAAAAATAGCAGTTTAAAAGTGTAGGCTCAAGAGGTTCCGGCAAAATGGCACTCTAGGCAGAAGCACCACGCCGTCCCTCCACAGCAAACATCTGAAAAACCAAGCCAAAAAGAGAATACAACAATCCTGAAACCCTAAAACATCAAATGAAGAGATAAAGAACTCAGCCAAGCACCAAATGGAGTGAGAAAACTGACAGAGAACGGAGAGCGAGGAGAGATTCATGCAGAGGTCCCCTACCAGCTAACGCAGCATGGATCTGCCATCTTGGACTCCTATCAGAGACCAGCAAACAGGGGGATGAGAAAGCAGCCTCACGGAGCTTCCAGCGGGAGACAAAACAACTGGTAATTTGCGATATATGCTTTCCCAACCCCCACCCGTCTTCACCCCGACTCGGCCTCTGCTTCCCATGGCTACAGTCTCTTGACCGGGAAACAGCAGTTGCTTGGATTCCACACACCCAAATGGGTGGCTCTCTGAGTGCCATTTGTTGGCTGCTGGTGTTGCTTTTTTTCTGCTACTTTTTATTTCTTCCTTGCCTCTCCCCACTTCCCCCTCCTTTCGCTCAAGTACCTGGCTCCATGCACCATCTTTGCTTCTTCCTGAGGGGCTGCAGAGCTCCAGTAATTTGTGATATATGCCTTCCCACTCTCTACCCTTCTTCACCCACACTTGGACACCTCTGCTTCCCACGGACACAGTCTCTTGCCCAGAAACACCAGCCCACACTAGCTGGCTCTCTGAGTGCCATTTGTTGGCTGCTAGTGTTGTTTTTTTTTTCTGGTTCTTTTGATTTCTTACTTGCCTCTCACCACCTCCCCCTCCCTTCACTCAAGTATCTGGCTCCTGTGCCATCTTTGCTTCTTCCTGAGGGGCTGCAGAGCTCCGTTCAAGTGTGGAGCTGGTTTGGGCTGTTGCGCTGGTGGGATCCCAGGGCTTTTGTTTGTTTGTTTCTTTTGAATTGTTTATTTGTTTTCTTTTCCTTTTCTTGAGTTGGGAGCCCTTTCTGGCCAGGCTGAGCTGCATGGCAGGGAGACTCCCCTTCAGGTTCCACAGACGTGCAGAGGGATCCCTGAGTGCATTTCTTTTTTTTTGGGTTTTTTTTTTTTTTCTGTTTCTTTGGGGGCCTTTCTTGTTTGTTTGTTTTTTTTTTTTAATTTGTTTTGTTTTCTTTTCCCTCTTTTTTCCTTTTTGTCTTTCTTCATCGCTCAGATTCTCATCTCTCTATATCTTCCTTCTCTTTCTGTTCCCTGAATACCTGGCTTTGTATACCTCTACGCCTTCTAGCCAGGCTGTACTGCAACACCTGACAGCGACTTCCCCAGACCTCATGGCTGCACTGGTGGGATCTCTGGGAACTTTGAGGTTCTTTAACCTTTCTGATTCTTATTTATTCATTCTTTTCTTTTCTTCCTCCTCCCCTTTCTGTTTTTCTCCATTTCATGGTCTCTCATTTCTCCACTCCAACGGCAAGCTCCCCAGCATTCTTTTTTGTTTGTTTGTATGTTTTTGGCTCCTGTTCCTCTCTCCTCTCTCCCATAATCATCTTAGCTCCACACATAACAATCTCCCTGCTGCACCCTGCCTACCTGCACCATGAGCTTGACATCACACCACCAAGCAGCACAGACACGGCCTACTGGAACCTGCCCTGCACTGATTACCGACCCGCTCTGGTGGCTGTAGTAAGTGCCACAAACAACCCATCCCAGTAACTCCTCTTCAGCTAGACCTGCCATGCTGTACCATATCTGACTGACTGACCCTGCCAGTTGAAGAAGGAGGTGAAAAGTATTGTGCCCACAGATGAGCAAAAAACAAAGAACACACAGTCTGCCTGCTCAGAAATAGTCCAATTTTTTGTAAAAAAATGGATGAAACAAACAAATCTACAATCAATAAATGAGAAAAATAACTACTGAATGCCCCCAAAACAGCAGACAATATCAAAACATTTACAAAAACAGGACATGATGGTTCCAGTAGGCGTCCAAAATAAAACACCAGATAACTCTCCTCTGGAATAAAATGCACTAGAACTACCTGATCGGGAATTCAAATCTCTAATACTCAGAATTTTCCAAGAACTGAGGCAAAAAGCTTACAAAAATGAGGAAAAAAAAGACAAATTCATGGAAAATACGGACAAAAAATTGGGAGAATTCAGGAAAATAATGCAGGAACAAAATGCCAAAATAAATTCACAACTAGAAATTATACAAAGACAACAATTAGAAATCCAAAAGATAAACAACAAGATTTAAGAAATGGACGATGTTGTAGAAGGGCTGAGAAGCAGATTTGAAATGGTGGAAGACAGGATCAGTGGAATTGAAGACAAACACTTGGATACAACTTTGTTTGAGGAAAACTCAGAAAAAAGAACAAAGAAAAAAGAAGAGACCCTGAGAGTTATGTGGGACACAATCTAAAGCAAAAATCTTCGAGTGATTGGAATTCCAGAACAGGGGGAGAAAACAGAAAACACACAGAGGATCATTGAGGAACTGTTGACAGAAAACTTCCCCAATATCATGAAAGATGAAAAGCTGGCCATCAGAGAAGCTCAACGAACCCCATATAGAAGAGACCCCAAAAGAAAATCACCAAGGCATATCATATTCACACTCGCCAAAACCAAAGACAAACAAAGAATCCTGAAAGCAGCTCGTGAAAAACAAGAAGTCACATACAGAGGAGAAACAATAAGACTAAGCTCAGATTATTCGGCAGAAACCATGCAGGCAAGAAGGCAATGGGATGACATATACAAAATCTTGAAAGAAAAAAATTGCCAGCCAAGAATAATATATCCTGCAAAACTCTCGTTCAAATTTGATGGTGAAATTAGGTCATTTCCAGATAAACAGAAATTAAGGGAATATGTAAAAGTCAAACCAAATTTACAAGAATTATTAAAGGGAGTTCTTCGACCTGAGGACAAACAGCTTCAGCCCTCAGGCAGGACCTAGGATGCAGGATCTTACGAGCCAGATAACAATCTAGGAAATGAACTCTCGAGGACTACCCAAAACCAAAAGAAATACAACAGAGAATCAGAGCAGTCAATCAATGGATGACAACAACATCAAAACAATGAAAGAGTGAATAAAAGGCATAGGTATAGAACCTTCTAATGGAGAGGAAGGCAAGGCAATACCAAGTAAGTGCAGACTGCTTAAAACTTAGAAAGATAAGGGTAAAATTCATGGTAACCACAAAGAAAATTAACAAACCAACTCATAAAAATAAAGACGAAAAACATAAAGCCTCAGCAAAAACAAAACCTACAGAAACAAAAGAAATGAACACAAAATCCACAAACAAAAGTAACTCAGCACAAGAGAGTAAGAAGAACAAAGAAAACTTCAGCACCACAAAAAAAAAAACACTAAAATGACAGCAACAAACTCACCTCTATCAATAATTACACTGAATGTAAATGGACTCAATGCACCCATAAAGTGACGGAGAGTGGCAGAATGGATAAGAAAACAGGATCCATCAATATGCTGTCTACAAGAGACACACCTTAGAAACAAAGATGTGAATTTATTAAAAATCAAAGGTTGGAAAAAAATATATCAAGCTAACAACTACCAAAAAAGAGCAGGAGTGGCAATTCTAATCTCAGATAAAATAGACTTTAAAATGAAATCTACCATAAAAGACAAAGAAGGACACTATATAATGATTAAGGGGATGATCCATCATGAAGACATAACCATAATAAACATCTATTCACCCAATGACAGGGCTCCAAAATACATAAAACAAACTCTAACAGCACTGAAAAGAGAAATTGACAGTTCCACAATACTAGTAGGAGACTTCAACACACCACTCTCAGTAAAGGACAGAACAACTAAGAAGAAACTCAGCAAAGATACAGAAGACCTAAAGGGCACAATCAGCCAACTTGGCCTCATAGACATATATAGAACACTCCATCCAACCGCTGCAAGCTACACATTCTTTTCCAATGCACATGGAACTTTCTCCAGAATAGACCACATCTTAGGCCACAGAGCAATCCTCAACAAGAGCCAAAACATTGAGATAATTCAAAGTATCTTCTCTGACCACAATGCCATCAAGGTAGAAATTAACACTAGAAAGAGCAAGGAAAAAAAATCAACTACATGGAAACTGAATAATACCCTGCTTACACATCACTAGGTAATAGAAGAAATCAGAGATAGTATCAAAAAATTCCTAGAATCAAATGAGAATGAAAACACATCATACGAAAACCTTTGGGACACTGAAAAGGCAATCCTCAGAGGACAATTTATAGCAATAGATGCACAAATCAAAAAAGAAGAAAGAGACAAAATCAAAACATTAACTACAGAACTCAAACAAATAGAAAGAGAACAGCAAAAAATGCCCACAACCACAGGAAAAAAGGAAATAGTAAAGATCAGAGCAGAAATCAATGAAATAGAGAACAGAAAAACAATAGAAAGAATCAACAAAACCAAAAGTTGGTTCTTTGAAAGAATCAACAAATTCGACAAACCACTGGCCAGACTGACAAAAGAAAAACAGGAGAGGACACAAATCACCCAAATAAGAAATGAAATGGGTGACATTACAAGAGACCCAACTGAAACAAAAAGGATTATAACAGAATATTATGAAAAACTATACTCCAATAAATTTGAAAACCTAGAGGAAATGGATAAATTTCTAGAAACACACAGACTACCCAAACTACAACAAAGTGATGTTGAAAATACGAACAGACCCATAACAAGAAAAGAGATTGAAAAGGTAATTATAAAACTCCCAACCCAAAAAAAGCCCTGGCCCAGATGGCTTCACTGGAGAATTCTACAAAACATTTACAGAAGAGCTTGTACCAGTACTACTCAAGCTATTTCAGAGCATAGAAGAGGAAGCAACACTTCCAAATTCTTTCTATGAAGCCAGCATAACGTTGATACCAAAACCAGGCAAAGATGTCACAAAAAAAGAAAATTACAGACCAATATCTCTCATGAATATAGATGCAAAAATTCTCAACAAAATTCTAGCCAACAGAATTCAGCATCATGTCAAGAAAATACTACACCACAACCAGGTAGGATTTATACCAGGTATGCAAGGATGGTTCAACATTAGAAAATCAATCAACATAATCCACCATATAAGTAAAAGGAAAGAAAAGAATCACATGATCATCTCAATTGACGCAGAAAAGGCATTTGACAAAGTCCAACACCCATTCCTGATAAAAACTCTCAATAAAATAGGGATAGAAGGGAAATTTCTCAACATAATAAAGGGCATCTATGCAAACCCAACAGCCAACATCATTCTTAATGGAGAGAGGCTGAAAACATTCCCCTTGAAAACACAAACAAGACAAGGATGCCCTTTATCACCACTCCTATTTAACATTGTGCTGGAAGTTCTAGCCAGAACAATAAGGCAAGAAAAAGAAATAAAGGGCATCCAAATTGGTAATGAAGAAGTTAAACTCTCCCTGTTTGCAGATGATATGATACTATACATAGAAAACCCTAAAGACTCCATGAGAAATCTACCGGAACTAATTGAAAGATTTAGCAGAGTAGCAGGATACAAGATAAACAGTCAAAAATCAGTTAGATTCCTATACACCAACAAGGAGAACGATGCAAAGGAAATCAGGAAAACAATACCATTCTCAGTAGCCCCTAAAAAGATAAAATACTTAGGAATAAATCTGACCAGGGATGTAAAAGACCTATACAAAGAAAACTACAAAACACTACTGCATGAAACCCAAAGGGATCTACATAAATGGAAAAACATACCATGCTCATGGATAGGCAGACTCAACATTGTGAAAATGACAATTCTACCCAAAGCAATTTACAAATACAATGCAATCCCGATCCAAATACCAACAACATTCTTCAAAGAGATGGAAAAACTCATCATTCACTTTATATGGAAAGGGAAGAAGCCCCGAATAAGTAAAACACTACTGAAGAAGAAGAATAAAGTTGGAGGACTCACACTACCAGACTTCAGAACCTACTATACAGCTACAGTAGTCAAAACAGCCTGGTAGTGGTACAACGACAGATACATTGACCAATGGAACAGAATTGAGAACCCAGATGTAAATCCATCAACCTATGGTCACCTGATCTTCGACAAGGGCCCAAAGTCCTTGGAATGGGGAAAAGACAGTCTTTTTAACAAATGGTGCTGGCAAAACTGGATATCCATCTGCAAAAAAATGAAACAGGACCCATACCTCACACTGTATACAAAAACTACTTCAAAATGGATCAAAAACCTGAATATAAAGCCTAAAACTATAAAGTTCATAGAATAAAAAATAGGACCAACACTACAAGCCTTAATACATGGCATTAACAGGATACAAACCATAACCATCAATGCACAGAACCCAATAGATAAGCTAGATAACCGGGATCTTCTAAAAATCAAACACCTATGCTCTTCAAAAGACTTCACCAAAAGAGCAATAAGAGAAACTACAGACTGGGAAAAAATTTTTGGACAGTGCAAGTCAGACAAAGGTCTAATCTCCATAATCTACAAGAAAATCCAACACCTCTCCAACAAAAAGACAAATAATCCTATTAAAAAATGGGCAAAGGAAATGAACAGACACTTCACCAAAGAAGACATTCAAATGGCCAATAGACCCATGAGGAAATGCTCGCAATCACTAGCCATTAGAGAAATGCAAATTAAAACCACAATGATATACCATCTCACCCCGGCATTACTGGCACGAATCAAAAACACTGGAAATAACAAATGTTGGAGGGGTTGTGGGGAGATCAGAACACTTATGCACTGCTGGTGGGAATGCAAAATGATACAACAATTTTGGAAAATGATATGGCGCTTCCTCAGAAAGCTAGAAATAGACATACCATTCGATCCAGCAATCCCACTCCTAGGAATATATCCTAGAGAAATAAGAGTCGTCACTTGAATAGACATATTCACACCTATGTTCATGGCAGCATTGTTCACAATAGCAAAACGATGGAAACAACCTAGATGCCCAACAACAGATGAATGGATAAATAAACTATGGTACATACGCACAATGGAGTAGTATGCAACGAGAAAGAACAACAATGAATCTGTGAAGCATCTCATAACATGGATGAAACTGGAGGACATTATGCTGAGTGAAATAAGTCAATCAGAAAAGGACAAATATTGTATGAGACCTCTATTGTAAAAACCCATGAAAAAGTTCATACACAAAATGTAACAATCTTTGTTGGTTACCAGGTATGGGAGGGGTAGGGGAGAAATACTAAATTGGCAATAGATAAGTGGTATCTTGGGTGAAGGGTGAGACAGTACACAATACAGGAGAAACTAGCACAACTCGTACAAGGAAAGGTCATGGAAGCCCCATAGACCCATCCAAACTCCCTGAGGAACTGAATTGCTGGGTGGAGGGCTCTGGGGACCATGGTGTTGAGGAACATCTAGCTCAATAGGCATGACACAACTTATAAAGACAATGCTCTACATTCTACCTTGGTGAGTAGTGTCTGGGGTCTTAAAAGCCTGTGAGCAGCCATCTAAGATACTCTACCGGTCTCATCCCTTCGGGAGCAAGGGAGAATGAAGAGAACAGGATACAAGGAAAAGATCAGTTCGAAGGACTTATTGTCCACAGCTACGAAGGCCTCCACTGGACTGAGTCCAGTGCAGCTAGATGGTGCCCAGCTACCACCACTGACTTCTCTGAACAGGATCACAACAGAGGG